>OY982532.1:17430353-18839103 GCA_963859965.1 Ceramica pisi
ATTGTTTTATATACTTTCTTGTTCTTTGCATTGTCCTCACATATAGAAGCGATCAAAGATAATGTTACCATGATTTTTGTATTAAGTACATCAATTGATTTAAAAGAGTGTCCGTGGAGTTTCTTGCACGTTCTTCTCCATAGAGATCTACGCTTTGGAACGTGCAAATAGCTTCATCTTTTTTTTGGACCGACCGACCTTGACAATTCAAAAGTGCCTGTAAATGGTCTAATTGAAATAAATGATTGAGTTTGAGTTTGAGTTTGAAACGAACCTTTTATGGGACTTTCGGGAACACTATTACTATTAGGTAGCCTTCATGACATAATTTTACGAGGAATAAAATAGATGATAACCAATCTATATACTATTATAATATTATACAGCAGAAGAGTTTGTTTGTTTGTTTGGTTGAACGCGCTAATCTCAGGAACTACTGGTCCGCTAAGACAAATAGGAGCGGAGCATTAATGGAAAATGTGACGCAGACGAAGTTGCGCGGGTCAGCTAGTGATTATATAATAACACTATCTTGAATTCCTATACCTAGGTACCTACATAGATATGTACTTACAAAGGTCATATGACCTACATCATTATTATTTCATTTGTAAGAAATGATGATTTTGGCTGTTACAATACAGTCAGCGTCGGAAATTTCAATTCTATTTACAGTTCACGAATTCAATTCTAGGGCTTTAGGGTGACCTAAAGCCCTAGAATTGAATTCGTGAACAAAGTAAAACTATTATTTTTGAGTTTTTCTAATGAGAATTGGAATCAAATAAAAAACTTTTTACAAAAAAATACGTTGGTGTTTTTGTTAGTTTCTTCGTATTTTGACACCGAATTCCGAAATTAAAGTTATTTTTTACTTTGTAGTGTTTTTTTTTTGGAAGTCGTTTGTATTTTTTTGTAAAAAGTTTTTTATTTTTCACTTTTTAGTGGTACCCCATATGGACCTAACAACACCACTGCAAAATCGCAGAAAAGCAAAATACGCAATTTCGATTACTTGGATGACATAAAACTATCATCCAAGTAGACGAATTCCAGCTATTTCGATTTAAAATCCAAAGTTCGTAACAGATTTTCATAAAATTTAAATGGGACCAATCTGCAAGTCTAAAAATGTTTGTTTTCAGATAAAACGGTACGATTTTTTCAAATCGGTTCATAAATGTCGGAGTTATGAGGTAATAAACATAAAAAAACATACAACCGAATTCGGTTGTATGTTTTTTTTTTGTGTATTCGACGGTCAAGGGTATATTCAAATCTATTTTATTAACCGACTTCCCAAAAACACACAAAAAACCCTGAAACCGACATAGAATTCGAAACTCCTACCTACCGCATTTAATAGGTAGGTAGGCCTGATTATAAGTGCACTTTGACCCCTAGAATAAAGTTACAGCTACGGGATCCCCAAGATCGGGAATAATCCTCCCACCCAAGTTTGCAGGAGTATAGCCCAATTATTTGCGCAAACCATAGATATATTTCTAGTGAGCTCTCTATTCCTTTACTCCCATCGTCTGATTAGACAGCAATGTGACAGGACCGGAAAGAGATCAGACGGAGGACCATCTATACTAATAATAGTATAAGGAGGTAAAATTGTTTGTAAGTTTGTAAGTTTGTATGTACGGGGTAATCTCAGGAACTACTGGTCCGATTTGAAAAATTGTTTCACTGGTAGAAAGCTACATTATTCGTGAGTGCTATAGGCTATAAATTATAAAGATATCATGCATATTACCCGAACTATCTCAATTTTTGTCTATCCAGGCGGAAAAAAATAGCACTTACAACAGAGTTATTTGCGTGCGCTGCCTTAACAGTTGTGTATAATTGAAAACAATGTATGGCAACCTGGTCTGCCTATAATAGTTCTACAAAAAAGTCCGCGGCACCATATTTCTATCTTTTATATTTTAGCACATATAGTAGCTTTTATGTGTTAAAAAAAGTATTTTTCGACGTTCTTATCTTTGGACGATTTTTTAAACAACAAAACATTAAACCTTATCGAAAAAAATTTTATTATGATCACAAGAACATCATAGAGATACGATTTGCCCTAAACAGTATGTCAATTGGTTGAATAGTTTCGAAGATAATATAAAATTACTAAATCGCAAAACGCCGCCCGCGCCGTCCATTCACGAACCGCATTAGAACATGCTTTGTACGGACGTTTTATCCATCCCATAGACGGCGTTGTGCAATTACGTCATTTTTCTGAATCGTGGTGTTAAGATTTTCCGCGGATTAATGACCCTCTCCAGTTATTATTTAAATTTTGTCGTTTGGTAGGTGAGTTGTACGTAGTTGGTCTTTAAAATTGTTTTGGTTGCTCGGTTTCTCAAAACAACAACAAAACAATCAACAATTACAATATTAATTCGTTCTCATTCTTCGAGTTCGAAGCTGTGATATTTCTGTTTTTGGGATATCGTACAGTTTCAGCGATTGTTTATCATGCCTAAAAGGATATCACAACATCCCAGACATGAGACAAGAGCAGCTCGAGTACGCCGCACGGAAGAGCCTCTCGAGGAATAGAGAAAATATTTCGCAAGCACGCGCTGGGAAATCTAGCTCCGAGCGTTCACAGCGGCTTGCTAACCAAAGCTGGAGAACATCGCAGGTCCGTGCTTGGGAATCTAGCGCTGAACGTGCACAGCGTCTCAGTGATTTAAAGCAGCATGTCTCTGCAACAAGGGACAGGGAGTCTAACGCTGAGCGCTCGCAGCGGCTCGCTAGCCTAGCTATATACATATTATTATGCAATAAAAACAAAACCCTCCTTTTGGCCGTCAGGAAATAAATCATAGCAGTCAGTACTAAAGCCTAACCGAACCACACTCATAATTTCATCACAAGTTAAAATGTTTACCGCCCAACGAAGTGGGCACGGGTCAGCTAGTAGAAATATAAAAAGAAAAACAGTTAGTTGTTTATCATATCTATGCGCAGGACCAACGCAACGGCACGGGGCATCACACTACCAACTTTTAAACTCCGGGCTGTGACTGAGAAGTATATGATGGAAACACCCCATTAAGGATAATTTCGAGCTAAAAGATTATGTCTAGTATGTTAGTCGTATGAGGTCACACAGGCACCGCGGAAGTGGGGTGAAGAGAGGGCCGAATGCCCCGTATGTTTCAACCACATCGACTATCTGTTCTACGAGGAACGTGCTCTATTAGCCACTAGTCTTAGAGGTTTTTAAAAGTAATCAATTAATATGTTGTCGGGAATTTTATGAAATAGGCTAGTTTTCCCCATCAATAAATATTGCAAATCTATTTTGTCCACCAGTTGGAGTATTAAAAACAATGGACACGTGTTTTTGTAATTTAGAAAAAAAAGAAAGAAAAAGAGTTTATTTGCGGTCAATATTATAATAATTTGTAAATCAATGAATATTGATCAATTTTGCTTTACGTTACAAAAGAAAAGAACGGGTCAAATATTTTTTGATAATCTAATTGAGACGGACTAATTAGATATTTTCAGTGGACATTAAGCCATATTATTGTAGAGCATAATTAGTGCTACGAATATACCTGGATTTTACCATGTGAAGAAACCCATATAGGTTTATTGAACTTACTTATTTATTTATTTTTTTTTTTTATTATTTATGTACACACAGAAAAATAGTAAAATTTAACATTATAAATATAAGTACAAAGGTTTACCTTAGTATAAAGGTTTACTTACCTTGTATTTTGTTCCCCAATTGTCATAGAATACCAAATATAGCCATGGATATAAATTAAGCAGTCTTTAAATAGCGTAGAGGTACCGGGTAATTATACGGGAAAAGTTTTAATTTGGAATATCCAATCGACGTTTGAATTTGCTAATAATAGTTAAAAAGGAAACTGAAGAAGTATATAAGCTCCTGAAACGTAACGATTGTCACATTCGTCAAATAATATCGTGCAGTGCGTACAGGTCGCTACAACCATGAAGAAATATTTCGCTTTGTTCTTATTCTTTGCTGTCACTTCTGCTTGGCCGACTTTTGATGAAGAGGATAATGGTGTTAATGGTAAGTTTGTAGTTTTATTTAATTTTTATGCAAAAATTCAAGGGCAAGATGCATAGGTAGTAAGGTTACGTGGCTATACGTAAAGTTTTCAGCCTTTCATGCGAATATGATTCTTATGAAAAAGCTTTACAGCTTATATTCGTAAGAAACATTTTCTGGAATTCGATTATTGAAGTAGAATAATTTTTTACTAGCTGAAAAGGTTTGATTCGCAGAAACTGTACTTAGCAAATTTTGATCTTTCGTTCAAATCCCTTAGATTTTTAGTGTCAGGGCAGACTGAGCTTTGACAGCTACCAGCTTCTGTAGACAAATCGAAGTGAAAACTTAGGCGAAGTGAACGAAAAGTGAGTTGGCAAACCATACAAACAAGGTGGAATGTCAGCTCACTTGTCGTTCACCCCACCTCACCGCGTACACTTAGTACACGGTGAAATGTCAACAGAATAGAATGGCTGTAAAAGCTGTCAGAAATAACAATACCGACAGGTAACGTGCAGGATTGTCAAGTATATTTTTCTTATAAGTTTCGAATATGCAACTCTAGATGGCATAGTCAACGCCGCCCGTGCGCATTCGCTACATAATTTTCAATTGTGAACACTTCCGAAAGCCGCTTGAAGCTTTGCTTCTCTGTACTAGGTACACTAAACTCATGAAGGTAATTTAACTGTTTGTATTTTACGTAATGTAGGGGTATTCTTGTGCTTGAGTAAAATTGCGTTTTAAATTGAAGTTGTCGTTTCAGTGAAATCGTTATCTTGTCAACAAATTCGTGAATTCGTGGATGGACACAATTACCGTCGCCTCCTGGTTGCCAGAGGACAGATTGCCGGACAGCCTCCTGCATCGGAGATGAAGATGATGGTATGTAGCTGTAATAATTTATTTATTAAAATTCTTCGTCCCTGTAGACCTAATCCCATTTTCATGGGGACAGCTTCCTTGTCTGGATTTTTGTGAGTTTTTTTTTATATATTGACGCGCTCAGTCGTTACCTGCCTTTAAAAAACTTGTTAAGGAACATTACCTGTCACCGTGATTATGTCGAAATCCGTAATTTATTTTTACTACCTTTTATTTAGACTTTATGTAACTATATATTATTAGCGTATTATGTATGTATCTGTGTATCTATTATGTTATATTGTAATTACTTTTTTTTTTGTTTTTCTTATGTCACACCATAACAGCCCCAATTTCATGTCCAGTCAAATACTGTCTCCATCCCAGGTTGCCTGGAAGAGATCGTCATTAAATCATTATTATTTATTTCAAAATTTGCTACTTGGTTCTCAGGTGTGGGATGAGGAGTTGCAAGCCAAGGCTTCTTTGTGGGCAAAGAAAAACTTGCACAGGCACAACCCAAACAAATCTGTTCGTAAGTACTATTTATCATCTATACCTAATCTATACTAATATTATAAAGAGGTAACATTTGTTTGTAAGTTTGTATGTAGGGGGTAATCTCAGGAACTACTGGTCCGATTTGAAAAATTCTTTCAGTGTTAGATAGCCCATTTATCGAGGAAGGTTATAGGCTATATATCATCACGCTAAGAAAAATAGGAGCGGAGCAGTAATGGAAAATGTGACGCAGACGAAGTTGCGCGAGTCAGCTAGTAATAATATTATAAAGCAGAAGAGTTTTTTGATTGTTTTTTTCGTTGAACGCGCTTATCTCAGGATTTTCTGGTTCGAAGTTATAAAGGGTACCTTAGTACACTTTTTTGTTAGGATGGGAGTCATCAAATGTCTCTTGCCGCTCTGGGCGGAGCGGGAGGGATTGTCAGACTTATGGTCAGACTCTTACTGACTAAAACCCATCCGTGCCTAACATAATGCCCTTTGCGTTCCAGGGCCGTAGGGAGTCTTTCTTACAAATTCCGCAACCCTGGGTACGCCCCTGCGGCGCCTGCCTGTTCATTGTGGGACTACAGAAATGATTTGATGTTTACCCACGTGTTAGTTACAACAAGTTACACCTGACAGAGTGTCACGTGTTACTTTGATAAAAAAATAAGTCCATACTAAAACCTACCACTGTTTCTAAAGGTTCCAATAGATTTACGACGGGGGAGAACTTGTTTTGGTTATCGACTACCGATCCCGAGTTTGTCCTGAATCCGGACACAGCTCTCGAGTCGTGGTTCAGTGAAAACGTGAACTACACATTTGGACCGATAAAGAAGAGCGACTTCCGTAAAAGCTACCATATCGGGCATTACACTCAGGTTTGTGATGTATCCATTTTTTACCAACCCCAGGTTAGATGCCTCTTCGCACCACTATAGTTGAGGCATCCCCACAGGAATACCAATACAATATTGCTATTGGTTCATAGATCACTTTTGACCAGTCTCCTTGTATGACGTTACGTGTCCCTCGTGACGGGATCAATGGGAACACAGGAGCTCGACAAGTCACAGAGCTTCAACTATCTTAGGTATTGCAATGTACTGCTGAACTGTGTTTTGTTTTGTATGACCAGAGACGTACCTAATACCCGGTTCTAACATAGTAACAAATAAATTAAATGAAATGTCGACATCGGCTTTGTTTGCCATATAAAAATATGGAATAGAATAAAATAGGTTTTATTCAGTTAGTTAGTTGCTTTCCTTTTAATTTTGTGTTTGTGCGTCATTTCTGGCGGAATTTACGTATTTTCTTTCTTAATTAGAACAGAACAACGGTGGATTATAAAAAAAAAGTATATCGCAGGATACTGAACAAAGTTACCACAATAGACACAACACAATGAGACGTCACAACTGGGAGAACACCAATGTTTTAAAACTTACGTAAAATACTTAACCGAAAATTTCTGATTTTGTATCTAATCTAATCTACACTTTTTTATGTTTGTTAACAAATAAACTCAAAAACTACTACTTATATCGATTTCAAAAATCCTTCACCATTGGAATACTTACTACATTATCTCTGAGTAACAAAGGCTATATTTAATGCTAGAAAAATTAGGGCTACTTAAGAAAATTGCAGCGTGGGAGAAGAGCTAGTTTAATATGAACATTTATTTTTTAACAGATGGTGTGGTCGAACAGCGATAAGGTTGGTTGCGCTATCTCACAAACATTCGAGAACAGTTGGAACAAATTCTCCGTCGTCTGCAACTACGGACCTGCGTAAGTTTACAATTATTAAACGTTCTTCAAGTTCAATCTACCCGAAACTGTTAAATTTTCCCAATCAACCTTGAACCCTATTCTTTTATTTAACACTAAAGTTGAAAATCTATTGAAGAAATTTGACAGATTGTTGTAGCTTGATGTGCTGGCGTCTGTACCTTCAATGTAGAATTTAAAATTATTTAAACGGTAGGGGCTTCCTTAATGCCAGAGACATAAAGCTCAGTTTAAAATATCATTAGAAAGAACGTTTAGAGACAACTAGATTCGCAGTGATCGAGCCATGGTGGTGGATTACTACTTGGTTCTAATGTCACATGCATGACCATGATTCTCAATCATCATCTGCAATAGCCTCCCTTTTCCCAACTAGACCCATTTCCGTTTTGACTGGAAGCCAACTCCAATGATTTGGCTTCCAGTCAAAATGTATACTTTAGTCTTTACTTGGAGCTGCTGCCTCCCAGACCCCCACAACCTAGTAACCGGATAACACGGTACTTCTTGGCAAGACTGGTGTCAGATTTTCTGGCTTCTGACTCGTACTCGTAATTCGACTCGTTTTTGATCCGTTGAAGATCATCCCGTGCGGATGTTTCTCTTTAACCACGAGCTCCTAGAAGTTTACTAAAACTGAGATTAGCAGGATCGACCGAGCCTGCATAGTGGATCACTTATACTTGTTGTTATATCCGTCGTGCACGACCAGGTTCTCAATATATCTTCTTATATTTTCAGAGGTAACTATTTGGGACAAAAGCCGTACAAAGAGAGTTTTGGCCGCAGCGATAAACTAGTATGTGACAATGAAAACAATTGCGACCGTCCATATGGATTGACGTGTTAGAAAAATTCATAATTTTTCGAAGAAGCTTTGTCTGAATACATTTTTTGTTATAAACTGTACCTACTTATTTAATGAGTTAAGTACCTATTCAACAAAGAATAATGTCAGCCTAGTCGTATTTTAATTTAAGCCTAAAATGTAATTTACCCGAATAAAGTTTACTAAATGGAAATATGTTTTTTTTTTTCATTTATTAGGGTTCCGAACATCCGTAAAAAAGGATTACGTAAATAAAATTGTTTTTTTTTGTGAACTGTTATTGTCAAGGTAATATGCAATTGTCTAAATCAAAACCTAAAGCAATTTTAGTATTATCGGGGAATATAGTTAGGTAAAGTAGGGACAGTAGGTAGGTACCTAATTATATTAATTAGAGGGAAACATGATTAGTAAATTATTGCTCAAAATGCAATTATTTCAATGGGGATTCTGCAGTAAAATCAAAACATATTACGCAACATTGAATGTGAAAAACCTTCCTCAAATTTCCTACATGAAGTTAGGATATAACAAAAAGTTTGGTAACGCCCTTAATCTGGCAAATACACCTACCTCTAATACCTCTGACCTAGGGTAAAGTGAAGAGCAAACCCATTCAATTAAAAAAAATACATCAACTTAAAAAAATAAAACAACTAATTTGCATTACGGGTCAGTCGATTATTTTATTTTTTTTTAAATGAGGGTGAGGCCTATATTCGTCAGAGAATTTTAACACTGTGGTGGTGTACATTGAGTTTTAGATCAGCGTCATCCCTTGATCGCTCGTGGAAGTAATGTTATTTGTGTTGATGATTTCTGAAAAAGTATGCTATGCTATTGGGAAATGAAGCAATCGTGGTGAACGTCTTATCCAATACGCCTACGAATACAACCTGAAAATAATCAAAACTATGTTCAAATTAAAAAACACTAACAGATGGACATGGATCTCTCCCGACAGAAATACTAGAAACGACATTGATTTTATTATGTCCACAAAACCCAAGTTATTTTCTAAGTATGAAGTAGGCTCTCCTCATTCAACTTCGGAAGGAATCACAGATTACTCAGAACCTCCCTTAACCTGAAATCAACAACAAAAAGCAGACGAAACTTTTGTAACGCATCAGCAACGTTGAAAACAAAAAAAAGAACAAGAAACTTATCTCTAAAAACTAAAAATTATTTACCAGAGCTCATAACGTCAGCTGTATATCACAACGTTGAGGATTACAGTCAAAGAATCACGCACTCGATAGAAGCAAGCTTAAGAAGCTCGAAATCAAAAAGAAAACGCACAATATTGTCCGACGAAGCACTATAGCTCATGAAAGAAAGAAACACTCTACAAAATAAGCCTAAACTGGACAAGTCTGATAAAGAAAATCTCAAAAACCTTTATAAACTAACAAATATAGAAATAAAAAGATGCTACGAAACACATAGAATTAACACTACTTATACAGAACACCTCGAAAAAACTAGATCCGCCAAAAAAGCATACAAGGAACTGAATAGATCAAAAAAGTGGATTCCTTCACTTCAACCAGGTTCTACAAACTGCAAGTCCCGTACGGATATCATAAACATTGCCACGGACTTTTATACAAAACTGTATAGCGACCCGAACGCGTCAGAACATAAGAGAACCAGCTACGAATGCAGAGACGTCTTGCCGGTTCAAGAATTTACGGGACCGGAAATCCTGAAACACATAATGAAGCTGAAACCAGAGAAATGCCCGGGACCCGACGGGCTAACAAACGAATGCAACAAATTGGCAAGGACTGTAATGTTGACACCAGCTATCACCTTACTTTGGAACAAGATCATAAGCGAGGAAGTAGTACCAAATTCGTGGACGGTATCCGAAATAATTCTGCTCTACAAAAAAGGCGACCCAGCAGACATAGGAAATTATCGCCCCATAAGCCTGTTGTCCTCTTTGTATAAAATATTCGCTTCTTGTCTGCTCGAAAGTATATCCTCAGTCATTGACCTTCACCAACCGATCGAACAGGCAGGATTCAGAAGCGGTTTCAGCACAGTCGATCATATCCAGGTAGTAGATCAAGTGATAGAAAAATACTTAGAATATAACAGACCACTTGTAGCTTTCATCGACTACAAAAAGCTTTCGACTCTATATCACACGACAGTATCTGGGAAGCATTACAAAACCAAAACATAAACGAAAAATACATAAATATTCTAAAAAACATCTACGCCAACAGCTCGAGTAGAGTCAAGCTTTATAGAACAGGCACAAAAATCAACATCAAGAGAGGCGTGAGACAAGGTGATACACTCTCACCAAAATTGTTTATTACGGTCTTACAACATGTAATGGAAGGTTTACCATGGACAAAACAAGGCATCAATATGAACGGGAAGTTTCTAAGTCACCTAAGTCAAGGTTCGCGGATGACATTATCCTGTTCTCGGATAACCCACAACAACTGAGTAATATGTTAAACGATTTACACCGTGCCAGTATAAAAGTTGGTCTAGAATACAATCTTGATAAAACAAAAGTCACCACTAACCACTTAATGACACCCATTTTGGTTAACAACATACCTCTCGAGTTTGTCTAAAAATATGTCTATTTAGGCAAGCAAATCTCTTTCAGCAAAGAAAGAAATTTAGAAGAAGTGGACAGAAGAATTCCAGAAACTAATCGGCTAGAGCTCCTTGGCATGGAGCTGACACCTTGTCTCTACTACGGTGCCACTACGAGTGCATACCCAAAACTGCGGGCAAAATTCGTAAAGTCTGTCTGTCTGTCCGTCCGTATGTCACAGCCACTTTTCTCCGAAACTAGAACTATGCTGTTGAAATTTGGTAAGTAGATGTATTCCGTGAACCGCATAAAGATTTTCACACAAAAATTGAAAAATAAATCCATATATTTTTGGGGTCCATACTTAGAACTGAAACTCATTTTTTTTTTTCGAACCCATATGTGTGGTGTGTATGGATAGGTCTTCAAAAATGATATTGAGGTTTCTAATATCATTTTTTTCTAAACTGAAAAGTTTGCGTGAGAGATACTTCCAAAGTGGTAAAATGTATGTTCCCCCCCTTAACTTCTAAAAGAAGAGAATGATTAAACTAATAAAAATATATGATGTACCTACATTACCATGTAAAATAAGAGAATGATAAAACTAAAAAAAAAATACATGATGAAAATTACCAGCGAAAATTGGTTTGAACGAGATCTAGTAATTAGGTAGTTTTTTTTACGTCTGAAATCGTAAATCGCAACTTCTGCTTAAAATATAATACCTACTGGTTTGTACGGAACCCTCGGTGCGCGAGTCCGACTCGCACTTGGCCAGTTTTTAACTCTATACAAAGTAAAAGTCCGATCCTGCTAGGAGTATTGCAACCACCTTTGGGATGGCTCAGCTAAGTATCAGCTTGCCGCGCTTGACTCGGTGGAATGCAGAGCTAAGAGGCTCATTGGTGACGTAAAAATGGTGGATGCCAAGCTACAGAGCTTGGCTCATCGCCGCAAGGTGGCCTGTTTGTCGGTCTTCTACAGATTTTGCTTCGGAAAGTGTGTCCAAGAACTCCACGATCTTATCCCACCGGCCCCCTTCTGATATCCAGACGCACTGCAAGTTACCAACCCTACCTTGTTGCTATTCCACCAATCAGCACTAAGCGTTTCCAAGCGTCTTTCATAATGCGCACAGCAAAGGAGTGAAAAGGAGTGCCTGCGTCTGTTTTTCCGAACGCTTACAATATAATATCTATGCTTACGGTGGTCAAACGCAAGCCCTTCAAAAGTAAAATAAAAAAAGAGACTTTAGACTTTGTTTCTGTCATATCTGACCTAGACTAGACTCAAGAACAAATCAATCTCAACGAAAAAAAGGACAGGAACTTGACCTTTTTGCGGGTAATATTTACATTTATATGTCCTTGTTACTTGCAAAATAGTCGAGCAACCGTTTTCTAAAATTATTCCAAATTGTAAGTTGATAGCATTCGTAGTTCATAAGATACATGCTGTGACAGACGGACAGACTTAGTCACACCATTAGGGTTCCTTTTTACAATTTTCGTACGGAACCCCAAAAAGTTAACTGCAGTTGTTCTTTTAAACAATTGTCGAATTAATTTATGTCTAGTGTGGTAATTCGTGTTGAATAGCACGTAACCTAAAGTAGGTAATTAATAAGTATAGGTACCTAAGTCAAACGACAAAATTTATCAATAAGAAACCAAACGAACCTTTTATGGGACTTTCGGGAACTTTATTACTATTAGGTAGCCTTCATGACATAATTTTACGAGGAAAAAAATAGATAATAACACTATCTTGAATTCCTATAGGTACCTACATATCTGACCTACGTAAGTTATTATTATTTCATTTGTAAGAAATGATGATTTTGGCTGTTAAAATACAGTCAGCGAAATTTCACCCTAAAGCCCTAGAATTGAATTCGTGAACAAAGTATATAAAACTATCATTTTTGAGTTTATCTAATGACAATTGGAGTCAAATAAAATAGATCTGAATATACCCTTGACCGTCCAATACACTAAGTTATGGGATTCCCGATGTCTGGTTTCAGGGTATTTTGAGAAATAATACACAAAAAACCCTGAAACCGACATAGAATTCGAAACTCTAAGAGGCGCGGGCGTAAATCGCGTCGTGAGTTCTGCTTTAATTTTTAACATACTTAACTGCTTTCTACAGAAGCTGCGGGCCGCAACCGCGGCGGTCGCGGGTGAAAATCGCTCCGTGAGTTCTTAGCCTAAAATAAATACCTACCTACCGCATTTAATAGGTAGGTAGGCCTGATTATAAGTGCACTTTGACCCCTAGAATAAAGTTACAGTTACGGGATTCCCGAAGAAGATCGGGAATAATCCTCCCACCCAAGTTTGCAGGAGTATAGCCCAATTATTTGCGCAAACCATAGATATATTTCTAGTGAGCTCTCTATTCCTTTACTCCCATCGTCTGATTAGACAGCAATGCGACAGGACCGGAAAGAGATCAGACGGAGGACCATAGAAATATAAAAAGAAAAACAGTTAGTTGTTTATCATATCTATGCGCAGGACCAACGCAACGGCTCAACGTGCTTGACGAATGACGAGGCACGGGGTTTCACACTACCAACTTTCAAACTCCGGGCTGTGACTGAGAAGTATATGATGGAAACACCCCACTAAGGATAATTTCGAGCTAAAAGATTATGTCTAGTATGTTAGTCGTATGAGGTCACACAGGCACCGCGGAAGTGGGGTGCAGAGAGGGCCGAATGCCCCGTAAAAAATTAAATGGCGGGGGGATCCAGCGGATCCTCACGGCTTAAACCAGGATTGGGGGCCTTCCAACGCTGCGTCTGCCGGTACGCGGTCGCGATCACCACTCCAGAATCCTTCAGTCTTTGTTTCAACCACATCGACTATCTGTTCTACGAGGAACGTGCTCTATTAGCCACTAGTCTTAGAGGTTTTTAAAAGTAATCAATTAATGTGTTGTCGGGAATTTTATGAAATAGGCTAGTTTTCCCCATCAATAAATATTGCAAATCTATTTTGTCCACCAGTTGGAGTATTAAAAACAATGGACACGTATTTTTGTAATTAAGAAAAAAAATAAAGAAAAAGAGTTTATTTGCGGTCAATATTATAATAATTTGTAAATCAATGAATATTGATCAATTTTGCTTTACATTACAAAAGAAAAGAACGGGTCAAATATTTTTTGATAATCTAATTGAGACGTATTTTCAGTGGACAAGCCATATTATTGTAGAGCATAATTAGTGCTACGAATATACCTGGATTTTACCATGTGAAGAAACCCATATAGGTTTATTGAACTTACCTTGTATTTTGTTCCCCAATTGTCATAGAATACCAAATATAGCCATGGATATAAATTAAGCAGTCTTTAAATAGCGTAGAGGTACCTCGGGTAATTATACGGGAAAAGTTTTAATTTGGAATATTCAATCGACGTTTGAATTTGCTATCAATAGGTAAAAAGGAAACTGAAGAAGTATACAAGCTCCTGAAACGTAACGATTGTCACATTCGTCAAATAATATCGTGCAGTGCGTACAGGTCGCTACAACTATGAAGAAATATTTCGCTTTGTTCTTATTCTTTGCTGTCACTTCTGCTTGGCCGACTTTTGATGAAGAGGATAATGGTGTTAATGGTAAGTTTGTAGTTTTATTTAATTTTTATGCAAAAATTCAAGGGTAAGATGCATAGGTAGTATAGTTACGTGGCTACGTAAAGTTTTCAGCCTTTCATGCGAATATGATTCTTATGAAAAGGCTTTACAGCTTATATTCGTAAGAAACATTTTCTGGAATTCGATTATTGAAGTAGAATAATTTTTTACTAGCTGAAAAAGTTTGATTCGCAGAAACTGTACTTAGCAAATTTTGATCTTTCGTTCAAATCCCTTAGATTTTTAGTGTCAGGGCAGACTGAGCTTTGACAGCTACCAGCTTCTGTAGACAAATCGAAGTGAAAACTTAGGCGAAGTGAACGAAAAGTGAGTTGGCAAACCATACAAACAAGGTGGAATGTCAGCTCACTTGTCGTTCACCCCACCTCACCGCGTACACTTAGTACACGGTGAAATGTCAACAGAATAGAATGGCTGTAAAAGCTGTCAGAAATAACAATACCGACAGGTAACGTGCAGGATTGTCAAGTATATTTTACTTATAAGTTTCGAATATGCAACTCAAGATGGCATAGTCAACGCCGCCCGTGCGCATTCGCTACATAATTTTCAATTGTGAATACTTCCGAAAGCCGCTTGAAGCTTTGCTTCTCTGTACTAGGTACACTAAACTCATGAAGGTAATTTAACTGTTTGTATTTTACGTAATGTAGGGGTATTCTTGTGCTTGAGTAAAATTGCGTTTTAAATTGAAGTTGTCGTTTCAGTGAAATCGTTATCTTGTCAACAAATTCGTGAATTCGTGGATGGACACAATTACCGTCGCCTCCTGGTTGCCAGAGGACAGATTGCCGGACAGCCTCCTGCGTCGGAGATGAAGATGATGGTATGTAGCTGTAATAATTTATTTATTAAAATTCTTCGTCCCTGTAGACCTAATCCCATTTTCATGGGGACAGCTTCCTTGTCTGGATTTTTGTGAGTTTTTTTTTTATATATTGACGCGCTCAGTCGTTACCTGCCTTTAAAAAACTTGTTAAGGAACATTACCTGTCACCGTGATTTTGTCGAAATCCGTAATTTATTTTCACTACCTTTTATTTAGACTTTATGTAACTATATATTATTAGCGTATTATGTATGTATCTGTGTATCTATTATGTTATATTGTAATTACTTTTTTTTTTGTTTTTCTTATGTCACACCATAACAGCCCCAATTTCATGTCCAGTCAAATACTGTCTCCATCCCAGGTTGCCTGGAAGAGATCGTCATTAAATCATTATTATTAATTTCCAAATTTGCTACTTGGTTCTCAGGTGTGGGATGAGGAGTTGCAAGCCAAGGCTTCTTTGTGGGCAAAGAAAAACTTGCACAGGCACAACCCAAACAAATCTGTTCGTAAGTACTATTTATCATCTATACCTAATCTATACTAATATTATAAAGAGGTAACATTTGTTTGTAAGTTTGTATGTAGGGGGTAATCTCAGGAACTACTGGTCCGATTTGAAAAATTCTTTCAGTGTTAGATAGCCCATTTATCGAGGAAGGTTATAGGCTATATATCATCACGCTAAGAAAAATAGGAGCGGAGCAGTAATGGAAAATGTGACGCAGACGAAGTTGCGCGAGTCAGCTAGTAATAATATTATAAAGCAGAAGAGTTTTTTGATTGTTTTTTTCGTTGAACGCGCTTATCTCGGGATTTTCTGGTTCGAAGTTATAAAGGGTACCTTAGTATACTTTTTTGTTAGGATGGGAGTCATCAAATGGCTCTTTCCGCTCTGGGCGGAGCGGGAGGGATTGTCGGACTTATGGTCAGACTCTTACTGACTAAAACCCATCCGTGCCTAACATAATGCCCTTTGCGTTCCAGGGCCGTAGGGAGTCTTTCTAACAAATTCCGCAACCCTGGGTACGCCCCTGCGGCGCCTGCCTGTTCATTGTGGGACTACAGAAATGATTTGATGTTTACCCACGTGTTAGTTACAACAAGTTACACCTGACAGAGTGTCACGTGTTACTTTGATAAAAAAATAAGTCCATACTAAAACCTACCACTGTTTCTAAAGGTTCCAATAGATTTACGACGGGGGAGAACTTGTTTTGGTTATCGACTACCGATCCCGAGTTTGTCCTGAATCCGGACACAGCTCTCGAGTCGTGGTTCAGTGAAAACGTGAACTACACATTTGGACCGATAAAGAAGAGCGACTTCCGTAAAAGCTACCATATCGGGCATTACACTCAGGTTTGTGATGTATCCATTTTTTACCAACCCCAGGTTAGATGCCTCTTCGCACCACTATAGTTGAGGCATCCCCACAGGAATACCAATACAATATTGCTATTGGTTCATAGATCACTTTGACCAGTCTCCTTGTATGACGTTACGTGTCCCTCGTGACGGGATCAATGGGAACACAGGAGCTCGACAAGTCACAGAGCTTCAACTATCTTAGGTATTGCAATGTACTGCTGAACTGTGTTTTGTTTTGTAGAGACGTACCTAATACCCGGTTCTAACATAGTAACAAATAAATTAAATGAAATGTCGACATCGGCTTTGTTTGCCATATAAAAATATGGAATAGAATAAAATAGGTTTTATTCAGTTAGTTAGTTGCTTTCCTTTTAATTTTGTGTTTGTGCGTCATTTCTGGCGGAATTTACGTATTTTCTTTCTTAATTAGAACAGAACAACGGTGGATTATAAAAAAAAGTATATCGCAGGATACTGAACAAAGTTACCACAATAGACACAACACAATGAGACGTCACAACTGGGAGAACACCAATGTTTTAAAACTTACGTAAAATACTTAACCGAAAATTTCTGATTTTGTATCTAATCTAATCTACACTTTTTTATGTTTGTTAACGAATAAACTCAAAAACTACTACTTATATCGATTTCAAAAATCCTTCACCATTGGAATACTTACTACATTATCTCTGAGTAACAAAGGCTATATTTAATGCTAGAAAAATTAGGGCTACGTAAGAAAATTGCAGCGTGGGAGAAGAGCTAGTTTAATATGAAGATTTATTTTTTAACAGATGGTGTGGTCGAACAGCGATAAGGTTGGTTGCGCTATCTCACAAACATTCCAGAACAGTTGGAACAAATTCTCCGTCGTCTGCAACTACGGACCTGCGTAAGTTTACAATTATTAAACGTTCTTCAAGTTCAATCTACCCGAAACTGTTAAATTTTCCCAATCAACCTTGAACCCTATTCTTTTATTTAACACTAAAGTTGAAAATCTATTGAAGAAATTTGACAGATTGTTGTAGCTTGATGTGCTGGCGTCTGTACCTTCAATGTAGAATTTCAAATTATTTAAACGGTAGGGGCTTCCTTAATGCCAGAGACATAAAGCTCAGTTTAAAATATCATTAGAAAGAACGTTTAGAGACAACTAGATTCGCAGTGATCGAGCCATGGTGGTGGATCACTACTTGGTTCTAATGTCACATGCATGACCATGATTCTCAATCATCATCTGCAATAGCCTCCCTTTTCCCAACTAGACCCATTTCCGTTTTGACTGGAAGCCAACTCCAATGATTTGGCTTCCAGTCAAAATGTATACTTAGGTCTTTACTTGGAGCTGCTACCTCCCAGACCCCCACAACCTAGTAACCGGATAACACGGTACTTCTTGGCAAGACTGGTGTCAGATTTTCTGGCTTCTGACTCGTACTCGTACTTCGACTCGTTTTTGATCCGTTGAAGATCATCCCGTGCGGCTGTTTCTCTTTAACCACGAGCTCCTAGAAGTTTACTAAAACTGAGATTAGCAGGATTGACCGAGCCTGCATAGTGGATCACTTATACTTGTTGTTATATCCGTCGTGCAGGACCAGGTTCTCAATATATCTTCTTATATTTTCAGAGGTAACTATTTGGGACAAAAGCCGTACAAAGAGAGTTTTGGCCGTAGCGATAAACTAGTATGTGACAATGAAAACAATTGCGACCGTCCATATGGATTGACGTGTTAGAAAAATTCATAATTTTTCGAAGAAGCTTTGTCTGAAAACATTTTTTGTTATAAACTGTACCTACTTATTTAATGAGTTAAGTACCTATTCAACAAAGAATAATGTCAGCCTAGTCGTATTTTAATTTAAGCCTAAAATGTAATTTACCCGAATAAAGTTTACTAAATGGAAATATGTTTTTTTTTTCATTTATTAGGGTTCCGAACATCCGTAAAAAAGGATTACGTAAATAAAATTGTTTTTTTTTGTGAACTGTTATTGTCAAGGTAATATGCAATTGTCTAAATCAAAACCTAAAGCAATTTTAGTATTATCGGGGAATATAGTTAGGTAAAGTAGGGACAGTAGGTAGGTACCTAATTATATTAATTAGAGGGAAACATGATTAGTAAATTATTGCTCAAAATGCAATTATTTCAATGGGGATTCTGCAGTAAAATCAAAACATATTACGCAACATTGAATGTGAAAAACCTTCCTCAAATTTCCTACAAATGAAGTTAGGATATAACAAAAAGTTTGGTAACGCCCTTAATCTGGCAAATACACCTACCTCTAATACCTCTGACCTAGGGTAAATTGAAGAGCAAACCCATTCAATAAAAAAAAATACATCAACTTAAAAAAATAAAACAACTAATTTGCATTACGGGTCAGTCGATTATTTTAATTTTTTTTAAATGAGGGTGAGGCCTATATTCGTCAGAGAATTTTAACACTGTGGTGGTGTACATTGAGTTTTAGATCAGCGTCATCCCTTGATCGCTCGTGGAAGTAATGTAATTTGTGTTGATGATTTCTGAAAAAGTATGCTATGCTATTGGGAAAAGAAGCAATCGTGGTGAACGTCTTATCCAATACGCCTACGAATACAACCTGAAAATAATCAAAACTATGTGCAAATTAAAAAACACTAACAGATGGACATGGATCTCTCCCGACAGAAATACTAGAAACGAGATTGATTTTATTATGTCCACAAAGCCCAAGTTATTTTCTAAGTATGAAGTACTCTCCTCATTCAACTTCGGAAGGAATCACAGATTACTCAGAACCTCCCTTAACCTGAAATCAACAACAAAAAGCAGACGAAACTTTTGTAACGCATCAGCAACGTTGAAAACAAAAAAAAGAACAAGAAACTTATCTCGAAAAACTAAAAAACTATTTACCAGAGCTCATAACGTCAGCTGTATATCACAACGTTGAGGATTACAGTCAAAGAATCACGCACTCGATAGAAGCAAGCTTAAGAAGCTCGAAATCAAAAAGAAAACGCACAATATTGTCCGACGAAGCACTAAAGCTCATGAAAGAAAGAAACACTCTACAAAATAAGCCTAAACTGGACAAGTCTGATAAAGAAAATCTTAAAAACCTTTATAAACTAACAAATAAAGAAATAAAAAGATGCTACGAAACACATAGAATTAACACTACTTATACAGAACACCTCGAAAAAACTAGATCCGCCAAAAAAGCATACAAGGAACTGAATAGATCAAAAAAGTGGATTCCTTCATTTCAACCAGGTTCTACAAACTGCAAGTCCCGTACGGATATCATAAACATTGCCACGGACTTTTATACAAAACTGTATAGCGACCCGAACGCGTCAGAACATAAGAGAACCAACTACGAATGCAGAGACGTCTTGCCGGTTCAAGAATTTACGGGACCGGAAATCCTGAAACACATAATGAAGCTGAAACCAGAGAAATGCCCGGGACCCGACGGGCTAACAAACGAATGCAACAAATTGGCAAGGACTGTAATGTTGACACCTATCACCTTACTTTGGAACAAGATCATAAGCGAGGAAGTAGTACCAAATTCGTGGACGGTATCCGAAATAATTCTGCTCTACAAAAAAGGCGACCCAGCAGACATAGGGAATTATCGCCCCATAAGCCTGATGTCCTCTTTGTATAAACTATTCGCTTCTTGTCTGCTCGAAAGAATATCCTCAGACATTGACCTTCACCAAGCGATCGAACAGGCAGGATTCAGAAGCGGTTTCAGCACAGTCGATCATATCCAGGTAGTAGATCAAGTGATTGAAAAATACTTAGAATATAACAGACCACTTGTAGCTTTCATCGACTACAAAAAGCTTTCGACTCTATATCACACGATAGTATCTGGGAAGCATTACAAAACAAAAACATAAACGAATAATACATAAATATTCTAAAAAACATCTACGCCAACAGCTCGAGTAGAGTCAAGCTTTATAGAACAGGCACAAAAATCAACATCAAGAGAGGCGTGAGACAAGGTGATCCACTCTCACCAAAATTGTTTATTACGGTCTTACAACATGTAATGGAAGGTTTACCATGGACAAAACAAGGCATCAATATGAACGGGAAGTTCCTAAGTCACCTAAGGTTCGCGGATGACATTATCCTGTTCTCGGATAACCCACAACAACTGAGTAATATGTTAAACGATTTACACCGTGCCAGTATAAATGTTGGTCTAGAATAGAATTTTGATAAAACAAAAGTCACCACTAACCACTTAATGACACCCATTTTGGTTAACAACATACCTCTCGAGTTTGTCCAAAAATATGTCTATTTAGGCAAGCAAATCTCTTTCAGCAAAGAAAGAAATTTAGAAGAAGTGGACAGAAGAATTCCAGAAACTAATCGGCTAGAGCTCCTTGGCATGGAGCTGACACCTTGTCTCTACTACGGTGCCACTACGAGTGCATACCCAAAACTGCGGGCAAAATTCGTAAAGTCTGTCTGTCTGTCCGTCCGTATGTCACAGCCACTTTTCTCCGAAACTATAAGAACTATACTGTTGAAATTTGGTAAGTAGATGTATTCCGTGAACCGCATAAAGACTTTCACACAAAAATTGAAATATAAATCCATATATTTTTGGGGTCCATACTTAGAACTGAAACTCATTTTTTTTTTTCGAACCCATATGTGTGGTGTGTATGGATAGGTCTTCAAAAATAATATTGAGGTTTCTAATATCATTTTTTTCTAAACTGAAAAGTTTGCGTGAGAGATACTTCCAAAGTGGTAAAATGTATGTCCCCCCCCTTAACTTCTAAAAGAAGAGAATGATTAAACTAATAAAAATATATGATGTACCTACATTACCATGTAAAATAAGAGAATGATAAAACTAAAAAAAAAATACATGATGAAAATTACCAGCGAAAATTGGTTTGAACGAGATCTAGTAATTAGGTAGTTTTTTTTAAGTCTGAAATCGTAAATCGCAACTTCTGCTTAAAATATAATACCTACTGGTTTGTACGGAACCCTCGGTGCGCGAGTCCGACTCGCACTTGGCCAGTTTTTAACTCTATACAAAGTAAAAGTCCGATCCTGCTAGGAGTATTGCAACCACCTTTGGGATGGCTCAGCTAAGTATCAGCTAAAGCCAGAATTGAATTCGTGAACAAAGTATATAAAACTATCATTTTTGAGTTTATCTAATGACAATTGGAGTCAAATAAAATAGATCTGAATATACCCTTGACCGTCGAATACACTAAGTTATGGGATTCCTGATGTCTGGTTTCAGGGTATTTTGTGAAATAATACACAAAAAACCCTGAAACCGACATAGAATTCGAAACTCTAAGGCTAAGAACTCACGGAGCGATTTTCACCCGCGACCGCCGCGGTTGCGGGCCCGCAGCTTCTGTAGAAAGCAGTTATGTATGTTTTAATGTGTGAATTAAAGCACAACTCACGACGTTATTTACGCCCGCGCCTCTACAGAAGCTGCGGGCCCGCAACCGCGGCGGTCGCGGGTGAAAATCGCTCCGTGAGTTCTTAGCCTAAAATAAATACCTACCTACCGCATTTAATAGGTAGGTAGGCCTGATTATAAGTGCACTATTTGACCCCTAGAATAAAGTTACAGTTACGGGATTCCCGAAGAAGATCGGGAATAATCCTCCCACCCAAGTTTGCAGGAGTATAGCCCAATTATTTGCGCAAACCATAGATATATTTCTAGTGAGCTCTCTATTCCTTTACTCCCATCGTCTGATTAGACAGCAATGCGACAGGACCGGAAAGAGATCAGACGGAGGACCATAGAAATATAAAAAGAAAAACAGTTAGTTGTTTATCATATCTATGCGCAGGACCAACGCAACGGCTCAACGTGCTTGACGAATGACGAGGCACGGGGTTTCACACTACCAACTTTCAAACTCCGGGCTGTGACTGAGAAGTATATGATGGAAACACCCCACTAAGGATAATTTCGAGCTAAAAGATTATGTCTAGTATGTTAGTCGTATGAGGTCACACAGGCACGGCGGAAGTGGGGTGCAGAGAGGGCCGAATGCCCCGTAAAAAATTAAATGGCGGGGGGATCCAGCGGATCCTCACGGCTTAAACCAGGATTGGGGGGCCTTCCAACGCTGCGTCTGCCGCGGCGTACGCGGTCGCGATCACCACTCCAGAATCCTTCAGTCTTTGTTTCAACCACATCGACTATCTGTTCTACGAGGAACGTGCTCTATTAGCCACTAGTCTTAGAGGTTTTTAAAAGTAATCAATTAATGTGTTGTCGGGAATTTTATGAAATAGGCTAGTTTTCCCCATCAATAAATTTTGCAAATCTATTTTGTCCACCAGTTGGAGTATTAAAAACAATGGACACGTATTTTTGTAATTTAGAAAAAAAAGAAAGAAAAAGAGTTTATTTGCGGTCAATATATAATAATTTGTAAATCAATGAATATTGATCAATTTTGCTTTACGTTACAAAAGAAAAGAACGGGTCAAATATTTTTTGATAATCTAATTGAGACGGACTAATTAGATATTTTCAGTGGACATATTATTGTAGAGCATAATTAGTGCTACGAATAGGTATACCTGGATTTTACCATGTGAAGAAACCCATATAGGTTTATTGAACTTACCTTGTATTTTGTTCCCCAATTGTCATAGAATACCAAATATAGCCATGGATATAAATTAAGCAGTCTTTAAATAGCGTAGAGGTACCTCGGGTAATTTATACGGGAAAAGTTTTAATTTGGAATATCCAATCGACGTTTGAATTTGCTAATAATAGTTAAAAAGGAAACTGAAGAAGTATATAAGCTCCTGAAACGTAACGATTGTCACATTCGTCAAATAATATCGTGCAGTGCGTACAGGTCGCTACAACTATGAAGAAATATTTCGCTTTGTTCTTATTCTTTGCTGTCACTTCTGCTTGGCCGACTTTTGATGAAGAGGATAATGGTGTTAATGGTAAGTTTGTAGTTTTATTTAATTTTTATGCAAAAATTCAAGGGCAAGATGCATAGGTAGTAAGGTTACGTGGCTACGTAAAGTTTTCAGCCTTTCATGCGAATATGATTCTTATGAAAAAGCTTTACAGCTTATATTCGTAAGAAACATTTTCTGGAATTCGATTATTGAAGTAGAATAATTTTTTACTAGCTGAAAAGGTTTGATTCGCAGAAACTGTACTTAGCAAATTTTGATCTTTCGTTCAAATCCCTTAGATTTTTAGTGTCAGGGCAGACTGAGCTTTGACAGCTACCAGCTTCTGTAGACAAATCGAAGTGAAAACTTAGGCGAAGTGAACGAAAAGTGAGTTGGCAAACCATACAAACAAGGTGGAATGTCAGCTCACTTGTCGTTCACCCCACCTCACCGCGTACACTTAGTACACGGTGAAATGTCAACAGAATAGAATGGCTGTAAAAGCTGTCAGAAATAACAATACCGACAGGTAACGTGCAGGATTGTCAAGTATATTTTACTTATAAGTTTCGAATATGCAACTCTAGATGGCATAGTCAACGCCGCCCGTGCGCATTCGCTACCTACATAATATTCAATTGTGAACACTTCCGAAAGCCGCTTGAAGCTTTGCTTCTCTGTACTAGGTACACTAAACTCATGAAGGTAATTTAACTGTTTGTATTTTACGTAATGTAGGGGTATTCTTGTGCTAGAGTAAAATTGCGTTTTAAATTGAAGTTGTCGTTTCAGTGAAATCGTTATCTTGTCAACAAATTCGTGAATTCGTGGATGGACACAATTACCGTCGCCTCCTGGTTGCCAGAGGACAGATTGCCGGACAGCCTCCTGCGTCGGAGATGAAGATGATGGTATGTAGCTGTAACAATTTATTTATTAAAATTCTTCGTCCCTGTAGACCTAATCCCATTTTCATGGGGACAGCTTCCTTGTCTGGATTTTTGTGAGTTTTTTTTTATATATTGACGCGCTCAGTCGTTACCTGCCTTTAAAAAACTTGTTAAGGAACATTATCTGTCACCGTGATTATGTCGATATCCGTAATTTATTTTTACTACCTTTTATTTAGACTTTATGTATATATTATTAGCGTATTATGTATGTATCTGTGTATCTATTATGTTATATTATAATTACTTTTTTTGTTGTTTTTCTTATGTCACACCATAACAGCCCCAATTTCATGTCCAGTCAAATACTGTCTCCATCCCAGGTTGCCTGGAAGAGATCGTCATTAAATCGTTATTATTAATTTCCAAATTTGCTACTTGGTTCTCAGGTGTGGGATGAGGAGTTGCAAGCCAAGGCTTCTTTGTGGGCAAAGAAAAACTTGCACAGGCACAACCCAAACAAATCTGTTCGTAAGTACTATTTATCATCTATACCTAATCTATACTAATATTATAAAGAGGTAACATTTGTTTGTAAGTTTGTATGAAGGGGGTAATCTCAGGAACTACTGGTCCGATTTGAAAAATTCTTTCAGTGTTAGATAGCCCATTTATCGAGGAAGGTAGGTTATATATCATTACGCTAAGAAAAATAGGAGCGGAGTAGTAATGGAAAATGTGACGCAGACGAAGTTGCGCGAGTCAGCTAGTAATAATATTATAAAGCAGAAGAGTTTTTTGATTGTTTTTTTCGTTGAACGCGCCTATCTCAGGATTTTCTGGTTCGAAGTTATAAAGGGTACCTACCTTAGTATACTTTTTTGTTAGGATGGGAGTCATCAAATGGCTCTTTCCGCTCTGGGCGGAGCGGGAGGGATTGTCAGACTTATGGTCAGACTCTTACTGACTAAAACCCATCCGTGCCTAACATAATGCCCTTTGCGTTCCAGGGCCGTAGGGAGTCTTTCTTACAAATTCCGCAACCCTGGGTACGCCCCTGCGGCGCCTGCCTGTTCATTGTGGGACTACAGAAATGATTTGATGTTTACCCACGTGTTAGTTACAACAAGTTACACCTGACAGAGTGTCACGTGTTACTTTGATAAAAAAATAAGTCCATACTAAAACCTACCACTGTTTCTAAAGGTTCCAATAGATTTACGACGGGGGAGAACTTGTTTTGGTTATCGACTACCGATCCCGAGTTTGTCCTGAATCCGGACACAGCTCTCGAGTCGTGGTTCAGTGAAAACGTGAACTACACATTTGGACCGATAAAGAAGAGCGACTTCCGTAAAAGCTACCATATCGGGCATTACACTCAGGTTTGTGATGTATCCATTTTTTACCAACCCCAGGTTAGATGCCTCTTCGCACCACTATAGTTGAGGCATCCCCACAGGAATACCAATACAATATTGCTATTGGTTCATAGATCACTTTGACCAGTCTCCTTGTATGACGTTACGTGTCCCTCGTGACGGGATCAATGGGAACACAGGAGCTCGACAAGTCATAGAGCTTCAACTATCTTAGGTATTGCAATGTACTGCTGAACTGTGTTTTGTTTTGTCTGTGGTATAACCAGAGACGTAATACCCGGTTCTAACATAGTAACAAATAAATTAAATGAAATGTCGACATCGGCTTTGTTTGCCATATAAAAATATGGAATAGAATAAAATAGGTTTTATTCAGTTAGTTAGTTGCTTTCCTTTTAATTTTGTGTTTGTGCGTCATTTCTGGCGGAATTTACGTATTTTCTTTCTTAATTAGAACAGAACAACGGTGGATTATAAAAAAAAGTATATCGCAGGATACTGAACAAAGCTACCACAATAGACACAACACAATGAGACGTCACAACTGGGAGAACACCAATGTTTTAAAACTTACGTAAAATACTTAACCGAAAATTTCTGATTTTGTATCTAATCTAATCTACACTTTTTTATGTTTGTTAACGAATAAACTCAAAAACTACTACTTATATCGATTTCATAAATCCTTCACCATTGGAATACTTACTACATTATCTCTGAGTAACAAAGGCTATATTTATATTTAATGCTAGAAAAATTAGGGCTACGTAAGAAAATTGCAGCGTGGGAGAAGAGCTAGTTTAATATGAAGATTTATTTTTTAACAGATGGTGTGGTCGAACAGCGATAAGGTTGGTTGCGCTATCTCACAAACATTCCAGAACAGTTGGAACAAATTCTCCGTCGTCTGCAACTACGGACCTGCGTAAGTTTACAATTATTAAACGTTCTTCAAGTTCAATCTACCCGAAACTGTTAAATTTTCCCAATCAACCTTGAACCCTATTCTTTTAACACTAAAGTTGAAAATCTATTGAAGAAATTTGACAGATTGTTGTAGCTTGATGTGCTGGCGTCTGTACCTTCAATGTAGAATTTAAAATTATTTAAACGGTAGGGGCTTCCTTAATGCCAGAGACATAAAGCTCAGTTTAAAATATCATTAGAAAGAACGTTTAGAGACAAATAGATTCGCAGTGACCGAGCCATGGTGGTGGATCACTACTTGGTTCTAATGTCACATGCATGACCATGATTCTCAATCATCATCTGCAATAGCCTCCCTTTTCCCAACTAGACCCATTTCCGTTTTAACTGGAAGCCAACTCCAATGATTTGGCTTCCAGTCAAAACGTATACTTAGGTCTTTACTTGGAGCTGCTGCCTCCCAGACCCCCACAACCTAGTAACCGGATCACACGGTACTTATTGGCAAGACTGGTGTCAGATTTTCTGGCTTCTGACTCGTACTCGTACTTCGACTCGTTTTTGATCCGTTGAAGATCATCCCGTGCTACTCTAGAAGTTTACTAAAACTGAGATTAGCAGGATCGACCGAGCCTGCATAGTGGATCACTTATACTTGTTGTTATATCCGTCGTGCAGGACCAGGTTCTCAATATATCTTCTTATATTTTCAGAGGTAACTATTTGGGACAAAAGCCGTACAAAGAGAGTTTTGGCCGCAGCGATAAACTAGTATGTGACAATGAAAACAATTGCGACCGTCCATATGGATTGACGTGTTAGAAAAATTCATAATGTTTCGAAGAAGCTTTGTCTGAATACATTTTTTGTTATAAACTGTACCTACTTATTTAATGAGTTAAGTATTCAACAAAGAATGCTGTCAGCCTAGTCGTACCTATTTTAATTTAAGCCTTAAATGTAATTTACCCGAATAAAGTTTACTAAATGGAAATATGTTTTTTTTTTTCATTTATTAGGGTTCCGAACATCCGTAAAAAAGGATTACGTAAATAAAATTGTTTTTTTTTTGTGAACTGTTATTGTCAAGGTAATATGCAATTGTCTAAATCAAAACCTAAAGCAATTTTAGTATTATCGGGGAATATAGTTAGGTAAAGTAGGGACAGTAGGTAGGTACCTAATTATATTAATTAGAGGGAAACGTGATTAGTAAATTATTGCTCAAAATGCAATTATTTCAATGGGGATTCTGCAGTAAAATCAAAACAAATTACGCAACATTGAATGTGAAAAACCTTCCTCTTTCCTACATGAAGTTAGGATATAACAAAAAGTTTGGTAACGCCCTTAATCTGGCAAATACACCTACCTCTAATACCTCTGACCTAGGGTTAAGTGAAGAGCAAACCCATTCAATTAAAAAAAATACATCAACTTTAAAATATAAAACAACTAATTTGCATTACGGGTCAGTCGATTATTTTAATTTTTATTTAAATGAGGGTTAGGCCTATATTCGTCAGAGAATTTTAACACTGTGGTGGTGTACATTGAGTTTTAGATCAGCGTCATCCCTTGATCGCTCGTGGAAGTAATGTAATTTGTGTTGATGATTTCTGAAAAAGTATGCTATGCTATTGGGAAAAGAAGCAATCGTGGTGAACGTCTTATCCAATACGCCTACGAATACAACCTGAAAATAATCAAAACTATGTGCAAATTAAAAAACACTAACAGATGGACATGGATCTCTCCCGACAGAAATACTAGAAACGAGATTGATTTTATTATGTCCACAAAACCCAAGTTATTTTTTAAGTATGAAGTACTCTCCTCATTCAACTTCGGAAGGAATCACAGATTACTCAGAACCTCCCTTAACCTGAAATCAACAACAAAAAGCAGACGAAACTTTTGTAACGCATCAGCAACGTTGAAAACAAAAAAAATAACAAGAAACTTATCTCGAAAAACTAAAAAACTATTTACCAGAGCTCATAACGTCAGCTGTATATCACAACGTTGAGGATTACAGTCAAAGAATCACGCACTCGATAGAAGCAAGCTTAAGAAGCTCGAAATCAAAAAGAAAACGCACAATAATGTCCGACGAAGCACTAAAGCTCATGAAAGAAAGAAACACTCTACAAAATAAGCCTAAACTGGACAAGTCTGATAAAGAAAATCTCAAAAACCTTTATAAACTAACAAATATAGAAATAAAAAGATGCTACGAAACACATAGAATTAACACTACTTATACAGAACACCTCGAAAAAACTAGATCCGCCAAAAAAGCATACAAGGAACTGAATAGATCAAAAAAGTGGATTCCTTCATTTCAACCAGGTTCTACAAACTGCAAGTCCCGTACGGATATCATAAACATTGCCACGGACTTTTATACAAAACTGTATAGCGACCCGAACGCGTCAGAACATAAGAGAACCAACTACGAATGCAGAGACGTCTTGCCGGTTCAAGAATTTACGGGACCGGAAATCCTGAAACACATAATGAAGCTGAAACCAGAGAAATGCCCGGGACCCGACGGGCTAACAAACGAATGCAACAAATTGGCAAGGACTGTAATGTTGACACCTATCACCTTACTTTGGAACAAGATCATAAGCGAGGAAGTAGTACCAAATTCGTGGACGGTATCCGAAATAATTCTGCTCTACAAAAAAGGCGACCCAGCAGACATAGAGAATTATCGCCCCATAAGCCTGATGTCCTCTTTGTATAAACTATTCGCTTCTTGTCTGCTCGAAAGAATATCCTCAGACATTGACCTTCACCAAGCGATCGAACAGGCAGGATTCAGAAGCGGTTTCAGCACAGTCGTATATCATATCCAGGTAGTAGATCAAGTGATTGAAAAATACTTAGAATATAACAGACCACTTGTAGCTTTCATCGACTACAAAAAGCTTTCGACTCTATATCACACGATAGTATCTGGGAAGCATTACAAAACAAAAACATAAGCGAATAATACATAAATATTCTAAAAAACATCTACGCCAACAGCTCGAGTAGAGTCAAGCTTGATAGAACAGGCACAAAAATCAACATCAAGAGAGGCGTGAGACAAGGTGATCCACTCTCACCAAAATTGTTTATTACGGTCTTACAACATGTAATGGAAGGTTTACCATGGACAAAACAAGGCATCAATATGAACGGGAAGTTCCTAAGTCACCTAAGGTTCGCGGATGACATTATCCTGTTCTCGGATAACCCACAACAACTGAGTAATATGTTAAACGATTTACACCGTGCCAGTATAAATGTTGGTCTAGAATAGAATCTTGATAAAACAAAAGTCACCACTAACCACTTAATGACACCCATTTTGGTTAACAACATACCTCTCGAGTTTGTCCAAAAATATGTCTATTTAGGCAAGCAAATCTCTTTCAGCAAAGAAAGAAATTTAGAAGAAGTGGACAGAAGAATTCCAGAAACTAATCGGCTAGAGCTCCTTGGCATGGAGCTGACACCTTGTCTCTACTACGGTGCCACTACGAGTGCATACCCAAAACTGCGGGCAAAATTCGTAAAGTCTGTCTGTCTGTCCGTCCGTATGTCACAGCCACTTTTCTCCGAAACTATAAGAACTATACTATTGAAATTTGGTAAGTAGATGTATTCCGTGAACCGCATAAAGACTTTCACACAAAAATTGAAAAATAAATCCATATATTTTTGGGGTCCATACTTAGAACTGAAACTCATTTTTTTTTTCGAACCCATATGTGTGGTGTGTATGGATAGGTCTTCAAAAATAATATTGAGGTTTCTAATATCATTTTTTTCTAAACTGAAAAGTTTGCGTGAGAGATACTTCCAAAGTGGTAAAATGTATGTCCCCCCCCTTAACTTCTAAAAGAAGAGAATGATTAAACTAATAAAAATATATGATGTACCTACATTACCATGTAAAATAAGAGAATGATAAAACTAAAAAAAAATACATGATGAAAATTACCAGCGAAAATTGGTTTGAACGAGATCTAGTAATTAGGTAGTTTTTTTTACGTCTGAAATCGTAAATCGCAACTTCTGCTTAAAATATAATACCTACTGGTTTGTACGGAACCCTCGGTGCGCGAGTCCGACTCGCACTTGGCCAGTTTTTAACTCTATACAAAGTAAAAGTCCGATCCTGCTAGGAGTATTGCAACCACCTTTGGGATGGCTCAGCTAAGTATCAGCTAAAGCCAGAATTGAATTCGTGAACAAAGTATATAAAACTATCATTTTTGAGTTTATCTAATGACAATTGGAGTCAAATAAAATAGATCTGAATATACCCTTGACCGTCGAATACACTAAGTTATGGGATTTCCGATGTCTGGTTTCAGGGTATTTTGTGAAATAATATACAAAAAACCCTGAAACCGACATAGAATTCGAAACTCTAAGGCTAAGAACTCACGGAGCGATTTTCACCCGCGACCGCCGCGGTTGCGGGCCCGCAGCTTCTGTAGAAAGCAGTTATGTATGTTTTAATGTGTGAATTAAAGCACAACTCACGACGCGATTTACGCCCGCGCCTCTACCAACTTTCAAACTCCGGGCTGTGACTGAGAAGTATATGATGGAAACACCCCACTAAGGATAATTTCGAGCTAAAAGATTATGTCTAGTATGTTAGTCGTATGAGGTCACACAGGCACCGCGGAAGTGGGGTGCAGAGAGGGCCGAATGCCCCGTAAAAAATTAAATGGCGGGGGGATCCAGCGGATCCTCACGGCTTAAACCAGGATTGGGGGGCCTTCCAACGCTGCGTCTGCCGCGGCGTACGCGGTCGCGATCACCACTCCAGAATCCTTCAGTCTTTGTTTCAACCACATCGACTATCTGTTCTACGAGGAACGTGCTCTATTAGCCACTAGTCTAAGAGGTTTTTAAAAGTAATCAATAAATGTGTTGTCGGGAATTTTATGAAATAGGCTAGTTTTCCCCATCAATAAATTTTGCAAATCTATTTTGTCCACCAGTTGGAGTATTAAAAACAATGGACACTTATTTTTGTAATTTAGAAAAAAAAGAAAGAAAAAGAGTTTATTTGCGGTCAATATATAATAATTTGTAAATCAATGAATATTGATCAAGTTTGCTTTACGTTACAAAAGAAAAGAACGGGTCAAATATTTTTTGATAATCTAATTGAGACGGACTAATTAGATATTTTCAGTGGACAAGCCATATTATTGTAGAGCATAAGTAGTGCTACGAATATACCTGGATTTTACCATGTGAAGAAACCCATATAGGTTTATTGAACTTACCTTGTATTTTGTTCCCCAATTGTCATAGAATACCAAATATAGCCATGGATATAAATTAAGCAGTCTTTAAATAGCGTAGAGGTACCTCGGGTAATTTATACGGGAAAAGTTTTAATTTGGAATATCCAATCGACGTTTGAATTTGCTAATAATAGTTAAAAAGGAAACTGAAGAAGTATATAAGCTCCTGAAACGTAACGATTGTCACATTCGTCAAATAATATCGTGCAGTGCGTACAGGTCGCTACAACTATGAAGAAATATTTCGCTTTGTTCTTATTCTTTGCTGTCACTTCTGCTTGGCCGACTTTTGATGAAGAGGATAATGGTGTTAATGGTAAGTTTGTAGTTTTATTTAATTTTTATGCAAAAATTCAAGGGCAAGATGCATAGGTAGTAAGGTTACGTGGCTACGTAAAGTTTTCAGCCTTTCATGCGAATATGATTCTTATGAAAAAGCTTTACAGCTTATATTCGTAAGAAACATTTTCTGGAATTCGATTATTGAAGTAGAATAATTTTTTACTAGCTGAAAAGGTTTGATTCGCAGAAACTGTACTTAGCAAATTTTGATCTTTCGTTCAAATCCCTTAGATTTTTAGTGTCAGGGCAGACTGAGCTTTGACAGCTACCAGCTTCTGTAGACAAATCGAAGTGAAAACTTAGGCGAAGTGAACGAAAAGTGAGTTGGCAAACCATACAAACAAGGTGGAATGTCAGCTCACTTGTCGTTCACCCCACCTCACCGCGTACACTTAGTACACGGTGAAATGTCAACAGAATAGAATGGCTGTAAAAGCTGTCAGAAATAACAATACCGACAGGTAACGTGCAGGATTGTCAAGTATATTTTACTTATAAGTTTCGAATATGCAACTCTAGATGGCATAGTCAACGCCGCCCGTGCGCATTCGCTACCTACATAATATTCAATTGTGAACACTTCCGAAAGCCGCTTGAAGCTTTGCTTCTCTGTACTAGGTACACTAAACTCATGAAGGTAATTTAACTGTTTGTATTTTACGTAATGTAGGGGTATTCTTGTGCTAGAGTAAAATTGCGTTTTAAATTGAAGTTGTCGTTTCAGTGAAATCGTTATCTTGTCAACAAATTCGTGAATTCGTGGATGGACACAATTACCGTCGCCTCCTGGTTGCCAGAGGACAGATTGCCGGACAGCCTCCTGCGTCGGAGATGAAGATGATGGTATGTAGCTGTAATAATTTATTTATTAAAATTCTTCGTCCCTGTAGACCTAATCCCATTTTCATGGGGACAGCTTCCTTGTCTGGATTTTTGTGAGTTTTTTTTTATATATTGACGCGCTCAGTCGTTACCTGCCTTTAAAAAACTTGTTAAGGAACATTATCTGTCACCGTGATTATGTCGATATCCGTAATTTATTTTTACTACCTTTTATTTAGACTTTATGTATATATTATTAGCGTATTATGTATGTATCTGTGTATCTATTATGTTATATTATAATTACTTTTTTTGTTGTTTTTCTTATGTCACACCATAACAGCCCCAATTTCATGTCCAGTCAAATACTGTCTCCATCCCAGGTTGCCTGGAAGAGATCGTCATTAAATCGTTATTATTAATTTCCAAATTTGCTACTTGGTTCTCAGGTGTGGGATGAGGAGTTGCAAGCCAAGGCTTCTTTGTGGGCAAAGAAAAACTTGCACAGGCACAACCCAAACAAATCTGTTCGTAAGTACTATTTATCATCTACTTATACCTAATCTATACTAATATTATAAAGAGGTAACATTTGTTTGTAAGTTTGTATGTAGGGGGTAATCTCAGGAACTACTGGTCCGATTTGAAAAATTCTTTCAGTGTTAGATAGCCCATTTATCGAGGAAGGTTATAGGCTATATATCATCATGCTAAGAAAAATAGGAGCGGAGCAGTAATGGAAAATGTGACGCAGACGAAGTTGCGCGAGTCAGCTAGTAATAATATTATAAAGCAGAAGAGTTTTTTGATTGTTTTTTTCGTTGAACGCGCTTATCTCAGGATTTTCTGGTTCGAAGTTATAAAGGGTACCTTAGTATACTTTTTTGTTAGGATGGGAGTCATCAAATGGCTCTTTCCGCTCTGGGCGGAGCGGGAGGGATTGTCAGACTTATGGTCAGACTCTTACTGACTAAAACCCATCCGTGCCTAACATAATGCCCTTTGCGTTCCAGGGCCGTATTAGGGAGTCTTTCTTACAAATTCCGCAACCCTGGGTACGCCCCTGCGGCGCCTGCCTGTTCATTGTGGGACTACAGAAATGATTTGATGTTTACCCACGTATTAGTTACAACAAGTTACACCTGACAGAGTGTCACGTGTTACTTTGATAAAAAAATAAGTCCATACTAAAACCTACCACTGTTTCTAAAGGTTCCAATAGATTTACGACGGGGGAGAACTTGTTTTGGTTATCGACTACCGATCCCGAGTTTGTCCTGAATCCGGACACAGCTCTCGAGTCGTGGTTCAGTGAAAACGTGAACTACACATTTGGACCGATAAAGAAGAGCGACTTCCGTAAAAGCTACCATATCGGGCATTACACTCAGGTTTGTGATGTATCCATTTTTTACCAACCCCAGGTTAGATGCCTTTTCGCACCACTATAGTTGAGGCATCCCCACAGGAATACCAATACAATATTGCTATTGGTTCATAGATCACTTTTGACCAGTCTCCTTGTATGACGTTACGTGTCCCTCGTGACGGGATCAATGGGAACACAGGAGCTCGACAAGTCACAGAGCTTCAACTATCTTAGGTACCTATTGCAATGTACTGCTGAACTGTGTTTTGTTTTGTCTGTGGTATGACCAGAGACGTAATACCCGGTTCTAACATAGTAACAAATAAATTAAATGAAATGTCGACATCGACTTTGTTTGCCATATAAAAATATGGAAAAGAATAAAATAGGTTTTATTCAGTTAGTTAGTTGCTTTCCTTTTAATTTTGTGTTTGTGCGTCATTTCTGGCGGAATTTACGTATTTTCTTTCTTAATTATAACAGAACAACGGTGGATTATAAAAAAAAGTATATCGCAGGATACTGAACAAAGTTACCACAATAGACACAACACAATGAGACGTCACAACTGGGAGAACACCAATGTTTTAAAACTTACGTAAAATACTTAACCGAAAATTTCTGATTTTGTATCTAATCTAATCTACACTTTTTTATGTTTGTTAACGAATAAACTCAAAAACTACTACTTATATCGATTTCAAAAATCCTTCACCATTGGAATACTTACTACATTATCGAAAAATTAGGGCTACTTAAGAAAATTGCAGCGTGGGAGAAGAGCTAGTTTAATATGAACATTTATTTTTTAACAGATGGTGTGGTCGAACAGCGATAAGGTTGGTTGCGCTATCTCACAAACATTCGAGAACAGTTGGAACAAATTCTCCGTCGTCTGCAACTACGGACCTGCGTAAGTTTACAATTATTAAACGTTCTTCAAGTTCAATCTACCCGAAACTGTTAAATTTTCCCAATCAACCTTGAACCCTATTCTTTTAACACTAAAGTTGAAAATCTATTGAAGAAATTTGACAGATTGTTGTAGCTTGATGTGCTGGCGTCTGTACCATCAATGTAGAATTTAAAATTATTTAAACGGTAGGGGCTTCCTTAATGCCAGAGACATAAAGCTCAGTTTAAAATATCATTAGAAAGAACGTTTAGAGACAACTAGATTCGCAGTGACCGAGCCATGGTGGTGGATCACTACTTGTTTCTAATGTCACATGCATGACCATGATTCTCAATCATCATCTGCAATAGCCTCCCTTTTCCCAACTAGACCCATTTCCGTTTTGACTGGAAGCCAACTCCAATGATTTGGCTTCCAGTGAAAACGTATACTTAGGTCTTTGCTTGGAGCTGCTGCCTCCCAGACCCCCACAACCTAGTAACCGGATAAAACGGTACTTCTTGGCAAGACTGGTGTCAGATTTTCTGGCTTCTGACTCGTACTCGTACTTCGACTCGTTTTTGATCCGTTGAAGATCATCCCGTGCGGATGTTTCTCTTTAACCACGAGCTCCTAGAAGTTTACTAAAACTGAGATTAGCAGGATCGATCGAGCCTGCATAGTGGATCACTTATACTTGTTGTTATATCCGTCGTGCAGGACCAGGTTCTCAATATATCTTCTTATATTTTCAGAGGTAACTATTTGGGACAAAAGCCGTACAAAGAGAGTTTTGGCCGCAGCGATAAACTAGTATGTGACAATGAAAACAATTGTGACCGTCCATATGGATTGACGTGTTAGAAAAATTCATAATCTTTCGAAGAAGCTTTGACTGAATAAACTTTTTGTTTAAAATTTGTACCTACTTACTTATTTAATGAGTTCAGTATTCAAAAAATGATGTCAGCCTAATCGTATTTTAATTTAAGCCTAAAATGTAATTTATCCGAATAAAGTTTACTAAATGGAATATATGTTTTTGTTTTTTTCATTTAGGGTTCCGAACATCCGTAAAAAAAGGATTAAATAAAATTGACTTTTTTTGTGAACTGTTATTGTCAAGGGAATATGCAATTGTCTAAATCAAAACCTAAAGCAATGTTAGTAGGTATTATCAGGGAATATAGTAAGATAAAGTAGGGACAGTAGGTAGGTCATTGTATTAATTAGAAGGAAACATGATTAGTAAATTACTGCTCAAAATGCAATTATTGCAATGGGAATTTTGAAGTAAAATCAAATATATTACGCAACATTGAATGTGAAAAACCTACCTCAAATTTCCTACATGAAGTTAGGATTTATCAAATAGTTTGATTACCCCCTTGATCTGGCAAGTACACCTACTTCTAATATTTATTTAGTATTTATTTATTTATTATAACTACACTTAATTGTACACCGATAAAAACATTCAAGAAAACTACAAACTAAAACACATAATTATGTACAATGGGCGGCCTTATCGCATTCCGCGATCTCTTCCAGGCAACCTGGAATGGACAGTAATTGACTGGACATAAAATGGGGTAGTCATCGGTGCAACACTTTTTAAATCATAATATATATACACAGATAAATATATATTCTTATCAAATTATATGTAGGTATAGGGGAGCGGCGGGGGTGTACGTACACCTAAGGAAAACTTCTTATTATGGAATAACTATAATCATCACCTACCACTACTACATAACATTATAATGCACATATATTTAGCTAATTAGTTTTCGCAATTGAAACCATTCAGATAACCAGAAGTGTTTTATTTTGAATAAAAAGAAAATACAATGAAGTACGGCATTACCCGACGGTTGCGGGTGATTCCGTACAGGTTGTACGGAATCATCCTAAAGACATTCAGACATTATTTTATTTGCAAAAACCACAAATGTATCCATCTGGCTTATCTTGATCGCTGCATAATGCGTGTACCCAATTGGCACACACTATGCATCGATACCAGAGCTCTCTCGAAAATATTTAGCAGGTTCTTCATAAATAAGCCCATTTCATGCTGCTTTTACGTAATTTCGCTCCCGATTTGACTTCTTCCACGGCGAGTTTCATTTTTCGGGGAGACCACACGAGTTTTTTTCCATGCGGCATCTGAAAAATGCAATGCAGTTTTCAAAACCCGACCAAATCAAGCTTGCGGGTGATATCGTACAAAAGTGTACGAACTGACCCGAAGTCACCATTTTGAATTTAGTCATGCAAAACACAAAACGTATCAATGATTTAGACAAAACATGGCAGTTGATGCAAGCCTTAGTCACCATTCTACAAGTAAGCTAAACAAGTAAAACAATAACGTATAAATATCTGTACTTACAGTGCAAAACACTCTCCAGACTTTTTATAAAAAAAAAATAAAAAAAAATACAACCGAATTGAGAACCTCCTCCTTTTTTTGAAGTCGGTTAAAAAATGGCGCGAAAACGTAACGCATGTCTTGTCACTGAAGCCGCGCGGCAGACTGGCGGTGGCGCGGGCGGGTGTCGGGTGACGTGTGACGTAGTCTGCATGTTAGAGAAGGGCAGACATATTCTCTGATCGTTTCATTCCCGAGATATCGCGTGTACGGTATCAGCCGCTGTACGGAATGACACTCCACTCCCCTACCAATTAAATAAGTAACAAATAAATGACGAGCAAAACATTACAGCGACAAGTAATGCTCCCGGGATCACGAGTTTCTTGAACACCGGTAACGATTGAGCGCGTCTTACTGGGACTGGCAATGCATTCCACAAACGAGCAGCCTGGACAGTAAAGGATTTATCAAAGAAATTTGTGGAATGCATTGGCATCTTAAGTCGTAAATTATCTGATGACCTCAGAATTCAGCGTGAGAATCACAGAGAAACTGAAAACGTTTCTTGAGATAAAGAGGGGTAGAAGGAGAAAAGAGCACATTGTATAAAAGGGAAAGAATATGAGCATTTCGGCGAAGGCCAATTGGCAACCACTTGAGCTTAGCACGGAATTCGGAAACATGGTCATATATACGTAAACCGAATAATTATGAACCTTATACAAACATTTTGAAGCCGCTCAAGTTAGTCGAGTTGTTCTGGAGTAAGGTCAAGATAGCTAATACCTCTGACCTAGACTACAGTGAAGAGCAAACCAATTCAAGTAAAAAAAAACATCAACTTAAAAAAAAAACAATTTTCCTTTCGTTAACTAATTTTCATTTCGACATTCGGTTAAATTTATAGGTACAATAAAAAACCGGCCAAAAGAGATTTGGACTCACGCCGCACTGAGTGTTCCGTACCATCATAATTATAAAACGTGAAATGTTTTTAAATTTTCATGGTAACACCTACATTGCAGTTTTAGATCAGCGTCATCTCATGATCGCTCGTAGAACTAATGTAATTTTCACTTCAGTAGCTCAAACATGTAGGTTTTGCTGCCTGAAATCAGTGAGCAAAATGCGATTTTAAAAAAAATAGCAAGATGCGATTTTGGTTTGCTCACTGAGTGAGACAAAGTAACTTTTTAATTTTTGTTTTCAGAAAGCCGCGAATATCTTATTCAGCCTTGGGTTGATCATACTTTTGCAATCAATGATATATAAAACTATAGATACGTTGTCCGCACTCTAAAATGACAACATGAAATGAAGCCAATTGGCCACATCGCGCTTAGTTACGCACCAACCTGTCGCGCGACACTACGTTTGTTTTGATGTCAATTTGACTGTTACTTATCCTGTGACGTAACTGAAGATGTATATTTATCTCCCTCTAGCAACAGGCATCCGTACGGTGACATATTTTCTTTCCCTTTCTTCATGCGTATTAGTAGCTATCTAGTATTTTCGCCGTTTTTAAGCGCCGCGATGTTGGTGTATGACGTGTATAATATATACTAAAGAAATTTACAAAAAGATAATTTTGTCTTTTAATGTAATTTATTGAATTTTTAACTTATTGTTGTATTTAAACGTCAATAATAACTACTGCAAATAAAACTGATATTTATTTCTAGTTTCAATAATGTTGCTATTTCCGAAAACGCCCTAATTTAAATAAAAGAGCGGGAATAAAATTTCGTGGCGGGCGTACAGAGTTGAGTAAGTAAAAAATTTAAAATAATCGTAAAATATGAGTGAAACTAGCGACGAGAACAGTATTTTAACACCGGAAGAGTTAAAACAACAAGTTATTAATGCAGAATTAAGTTTCCTACCTGAGAAGTCGCGAGAAATATCTGAAAACATACCATGTCCTCAATGAAGGGAGACTTACAAAGGGCGCAAGCAGTTTTTCGGAGACGGTGTTGCATCATATTTTTAGATTTATCACAGACAAGGCGATCATCTACGATGTGGAGTATTTTCTCAATGTTCAAAGCTACTTTAAAAACAAAACATAACGTGCATATTTAAACATATACGTAAAACTCGTATCTTTACTAAAAAGAATGTCAGTTGGGCTTAAGGCTAAAAAGTCCAAAATTTTCACCGTCCCTAACATAGAAAAATTTCTTAATGAAGCTCCGGACTGAATTTTTCTTGCCGCTAAGTAAGTGGTACTTATGAATCTATGTTGTTAGTTATTGCAACAATTTGTGTGTAGTTTCTTATGTATAAACAATGATATATAATACGTCATTGTGTAAGTATAAAGGTACTTACTGCCTACTACTATAATTTTTGGAGGTGCAATGAATCCTAGACTGGCTTAGCAATACTGTTATAATATTTATTACGATATTTAAAAGATGCTGTAAATGTTAAATTATGCATAGGTATTAATTATGTAAGTAATCCTTATTTTCATTACAGGTTGTAGGTTCTGGTCATAGGAATTAGTGGAGCGTGTCGCAATAACGAGCTATTACAGCTAACAGTTAATAATATCGAAAAGCATTCAGATTGTAGCCGCCATCCATCACAGCACGTTTTGATAACATCGCACCGGAAATCCCGCGCACCGCGAGAGCTACGATCGTCTTCGTACCTCTAGTTACATCCTGCGTGACTCATCTACAATCCGGAGTTTTATTTACAAACTTAGTACCAACCTTTACTAAAGTGGTGACCCCGAACAAAACACACCTAAAGAAGCGAAGTCAACTGAATTTTCAAGATGCCGAGTCCCTGCCCAGCGGAAGAACAATCAAGCTCATCAGCAACACACACCGTGACGAACGCTGAAGCTGCTGGTATCTCTCTCACCATGCGCATTCCACATTTCTGGCGCGACCGACCACGGCTCTGGTTCATCAGCTTCGAGGCCGCAACCAACGACCTCAAGAAAGGGCAAGCAAAGCTCGCCCAGATGGTCATATCACAGCTGGAGCGTCAAGACATCGAGCAGATCATGGACCTGCTGTACAATCCACCAGAGGCAGACTAGTACAATGCCATCAAAGAAAGGCTCATATCCGCCTACGAAGAATCCGACAACCGTCAGTTCCAGAAGTTGCTATCAGAAATGGAACTTGGAGATCAGAAGCCGACCCAACTACTGCGCCGCATGCGAAACCTTGCCATAGACAAAGTGCCCGACTCCACTCTGCGTCTCATGTGGACAAATCATCTTCCTTCACACGTCCGTTCAGTCCTCGCAGTAAGTGAATCCTTCAGCACTAAAACTACACTTGAAGAACTCGCACTACTCGCCGACAAAATGATGGAGCAGACGACATCATCGGAAGATGCAGTCGTGCAAGCAACCGCCTCACCTATACCATCACCACCACAAGCAGATACACAGCACCTTATCAACGAGATAAGAAAACTATCGCTGGAGATAGCTGAGTTAAAAGCAAGACCGCCATACGGCAATGACTACCGCCGCAGCCGCTATCCATCTCGTCATCGTAGTTCATCACGATCACGCAATCGAGAAACATCGCCATCGCCATCACCATTATGTTATTATCACCGACGTTTCAAAGGGCAAGCTAGACGCTGCACGTCGCCTTGCTCATTCAAGAAGCAACAAAACACGGAAAACTAGAAAGAACGTTGGCAGAGGCGGACACCGGCGTTCAAAGTATTTCACACCGCCTATACATCACCGATAAGAATACAAAGCTATCATTCTTAGTCGACACTGGAGCCAACATATCCGTTCTACCGAGAAAAAAAGGTTAGATTGCGACGCCGCTCAAATTTCAACTGTACGCAGCAAACAACACAACAATAGCTACGTACGGTGAGAAAACTATCTCTCGATTTTAACCTACGACGCCCGTACAAATGGAAGTTCATCGTAGCTGATGTTTTGTAGTGTGTGTCTTATTGTTTGTACTTACGCTCTTTAAAAACTTCCTAGATAAATTAATACATAGCTGCATAGCCATTTACTTGATTCCTAGAACCTTTTTAACTTGTATTTTCTAAGTTTTTCTGTAAATTAATTATCTTCAATAATTTGTTTACATTTCTTGTATTGTCATTTATGTCATTTAGACAGGCCTAGTTTTCTTTTTATTTCTATTCTGAAGTTAGCTAGGAGTTTTAGGTCACATATGAAATTGTCATCAGACCTTCATAAAGTCCATTTTTCCTTTTCCATCAAATTCTAGAAACTCATATCAAATTCAAAATAAAAGCGAGCCTTCATTTTAGAGCCGTCTTAAAGAAATGGTCAGTCTACGTTTGGAGCTGAGATAAGCAACAACTCGGAAAAGTTTCTTAAGAGTGATTGAGAGGACAGTTTACCTCCTGGGAACCAGAGAAGTCGCCCTCCCTCTTATATTAAGAGTAGACTTAGAGGACGTTTTCTAAGTTTACCTCCTCGAACCTGATAAGTCGGCCTCTCTCCTTGCCGCCTTTAAAGGACACCTTGATGCCTGGGCTGAACGAGCCTGGGAGGAAGACGTTACTCGGCCCATCCTCTCCAGCTCTCTGAAGAGTGACGACCCTCCAGTCCTCCGGTTCTTCAACGGACCCTGCCGGCCCTCCGGTTCTTCAACGGACCCTCCAGTCCTCCGGTTCTTCAACGAAGACTTCATTTTCATCTCACGTCAGCGTCAGCTCATCATAATCATTCATCAGCCGTTTCTTCTATAAGTGGTGTAATTCATTAAATCTTTATACTATTTATTTGTCCTTTTCTCTTTTAGCACGCATTCCCCTCCTAGGTAGGTGAGTGCTATATGTGACCTCACATTTTACAGGCTCCCCCTGTAAAACGTAACGTTACAGATTGGCGCCCAGTTTTTACTAACCCACCCCTTAAATCATTTTCAGACATTCTGCAAGTTTTTTCAAAATTCAAAAACAAACTTCCACAAGGCGATTATATTTGGTAACTATTTCAATCATACATCCTCATCCATCTCAACCCTTACTCCTCTTACAAACTTTACATCATCTTATACTACACCCCCACACATATTCCATTACCCACTGGTAATTGGCACCCTTTCACTGCTTGGATGTAGTTTTTAAAACCAACTAGTGGCCATCACCACTTTTGGGCTTTACCAAGTAAGGGATTGGTTACTCTACGACGGCTATTGGACAATATCCCGTATGTCGTTTACTCCTTAAACTTAACTCTTTACCAAAATATTAAGTATATACAATCTATATATTCTATCACCAAGGTATTCTTCACCCCCACATACAATCCGTTATCATGAGATAATTGGCACCCTTTCGGCCTCTTGGATGCGTTTCTATATCCATTCGTGGGCGCTACCAAGTTTGGAGATTGGTTACTTTACGACAGACACAGGAGAGTATCCTGTAGACGTTTATACATACCTAAACAACTACGTTACACCCATTACAAATGCTTCATCATATATTCTGAACTACTTACACTTTAAACGTTACTTCATCATCGTTCGATTCATTACCACTAGTGCAATCTTTATGAAGTTTTCGTAAAAATTACTTGATCCTAGAATATAAATCTGTGATACGGGAGTTTACATGATCTTAGAAGGAGCTATGATAGTTTTGGTGATACTCTTATTAAATAACACCAAAACCTTTTAAGCATACTCTTCAAATAAATTACGAAAAAAATAATTTTCGTTTGACTTGTTTATTTGACATCATTCGTTGCTAGGTAACGGACATAGTGTTTCAAGCATGGCTTTATAAAGTTCCATGGTTGTTTATTTGTGGTGACAAATATCGGTACTATTATTAAAGTTGGTAATACCTTTTTAATCTAAACATGGATAAGCTAATAAAATACTCGTACTTAAACAAACCAGAACTCGAATATGAGGTGACTATTAGAGCTGAAAAACCAGCTGAAAATTTGACGAACCTTAGGGACCAGATGACTAAACTTAGCCATGTCCTACCGGAAGACATAAAATCCTCCCCTATACCGGTTCGCCTTGATCTATCTCAGACGGAGTCTACTCTCAATTATATCGACGGTAAAATTTCGCACATTGAATCATCTGGGGATCGTAGTAGTTTAAAAAAAATTGAGTCGTTTTTGAATCATCTTTACTATCGTCTAGAACGTATCACTGCTGCTCCACCGTTAATAGAGTTATGCTCAAATGTTAGATCTCGATTCTTTTTAATACAAAAACGCTTTGAACCTTTAGGTTGGGAACGGAATATTGAAACTGAGGAAGACGTGTCGGAGGAAATACATAATCCTCCCACTCTGAACCAATCTGATCTTGCTGTCAAGAATCAACCCAACCTTCCTACTCAGAGTCAAGCTGTCCCTCTTTTCAGCCCTCGAATATCTGAACATACTGAGGTCCTCGCTACGTCTCAACAGGTTCCTTACCCCGCTGCAGTTTGGGGTATGCCGCAGTCTTCCTCGATGGGACAGAATTGTTACTCGTCGTGCAATTACGTAGAGGATTTTAAAAGGTTCTCTTATGATGGTAAAACTTGCCCTAGGTCGTTTCTACAGAAGTTAGAGGAGTTTAAGATTTCTAGGAATATCTCGGAAGTTACTCTGGTTAAACATGCTTTTGAGATTTTTGTCGGTGATGCACTACATTGGTTTAGGTTTCAGCATAGTCGGAATCCTTCGCTGACTTGGAATCAGATTCACATTTTGCTTATTAAAGATTTTGGTATTCAGGACTACGACTACAAATTACTAGAGGCTATTAGGAATCGCACTCAAGGGACAACGGAGACTATTATTATTTATGTGTCTATTATGTTCGGCATGTTCAATCGTCTTTCTAAGAAACTATCAGAAAACGATCAATTAGAAATTCTTCTCCGTAATATAAAACCGTGCTATTCGGTTTTCGTCGCGTTAAAAGACATTAATTCAATTGACTCACTAATCTCGACCTGTCAGAGCTATGAAAAGATTTCAGAAAGGGACCTAAACTTTCGTGAACCAGAGTATTCATATACTCCATCTTGCGCTGCGGAGTTTGCTTATCGTCCGGATTCGTCTAAAAATAATTCTAACAATAATCACTCTAACGCGATACAGAATAAGCAACTGCCTTCTACCTCCCAAACTGAAAATAAACACAAAGAAAATTATTGTTGGCGTTGCCGAGTTACAGGTCATAATCTAAAAGCGTGTACTCAACCAAGATACTTGATCTGCTTCAAGTGTGGTCTGAAAGGCGTGAAAATTTCAAATTGCCCTAAATGTACTCCGGTTTCTCAATCAAAAAAACTAAATAACGACTTGAGTAGTTCTAAATCTGCAAAATTAAATCTTAGTGATTGGAATCAGTGGTTAGACACTGTTCGAAATTTTATGTTTTGTTATAAAACAACTTCTGCAATTTATGACAAAGAAAGGGACTGTAATAGACCTTTTATTAACGTATCTATTAATAACATAAGTTTTTCCGGTCTTTTGGATAGCGGTAGTTGTTTTACTATTTTAGGAAATAATTCTCATAAAGTCATCCAAGAGCTAGGATTTAAACTATTCAAGTCATCAGCTCAAGTCATAGTCGCTAACAAACAAAAATCATCATCTTCCGGTTATTTCAATTTACCGTTTAATTATAATAATCAAACTCGTGTCATTAGAGCTTATGTTTTTCCAGAGATATACCCTTCTTTGATTCTTGGTTGGGACTTCTGGAAGGAATTTGAACTATGTCCTAAAATACTTTCGCTTGAACTTAATCTTAATAGTAGAGATTTGACGAACTGTGCTATTGAGAATAAAATTATGTCATTCGATCACCTTTCAAATAACCAAATAAATATTGCTAGGGATTTGATCGAACGTTTTAAAGACATTTCCTTTGAAAAAAAAGGTCAACTAGTTCTGACTGATTTAATTTGCCATCGAATTAATACAGGTGATGCCTTACCTATAAAACAACGTTGTTATCGCCTATCTCCTGAAAAGCAAAAGATTCTAATTGATGAAGTCGATAAAATGCTCGAATTAAAAGTTATTGAAAGGTGCGAAAGTCCTTGGTTATCTCCTGTCCTTATTACGCCCAAGTCAAATGGCGAATGGCGTTTCTGTGTTGATAGTAGGAAATTGAATTCAGTTACTCGCAAGGACGCTTATAGCCTTCCTTTTATTTCTGAAATACTTGATAATCTTAAAGGCTGTAAGTATCTATCTAGCATAGATATTGCTAAAGCTTTTTGGGAAATTCCTTTACATCCAGAAGATAAGGATAAAACTGGCTTTTATGTCCCTGGCAGAGGTTCATTTAGATTTACGGTAATGCCTTTCGGTCTATCTAACAGTCCTGCGACTCAACAAAGACTTATGGATCACTTATTTACTCCTGAGTTCGATAATAAAGTATTTTGTTATTTAGACGATATTATAATCATCAGTTCCACATTTGAGGAACATATTTCTCTGTTACTTAGAGTTCACAAAAAGCTTTCTTACGCTGGTCTTACTATTAACTTTGAAAAAAGTAAGTTTTTTCGTAAAGAACTCAAATACCTTGGTTATGTAGTAGATGAGCAAGGACTACGAGCTGATCCTGGTAAAATTGAGGCTATTTTAGCTTATCCTATTCCAACTTCTAAAAAAGTAGTTAGACAATTCTTGGGTACATGTAGTTGGTTCCGTCGCTTCATCCCGAATTTCAGCTCTATTGCCGCACCCCTCTGCAAATTGACGTCTGCTGGGAAAAATTCTCCAAAAAAATTTGTTTGGAATCCGGAAGCAGATTTAAGTTTTGCAAAATTAAAAGAATGTTTGACTTCGACCCCAATTTTAGCTTGTCCTGATTTTGACCTTCCTTACTCTGTTCATTGTGACGCTTCTAATTATGGTATAGGAGCCATGTTGACTCAAAAACAAAACGATGTCGAAGTGGTTATAGCGTATATGAGCAGAACTCTTAGTAAACATGAACAAAATTATTCTACTACTGAACGCGAAACATTAGCTGTTATTGCTGCACTTGAACATTGGCGTTGTTATCTTGATAATGGAAAACTCTTTACAGTTTACACTGACCATGCCGCACTGAAATGGTTCTTGAACCTGACTAATCCTTCTGGGAGATTAGCTCGATGGTCTCTTCGATTATCATGTTTTGATTTTGTTCTGAAACATAAAAAAGGAAAGGATAATGTAGTCCCGGACTTACTTTCTCGTTATAAGGGTCCTAATAAACTCATTCTTGATGGTGTTGCACCTGTGTCTAGGGACAACGCGTGTCAATTGGAACATTTTAATAAACTTTTTACTAAATGTCGCGATAACCCTGATGATTATCCAAACTATAAAATCCGCGATAATAAGCTATATCGTTATTCTAACTCAAGCAATGATCTTAATGAAGATTTTTCATGGAAGGAAATTCCTCCTCCCTCTGAGAGGCTGGACCTGATAAAATCTTGCCATGGCTTGGTAAATAATAATCCCCACATAGGTATTTTTAAAACTTATAAAAAGCTTTCCTTAAGATATTACTGGTCTGGCATGTTTAGAGAAGTGGCAAAAGTGTGTTCTACTTGCGAAACATGTCTTGCCTATAAACATTCAAATCATTCACCTTATGGTCTCATGGGTAATCCAAAAATTTGCTCGAGGCCTTTTCAAAATATATCATTGGACCTTATGGGTCCTTTGCCTATGACGAGACAGCGTAATCAATTTATTCTCGTGATTACGTGTTCGTTTTCAAAATACTGCCTTATTTTTCCTATTAAACGCGCTACAGCTACTAATATTATTCAACATCTTGAAAACTTTGTATTTTTGGTTCATGGTGTACCACAAACCATTATTATGGATAACGGCTCACAATTTCAATCTAATGAGTTTCAAAATTTTTTAAATAAATATAAAGTTCCTTTTATATTTTATTCACCTAAATATTGCCCACAAGTAAATCCAACTGAACGTTATAATAGAACAATTATCACGGCGTTATCACAGTTAGTCGGTGATGATCACCGTACATGGGATACTCCGTTACATAAAATTCAATTAGCACTAAATAGCTCAGTAAATGTCGCGACAGGTTTCTCCCCATCTTTTCTGGTCTTTGGCCGAGAAATCATAACATGTGGTTCATTTTAATCTAGTTGCCCGAATCTAGACGAAATAATTTTTCTTCCTCGGGATATTTATGCCACTAACATAGGGTTATTATCGGTCATCTTTGATAAGGTACAGATTGCACTATACATGGCTCATAAAAAAAACGCATCTCATTATAACACTAGGCGTAGTTTTAAAGAATTTAATATCGGGGATACCGTCTGGCGTAAAAATTACGTTCTTAGTAACGCTGGCAACTATTTTAGTGCCAAGTTAGCACCTAAATATATTAAAAGTACAGTGGTTGAGAAATTGTCACCGCTTGTATTCATTTTGGAAGATCAGAACGGTCTAAGGGGAAAATGGCATTTAAAAGACTTTAAAGTTTAATTTTGTCTATTTTGTTTTTTTTTTACATGCTCATGTTTTAATTTTAGTACTTATCTCGATGTTTTTAAAAAAATCTTAGTATAGTCTTCTTATTACTTGTTTTTGTTCAAAATTCTTATTTTAATTTTATATATTATATTAAGTACTTGATTGACTCTTGTAAAAACCATTTAGAATTAAGAACGGTATCACTTCTCAAGGCTTACTCCTTTTCAAAAACTTTTTGGCTTGTATAATTTTTTTTTTTGTTGAGCGGTACACAACTCGTAAAATAAGCCATTGTGTCGAGCGGTTTTATAACTCGTAAAATAAGCCTTAGTGTATATAGATAATATTTTTTTTTAAACTTACTTGAATACTTGAAACTCGAAGGCTTATATATCCTTTAATAAGTCTTGAATCTCCTTGAACCCTTGACTTAAGCTTGAAGGCTTTTCTTAAGCACTTTATGCTCTTAAACCTTGGACTGCTTTTCTGAGCAGAAAAACTTTGTAAATAACTATTTAATTTTAATTTAATGGGTTTTAAAAAAGGTGCGGGTTACGACACCTAATAAAATAAATAAGCCTTCGTAAACCTTAAAAATAATCCCTTGTGGAGTACGCGTCATTGAATGTGAACCGTATCCCCTAAGTATGATGGTGATGTATGTTTGAGGAAGTGTGAAAAGTATACTAGTTTGATGTAAGGTGTGTGAAAGAGCAAGGTTTTATTTTCAACCTCTAAATTTCCCTAGTTGTCAACTTTCTTTGGTTTTGGGTAATATAGTATTATTTTTTTTTACTTACTGTATCATTGTAAATACTCATTTAATTTTATTTTAACTACCTAGTTACTGTTCTTCTATTGTTGCTCTCTTGAATTACTAAACAAGAAAAATTTTTTCATTGCATTCAAAATTTTTCCGGGGTTTTCGGGGTAATGTAGTGTGTGTCTTATTGTTTGTACTTACGCTCTTTAAAAACTTCCTAGATAAATTAATACATAGCTGCATAGCCATTTACTTGATTCCTAGAACCTTTTTAACTTGTATTTTCTAAGTTTTTCTGTAAATTAATTATCTTCAATAATTTGTTTACATTTCTTGTATTGTCATTTATGTCATTTAGACAGGCCTAGTTTTCTTTTTATTTCTATTCTGAAGTTAGCTAGGAGTTTTAGGTCGCATATGAAATTGTCATCAGACCTTCATAAAGTCCATTTTTCCTTTTCCATCAAATTCTAGAAACTCATATCAAATTCAAAATAAAAGCGAGCCTTCATTTTAGAGCCGTCGTAAAGAAATGGTCAGTCTACGTTTGGAGCTGAGATAAGCAACAACTCGGAAAAGTTTCTTAAGAGTGATTGAGAGGACAGTTTACCTCCTGGGAACCAGAGAAGTCGCCCTCCCTCTTATATTAAGAGTAGACTTAGAGGACGTTTTCTAAGTTTACCTCCTCGAACCTGATAAGTCGGCCTCTCTCCTTGCCGCCTTTAAAGGACACCTTGATGCCTGGGCTGAACGAGCCTGGGAGGAAGACGTTACTCGGCCCATCCTCTCCAGCTCTCTGAAGAGTGACGACCCTCCAGTCCTCCGGTTCTTCAACGGACCCTGCCGGCCCTCCGGTTCTTCAACGGACCCTCCAGTCCTCCGGTTCTTCAACGAAGACTTCATTTTCATCTCACGTCAGCGTCAGCTCATCATAATCATTCATCAGCCGTTTCTTCTATAAGTGGTGTAATTCATTAAATCTTTATACTATTTATTTGTCCTTTTCCCTTTTAGCACGCATTCCCCTCCTAGGTAGGTGAGTGCTATATGTGACCTCACATTTTACAGGCTCCCCCTGTAAAACGTAAAGTTACAGTTTCGAAGCCAATACTTGGAGCTGACTTCCTCACCATCACCATCATCTCATCGTCGACTTGAAAAACAGGAAACTAATCGACGGTGTCACGAGCTTGAAAATAAACGCCCCAATACGGGTAACGAACGTGCCTACCGTGCGCAGCATCGACATGACGCAATCGTACCACGACATCCTAGCGCAATACCCCGGAATAACGAGACTAACATCGATGAGCTTGAAGTGCAATATCAAAGTGCAACATTTCATCGAAACTCGAGGACCACCGATACACTGCCGCGCAAGACCAATCCCACCGCATCGCTACGAAACAGTGAAGAAAGAATTTGAAAACATGATCGAACAAGGACTATGCAGACCTAGTAAGAGCCCATGGTCATCACCTCTACATATCGTACCCAAGAAGAATGGCGATATTAGAGTTTGTGGTGACTATCGCCGACTCAACTCCATCACCGTACCAGATCGCTACCCCGTGCCACGTATCAAAGACTTTACGCATCACCTGTCCGGAAAAACTATATTCTCTACAATAGACCTCAACCGAGCATATCAACAACTGAGCGTTAGAGACGAAGATATTGAGAAGACAGCCATCATCACCCCGATGGGATTATTTGAATTTCCACGTATGTGCCCCGGTTTAAAAAACGCGGGACAAACGTTTCAACGCTACATCCATGAAGTACTACGAGGATTAGACTTTGTTTTCCCATTCATCGACGATTTGCTGTTAGCATCGGAAAGCGAAACCCAACATCGAGAACATCTTCACATCGTTCTCAAGAGGTTAGAAGAAAATGGCATCACTATAAACCCTGCCAAATGCAACCTAGGCCAATCTGAAGTTCAGTTCCTAGGATACACCGTATCGTCTGAAGGCATCAAACCTCCAAAACATAAAATCGAAGCTATTACCAACTTCCCAAAACCAACTACAATCGAAGAGTTAAGAAGATTTCTTGGTATGATCAATTTCTATCGCGATCATATACCTAACGCCGCGTCTCTACAAGCACCATTGAACGCATACCTACATAACGTAAAGAAACGTGACAAAACTCAAATTACATGGACTGACGAAGCAACTCAAGCATTCGAGCAATGTAAAGCTAGCATCATAAACGCAGCCCTACTCGCTCACCCATCGCACAACACAATACTCGCTTTGTTCTGTGACGCGTCCGATAATTCAGCTGGCGCTGTAATTCAGCAATACATAGATGAATCATGGCAACCGCTCGGATATTTTTCCAAGAAATTCACCGACGCACAAAAGAAGTATTCAACATTCGATCGCTTACTCGCTATGTACATGGCAGTCAAACACTTCCGGAAGACATTCGAAGGACGCCATCTCATCATATTCACTGATCACAAGCCGCTAACATTTATAATGTCGAAGATTAATTCTAACTCAGAAACGCAGAGGCGAGCGAGGCAACTTTTGTTTATCAGCGAATTCACCACGGATATACGACACGTGAGCGGTAAACAAAACATCGTCGCCGACGCACTCAGCCGCATAGAAACAATCTCATGCCCATCTACAATAAACTACAGCGATATAGCCAGCGCGCAAGAAAAGGACAGCAACATTGAAGTATTGTTAACACAAAATAACATCACTCTCAAGAAAATAGCGATACCTAACAGCGACGTAGAGTTATACTGCGAAGCATCTACTCCTTATGTACGTCCGTACATACCTGAACAATATAGAAAAGAAGTTTTTAACAGCGTGCACAACATCAGTCACCCTGGTACGCGCACGACTCGCAAGCTTATCACTCAAAAATACTTCTGGCCATCAATGAACGCAGACATCAGCTGTTGGACGCGAACCTGCATACCATGCCAAAAAAGCAAGATCCAACGACACACGTCCTCAAATATCGGTTCTTTCCCGCCAAGCGAGCGATTTCAACATTTGCACATCATTTCATATAACCGGACCTTTGCCTACAACATCTCAAGGTTATCGGTACCTGGTTACAATGATCGACGGATTAACGAAGTGGCCCGAAGCAATACCTACCGACGAAATATCAGCTGTCCGAATAGCCGATATTGTCTATCAACATTGGATCGCAAGATTTGGATGCCCAACCACACTAACAAGCGACCAAGGTCGCCAGTTCGAGAGTCAGCTTTTCCAAAACTTGATGAAGCAAATGGGAATAAAGAAAAATCGCACCATCGCGTATCACCCTCAAAGCAATGGAATCGTCGAACGATGGCATCGCACCCTCAAGACCGCATTACGCGCGAAACTCACCAACACAAGTACATGGATCGATGAGTTACCTACCGTGCTACTGGGATTGCGAGCCGCTCTGAACTCAGACACAGGTTTGAGCGCCGCCGAACTAACCTACGGCCACAATTTACGCTTACCTGGTGAATTTTTCACAACAAGTACCTGTACGCCTACTATGACTGATACTTACGTTGAAAAACTGCGTGATATCATTCAAGAAAATAAGCCGCAAGTTGCTACGAAGCATCACAGCAACAATAAAAGCATCTTCGTGCATCAAGATTTACTCAAATGCAGCCACGTGTTTATCAGAAAAGACGAAGTAAAAAAACCACTTCAGACTCCATATGAAGGCCCCTATCGAGTTATAAGCCGAACAGATAAAGTGTTCTCCGTACAGCTACCTAATCGACAAGCGAACATATCCATCGATCGATTAAAGCCTGCATATCTCATCATAGAAGATACCAATACCTTACCAACAGCCAAGAATACCTCATCAAATATCATTACCATACCAAGAACCATTACCACACCAAATACCGATACCAGAACCAAGAAAACCAGCAGCAGTACCACTCCAACCGTCACCAAGCAACAAACTCAAGTACCTCCCGGCAACGTGACGTCACATCCGGCCCAGATAAAGACAACAAGAACGGGTCGTGTCATCAAACTGCCGGTACGCTTTGCTTGAGGGGGAGTACTGTAGCCGCCATCCATCACAGCACGTTTTGATAACATCGCACCGGAAATCCCGCGCACCGCGAGAGCTACGATCGTCTCGAGCGCCACCCCGCGGATCGGACGGACAACAAAGTGCTGTGACGTGATTGGTCAGACTCTGTAAACATATAGTTCCTCATTTCTATTGGTTCAGTTTTTATTTGTAACTAGTTTATAAGCAGACGCATTGTAAAATAAAGACTCACTCACTCGCATTCGTACCTCTAGTTACATCCTGCGTGACTCATCTACAATCCGGAGTTTTATTTACAAACTTAGTACCAACCTTTACTAAAAGATAAATTACTGTTAGTACTAATATTCAAAAATACGAAGACGAACCTTGACAGGTCGTTTGTCGTACGCGACGAATATGTAGGTAACTATTGTAGAAATATACCGAAATTTACGTCCAGCCAATATAAAAACCGACCGATTTTTCATACAATACCATAATAATGAATGCTCAAGACAGCCTAAGGGAGCAAATAAAATAGGTGCTATCGGAGAACTTCGGCAACGCTCTTGGCTGATTCCGGAGCCGATCTCACCACTTAAAACGTCACGGCGGGTGGAAGTCCAATAAGGTTGCAGAAGGCTATATTGAAGACTCAATAGAAAATAAGTCGAAAATCTGTAAGCGTATAGTGGAAACAATAAGTCTGAATTCGACCTCAGATCCTTGGTCTCACCCACGCCCATCCACTTCCAACGACGCACAGTGTTGTACCTCTACCATGAGTTTACGCAGCCAGAACTCGCTAGCGTCGCCGTAAATTATTTGTATGACAAACTGTACAGCGCCCCTAGCGGTCACTGAAAGAATTAAAATTCGTACCATGAGCACTATAGATTTCGATACCCGTCCAAGGACAGAGAGAGATGGAGTTGAAGCTAGGCAACAGAATCTACCTGCATAATGTTGTTGTCGCCGATATAATGGACGATTGCATCCTGGGCTTAGACTTTATGAGGAAGAATCGTTGTGAGATCGACGTTAATCAAGGAGTTATGAAATATGGGCAAGAGGAACTTTTCATGGAAGGGGCATTACCAGGAAATATATATAGCCTAAAGAAGATTGTTCTTCCTCCGAGATCTGAAACGATTGTGCCGGTTAGTCTTCCTCGGAATCCTGGGAAGACTCATCGTTGTGTACTCGTGGAAAGGGTAGACAATGACCTTCCATGGAAAGTTGCACGAACTTTGATCAGAGCTACCGGCTAATCTCAGGGGTACGTGTGCAGAACCTTTGTGACAAGGAACAGGTGATAGAAAAAGGCACACTGATGGGTACCTGCGAGGAAGTGGAGTGGTTGCGTCGATGCCAAAGCCAATATCCATCAACTGGTAACCTCAGCAAGGATGTCCAAACGAGAGTCACCGCACTTTTAGAAGACTGTCGCAGCGCTCTGTCTCAGAACGAAATGGTCAAGGCGAAGAGGATGTTACTCAAGTACGCCGATGTTTTCTCTTCGAATGATGCTGATATCGGGAAGACTGGCTTAGTTCAACACAAGATAAATACAGGAGAAGAATTGCCTATCCGTCAGCGGCCAAGGAGATTACCGGTAGCCCGTGAAAAGGAAGTGGAAACCATGATTGAGGGAATGGTGAAGAATGGTGTTATAGAACCTTCATCCAGTCCATGATGTTCACCTGTAGTGCTGGTAAGAAAGAAGGACGGCAGCATGCGGTTTTGTGTTGACTATCGTCGTCTGAACGACGTTACGAGGAAGGACAGCTACCCTTTGCCAATAATTGATGACACGCTGGACATGCTCACTGGAGTTAAGTGGTTTAGCACATTAGATCTAAAAAGTGGCTACTGGCAAGTAGAAAATGACCCTAAGGACAAGGAAAAAACAGCATTCTCGACAGGAAAGGGCCTGTGGCAGTTTAAAGTTATGCCGTTTGGATTGTGTAACGCTCCGGCAACGTTTGAAAGGTTAATGGAACTTGTACTAACCGGGTTAATTGGCGATGCAAGCCTTGTCTATTTGGACGACATCATCATCGTAGGCCGCACGTTTGATGAACACCTTCAAAACCTGGAACGCGTGCTCATGAAGATCCAGAGTGCCAACCTCAAGTTGAGTCCGAAAAAGTGCTTTCTCTTCAAACGGCAAGTTAACTTTTTGGGTTATGTCGTGTTGGAAGAAGGTATCCGCACGGATCCAGAGAAAATCGCCGCTGTCAAAGATTGGCCAATCCCAAAAGACAAGACGCAGGTCAGAGCATTTCTAGGTCTATGCTCCTATTATCGGCGATTTGTCAAGAACTTTGCAGATGTAGCCAAACCCCTGCACAAACTAACCGAGGAGAAGCGACAGTTTTGTTGGGATGAAAGTTGCGACGTCGCCTTCCGGAAGCTAAAGAACCGTCTGTGCAAAACACCGATTTTGGGGTACCCTGATGCCGACAAGGAATTTATAGTTGACACAGGCGCAAGTGATATCGGACTTGGCGGTGTGTTGTCCCAACGGAATGGCGATCAAGAAGTTGTGATTGCGTACTTCAGCAAGTCGTTGTCGAAACCAGAGAGGAATTATTGTGTCACGAGAAGGGAATTGCTTGCTGTGATAAAGTCAGTACAGCATTTTAGCAAGTATCTACTGGGCCGGAAATTCCACTTACGAACTGACCATGCTGCACTGAAATGGCTATTGCAGTTTAAAAACCCAGAAAGACAAGTTGCGAGATGGATTGAACTCTTGCAGGAATACGACTTCGTGGTCGAACATCGCAGTGGGAAATCTCATGGCAACGCAGATGCATTGTCAAGAAGACCTTGCCCTGAAGACTGCAAGCATTGTACTAGGCAAGAGGGTAAAGAAGCCGTACCTGTGAGGATGCTTAAGACAGCCCTCAGCAACGAGTGGAAGGAAAGTTTACAACGTGCACAGCAGGAAGATTCGGACGTCAAGCCGATTCTGGACTGGATAAGGACCAGTGCACCTAAGCCTACGTGGAGCGACGTCTCAGCGATGAGTTCGATCACAAAAAGCTATTGGGCACAATGGGACAGCTTAGTGATTCAGGATGGAGTCCTGTGCCGTAAATGGGAGAATGCTCGGGGAGACAGCTGTCATTTGCAAATGGTTGTCCCTAAAGCGAAAATACCGGATGTTCTACAGCTGTACCATGATGGATGTTCAGGAGGCCATATGGGAGTGAAACGGACTTACTGGGTACACTGTCGTTACGATGTCGAGGACTGGTGTCGCAAATGTACAAGTTGTGCGGCTGTTAAAGGACCTCAGACTCGTAGCAGAGGTGCGTTGAAATTGTACAATGTTGGTGCACCTTGGGAAAGGATAGCCCTGGATGTTGCGGGACCGTTTCCGGAAAGTGATAGTGGTAACAAGTATTTCATGGTTGTAATGGATTACTTCACCAAGTGGCCGGAAGTTTTCGCCATTCCGAATCAAGAAGCTTCAACAGTTGCAGATAAACTCGTTCATGAAGTCTTCTGTCGTTTTGGAGTACCTTTGGAGATTCACAGCGATCATGGACTGAATTTTGAGTCACAAATATTCCAGGAAACTTGTCGAATTATGGGTACTCAAAAAACGAGAACAACTTCTTACCACCCACAATCGGATGGAATGGTGGAACGATTTAATCAGACATTGGAGAGATACCTGGCTAAAGTTGTGGAAAACCGGCAACGCGATTGGGACAAGCATATACAACCGTTTTTGCTGTCATACCGAAGTGCTGTTCACGAAAGTACATCGGTGACACCAGCTTTCGCAAACTTTGATAGAGAATTACGGCTGCCTGCAGACCTGATCACCGGAATACCACCTGATGCCCCACGCAGTATAACCGATTATGCGAATGACTTGCGGAACAAAATGAACGACATTTATGAGCACGTCAGACAATCGGGCCAGCGAATGTCTGAAAAGATGAAAACTCGATATGACTGCAAAATGAACAATAAAGGTTTCGACGAAGGTTCACTAGTGTGGTTGCACAATCCAGTTCGCAGTAAAGGGAAATCTCCTAAGCTTCAAGCTAAATGTACAGGATTGTCACAAAAATCAATGACGTGACCTACCGTATCCAGAAAGGTACGAGAAGTGCACCTAAGATCGTCCATGTGGATCGACTGGCGCGTTATTATGGGACCGATGCTCGGGACGAGCATGTCTTAGGAGGGGGCAGTGTTACGCGCCAGAATGAATGCCGGGTACACAACGTACTACTAACGCCATCTAGTATCGAGTAGTGGAACTAATTGGGTCACAATCTTTCTAGACTTTTCGATGCTAGAACATTCTCGATGTTTCGACACCTAGTCAGTCGGGACCGGTATATTCCCGAACTTTCTAGATGTTTCCATTCTCGAAGGTTCTGGAAATTACTGTGGGACTATATAAGGTGCGCATCGCTCGCGACTGGGTCAGTATTGAATTGGCGATACAAGCGAACATCGGAAGCGATCTTCAACTGCGAATTAAGTGAAGTGAAGTGTTTAATAGTGCGATTTTGTGTTATAATTAGTGCGTTTAAAGTGATAATTAGTGTTGATTATTAAAGTGTAATTTTTGGTTAAATAATCGGCTGTTTTTACTGTCACGAACCCCAAGCTCGTAACAATAATAAACTTTCAAACCAACACAACGCAGCTCTGTGACACAATGTCAACAAACAAAGTTATAAATCAAATAGACGAAATTGACCTATTCTATGGAATAAAAATTCAAAAACCACTTATTAAAGTTATGTTGTCTAATAACCGTAAACTTTTCTATATATTTGTTTTATTTTGTGATATGAACTGTCTTAACATTTTAAGCATAGCGATAACACTACATTTTGAGCTTACAAGCCGTCCTCTCTTTTTATTAGTGAGAAAGAAAGAAACAAAACATAAGTAGCATTAAGCCCGCCTCTGTACATGTGTGCGTAAAGTATAAAATAAATAAATAATAATAAAACATAAGTAGTGAAGCATTCTAACGAGTACAGTGAAGTTAGCTAGACAATGCGATCTATCGAGCTTACGTTAGCGCCTGCGTAAGACTCCGTAAAACTCATGGTGCGAGCATTATCGAATACTATTCGATCCACGTTAGTACTACGCTAGCGAGTTTAACGCTAGCGAGTAAGTTTTCGATGACATCTCATGGTAGAGGTACAGAGTCATCAACGTTCACCGTTGTTCCTTTTCAATCCACCACCGAAACAGAAACCTTAACCCCAGATAATCAAACTCAAGTCAATGCAACTATAACGTTGCCAAATAAATCTGTTAGATACTTTTAATTTGCAGAATTGCAGTAGGTACTTTTACTTTTAACTTTTAAAATGTTCCATTTTTTGAATTGGTACCTCTACCTACAATGTTAATTATTTTGATTCACAATAAACAGTTATTTCAATCTATTCCTGTTTATTATTTTATCTCCTAAAGTGTTCTCGCTGCTGAAGTGAAAAGTTAATGTGTGTTACACGAGAGCAAAGTTTTTTGCATCTCGTGCCTTTGAATCCTGAGGGTGGCGAGGGATTCAAAATCAGCACTCGCAGCAAAAAACGACTTTGCTCCGGTACCTACGCGAGCTACGCGGTCGCCGCTCCAGAACCTTTCAGTCTTTGTTTGAAACCCATCGACTATCCTGTTCTGCGAGCAACGTGCCCTACTAGCCAGTAGTCCAAAGTAACCAATTCATATTATTGTAGGGCATTTTATGTCATTATTGTAACAGGTAGAGCATATTTAGTATTACAAGTATTTAATGGAGTTTACCTTGTAAAGAAACCCAGATAGGTTTATTGACCTTGCCTTATATTTTGTTCCCTGATTTTGTCGTAGAATACCGAACATAGCCATGGATATAATGAATCAGTCTTTAAATTGCGTAGAGGTAACTCGGGTAATTATACGGGAAAAGATATAATTTGGAATATCCAATTGACGTTTGAATTTGCTATCAATAGGTAAAAAGGAAACTGAAGAAGTATATAAGCTCCTGAAACGTAACGATTGTCACATTCGTCAAACTATTTCGTGCAGGGCGTACAATATGGTCGCTACAACCATGAAGAAATATTTTGTTTTGTGTTTATTCTTTGCCGTCACTTTTGCTTGGCCGACTTTTAATGAAGAGGATACTAATGTTGATGGTAAGTTTATTATTTTTATTTAATGTTTTTCATGCAGATAATCAATAACTTAGTCCCTGTCCTATGAGCACTTAAGCAAAAATCATAGATCGTACATACTTTGTTTTTTTTCAGTCCTTCATACGAAGTTCATACTAGTTCCTGAAATGTTGAAGTTGATAATCATTAGAACGGTTTTTCCAAATTCAATTTTTTGAGAATAAACATTATTTCGTTTACCGTAAAGGTTCACATTTGTATGAAGCTTTACTTCCGATCCTGTTGTTCGAATCCCTTTGATTTTTCAATAGACTTCTTCGAAAAGGAGAAGATTCTATGTTCGGCTGTGTGTATTTTTAGGGTGTGCTCAGATCATAGAGAATATTTATAACAGTCTTTGGCTCAGACCGAGCGGATTCTAGAACTGGATGCTTGAAGTACCGATTTTTTTCAAAACCTTATCGAAATCTTTCACTTTAGCCAGCTAGAAAAGCTTATAGGGAATATGCGTGCGATTTTTTTATTAGCAAAATGAAATATTTTTTAGCTCTAGTAAACAATCATGAAATTATTTTTTTAATATCTTCATCAGCGATGAAGTTGTAAAGCTTCAAAGATTACAATTAGAAAGAGAAGTCTGATATGAACTCTGACGTCAAAGTCCATGACGCCTATACAGTTGCCATAGAAAGCAGCGTTTTCGCGAGAGGGACGGATATGTTTGTGTAAAATGATTATATCTCGTTTGTTTTTCGAGCAATTTTGGTTCTATTTTCACTGTTGGTATTATATTTCTAGATAAACTGTACAGATTATAAATTTTTTTTTTCATGCATATTCCCTATTGGCGATCAGTACACCTCTTGAAAAAATCCTATAGGTGTAATAGGCCGGTTTTCACGCGATGTTTTCCTTCGTTTTCAGTGTAGTAGTGATTAATTGTGATCTGTGGTGATGATTGATTAACTCCTAATTATCTAGCATTTTGCCGTGTAGTGGTATTGTTTTAAAATTCAGTTTCCTTATTTGTACCAAAGTTGTGTGCATCTGTGTTGTGTGTTCATGTGTGCCAAACAGACTTCGTTCTATTTTCACACAGTAGCCTAGTTTCGAACCCACGACCTCAGTTTCGGTCGTTCCCATTGGGCCACTTTTTTTTTTTGACTGGGCTCAGTGTAGGTAAGTACGCAGTTAGCATAATCGTTTTTCCTAATTGCACCGGACATTATTTAACAATAGGTGTAATTTTGGTTGTAGGCTTGTAGCGTTACTGCGTCAACAAGTTTGAGTCATTGTCGTGATGACAAAAATAATCAAAACATGTTTGGCAATGAGTGCTAACAAAGATACCTTTTATTAAAGTAAAAGACACGTTCCGCTCGTAAAGACTTGACGCGTTGTCCATCATCCAGTCACCGTCATACTCATTAATTATCAGTTCTTCTTTACATATCCTGTAAAACTGAGCTCTGCACTGTAAATACAAAGGAAGTAGGCACGTACTTAGGTTGGCTAAGTAAAACTCAGGACATGCTAAAGAGTCTACAAATACATTGTAGGCACAGCTAGGGAGTTTGTTTGATTAAGGCCCGTACTCCACCAAAGCTGAGACGAGAGGAACGGAGCGCGGATGTGTTTTAATACACCGATAAAATTTTCGTTTTCCACATACCTATCTCTCCACTCAGCGGTATAAAAAAAAAATCTTATCGAACAGACACGAAGACGAAACTATCTGTACTATATTGGCTGCTGTTATAGGTAGCATAACAACAGCCAGTTAGTTATTAACTGGTATCAAAGAAAACTTTTTTTAATTAGTAGAGTTTTTTTTTTGGAAGTCGGTTGTATTTTCTTTCTAAAAAGTTTTTATTGATACCAGTTAATAACTTTAAAAAGTTTTTTATTTTTCTCTTTTTAGTGGTAGCTACCTACACCTAACAACACCACGGCAAAATAGCAGAAAAGCAAAATACGCAATTTCGATCACTTGGATGACATATATATAAAACCATCATCCAAGTAGACGAATTCCAACTATTTCGATTTAAAATCCAAAGTTCGTAACCGATTTTAATAAAATTTAAATGGGGCCAATTTGCAAGTATATCCTTTCAGATAAAACAAGATTTTTTCAAATCGGTTTATAATTGTCGGAGTTATGAGGTAAAAAAAAACATAGGTACAACCGAATTTGTCCGATGCCTCCCACTGCGGGTCAGATATATTTTAATCATCGACACGATTCTTGAGCGCTGACCTTCACCTCCGCAAAAGTGAGTTATAGGGTGGTATGAAGTGAGGCGCGGAGGCGCGGGGGCGGGGAAAGTGCAGTGATTGGCCCGTAGCGTATCGCGCGTCGCCGTCACTCGGGATTTGTTCTTTACTCTTGCTGAACGTACCTCACGACGACGTTTTATTTGTCATTAAGGTGTACGATGCGCAAAGCGATCCCCACTCTTCCGCCGAGCGCTCAAGAACCGTGCCGGTATCTGCATTTATAACTCGATGGTTAAACCACAATCATCTCGATTACTCAATCGAAATATGGGGAAATGCTACTAAAAATCATTTTAAAAAACTACAAACGTCTCAAAATAAACTAATTGAAGTCTTATTCAAGTGTGATTGTTTAACATCTTCTCATAAGGTTTTTAAAGAAACCAAATTAATTAATATTAATCCTGCATACTCGTAGGTACGTAAAATAATTACCTAACAGACGCAAATAACATTTACAAAAAGAATACAAATTCAAAAGCGCATAACGAGGCAGGCTAATCATATAATCCTAAGAACACCGAGGACAAACTACGGTAGAAAGACGGTCGTATATGAGGGGGCTGAACTGTATAACTCTATACTTAAAGTAATAAAGGAATCGAAATCACCACCTGAGTAATGTATGAATTGTACCGTTACCGTTTATATGACTTAATTTTAGTTTATTACTAAGCGAAACCGTCGCTTATCTAATTGTTGTTTTTCCTCATAGAAGTGAATAATTGTATTCTTTTTGTGCATAATAAATATCTTAAAAACTGTATTTGGCGAGATTCTTTTGAATACCTACATTAACGTAAGAAATCCTGAAAAAAAAAACATGTCGTGCTATACCAAAAAATACAATAATGACTATAATTATGAAGTAATAACTTATTAAATTGTAAATTGAAATGCATTCCTAATATTCGTAAGTGTTCGATAGAATTTAATTAGTTGAAAATAAATAAGTAAATAAACATGGAATGTGCAGCATTACAAAAATATGTAAGTACTACAATTCCTAAACTAATATTTTTGCACGAAATCTATTTCTTAGCTGCAATAAAATAACTAGCCAAGATAGTCGATAATTCTAGCAGTTTAAAAATCATCACCATATTGCTTCACCGTAGTCGGGTAAAAATCACGGTCTATAGAGCACAGAGTAAAAATATATATTCCCCAAAAAAGTAGTTTAAGGTACCTATTTACCTACTTACCTATGGTATATAATAATTTTGTAAATCAGACCACTTTTTCTTAGCTTAGATAGTTAGATAAACTGTGCGGAGATGCGTACTAGCTAGGCTGTAGCGGAGATGTGTGCTCATTCTCAGCGAGGTACCAGGCCATTCTATAACTGCTGTACCCATATCTATGGCTGTACCTATAGTCCTTACACTACCTATTATTGCCACAATTGCGGCCCCTGAAGGCTAAAAGAGTCGTGTTTTGAAACACCGGGGAGGCTAAAAGGTCACTGTAGGAGAATCATATTAGAATCATAATATTAATCCCACTAGAATCTGTCAAATTTCATTTTCATCTTTATCGCTAACGCATTAGGTTCAAAGTTGATTAAGAAAATTTGCCAGTGACGGGTAGCGTGATTTGCTTTCTGATTCTGCTAAAGTGGCCTTTTTAGACCCGCAGTTCCCCATCATTTTCCTATACAAAACTCATTAACGTGTAGTAGGTATTGTAGGTAATGACTGATTGATTGGTTGGATCCAGGGTCAAGAGAATAGAAAACGCTTGTTGGCTTAGGCGCAGACCTACCTATAGTATCTACCTACGTAATTACAAATAAAAACAACCTTGTTATGAAAAAGTAACTAGAGACTACCTATTGGTAATAGTGCTTAGGCTGATACTAAGTATTGCATCTTGAGCAGTATCGTCAGTATCGTATTTATAATGTAAGAATTGCTAAGAGGAGCTCGTGGCCTAATAATAAAAGCCGCACGGTTCGATCTTCAAGGTTAAGCAACGCTTGTCGGGGTTGGGCGTGGCACCATAACATACCGAGACTCCTCTGTACCTCAGAAAGCACGTTAGACCGTTGTTCCGGGTGTCATTAATTTGTAAATCTTTGGCAGTCGTTACAGATTGTCAGATGCCAGAAAATCTGACACAAGTCTTGCTAAGGAGTAGGTAGGTACCCAGTGTTACCCACTGAATGGGTTGTGGAGGTCTGGTAGGCAGCCGCTCCACGTAAAGTACTGGTATTCAGCTGAACCCGGTTTGACTGGAAGCCTACCCCAATATAGATGGGAAAAGGCTTGGCAGATGAATGTAAGAATCGCTACAGAAATAGCGTTAAATATGACTGACTATTCACGCTTAGATAGAGTCTAGCTCTCTGTGCTAGTGGTTACTGCCAGTAATTATCATCCCACTGCTGGACAAAGGCCCCATGACTTCCAGCTGTTTCGATCTAGGAAACTATCCCTACAACAACCAATGGTATGGACCATACTAGGAAAATGGACCATTGATGTTAGCTAATAGTAAAAATGGCGCGACGAGCTGGGCAATCCAGCTCGTCGCGCCATTTTTACTATATTAATTTCATTTTTGTTCGACCACTGTGCTGATGATTGACAGACGGATGTCGGAGTAGCATGTACCTATATTTTGTGGTTCTCAGTTCTTGGTATTTGATTTCTGATGCACTTAACCTGGTACCCTCCATATTGAGATGACAGAGCAAAACGTACTATCTACCTACTCTCTTTTGCTCTTGACCTCCATGCAGTTTTGAATGGTTGATTCACTTTTATTTTTATAAAGTAGGTAGGTATACATGCGGAACCGTGCCTCCTTTTACAAGTGTTTGATCGACGTCTGGACTACATAGTGGTAGTATATAACACAAGTAGCGATGTTTTACGATCAAATCGCGTTCTCTAATATTAGTCGTTCCACAGTCGGTGTTGCCAGTTGTTGTGCTAAATATTAGAACAATGGAATTAAAAGTGCTTTTTATTTTGACTTGTGTAGCGGTCGCACAATGCAAATGTGAGCATGTTATCAATACCTACCGTTCATTTGTTTGAAACTGTAGTTTTTACATAATGAACCGGGTTTTTTTTTGTGCATGATTAAGCACCTAAAATTGTGTTTTAAATTGAAGTCGTTGGTTTCAGTGATATCGTTGTCTTGTCATCAAATTCGTGCGTTCGTGGATGGGCACAATTCCCGTCGCCTGCTCGTTGCCAAAGGAAAAGTTGCGGGGCAGCCCGCTGCTTCGGAGATGAAGATGATGGTATGTAGTATTGTAAAATTATATAATATCTAATCAATAACTAAGAAATAGCTTTTTTTTAAGGCCATCTATCAGCTGACTGGGCAATCAGCAGATAAATAGTAGAAATGTTAGCCCTGCAGCGGAGCAAACAGGTCTTGGTAAACAAAGTTAGTTGTTCGGCATGCTGTCTAGGAGGTGACAGTTGAATACCTATAAGGTATTTATTTAATAGAACGACTGCCTGTCTGCGCCCCAAAACCCAGTTAATGGGTAATACAACATCTTTGACAGACTTTCAGTTTTAGTTTAAAAACTGGAAGTCTATACCTGTAACGACCGTCGAAGACCTACGAAATGAAAGCCAAGTCCGCTTTAAGAAATTAATTTTTAGGGTTCCGTACCCAAAGTGTAATTAACAGAACCCCATTACCTACTAAGCCTCCGCTGTTCCGTCCGTCTGTCTGTCAGCGGGCTGTATCTCAAGAAACGTAATAAGTTGACAGTTGAAATTTACACCGATTGTGTATTTCTATTGCCGCTATAACAACAAATAAAAATATAAAAAAACTAATTTTCCCATTCCCGTGGAAATTACGGGAAATCTTTCCTTAGTGCACCCCTACACTCGCCAGGATTCAGCTTTCTACGACCAACAGTTTCAGCTGTGCTTGTTGTCAGTCACTCGGTTAGGGAAGAATTTTATAATTAGGATTAAAAATTAAAGGGGGCACTCATTCGTGTGTTTTATCGGTTTATGGTACGGAACCCTTCGTGTGCGACTCAGACTCGCACTTGACCGGTGTTTTTTTATGTTTTCCTTTTTCTTTCTGTTGTTCTTAATTCCTTTCTTGGTCCCCAGGTGTGGGATGAAGAGTTGCATGCCAAGGCATCTCAGTGGGCAAAGAAAAACTTACATCAACACAACCCCGATAAATCTGTTGGTAAGTACCTACCTACTATAAAAAATATGTACCTACAGCCAGGGTCAAACAAAATTAACAAGCATAGCTTAGCAGCTGTAAACACACTCGAAAACTGGCGTCTACCTGTTAAAGTTTCACTTAGTAATTTTAGTTTTGGTATTAGGGTGCGTTTCCATCAAAGATGTGCGAGGATGTGTAGCGAGTAATACCTATTGTGTTTGTGAGAACCAATTCAAAGAGAACAAAATTCGTCGTCCTCGCACATCTCCGATGGAAACGCACCCTTACGGTACAAAACAAATACTCGTAAGTCATTATTATCTTAAGAGAGAGGCCTCAATTTGTACCCACTTCTTGATATCTTTCAAACAGACGCAAACGTGACGCTTACAACCCTAATCTCTTCAAATGTAGAGTGAACATGCTCCTTCTGGGTAAGCTCGCTCCATCGTAGACTTTGTCTCTGTTATCTCTGACTAAGACTAGAGTCAAGATCAAAAATATCACAAATAAAATATTACCTAGCTGGTATTCTAAGTAAAAAAATATAGTACATCACTGGTTTAGGGAAAAGTGGTACCTAGATAGATAGAACATAATATTATGGTCAATCTACTGGACGTTAACTAAATACTCGTCGTACTTACCTAAATACTTAATTAAATTATGTAGCAGTCCATCATCTATACTAATATTATAAAGCAGAAGAGTTTGTTTGTTTGTTTGTTTGGTTGAACGCGCTAATCTCAGGAACTGCTGGTCCGATTTGAAAGATTCTTTCAGTGTTAGATAGCCCATTTATCGAGGAGACTATAGGCACTACATCATCACGCTGAGACCAATAGGAGCGGAGCAGTAATGTAAAATGTTACGCAGACGACGTTGCACGGGTCAGCTAGTATACTATAATGATGAACTCAGGCATTAATAAACCGAGATCTATAGTTACCTATCGGAAAAAAGTAAAAGTTACTAAGTAGTCGCTGAAAAAAAACTTGAACAAGAACATGTTTAAGAGTTAAAACCGTTAATTACAACGTTAGTATGTCACCTGTCGCTGTTGACGTATTACTAAGTAACTCATAGTTTAATACAATGAGAAGAGAAGGTACATAATGAGGTTACCTTCCTTCTTAGAATCAATCGAGTGTGTTATGATTTTAATTAAATATTACTTTCACTAGGTACTGTGCTATGACTTACAAGAAAGAAAGTTTGTATTTATGTACCTACCTACCTACATTATAAATTTTCAATGCTAGTATAATGATTAATTTAAAAACTGATTAGTAGGTTCGTAATTCCAATTGTAGGTATAAATACAGAATTTTTTAGCTTTTTCTAGTACTTAAGTAATTAGTGTTTCAACCAATCTAATGATTTTAGCATAGGTACCTACTAGGAGTACTTTGATAGGGCTTAAGTACTGTAGTGCGATTCACTAAGGCTGACTAAGGCAGAACATCTTTACAACCAAGAAATCATCGTTGAAACATCTGATAAATAGATGCCACATCAGATGTTTCAACGATGATTTCTTGGTTGTAAAGATGTTCTGCCTTAGTGAATCGCACTACTGAGCCAAGCTTGGCATCCACCAGTTTTTCGTCGCCGATGAGCCTCTTAGCTCTGCGTTCCACCGAGTCAAGCGCGGCAAGCTGGTAGGTACTTAGCTGAGACATCCCAAAGGTAGCTGCAATACTCCATGCAGGATCGGACTTGTGCTTTGTGGTTAAAAGCTGTCTAGGTCTGAAGTATCATTAGTGATCTCAAGTGTTACTGCTAAATGTAAGGGAATTTAAGGTCCATTTTTTAAGGAAAAAAAAAAAAAAAAAAAACAAACCATCAAATGTCTCCTCCCGCTCTAGGCGGAGCAGAAGGGAGTGTCAGACTCTTACTGACTAAAACCCATCCGTGTTCCTCCTAATGCCCTTTGCGTTCCTGGGCCGCGGTGATTCTTTCGAACAAACTCCGCAACCCTGGCAGGCACTGACCCTGGCGGGCCCCGTCTACTATGCTGACATCTCTTTGAGGCGCGCGTGGAACCCAGCGCGCCGTCGACAAGGGCCTGGTTCTGATCAGGTCGCGAGTCACCCAATGCTCGCCGTCCGCAGGCCCACGCCTACGGTGGCCGGGAATCGCCCTGCGACTCCCGACGCCCGGGGCGTCTTCTTCTGTTGGGGCGGCCGGGGCGCGAGGTCTCCCTCACGCGTTCGGCCTCCTCCTTCGCTAGCATTACTGCTTCGCGAAAGGAGGTGACCGCTTCCCATGCCTCCTCGCTCCGGACCATGGATTGAACCAGGGCCGGACGAGAGAGGTCGCCGCCGCCCGAATATAAGGTTCTGCGATTAGATTCCTGGGCAAAGTGCCATTTTTGGTTTTATCCATCTAGAATTTCTCAGTAGCATGCTGGAGGTGCTTGGTCGATGGCAAAAGGCTAGCCCCTTCTTAGATGGGATTTAACCAAAACCTTCTACATAGCCTAGCCTAGGGAAGTACATCAATACCTCTGCCTATCCATTGTGGGACTACAGACTGATTTTATGCTTACGTGTTATATATCTAACAAAGTCACTACTTTGATAAATAAAATACATTCTAATACTTACCATCGTTTACTACAGGTTCCAATACATATACGGCGGGAGAGAACTTGTACTGGTACTCGACCACCAATCCTAAGTATCTCCTGAATCCGGACGCAGCCCTCGAGTCGTGGTTCAGTGAAAACCTTAACTACACATTTGGAGCGATACAGATGAGTGATTTCCAAAGAGGCTACGATATCGGGCATTACACTCAGGTTTGTGATAGGTACTCATTTTTTTTGACAATTTCTTCAATATAGGTACTATTTCCAACCACTGCAACTCTTGAAAAACGAAATCAAAAGCGGTGACCTCAGTATTGGTCTGAGGCGGTGACCATCAAAAAAGTGTCGTGACAGTTAAGTTCGACGAGTTCCATAAACATTTATCTATATTGGATTCCGCAATGGTCTTAATTAGAAAAGAGCAACGGTGGAGTAGAAAAAATAATTATATAATAAATTGCAGGATACAGAACAAAGCTAGCATAATAGGCACAAAGAGACGTTTGTAATGGGGAGAACAAAACACACAAGTCGCTTAAAATTTACTAGAATGTGATCTATTTCTGTGACAGCTTTATTGATAGTATGGGGGTTGATACCCTCAACTTGCCTGGGTTCGAAGCCTAGATCGCTTGTATTATATTTTATCTGGGTCAAGACCAATTTTCGAAGAACTTAATTTGTACTTTGCCTAATTTAGACAACCGATGTTGCATTTTGTTTATGGAATCGGGATTTTTTCCGTAGCATCCCAAAGTTTAGGATTACGATAATTTAAACTAAGTTTAGGTAATATTTGCGTTGAGTAGGTACCTGATTTCAATATTAATAACAATTTTTGTGCACAGATGGTGTGGTCGGACAGCGAAAAGCTTGGTTGCGCTATCTCACAAACATTCAAGAGCGGATGGAATAAATTCTTCGTCGTCTGCAACTATGGACCTGGGTTTGTTTACAATTTTTTAACTTACCTTAAGTACCCTTTTTAATCCTAAAACTATGAAAAAAAGGTCAATGCGAATCTTCGAAAAAGGTTTTAGAAAATTTCTGGTGTTAGTTATAGTTACTTGCTCTAATGTCTCAATATATTTTCTTATATTTTCAGAGGCAACTACTTGGGACAAAAGCCGTACAAAGAGAGTTTTAGCCGCAGCAACAAACTAGTATGTGGCGCTAAAAACAAATGCGACCGTCCATACGGATTGAAGTGTAGGAAAAATTCATAATTTTTCGAAGAAGCTATGACTGAACACTATTTACGTTTAAGTACCTAATTAATGAGTTAAGTATACCAGGAATGATGTCAGCGTAGTCGTATTTTAATGTGTAAGCTTAAAAAGTAATTTATTCGAATAAAGTTATCTAAAAGGAAACAAGTTTTTCAATTACTTTTTTTTTCATTTAAAATTTCATAGCCAGAACAGATAATACTCTTATCTGTTCTGTGCTTCGGCCAGTTAACCAAGGGCCAAGGGTGGTTTTTCGTTTTTTAGATTTTATTTCATCCTGTTTTACGTGAAGCAATTATCTGTGATCGTGTCTACAACTTAAGACTGTCAGCATAAAAAAACACACAAGGGGCTAGATTCTAGTGTCACAATCTTCTTTCACAGCCCGAATGTAAGCACATGAATGCTCGGTACAGACGGTTTTCGCAGTGGTTCAGCGATTGGCTGCTGTATTGCGTATCGCGGCGTCGATTCCCGTACGGAACAAATATTTGTATGGCTTACAGACAGTTGTTCCGGTTCTGCCTGATTGTAAGTTTATATGTTTGCACCCACGGTTCATGAGAAATTCCTAGTGTGCAACGATTAAAAAAATATAGATAGAATTCATCATAATGATAAGATACAGACATCCGGTCTATGCGTTGAGTGGTGTGGATGGACTCATTAGAGGAAACGAACGGAGATCACGAGGGTACCTGTGTACGTGTTTTAAGTAATTTTATCATGAAGAATCTATTATTAGATTATCAAGTATCTTAGTTTTTTTCTAAGGTGGCAGGTTTTGACCTTAGTAACCTGGCACGCGATTCAATGGGGAAAGCTTTAATTAATATAAATTCCTGGTAGGTAAGTAGTTAGTGACATAAATGAAGGTATTAATTTACAAAACGATTATAGGTTGCAGAACACTTGTCATCACTGCTGACAGGCGAATGATAAGTTGTTTGTTTAGTAGAATCACGATTTACCGACGCATGCAAACAACTAATACAGAACTAGGTATCTATATGTATTATTATCTATATCTGGTTATTTTACTGAAGGCTTAACAGAAATCGGTGGGTAATTGATACGAGTCGTCATATACCCTGGTCACCGGGTAGAGTTGAGTTTGAGTTTGTAGGTATTATTATCTGTGCCTCTTTCGTGTTCTTAACTTATGGAAAAAAATAGGCTCTCTGTTTCATTTATTTTGACCTGCGTAACCTGCGTTACGCTTCCCAATCACACATTTCGACGATGCTGATCGACCTTGCAGGTCAATACCTACATGTTATTTTTGGGAGTAGAGTGTACTTAGATTTCAAACAATTAACAAGATTATTCTAGCTCTAATATTCTTCAGCTCAACCTGTAAACACCTACCTACTTAACTGATTTCAATAGGAATAATCTTAATCGTATTTAACGATAAGGATAAGTAGGTATTCATTATCAAATAATTTCGTAAAGATAGTTCAATTAGGCTATCAAATGTATGTGTAAGTGACTGTGTTAAATAAGTATTATTTTAAAAATGGTAAGAAAACAAATCTTTTATGTTGTTTTTTGTTTGTAACAAACAGTTGAGTTATATTTGTGGTATTTCTGCTAGTTGTAGTTATTGTGATGAAAGGATTAGTATCGCCGAGTTACCGAATGCTGTGAGTAGTCCAGGGTGAGCCGGGCGCTTAGAATCGCAACGATATTTTTTTAATAAAGCTCGGGGAGGCCTCTTTCATGCACCCAGGTGCCAGTAGAGGCCGTGCATACGATACGCGTCACCTCCTTAGTTTCTCGTCGTGCACAACCATCTGCACCATACAATATCTAAACGAGGCCAAGGATAGAGCTGTACATGTTGCTCAATATTGATCGGACGAAAAATATAAGTACCTAAATGTACACGAAAAGAAGAAGAAAATGTCTAAAAACTTTTTGACATGATTATTTTCAGATCGTGTTTCTGCTATTGTTAAGCTTGTTCTCGACATCATGGGCGAAGGAACCCAGGCTCGTGCGGATGACAGAGGTAGACATGAAACCACCTGAAGGGTTCGATGATGTATATGAGAGGAACGAAAGGAATGTGTTCGTCAGCTGGATACGGATGCCGCTCGATCATTTTGACCCGCAAAATCCCACACAGTTTTATATGGTAAGTTATACGTAGTACCTACTTACAAAACTATTGTTTAATTAAACAAAACCCCTTTTCCAACCAACCTCCTTTTTCATAGATAGATGAATAATAGAAAATAGGTTTGTCGACGTGACTCAGTCCATGATAGGTCTGTCTTCCTACCTTAAATAAATGAGGTTCAACTTGGGGAACAAAATTGAATGGGCTTGTGTCCTGAAAAAATCTAATAAGTCCGTCAGTTAGATTATCAAAAAATATTTGACCCGTGTTTTTTCGTTTGTTACGGGAACCAAAATTGACGAAGTTACGACGCTTTTAAAATTCTCAATACGTCACACCTTCGCATAATTTTTAGTGAGTCGTGACGTCACGAGCCCCCACTCCCGAGTTTTGATGCGTTTTATCTTTGTCAATATTCATTGATTTACAAAAACAAAAAATACGTGTCCATCATTTTTCTATACTCTTACTGTGGATCAACTGTGGATCAATTTGTGGATGATGGAATCTAGCCCATTGGAGTGCGCTTGTGGTAGGTATTGAGTGGATTAACCCACCACTTTTTAGTCATCAAAGGGAAAAGTCATATTGATTGACATTTCTGTTTTAATTTCCTCTATTTTTTCGTTTAAGCGTTTCATGTTCAATGAAGAATTCTTCGGCGGCGATGGATCTCCGATATTCATCATGGTCGGTGGAGAGTGGGACATTGACCATCGCTGGTTGTTAGCTGGTAACATGTACGAACTGGCTCGAGAGAATAGGGGATACCAAGTGTACACCGAGCATCGATATTATGGAAACACAAAAATATTCGAGTAAGTAAGCACGTCAATTTCGTTGCAGTGCAGTTAGATAACGCGCTAAGAGCTTTCTTTGCTAAATAGCGTTTTAAAGGAATGTGAACCTTATGTTTATAAAATTTCGATATTAGGTTCATATCCGTACGAAACGCTATCTAAGAACTAGCAAAGGCAGAGTTCGATCTGAAAATCTTGCCTTACTCTACTGTCGTACTTAGTTTACGAAATAAAATAGTCTACGGTGTTGCTAGCGTTAGGATTCTATTACCTACTTCGTTTGCTTTTCGTTTTACCTAATATTGTTTTACCCCAATATTTCAATGTGCTGTTAGTACCTTCATATTTAACTTGACATCAATATTTTTCTACAGAAACTTCACAGCTGAAAACCTGCGTTTTCTAAACATTGACCAGGCGTTGGCCGACCTTGCCTACTTCATAACAGATATGAAGAAGCAAGCGCGGTTCGCTGACAGCGAGGTGGTCCTGTACGGAGGGTCGTATGCCGCCAACATGGTCATGTGGTTCAAGAAGAGGTATCCGCACTTAGTCGTCGGCACTGTTGCTTCCAGTGGACCCATCCTGGCGAAAGTCGACTTTCCTGGTATATGATGAGTTTTGTTACTGCCTTATTAAACCTTGCAATTTTTCGAGATGTTGTTGGACACAGTGAATTTCTGCAGAAAGTAATCCTAAAAAATTGTTTGAAAGCAATTTAATAATTTACTATCTGCCAAATTAGGTCGATAGCTACCGTGTTTCTTCCAGGGTTGCGGATTTTTTTCGAAGGTAAGAGTAAGTAAGAGTCTGACACTCCCTTCTGCTCCGTCCAGAGCGGGAGGAGTCATTTGCTGATTTCTCATTTTTTTTAAATAGTGTTTCATTTGGTTTCATTTGCTTGCTGACACCAGGCAGCTTCGTTGTACAACACATCTGGGGCAGCGTGGGGGTCTACTTATTCTGAAAATATCACTGTGTAAACTTAGCTGAAGTGAACATTGAGCAGTCAATCCTTCCATTTAAGATGAAAGTGATAATTCACTAAAAGCGCATCTAAGTTTTCACAGCGACATATTTACAAACAGTCAAGAAAAAGAAACTGTTCTTAAAACACAGCTCTCTCTATATTTTAGAATACCTAGAAGTTGTTCATGAAGCTTTCATGTTGGAGGGCGGTGAGGAGTGCATTGGACACATTAGAAGAGGCGTTGAGGACACAGTCGCCGCAATGCAGACAGAAAGTGGAAGGCGCCTCTTGGAACAATCGTACAGGCAAGTATTGGCTGAATTTCCGCAGCTACAACTTGTTAAGTTTGTACGTTAGACTACTGATATAAAGAAAGATAAATTCTTTGTTAAATTTATTTAAATTAACACTCCGTTTTTATTCCGTGCACCTAACGTACACCGTACATACCTATACCGTACTAGCTGACCTGCGCAATTTCGTCTGCGTCACATTTTCCATTAATGCTCCGCTTACAAAAAAAATGTGATAAATGAAGAACCGCTCGACCGATTTTGTGCAAACTTCACATATTTAACTATCTACTAAATAGTCCGATCAAAGCCTAAACATTTGGTTTGGATAGATGAGCCCGTTCTTGAGTTATAAAATTACAACAAGAAGTGGCATTGATTTTTATGTAAGTATATTGCTAGGTAGTAACAGTGAACTAACCTTTTTTTCCGCAGATTGTGTCAACCACTAGACTACGACAATGAATACGAGTTAGGCGTTTTTGCAGGACTTATCAGTTGGACGTTCTCTACTTCTGTGCAGCAGGCTAGACCTGGCACGTTGCAAACAGTTTGCCATAATTTCAACGATCATACTAGCTATGGTAGGTACCTACCTAATCAACCCCTTTTTTTTTTTTTTTTTTTGTTTCGGCTGGGAAAAAATGCATTACGCATACCCTCTCACTCGGGGGAGTGGGAGGGGTATGTGGGACTCCCCGGGCTAGCCCGGTATACCCACTAAAACAACCCAGCAACGAAATTCCCGCAACGTCTTAGTGGGGGTGGACTGGGAGATCGGCGTAGCCTTTACGTCCAGTCCACCTCCGACGACCGCCCGCCTTCACAGCGGGCCCTTCACGCCCCCCCCGTTGGGGGAGGGCCGGGAACCTCCGACGATGGTGGTGACGTGTGCAATGCGGGCGGAGGCGCCCCCGCGCCTGTCGCCCGCCCATCACCACCGCGAGGAGGGAGAAGAGGGCGTCTTCTCCGACCTCGCCTTCGTCTGCGGAGCGGCGCAGCGAGAGGGTCGTCCTCCCGCGCGCGCTCCGCCGCCTCCTTCTGCGAGATTACATCCTCGCAAAAGGAGGCGACCGCGGCCCAGGACTCCTCACTCCCCAGCATGCATCTGACCACGCTGGGAAGGGAGAGGTCCTGTCCGATCTCCGCAGTGAGACTGCGACGCGGCTCGGACCAAGCTGGGCACACCTCCAGTGTGTGCTGCGCCGTGTCCTCCGCCGCGCCGCAGTCGTGACACGCCGGTGTCTCCTCCCTCCCGATCCGGTGCAGGTGCGTGCCGAAACAGCCGTGGCCTGACAACACCTGCACCAGACGGAAGGAGAGGAAGCCGTGCGGCCGCTCGAGCCAATCCCGCAGGACTGGACCGAGCGCGTCCAGGGTACGACGACCAAAGGTGGCGGAGGCGAGGTCCTCTGTCCACCTAATCAACCCCTACTAGGCGTTCGTCAACCACCACGGAAATCGACGTCGGCTAACGAAATCCGCGAGAAATATTTCACACGGATTCAACAATTTTTTACTAAATTTTGTATTTGTAACCGACTTCCCAAAAAGGAGGAGGTTCTCAAGTCGGTTGTATTTATTTTTTCTTTTTATGTTTCTTACCTCATAACTCCGTCAATTATATAAACCGATTTGAAAAAATCTATTTTTATCTGAAAGGATATACTTGCATATTGGTCCCATTTAAATTTGATCAAAATCGGTTACGAAGTTTGGATTTTAAATCGAAATAGCTGGAATTCGTCTACTTGTATGATAGTTTTATGTCATCCAAGTAATCGAAATTGCGTATTTTGCTTTTCTGCGATTTTGCAGTGGTGTTGTTAGGTGTAGGGTACCACTAAAAGTGAAAAATAAAAAACTTTTTACAAAAAAATACAACCGACTTCCAAAAAATACCGTATCGGTGTCAAAATACGAAGAAACTAACAAAAACACCGACTTCCGAAATTAAAGTTATTTTTTACTTTGTAGTTTTTTTATTAATTTGGAAGTCGGTTGTATTTTTTTGAAAGTTTTTTTTGAATAAATGTGTTGGTAAACATCGTTTGATGCAAGACGACAACGTCGGCGTCGCCTTCAGCTCGGGCGTCTATTTCGCCTCGGCTGCAATGGAATACTCCCCACTCAAAATGTCCTGTTTCGGGAATCCGTGGTGCAGCCACCCTTTAAATTAATTTTCATGTCACATTGCAGGTTCAACTCCAATGGAGAAAATTGGCGGATACATAGCGGCAATTCGTGGGTTAAGCGCCACCAGCTGTTGGAGCATTAATTACGATAGTTTCTTGACCGGCTACAATCAAACGACAAATTGTAAGTATTTTTTATTTAGCTACACCATCTCCCCATGGCAAACGTTCCCAGCAATATGAATGAATACTTAATCCTTTTGATAACCTCCTATTCTCAACCAATAGCCATCACCAGCTTATAACCTGATTACTAGCTGACCTGGCAAACGATGCTTCGCCATATAAGTCACATAAAAATCGGTCAAGCCATTTAGGAGGAGTTTGATAACAAACACTGTGACACGCAACACGAGATTTTTATATATTACGACTAATCTTAGCTCCTAAACCTGCATAATATAATTTTGACCGCACTTGTTTTCAGCACGCGCATGGTATTATCAAACCTGCACGGAATACGGGTATTATCAAACAACGCCGCGCTCTGGAACAGTATTCGACGGTCTGAAGTGGCTCAGCTTGGATTTCTATACCGATATTTGCAAAAGAATTTTCGATGAAAGGTGGGTAGTTGTAAACCGTTTTGTTAAAACTGGAGTAGAGTTATAATTAGGAAACTAATGTTGTGCAAAGTGCGTTTAATCCTGTCTGTCACGTACGTACGCTATTTCATTCTTTATTACTTGACATTTTAGTTCATAACTCATTAAAAAACTATTCAAGTTATAGGTAGCAAGTTATTACAGCGATATTGACCAAAAGCTAATATTCTATTACAGATTCGACTTGACTTTCGTGGAAGACGGAGCTAAACGAGTCAATTTGATATTTGGCGGCCTCGAGCCTGTAGTGAACAACACTATCAACATCCACGGTTACATCGATCCGTGGAGAGCGCTCGGAGTTTACAAGAACGATATCTCCGAGACTTCGCCTACTTACACTGTGAACAGGTAAGATACCATTTTATATTTGATTATGTCAGTTGGCGCCCGTAGAATACGGTCAATACGGTAGAGCAGCGGCAAGACTTTGAATTTGGCTTTCATGGCTTGTAAAGACTATTTAATCTCCAGATAATGATAGACACATGCAAACCCTAGTTTATATCTAAATAGATTGACGTTTATACCATTTATGAACATAAGACCGAATTTATTCGAAAGTCACCGCGGTCGGACTACGGATAGGGTTCCCGTCAGGAGTTATACACTCCCTTCCGCTACGCCCAGAGCGGAGAAAGTCAGTTGATGATTTCCCATCCTTAAAAAAAGGGTGGCATGGTACAAAATGTAGATCTATATTATACCGAGCAGTGGGGTAGAATAACTGGGCCTCCCATTTTTACTTCCATTCGGCCAATGATCATGTTAACTCATTTGCTTAAGATTTTTAGTCTAAGTCTAGAACTTAAATAGTGTAATCTCCTTTATCCCCAGGGCATCTCATTGCTTCGACATGCAAGGCTGGTTACGGACAGACACAATCGAGATGACAGCTGTACAACAAAGAGCTAGGAGGATTGTAGCTTCTTGGCTCACCAAGTCCAACTCCGAGACTACATAGAAAGCAATGTTGTACACAAAAAAAAATCCTTACAATAAAAATTCTAAAAGTATGAACAGAGGTTTTTTCTTTTGAAAAAACAAGAAGTAGCCCAGAATCGGAATGGGTTGGTAGCAGGAATAGAGCTTGCGAATAGTCTTTGCAGATGAACAGTTCGGACTAGATAATCCTAATATACAAATTCTTCAGTTACTGACTGATAGATACAGCCAAAACTACTGGTTGTGGAAAGCTGAATTTTGGCATTGTTTCTTGGGGAGTGTAGGAGCACACAGGTAGGTTTCCCGAAATTCCTACGGGAACGAAACACGCGTACTAAGTCGTATGCAAAAGCTAGTCTATACTAATATCATAAAGCTGAAGAGTTTGTTTGTATGGTTGAAAGCTCGTCCCAGGAACTACTGGTTCAAATAGAAATGTTGGACAGCACATTCATCGAGGAAGGCTATAGGCTTATTAACATCACGCTAACTACCAATAGGAGTGGGGCATTGATAAAAAAACAATGCAGACGAAGTTGCGCGGGTCAACTGCCTAACAAGTAATAATTATTTTGAAGAACGGAATAATGAGAGTTCAAATGCAATTTTTCGCATGAGTCACGATTAAATTCGGAATTAACAAAAAGTTAGCAAAAACTGTTCTCAATATTTTCAAGGTGAATCAATAAAAAACGGCACGAGGACTAGCGATTGGCGGTGTGGCGGTATTATGTAAACTATAATTTCAAAGCAACGTAAACCACATGGACGAACACGTATTTGTTTCGCTTGCATGGCAACGGGAATTGGTGCGGTAGTTTTTTTAGTAGGAAACGTTTAGAAGCAGGTTTCTTTGCGATTAATAAAATAAAAGTTAGTATTTTTTTTTCCTGCCAGTTAACCAGGAGGACATAATTTTATTAAGTTTAAATTCCACAATCTGACAAATTGATAATCCACAGAAGTTAATCAGAAACTTTAACAGGTCGAAGATGAAACAGATCAAAAAATATAATCGGAAATACTCACTAACCGTCCTAAGCAATAGTTTAAAACTATGTTAATTCCTAATGTCAAATGTACGGTTAGCATTCGCCTAATTAAAACTACCGGCGGAATTACAATTACATTAAGGAGTAAATGCACAGTGCACTACTACCCTGGTTTAGTCGGTGTGTTTTCAAAATGGCTCTTTTCCACGACAATCCTTTTCGGAAACACAACACAAATTGTGCTGCGCGTGAGGGTAACCAACATTCTCATGTACTAACTTTTCACAGCAAGTAAGGCAGTATATTTCAGCTAATATAAGGAAGTCCTAATACAAGCATTAGGGGAAACGTCTCCACGCAGCACTATAAATATATTTGCAGTGAAGCGAAGGGCAGTAGAACAGTCCCGTTCTACCGCCTCTCGCTCGACTGTGACGCCACCAGAGAAGTAGTCTACTCTACCTATAAATCATAGCACTTACATCGTAAAGCGTAAAGTGAAGTAAAATTCGAGAGTGTAGGCAGTCCATAATTTAAGTTGTACGAATATAAAATCAATTCATAATCACTGGAAAGTTCATTTACTTAACTATAAAAACAATTAGGCAGTGTAAAAAGCAAACAAATTTATATATAGGAAACTGAACATGTTTTCTTAAATAAATAGGACTGCCCTATAAACCCCTGAACTAACTCAAATTCAGAAATGACGGCACCATGTTAAACCTAAGTGTCTAAAATCTAGAGAATACTTAAATATAGAGTGAACCTCGTAAATGCAACCGTCACGTGGTTTTACAGCGTCATCAGTTCCACTGGCGAGGTTCGTCGTACATATTATGTCTAAAGAGAGACATCAGCGACACTCCCTGCGCCCTCGCTACAATTACACACGTAGATTAAGTGTTTATAACATACTGGTGAAAATATTTACAATGGTCTAGTGCTCAAGTTGCAAGTCATTCTACAGCCAACGGTTTGGGATTTTCCCACGGAAAGCCTTCTCGTCCGAAGTGACCGTAAGTACTGGTTCTCTGGTATATCGGTGCTCGGAGGTTCAATTCCCTGAAACAGATACAATTACATGTTAGTATTAGGTTATCACGAATTATTCAAAACAGAACTGTTACACGATAAGGTTTCAAAACAATGATGTAACAATAACAACTTACTTGACAATTTTGCCCGGTCGCAGGTCAAAGTTCTTTTGTACAATCGCGAGGAGTTGCTGCTGGGTCTTGTGTGAGGTGCCATAGTCGAACACTGTGATCGACAAAGGTTCAGCAACACCAATGGCGTATGCGACCTGTAAATACATAAGAATTACTTTAAATGAAACAGTATACAGGCCGATCCGCACACAACAGTGCCGGCACAGTGCCGACAGTTCCGTACCGTACAGTTCCGTGACGTGCTATTCATATACAGTCAGTATTGTGCCGACAGGTGAAGTGATTTTTACCTCTAGTTTCACAGCAGTTTCACGTGAAAATGCCTCAATATTCAAGATCATAATTAGCTTAGATTGCTATAATATTAGATGAAGACGATGAAAAGAGATTGCCCATGAACAGTACTCTTGATAAATTACTTGTGTCTCAAAACCTTGAACGGCATGAAATATTTAAAATAAAAATATATTTTTTAAAAGATTTTGATTGATATTTAAAATGGGATAGTTTTTTGAAAAATAATTAGTAATTTTATGTTTCCGACGTTATAGTACGCCATTTTTTACTACCGACTGTCAATACTAGGGATGTCCATTTTTTCTATTGCGGGTAATGTGCGTACCTACCTACCCACATAAAATAAAATGATATCGATTTTGTATTGATTGTTCAATCTTTTATTGTAAAGTAATAACTGAGTTCTAAATCACAAGTTGTTGCTGGCATTATCAATATCAGTGGTTGTAAACGGCGACATCAGTGCTAAGTTGTATTTGTGAAATACCACTGGCTGGTTTACGGAAATCGATCAAAAATCGATATTTCATTAGTATGGGTACAACCTTTTTTGACGTTTATTGCGCGTCTGTCATATTTTTGCAATACAATTCTGTTATTTTTGCTGGTTTTGGTACGTTGTGCTTCGAGTCGAGCCTTTTAGTCACTCCGTTACTGCTGCCAACCCATTGAAGATAAACATATTTTTAACGCCACTGCACCGTGTGTATTGTTTATTACTAAAAGCCGGACTTTTTGAGTTGTGATCATGGCGATTGCGACTGTGATGCAATGTCTCAACTGCTCTTTGAGATTAACGCCACTTAGGTGCAGACACATGTTTTTTTTTTTTCGACATGTCGGAGATTCCGAATAACATCATGGACATATTACGAGTCTGGATCTCACCAACACCGGTAAGAATGCACATTGTATTTTTAACGTAGTAGGATTTTTTTTAGTTAGGAGCTGCGCTTTATGTTTACGTACCATATAACAAATCTTAGAGGACACAAGTACAATCCATGTCTGTGTGTTAGTTCCTCACCTCAACGTTGGGTTACCGGATTGTAACATAACCTATATAGGTAGAAACCTTCTACTGATGTGTTGGTAATAACTAACTTATTTACTAGGATTGTTTTTTTCAATCACTTAAGTGTATTCGAGGATATGAATGAATTGTGTGTAGTATCATTTAAGATTGCAGTTGCACAGAATTTTAGTATTGGGAACTAATAATTATTTAGTAAGAGGAAGAATAAAATCGAGGCATGTGTCTAGTAGAACATATATTATAGTTATATTTTAGTAAATCAAGATGAAAATGTAAGAGATACATTAGGCGCTATAGTAGGATACTATTGTTCTTGCCTTGTGGGAAAAAGGACTGTAGGTTGCTGTGTGCATGTAATGTGCATAGTGTGGTATTTGAGCTGGGCACGTTATGACAATGTTATTGTTCCAGCACTATTTTTGGATAACATATTTTTAGAAGAATAAAATACAAGTTTAAGAAATAATCATTCTTTTATTTGTTGTATTTGGCGTTGTGTTTTACCTTCCCTCTTTACTTACATAGACCATTTGATGATACCTACCACATCTATGATTTGAGTAGGATCTAGATAATAACACTGAGCAATTGAGTATTTTAGTAATGATTTCTTCCATACTTTGCAATTTCATGAAACGCGGGCATGAGATTAAAAAATGCGCAAAATCTAAATCAGTAAGACTTGGTGATGTAAAACGTTACCGATTTACACAAATTATGCTTCAAAGATACCAAGCTCTCCCGTAAACCCATTCAGACCCTTTTAAATAGCTTTTTTCAACTAATTTTTGGTCGAACATAACCTCAAAATAGTAATTTCATTTTGTAAATATCTCAGAAATGCCATTGCAGTTTGTGTTAAATCTTTTGAGGTAGTATTTAGACATACCATCAAGTATTATAGAGATGATTTTATGAAGACACAACAATGTTGAATTGAGTACATTTGTCCATAGTGCCGTGGGCATTCTCCTTTATGTGAGAAGAAGGCAATGGGTTCATAACGCGTGGAGGAAAAGAGAAGAAGAAGGAGAGTTCGCCACCCTACATAAACATCTGATAGATGATAAATAAAAGTTTTTTGAGTATTTCAGGATGTTTTAAAAATTTGATTGAATTCGTGTACATCCTGCAATTTATGCAGGATGTACACGAATTCAATCAAATTTTCGTCGTCCATCTTGGAATATTGCGACCGTGTCAGGCAAAATTTTGTTCGCTAGAAATTAACGTCGGATCACGGCGAGCGTCGGATCACTGATCGTCACTGTCACTGACGAGTACGGATAGCGTCGTACAAAATGTATGCTACAATATAATTTTTCACTGACACGGATGGATACGTTACTGATCGGCACGTGTCGGCACTGTGCCGGCACTGTTGTGTGCGGATCGGCCGGCCATAAGGAGTCAGTGATAGCGTGACGGTTGATAGGGCTGAATGGAAGAAGAAAGTGATGCGCCGACCTCACGTCATATGGGGCATTAGCAGGAAGATTATGTTGAGCGATTAGGAGGTGGTTTCGTCACCTATAACAAGCCTATAGAACAAATAGCTATTTTTGGACATAAGATAAAAAATACATTGTACAACACAAATAGAAAATAGAACATTCGAGATCATTATCTGCATCTGTATAATCAATACAAGTCAAAGGACAGATCATTGAGTAGTGTAAAGTACAAGTTGTCATTAATAGACAGTCGCGACGCATACGTCAACGGAAACCCGGCGCCAGCGATACGTCATCGTGACGTATGATAAATCATCGCGTCGACTCGACGCAACATTTATTGGGGATTTTTAACGACATCATAGGTAAGTGATGAGGATGGAGACTTGAATTTTCTGAGAGAACATGAAAACACATTTCCAAACAAGTTGACATGACTGAGAAAAGGGCACCATTGTATATTTTATATCAACACATCAGTTTGTAGATGAGAAACACCTTTTATGTCAATGAAATAAAGATGTTAATGCAATATCTATCACAGTTCTATGTCGGTCAACATGGAATTCAACATGGAATTAAGTCCAACCTAACCATCTTTCCTTTGCCAAGTCTTGGTGTTTGCAACCACATGAGCTGTGGGTTTGATCCCCCGTTTATGCAGTGTTCATTCGTTTTTCATAGAATTATTTCTTAGATTTTGGAATCTGAGCTGGCCTCTATTTTATAAACAGAACTGGCGAAATGTGGGTTTAATATGTTCATGAAATCTAGTGAGACTCTTACCTGAACCATGCAGCGTCGGCAGAGCCCAGCCTTGACGAGCGACTTGGCGACCCAGCGAGCGGCGTAGGCGGCCGAGCGGTCCACCTTGGTGAAGTCCTTGCCGGAGAAGGCGCCGCCGCCGTGCGCGCCCCAGCCCCCGTACGTGTCCACGATGATCTTGCGGCCCGTCAGCCCCGCGTCCGACTGCCCAACCAAAATAAAACTGTTAGGTTTTGCGAACGAAGAAGCAACGAGCATCGAAATGTTGTGGAGTGAAGTGAAGCATGAAGCTTAAGACCGTTCGCGATGGAGGACTACTGTAAACGCCCTCTGCCCCAGCTAGAGTTCAAGTCACCTTTTTGCGAACACGAACTCTTTTTAGGAAAATCACCTTTATAAAAAGAGTAGTAAAAGGGGTTCGAACATTTTTCTATGGAAGTTGGCATAGCCCGCCATTTTGTATTTTTTTTTTCAAAGTTGCGGCGAACTGTCTTATATGCATCTAATATGGGTATAGGTCAACAAATAAAAATGTTTGCAATATGGTGCCCTAAAGTGTCTCGTTGCTGAGGTACCTATATTAAAGTGTGACAACAATGAAAATCATTAAAAGTGAACTTTTCACATGCTTATATATGTAGTAGATTGTGTTCTAAATTAAACACTTATTTTGTAATTTTATTTTCTTCTATGCCCCATTTATAAAAATACTATGTATGAAAATTAATGGCATTTGACTTTATAACATTAGTTTTATGATGTAGCAACATCTTCATCGGTCTGTAATGCTGGATCTAAAAGTTTTAAAATTAATCATTGTTCTTACCTGTGGTCCACCAATGATGAATAGACCGCAAGGGTTGATGTGAATGACGGTTTTCTCATCAATGTAGTGAGCAGGGATGACTTCCTTAATGACCTTCTCTCTGATCTCTTCACGCAAGGTTTCCAGAGTTATCTACAAATTCAAGTAAATTATTTAACAAATATGAATCTATTTCATCATAGGTCATGGCCTAATTGTATCAAGTTTTTATTATTTGAGTATGACTATCAACTTTACCTACGGAATCGTATCTTTTTATTACATAAAAGCATGACGTGATTTGTTGATATGTAACCTAAAAAAATTATCTCCATGAAATGTTCACATTAGTGATGCTATGATTTAGTTTCGTGTAAGTTTTATCAAGAAAATTACTCGTGTGCTAAGTAAATTATTCACAGATGATAAAACGTAAATGACGAAATATTTAAAAACGCCGTGGTATGCACGTGGTATGGGAATAATTGATTTTTCTTTATGTTCCGTGATTGTGTAGAATGTTCAAGTGCTAGAATATCATACGAGAAGTATGCGCTTCGGGAGTCTTCGTGTTTCCGAATTTGCACGAACGACCTGCCATATAGTAATGGTAATCCCGACTTAAACAACTTGGTTCTGTAGTAAGGATGGGAAGCCTACCTTCTCTGAATGTTGCAGGGAGACGACAAGTGTATGAACTCTCTGTGGCACTGTGGCACCTCCAGCGAAGACATATTCGCACGTTACCTGAAACCAAACAAATGAATTTTATAAGATTTTTTCCACTTCAAATATGATGCCTCGGTATTCTAGGACTTGAACCAGAAACCATTCCTATGTTCCTTCTTCCACAAGGAAACATGAATGTTTTAGGTTCAAATCTGTTCTGTAAGTTTTCTTTAAAAAAAGTTGTTAAATCTTTCTTGCTATGCGTAGTGTACAGCATTTAAAGATAACAGGCTAATGTGAACCATGACGCCTACAAGACGTGATTGAAATGTGACCCGACAATTTGCTATCAGACGCGACCCAGGCAAATCGGACTCCCCAGACTGCTTTGTTTACAGAAGAGATCGAAAGATAATAATGGGGACTTAGTGCGAGTTTTTTTTCTCGTACTCGATCGAATCGCAATAACCTTATTTTAAAAATAAGGCTTTCCGTTATTATCAACATACGGCGCTTATTCTGTTTCAATAAAAAAAATACGTTATAAAATAAGTTTAAATACGTTTTATAATTGGCGGCGCTAGTGGACGGAATACACGCTCCGTGTATTCCGTCCACTAGCGCCGCCAATCGTTTTTTATTATTTGTGGTAAATTTAAGACACGTAGATAAAAAACCGCTCTGTAGTGCACTGAAGAAATGTATTTATTATGTTTTGAGAGTTATGTTTTGTACTTTAGTTGCCAAAGTCGATATTTTTGCTAAAAGTGGCCACTTTTAGCAATAATTGCCGTTTCGGCTATTTAGCCATGAGTTATGTATTAAAAATAGCTGTCAAAAAATAATAGATACATTTCTTTAGTGCACTATAGAGCGGTTTTTTATCTACGTGTCTTAAATTTACCACAATTAATAAAAAACGATTGGCGGCGCTAGTGGACGGAATACACACTCTTAAGCCACTGAGTTCATTCCCCATCAAGTTCCAATGAATATCAGACGAACCATCTTTGAAATTACGCGCCTAATTTTTTAGTCATAAAAAAGTTACGGTTTTTTTTTTTAATAATTCGTCTTCGACTCATAAATTGTTCTTATGTTCATTCCCTAGCATTACAGGGTTTACTAGACTGGGTTTTTTAAATAAACCTGGTAACATAGCAAATGCTACAACATAAGTTACTGTTTTTTTTAAATCATTGGTCTTATTCATCAAATCAAATAATGTTCATTCCCTAGCTTAATACGGTTTACTAGACTGGGATTTTTAAATAAACCTGGTAAGTTGGTAACATTGCAAATGCTACAAATATGTTTTGATAACTTTTTATGTTCATAATAATAAATGTGCAAGTTGGTTTTCAGAATTTTATTCATCTCGTAACCCAAACAATCAACTACGATCACAGGCGATTGAATACCAATATCTGCCAGCACCTGGCAACCTTGATTTTGATAAGGAATTAGCGACGCGATGCGTCAAATTGATTAGTCAGTGGTGCCATATATTAAATAACGCCGTCAATGTAAAATGGCAACATAATATAATATAATAATATAATAATATCCTTGGACATTTCACACAACGCCATATAGTCCCAAGCTAAGCAACTTAATGCTTGTGTTATGGTAACGAGATGGCTGATAAACTACTTATATACATTTTTTTTTTTGTAAATACATACATATTATAGATAGAAAACACCCAGACTCGGAACAAATACATGTAGGCCGTACAAATATTTGTTCCGTGCGGGAATCGAACCCGCGACATGCTGCGCAGCAGTCAATCGCTCAACCACTGCGCCAACCGTGTCGTCAGCCGCCAACATCTAACGCTTATATTGTGTTCTGCGTATAATGCACACGTTCCCGACGTTTTTAATTGAACGATCTCAAATGTCGCTTGACACTGGTGTCAGTTTTATCACTCAGTCATTAAACAACAATTGATATATTAGACATTGATTACGTCATTTGATCTTTAGAATTAACAGGAACTGCATTGAAAGACGATATTCATAATAAGAGTTCTTTCATTCCTAGTAACTTAAACTACAGTTAGTAATTATTTGAAAAGTAGGTTACACAGAAACGTTTTTTTACTATTGGTAGGCATACATTTGACTGCTATATCACCAGATGTTAAGCGATGATGCGGTCTAAGGTGGAGCACGCTTGCCTAGAAGTAGCATATTCACTCTTGACTTAAAGACTCCCAGGTTGTAGCTATCAGGAAACACAGACTCCGGCAGGGAATTCCACTCCTTAGCTGTACGCACAATTAATGTATTCCCAAAATGTTTTGTGCGTATACTGCGTATAGGTGGGATGTCCACCATGTACCGGTGGCGCATCGCCGTACGTCTTGTGGCCCGATGGTTGGTGGTCTAATTCATAACTAGAGGTATTTGGGCTTGGCTCTGAGCGGGACAAGACGATCCTAATCTTTATTTTAACAGAAAAACGTTCTCAACTAGTTCATATTCTACCCAGGTTTTCACGCTTAGCAACAGTCCGATCGCCGCCGGTAAACTAACAAGACAGCTACATTGAAGCGTTTGTGTCGATTTACAAGGGTCAATTGGCCTGAAGAATACCTAACAGTCTCCACCAATATGCATCAATCAGAGTTACTTATGATGTTGCACAGCATTGGGTCACAGATAGAGACAATATATTATTACATTGTAGCAGATTGGCAGCCTTTGGCTATTGAAATGACCTGTGGGTCTAGCCATTTTACACCCTGAATAGATTAAGTGTTTTTGAATATTTCTTACTATTATAATATTCAGACTTGTAGAACAAACACCAGTTTTCAGATTAATAATTTTAAAAACACATTTGCTTTTTCAGAAACTTTTCATTACATACTAAAAAAAGGCAATACCGGAAAATGTTATCTGCCTACAGTTCATTCTTGTTTTCGTCAAGATAAAAGTTTAAAAAATAAAATAATCTTGAATGAAATAATATTTTGGCCTTTGACATCGTGAGCATACCAAATAGCTGCAAAGGTCAGATAAACTATCTGTTAATAGTTGATCAGACCATTTGTGACAAATATTTATGTAATTCATATTATTGTGAAATATTTCTTTTAGAGCTGCCTTTATCTAGTTCAATGGGTAAATACCTACCTGTATATAAACAACTGTAATAAAGAATTATGCATATGTACCTGTGTCTTAGAATCCGGACGAGCCCACCAGAACTCGCCGTTTCGTCGTAGCTCAGCGATTTTTTGGTTGAGCCTGTGTGCAAGTACTACTGTCAGGGGCATGCATTCTTCAGTTTCATCTGTTGCATAACCAAACATTAAACCCTGGAAATGAATAAATGATTAAATGTAATGAAAAAATAAAAATCAGGAGTTGGTAATGAACTACTCAATTTTGAACTCAACTTAATATACTTACAAACTTTTAATTTAATATTCATGATGGAGCATTGTAAATAATTGGGGTTGATGTATTTCTAAAAAATCATGACCTAGGCTTTTTGTTATTTGTAAGTTTTAGGTACTGCATAGTTAAACACAGTTGTTAAAATAAAGTTAATGTAAAAAAAATAAACAAAAGAAAGTTTCAAAGACACATGCTAGTTATAAAATAAGGAAATTAAGTTATCCTCATTATTGCACAATTCATGGCAATATTGTTTTCACATGGATTTTTCCCAAGTGGAGGTGAGAACAGTTTGTGAATCATGCCCATCCACAATAACTTTTTCAAGTGTGTAATGAAATAGCAATAATTTAACAGTTCCTGGATTTGTGTTTAGTGATATTGTCTGATTACATTTTTGTGGAAGATAATGGTTTCAAAATAATAAAAAAAGACATGTAAAAAAGTTAATTTTACCAATAGAAATTAACTTTAATGTATTCCCATGAAATGAAAAATGTATATTAATTAATGCACAGCTGGTATATTTTGTTCTCAATTTTGGAAATTAATAATATAATTAAATCTATAATTAGATATGATGGTTTTGACATACCTGGTCTCCAGCCCCAACTTCATCATCATTGCGGTTCTCATGCACTCCCGCGGCAATGTTTGGTGACTGCTGGTCCAAGGCAAGCATCACGCAGCAGGTCTTGTAATCAAACCCTGATCCCAACATGCTTATTTTAGTACTTATGAATTAATGGCAGACTTATGACTATGATTATAGAGGATCAAGTGACACTGCAGTCAGACATCATCATAAGAAAGATTTGAAATATACATGCACAACTGTCCATGTGCTGTCTGACCACCGAGATGCATTTAAGATTGACAAGTATGAGTTTTATGAAATCAGTGAAATGGAAACCCATAGTTATGGATAAAACGCTTGTCATTCTGTAAATCATGCTGAATGTGAACCCAGGTAAATCTTCAAAATAGCCAATAGACCCAAGAGTTATTCCGTGCAGCAAATCCTTGTGCAATTTATACCTGATCTCCAGCCCCCACATCTATTTCCTCTCTATCTTGATATACTCCATTAGCTATGTCTGAACTTTGCTCTTCAATAGCCACTAGTAAATTTAGTGTTCGCCAATCAAAACCTAGTGTGCACGGAATAATATTCATCCATTACTATGAGAGAAGTTAAATTAGAATTTAAAGTTTGTCTACATAGAACTGGCTTCAAGCCAAGGAGCTGCATCTGTATACCTCTGGTAACGGATACTCATTCAAGGATAATATTTACATACCTTTAGAGGAATCATCATAACCAATGTGCTTCACTGTCTCTCTGACAACCTTCTGGTAGTCAACATTAGCTTTGGATGTGATTTCACCGCACAATAACACCATTCCGGTCTTTGTCACCGTTTCTGATGATAAAGCACTGTAGTTAGCAAAAAGTATCACTATTTCTAGTTATAACACATTGACATCATGGTATTTCATGACACTCACCGCATGCTACTTTTGCGTCAGGGTCCTGTCTCAGATGTGCGTCTAAGATAGCATCACTAATTTGATCGCACATTTTGTCTGAAATAAATACATATTACATTGTAAATAAAAGTAAAAGTGCAAGTGTATATTATCATAAATTTCAACCTTGTTTGGCTCAGACCACGTGTTGCGATTATTTTGACAAATGTAAATTGCGATAATAGCTGCGAGGACCATGATGTAACAAAACATTGCCATTGAATAAAGCATGCCATGTCCGTGTCTGTTATTGCCGGACAATCAATGATTTTCGAAGACTAGCACAAGTAATATTGTAAACAAAAGGAATCCTATTTATACTTTATCTACGCACATGCTAAGGCGGCCATTTTTCGATGAACAATTCCTGCAATAGAGTTATTGAAGAAAACTAACCTGGGTGGCCCTCGCCGACGGATTCTGATGTGAATAAAAATACTGATCCTTCTTCCATATCATAGCTATGTCCGTTTGTTTTTGCGTATCCATTCATTTTTGAGGTCTCCGGCATTCTGAATTTAGAGTTAGCTCACAAAAATAACCCGAAAGAGTCCCCTTGAATTAACACTGTGGAAAAGAGGTCTGGTTTGTGATCGCGCCGATATTTATAAGGTCGGAGAGGCGCCACAGAGCAATTCTTTTTCACCAATCAGAATTCTCACAGCCGATGGTGCTGAATGCGGCTATTGGTTGAAATATATTGTTTTGATTTTGTATAATCTGGAATGCAAACGCGGTAAAATTTGAACATAAGCCACTGTGACTTTTGTACCTAATTATACATTTTTATTTAGATGAAACTGATTAATTTGGTGTTAAAGGAATTTGAAATAATAGTTTTATGTTGTACCCAATTATTATAAGTTGATTTTTTATAGGAAACACAGTAAACACATAAAAATAAAATAAAAACAGTGGCCTCCTTGTTTTAAATTCGATTTAAAAAAAATATAAATCAACGGAGGTCTATTTGATTGGTATAAAAATACACTTGTTTTATTATGATTGCAGGGTGACTAAACATCAAACAGGAATAAAGTTTCAGGCATGCAGTATAAATGTTATTGTGTTTATTGCCACTTAGATCGATCACGGGTAAGTTGAAGGTCGAAGATTTTTTATTGGACTTCATTCTATTTTCATAGTTTTGTGTCACCCTACTTCTCTTAAGACCCCTACTTGTACAGAATATAAGTTAGCTAGGGGCTTTATACGCTTTTTTTAACAAATTGTTCAACACGTTGAACTTCTAAGTAATTATCAAATTCCTGCACAAATATATAAAATTGGCTTTGTTGGTTACCTATTGACGCAAAAAAATAAAATTATAAAGTTAAATTTACCTTTTGTGTTTAATTATGTAAACCTGATAAATTCACCACAAAATAATACTGAAAAAAACAGGCACCACTTTTCAATATCCCTAACGTTTATATTAATAAGTAACTACCAAAGCTGGGTACAGTTTCCCAAGAGAAATCTCGTCGTCAACTGAGAGCAAGTTTGTTGATTCATCTGTACTTAAATACGCGCTATGCATTTATTTATTTGTTCAAGAGCCCGCGAGTTTTATCGAGTTAATTATGTTGAAAAATTAAGGTAGGTATTTTTTTCGATTGTTTTTGGTCAGCGGTTATCATAATAAGATTATATTTTAGAGTTCCGTATCTAAATGAGCAAAATGGGACATTTATTGAATCACTTCGGTGATTCGATGCCTGCTACACGACTTACGCAGTAGGATACTCTGAAATAAAAAAGTTTGAGAACGTTGTGTACCTTGGTATTGGGTATAGTACCTAGTGAAATACAACGTTCAACAATAGATAACTGGGTAGTTATGAAGAAAGGTAATTATTTTTTTTAATTCACTGACATCTTTGGGATATTGAAAAAAATATTAAATCTTCTAAGTAGATAGACCGAAGTTATTTTGTAACTACGTTTTTATAGCGAAATCAGTGCCGGATTAAAACGTAGCAAGAGAGGCCAAAGCTGCGGGGCTCGCGCATTGCGGGCCCCGCACTTGGACTTACAAAACCATGTCGCTGAAAACCGTGAATTTGGTCAGTGGGTCGTCTTAGGGGCGCTCTGACACACGAGTCCTCTTAACTCTTACCATACGACAACAGCCGTTTTCTGTGATCATTCTTTGCGCAAAAAACTGGTTTTCTATCTTTTATTTTATGCTACTATCGATATCTGTCTGAAATATAACCAACATTATAATGAAATACCTACAGCCCCGGATCCGGACTACAGCTCTATATGCCTATCCGGGAAATGTGGGCAAAAATGGCGGTTTTTTTTTTAAATACTTTACGAATTTTTAGCAGCCACAAAATTGACTACAGGCCCCGCGCTGGCTTAATTCGGCACTGCAGCCACATACTTTACTTATTAACTATTAAATACACTTTAATATAGGTACTAGAATCTAGGTATTTTTTTTTTACCTTGCTAAAGCAATAATTATATCATAACTCGTGTCACGTTTGTTATTGAACTTCTCCGAAACGGCTTAAACGATTCTTATGATTTTTATTTGTACCTAAGTATATTTGGTAGGTCAGAAAATAGGCCGTAGGGTATTTTTTATATGGCAAATCAATGTTTGACTGGTCAGCTAGTTTATTTATAATATGTCTCTAATATGGGAAAAATATTAATCGTCACAAATTAATTAATCGCAAGTCAAGGGATGCAATTGGCTGATGAAAACTCATTCAAGCAATCAAGCTAGACAGGGGCGGAATTCCTACTTGCAGCTAGATAAAGCGCGTCTGACAATTTGTTACAATATTTTTCTTACGAGAAACCCACCTTTGTACCTTTTAATCCAATCAGTGAGGACAAACAGAGGCTTTGCAGTACAAACGGTGGAGGAGGAAACGTTTAAATTTGTATTGCTTAAGTATTTAGGGTAGTCATGAAAAATTTAAGTTTTCAAATTGTACCTTTAGTTTAAAAATTCAAGCTTGTAATTATAACATTTTCACCCACTTTTAACTTTATTATTATTTATTTATTAAGCAATTTATGTACACACACACACACAAATAGATAACAAAAAGGAGACAGAAAAATAGGTATAAAGGTGATGCTTTAGTGTACTCACTGTGATCATTTAGCGTGGAGTGCTTTAGTGTAACAGCAGTGTTATTCTGTAACAACATTTTCGTGTCTCGACAGCGGAATCCGAGGTGAGTTTCAAATTCGTATAAATATAAGACCTTATGATGTGTGAAATAAAGCTCACTTTGTAAGCTTAGTCACTCAGGTGAAGTCGATTTTGTACAGAACCCTCGGTGGCAGAATCTGACTCGCACTAGTCCGGTTTTTTTATTTGGCAGTCGATTATATTTTTTTTAAACACTTTTTTTACATAATGCTTCAATAGTGGCTTCATGAGAAACATGTCTATGAGAAATATACATACCTAAAAACAATGAAATTAAAAAAAAAATCGCATTTGTATTTATTCTGTATGTCTCTCATTCAGCCCATCATAGATTTGTATCTTCAATTAGATAGGTTATTTTAATATCTAAACAGCACAATTCATTTTAATACGGGTTTCGCAGAAGAAAGACTTCTCGATGTTATGCCAAGACGAAACAATTAGATGCTAGTTAAAAAATAAGTTACAGACTACAGTCTTTCTTTTAGTCAGTCTTTCAGTCAGTCTTTTAGGATAGCCGGTAGGTACCAACGTAAGTCTAGTTTCCTACGTGTTGTTTTTATGTAGAAATGTATATTGACCTGTATCCATGAATTTATTGTACTTAAGTTCTCTTTTATTACATTAGAGATAACAACCGGATCGAGGGCAATCCACGATAATTTCTGATGTAATTTATCTCATGCTCTGCATAACGCTCGTAGATCTGCTTCAGATATTTTGAACAAGTAAACAGTTTTATAATTCATAGTGTAAGTACCTAGACAAATACATATTGTATTTGACATCATGCAGTGTTGCGGTAGTCGGGAAACCCCAGGCACAGTTTGTACGTACAGGCTAGTGAATATCAGCGCGGAGCGAAACACCAACCAACCTACATGTGAGAGTTTTTCTAATCCTACGATATGTATTAAAGTAAAATTAAAAATAGAAGAAGAGCTACAAATTGACAAAATTATAAAATACGTGTATAATTTAATTTCCTTTATTAACGTATCTTCAATAAGTTTTTTTTAAAGAAACATTAAGTTGTTTTCATAGCTAAGTTAATAGAAGAAGATAAACTATAATTTATGTATAGGTACTTTATTAGCCTAATTTTATTTGTTATCTCTAAATAATCGAATCGGCTCTACTACTGCACTTTACGGCTTGGGCCGATTCGATCCGATCAGATTTTCTATCTTTATCAAATATCTCGCACTTAGTCGCCGTGGTTGTATCATCCATCCTACCTCCTTTCAGAAACAGATTACTTAGGTCTCCCAGGTGTCAGGCAATCCTATGGTTTGTATCCGTATTTCGATGACGCCTGTGTGTGTGCAGTTAAAAAAAATACGTTTAGGTACTCGCTCGGCAATGCTTGCTTGGCAATCATAATTCACCAACCAGCGGTAATTTCTACCTTTTTACAGTTGTGAGTAATCGCACGTCAAAACTATCGAAACTAGTCACTCGCTACTTGCTGCTCGCCATCTCGTTTCGAGTTTTCAAGCTTTACTCGCTGCATGCTTTAATAGGGAATATGCATACAATTTTTTTATTTGCAAAATAAAATACTTCCTAGCTCTAGTAAACAATCATGAAATTATTTTTTAAATACCTTCATCATTTATTAAGTTATAAAGCTTCAAAGGCTACAGTTAGAAAGAGAAGTCAGATACGTAATGTGACGTCAAATAACACGATGACTATACAGCTGCCATAGAAAACAGCGTTTTCGCGAGAGGGATAGATATATTTGTTTAAAATAATTGTATCTCGTTCGTTTTTCGAGCAATTTAGATTCTAATTTCATAGTTAGTATTATATTTTCGAATACTTTTAGATAAACTGTTCAGATCATAAATATATTTTTCATACATATTCCCTATTGCCGCCGGTGGCACCCGGTAGCTTTTTAGTGAAGTGTTCTTAACCGGCCCGGCCCAGCCCAGCGGAAAGCGGTCATTAATATTTTGGATGGGATTCTTGCCTCTAAGCTGCCTGTTTCTTGTAAAGGATTGGCCCGGCCTAAATTGGTCTCTCACCAGGAGCGAAGATCGATATACCGACGACGTAACCTATTAATAACTAAAGTTGTTGCAGCCTTCAGCCCTTTTTGGGATAGGGCGGGCGGGTTTCGGGTAGGGTTGGTTGTTTTTTTTTCAATATCTACTTTTACTAACCAACGATAGGAACCGATTAGGTATTTTAATGTCGAAATTCGTAGTTAGAACTTAGCAGTACCTACATTTCATTTCGGTAAAATTAAGCGAGGACCAATCAAATATCTACTAATCAATGGTTGCATCAATTGAGGAAAGCTGAGAAAAACACTTGAAAAAAGCTCCAAGCAAACTCTCTGTCATTCTCAAAAGCGCAATCTTTTCAACATCCGTCTGTCTGTCCGCTGTCTGTCTGTCCGTCTGTCACAGCTAGTATTTTCCGGATCTACTGGACCGATTCTGTTGACATTTGGTATATATATGGGCTTCTGTGACCTTAGTAAATACGGACGCTTTACGTAAATAAATACATTTTTAGTTTGGGTGACCCCAAACTACAGCTGCATGACAGGAAAAACATGGATGAAATGATAGGATGCGGGCAAACCGCATCCTCCTGCTCCGCACCCGCGCGCGGGTGAATACACGCATGACAGGAAAATACCCCTAATGATTACAGAAAAACCTTTAAGAAGTCTGTAGTATTAAAGTAAATGTTAAAAAAAAAAATAGTTCGGAACCCTTTGCACGCGAGTCTGACTCGCTCTTGGCCAGTTTTATTTTTAAGGACCTCTGTAGCGTCTCGCTGAAGTAAAATGAAAACTGAAAAGAAATGTTTTTTCGTTACAATTACAATGCTTCTCGAAACAGGGGCCCCTGGGGGCGCACGCGCAGTGTGTTTAAATGAACAGTCAGCCCTAACCGATTTAGTTTATTATATCTTTTGAGATCTCTCCCAGCCCCGGTCAGCTCCGATTGCCTCTCGTCGGTTTATGAGAGTAAAGGCACTATAGGTAGATATAATTTTTGCTTACTTGGCTAATCTCCGTCGAGATTGGCCACTGTGTTTGGTTTAGTTGTAATGTTGCAGTTACGTTAATTTATGTTTCTTCGTGAATGTGTTGAAAAATGTCGTTTGATACTTGTGAGGCGTGGGGCTTTTCATTGCATCGAAATTTGATAATAAGGATACGTAACCATGGCTGCTAGCATTCACACCCTTAAGATTAAGAGTTCAAAGTAGTCCAAATGGAATCCGTCATCACAGACAATCTAGGGTCATCGAAAAACAAGCGGTTCATTGATTAAAGCCCACCGTGATAGTGATAAACTTTAAACTTCCAAATACAAAGCTATCGCGATAATTAAATATTTTGATTCTGACGCAACTTTATTTGCAATTGATTAAGATTGTAAAATCTCTATCACATTTGTACCTTAAAATGCACGGTGCGAGAATTCTGATGGCTTAGGTACAAATAAGGTTGCCTAAGGGGTTAACAATACCAACGATGTAATATTTATAAACATCAATCAACCATAACCAAAACTTGAATCAATTCATACAAGATGTCTGAGAAGAGTCTGCAAAGCATGTTCGATCGTACTCGTACTGACGCCTGCTATAAAATTGGGCTTTTTATGTCTACCCGGTTTCGTTAATCGATCGATAGCAGAGCAAGGATTACCTATGGTAAAGCTAAATTCAGACCTTTTATTTATTTTTAGACTGTTCAATCCCTCTATAGGGTAAATGCCTCTTCTCCCTCTTCATTCCATCTCTACCAGCTTTGAGCAAGTGTGGACCAATTCTGTAAACGGGCGTCAAGGTCGTCCCACCTGGATCTGACGCGATGTCAACGGCTATTTTCTGGTAGCATTGTGATTGGACTGTTTGATTTGAAAAAAAACTTACTGCGTCACTCGTTCGGAGGGTAAAAGTCTTTCCACTACAATTGGTCTCTGTTTCGAAGAGCAGGGGAAGCCCTCGTTTTTTCCCGACATGATAGAATGCTTTTCGATCATAGGCACTCTTAATCTAAACTCTAATCTGATTACTTTTCTAAGTTTAGGATGCCGCCGGTGTCCTCTTGGCAGTGGAAGTTTGAAGGCAATAAGTTCGATGATTACGCTGGTTTTCAACTGCATCCGACTTCAAGGACACTCAATTTCAACGCACTTACAACTGCAGCCATAGAGTAGGTACTATTTTATAAATGAATTACTGCAGCTGTCAGAAAAACAAACATTCTGCTTTTTGGAATTTTATATTTTTTATTAATCCACCGAATAATAGACAATCACAGCCGCAGGTATAAAAGAAGTTTTAACGAAGCCGGGTCAGATGGAGAAACTTATTCATGTCCTCCTTGGCATACCGAGCTGTTACCCCTAGTTAGAGACAGATGTAATCAAACTTGGTCAGAATATTTTGATAAGAGGTCATTAACAAAAGGTATTTGGTACCGAACGATTCAACCATGTCTTCCACGGACCCTTTGGTTCAGCGAGGGAGGGATGACTAGACAGGAAGTGGTGACAGCTTTGAGGCTCCGATCCGGCCACATACCGCTTAACAGTTTTGGATTCATGATGCGCAAAGTTGATTCTCCCAATTGCGTTGTCTGTGGAGTAATAGAAGACGTCCATCATATCCTATCTGAGTGTGTTCGTGTTGGAGTCCAAAGACGTCAAGCTTTTGTCAATAGTTTTAATGTAGGTTTCTATAATAGCGTTCTAGCCACACCGTTGTCGGATGAGGCTAGAACACTTTATCATATTATTATTTTGGGTATAAGGTTGCGGGTAGATTAGGTTATTCTAAGAATAGGTAAATAATTTGTATTCAATCATCGGGGTGACATATTCTTTATAGAAAAAAACCCTGTAAATTAATAAAGATTAAAAAAAAAAACTATATTTCTTATTTACATTTAATGATAGTTTTGGTAAGTTATCGCTTGAAGCTGTTATTGTAAGGGTTGGGTTATACTCAAATCATAATATTTTATTACGTCAGTGTTGTCAACTGCCCACTTCTCGTGGCTGGCTCCTAATCAGGTGATTTGAAGTTTTTGTTATGGTTCACACGTTGCTATCAAGATTTTATCAGTGCATAAGCAGTAAGTACTTATGTATTTTAGTATGACGTCGTCACTCGTGGGGTCAGTCCAGCAGTGTGGAACTGTAGATGTGTAATTTGAACTGAGAGATTCAATTTACGGTGATTCTTCAATTTTTCGATTGGGTCGAATGGCACGGTCGCTTTGCGTTGTGATTATTGTAGACTAGATACAGGAGGTAATTTACTCACATCATTTTAATTTTCTTGTAGGTTTTTTTTTGTTAATTTTTAGGTATTGCTGAATTAGCTAAAGCTGGGTTAAACTTAGGTACATATCAGGTGTATATAAACAAAGATGGTAAAGTCCACAAAATTCAAAAATTGAGATTTAGGTATATGGCAACACAATCTGTTTTTGTATCTATATTTTCCCCAAAAAATAATTTATTACCAATTCTGGTAAACTCCACTGTTATTTCAAATTAAAAATTGACTTTACAAACAAACCTAAGTAAAGTCCAATGTTAGAATAGTTACTGATAATTAAAAAAAAAAGTTTTTATCATTTTCTGAATTTTTTTGCATTGTGGACGTAACCATCTTTGATAGAATCAGACACCTGATATAACAGTTATCAAAATAATAACAAAAACATATTTTCAATACAAAACAATGAATTGCTTCACATGCCTCTTCAGATTTTATCAGTAAGGGAAAAATCTGTCTGAGAATACTAAAAACGAGAACAAAGTACTAAGTAATTTAATTGAAAAGTATAAAATTTTATTCTTATCTCGATTGTTATGTTTAACTAATTAAATTTTATGTAAGTAGCGTTTATCACAAAATCTTTATTTTGGTTAAGATTGACGCAAGTGACGTATTGGCCGATAACTAAGAAAAATCTGAGTCAGCATTTTAACATGGAAAATGAATAGTACGGTCTATCGTACGTCATAGTACTTATGAATCTCAGTAAGAAAAACATTGTTAGTAGAGTCCTATTGCAAACAACAACGAAACTCGAAAAAAATAAAAAACCAGTACGGATTCTTGGAAACTTGTTAAGTTGCTACGGTCTACGTGGCGGACTACGAGGCTACGATCTCTGAGACAGCAGCGCGTAGCACAAATTCGTAGCAGGACAAAGGCGGTTCGATCATCCAAAAAAATTCATGGCAACGTTGAATAATAAATAACTACTTTTATCAACTCATTTTACTCGATATGTATGGAAGAATAATACAAATCTAGTGTTCCTAGGAATTTTAAAGAACAACATGACGATTCCGAGAATTATTTATAGTGAGAAAATAGATCAAGTTTTTAATTATGGCTAGTCATGAAAATATTGGAAAGATCAAGCATGAATTTTAAAACTGGGTAATATTTTGTATAACTTTCACTTTAGGTAAAAGCTGTATCATGCTCAATAATAAAGTCATGACCTAGCACTTTGCTTGCAGTTTTACAATTAATAATATTTAAATATTGCAATATTCGATAAAATTTCATTAAGCAGGTAATTATCATTGTTTAAAATACAGTTTAAGATAGTGTAACTTTGACAAAATATTGTTATTTACCTATTAGTATTGACTGGTTTACCTATACTTAAATTATAAACAGAGCAATATGAGCGTGTGATCTTACCAGATGAGGTTCTGTCGGTATATTCTGTAAACATCTCACCGTGTAAAATTACGTGGAGTGAGCGTCAAGTGAACGTCATTCTAACTTGTTTGTTTGGATGGATCGGATCTGAAGCAGAAGCAGAAGTTTCAAGGTCACTTCACCAAATTTTTTACGGAATCGAATCGTAACGGAGAGGCTTACAGAGTTGCAGTACTGTAGTTTCTGTCGTTCGATTCTATCCAAAAACTCGAAAACATAATAAAGCTGTTATTCAATAGGGAATATGCACGCGATTTTTTATTTATAAAATGAATTACTTATAAGCTCCAGTAAACACTCTAGAAAATATTTATTAAATATCTTCATCAGCGATGAAGTTATAACGCTTCAAAGATTACTTTTAGAACGAGAAGTCCGACATGGAATTTGACGTCACATTACGTGACGTCTATACATCTGCCATAGAAAACAGCGCTTTCGCGAGAGGGGCAGATATATTTGTTTAAAATAATTATATCTCGTTTGTTTTTCGAGAAATTTTGATTCTATTTCCACTGTTAGTAATATATTTTTGTATATTTTTAGATAAAGTGTTTAGATAATAAATATTTTTTTATGCATATTCCCTATTGTGGCTTTCCTGGAAAATTAACGCCACCACTTGCCGCCACATAAAGCTTAATGTATGTAAAGGCCCAGACGGTCAACCAACCTACATTTGTCAAAAAACGTGCAGGCAGTCTATCTATTCCACAGTAATATTCAACCACTCTCTTAAAACTTCTCAGTTTCATGATAAGTGGAAGCTAGTACATATACTTACCTAGTGCCCGTCTTTAAAAAAGGGGAAGCTGATAACGTAAAGAATTACCAACCTATCTCTATTCTGTCTGTATTTTCAAAAGTTTTCGGGTCTCTCATGTGTCCTATTTTAACCGCTCATTCTAAAATGGAGATAGCTCCACTAGACCAGGGTCAATAATTTCTGAAACCAAAGAAAATAATAGTAGGATGAAATCCATTGGAAAAGGAAGAGAATATAACAAAAATTAAAGGAAAAATAATATACGGGCGACCTGAGGTCGGGAAGTGGATGGGGGTGCGTGTTTAAGGGAAAAAAAGATTTATCTCTATTTCCGGAAAAACTACAAGTCTTATGGGAAAAAGACAAAAGACAAAGTTGTAGGTAATAAAAAGATCTACAACTTTTGTGTTTGAACTTTTTTCACATAACCTCAAAATCTATGTGAAAAATTCAAATAACCGTGTTTTTGGTTTTTTATTTTTCTCTTTTACAAGAAATATTTTTTTTTCACGAAATTTGGTGAAAACTTACTTTTTTATGTCCCCAACATACTGTTTTTTTTTTATTTAAAATATTCATGTTTTCACCTTATTTTGACTTAATTAGTCAAAAATCACTCTTATGTTCAATCGAAAATTCACCCGTCAAAATATCTGCTTTTTTAAAAAAGTCGGTGGTCTATCTGTTCATTGAAATCTCTACTTTCTGATGGTGAAAAAAAAATACATTACCATAGTAAATGTTCTCAAAAAATGCAAAGAAACGAAGGATAAAATTGTACGAGGAAGATATTGTACGGGAAGGCATAATTCTTTTTTTTAAATATTAAGTTTACTAGACGACGACTCGTGACGTACTAAGAAAGATGAGCATGGTTTTAGTCTAGGTGTGTGCTTGAGCGTGTATTTTCACTTGCTGGAGCACGGTTTTGTGGCTTCACTTTTTTTGTTCGCGGTGCGCCGTCTGCGATTGTCTTCGATTTTTTGCATTTTCCGCCCTGGTCTACACAGCAACATGGCTTAAGTGCTTATAAATCCACTACGATAAACTTAGTTCTTTACGTTTATGACCTTTGAAAATTAGTAGAATCACGCAAGCAAATAGACTCTATTTACACAGATTTAAGCAGTGCTTTTGACAAAGTTGATCACAAATAATATTATTGCAAAAGTTGTCTACCCGAAGATTCCAACTCTGTACATACTAACATAGTTGGTGAACTAAAAATTAATATGTTTCTAAATGCTGATAAGTGTTACCATATAATTCATTCACAAGTAAACAACATACGCTTACTTCTTCATATTCGTTCAACGGAGGAGCACTTCAAAAAGTCGATAAAATCCGAGATTTAAGTGTTCTCTTAGACAGCAAGCTCACTTTCATACCTCACATAGATTCCATTGTTGCTACGGGCTGGCAAAACACTGGGATTCATACAAAGAACCTGTTACGGCTTTAAAACAGTCCAACATTTAACCTCTATTTAATCCACTTAGTATGAACTGTTTTGGAAAACGCATCACCTGTTTGGAATCCAACTTACTGTACACATGTGAATCACTTGGAACGGGTTCAAAAAAGCTTTACACGCTATCTGCGGTAGAAATCTAATAGCTGTCCTCTTGATGCTGATTACTCGCAAAGGCTAAGTCACTTCAAAATGATAACTTTAAAACAGCAAAGGAATACTAACGACCTGATTTGGCTTCACAAATCAGAAGCTTCTCGTCGAAATTAAATATATCTGACCCTCGCCATACCTAGTTCACCCAGATCAGCCGGTCTATTCTGTCGTCATCTCACCGTGTCACTTAGGTGGAGTGAACGAAAAGTGAGCAGTCATTCCATCTTGTTTGTATGGTTTGACAGCTCACTTGTCGTTCACTTCACCCAAGCCTTCACTTCGACATGTTTACAGAATCAGACTGTACGCATCCTAGATGTGTTCACTCCATGCACAACAAGAGCTAAACTCGGACATTCGGCACCAATGAACAGGTTGATGAGGACATAAAAAAAAATTCCATACATGTTCCAATAGCACTGACATCTTTGCCAACAAGCTTTCGCAATTTCGGAAACAATTTTATTGTTACTGACTCACAGTGGCCACAGTTGATATCGGTCTCCATATTGTATTCTATTGTTATTTACTTCATTAGTACTTATACCCAGCAGTAAAATAGTTTTTTTCTTTTTGTAACTTATAATTTGTTTTCATTTAGTTTCCTTTTTGGTTTTTTTTAGCCTAATAAACTTGAATAATGTAAGTGCTGTGCACTGCACTATGTGTGTGACAAATTCCCTCTGGATTTTAATTTTAATTGTAACAGTGCCCCAAAAATGTGTTAGTGAATGCGTCGTTGGAGTGACATAATTAAATAAATAAACCTCAAAGCCATTGTTCCTAAAACTCTAGGGTCCTTACATTTAATTCACTTGAATCTCCAAAATACTTTTGTCTAAGTATATTATATCGCCGAAAAATGGCAAACTCCAGAGGATCATAAAATAACTTGAGAGATTGTAAATTTCTCGGAATGACGTAAAAAAGCATTCCAAATGTTCAGTTGAAAATTTATCGAGAGTTTACAATCTCGAGACAATTTGTAGGACATATATACTTCAATTCAACTTAAACCCCAAAACAGTTGTGGTAGAGTCAACAGCAAAATTGCAGGATGCATAAATAGACACAACATATAATCCTTTTGACACAAACTATTGCAATCACTAGCAAGAGATGAATATAAATAGGGTTAAAACATTTAATACTAAGAAAACCATGATTGATTCTAATTAATCAAGAACACACTGATATTTACTCTCATAATGGAAAGTCGGGTTAAAGGTCCCTGCTAACACGTGTCTCTACTCTGCATTTATCTTTCAGATAAGCTAGATTATTATAGTTTGTCTATTTCCTTTACATGCTATCTTTCTAATCTAGAAACGTAGTATTTTTTTCTATTGCTTACAATTTAAAAGTGTGTATGGATAGGCTTCTCCGTTTTAAAATTCTTTATGATGAAAATTACAACAATGCGTACATTGTCGAGTTTACAATCTGTAGGTACATCGAACGAAAATAGACTGGAGTAGGCAGTTGAAGTAGGTTATTCCCGTGTAGCTAAATGTTGCCTAAAATAAACTACGCAAGGCCTCGCATACAACGCGTTGTTGTTGATACAAAAATTTTGCATAATAAGCAGTAAGTAGGTAGGAAGATACTCTTCTCTTTCGTATCGTATACCGGGTGTACCTATCTGACATCGACGCACAAACGATTTCCATGGGTCCAGGGCATGATTCTGGACACCCCAGAGTTAGAATTTTTCGTCGGCTTTTAACTCATTTTTTTCAAGGGTTTTTTTACTTTAGACTGCTCATAATCGTTATTCTGGCCTAACCCAATGAGATTTTTAATAACAATTTTTTTTTTTAAACTAATTTCACTAAAAAGAGCAATCTGAATAAAACCACAAATAGATATCAGCTCAGCTGAGCTGATACCTATTTGTAAAAAATGAAAAAATGAGAAAAGAACCGACGAAAAATTCCAACTCTGGGGTGTCCAGAATCATGCCCTGGACCCATGGAAATCGTTTGTGCGTCGATGTCAGATACACCCGGTATATGTATCTTAATGATGAAGTGACGTCTTCAGAGTGCAGAGTTCTGTGCCGAAAGACATCGATGAATTAAAAAAAACTGGCCAAGTGCGAGTCGGATTCACGTGCAAAGGGTTCCGAACCGATTAATTTTTTTTAACATGATATTGTAACACTACAGAGTTCTTATTAGGTTTTCCTGTAACCTTTAGGTAGAGAGTATAGAACTATCATCTGCATTTTTTCAATATTTTATGATCAGTAGTTTAAGCTACCCTCCTCCCCCCCTTATGGTCATTTTTGGTCTATATTCTAGAATAACTTCCAAACTATTAATTTTAAAATTATGAAAAAATATTATTAAAACACAAAAAAAAAAAATTACGTTATGCGTCCGTGTTTGGATCACAGAGGTCCATATGTACCTATACCGAATTTCAACATAATCAGTCCAGTAGATCTGGAGAAAACTTCCTCTGACAGACGGACTGACAAACAAACACCCGAGTGAACCTGTAAGGGTTCCGTGTTTTACGAATGTTTGGAACCCTAAAAGAAACTCGATCTGACCCAGACGAGCAGACACAACTAATTTTACTGCTAGTAGCTTCTGCCACCGGCTTCGCCCGCGAGATCCCTAGGGAACATACTCCGGGAAATATGTAAGTATATAGCCTATGTGATGTGTTATTCCAGACTATAATCTACCTCTGTGCCAAATTTCATAAACATCTTTTCAGGCGTGAAACACTAACAAACATACATCCTCACAAAGTTCACAAACTTTCGCATTTATATTAGTACTAGCTGACCCGTGCAACGTCGTCTGCGTAACCTTATTCATTATTGCTCCGCTCCTATTGATCTTAGCGTGATGATAATATATATAGCCTATAGCCTTCCTCGATAAATGGGGCTATCTAACACTGAAATAATTTTTCAAATCGGACCAGTAGTTCCTGAGATTAGCACGTTCAACCAAACAAACTCTTCTGCTTTATAATATTAAGTATAGATTTTTAGACATGCAGCTACCTACCTACTTATATAGTACACAATATATGTCACAAATTGTTTATTTGTTCTATATCAGAGTTATTTTAAAATAGTATGCCTTCTAAAGCTGAACCTAATCATTATAACAAGTGTGCCTAAGTGACATCAACTTGTTATCTGAAATGACGAATAATAGCCCGCGTACGTGATTTTCGATTAAGGAAAACTAAAAGTCAAGACATTGGCCCTTGCTTCGGCAAGGTCACTGAATAATATACACGTTGATAACTCTGTTCCTGTTAAGAAGAATGTGTTATCATCATGCTTACTTGCTTTCAACGTACGCGGTTATAAGTACTCTATTTAATTTAAGTACACATATAAAAAAATGCACACGTATATTATGCTAGAAGGGAATGGGAAAAATTTTGCTCTGCACAGAGGACTGTCCGGTATATCCATTGTACTGAAGTGTTCATTCAGTGGGCTGCCTCTGTATAGTCGCAGAAGGCGCCTGGTTAGTTTCCTGTTCAGGGATGGCATGGGCCCTTGGACTGCCTGTAGCCTGGCGCTGAGGCCCAGTAGCGTTTTTTTGTGAGTGGATGTATTCTTCTAGCCATGGACGCAGCTGGGTGAAGAGTGGTGGTACCATGGGTTCGGGTCAAACCCCAGAAATATAAAAAACAGCAACAATCACCGTACCAGGGGCCCGAGTCTGCTATTACAATAGTGTCAGAATGGTCGATCACTGATTTCAAAATGGTTGATTTTGACAAGTTTGGTAATCTACTAACATAATGGTATCATAATGGCGTCATTATGACATTCCAATGATCCACCACTGACACGCCATTGAAAGAAAGCCATATGAATGGTAATCTCGTACACAATGACAGATTTAGTATTTACGAACTTCTCACTACTTCAGATTGCTTATAACACTAATAAATAATATGTAAAACTAAATATAAATAAAATCTGGCATGAATAAATGCTGAAATTCAGCTCGGTTTTATAATAATGGCAATACGGCAATTCTATTACGAGACCACTGACGTCCCAGTGACCGGCCACTGACGTGCCAGTGACCGTGCGATTATGAATTTAGCAGATTACGAACTTTTAGCAAAATGACAATGGCATGACAATGGGATCGTGTCGGAATGACAAATTTATAAAAATAGCAGACTCGGGCCCCAGATCCCCTTCTGTCCAGCTCACCGGCCGCATCTTTTCCTAGTGATCATCTCTGTGTCCTTTTGTCCACTACAGCGTCACGGGCGTTACGGTTGGTTACCGTGATGCGTTCTAACGCATTGTGGCATTCTTGTGACTTGGGAGCTAACGAGACTATTCCTTATGTCAGTCTTTTTCTTTATGTAGAAAATTGGTATTCTGCAGAGTACAGTATTTACTACTGGCGTTACTATTTACGTACTTCGTATTCCAGTCACCAGTTGAAAAAGTTATCTTGATGATGAATAACATTTTTAATTCCAAGATAAGATACGGGCGCAAATAATGAAATCACGGCACGCGCTTGGCCTCCATAAAACCATTAAATCGCTATAAATTTTAATATCTCCATATATATATATCTGGAGGTACCTATCTAGTTTATGACTTGTTTAGTACTGAGGAAAACCGAGTAAGTACGCTCGCACAGTAAGAATATTCTTACTGTTTAAGTAAAACCATACTATGCCAAATGATTGTCCTATTCAGACTGATAGAAAATGCATAGGTCATGGCAAGTCCGTGTTTGTACCTAAGATGTGTAAGAAGAGTAAATTAATGAATTCAATCAATAATATCGTCAAACTTAATTCGATGCCGAATGATCTCAAGCGCGTTGTTCTGTAAAACACACGTTTTCACCAAATTCAATCACAGCCAAATACAGAGATAGGTCCATAACGTGATTAATCTATAGAAGTTATCAATTGATTGTGGCCGCAGATAATTTGTAAACAGTGAGTTGTTTAGCACAATTAGTGCGGCGGTCGCCTCGAATGAAAATACATTCAGTGCTGAAGACAATCAACAAAGCTGTTATGGATTTTGCCCGTGCCGGAATGTTTGATGCTATTCGCTTTCCAAACACTTTAGTGTAGTGACTCGTGTCAAACGCTCTTTATTGTATAGTGACAGAAATCTGTGATTTTTAAGTGATTGTGCTTTTCAAATCAATTAAAATATTTTTGTCTCATTATGTTCTACGAGTGCAAAAGGAGTGCTTTATTAAAATTATGCAAGAACGTCATATAATATTGAAGTTGGTTCGCTGTTTCACATGGATTTTAATTTTACATGAGACGCAGGTATTTTCTTCATTTAGTAGGACTTAGTAATTCATTTAGAATTTTAGAAGGGTACGTAGACAACGGACAGGATGCATTATGCAAGGTAGTATTTATCCACGTCATGATTGGCTTAGTGCTCGTTTACGGAGACGCGGGGCGGCGAGCGTCTGCCGCCGTGGACGCTTCACACTCAAGCCAGCTTTGCCAACGTCTGGCAAATTCCCCAAACTGCGGAGAATCTAAATTTGATTGGGGATTTATTGGGGATTGACACGGTGTGAGAATACAACCGACTTCCAAAAAAAAACACTACAAAGTAAAAAATAACTTTAATTTCGGAAGTCGGTGTTTTTGTAAGTTTCTTCGTATTTTGACACCGACTTCCGAAATTAAAGTTATTTTTTTTTTTTTTGGAAGTCGGTTGTATTTTTTTGTGAAAAGTTTTTTATTTTTCACTTTTTAGTGGTGCCCCACACCTAACAACACCACTGCAAAATCGCAGAAAAGCAAAATACGCAGTTTCGATTATCAAAGAATCATCTAAATAGTCAAATTCCAGCCATTTCGATTTAAAATCCGAAGTTCGTAACCGATTTTGATATGATTTAAATGGGACCAATCTGCAAGTATATCCTTTCAGATAAAACAAAAATTTTTCAAATCGGTTCATAACTGTCGGAGTTATGAGGTAACAAACATAAAAAAAACATACAACCGAATTGATAACCTCCTCCTTTTTGGGAAGTCGGTTAAAAATGCGGAGATTTGATTATCGATAGTCCAGGCCAAGCCAGAACATTTTCAAGAAATCTCATTAAACTTTAAACTTCATTAAACATTAAACTTTAAACTTAAGGCGCAGATACCCCACAGCAGCTGATTTTTTAAAATGAGAATCACGTCTAAACGGCTAGTGGTAATTTTTGGAAAAAATATATAAATTACATTAGACTACTTTCTTAATAATTTGATTGGTGTTGGTTGGCAACGCATTTCAAACAAACGCCTGTAAAATCGCTTCTCCTTGAACACTCTCATACAACGCCATAGGGTCAGCTCAGACCGAGACGCGACGCGACGCGACGTTGCGAAAGAGCTACTCAAAATACAACTTTATATTCTATACGATAAGATACACATTTCACTGTGAGAAGTCAGTATACGTTGCACCGCAGCAATGCGCCACTTGTATATATAGTGTATCTTATCGTGTAGAATATAAAGTTGTATTTTGAGTAGCTCTTTCGCAACGTCGCGTCGCGTCGCGTCTCGGTCTGAGCTGACCCATATGTTTGAATTTTAGTGCGGGCCGCCCCGCCGCACGCGACGCTCGACTCCTTTAGTTTCGGCCGAAACCGAAAGTAAAACGTAATTCGTGTGTAGTCCACGGAGATGGAACTGGATTTCCCATCTTTAAAAAAGGCACATCTTTAGTTGGTAACGTCATAAATGTATTCCCCAATTTATCTAGTCACGTAGTTCTACATTATCTGCATAAAATCTTGTGTCTGGGCTAGGAACCTGGGATCGAACCTACGAGAGAACCACGAACAAGACGGTAAAGCGGCGGCGCAAGAATGCTTGTTTTAGTCGAATCAAGCAGAGTTTTCAGCGACGTTTTGACCTAAGCCGAAACTGCGGGCCGAAACCAGTTTTTTTTCTGAAACCATAACCGAAATTTCGTTCGATTACTGCTACTTATTTGAAAAAGAAATACTTTTATTTGTCTTGTAGTGAACATACCATCTTAATGCATGTGAAAACAGTATAGGTAGTCGCATGGAAAGTATGAAAATTAAAACTGATAAAGCACCTGTTAACGTAGTAGAGGTTCAAAATAAATATAATTGATTGATTTTTAATCTATTGGTTGGGATGTTTCCGAAAGGTCATTGTATTTTTTTGATAGATAAGGCCTGTAAGTATGTTAGGAACGTCTGGAAATACGTGATAAGAGACATACTGGTAGATAATTACCGGTATTATTGCATAGAGTTTCGATCATCAAAAAGCAACGCTTGTAACATTTCATACAAAACTTGTATTAGCTAGCCGTTCTTATGACATAGGAGATAAAAGCAAAGGTACCTATATAGTATCTCCAGGGTTGCGGAATTTGTTCGAAGGAGTCACCGCGGCCCTGAAATGCAAAGGTCATTAGGAGGAACACGAATGGGTTTTAGTCAGTAAGAGTTTGACACTCCCTTTATTTGATGACTAAATATCCTTTCAAAATCCCTTTCCTCTTTTCGATCCTTTAAAAAAGAAAAAAAAGAGAAGAGATCCATTTGAATCTTTATAATTCGCACATCACGAAAGGTAAGGTAGAATCGCCCGCTATGTTTTAGGATAGAGAAAACATTGCTGGGCACAAATTCAGAATCTGGGCAAATACTGAGAAATTTCAGATGGAAAAGCCGATTACTCTGCCCGCCCCGGGAATCGAAACCACGACCTCATGCTCAGTAGCAGCGCAAGTGACCACTAGACCAACCTACTAATTGGGTCCAGACGGATTAATTTATTTAATTTCATAATATGAGAATAAAACTTGTTATCAGGACTGAACTGCATTGATTGATATCCTATTGATAAAAATAAGTTCGCACTACTCATTTTTGAATTCTAATAAAAAAGATAAGATAAGAACAAGTTTCTGCTTTGTTATCTAGGTCATTGTTTTTAATCGCCTGAAACTAATAATAGCAAATCTATGACTTTCGTCTGTGAAAGTATGGGGATAGGTTGAGCCTATTGGTAAAATCTTAGATAATTAAATAGATACTCAAATTTTAGGAACGTAAAGTACCTAGAAGTAAGTAGATAACATTTAGGAGTTCATTACGATGTCTCTTAATGAACACCAACTGGGGGCCTACTCTCTAAGCCCGAAGTCCGTAGTTTCGGGCTTAGTTGCGGGCGTATTCTACTCCGTATTAATTACGGAGTTACGATTGGTTCCAAACCTGAACTAAAAATGAATGAGAACACGATTTCACAGCGACTTCCAATAGTGTTGACATTAATTCTTATTGTTTAGGTAATACGGAGCAGAATACGCCCGCAACTAAGCCCGAAACTACGGACTTCGGGCTTAGAGAGTAGCCCCCCTGATTACAGTCAATGTACAAGTAATGCCCGTTTTTAACCGACTTCCCAAAAAGGTGGAGGTTCCCAATTCGGTTGTATCACAGAAATATAAAAAGCAGGTTTTTTTATGTTTGTTACCTCATAACTCCGACAATTATGAACCGATTTGAAAAATTCTTGTTTTAACTGAAAGGATATACTTGCAGATTAGTCCCATTTAAATTTTATCAAAATCGGTTACGAACTTTGGATTTTAAATCGAAATAGCTGGAACTCGTCTACTTGGATGATGGTTTTATGTCATCCAAGATCCAAATAATAGAAGTTGCGTGTTTTGCTTTTCTGCGATTTTGCAGTGGTGTCGTCAGGTGTGTGGGGGGGTACCACTAAAAAGTGAAAAAAACGCGCTCTACCGCCATATTTGTGACAATGGCAATGGCAGAAGTGCGCAACCAAAGTAATATTAAACAAGATTTCTAGGTATGTGCGCGACAGTTAACAGTGTTCAGAAGTCGCCACATTTATAACCCGCTCTCCGTTGCGTAGTACATCTTATATGATTTTGGTATCGATATCCATCTTACATATATTTACCTAGTGCTTCATGTCGACGCGTGCGATGCGTAAGACGCTTAACGCGGACCCAGCGACCACAAGTTGCGAGTCGCGGACACTGCTGTAGGGAGTTGCCGCCACCGGCTACACCTGTGCGTGCGTCTCTATAATATACTAGCTGACCCACGCAACTTCGTCTGCGTCACATTTTCCATTAATGCTCGGCTCCTTTTAGTCTTAGCGTGATGATATATAGCCTATAACCTTCCTGGATAAATGGGCTATCTAATATTCAAAGAATTTTTCAAATCGGACCAGTAGTTCCTGAGATTACCCCCTACATACAAACTTACAAACAAATTTTACCTCTTTATAATATTAGTATAGATAACATTTATGAAAAAGTGTGTTGAGTCGCTATCGCCGGCCACCACTGGCTGTGGTCAGTGGCAAGTTTGCGCCGAGCCTAATATTCGTTGAGATTGGCTACCATGATCGAAATCGGTAGAATTATACATAGGTACCATTTAATTGTAGGTGGCTGCCTATCACTTCAATGATGTCCTGAACCCTGTGAACGTGGATTTCGATGTGTGGCATCAGCGCGATACCAGGGTCGCCATCCGGGCCAATGACCGCCTTGCTTGCGAGAGGCCTAACATCTACATTTGTGAGGTAAGCCATAGCATATATATACTTAGTAGTAATATTTCCAGTGCTAGGATACCTACATGCATAGTCATGAGAGGGAGTCGGCCGTATGTACACCTCGCGAGTTTATTGTGAGCTGATGGATGTACAATCGGAAAGTCTACATCTGCATATCAACTGTCTATACCTGCAGTTATTGTTCCAATACAAGCAGAGACTAGCCATCGTTAGCCAATGTCCTTAGAGGCTTCTTTCGGCTGTAGTGATGATAAAACATGCAAAACATAAACTCATTTCATTTTTAACTCTTTCCCTTAGGAGCCACCAGACACCGTACCTCCAGACGCGCGGAAGACATGCAACTACCGGAATGTCCGCTACCACGAGCAAGTGTTCCGTTGGGTGGCAGGTCGGGGATGCCTGCTGTATACCCCTGACTTCCTCTACGTAGCTGGCACTAACACCATCAACCTGAACGCTGGATGCTTCTATGGGAACTGGTTCGCGCCTTGTCTTGAGATCGTGAGTCATTCTAGCTACGGGCACATTACTGTGATGTGTCGTGACACCGGGCACACCAATCAAACGAAGTCTATGTCGTGTTACGAGTTTGGATTGGTTACCGCTGCGACCACGATACATTATAATTATGTAAAACTGGCTTCATCATGTATTGTTTTATATAATATTCGCCCTTAAGGTTATATGATGTCTTTTCGTTCAGAGTGTCTGTATACAAAAGCTTCCTCTAACAAATTCTACTTTTTCCTGTCTCTCGCAACTCGTCTCCAATTGTGAGCTTCATCCTCATCTTTTGAGGCAAAAGCGTGAAGACATTTAGTCGATATTCACTAAGAAGCTTAAGCTTGTTTTACAAAACCGATTTTCCTGTCTCTACTTTCTATAAAATTCGTAGGTACATTCATCGGTAGCCACTTATATAAAACATGATACAGTAGGTATTTAGACGTAGCAGTCGTAGAACACCAGCACTTTGATAGTAATATGATGGTAATTAAACTTAGACATAATTATCGCATTACTAGCGACAAACATCGCAGTGTTTGATATCAAACCAAGCTGATATCCGACTAGGTACTATTTTCAGATCAATTAAACTTTCCTAGTTTTCTGATAGTTCCTACGTGAAATCCCTTTCTGAAATACTCCAATATTATCGTCATCTATTCTTCAGGAGGTTAGTGTCTTTAGCTCAGCGATATCTCCTGCGTTTGCTCATTTTACAATCTCCAGTCCCAAACCATGTTCTTTTGCAGATAGGATCATATTGGCCCCCCCACTGCTATTTCAGCTTGCATTCTCAATAAAATTGTGATCAAGTGATATGTGCTATTAAGAAACAGTGTGAACCTGTGAACACCTTATTTATGTAAGACTAGCTCTGCAGACCCGCGCAACTTCGTCTGCGTCACATGCTCCGCTCCTATTAGTTGTACTGTGATGTTATATAACCTATAAGCCTTCCTCGATAAATGGACTATCCGACACCAGATGACAAGATGCCGAATGTGACAGTATTTCCTGAGATTGGCGCGTTCAACTAAACAAACAAATTCTTCATCAGCTTATGCATCAACTGTTACCGAGAAAAGCCGTTGAGAAAATATTGTGACATTTTGTTGTTTGTCCCTGAAATTTCATTAAGTGTCGTATTCGATTAGCTATTATTAGTCTCCAACTCTTTATTAACCAACAACGTAGAAGCGATTGTAGCGATGATTATCGAAGCGATAGTGCATCACTGCCAAAGATATGAACTTGTGATAGTCCTGAACAATGTACATTTTAGGAATGATACCGGACCTATCTTGATCATGTGACCTTGCACCCAAAACAAAAATCAGCTGTAGTTACTGAAGTCGAGTAGATTCATATGTCGTGTGTATGATGCCGAAGGCTTGATTTGTAGATGATTCTAACAAAATATTTGACGATTTTTAAACTTAATTAATTTTTTACTTACCGAATAAATTGAAAACACGATTGGTGCGATGGTTGAGCGATTGGCTACTTACTGCTGGTTTGATTCAGGCACGGAACAAATATATTTGTATGGTACCGGGTCTGGCTGTTTGTGTATGTGAGTTTATATGTTTGTAACCGCATCCACAGATTTTCTCCTGTATGAAAATCCTAGCTCATACATTTTATTAAAATTTATATATTACGATATTTCATATGGTTTATTAAAAAAAAAATCCCCCAATAGCGATCTCTCCTTTTACAAAGCAAGTGGTACTCCACGCGCACTCGTCTTTCTTCCATTGAAGCGTTACCACACACTGATGTTCTGTGTCCATCAGTTTTCAAAGGACTAAGTTGTGACAGGCAAAAGAAGACGGTTCATGCGGCTGCTATCCCTTCGACCCTGGCTTGGAAGAGGTGGCCTCAGCGGTGCGCGAGGCTCTGATACCAGCAGCGCAAGGAAGGTGGGAGCGGTGCTTCTACGCGGCTAGTGACTGCTGCAGCCATTATATGCCGGAAATCTTCAACACTTCGGGTAAAACTTTGAATATACTAACTACTTATAATACTAGGCGTAACATGATCTCATTCCATCCATCGATCTAGCAAAATTATGTTTTTTGGGTAGCTTAAAGACACAGGCGAGCCACATACTTTCTAATCAATCACTACAACTGGAAGCCAGAATCTGCAGCAGTAACTTAAATGTGCTGAAGCAACCACTCCCGGAGAAATGATTCAACTGTGTAGACATACGAGTACCTATCTACTATAAAGCAAAAGGCCAATTACGATAGCAGGCAACATCAACAAGGGTTAGTGCCTGCCAAGGTTGCGGAATTTGTTCGAAAGAGTCACCGCGGCCCAGGAACGCAAAGGGCATTAGGAGGAACACGGTTGGGTTTTAGCCAGTAAGAGTCTGACACTCCCTCTGCTCTGCACAGAGCGGGAGGAGTAATTAATTTGATGATTTCCCATCCTTAAAAAAAGACAACAACATTTGTGATTCGATTGTTTAAAGTACTGAGAAAAAAAAAACGGAACCTGAAATATTATTTACTTTTTAGCGAACGAGTGTGAACCCACGTTCGATGGCTGGACGTGTTGGCAGGAAGCGTTCAGGGGAGATTTGGCCACCGAAGTATGTTCAGAATTCGCGTATTCCAGCACGGGACCTTCGTGCCATCGTAAGTTATTCTTTAATTAATCATCAGACACCTACCTGGTGTTCACATTTAAAGCTAGCTTATCATCATTTTCCTACGTAGGTGCTTATAAATTTGTTTTGACGCGGGGCGCCTTGTAAACATTAAACCGATTAAAACTGGCTGGTGATTTGTTCGACCTTTACATTCTTTACCTACACTATCTCTCACGTGCTAAACGTCCCTTTGTTTTGTCTAAAGGTAAAGATATCAACCGGGCAGTTACCTTTAAATGAATCGCACTACAACTAAGTATTAGTAGGCACCCACTACTTTGCAAAATTAAACTGCATTGCAGTTACCGTAATGGCCCTTCATATGGACATCTTTCCAGACTACAGCAGCAAGCAATGCCACTCAAACGCCACTTGGGAGCTCCAAACAGACTACAGCACTTGCAGCATCACCCCGCGTCTCCTCCGCCGCTACCAGTTCTACATCGCCGTGCTATCCATCTCGATTGTCGCCTGTCTACCCGCAGTCTTCATCTTCTGCTTCTACAAAAGGCTCAGAATTACCCGCGTGGCGCTACACAGGAATCTTCTCATTGCCATCGTTATTAGGAACGCGTTAGTCATCGTCAGTAGAAGTGAGGTAAGTCAGAGACAATAGACTGACATCATGCCATAGTATCATCGCGGATAGGGTGTGAATGTATTGTACGATCTAAATAATTTGGTATTTACTATTGTTGTGTGAAAATATTTACTGAATTGCTTATTTTTACGGTGGAATTTTGTGTCCATTAGAGCCCGGTTACGTAATCTGTAGTTATGTCAATGAGGATCAAAGTATATACAAGGGAACGGCCCTCCGTAGTTTTATAGTCCTCACAAACTGTTTGTGTATTTCCAGAGAATGACCCTCATAAGGTCTCATCTACACAGATTATTCTCAGGTAGTTGCATTTTTCGGGAGGAGTTGTTGACAGGAATTAATGTTTATGTTTATTCATCAATCATAAGGTAAATAATAAATACAATTTTGGCTTAAATTTAGGTACGTAAAGTTCACACATGTTATTTGCCTGAACTAGGTAATCCTGTGTTTCAGGAGAATTGTTGACTGTCTATCTACCAAGTTATTTCCCAACTACGTTGGTCGGTTTCCACTCCGACGGGGTATTGACACTTAAGTCAACAGGCGAGGATATCGTCCAGGCGCGTAAAGCTGTCACTGTATGGAAAATTCAGAATCTCTGACGTACGCCGCTGCTAATATACATAAGTTGGCTGAATGGAGGATTAGCAGTTATCACTATCAGTCCCATCTAACACACAGTGCGAGTACGGTGCTTCTGATCAAACATTTTCATCGGGGGCATTCGGAACAGATGGGACACATCCCATCTGTTCCCCGATCTGTGCCCCCGATGATCTGAAAAATGTCTCTGACGTGGCTACTTACAGGGTTCATGAAAACAAGAAGGTTTTAGTAAAACAGTAGGCCTAGATGAAAACTACAAGTCCTGTAACACCAGCCTTACCTCTAGATCTACATTGACGAGCTGACAAACGCCGGGGAGACAGTGATGTCATCGCATGGCCTTGCATGTCGTATCCTGGCGTTCGCCGAACGTGTTGCAGGCAACACCGTGTTCGTGTGCATGCTGGTCGAAGGCCTGTACTTACACCGGTCCATCGTAGCCATCTTCAAGCAGAAGCTGAATATGAAGTGGCTGTATAGTATTGCTGCGGGTATGTATATTTTTAATTCAATAGTATTGCAAGAATATGATAAACTTGACCTGATACTGCAGCATAACAGTGAGGTCTGCAGAATACCCAACTACCTCCTCGTTTAGAGGTATCATGTTTTGGCTCACTGGAATGGTTTTAATGAATAGATTAGCTATAGGAAGTTTAGTAACCTTGACTTGATGCTGCAACATGGCCTGGAATCTGTAGGATACCGTACCTATTCGGAGTAGGGTATCGGGACCACAGAACAGAAAAAAAAGATCGGGACGGAGAAATACGACGGCGCTTGCCACGCTTGGGCCAAAATATTCGTACCTACCTTAGAATAATAACGCATAGAAACCTAGTACGAGTGCAAAAAGTGAGGCAACTAAAACTTAGCCTAATCCATCAAACTTAGCCACCAGGCCGTCAGTACTCAATGTCACGTTCCGTCGAACACAGCTCGCGAGTAAATAATTGAAAATGACAGTTTGTTGCGTGAAAGGATGATAGCACATCAGGAAAACAAAAAAATGTGATAAAATAACATTTCACAAATAAGTACTCACATTCTATGCACTATTTTTACGTAAATCGATAAATAAAACAAAATTCTAATAACCTAACTTGTCATAACACAGTGTTGCTATTTGTGAGGAAAAAATACCCACATTGCTTTCATTCATGTTTTTCATTTTTGTAATTTTAAAATACAATACTTACTGTTAATTCATATCAAACCCGATGTTTTAACATTGTTTATAATTATAACCCATCAAGCATTCTAAACGCATTGAACAATATCTCATTCTTTATGCGATTTATTTCCTTTTATTTTGAAATAAATTGAATTATACCTTCCGAAAAAATATGTCATATTACATGAAAAATCATGTTTACCTTTTCCAGTTCCCAACAACATAAAATACTTGCCTTGATAGCAAAATAGTAATGCGTCTTCCCATATTTTGTGGGTAACGGCTTAGTAATGGTATCACTGAAAGCTATATCTGTGTGCGTTAGAGGAACGTAGACACATTCGGCTCACGCACACAAAGAAAATGAAGTGGACACACGATTTTGCTCGGGTTTTGTTCTAGACGCGGCTTCTATGCGTTATTATTCTAAGGTACCTACATTAAATTTCGTGGATCAAACATATTATTTTTTACATTTTTGAGTATTAGTTGTCGGGTGTATTATTTTTTATGAAAAACAAGCAAACGGACAACCGAACCACAAATTTTGTTGTGCTTGTTGCTATAATTTCTACACATTTATTAAAAAAAAGCTAATCCAAGGCTGGATTAAGTCGATTAGAATTGGTACCGAGTTCGTCTCAAAATTGCTGTAACTTGTAGCTCAGGCGTACCCACAAAGCTTTGACATTATAAAACGCAATGATTATCGCGTACTAAAACAATGTGACCTAAGACATACTTTCGTATTTGAAAACACGGCCACTTTCGTTGGGAGACGAAGATGTTGAAAAGTAATTTTCACTTCACCAGCATTCAGAAAAGGTTCTCCTAATCATTTTCTTGGAAGAAAGTAACGTAAAGTACCTAAGTAAGCATCGCCATCTTGCTCGGCAACACGTGTGCGTTCGCCCAGCGGAATGTTGTTGAATTAAAAGATTTTAATTATGCAGATATTTAGTGTATGACGTCGTATAATTGTGTATGGTATAAAAAAATTTGTGCACGCAGCCATTGTGGAGAAATTCACCAAAAACTGATTCCGCTGGGCGAACGTTGTCCTGGCGGAACTTTTTTTAATCCATAGATTTTAGAAGAAAAGAGATGTGTCCAAAAATTAGTGTGTATTTGTGTGTAATTGTGTATGTATGAATAAAATTAGTGCATGCATAAACTTCGGAGAAATTCAAGTTTCCGCTACGCGAACGTTTGGCCATTACCTAGTTTTCATATAAAGCGCTTACATAGAGAGCTGTAGATTTTTACATAAGTTGTTTTGAATTTGTTTATATTTGTTTAAAAAACAGATTTAGAAAAAATCGTAGGGCTTAAAAGATAAAAATATAAACGTAAAATACGCTTATTAGGTCTTAGTTCTTAAAGTATGCACTTTGGGGTCTAGATTTTCACGTTTATACAAACCTTGTAAGTGTCTGCAACATGTTGCCAAGTATCAATGATGTTCCGTTAGTAATTAAAGAGTTATAGGACAATTTACCATGAATTGATCACTGTTTACAAAGCAGTCAAAAATCACGACGTTCTAAAGGAATTGCATGGAAAAATGTATGCCAATAATTAGTGTATTCATTCAACTATTCACATGCCATATTCACTGACGAAGCATCGAAAACCTACATAACCCGACCAAGTTCGAATAGCTACAAAAAAGCGGCCGTGCAATATATTTAGGTAACATCCCAAAATTTACAGTATAATATCGGTATTGAATTGGTATAGGTGATAACACAATTGTTGTTTCGATATAATAATGTCATTTATTTTTGTACACCTACTTTTTAAATGTATTTGACTATGACAGAAAGTAGGTACTATTTACGTAGGTACTTTATTTAAGTATGCTTTTGAGACTTTAGATATAATCTAGATATACCTATTATTTAAGACAAATAAAATTCATACAGCTAATTTCTATTGAAGATTTCACGGATCAGGATTCTAACTAAGTATAGACCCCTTAGGGAAATTAAATAATTACCACATGTAAGTACCTACTACTGTTTAGGTAAATATTTATCATATTGTAGCTTATTACACTATTTAACCAATGGACTAGGCATGCACGAGCGTTCCCCTTTGCAACTTTAGTGGATCAAACAACCTAATAACTTAAAAAAACTACTTCTTGAATCGATTTTTTAATTGATGTATACCGTTGTACTGGTAGTGACTTATGTATGTTGAGGTTATTTGCTGTATTTAAGAATATTTTCTTGAAAATACCTTTTTTATACCAATGTTTTAGTTTATAAGCACTTTTTTAATGTTGATCAAATCTAAACAACTGAATAGTCTAGTTATGTGATGTGATTTTAATTTTTATTGAAGCTCGAAATATTATACTTACCCTTATATTCATAATCGTTTATTAAACCTATTTTAGTTAAAACACATTTAAGTCTATTGCTGTCGTTGCAAGCGTTTGTTAACGTTATCATAATTACCTACTTACATAATTAAGTATTATATGTAATTAAAAATATTTTTGTACTCGAATATTTAAATAGAGAAGTACTTGTTAATTGAAGATTTATTTTTATCGTAGATAGTGGCGTTATTATTAAAAAAATAATTTTCATTCAAGAAATGCAATTGTGTTATTTTTTCCTAACGCTTGTGTACGTAACTGTACCATATTAATAAATACTATATTGCAAGGTTAAGAACGTTTCTAAGATATATGGCACGGCCGCTTTTTTGTAGCCATCCGAACTTGGTCGGGTTATGTAGGTTTTCGATGCTTCGTCAGTATTATAATTGTTTTTCTTTAATTACTGAATTTAATGACATGAAATTTTGCATGTGAATAGTTGAATGAATACACTAATTATTGGCATACATTTTACCATGCAATTCCTTTAGAACGGCGTGATATTTGACTGCTTTGTAAACAGTGATCAATTCATGGTAAATTGTCCTATAACTCTTTAATTACTAACGGAACATCATTGATACTTGGCAACATGTTGCAGACACTTACAAGGTTTGTATAAACGTGAAAATCTAGACCCCAAAGTGCATACTTTAAGAACTAAGACCTAATAAGCGTATTTTACGTTTATATTTTTATCTTTTAAGCCCTACGATTTTTTCTAAATCTGTTTTTTAAACAAATATAAACAAATTCAAAACAACTTATGTAAAAATCTACAGCTCTCTATGTAAGCGCTTTATATGAAAACTAGGTAATGGCCAAACGTTCGCGTAGCGGAAACTTGAATTTCTCCGAAGTTTATGCATGCACTAATTTTATTCATACATACACAATTACACACAAATACACACTAATTTTTGGACACATCTCTTTTCTTCTAAAATCTATGGATTAAAAAAAGTTCCGCCAGGACAACGTTCGCCCAGCGGAATCAGTTTTTGGTGAATTTCTCCACAATGGCTGCGTGCACAAATTTTTTTATACCATACACAATTATACGACGTCATACACTAAATATCTGCATAATTAAAATCTTTTAATTCAACAACATTCCGCTGGGCGAACGCACACCGGCAACACTGGCCTGTTCGATGCTAAATTCATGTCTCATAATGAAACCCATTCTAACGTACTTACAGGCAAATGATGGCAAACGTCAATTTCATTTGCACAGAAGTCCAGTAGTTCACAGAATTGAAATCTCGGAAGGATTCAAGCCCAATTAACGACGTATTAGACGATAGAAATTGGTGAAAACCATTGGTCGTCTACTTTACAGGGGCCCGAGTCTGCTATTACAATAGTGTCAGAATGGTCGATCACTGATTTCAAAATGGTTGATTTTGACAAGTTTGGTAATCTACTAACATAATGGCGTCATAATGTCGTCATTATGACATTCCAATGATCAATCACTGACACGCCACTGAAAGAAAGCCATATGAATGGTAATCTCGTACATAATGACAGATTTAGTATTTACGAACTTCTCACTACTTCAGATGGCTTATAACACTAATAAATAATATGTAAAACTAAATATAAATAAAATCTGGCATGAATAAATGCTGAAATTTAGCTCGGTTTTATAATAATAGCAATACGGCATTCCTAACGCAATTCTATTACGAGACCATTGACGTTCCAGTGACCGGCCACTGACGTGCCAGTGACCGTGCGATTATGAATTTAGCAGATTATGAACGTTTAGCAAAATGACAATGGGATCGTGTCGGAATGACAAATGTATAAAAATAGCAGACTCGGGCCCCAGGTTGTTGGTACTTTAAGCGTAGGTATAGTGAATGTTCAGTTAGAGTCAGCTTACTGAACATAACTTTTGTGACTTTAGTTAATACAAGTACAACAATGGTTCCACTAATCATTGTTTTCGTTGAAACATACCGAAGGAATTTAAATAATTATAACTTTACTTATGCCCGTTTCTTAGGTAGGTACTTTATCGGTCGTTTATCTGTCCCTTAACGCTATTTGTCGTAACGCCATTGGTTAGTCGGTGGTTATCGGACCGATAAAGTACCTTAGAAATTCATGGAGTAGGTACAGTGGGTCTAAAAAGGCCACTTTAGCAGAATCATTTTAGAATCATCAACCACACAACAATCTGTCAAAATTCATTTTCATCCGTATCAGTAACGCATTAGGTTCAAGTTTGATTAGGAAAATTTGACAGTGACGGGTAGTGTGATGTGCTTTCTGATTCTGCTGCAGTGGCCTTTTTAGACCTCAGGTACTTATATTGAGTAGACAGGGATATAATAACCGGCACAACAGCTCTGATGCTTCACGTTATTTCTTCATCAAATTAATGCTCATCGACTATTGGGCTTGCAAGTTTGTTTTGCCCACCTTACATTGGCGAGATCACCCTGCTGCCTTAATCTGTGCTCACGACTCGTGCTGACTACTATACCTAGTAAAACGGGGTAAATAGAAACACAGGGGTATATAGAAACAAAACTTTGAAGGGCATTTTCACTTTATTTAAATTCTGCCTGCAACATTTAAGGACTCCAATTTTTAAACCAATGTTAGTTTTACATTCAATTGAAAATACCATTGAAAGTTTTGTTTCTATTTACACCAATGTTTTTATTCACCCCGTTTTACCGTACTTATACTTTCATTCGCTCCCCAGTGATAGCCCTAGCGCCTGCCATAGCGTGGGCGGCGGTGATGGCCGTGCACAATGACCACTCCTGCTGGCTGATCTACACGGTGCCGCACATACAGTGGATCCTGGACGTGCCTCGCATCGCCATCTTGCTAATCAACACTGGCCTGTTCATCGATGTGCTCAGGGTGCTGTTGACGAAGATCAGGAACTCGGAGAATGCTAATCAGCTGTGAGTGGTTTAAGTTTGCTATTTTTAGCGTTGAAGTATCTACGAGTAGCTTATTGTTTCGTTTGAGATAGTAATTGCTTACCACTTTTGACAACACATTTCAATAAGTGAGGCGATGAAAGTAAAACTTCATTATGTCTGAGAACAGTGCTATAAAAGGACTAATATAAAACCATTCAAGTGCGAGTCCGACCCGCGCATGACAATGGCAAAAAACACGTTTGCTGTATGGGAGCCCCCTTAAATATTTATTTTATTCTGTTTTAGTACTTATTTGTTATTATAGCGGTAACAATATATCATCTGTGAAAATTTCAAATGTCTATCACGTTTCATGAGATACAGCCTGGTGACAGACAGACGGACAGTGGAGGCTTACTAACATGATCCCATTTTACCCTTTGGTTACGGAACAATATAAATGCACCACTACACGTCATTTAATCGAACCACTTATGTTATCTGAAGTGGGATAAACTGTGTTTAAGTAATTCAAATGTTCAAATATTCGAATAGTAATAAGCCCCAAGTATGCTTGCTGATGTTTGGATCTAACTAACTGTCACATAAGCTATGTATGTTCATCTTGTGCCTTCCTCTGAAGCATGTCTGAGCAATCGCAGTGGAATACCTCATGGGCTAAAACTAGTTTGACAGCAACGCATGTCGCTAGCGCACACTGATTCGTCACTGGCTAACGACTAACCGAAAAGCTTAAGGTGTAGACAAGCTGTATTCATCAGACAAATCGATAAGCTGCATGCGTCTTATGTATAAGTTAAAACTCAAAAAGAACATAAACGCGCAATTGAAAGTGCACTGGTGTAGCTGTCACCCATAGAGTTTGCTGTCACCGGAAAGTGGAAATCTTCGTAAGATTTTAAAATAACTTGAGTTTGTAAACTCTCGATAAATTGTCAACTGAACATTCGGAATTTTTTACGTAGGTATCAAAATTTGATATTTTGGCGTACATGTGATGTCACATATGAAAAAACCAATGAGAGTCTGTTTCATGTAGACTTGTGCTCTGATTGGTCGTAATTTTATATCAGCTCACAATTTCTCGGAATGAAATCGAGATATTATAAACTACTAGCTGACCCGGCGAACTTCGTACCGCCTTAGCGTAGCAATGATGCACTACTTTATTTTGTATAGCTGACCTATCATTTAAAAATATTTATCTATACATAACTATTCTGTGGCGAGTTATTTTCAAAAATTAATTATAATCTAATTAAGTAACCACGTTTCCGAACAAACAATGCTCTTTCAATAGGTATAGTCTATGGCTGTGAATGACATTGACATTCGTTACGCGCGTTTTTTTAAATATGCATAATTAAATTTATATTTTTCAATATTTCTGAGAGATTTTCTTAATTTTTTTTTCCGTAAGAACCTTCTCCTAATAATAACAAATACAACAAAAAAAGAATTAGTGAAATCGGTCCAGCCATTCACGCGTGATGCCGTGACCAAGGCATTTTTGGAATTCTTTTTTACGCTTTACGCTTACGTTCAGTTGACAATTTGTCGAAAATTTACAATCGCTCAAGTTACTTTATAATCTTAAGAAGTTTGTCACTTTCCGGTGACATAGCCATAGCTAGCATACAGATTTTGTCAAATTGTGACCTGAAAGTGACAATCAACTTTAAAAATATAAACAATTAATTTCCCAGACTATAGGTACCTAAATATAGTCGTTGCAAATCACGAGAACACGTCATGTGATTTTCATGCCATTGACATTAAATGTCATAATGTTTGAATTGCAATAATCGACGATCTTGAAATCCAACTACCTACGTCTCCTTTGCCTAAAGGCATAAGTATTGCTCCATCCAAAATATTATACCAATCTTTCCGAGCGATGTTTACCAAAAACCTGTATTTAGTACAATTTGTCGAACAATAATTCTTAGTAATGCTGAGATTATCCAAAGCCAGATTTAGATAAAGAAATAAGGTTTCTGTGTCTAGAAATTAAAATAGATATGCATTCGGTGTTATGATTTAGACAAACACTGCATTAGACTACATTTTTGGTGATTTTTATAACTTTAAGCAATAATAATTCGTGTGCCTGAGTGAATTAGAGCGAAACTGCATCTCGTTGCCGAAAATTACTCTGAACTTACAAACGAAGTATTTGTAGCAATATTTTACTTGATTCAGTCAGGATACTGCAATCTTTTATATTTCCAAAGACTGCTTTTTAATAGGTTATACCTGTAACACCCATTCATTGCTTCCCAGTGTTTGAGCTTGGAAAGACATGAACGCAAAACAAGGTACCTAGATAAAAGACAATCATGGAGAAGAATGTTGTTTGCGAGAAAGCAATCACTTAAAGCGATCACAACATTCCAGATGGATAAAACATCATGTTCCACATGTTATTTATGTTGCAGAAGCACAGCCAAAGCAACATTGTTCCTGATGCCACTGTTTGGGACACAGTTTCTACTGACGGCGTTCAGACCGTCCACCGACAACTGCATTGAAGAACAGATCTATTACTACGCCTCATACACCGTCGAGGGGCTGCAGGGACTCGTCGTTGCTTTACTGTTCTGCTACGTTAATAAAGAGGTAGGACTTCAATATGTTTTACCTAAAAAACAGGTTATTCTAAAATTCTAAATGCAAAACACTTTGATTTTTATTTCTTCCAGGTTCACGGGTTAATCAAAGCTACATACAGAAAAACAGAAAATGCAGTAGTATCTCGAATTAGAGGAGATTCATACCCTAGCATGAACATGGGTCCAAACTCCGAAAGAAGAATCACCTGCAGTACCGGACTACCGAGCCCATCCGACGACGCCAAAGATTACGCAACGATTAGACCAAAACTACATGTCGCTGAAATTATATCGATACAAGCCAGCGAAAGACTGGCCGAGATCTTGGAACCAGTCTATGAAACTATACAAAATGGTGTCGTTAATGAAGGATACGATTCACTAGATAGGTCAGACGCGGACAATGATTCCGGCTTCATAGCCAACAGAGATAACAAAATCGACGATTACTACGGCTTCACGAATGCTTCCAGCATTTCGATCAATTGCCAAGACTGGATCCAGTGCGCTTCGACACCCTCCAGTAGCGTTTACAATAACTCCTTGAATGATTACGAAAACAAATATATAGACAAGAAATATCCGAACCAATCCAAACTACACGACATTTCTGAAGATCGAGAAAATATTTCTGAACGGATAGTTCCCAAGTTGAATAGTTTTAAATACAAAAATGATGCACCTAATTTAGGTATTGAGAAAGATATTGGCCCTGAAGATGAGCCTGTCACTATGAAGCCAAACGAAGCTGAATACGATGACTGTGAAAATATGCTCGAGGAGATAATGCATTACATCGAGACTACGGACACTGCACCCAAAGACACGTTAGACCCCAGCGTTCTTGCACCGAACAGGCCCGATGGAGACAAGATTGTATTCCTAAATGAATAGATACGAACACCACGTAACACTTTCATCAAGTCACCTTTTGTTTTTTATATCTTTAGAGTTGGATGTCTAAACATGTTCATGATAACATTTTATCATCATTTCCTAATCGAAATCAGCAGAAATACACAATTATTTTTGTAATTACATCGCATTATATTACTACACACATTAAAATTTCGGTTTATATGTGTATTAATTATTCTCACGATTTGTAACTAATAAATAAGCTAAACAAATTACTTTTTACCGAGAGGAGTCGCTATTTTTTGTGCAATATCTTATTGATGATAATTTTATTCACCGATTCTCAGCCATAAACATTTCAATACTGAAGTCTATGTAAGCAATACTTCATGTAAGGTTAAGTTAATAACTAATGTCGCAACATTTATATTTGTATTTAAAATAAACATTAATGATTGAAATCTAATTTCATTTCAATTTTCATTCACAGCAGGGCATTGCACGTGGTCATGTGTGCAATCACAGTAACGATATGCCCATTTCGGCACACCTCGTCATCCTACGGCATTAATTGATCTATCAACTTGTACAAAGATCTAGATCCTTTCGAAGTCGGCTTACAAAACTGAGTGCGGCAACATACATACGCACAGTCGAGCGCGAGGTGAGCAGTGTTAACTTTCAAATTTTAACGTTTAGACGACCAGAGTCAAAATGTTCTCGAAGTTGTTGTTAGGGTTAATTTTGTGCTGGGGTGTTCAAAGTTTCCCGGACGGGGCACCGATTGACACGTGTGTGAAAAGCCGTGCTAATCAGCCTAATCACGGGCAACATAGGACGCAACCCTTGTCCACTCTACCGTACCGAGTGACCGCATCTGCCCTGGTTTACGGGCCAAATACTCCTGTCACAGGTGAATACACTTTTCTAATTATTGTCTGATACTGTGTTGTTGTTTTTGGCAAGAGTACCTAGTTAGGATGTTAATTTGTAGATATGAATAATAGTTGTGATAGCGATCTAACTTTGAAATTGAGGTTAATGACAAAATTAAATGCTAATAGGTAGGTACTTCTGTTTATTATATCCTGTAGGTAACTCTTGCTATCTATTGTCTTTTACATACTTACCTATACTAGGAATCTTAAGCTCACTTTCTGAAGTTTGATTTAATCTCGATTACTAAAACTGCCGTTTGAGAAAGATAAGATGAAAAAAAAACTTTTTACAAAAAAAATACAAGAAGTCGGTGTCAAAATATGAAGAAACTAACAAAAACACCGACTTCCGAAATTTAAGTTATTTTTTACTTTGTAGTGTTTTTTTTTTGGAAGTCGGTTGTATTTTTTTTTGTAAAAAGTTTTTATTTTTCACTTTTTAGTGGTACCCCACACCTAACAACACCACTGCAAAATCGCAGAAAAGCAAAATACGCAATTTCGATTACTTGGATGACATAAAACTATCATCTAAGTAGACGAATTCCAGCTATTTCGATTTAAAATCCAAAGATCGTAACCGATTTTCATAAAATTTAAATGGGACCAATCTGCAAGTATATCCTTTCAGATATTAAAAGAATTTTCAAGAATTTTTCAAATCGGTTCATAATTGTCGGAGTTATGAGGTAACAAACAAAAAAAAACATATCCGAATTGATAACCTCCTCCTTTTTGGGAAGTCGGTTAAAAAGAACGTGAAAATTGGCAAAACCAAAGCCTTCAGCAGTACCTAGGTGAAGAGCCAGCATGGATTGCGGAATTTTATCGAAAGAGACACCGCGGCGCTGGAACGCAAAGGGCATTAGAAGGAACATAGATGGGTTTAGTCAGTAAGATTCTGGAATTCCCTTCCGCTCCGCCCAGAGCGGGAGGAGTCATTTGATGATTTTCCAACCTCAAAAAAGGAAGACGAACGAAGAAGGTTTACATAGCAGTTAATGTTGACGATGAAATCGATCAAATGGTGGATGTCAGTCGCAATCTGTAAAAATGAATGGAAATTGAAGCTTTGTCAACAGACCGCCACTGAGATGCGAATGCGAACGTTGCTTAAATAAACCAGCCAAGTGCGAGACGGACTCGCCCAAGGGTTCAGTACAAATTTGTAGGTACACATTACTTAAAATAAAGACTACATATCATTTGTTTTCTATACTTGTAGTGTAAGACGGCATTGCTTGCCAAATTTCATAGTTCTAGGTAAAAGGAAAATACCCTATAAATTTTGATTCCCTTGTGAATGTCGAACGATACGTTTTGGGCATAAACGGCCGTATATTTTTTGAAAACTTAGAAGTTTGATTTTTTCACACTTCAAGGGACTGATCCTATAAGTGTCCGTTTTTCCTTATGAAGTACGGTACCCTATAAATAGTAGAATTAGTACGTAAGCATCCTCTGTTAATGTGGGAAGTTAAACCCCAACAATGATGCCCTCCTGTCTGTGAAGTTTTGCTCGAAAATTTAATTAAAGCGACCCAATACCTATGACCATGTTCTTGTTTTATCCGAGCCGAACTTATTTTGATTGTGTTCGTAAGCGATCAGTACCTACCTACCTACCTACCTACCTATACTTAAGGAATTTTCAGGGCTAAAGCTTTCGCCCAGAAAGCCTTGTTATGGTTTCAGATGCATTTTGATAATGATGCACCAAAGAAGTATTAATTAAACCTTGGCTTACTTGACTTAAGGTCCTATGACCCCCGCTAGGGCAGAGTAGTTCTCCTTCGCGAGCGGTCTTGAGCTATTCTGATGCTCGTTGCTTCTCCCAACACGGTCCGTCGCCAGGTTTGACGGGGACGGCCACGTTTCTTGTTCCCTTGAGGATTCAATTCCAAGGTCTGTTCAGGAATATGATTGGGATCCCTCCGGAGCGTACGACCAATGCACCTCCACTTACGATGCTTGATCTGGCGGCCGATCGGGCTCTAGTGGCTTTACTCCAACAGCTCTACATTATAAATGCAAAAGTGTGATAGCTTTTAACGCTTTTACGGTTAAAACGCTAAATCGATTTTGATGAATTTTGGTACAGAGATACCTTCATGGGATGAGCGGTTATAGGAAGGGTCGGTGTCAGCCAGGGTTGGGAAAGTTTTTCGGTAAGAGTCACCGCGGCCCTGGCACGCAAAGGGCATTTGGAGGAACACGGATTGGTTTGAGTAAGAGTCTCACTCTTCTCAGCGAGCAAAGCCGCGATTAAAAACTAGTAGTCGTTAGTTGAAATTCGGCACATAGTTATTGCTTTGATCTCTCATTCATCGTTCGAACTTGAAAATTTTATAGACAGCGTTTCACAATCGCAACAACCAAACTATCATTCGTTATTTCGTATTTCCTAATTATTTTAGCAAGCAAGTGATACTGTTACAAAATCACAAAACGGATATAACAAGATTAGACGATAAAGTTACTATGAAGTAGCGTTCATTGATAAAATCTACCGGTGGGTTGAGTCCGTAACACTCGTAAGTTCGATTACGCAAACCGTATGTATGTGTATGGTATTGTAGGTCAGACAACTTATGGTTTAACCGGTTTGTCCCGAAACTTATTATCTAAGGTAATAGGGTTACAAACTGAGGCCTTGAAAACCGTCTGTTGATGGGCAGCTGAGGTAGATATGCGAGGGTTGGGTAAGTATAAAAGGATGTAAGGACCCTAATGTGAATACTATAAAAAAAATTACGTATTTTGTTGAATGAATAATGACATATAAGTAGAAGTTCTCATGAATATTTCCAAAGAAGATAGTAACAAAAATGTTCAGTTTTATTAGATAACTAGCTTCTGCCAGCGGCTTCGCCCGCGTGATCCCTAGGGAACATATTCCCGGGATGAAAAGTAGCTTATGTGCTATTCCAGACTATAATCTATCTTTGTTCTAAATTTCATTAAGATCCGTTAAGCCGTTCTGGCGTGATTGAGTAACAAACAACCAAACTTTCACATTTATATTAATACTCGTTTGGTGTAAAGCGAAATTATAACCATCTTCCCCTCGACATTATAATTACTAAAGGATATTGCAAACTGTCGTAAACCGTTTTCCGAAGCTACTGGCTAGCCTCTAGGCGCCAAGCTAGCCGCCTGCCGGTGCGTTCGCGACCACAAAAATAATCCTTATAACATGATTCAGTATTCACGCGTGATGGCTTATTATTAGCGTTTTTCATGTATAACTTTGGTGTTTCTATACCGATTTCTATGATTCTTTTTATGGAATAGTTAATAATGTTAACTTTTATTAATGTTAATTAGGGACGACTGAGAGTTTTATAAACGTAAGAGTAGACAAATACAATCAGAAAGCTTCGAACTGCTAAGCTATCGGGAGTTACACGTGTTATTGTGCGCCAATCATAAAAGATAGACATATGCTGTCGTTGGATATTTTTTATATAATTTTAAGGAAAACATTTCCGTCATACATGATTTCTGTGTAGCTTTCACCATTAAGGTTGCACACGCGACGGAAGCTTAAAAAATGGAGTAACATCTCCCGTTTTCCCAACATTTCCCTTCACTGCTCTGCTCCTATTGATTATAGCGTGATGAAAAGTATACTTTAACCTGCTCAGGAGTATGAATAATAATTGTACCAAGTTTCATTAAAATCCGTCGAGTAGTTTTTGTTTCTATAACGGTTATACAGACAGACAGACAGACAGACAGACAGACCGACAGACAGACAGACAAAAATTGTACTGATTGCATTTTTGGCATCAGTATCGATCCCTAATCACCCCCTGATAGTTATTTTGGAAATATATTTCATGTACAGAATTGACTTCTCTACAGATTTATTATAAGTATAGAAGATTTAGTGAAGAGTGAGGGTGCGTCGACCAGAGATGTGCAAGGATGCGTAGCGACAGATACCTGCAGTGCGATTCTGTAAGCATGTCGAAGTGAAAACTTAGGCGAGGTAAGTAAACGACAAGTGAACTGTCACACCACACAAATAAGATAGAATGACAGCTCACTTGTCGTTCACTCCACCTAAGTGAACACGGTGAGATGTCGACAGAATCGACCCGATATTTGTTAAGAACGAATAGAATAGCTTCATTTACCAAGCCTCGCTCAGCGCCAATTCCTCACTACGCATCCTCGCACATTTCTGGTGAAAACACACCCTTAGAGCTTATCCAGACGGGAGCGTTTCACGCATGACTGCACTCGCGCATTTCAATTTAGTTATATTAGGCTCAACACGCGAGAGCAGCTGGACGGGGTTTGGGGTGTATGTGGCTCTAGTACTTCGGAAACGCGCGAGTGGCTAAGCGCGAGTGCCCTCGCGAGTATAACGCTCCGTTTGGACGGGCTCTTATGTACGGTATTTGAATGGAGCCGTACCTACGCTGAACGCTGAACGTAGGCACAGTACTGTGACGTAGGGTCACCGGGTGTGTGTGTATGACTCATAGCCTGAGTATTCAAGCTTAATATCATTAAGTTTAATGCGTATAATTAAGTTGCACACAAACCTTGCAATTCATTTGAAGGGAACTTTCAGTCTGACTAAGAAATCTGTAGTCCTACTAGGTACTCCTATCCTATCCTACTAATTAGTAATAAAAATGCGAAATTTTGTGAGGATTGGTGGATGTTTGTTACTCTTTCACGTCAGAACCCCTGAAAGGATCTTCATGAAATTTGGCACAGAGGTAGATTATAGTCCGGAATAACACAGGCTACTTTTTATCCCGGGAGTTTGTTCCCTAAGGATCACGCAGGCGAAGCCGCTGGCAGAGCTAGTAATATTATAAATGCGAAAGTAACTGGTTGCTGGTTAACTTTTCAGGCCTAAATAAAAACTGGCCAAGTGCGAGTCCTACTCGCGCACTGAGGGTTTCGTAAGCAGAAGTTGCGATTTACGATTTATGACGTATTCAAAAAAAAAACTACTTACTAGATCTCGTTCAAACCAATTTTCGCTGATAGTTTACATGGTAACGTACATCATATTTTTTTTTAGTTTTATCATTCTCTTATTTTAGAAGGGGGGGGACACACATTTTACCACTTTGGAAGTGTCTGTCGCGCAAACTATTCAGTTTAGAAAAAAATGATCTTAGAAACCTCAATATCATTTTTGAAGAGCTATTCATACCCCACACGTATGGGTACGATGAAAAATTTTTTTTTGGGTTTCAGTTCTAAGTATGGGGACCCCCAAATATTTTTGTTTTTTTCCTATTTTTGTGTGAAAATCTTTATGCTGTTCACGAAATACATCTACTTACCAAATTTCAACAGTATAGCTCTCAAGGTTTCGGAGAAAAGTGGCTGTGACATACGGACGGACAGACAGACAGACAGACAGACATGACGAATCTATAAAGGTTCCATTTTTGCCATTTGGCTACGGAACCCTAAAAACAGTCCTTTTTTTTTCTTTTTTTTTTCCAGACATTAACAAATATAACACTTGTCTGAAACCTATAAAGGTTCCCTATTTAGGTATTTGGGATAGTTTAAAACTTCTAGGACATTAGCTACTTGAAGTCATTGGTGGATTGGGGGCCCAGACTCCCAAAATACCGAAAAATATCTTCGGTAGAAGTCTTTGAGGATTTTACGAAAAGCAATCCAAGGAGACATTTATCGCCCATATGGTGCGCAGCTTGCGTTAAGCTAAACAAAATGATTTGTGGTTATACAACCATGCTATACAACGTGTAACAGAACGCAATAGCTATCATGTAATTGCAAAAAAAACTGCTGTACGCACATAAATGTATGGAGTGAGTAATTTTTTTTCAGTGATTTCGCGGTTGATGTACTAAACATAAACTCCCAGAGTAAAAGTTGTTCCTAGAGATGAGTGCCCGCACAATGCTAAAATGTATTGCGTTTATTCTGTCATACGTTGTATAGTGTTGCTAGTTGGCTAAACCCACCTTCAGCGGTATGAAGCCCCTCCTAGCTACAATCCTGGATCCGTCGCTGGAAGTAATTATTATTCTACGTAGAAGTAGCACCAGCTATTCTAACTAGTACCTATCTATGTGAAAGTGAGTTCGTTGGTTACCTCTGGCTCTTCACGTAGTAACGGCTAAACGCATTAAGATGTAGGTAACTTAATATGGCACACGGGTAGTTCTGGGATCTAAACAGGACATTTGATACTTTCTATCCCGGAAGTACCTATGTTCCCTTGGGATAATTTAACTACTTATCATGCGGGCGAGGCCGTTTTCAGAAACTACTTGAGATATAAATTAGGTGAGAGACTTCACAAATCTCCAGTGAACATTCATATCAAACTAACATCAAAATCTTTAAAATTCCAGTAACAATAGAAGGATCCGAGCCCTTCAAAGGGTTCTTCATTCAAGCGCGCTCAGTTGAACACGACGACTGGATCGGAGCGTGGGAACCGGCCCCCAACACGACCGTGCACCCAGAGTGTGCGAGCATCACGCATGGCGACCCTGAGTTCAAGACCAGGGCTACGTTGCTGTGGAGAGCACCGCCGGATAGCCAGGGCAGGGTTTATTTCACGTAAGTTTTTAACCAACTTCAAGAAATTTTACGAATTTTGTTTGTCATTCACGTAAAAGAAAATGTATTTTGTTTCCCTGCGACTTTCCAGTGGTGTTGCTAGGTTTGAGTTAAATACCACAAAAAATGTTGGTCTTTTTATTGTGGCCCCTGCTAGCCGTCATCTTTTTAAAAAACTTTAACCCACATTAGGAATAACTCTTGAATCGTGGGTGCCAGACCCGGAACAATTATTATCTGTAGGCCATACAAATATTGGTCTGTGCAGGAATCGAACCCGCAGCGCAGCCGCCAATGGCACAACCACGGTGCCAACCAAGTTGTTGAGAAATAATTGGGGCAGATTTGCCCCACACTAGGAATTTCTCCTGCATCGTGGGTGCGTTTACAAACATACAAAGTCACATACACAACAGCCAGACCCGGAACAACTATCTGTAGGTCATACAAATATTTGTTCCGTGCGGGAATCGAACCCACGACACGCGACGCAGCAGCCGATCGCTCAACCACTGCGCTAACCGTGCCGTCAAATATACCTACAGGGTGACTCAATCATTGTCAATATTACAAGTAGTGAGAGTACTCGTAATACACCATTTTGACATGGGAAGTGTTTAAAAAAGATACATAAGCTTATCACCACATTGGTAGGTACATAAATAACATTTCGGCAACATGTGAGTTTTTTTTTTTGCTTTTTTTTTGCTAAAAGTAGTTAGTAATAATAAAAGCTTCTAAGTACTCCCTGAAATATTGCAATGCAAACGAAATAAAGTACTTACTCTGTAAGAAAAATATCGCCATGAATACTTATTTTTTGAAGAACGTTATTCACCACAATAGTTCCTGTCTCTCTACTGTGATTAATACTAAAATCAGAAATATATGCAATGTTATGAAACCTTGTTTTCCTTAAAGAAAACTAATATACGATTTTATTTAAAGAAATAACAGCGCCGTATTATTAGTTAACAATAAACATTTTGTACTGCGGAATATTAACGACAAAACAAACACGAGTTATTGGTCAGTAGATTATTTTAGTTCACATCGCATCTGAACTAAGCCCTACGATTTTCCTGCTAAGATCTTACGACATCTTCAAATGATTTAATTACAGCTGTCAATCTAATTTAAAGTACATACTTAGATCGGGCCATACATGGATTTTGAGCCACAGCGTGATAATGAGGTTGTCGACCCATGCCCTAATAGCACGACTCCTTTCACTGCAGATAGGTAGCTACATACATATGTGCAGTTTCGTAACACCAATATGCTGTCATGATCATTAGTCAACGTAAACTGACCTCACGATAAACCCTGGCTACGTAGAATGTGTATCAAACGAGAATGAATCTACAACTAGATTTAAAACGTAGACATAATTAGCCTTGAATTTATTATTCTGAAGTAAGTAATTGCGATGTCGGCTATCCGGTGACTTGCGCGTTTCGAATAATCACCATGTTTATATTGATACACAGTTTTGTAATGTTTCGATTGGACATTAATCAGCAAGTTTTATGATATTGAAATGTACCTTGGGTGTTTCACAAGCTTTTAGCACAAGTGATAACCCGAAGTTCACTGTCGTAAAAACTAGATCCATCAAGTGTGTTAATGGTGTAATAGGTCAACTGTTTTGTATGTTTTAATAAAATAACTAAATTGTTATCCGATTCCGTGCTGTAGCACTTAAAATCTTGAAAGCAATCTGGAGTTTGAGCAAACAACTGAGTATTTCCATTACGTAAATATCGGTGTTCGCTAGTCGATAGAGATATACACTGTTAATATCTCGATCGTGAAAACTTAGGTGATGTGAGCTGTCAAAAGGGGTAGACCCCATTTGTTCTATGGAACATGACGTAATAGAACAAATTGAGAAAATATTGTCCCTATCTATACTAATATTATAAAGCAGAAGAGTTTGTTTGTTTGGTTGAACGCGCTAATCTCAGGAACTACTGGTCCGATTTGAAAAATTATTTCAGTGTTAGATAGCCCATTTATCGAGGAAGGCTATAGGCTATATCATCAAGCTAAGACCAATAGGAGCGGAGCGGTAATGAAAAATGTTACGCAGACGACGTTGCACGGGTCAGCTAGTTTGTATAGCTTTTGCTTCTGTTTTTATTTGTCTGTGAATGCACAGAACTAAATGGGAATCGCTTTTCCAAAAATTTTCCATGATGAGATATATACTATAAGACGTGAATGAAAAATCCGTTAAAATTTCTGTCAGTGAGTAACCATCTAATTAAATCATCAATGTCACAAGACAAGTGGCAGGAAATCATCCTCGAGTGGCCAGTTTACATTCAACTTCAAGAAGTTTATATACTTAGTTTGTCTTATGGAACAATTTGAGACAAAAACGTGAAACTGTTCTATAGTACAAATAGGGAAAATATTTTCTCAATTTGTTCTATTACGTCATGTTCCATAGAACAAATGGGACCTACCCGTCAAAAGCTATGGATTGACCGCTCACCTCACCAAAGTTTCCGCGGTGGGATGTTTACAGCCGGTCTATGCTGTAAAATCTCACCTTGTAAAGTTAGGTGGGGTGAGCATGAGGTGAGCTATCATTCCATCACGTTTGTCTGGATAGAAAGCTATGACAGCTTTCAAGTGAAAGCTGTCATAGCTTTCTTCTCTTAAGTGAGACAAGAGACAACACACGGGGGGCGTTTAACACGGTGAGATTCGCACTGCGGATTCGTCATGAAATAGGGGCTTATGTGTCAATTATTTATTATGGGTCAATTATTGAGATAGTAGATAATGTGCGTGTTTGGTTAATATTGCCTGGATCTAAATTGATTTCTATTTGTAACATGTGTAATGTAATAAGTAGAAATATTATACTGGGAAGTGAATCCATTGGTAAAAATTTCCAAAAATCAATATTACTAACGCAGATAGGTAAAAATAGATAATGCAATAGACTAACCCCGCTTTCTGAAATTACCTAATGAAAATTAATTAATTGCGATTAGCTACTGAAAACTCATTCAACCAATCACGCTATATTACTGTGACAAATTGTCAAACTCAAAATATAGTGAAATTAAAAAAAAAAAAAATTGTTTCATAGTGTAAGTAAACTAATATGACATCGGCAAGTGAAGCCATAGTTAACCTTTTCACTGCCAGCGTGCACGGAACACAAAAGGTGAAAAGGTGAAAAAGTCTTATAAAAAATCGATATCTCCAAGGCAGAAATTGCAATAAGACTAATTTATGTACCTCAAGTCATCTGACGCACGCAATGTACGCGTGGACAAGTAAACAAAGCTTACTAGTCATCTCGTTCTCTCGGCCCAAACAACAACCCGTCACACTGTCTCATGTAATCTCAGCAATTCTGTAAACATTCACTATTACTCTATTTTCCTGGTATATGTCTTGCATGAGTAAGATTTACAATAACAAGTTTCAGCCCTATTTAACACCATATGCGTAGTTTAAATACGGATTTCAGATAGTTTAAATTTGTCTATAGAGAATGAATTTAGAATCCAATGAAATCAGTATGTACCTATTTAGCGCTGGAAGGCCTCTCACAAGGTGGACCAATGACCTGGAAATTAAATGTCAAATAATCTTCGTTCGTATTGAACTTCGGACCGAATGGAACCGTGGTAGGAAACATGCGAAATATCAGTCGAAACTTCGTTTCTTGTTGAATTAGAGTAGACCTCCTGGTGAGGATCGCGGTTTTCCGATGGATGTGAGACGAACAGTTCCGGTTTTCATGGCGACACGCGCGGGGAGGCCTACATATGTCCGACAGTGGACGTATTTCGTCTGATATGATGAAGATGTGCGTTCTTGATGCTGGTCACCTCACTTCGCAGATTTGTGCAAATATCCGCAGTACTAACTTGTTAAAAATAAACTAGATCTCGACGATTTTAGATTTTAATAATTATAATATGTTAGACAATAATTATTATTGTCTAACATACCGCGTGTATCTGACATCGACGCACAAACGATTTCCATGGGTCCGGGGCATGATTCTGGACACCCTAGACTTAGAATTCGGCTATTTTCTCATTTTTTTTTCCAGCGTTTTTTTGCTTTAGACTGCTCATAATCGTTATTCTGACCTAACCCAATGAGATTTTTAATAAAAAATTAATTAACTACTTTCACTAAAAAGAGCAATCTGAATAAAGCCACAAATAGATATCAGCTCTGTAGTACTCTTGAAAAAAATGAGAAAAGAACCGACGAAAAATTCCAACACTGGGGTGTCCAGCATCATGCCCTGGACCCATGGAAATCGTTTGTGCGTCGATGTTAGATACACGCGGTATAAGTTACGAAAATATTAGAATAGTTAATAACGGGATTGCTACCATGTACCGGAAACCCGCAAATAAAAAGGTACATGGTAGCAATCCCATTATTAACTATTCTAATGTAATTGACCATGCAAGTTTATAACAATACGAAAATGTTTTGGCAACTACGCCAGTTAAAGTGCTTTTATAAAAATGCCTGTTTATGCTTACAGTGGTACGGTGCTGAAGAGCTACGGGACTTTTTGGTCGAACCTCATTGCTGACGCACCACAGGATCCCTCACAACTACAAGTAATTGGGTGAAAAGGATACCAGCAGTTGAAAAACATTTTCAGTACTTTTGATACCAATTAATTTTGCTTCGAAAGTTGTTGCTTTAACCCACATGTGTAATATTCTATTTAGGATAAAAGTAATTGTAAATAAAACTAAATATAAATAAATACATAAGTATATTAAAACATTATATTGAGTTACATAAATGCATCATTTCATATCAAGATCAACCATTACATTTGAGAGAGAATCTCGCAGTTATCACAAATTAGTAAAACGTGTACAAACCATTATCTGACAACGTGTTAAAATATCATTATAGTGTCAAATGTCGTTATTGATAAGCTGTATAAAAATATGAATCTCATATTTCTGTAAAGGTACGTTTTCACTGGCTGGAACTAAGTTTCGAAGAGGAAACATGTTAGTTCAAAAGTATCTTTCTTTGATATTGGATTTTATCCTTCACAAAATACGTGTTTCACGATCAAACGTTAAATGAGTACCTACACACAAACGCAAAGCTATCGGTGGTACGAGCAAGTTCAGTATGAATTATTCACAAAGTTAAGTATTCTTGACAGTTTTCAGGGGGTCTAAACCAAATGAAATAAGATTTTACATACATACAAACAAAAACTATTCTATTCACTCAATCAAGAATGTCCACGAACCCCCCTTTAGTAGGTACTCGCATATTATTAAGCAAACCTGGCGCAACTTCAACAGTCCCAGACCCATTTCTTTGCGTTATGCGCGCTGATATGTCAGTCAGTCAATCAGTCTCTCCTCGAAATAAGCATCAGAAACACAGTTATTCATTACGCTCATTTGCTTGATAGCAAACATTTTGGCTCGCTCATTGAAAACGTACCCTAACACAGAAGTACATAGCACGTTGTATTATCACATTAGCAAGTTAATAAGAATATATTCTTTAGCAATAAAAAAGTGAATAATATGCAGCCACTAAAGCTTACAATGATCAATCATCATTAGACACCGAATTATTTTATAAACAAAAAACTGCTGAAATATTCATTGAACATTTGCGTCACAGAGAGAAACAAACGAAATGAAAAAATCATAACATATTTTTTTTTTTTTTTGTTCTCGTTTGTCCCTCTACAACGCAAACTCCGTCATGGCAGCTTTCTCTCGGTTTTAGGAAAGTGTCACCAGTCTTATTTTTTCACGGGGCATAATAAAACGGTTATTATTTCCAGGCATCAGCATATAACATACGACATTATTTAAAAAAAAACCAAAATAATCTGTTCCCTACATTTTGCCGAGTTATGCGAGCAAAAATGTACAGTGGCCTTAGGGATTTTTTTAACGTACTCGATGCGTTAATTTGTATTGATTCTGAATAAGCGCCGTCTGGTGACAATTATAGAAAACATTTTTCCATACAATTCGACATAAGCCCTCTGAACAGCGCCACTGTTTCGAACCTTTCGCATTAAGCTAGCTGACCTGTAAGAAATCAGATCATAACCATAAAGACTAATATCGCAAAAAATACTCTACGTATAAAGTTTTAATGAATTAAATACTGACATCGGAACACAACCTAAAATATAACAAGAGAGCTAAATAAAAGACTCTTTTAATAAAATAATCCGGTTTCTAATAACTCTTAGACTAAAGCTATTAAACGTTAGTGTTGATACCGTATTCCTAGTTCGGTAAAACCTTAGGCGCCCGTCTTCTGTTTCATGACCGGTCGCTTGATGTCCATGAGATCGCATAGATCGTTCCTGATGGGTTTTAGTTCTGATACCTCCCTCTCCCAGTCGGTTTCTGCCAGAACTGACATTATCTGCGAATAGAAAAAATCATGTAAGATACCTTGGAGTTGACAAATTATAAGGTACTAGCACTACGCCCGCGACTACGTTCGCGCGAGCTTACTTAATAATTTATTTTAGTAATAAATATAGTCGTATGTTACTCGGGGATAATGTAGCATCCTAATGGTATAAAAAAAATTGAAATCGGTCCAGTAGTTTTTGAGTTTATTGGTTACAAACATAAAACTACAAATATTTCCTCTTTATAATATTAGGGCAGATAGTTAATGGCGTGACAATAAATTAAATACTATAATTTATCTTAAAAAGACGCCAATGAAAAAAAAAGAAGACAATGAACGTTAACCGCAAATGTTATTAGTTATGTACATTCATTTTTGGGCTCTGAACGTCCATATAAAAAATGAAATGTGTATTCTGTCCGTCAGTTTGCTTCGAAATCTATCTACTGGATCGATTCAGTTTTGATTTGGTACTCATTATGGACTCGTCGGGTCACGCAAAACACGGATGCGTTACCTACGTAAATAAATAAATTATTGAAAATTTACTGTTCCCCAAAAGTGATCACTTAGAAAACAAAAAAAGAAAGTTTTCGAACTGTGACAGGTCAAAAAAGGATATTTATTTAGGTAGCCTATTTAGCAAAATATTATTAATTGGGAACCATTTGCGCACGAGTCCGACTCTGAACTGGACGGGTTAAATTTCATAAACAATAGCATGCTTTTTTTTTTGGGAAAACTGCAGAGAAGTCAAGGTCTCAAGTCTTAAGAAAATGAATAATAAAGATATATTTCATCTTCCACCAAAGATGGCAAATCGATCACATCAAAGCTTCCTTTTTTGTCTCGATAAATAAATCCTGTTTCACTAACGATTTTTTTATCGGCTGCCATTGTTACATTACATAACAAATGTAAGTTTTATACGCAATTAATACTTTGATTATGTTAATAAAATGAATGAAAAAACAAAGCGCATTTTTTTTGCGTATAACCTTTTGACCGATGACGAGTATGTTTTGTCGAGTCAAAATATTATTGTTTATTGTTATATAATCACAATCTATGTGCACGCTCTTTCTATCATACTTTTTAGGTGACATTCATATTCTGCAATTCAGTCGCACATAGCGGTCGGCTAGGGACAGGTATATACAGGTATGTACTACAGGCTGCCCTAGGGACTCGCTGCAGACTGTGTGATAGTCTCACCTGGTCGATATTGTCCTGCGGCACTGAGCATACGTCGCCGTACAACGTGAGCGCTTCGTACAGCCGCGCGGCGGCACAGCGTCGCACGTAGCGGTCGGCGTAGCACAGGTAGATCACCAGCTGCCCTAGGGATTTGCTGCAGACTGATCCTCCCACCTGCGTGAAAGATACATAAATCTTAAACAGCTTCAAATAAAGTTTAAGGTTTCTAAAAGGCCGTTCACGGTCGCTGATCATCAGTAAAAGCATATGTTTTAATTTGGTACAGAAAAATAATTATTAATCAATAATTTGACTGCAGGTTGATTGCAGTTCCAAATTAAGTACAACCATTCCACTCGGGTTTTTTAATGAACCAATTTGTTTAAGGTGAAAACCGGCAAGGTTCCCAAGTTGCAATATGAGAACATGCAAACAATTCGTATCGGTGCATAATCACATAACCCGTAGTAATTTAAACACTGACACTTACATTGGTGTACGCAAATCTTTAGCCGTGGGTTAATAATTGTATTATTTTTCGTAAAACGTTTTATAATATTCTGTCATAATCTTATAATAAGTACCTGATACCTGACCATCTACTATTTTAGCATTTTCAATGTTAATTTCGACATTTGAGTGGCGACAATACTACATCATCTGCCTAGCCTTTTCCCAACTAGATTGGGGTCGGCTTCCAGTCAAACCGGATTTAGCTGAATACCAGTGTTTTATGTGGAATGGCTGCCTACCCGACATCCACAACCCATTATTGACTGGGTAACATGGTATTTCTTGGCAAGACTGGAGTCAGATTTACTGACTTCTGACAATCCGTAACGACTGCCAAAGATCTACAAATGACAGCCGGGACCAACAGCTTAACGTGCTTTCCGAGGCACGGAGGAAATGTTAGATGGCCACCCATCCACAGACCAACCTTGACAAGCGTTGCTTAACCTTGAAGATCGACCCGTGCGGTTCTTGTTATTTAGCTATACCACCGCAGAATGCTATAAGCATCCTTTCACTCGTGGCAAAAATCGAACTACTGTTTTGCTTTATGTAAGTATTTTGACAACAACAAAAACTAAACCATAAACAATGGAGGTCAAAATGAACAAGGTACTGGAGGACGTCATCATGATGGTCATCACTTGACAGCTCCGGTATCTGACGAATGAATTGATCTAAAGCTACACGAAGTGGATTCGAAGATCATAACATTTATGCTGTCAATATCACCTTATGATCGCCACCGAATTGAACCAAGCCTCCTGGAGTTAAGCCAAACATCACAATGAGGCCTCCGAAGTCGGACGAAGTATTGTGCTTATCCAGCCCTAATTATGTAGTTCCAGAAAGTAAATCGTTTTGATAACTGTTATCAAAAATCGATGTAAGTACAGTTTCAATTTCATTTTCTGGAAATGCGATATGACCCCTCCCTAGCTTGCAGTACTATCTTGTCGAGTCAAACAGAAAATGCTTGAAAAACAGTTGATACTTTTTATGTTTAACAGTTCACGAAAGTTCTAGGAAATCATTAAACACATTAATTGAATATTCAAATAATCCGAGTTAGTGTGAGATTCCTAATCTATACATGCTTGGGACAGACATTTAGCCATCTCTTGTAGGTACTGGAATGAGCTCGTTTTAAATAAAAGCGAATAATACTCATTCGTTTTTAGGGTTCTGAACATTCGTAAAAAACGGAACCCTTCTAGGATCACTCAGGTGTCTGTCTGTTTGTTCGTCTGTCACAGCCAATTTTTTCCGAATCTACAAAACCGATTCGAGTTAAAATTTAGTACGAATTTATGAACGACTGCGACCCAAACACGGAAGCTTTACGAAAATAAATTACTTTGGGGGAAAATTAAGAAAAAAGTCTTACAAACTGTACCATATGACATCTCAAATGAAAGGATTGCTTGCAGGATTTCTTGTGATCTACGTTTTTTCAAAAAACAAACCCTGTAAGGGTTTCATATTTTTAAAATGAATAGTTATCAAGTAATTCAATACATTTTATAATAATTTACCATAATCTCCTAAATCACCGAGCCTAAAATTAAAAAACAAAAAAACTTACATAAACAATTTGAAAACATTACCTGAATTAACTGACACAAAACGTTGATGGAATCCAAGAGTTTGTAAATGTTCTTCCCTGCTCGCAGTTCCAGCTGTAGATGCTTCAATATGTCCATAGCAAATGTCGATTCTGGATCATCTAGTATCGGTGAAATGGACCCTAAAAAAATGTATTTATGAAATTCATAAAGTAGAAGAAAAACCAGCGGCCATAAAACGGCAAAGAGCCCCCTTAAATATTTATTTTTATTGTTTTTTAGTATTTGTTGTTATAGCGGCAACAGAAATACATCACCTGTGAAAATTTCAACTGTCTAGCTATTACGGTTCTTGAGATACAGCCTAGACAGTCGAACAGCAGACTAGCATACAGGTAGACAGTTGAAATGTTCACAAATTTTATACTTCTACTAGATGACCCGCGCAACTTCGTCTGCGTCACATTTTCCATTACTGCTCCGCTCGACGCTCCTATTGCTCTTAATGATGATATATAGCCTAGCTATATAGCCTTCCTCGATAAATGGGCTATCTAACACCGAAATAATTTTTCAAATCGGACCAGTAGTTCCTGAGATTAGCGTGTTCAACCAAACAAACAAACTCTTCTGCTTTATAATATTAGTATAGATTGCCGCTAAAACAACTACTTAATCATAAAAATTATGGTTTATAGTACGGAACCCCTCTTCGTGTTTTTTTTCTTGCTTTTTTTTGGCCAGTTTTTTTTCTTCAAATTATTGTTATACTAGCCTTCGCCCGCGACTTCGTACGCGCGTATCTCGTTTATTCCTACTTAGTGCTCCCCTACACTCCCCAAGGACACGACACCGCTACGACCAGTAGTTTCGGCTGTGCGTTGTCTGTCAGTCACTCAGTAACGGAAGAATTTTATATATCAGGATGATAGATAATAGATTATTGATAGGCTTGCGTTTGTCTTTGTAAACAACTTCACGTGATAGAAAGCGTTGTTTTGGTTAGCAAGCTTGCCTAGAATTAACATATACTAAAAAAAAATTTACAAAAAAATACAACCGACTTCCAAAAAAAAACACACTACAAAGTAAAAAATAACTTTAATTTCAGAAGTCGGTGTTTTTGTTAGTTTCTTCGTATTTTGACACCGACTTCCGAAATTAAAGTTATTTTTTACTTTGTAGTGTTTTTTATTTGGAAGTCGGTTGTATTTTTTTTGTAAAAAGTTTTTTATTTTTCACTTTTTAGTGGTGCCCCACACCTAACAACACCACTGCAAAATCGCAGAAAAGCAAAATACGCAATTTCGATTATCAAAGAATCATCTAAATAGTCAAATTCCAGCTATTTCGATTTAAAATTCTTAAGTTCGTAACCGATTTTGATATGATTTAAATGGGACCAATCTGCAAGTATATCCTTTCAGATAAAACAAGAATTTTTCAAATCGGTTCATAATTTTCGGAGTAATGAGGTAACAAACATAAAACATACAACCAAATTGATAACCTCCTCCTTTTTGGGAAGTCGGTTAAAAAGCACTATTATATCTTACCTGAACTCAACAGCCTATCCAAGAAATTGAAGATAGGTCCCGTTATCCTCTTGACATGCAAATTGTCAGCGAACACTTTGATGATAGTGTCACAGATGGCCGTCAGCATTTCTTTGTCGCTGTGCAGTGTGTTTAGATATGCGTACAGGGACTGAGTTGTATGTTTTACCTGTGAAAAAAAGGGCAATTTTATTTTATGCCAATAGTACATTACAATGGGTTTATAGTTTTTAAATAATGCAGGTAGCACTGAGATTAAATAATGTAGCTCCTTATCAAACGTTAGAGTTTGGGAATAAAAAAACTACCGTGCGTTCTAAGTACACTGCCTCTTGATCATAATTATGTATATTTATGTCGATTTTGTAACCACAGATAGCAATTTAGACATAAAAATATGTCCCCGGAAAATTGTAAAATATCGCATGAAATTGTAAACTATTTTTGGGATATATCATAGAAAAAACTTTTTTTTTTTCATAATATATCAAGAAATTGATCAAAATTTATCATAATTTTACAGTCTGCCATTTCCAGGTGACATATACTTAAATATTTGATTAGACTAAACGCTTCGTTCTGGGAGACATTAACATACTGTGTACAACATCATAAAGCAATTCTCCATATTTCCTCTACTTATTCTCCAAAGGTAAAAAAGGGCCTGCCTTAGCTACTTCTGTTCTAGCTTAATATTGGTCTAAGGATCATTAAAGTAACAGGCCAAAGTACTATAGTTTACTTACCAAACTCTCAGTCAACTCTCCACCGCTCACGATCAATCCCTTGATAACATTGTATCTATAGTCAGGATAGTTGAGCAGCTGCACAAATCTAGGCATAGTGTGTCCCGGGAACAGCCACAGTACCACGTTAGAGTTCTCGCTCGTGATTGGCTGGTCGGTGTCCTCGACCTCTTTGGAAGGAGGCTTCAGTTCGACCTCTTCGCAGGGGAAGATGCGTTTTAAGGCGTCGTGGTGGGGGATGTTGGCTATTGGGGGGTCGCTGCGGAGAAGTTCCAATATTAATGTCTCTAAATAGTATAGAAAAACATCAGTCTGCCTCTACTTTTCCGCCTACGTCTTCTGTGCCAAGCAACGGCTTTTTATTGATTTATATTATAAGAAAGAGCGATAAAAGGTTTGTCCATTTCGTGAAGTGGTCGGCCATTACGCGAAATTACCACTTTAGGCTCGACCGCACTGTGCGACGCTTCGCGGTTGCGTTAAACCTCATACAATTTCTTACAAAGAATATTTTGCCGTTGCGTGTCGCGTCGTTCCGCTGCCGCGAAGTGTCGCCAAGTGCGGTCAAACCTTTAGACTTAACTTCGACGACAGAGCTCCGCGCAGCGGGACTCCTTATATTGTCTGCAGGGAATTTACTGTTTCGTACAATCCTGTTGTCGAGTTATGCGCATAAATGTATGGGGCAGTCGATTCTTTTTTCTTTGATTGGGTGTTGGTGCAATAGTATAAAGTAGTTGATAATGATGAGTTTAATTCTCCCTTTTTAGGTATTGCGTTTATTCTGTTACAAGTTAAGTACACGAGAAAAACTAAAATATGCAACATATTTAACAACTAGCTGACCCGCGCAACTTCGTCTGCGTCACATTTTCCATTACTGCTCCGCTCCAATTTGTCTTAGCGTGATGATATATAGCCTATAACCTTCCCCGATAAATGGGCTATCTAACACTGAAATAATTTTTCAAATCGGTCCAGTAGTTCCTGAGATTAGCGCGTTCAACCAAACAAACAAACAAACTCTTCTGCTTTATAATATTAGTATAGATCTAAAACAATTTTGGCGTACAATAAAATATATTCTATCAATCAGTTATTCTTAGATAATATAGACCCACTGACGACCCACAGACGACATCTCTGCAGAAGAACTGTTAGGAGAGCAGTAGTGCGATTCACTAAGGAAGAACATCTTTACAACCAAGAAATCATCGTTGAAACATCTGATGTGGCATATATTTAACAGATGTTTCAACGATGATTTCTTGGTTGTAAAGATGTTCTGCCTCAGTGAATCGCACTACTGACCTCAATTAGAAGTCGCACAAGGCCGGAAAAGAAGAAGAATCAAAGTTATATATAGTTACTTGTATATCAATGAGGTGAATATCCGGCCGGCGTGCGCGCGCGTGCGGTCTATCTTCTCGACGGCCTGCTGCGCCACGCCGCACATGATCTGCCGCACCACCGCCGGGCTGGTCAGCGCCGGGGCCTCCACGGCGCACTGGCGGCAGATCGACAGCAGTCCTACGGGATACGTACTCATTACATCACGCTGTAATATTCGAAGAGTCACAGGCAAAGAGACATCTCGTCAGTTATGTTCTAGTCCCGTATAACAGGGGGCGAGCCTGTAAAGCTGCGGTCCCACGCCCTGATTTTTCGGAGGCCAAATCGCGCCAGGCCAGGCCGGCAAGCAGTGGGATTCATCGCATCCGATGAAGCCTTGGTCTGTCCGATCCATATAGAGTCGGTAAGCTTAAAGGCGCTAACTGTCTTCAAACGGGCCATGGGACCGCAGTTTTACATATGTACAGGGAAAATGGTATCCAAGACATAATTGGTCAAAACGTAGTTGCCTTGAGTATCTTAATTGATTTACCCCGAACTCTTACTCTTCTACTCAAAGACAAACATGGAATTAACTGTCGAGATGGATTGATATGCGAATTCATTTCTTTCTGTGGGTCTGATGGGTGCAGAGTGTGTTGTTGATTACTCTCAAAATATCTTAAACCCATTTAAACATAGCGTGGTAAGTTGCGCCAAACTATCCAATGTTTTGCCATCCGTGCAGTCTGCCCCAGTCATAATTCGACACACAGTTTGATGAAATATTTATGGGTAAGTAGTACATAGCCTAAATGGTTTGACAAGCTTTTTCAGACCTTCGAAATTGCTTAGTAAACACTTACTCTCTAGAAGGTCGTGGCTTCATGATATATTTATTTATATAATTATGCTTTATTGTAGGTACACCACAATATAAAAACATAAAAAAATTCTTCGTTCCGCGATCCCTTCCAGGCAACAAGGAATGGAACGAGACAGCCTGGACATGAAATGGGGCTACACTTGGTGCAAATATGAAGTTTAACAATTTTAACAGACAAAGAATATACATATTATACATAGGAACTGAAACATAATATAAATAATACGATACACAAAAATATATACACAAATACATACATAGTTAATACATAAGCAAGAAAATATACTAATATTAGAATATCATAGAAAAGTGTTATTTGACTAATCATTTAAAAACAGGCAGTGATTGCGCGCGCTTTATTGACACAAGCAACGACAACTTTCAAATAGGCTTGTTGACAAAATTTGAAAAGTTGGTTAATTATTTACTCAAAAAAACCTATATTTTAACGAAAAAGCAATATGTACATTACGTATTTTGTATTTAAAAAAACTATTTAGATTTCCCTCGAAAACGCTGAATAGGTGACGTCACAGTATGCGAAACAAAACTGTTTACATCTGCTGTCGTATGAAAACATCAATAACAACAATGATGCTTTGCGTGGCGTGATGTAGGTAACACTTTCAGTATGGTGTTCGCTGTCACGTGACTTAAAGCCTATTTTTCCAATTTATTTTCTAAAAATATTAATAATCAAATAAACTTTTATGTGAAATAGGCTGGTTTTTTCTTCATTTAAAATTAGAAACTATAAACCAAGCAATTTATTATTAGTGGACACAAGCCTATTGTTGACACTAACCTGTCATACTAGCTTCCCGGACCCAGGCTCCGATGTCGCCCCTCATATCAATAGTATACTCCGACAGACAGTCGAGCAGCGCCGCGACGATGTCCACCACGTAGCGCTCCACCCCGCCCACGACCCCCTGCGTCACGCACACCTCGGTGAGCCCGACCACCGCGTCTCGCCGCGCTTCGGCCCACTTCTGAGTGCCTTCCGTCACTTTAGTGCACTTTATTAGTGATTGGATCACTGTTGGTAAGTGCTCAGTTAACACGAATTTTGGGAGGGAACCTGAAAAGAAAAACCAAAAGTTAATTATAGGCTAATATTATAAAGAGGTAAAGTTTGTGAGTTTCAGGTTGTGGATTTACAGAACCTATTTTGAAAATTCTTTTACCAATAGAAAGCCACGTTATTTCTGTTATTGGCTATGTATTAACCCGAAAAATACCGAACAACGTAGTGGGCACGGGTCCGTTAGTTTACACATATATGCACACTGTTGAGGGTTCTAACGTTTTGGGTTCCAGGATTACAGTCTATTTTTTTATTCACACATACACAAAGAACATTTTTAGACTTATATATTTAAGTGAGGCTGGTACTTTTGAAATATATACTTTTTCTTGTTGGCGCCCCCGAATTATGGAAAAAAGAACAACTTCATACAAACACTAGTGACCGCTAGAAATTTTTGGCCCCAACATGATAAAAAAATCTTTCTCCTCAACGTTTTCACTGTTGATATACAGATCTCCTCTCTGTGGGAAGGAAGAAGCCATAACCGGCGGGTTGGTGAATATCGTACGTCATTGAATTTTCTGTCCACGATCTGATGGTTTCCTTAAGAGATGTTTTCCGTCACAGTTCAGGAGCAGTGCTGATGAAATAAATTACACGGAGTAAAGCCAGGAATCGAGTCCACGGCATTGCAGTCAGGAACACTGCACATTAATTCTGAACGAGAGCGCTTTGCCACACTAAGAAGCTGACTGGAAAAGACCAGACTGCATCTGTCTGTGAGGTCGCGTTGCGATACTACAAATAACTAAAAAAAAAAACAATATAATAAACTCACCAACAGCCCTAGCATACCCCATCCTGAGCACGAGTCCATTGACCCCCGTATTGCTCAACTGTTCACAGTACTTGTCCATCAGCTGCTTGCGCTTCTCCTTGGCAGTCAGCTCTCCGTACTTCAGGCTGTCATCACGTAAGTAGTGTTCGAACACTAGCGGGAGAGCGTGGATAGCCTTCTCGCGGATCGCTTGGACTTCGTGGGAGAGACATTCTTCGATGAGACTGAGCCATTCGTCTGTGATAAGAATATATTTTGTGAGTAAAATATCAAGGTGTTATTTATAAACACAAATAAAACAGGTTTGATCTATCAACTTTTGTACCCACTTATCTTGTTACTGCATTACAAAGTAGACAATAGTTTTTGATGAAAAGGTTGACACAATCCGACGGACAAAAGGACAGACAGACAGAGACAGGTATAATGAAATTATAAACAGGGAACTTCGAAAACCAGACATTCTACACCTGATTTATGGGGGTAGGAAAGATACTCTCCCCCCACCTATGCCACTCAAAGTGGCCGTAGTCGACAGAGACCCAGTCGACGTCTTCTGATAGCAGCTCTCAAGGGCTTGTTCACATAACTGTCAATCGGTGCGATGTGAATTCGCAACGCAGAAAACTGCAACATGAATAGGCTAGATTCCATCATCCACAAATTGCAAAACTATTTAGTCCGTCAGTTAGAGTATTGAAAAATAATGGACACGTATTTTTTGTTTTTGTAAATCAATGAATATTGACAAAGATAAAACGCATCAAAACTCGCGAGTGGGGGCTCGTGACGTCACAACTCAGTAAAAATTATGCGAAGGTGTGGCGTATTGAGAATTTTAAAAGCGTCGTAACTTCGTCAATTTTGGTTCCCGTAACAAAAGGAAAAACACGGGTCAAATATTTTTTGATAATTTAACTGACGGACTAATTAGATTTTTTTAGTCATCTACCCTATTCCTGCGATAAGATTTCGCGCGGCAAGAGGCGTCTCCCTTCTACGATTCAGGTGGACATTCCTTCGGCGACCGTTAACCGTACTCTGAGCGGTCTCAACTGAAATCAACAAATGTGACGCAGGACCGTGCGATGCGAACCAATTCGCAAGATATTACGATGCATCGTGGGAGCTCGTAGTTTTTTACGGTTTTGTGTATAAGCCCTTATACACAACTCACCAATGATCTGATGTCCATGGTAAGGCGCGTTGGCGAGGGATAATGAAGCGATGCAATGGCAGCACGCCTGACGCATCAGCTCTCCGCCCAGCCCGCGGAACTGCTGGCGAGAGCGCAGCGACGCCACCAGCCCTCGCACGGAAAGTGACACGTCTTCTGATATTAGAGTGTCTGCAGTCTTGCCTGAAAAAATGGAGAGTGGTAAATGTTTGTTATGACTGGTTTTTCGTAAACTAGTATGAGGAGGTGGCAGCCCAGAAGTGTAAAATTCTAGTATTTCTTAGGTAAAGTTTCTTATTCGGAACGCTTGATTGGCACAGTGTACGCCCTGCATGATCCCCTAAAGGGATTCTTAGAACCTTCGGTCGCCGCAGCACACGAGCGGCAGTGTCAATCCTAATATATAAAAACTAGACTAGACTGAGTGACTGACAAATAAATGCACAACCAAAACTAGTCCTAGGAAGCTGAAATTTGACATTTACGTTCCTTGGGGAGTGTGGGGGGGGAGGGCATTAAGAGGATTTCTCTAAAAATTCAACGGGAACAAAAAAAACGGGAGTCGCGGGCAAAAGCTAGTTACTTATAAGGTTTAAAGTTCCAGGTCGCCTGGAAGAGATTGCTGAATGCGATAAGGCCGCCAACTGTATATTTTTTAGTTTAAGGTATTCGTTTTCATATTTTGATGCTATAAATAAGTATCGAACTTGCAACTGTGATATTTTAGTCCACGCCGTCCACGTTGCAAATAGAATTTTTGTGTGGATTTTATGGAAACTGTAGAATGAAGGTCACCGCATAGAGTTCAATGCATACCATTTTCCAGCTTCGCCTGTGAGAGAGCATAAATGGCTTCACCGATAGCAAGAATGGCTCCATGCCGCACGTTCAGGTCAATAGACTCTGTCTTCTTCACGAGTTTCGGCAGGACCTGCGTTGCCACGTAATCAGGTATCTAAAATATGACGGGAAGATAATTAGTAAAGGCATAATGGTTTCTTCAGTAAAGGATGTCGTGGCTAAAATATTATAGCAACTCGGGTCGATCTTCAAGGTTAAGCAACGCTTCAACCACGCAGCAACCGAGGACGTTCTGCGGATGGATGACCATCTTAACATTTTTTTTTAATTTTTGATGGGTTTGCTCTTGACTCTAGACTAGTCTAGGTCTGAAGATGCCAGAGACAAAGTCTACGATGTAGCGAGCTTACAGTTTCTCCGTGCCTCAGAAAGCACTTTAAGACCTCGGTACCGGCTGTCATTTGTATAACTTAGCAGTCGTAACGGGTTGTCAGAAGCCAAAAAATCTGCCAAGGAGTACCGTGTTATCCAGTTTATACAGGTCTGGTAGGCAGCCGCTCTACGTAAAATACTGGTAATCAGCTAAATCCGGTTTGACGGGAAGCCGACCCGACAGTTATATAGTTGGCTAAAGGCTAGGCAGATGAGATGGTTTCTTCAGTAAACAAGTCTGTTGCTTAATGAAAAGTGCTAGTACTAAGCTGACACCAACATAGAAAATAGCTAGGCATGTTATGGTTTCTTCAGTAGGGTTAACTGCCATGGTAGGCGCCAGATAAGCTTGCAATGAACTTCCTTTCCCTTATATACCTTTCGTAGATACCCAAACAATTAATTATATTATGAACCGTTTTTATTATTGTAGAACGTAAAGAATCACGATAGAAGTCTATTTGGGACAGCTTTATGTCCTAATTTCTGTTTTTGATATTAATTAAGAAAGCCGATAAAATGTGAGGTAATGACCATTATTGCGTATTTATCTGGTGTCTACCATATTCGTCACTTTTAACTTAATAAAACCTGTCATACTAAGGCCATATCCGCCTCATCATTCTTCAGATTTGACTAAAATCAGTGCCGTTTGTGGACAGGATATTGGGAAAACTGAACATTCCCATCGTACTGTAGGCATGCAGTTAGATTGAATAGGCACATAATTATGTGCCTGTTCTTAGCAGCTTAGGCTGCGTTTCCTCCAGCGAGCAAGCACATCCCTCGCTACGTATTTGCGCACATCTATGGTGGAAACGTACCGTCAGGGCAGAGTAGAAGAGACAAGAGAGATTCGCAAGAGACACCGTGGCTCCGGAACACAAAGGGCAATGAAGGAACATGGATGGGTTTTTTAGGGCAGAGTAGAAGTTTGAGGATTACAGGTTCGTCCGCTTTTCGGCTAGACTCAAGATAATAATAAACTTACACCACGCATCCTTGGTTTTTCAGATATTCAAAAAAATGTGAATGGTTTGAAATAAACTATGGCACGGACATACGGGTTAAACATTAAATAAACTAAATATAAATAAAATAAAAACTAATCCTACTTAACCTAAGCAGCACATGAGATAAATAAAATTAAGACATTAAAATGTCAAGCATTTGACAATTCTACATTTAAAAATTATTCTTATAGCAGTTTGCCAGGTGGCCAGTTTGAGCTAGAATCCAAAAACCTATAAAACTCTATGGAGCGAAGCTACCGGAATAGCGTTTTTTCTATGGCACCTGGCAACTAATTACTAATAATTTAAATAATTATATCTAAGGCATATTACCGCTTCAGGTAATGTTTTGTTTATTTGTGTTCTACTTGATTTTGTGTTGGGGTGCAGGTTAAATAGAAACGACCAATTACGACTGTAGTTTATTAACAACTAAAAATCCTCGCTGTGTCACGGGCGCAGACATCCGGCACCTATTATATGTACTAAATTATTACGCTGCGTGTAAATTGTGTTCCTACATAATTATAATTAAGTAATTTCTAATGATATTCACGATTGTCATAAGATGACTTTACCTAGAAATATCTCGGCAACGTGACACTTTAGTGCACCATGTTCCAAAAACATTTTTTTTGGTTTTTTGAAGCGATTTACTCTACTTATCCCAGCTTCGACAAAAAGAAAAAAAAATTGCGGCGTAGGGTATGCCAAAATGGTCTTATGCTTTGTGTTAAATACTTTTCAGTTATTTATTAAAAAACTCAGAAATGTATTTAAAGAACAAACTATATACACTTAAAATAGAAAAAAAAAAACTCTTAACTAAAAAATGGCATCAAAAAATTCGTCCCCATCGCTATCGACTGGAAGTGAGCCCAAAAGACTGGCTGCATTGCCACGTTGTATGGCAATGCTTATCCTCTGTCCAAGGTAAAAGCCAGCTCTTGGGTCACGCGAAGCGTCAACTAAGCGTTTTGCAAGATCTTTAAATAGGACGTGAGCACTCGGACCCCACGGTCCAAGAGTTTCAACCCCAAACGGCTCAAAAATGTAGTTGCCAATAAGGCTACTATAAATATATACTATTGTGTTAAATTATATTTAATATTATGTTAAAAAGACCAAACAAACGTAACAGTGCCCATGTACAATAAAGATATTTCTACAGGCCTAGTTGATACTTCGCAATAAAGCTGAAGCATTTGTTTACGTGATATGCTCGTACGGAGTCGGGCAAACGCTAGTAAAAAATAAACAGTAAAAACCAAACCTTATCAGTCAGCTTATGCAGCGCTTTAGCCGCTATCTCCCTTATAGCACAGTCCCAATGCTCCACCTTCAGATCCACAAGATGATCTATGAGAGGCTGGGTATACTCCGGGTACGAAGCCACTTGCGGTGCTATGACCAGGTAGGCGTTGTTCCTGGGGCCTACTGACTGGAAGTCGGCTGTTGTTAGGACGTCGATGCCGTGGGGAAACATACCGTGACGACCTACGTTCTCTTGGTAAGCGGCTGAAGCTGCGCGGCGGCAGTTGATCTGTGGAAGATGGTTTGGATGATGTTATGGAGATAACACAAAAATATTGGAACTCACGTCAAAGTCAAAACGTAGATTTATTTGGACAAAAGCAGTCAAAACAATTTTAGTTACTCTTTTCCGATTGTTGTAAGAAGTTATTTTTTGACACAATTACTACGCGTCAGCACTATTGTAAGAAACTCCAAACTGTATTTTCAGATTTTTACAAACATTGCTAGTTCAAAAATTGATTTAAGTTGTTAGAAAAGCATTGGATTGGTTGATTAGCGGGCCTAAAAAGGCCACTTTAGCAGAAAGAATCATGTTACAATCATAATATTAACCACACAACACAAGGCAAATTTTTATGGAGACTGGACCTCAACTTTAAAAAAAATTACTCAACAGTGTTTAACCTATCCCATATAAAAGCTTTAAAGCTTTCATCGATGTAGCTACAGCGAATTCGAGCGCGAACATGGTGTTTTGAAACGTTTTCAACACTGAGAAAGCGTCAAAATTCATAGTATCAAAAGTGTAGGCGAAATATTTTTCTTGACATTTTCGTATACGCCACGTTCCCCTCCGTTTATTTTTAAGTATGGGAAATCATCGAATGACTCCGCTTTAGGCGGAGCAGAAGGGAATGTCGGACTCGTACACTAGGCTCATATCATATATCTCTCTGAGTCTCTGTTGCAATTCACAATAATTGCGAACGAGAGAAATGTACTGTCATGCGGACAAAAAGTCAGTGCGCGCATAGGCTTAGTGACTAAAATCCAACTGTGTTCCTCTTAATGCCTTTTGCGTTCTAGGACCGCGGTGACTCTTTGGAACAAATTCCGACGAGATGTAGCGTGATGGTCTTTCTGTTTCTAAAGTGGCCTTTGGCGACTTTAAGGACAGGTCTATGTCTAAGAACGTTCTTTGTTTTTCGGTTGAAATAACGATGTACACTAGTTTCCTCGATAATATCGTTGATAGCGCAGTACTATTAGTACGACATTATGGATTGATACAGAAATTTGCGTTTTATTAAAGGTATAACTAGTTTTTGCTTGCAGCTTATCTAGAGTTAAAGTAGCACATCATTAACGGTCTCGAAGGTCCTATTTATAATTGAATAGATAATCATGAAAAAAAGTATCGCATTTGTAACACTATTTTTATTTCAGCCTACGCTGTTGTTGCAGCACGTTTTTCCAGTTAACTTCATGTGCTCTGTTTTACGGCTAATCCTCAGGACTAGTCCAAATTGTCACGCCAGCTATTTAGACATGCCTCAGAAGCGACACGTTAGACTAGACTAATATTAGTTAGGACGATAAATGTTACCTCTCGATCAAAGCACGCCGTACTAATCAATGCATTGGCAAGCGTGCCCGCATAAGGCGCCAGCGCAGTGGCGTCGTACGCCCTCGCGAAGGCCCAGGCGGCGTGGCAGGCGGAGTCCCGCGCGGCGCGCCCGCCCCCCCCGCCCCCGGCCGCCGCGCGCGCCTCGTCGCGCCGCAGCGCCGCGCACACGCTGGCGATGCCGTGCCCCACTTGCACGGGGGATAGAAGGCCGCGACGAGCTATACCAGGAAAAAATGTATTGTGTTTATTGCTTTATCTTCTTCTATCTTCTATACTTATAATAAATCTGTAGAGAGGTCAATTCTGTACATGAAATATATTTCCAAAATAACTATCAGGGGGTGATTAGGTATCGATACTGATGCCAAAAATGCAATCAGTAAAATTTTTGTCAGTCTGTCTGTCTGTCTGTATAACCGTTATAGAAACAAAAACTACTCGACGGATTTTAACGAAACTTGGTACAATTATTATTCATACTCCTGAGCAGGTTATAGTATACTTTTCATCACGCTACAATCAATAGGAGCAGAGCAGTGAAGGGAAATGTTGGGAAAACGGGAGAAGTTACTCCATATTTTAAGCTTCCGTCGCGTGTGCAACCTTAATGGTGAAAGCTACACAGAAATCTTGTATGATGGAAATGTTCTCCTTAAAATTATATAAAAAATATCCCACGACAGCATAATTATGTCTATCTTTTATGATTGGCGCATAATAAAACGTGATTGCCGCGTAACCTCTAGGCGTCAAGCTAGTCGCCTGCCTGTGCGTTCGCGACTTTATACAAAAATAATCCTTATAGCATGATTCAGTATTCACGCGCGATGGCTTATTATTAGCGTCTTTCATGTATAACTTTGGTGTTTCTATACCGATTTCTATGATTATTTTTTATGGAATAGTTAATAATGTTAACTTTTTTTAATGAGGGATGACTGAGAGTGTTATAAACGTAAGATTAGACAAATATAATCAGGAAGCTTCGAACTATTAATGAAATTTAGAACATTTGGTGTATATTGCGCTTTAAGTTTATACAAAAGGGCAAAACGAGCTCGAAAAACATATAGCCAGTGGTATAAAGTAGCCCAGGTTCGAAAGAGGAAGGTATGACAGAAGATTTAGAACAACAATGGGATGGTGCAGACTGACAAGCATTATCAAAATGGGATACCTACAGATATATTATAAAGTCATCACAACCTGAACACTACTATCAGAATAATGCGGATTCCTCTTCATCTAACCATTCATCTACTATGCCTCTGACACATGACATTTGAGATGAAAATTACTTATATCGTCTCCGTCCTGGTTTACCAGCATATAACGGCACTTATAATAGGAAATAAGTTATGAGCTTCGTAGTGGTCATGAAAACTTGAATAGACTAAAGTCTCTTCTAAGTAATGCTAAATATGAAACACTTTACCTAGCTCAGCCAACGCCATGCAGCCTCCATGCCAGGCGGTCTCGCGTTCGTTCTCGGCGAACAGTGACAGCACACTGTCACACACGTCGGCGGCCGCGAGAGCTGGCAACCTCGCGCCGATGCGACCCACGCCCTTAGCGGCCGACCATCGCACCACTGTGTCGTCGTCACGGAGGGTACATAGTAGGAGCTCTACCACATCTTCTACCTGATAAAATAAGTAATTCATTAATGATATAAAAACCGCTATGAGTTGTGAGCACAGTCTCCATTAGTCGGTTTGACGTTGAAAGCTCTGAGATTTCACTTATTGTTTCGTAAGTCAATGCTCATCGACTATTGGGCTTGCAAGTTCCGTTCGCCCACCGTACATTGGAGAGACCACCCTGCTGCATTCATATGGGCTCACGACTTGTGCTTGCTACTATACTGCTGAACATAATCATGTCGTATATTTTAGTTCTTGTCAAAAAGTATTGGTGTAATATCAAGATTCCAAAAAAGAAAGGTTTGCAGTGTACAGTTGAAAAAAAAATGTCGTAAACAAAGAAATATTACTGAAATTCCTTACTTCTGGAATGTTGTCGTCTATAGATTGGAGGCCAACAAACAGTTTCTAAATAATATAGCTATTTGGCTACTCAATCAAATTGTATGCATGTTTTTGTTCCATTATAGATTACTTGACCATACCTCACGAAAAATTTTTTTATCATTCAATTTTTGTCTATGCTGAACTTACATATTATTTTGAAAGAAAACCTAATACCTTTCACAAATCCATACCTCCTGAGGAATATCCTGATCATCATCATCGGGCGGCGAGGTGATGGGTTCAGTGTCACCCGCGGCCGCTACACCACCCAACGTGACGGCAAGCGAGCGGGAACCTCGTGTGTAGCGCCATGACACCACACGCGGTCGCAGGAATGTTAGACCTGCCGAATATTAAGATATGTTTAATATTGATGCAAGTAAAACAGAAATCCAAATATTTGGACCACTGTTGTACCCTTAGAACTAAGCTTGTGTTAAAGTTGTTTTACTATCTTTGTTGCACAATATAGTCTCAATATTTAAATAGTACACTGTTATCCAGGGGTGAAAGAAACTGATTTAGTCCCGAGATGGCGTTTTTATAACTTCGAGGGACACGAATAAAGGGAAAGTCAAAAAAATCACGAATCTGAATCTGATGGAACTTATCGTGTTAATACAAATCTCTACTATACGAAAAATGAAAGAAAAAAAAAAAGCAAATGAAGATCGGATTGCTTTTTTTATGTCAAATCATAAAAAAGCTATCCGATCTTCATTTGTTTTTTCGATTTTTGTTCAGTGCAGGCTGTCAGTTGAAAACGATTCTCCCTAGGGCTGCAAAATAATACTTTCAACCCGCTCCTCAGGCAACTTCAGGCCTACTTTCCGAGCATGAGTAATGAAAAATAATATAATTAAGTATATCAAATTTCAGCTCATTCGGTTAAATATAACTGATTTTAAATTCAGTTGCAAGATTCCACTCGGACCAACATACATATATTGCAAGTTAAATAAAAGCTTGTAATCAATGTCAATAACTTGTAAAAATAAAAGTTTTCGAAATATTAATGGAAATAGGACTTTCAATGCAACAAACACGAAATAGACAAATTCTACCCATATCTCACCTATTCTTTGTACAATCTTCACTCCATACTTCCTAACCAGCAAAGCATTATGTTGTTGATAGTTCTGATTGGTGACCCAAGCTAGTAACTTAGGGGCTAGTGGCAGGAGATCGTCTCTCTTGCCATGTTTCAGTACTGCTGCAACTGAGGCCAAGACACCGTAGTGAATGGTCTCTTCCTCCTTAAGATTGGAATGTAGGTCACAAGCCCAGTCAAAGAATTGACCCATGTAAAGTTCTTTTACATCAGACCTGAAAAAAATATAGAACTAAGCATAACACTATAAATTCAAGACATAGTATTACTAGCTGATGGCCGCGGCTTCTCCCGCTTGACAAATTTTATACTAAAACTAGCTGACCCGCGCAACTTCGTCTGCGTCACATTATTCATGAATAATATTGCCAAAAAATTAAAAAAAAATTTAGGGGTGGACTACCCCTAACATTTAGGGGGATGAAAAATAGATGTTGGCCGATTCTCATAGATACCGGATAAGCACAAAAAATTTAATCAAAATCGGTCAAGCCGTTTCGGAGGAGTATGGCAACGAAAACTGTGACACGAGAATTTTATATATTAGTCTTTCCTCGAGCACCATTTTATCCACTGGTGAAATTCGGTGCAGTAGTTTTGAGTTTATCGCGAACAGACAGACAGATGCGATGGAGGACTTAGTTTTATAATATGTAGTGAAGTGATAGTGATTACGTGACGGACATTGAACTTATAAGTCTTTTTTAATAATTATTTGTATGTCATGTCCTACTTTACCTTATAAGAAATTTGGATACTAAATAAGCACTAGCTTCAGCACAAGAGTCTTTGCTCATAGCATAAGTTTTGCAAATATTGAAAATCCTTTCCATCACTGTTAATTTCTTTGCTCCCTCAGCAACATCTAAAAGAAGTAATTTCAAGATGTTATTAGTTACTTGAACTGTTAGTTAAATAGTAAGTTCTACCAAATTGATAAGTCAAAGTTGTTTTCACCATAATGAATGCCTTACAAGTATTAAAAAATATTGTGGTTATAAGCAAATCTGTGAACAATTAAAACTTAATTCATTTAAAGTAAATCATCATTTGAAGTCATGTTTTATGCTCTGTTTTTTGTGCTCTTCATCCATTTTTTTTAATTTATTTTTTTGTTGGTCTTTTTTCCCAATGATTAAGGCATCTAAATAGATACAAAGGGTAGCTATTGAGTTCTTATTTAAATGACCTGAAAAACAAAAATACTTTCCTGGTTGTCCAGGTGCAAAGCCATCAAGCCGGCTCATGTGGAAAGGAATGATGACCACTATAGAAAGCCATAGCAGCAGAACAAATCTACTCCTCCAAGTCTCCTTGTCTTTTGGGTCTTGAGCCTCCAGAAATGTTAATACTGTTAGGAGATCTGAAACCTGTAATATGTAGTGTTTTGCAATGCACTCATCTAATTAAAACTATATGAAGTTTGTTAATAGGGTAGATGAATAAAAATATCTAATTAGTCCATCAGATAGATTTCCAAAAATTTTAAGATTTTAGACACATATTTTTTCTTTTTTCATGTTAACACAAAATTAAGACAATACAGTGATTTGAAAACTCATGTGATGTCACATTTCAGTACATTTTTTTACCTAGTAGTGATGTCACAAGCCCCCACTCCTGATTTTTGATGCATCATCTTTTATCTTTGTCATTTTTATAGATTTAAATAGCAAAAAAGTGTGTCTAGCATTTTTCGATTATCAGACTGAGGGACTAAAAAAACATATTTTATAAATCAGGAATCATCCTCTGCTTCTAAAATTGAAAACTTATCAATTTCATATAGTATAAAATAATGTTTAGGTATTTAGCTTTAAAAACTTGGTAAGGTAATCAATGATTCAGTACACTGCCTAATCTTAAAATTATCAGTGCTACCGGTAGCTAAACTTTTGAATGAAAAGGACTTACCTCATGTGGAAGATGTCTTATAACAATTTTGTACCCTCTAACTCTGATAATTTGATACATGTAATTGAATGTAGCATGCTTTAACTCAAACGGCGAGTCCTTATCTTTGATCAAACACAGAAACTTTGATAACATCTTGTCCAAATGAGGATCAAGCAAGTGTGGCTGCTCATAGTATTGCTTCAAGATAGCATAAAGTTTATCATACTCTACTTCAAAAGCTGGCGTGTTATAGATATTTTTGACGTTGTCGATCATATTCAACACATCTTCTATTTCTGAAAAGTGCTCCAAAGCGCACCCCAGGCCAATATTGTCGCATTCATCGTCCCGGTTCACGTCGGTATCGAGCCCAACCATTTTCCAAAATAACGCGTTATGCTAAAATAAAGAACTTATTTCAAAGTAATAATCAAGACAATTTGTAAAATTTAAATAGTTCGTTTTATTACTTTTTATTTGAGATACGATGAATTTCACGATTACTCACGCAGTAAAACTATAAAAACAATATTTTGCTATACGAAATTACGAATGCTTTTGTTTGAAATGACATTGACAAGACTGAAAACAAAATAAATGTCATGAAATGAAATGAAATTGGCAACGAGATAGAAAATACTAAAAGCATATGTGTAGCAGAGAGAGCAACAAGGTGATGCTCAAACTATTAATCTGGCACCATAGACACATAACTTTCGTTTAAACCATAGAGGTAGAAAATAATGTCAATGGTGTCAATGGTTCATATTATCGGACGCGTCCATCAGCCGCTGCTAATGGACGCGGCTGAGTGGTGTAGTGTGTACATTCGGCGGACACGAACTTTCGGACGTATCCGTTCAGCTATGGTTGATAGCCAGAGTAGAGAGTAGAGAGAGGAGATAAATCCCTAACCTGGGAAAGGTTAGGGATTTATCTCCAAATATAGGGAGTAAAAAAGTGCTCCTATAAAAAAAAAACATATTTTTCGAGGCAGTATATTTTTAGAGTTACGGTGTTCGTGTTTGCCATTTTCCGGTGACATAATATATTTAATATTAAGGACCGTGAGTTACCAAAACAGCTAATCTATTTTATTTTTTGACATAACGACACGTATAGACGACATTTTGAACTATTATTCATAAGTAAGAATGCGGATAATATAGAAAAAAAAACAACTGTCGCTAGTGTTAAACACAAAAAAAAAACCGTTTTTATTTTTCCTTCAGCTAACTGGACACGAAAAATACATTTTCTACTGTGATTTCTACATTGGTTACTGTTTTTAGGTGAGCGATTTATTTATAGAGAAATTCTTTATTGCAAACACACGTGTCCTTCTGACGCAAAACGTGTCCGCATCCCGTGCACACTGTCCGCGGACGTTTCCGGCTGACAAAAATATTATCCTGCGAGACAGATTTCTATCGAACGTCCGAACGCTCAAGGACAGCCCAAGGTCAGGTCCGCCGATGACGTCCGATAGTGTGTACACTCAGTTCAATGCAAATTTAGTATTCATTGAAGGAATGAAGGAAATTAGGACAGATACCTGTAAGTCGCATCCACAGACCACATAGAGGCTGTCGCATCCATAAGCTGTGGCTGATGGACGCGATCGATAATATTTTCCACCTTTACTTGTATTTATGTTCATCTCTAGTGATTCCGTACCAGTAACGAGGATCCACAGAACACAATAACCTAGCGGCGAGGATCTCGTTTCATTTCTGCTATGTTTTTTCTGTTCCGTGGCTAAATCAGTGGCTAAATCTGGGTCTCTGCATTGTGCTCTGCATAGTTTATGTTGGTCTATGCTTTGGACAAGCGAGGTTGCCGGTTGGCAACACTATTTCTTTATTTCACGGAGTATCGGGATCTGTTTTGTGTCTAATATTCGCGAAATAATGATTTGTGAACTAAATGTGCCTCATTTTAGGTAACTTTATCGAAAAATGAGCAACCGTAAGTATTTTCAGTTTGTTATTGTTTCATATTGCAACTGGAGCGATGCTATTCACATTGCATTTCCATCTGTAATAGAACAAAATAATACCTATTCAGAGACCCGAGGCCCGGCTAAACGCAGAGTGAAGCCGGTGGAGCCCCAGTCGCTATTGGATTTTGATCTTGAAGGCGAGAGCTCAGATGACTCGGACTTTCGGATAGAGGACCACCCCGATGAAAGCGATGATTATTCCATAAACACCGACGATGAAGAAAAAAGTACGTATTTCTGGTTCTATTTATTTGCTACTACGAGTATTTCTCATTATCTAATGCCTCACTGTAGTTCTTAACATGTGTATGCCTAATAGAGTCATTTCAATATACTAAGTTCTTAATTATTGAACCTATGCTGCCCAAGAGCTGGCTATATTTTGTCTGTGAGCTTTTGCTCAGAAAACTACAGTATTCATTAAAAACTTAAAGAAACATCCCAGGATTTGCAGGAGTTTGTAGAATTCGTAGACAATACTGGAAGTTACAAGGTTCGCAGAGCTGATCCCTATTCATTAAATTCTGTCTTTACACTACAGTCTCTTCAATCTGAAATGCAATTGTGTACAGAGCTTTATTAAACAGTTCACATTATCTTTACAGGAGCTGCATTACAAGGTGAATCTTCAGAGGAATCAGGGTCTGACGATGATGATGACTTCAAGAACTCCAACAAGATTGGAGAAGATAAACCTGTAAATGATGTCCTGGACAAAACCAAACATAAAGAATTTAAGGTACCTATGCATTTGGTTACATAAACCATTAATTGCCCTGACTTCCATATCAGTTTTCAACATTATCATGTTAGCAGTACAGCACCCAGCACAGTGAGTCGAAAAATAAGCACCTGCAACTAAGAGGGATGTGCAATGTGCTTAATTTTGTTCTCAACAAGATGTGGTCTTTGGTCAGAATATACAAACCTGGCAATACGGCCATGAAAAAAATTATCAAATTAATCCATTGTAGGCGATTAAAAGGTTAATGTCAGCCTTTTTCATGTGCAAGGAAAATATTAGTAATTTAGGTAATTACTATGTTTATGTCATGGTAATCTATCTAATTTTAGTCATCCAGTTCAAAATAGGTTTTTTACTATATAGAAATTCAGTTGAAATATTTAACCCTGTGTCTATCTTCTGACTAACATTTGTTTTGTTATCAGTTTCCAGTGGAGTTGGCGAATTTGCTGATATGTGCAGGGTGTCTTGGATCCAGGAGTGATGACTTTAATGAAATTGTGGAGTGCGATGGGTGTGGTGTTACTGTTCATGAAGGTGAGCCAAAATTTCATGTGATAGTTGTCAGAATTTATTATTATGATCTTACTGCAGAAGTATATCAGTAATACCTACTCATCTCTAGTGTACAATGCGCCAAGGGTGTCTTCAGAACACTGAGACTATTTTGTAATGGGAACTGTGATAAAAAAAAAAGATAATTTCGAACATGTGAAAAATCTCTTCTCCTTAATACTTCATGCACACAATTGTACCAAGTGAGGTAGACTTAGTTCCATAAGCATTCTCTAGCAATCGTCTTTAGGGTGCTAAAGATACAAATAGTGTAATTATCCTTATGGCTCTTAGTTTTTGGCTTTTCTACAAGGTTTTTTTATGGACAATTGGACAAATTAAATGCAATGTTTCCAATTTCAGGTTGTTACGGAGTGTCGGATACAACTAGCGAGTCCAGTACAGTCAGTTCAGCATCCACTGAACCCTGGTTTTGTGAAGCTTGCAAAGCAGGTGTCACTGACCCCAGCTGCGAGCTATGTCCAAACAAAGGTATGATTCATTAATATAATCATACATTGCAATTATACCTGAATTATGCATGTCAACCTGTTGGCTACCTTAGTGAACTGGACTTGGAAACAAATTTTGCTACTGTAAGTGTATACATATGCACTGCCATTATAGTTAGGCGGCATTATGTACAGCATATTCATGTCATGATGTCACCAATTACCAACCCTTTGGTTTACTAGAATGAAAATCACAACTGCAATTTAATGAGTTTGATTGGTTTATTATAAATCTTTATGTTTCAGGTGGCATTTTCAAGGAGACTGAAGTTGGCGCTTGGGTGCATTTAGTGTGTGCGCTTTATGTTCCAGGAGTGGCATTTTCAGAGGTAACTTACATTTACTAGTTAAAAACAGATTTGTGAGATGTTTTTTATTTCACTGACAGGATAGTTGTATTCTCCAACACATTTCTATACTTTCCAAAAGAAGATGCATTAATATTTGTTTGGTTCCTTTGCAATGTGAGGATGAAAACGATGTTGAATTGCTTTTTGTTTATGGTGATTTCCATCCAGCCTTCTGCTGCATCCACAATATTTTTGGCCCATCTTTTCTTCTGTCTTCCTACGCGTCTTTTGCCTACTGGGCCCAGCCATTTAGATGTGAGGTAGGTCCACCTTTGTCTTGATATCTCACAAAGTGACCTGACCATTTCCATTCCTTTCTTAGGCTTGGAAATCAATTACTAACTGGACAAAGTTATGAACAAAAAACCAAATTATTAAAAATATACAACACAAACAAAAGAAACACAGATAAATTTCAAGCCGAAACATTTAAAAATGTTTTGTGTTATTGTATTGCAAAATGGCACACTTCAATCTGTAAACGCTGCGCGCGCATGCGCTCTTAGGCTGTATCAATATTTTTTGTATAAAATACGACTTATTGCCATGGCTTGTTCACGAGTGTACAAATATTTAAAAATCAAAGCATTGTGTAATCAAGCTCTGTGTGAGTAGGTACGTATATATGTGTTATTCTTTCAGTTAGGAACTTTATAACACTATAATGTCAGTTGGAGGCTTATAACTTAGCTACAGGTTACTTTCTCCACAGATTTTTTTATTTTATTTTTCATGCATGGTGCAACAAATTTTAAGATGTTAAATAAACGATTATTCTATTGCATGGCGCCTATACGTAGGATTAGTACACAGTATCGGAAAACAGAGGATTTTGGAAAGGAGAAACGAATTTATATGGTTTACAGTTAAACACGACAGACGTAAATAAAAAAAAAAATAAAAAAAAATGTATTGTACAGGTAGAGCGCCTGTCGGGCGTGACGTTGTTCGAGATGGCATACTCCCGCTGGGGCGCGCGCTCGTGCGCGCTGTGCGAGGACGCCACGCTGGCGCGCACGGGCGTGTGTGTCGGCTGCGACGCCGGGCTCTGCAAGACCTTCTTCCATGTCACTTGGTAAGTTGAGTATTGTACAGGTAGAGCGCCTGTCGGGCGTGACGTTCGAGATGGCGTACTCCCGCTGGGGCGCGGCCACTTGAGATAGATGAGATAATGAGATCGAGTAAATTGAAATAGCACTTATTGCGTATGACGTTGCGCGTAACTAACACCATAGGGACTTAACGCGTCATTCAATACAAACGAAGTTGTCGGTGACTATGATAGGCGAAACATTTCAAAAGCGTCAAGCTCTCAACTTTATAATATTTTTTTTTTCACAAATCATACTGTTTTTGTTACATATTTCAAACAAGTATTCATTCTTGATATTCATTTTAATTTACATAAATGACCTGTGCAGCTTGACGCTCAAAAATGGTATCATTCTATCATATGCTGATGACACGGCTCTATTGTTCTCAGCTAAATCAAGAATCGAGGTTTATGAACACGATCAGAATGGTTTAAATATTGTATCTAATTGGCTTCATAACAGTCTTTTAACATTAAATTTAGACAAAACAAAATACATTTTATTTACGACTAGCTTCTGCCCGCGACTTCGTCCGCGTGGAATAGTAACTTTGGGCTAGCGCTAACTTTAACCCATGACTTCGTTTACGTAGAAGGTGAAAATATTTTGAAATAATAAGTACGTTAAGGAGCTATTTTAGCATAAATGCGCGCGCAGTACTTGATCACTATTTTGCTGCGATGTTATTTTAAAACTGCGATATTAATTGAAATCGAATGAAAAACCCTGATGTTGAAACATTCTTCATTAGTGCTACGCTCCTACTTGTCTTAGCGTGATGATATAGGTATATATCCTCGATAAATGGGCTATATATCTAATACTGAAATAATTTTTCAAATCGGACCAATTGATAGTTCCTTAGATTAGCGCGTTCAAGCAAACAAACAAACTCTTCAGCTTTATAATATTAGTATAGATATACCTATATACTGTACCCAGTAAAAAGGTTTTTTTAAAACGAAGCTACTCGCTAGCCTCTAGGCGCCAAGCTAGCCGCCTGCCTGTGCGTTCGCGAGTCGCGAACGCACAGGCAATGCAATGTCGCGAGTTCGCGACCTTATAAGTACAAAAATAATCCTTATAGCATGATTCAGTATTCACGCGCGATGGCTTATTGTTAGCGTATTTCATGTAGGATGACTTTGGTGTTTCTATACCGATTTCTATGATTCTTTTTTATGGAATAGTTAATAATGTTAACTTTTTTAATTAGGGATGACTGAGAGTGTTATAAACGTAAGAGTAGACAATTATAATCAGAAAGCTTCGAACTGCTAAGCTATCGGGAGTTATACGTGTTATTGCGCGTCAATCATAAAAGATAGACATTATGCTGTCGTTGGATATTTTTTATATAATTTTAAGGAGAACATTTCCGTCATACATGATTTCTGTGTAGCTTTCACCATTAAGGTTGCACACGCGACGGAAGCTTAAAAAATGGAGTAATTTCTCCCGTTTTCCCAACATTTCCCTTCACTGCTCTGCTCCTATTGATTGTAGCGTGATGAAAAGTATACTATAACCTGCTCAGGAGTATAAATAATAATTGTACCAAGTTTCGTTAAAATCCGTCGAGTAGTTTTTGTTTCTATAACGGTTATACAGACAGACAGACAGACAGACAAAAATTGTACTGATTGCATTTTTGGCATCAGTATCGATCCCTAATCACCCCCTGATAGTTATTTTGGAAATATATTTCATGTACAGAATTGACCTCTCTACAGATTTATTATAAGTATAGAGTACCAAGTTTCGTTAAAATCCGTCGAGTAGTTTTTGTTTCTATAACGGTTATACAGACAGACAGACAGACAGACAGACAGACAGACAAAAATTGTACTGATTGCATTTTTGGCATCAGTATCGATCCCTAATCACCCCCTGATAGTTATTTTGGAAATATATTTCATGTACAGAATTGACCTCTCTACAGATTTATTATAAGTATAGACTAGCTGTACCCCGCGGCTTCGCTCCCGTCAACTGTCTACCTGTCTACCGACCTACCCCAGTACTCTCTTACTCTTACTCACAGACAATTTGTATTTGACTAATGTCAATATTTATACGATACAAACGTCACTCAATTGTTTTGCCTTCCCGAAACCTCTCCACTAACACTTAAACTTTATGGAATGGTATTAAAGTTCAAATTGACTTTTAAGTATTATTACGAATCTTTTGTATGGGAGTATAGAAAAGTGTTGTTTTTAGTCTTTTTCAGGCAATTTTTATATTTTTTGTCTCCGTAAGAACCATCCTCGTACTTCAAGGAATATTCTAAAAAAAGAATTGGCCAAATTGGTCCAGGCGTTGTTGAGTTATGCGCTTACCAACATATTTAGCCATTCATTTTTATATTATAGATTAGAAAAAATAACCTTCCGCATACTAACTTAAACATTTTCGCACATAATTGCAGAACTTACGCTGACAACGCATGGACTTGTTCCACCTTAGCTAAAGCTGACTATGTGAAATATCTAGGTGTCACGATTGACACAAATCTGAATTTTCGTAAACATATTGATTTACTATGTAGCAGAGTGCGGAAATTAATATAAATTTTCAAATACTTACGTAACGTTGCCGATTATGATTTAATTAAAGGGGTTTATTTAGCTTTGTGTCAGTCCATTCTAACATATTGCATTACTTCGTAGGGTGGTGCTGCGAAGTCGATTTTACTTCCTCTAGAACGTGCTCAAAGAGCAGTTCTAAAGGTTGCCACATTTCGCTCTTTTCGTTTTCCCACACACCAGCTTTACATGGCATGTAAGGTACTAACAGTACGTCAACTGGCTATTCTAAACATCGTACTGCATCAGCATACTGAACTTCCTTATGAAGAAGTACCTTCAGACAAGAGAAGGAAAGATTTGGTTTGTATAAAGTCTCAAACCAAACATGCTTTTGCACAAAAAAAAATTGTGTTTTTAGGACCTTACCTATTTACCAAATTCAACAAGTTGCTCAAAATATATAGTTTGAATTATAAAAAATGTAGTTCTACGCTTGCGGAATATTTACCGAAACTCAATTACATTGACACAGAAAAATTGATAGAAGTCTTAGTATGATAGTTGTTATTTAATATCACTTCGTACGTAACTATTTATTTATTTTGGTTTATTGTGAAAAAGTTTCTGTTCATCTTTGTAACGTTTGCTTGTTTTTAAAGTCGATTTAGATCTATTATTATATTGATTTAGTTAACATATTTATCTGACCAATTTAAATTGTGATGAAGTGTTGGCCTGAAACCCAGGTTTAAATAAACCTAGTTCGGGCAGGTCGCTACATATATTTTAAGTTCCTTAGTTAAATATCTTGTAGTACCTGTATTAAATTTTAGCCATAACCTAGTTTTAAGATAGCCATTAATTACCTTTTGTAAGATTTTTACTATATATTATCTTTCTGTGACTATTTATACACATGTATTGTTAAAATATGAATAAATTGATTTGATTTGATTTGATTTGATTCATGTTGCAATTTTTGACACCAGTAGCCTTTTAGAAATGGACTCACGTTTGCCCGATTGTTACAGTGGCCAACGCTCCGGACTGTTAGCAGAAGCCCATTCTGAAGAAGCGGAACAAGCGGACCCCTTCTATGCTCACTGCAAGCTACATTCTGATAAGACTCTAGTCAAGAAACGCAAGAGGAACTGGCTTGCTTTGCAGTTGAGGACTGAGAAAAGGTAAACCAATGAAAATTATCTATACTAATATTATTAAATTGTGTTTGTGAGGTTTTCTTTTACCAACATAAAGCCACAATATTTGTGAGTGTCATAGGCTGTAGGATGTTAACCCGAGAAATACCGGTTACGGGTCATAGACAATGGTCTTCAGTCAATAAACAGTTTATAATGCAAGCTGCCTCTAATTTCGTCTCATATCACTGGTTACGAGGATGGGACTTTTTAGTAAATAGCCTGACCGAAAATCCGGCAGTCAGAACTCGGAAACTAGTCTAAACAAGGGTATATTAGCCGGCACGAGTCATAAGCACAGATCATTGGCGTATCTAGGGCTTTTCTCCAAGGGCAGCCTGGCCCCGAACCTGAGATGCAATGCCCAATAAGAGATACGATTTTATTCATTGAGCATCGCATCTCAGATTGGGGGCCAGGCCTCCTGCCGGCTAGGGCACGCCACAATAGTGGCTATAAGTCCCCACTTTGAGGAATGTCTAGTGAGGCGCCACGGCGTCCTCACCTTCCGCCTGACGCGGGTCCTCACCGGACACGGATGAGGAAACGCCCGGGTGTCACCACTGCGAGGATCGTCCGGAGGACACGGTGGAGCACACTGTTCAGGTGTGCCCCGCTTGGTCGGAGCACCGCCGTGTCCTCGAAGCGGCGATCGGCAGCGACATCTCGCGTCCAGCCCTGGTCCAATCCATGGTCCGGAGCGAGACGGAATGTGACGCCGTCACCTCCTTCTGCGAAGCAGTCATGCTAGCGAAGGAGGTGGCGGAACAAGAGAGGGAGACAACCTCTCGTCCCGGTCGCCGCAGGCGACGCTCCGGGCGTCGAGGGCCACCGTAGGCGCAGGCCTGTGGATGGTTAGCTATGGGCTAGCTCGCCGTCCGTCCGTCTTATGACGACAGGCCGTGTCGACAGCGCTTTCGTGATTCACGCGCGCCTCAAAGAGTGTTAGCAACAAGTAGGGGCCCGAAAGGGCCGACGCCTGCCGGAGTTGCGGTACTATTCGAAAGAGATACCGCGGCTCCGGAACACAAAGGGCAATGAAGGAAGATGGGTTTTAGTCAGTAAAAGTCTGACACTCCCTTCCGCTCCGCCCAGAGCGGAAGAGGCCATTTGATGATTTCCCATCAAAAAAAAAAATTAAGGCTTCCTGCCGGCTACTATATCATGTTCTATTCATTAACTTATTTGTGTGTAGCTTCAGCTGCATGTGTTGACTGGAAGCCAACCACAACGGGAAACACTAGGTATAATCCGCGCGCGATAAGAATGGGATGGAACCTTATCAAAGTAAATCGAAAATGACAGTTCTCAAGACAAGTAGTGTTAGCAAAAAAGTTCTGAATTAATTATAAATTAGTTATTCCTACGATCAGTCATAGGGTTATGTAAATATACAGAAACCTTTCATGGTTGCAATGCTTCTAATAATAATATTTAGATATATTATTTAACAGTTATTACAATTCGGTTACTTCAATGTCACTCATATTTGCTGTATGAGAATCATCATCAGAGATTTCCTCCCTCATCTTCAGACCTTTCACTTCCTTCAGAAGTATATAGCCTTCCGAATAATAGAAAGAATTACGTAAATGGACTGCCAACTGCAGATGATGGAGATAACGCTATTGAGGACGTTCTGCTTTAATTTATTATGCTTCGCCTACAAATATTAAAGCACATCTATCTATATATATAAAAGAAAGTCGTGTTAGTTACACTATTTATAACTCAAGAACGGCTGAATCGATTTAGCTGAAAATTGGTGGAGAGGTAGCTTAGAATAAAAATAAATCCCACGGGCACTGGAAAATCCCACGGGAACGAGAATTAGTGGGGAGGTAGCTTAGAACCAGGAGACGGATATAGGATAGTTTTTATCCCAGAAATCCCGCGGGAACGGTAAATCCCACGGGAACGGGAACTATGCGGGTTAAACGGGAGCGAAGCCGCGGGGGACAGCTAGTATTTGTATATTATATAAATATAAAAGAAAGTCGTGTTAGTTACACTATTTATAACTCAAGAACGGCGGAACCGATTTGGCAGAAAATTGGTGGGGAGGTAGCTTAGAACCAGGAGACGGACATAGGATAGTTTTTTTTCCACCGGAACGGGAACTATGCGGGTTAAACGGGAGCGAAACCACGGGGTATAGCTAGTTTTATATAAATACCTACCACCTGTGTTCATGAAATCTTTTATATCGGCCACACTTTCTTTAACCCAGTATCGTTGTTCTATTTCACATTCGTTTCGTATTCATCTTTATTGCTAAAGCATCAGGTTCAAGGTTGATTGGGAAAAGGAAAATGTCCACATAGTATGGGAATTTGGCTGGGCATGAACAGGCATTTTGAGCATAAATATAAAACAGGTCTAATATCTAACACCCGTATGGAAGAGAATAATGTAATAAGATGGTATCATGATGCTACAAGCATACACATGTTTTGCTTAATTATTTTGATCCGTATGATTCAGGTCGGCGAGTTCGAAATCCATATTTTAAGTTGGGGTCAACAATGGGAGTAGTGTCGGAGTAGGCGTGCTGGGGACAACGTGAGAAGGAATATTGTTATTTATTTTTTATTTATTTATATATACTTTATTGTACACCAAATGAAAAATACATAAAAGAGACCTGTTAATTTTTTTTAAACATTGCCCCACACTAGGAATTTCTCCTGTACCGTGGGTGCGTTTACAAACATACAAAGTCACATACACAAACAGCCAGACCCGGAACAACTATCTGTAGGCCATACAAATATTTGTTCCGTGCGGGAATCGACCGAGCGAGGCGATCGCTCAACCACTGCGCCAACCGTGCCGCTGTTCAAAGCTAAAAAATTACTTAAAAATAATCTGAGTAAAGCGAGGAAAACAACAACATTACAAGTGACTTCACGTGACAACTGATATTGTCATTAAGTTTTTTTTAATAACCGATTTATATTTGACTAGCTGTCCCCCGCGGCTTCGCTCTCGTCAACTGCAATTTTCTTTTTTTTTTTCTAAAAAATCTTAAAACAAACACAACAAAAAATAATTATCGAAATTGGTCCAGCCATTCTCGCGTAATGCGATGACCAAGGGAAATAGGGATTCATATATACATACTTAGGTATAAATATATTTATATCTTTAGATTAAAAATCGAAATTCATTGACCACCTTCGTTACTTTTCTTTTCCAATTATATTCATAAAAAATCATGTTTGAATTTAAGTGAATACAAATAACAGCTACAATAAAAAATATTTTATTTTAAGAATAAGGAGGACTAAGTTCAACTTCAAAAAGAAGAACTTGTATCGACATGTAAATAATTATTTTTAAAATATTCGATTAATTGTAGGCAACTGGCAACACTGTGAAGAACGAGTAATGTCAATTTGTCGAAGAATAAAAAAAATATATTAAAAACCCTACGCAAGATGATACAAAAGTATTGAATAAATATGTGTTTTAAAACAAAACATGATTTTTGATTTATTTGTATATTTCCGAGAATGGACAAATCCTTTGATAGTTTCGGGTAGTATGATTTGCTGGTTGATTCTAAAGTGGCCTTTTTAGACCCGCTGGCAACTTTTGTGGACGCTACGTCTGGCCGGCGGACCGCGCGCTTCTCAGTTCCAAAAGGTCGCATCCCATTCTTATTGCGCGCGAGTAATCGATTGAGCTTGAAATAAAAACAAACTTATCAGATGGACAAAACACATCCTATATTCGTTACAGTCTAAGAAGTCTGATTTGACAGCTGAGTAGAGAGGGATAGAACATCGCAACATAAGTGTGAAAGAGATTTATTTTCATGTCGCGTTCATACTTACTAGTAAAGCAATGTTGCAGTGTCAAATCCGAATTCTTAGATTGTCACAAATATCTATTTAAATAAAAATAAATCCCTATTTCCCTTGGTCATCGCATCACACGTGAACGGCTGCACTGATCTCGCTGATTCTTTTTTTGTTGTGTTTGTAATTGTCAGGAGAAGGTTCTTATGTAAAAAAACTTTAGGAAAGTTGCCAGTTGACGGGAGCGAAGCCGCGGGGGACAGCTAGTAAGATTATATTTTGTAAATAACATGCTATTTCCCTTGTTTTAGAAAAATGGAGTTAATAAACAATTTAAGTACAGAAGAGAAATTAAGAATTCAGCGCAAACTAGTGAAGTACAGGAAGAAGTATTTGATACAGAAGGAGAACAGGAATCCTCCTTGGGGTGAGAATAATAAATAATAATAATAATGTGCTGCGTTTTCACCAGAGATGTGCGATGATGCGTAGCGAGGGATGTGTTTGTTGAGAACCAATAGAATGGCTTCATTTACCGCTTTTCTAGTAACGTATTTAGCCTTTATTATACCAATACAGCCTGCAGGACAAACGCAACAAGATTCTGAAGACCGGAGGGTTTTCACAATCTTGTCCGGTTTGTGTGCAGCGCGAATTGAATGCGTTCTTTCAAGTAGCAAAGCAACTGATTTACATTTTATTAAATGCATAATTATTGCTAGATTAATTTGACCACAATTTATGTATTTTATGTGTTTATGTAAAAAATCCCTGTGTACCCAAATAAATTGTTTGATTTTAATAAGATCAATTGCACCAAAAACTTGAACAAAAACTCAAGGTTAAAAAACAATGTTTCATGCTTAATGGCCTTGTGTTATTAACTAACTCAGAGTTATAAGATAACTTTTGCTGTTCAAGCGGACCATAGACTAATGACGAATATGTTTATTTGTACAGTACCAACACAGAAGATGGCGCGCCTGCTATACAGCAGTGCGTCAGCAATGAGGAAGTTCCAGCGAAAAGCCGAGTGTATGGGTATCGATACCCACGCCTTGGAGTTTCAAGACGCACAGGTAATAGTTGCATAGAATAATATCTAATGTTATCATTTCCGAGTTATGAAGAGAATCGCAAAGTTATTTATTACTAGCTGACCCACGCAACTTCGTCTGCGTCACATTTTCCATTAATGCTCGTCTCCTTTTAGTCTTAGCGTGAAAATATGTATAAGCCTATAGCCTTCCTCGATAAATGGGCTATCTAACACTGAAAGAATGTTTCAAATCGTACTAGTAGTTCCTGAGATTACCCCCTACATACAAACTTACAAACAAATGTTACCTCTTTATAATATTAGTAGACTAGCTTTTGTCCGCGACTTCGAACGCGCATATCCCGTTTTTCCCGTCCCCCATATAGCATTTACTCATGAATGTGGCTATCATCCTAATCTTATTTTTTTTTTTTTTTTTTTTTTTTTTTTTTTTTTTTTTTTTTTTTTTTTTTTGGGATGGGAAATCATCCAATGACTCCTCCCGCTCTGGGTGTAGCGGGAGGGAGTGTCAGACTTCTACTGACTAAAACCCATCCATGTTCCTTCATTGCCCTTTGTGTTCCGGAGCCACGGTGTCTCTTGCGAATAATCCCGCGACTCCGGCAGGCGTCGGCCCTTTCGGGCCCCTCTGTGTGCTGACTCTCTTTGAGGCGCGCGTGGAACACTAACGCGCCGTCGACACGGCCTGTCGTCACAAGACGGACGGACGGCGAGCCACCCATAGCTCGCCGTCCACAGGCCCGCGCCTACGGTGGCCGGAGGTCACCAGTTGGTGTCCCCCGACGCCCGCGTCGTCCACCACGGCGGCCGGGACGAGAGGGTCTCCTCTCCCTCTCCGCCACCTACTTCGCTAGCATGACTGCTTCGCAGAAGGAGGCAACGGCGTCCCATTCTGTCTCGCTCCGGACCATGGCCTGGACCAGGGCCGGACGCGAGAGGTTGCCGCCGAATCATCATCACGAATCATCCTAATCCTAATATATAATATTCTTCCTTAACTGAGTGATTGCCAGACAACGAACAGCCGAAACTACTGGTCATAGAAAGCTGAAATTTGGCACGTAGGTTCCTTGGGGAGTTCCAGTTCCAAGGGAGCTAAGTGGGGTTTTTCCGAAATTCTTACGGCAACGGGAATAAACGTACTAAGTCGCGGGCGAAAGCTAGTATAAATATAAAATAATTTTCCAAATGCGACTGGTAGTTCCAGAGATAAGCGCGTTCAAACAGACAGTCTTCAGCTTTATTATATATAGTATAGTAAAGATTGTGGTGTTTTACACCGTCAATAGCGGCTGGTAACGCGACGCGTTTGAATATTAATAGCTGTAGCAGTGTATTTTTTTAAATAATGGAATATAATGGCAGTGATGACAGCGTTATGGATTTACTAGCTGACCCACGCAACTTCTTCTGCGTCACATTTTCCATTAATTCTGCGCTCCTTTTTGACTTAGCTTAATGATATAGCCTATAGCCTTCCTCGATAAATGGGCTATCTAACACTGAAAGTTCTTGAGATTAGCGTGCTCAACCAAACAAACAAACAAACAAACTCTTCTGCTTTATAATATTATAACTCAGAGGTTCTCAGATTTTGTTGTGCAAGGCGTTGCGAACGTTCGACACTCGACTCTCGTGCGCGTACCTGAGAGTTTCTCTGATTTTGTTCAGCAAGGCGTTGTGAACGTTCAGGTGAAGATTCTCCCATACGGCGTATTCTTGCTGCCCGTGCTTGAGAACTATGTTTAGTAAGTTGAGACATGGCTCTCTTTAGGCATTTTCAAATGTTTAAGAAAATGTTAATAGCGTGTAATATTCTAGCTCTGAAAAGAACTGTTGTGTAGCCCTGAAAAGAACTGTTGGTTAGCCCTGAAAATAACTGTTGGTTAGCCCTGGAAAGAACTGTTGCTTAGCCCTGAAAAGAACTGTTGTTTGGCTCTGAGAAGAACTTTTGCGTAGGTGCAGTTTTAAGAACGAAATCTAAAGAAAATCGCACGAAAATTATTAGACTTCGCGCACGACCGCTGCGTAGGGAGCCGACGTACTTATACTTATCTATGGAGCCGACCTCGCGGCTGAGCCGCGCGGGTACCTTACTCATAGATCTAAACTCCCCTCCCGCACGCGCACCCCCGCCTTGGTGACGTCCACTTCGCAACGGGTCGTGCAGCAGAAATCGTAATATTTTAATTTCGCCATAACTTCAAAACCAAACGTCCGATTTTAATCATTCAAAGACCAAATATTATCTACATAAACTGTACTTAGTGATGAAATACTTTATTTTGATAAAGATTAATAGCATGAGTAAAATAAACGCGTTTAAATGTAGTCCAAAAAAAATCAAGATTTTTAAATTAAAAAAATGGTTGTTGTGCCTCACTCGACATAGATAGGTATAGTGTGTCGCGGACTTTTTTGTAGATATTTATAAGATCTACAATTAATTAGAACAATGTATGGTTCTATCTTTTATAGTTTAGGCAGCGTACACAAAAGAAGTTACTTTTCTGGTTGATTTTTACACCTTGTGTCCGAAAAACCCAAATATCTTACGGAACCCTATTTTTTCCAAAATAAAATATAGCCTATGTTACTCGTGGATAATGTAGCTTTCGAATGGTGAAAGAATTTTTAAAATCGGTCCAGTAGTTTTTGAGCCTATTCATTACAATCAAACAAACAAACAAACAAAAAAACAAACAAAGTTTTCCTCTTTATAATATTAGTGTAGATTTCAAACTAGCTAACCCACGCAACTTCGTCTGCGTCACTTAATCTGCCTCAGGCATATAAACTGAGGCAAAGACGACGGCCATCCCTGTGGCTCCACGCTGCATATACAGCCTAGCTGCAGAGACATCTCTGCAACAAAAGTTACTTAAGAGCTGTGCTTTGAGGTTACCTGTGACATATATTTATTTATTTTATTTTATTTTATTTGGGAAACAAACAGATGCAATAACACACTTATGTAAACAATTAGTTCAACACAATCCAGAAATAGTTTCCACAGATTACTATACTCGTAAATCAACCTTAACGTAACAACAACCAGAAGCACATCACCATAAATACACGACCAATACATGCCACAAACGACGCCAACCAACCAATACGCGCTACCAATACGTGCCATATATGCACGATCTAGGGTGATCATGGTCTGCAGTAACAAGGAGCTTACCACCGAGATTGGATAGTCCTCGTATGTGGCCTCCCCTAATCCACGGCTCCTGGATCAGGGCTATGGCCGTGTGTTGAACCTCCAGCCACTTGCGGAGCTGAGCCGTCGCGGTCTGACTGTGGTGGAGGTTAGCCTGCACGACTTTACAGGCCGACGAAAGGGACGCCATCGCGGGCGAGACCCTCCTCGTCACCCTCCAGTCGCAGCCCGGCAAAAAGGTCGCCCTCCTCGAAACCGTCCCCCCCCCGGGTCCGAAGCCGGGGACAGTATTACGTCGTCCAGCTCCCCCCCCCCCCGTTGAACGGACGGCATCCACGATGGCGGCAGGGGCGGCCGACACTGCTTCTCCAGCAGGTTCAGCCGCAGTTGCTTCCGGGTTGTTTAGCGGGGAAGTGGTCCCCCCTGCATCTTCCAGCAGCTGCTGCGTAGTAGGGTCCCACCCCCGAGGGACGTCGACGAACCGTCCATTCGGACCCTGGAACCTCACGTACACCGACCCCAAACCAATAGAGAGTCGGCCTCGGCGCTCATCAGGGTCGGAACTTGGTCCTCGGGGATACCCAGCACCACGAACCAGCATGCCTTCTGCTTCTCGGCGTGCAGCACTACTCACCTCCTTATATCGATCCAGCGATTCTGGTACCATAGGGCTTGTCCAATATAGGTCGAGTCCTCGTGGACTCCCTGTTCGTCGGGGATGGCAATGCCGCAACGTACCCGCTTCTGGATCTCCGCCTGGCTCTTGACGACTAGCGAGGTACTAGCCGGGAGAGCCAGGTTGGAGACTGTCTTCTTTAGCCAGGCTAAAGTACTCTTTAGCCTGGCTAAAGAAGACAGTCGCTTAAGGACTCCACCGGCGAACAGCGGCTTCGCGTTGAAGGTCGGCCTTGGTGTGTCTGCTTGCGGATGGCAGCTAAGACCTGGTTCGATACTCCCTGGCTGATGATTCCCCTCCAGTCGCAGGTTATTGCGACGTTCAGGGACGCACTGGCAGCTTGGGCGTAGCTTCTGTTGGCAACCCGTTGGGACTGGTCAAGCCGCGGCCGCTTGTGCTCTCCACGGGACGAAATCGTCTCGTTGAGGGCTCGCTTGGCCACAGTCTGATCGTTCCCATCGGGTTGCTGCGTCGTGGTTGCCATCTTGGCCGGACCTCCTGCGGATTCAGATGGCGGTTGACTGGGTGTTGGTCGGCTAGTGCCGGCCGCAGCCCGCAACCGCTTCTCTTCAGAGAAGTTCAGCTTACCTTGCTTGGTAGGTTTAACCGAGCTGGTGGCAGCAACCTGCTTGTTTTGGGGGGCTCTGCGTTCCCGCGTGCTTTCCTGATGCCGCTTCTTACGCGTCAGCCTTTCCCTCCTCTTACCCTGGCTTGCGGGAGCTGCTGGACCTGAAGGGTCCGAAGCAGAACAGGTGCAATGGGCTTGTGGATTTGATTTTTTGCCCTTGCCCTTACCTTTGCCCTTGCGAGTATGCACTTCCCAGGCGCTCGAAAACACGTCCTCGATGCTGCCTGCCGTCTCCGTTTGACCAGAGACTTGCTACAACCTGGGATGTGGCTTGTAGAGCCACAGGAGGAGGAGGAGGGTGTTTGGGGAGGCTACTTCCGGCAGAGGTATTAACCGTCTCCGTTTTCGCCTTAGTGTGTAAAGGATCGGTACTGGTCCCATGCAGCACAGTTTTCCTTTGCTTGGAGTGGGACTTTTTGGTCTTAGTTGCGGTTTTCGCTACAACCGGACCGACACCCGGGCTGGCGCCCGCGCTGGCGCCCGCGGCGTGAACCGCAGGACATCCAGGCACCAGGGGTACCTCGCTTAGGAGCTTTGCCAGCGTTCGCCGACTCCACTCCTGCGGTGTTTTTAGTTGGCTTCAATACGTCCATACTAAAAAGAATAACACGTTCGTCTTCCTGGCTCCCACCCTCCATGGAGCCCGCACCTGGGAACTTTGAGCTATGCGAGTGCCATATTAGAGCAAGCCACGCGAGTACCAATAACGTCAATTGATGCGTAACTTGTCTGTGGGTTGCAGTGGAAACGACCTCATACATTTTCATGCAAGGCGAAGCCCACACACGTGCGTAGCCTCTCCGTGCGCCGCAGTGGGTTTCCGCCTTTAATCGTCTCTTGAATGTGTCAGTGTTTGATATGATTAGTTCAATTCAATATTTGTTTTGACATTTAATCAGTGAGTTTGCGAGTTAAAGGTTATTTTGTGCTACATAAATCCGAAACTATAAGGAATATCGAAAAGCAATTCAATGAGTCTCGAGCCCGATTCTGATGAAAGAATATGCATCATTGGTTTTTTGAAAAATCAGTTTTCCTAGCCAGGAATCGCAAAGTATATTTTTGAAAAAAAAAAAAAAAAGAAATGGAAGGAGTTGGGCTCGTTTAAATGACGAATTGGTACGTGTTTGAGAGTAACGGAAACAAAGTTGTTACAGCAAAACGTTTTAAATTTAATAATCAAAGAAACAACATCTTCGCACTGCTTCTTTGGTAGCGGCCTTCCCAGCAAGGCGTCCGAGCCTTTAAATGATTTCTGGTCATTTTAATGTCTTTGACCTCAATAGAATCCGCATTCACAATTGAGTTGCACTAAATCGTGTTGACTAACAGCGGGCTTAGACCGGCTCCGTGGTAGTTCCGGCTTACGTAGTAGGTGGTAGGTGCCAACCTTCCAACACATCGCCAAGTTCACCCGCAACACAAATAATCATGAGTAAGGAACCTATGGAACTTATACAACATGTTTCTTTTGATTTCCCATAACTCTACGTTAATCCCGACAACCTAAATATATTTTTTTGTTTTAAATTTTTCAACAATTTGGCATTTACGTTAAGGTACAGACGCCAGCACATCAAGCTATCCGAAACTTTCAAATTTTCCTTATCATCCTTGAACCTTACGTTTTCTGAGATAGAGTTGAAAATCTATTGAAGAAATTTGACAGATTGTTGTAGCTTGATGTGCTGGAATTATGGCTTGTTATACAGGAGACAATTTTTAACCATGTTATTTAAGTTTGCTGTTATCTATGTAACTACATTTCGGAATACAAATTTCATAGGTATTTTACATTATTTTTATTATTTATTTATTTGTGATGGGTTTGCTCTTGACTCTAGTTTTGGTCAGAGATGACAGCGACAAAGTGTACGATGGAGCGAGCTTACCCAGATGGAGCCTGTTTACTCTAACTTTGAAGAGATTAGGGTTGTAAGCGTTCGGAAACCCAGACGCAGGCAAAGTTCCACTCCTTTGCTGTGCGCATTATGAAAGACGTTTGGAAACGCTTAGTGCGAATTCGTGGAATAGCAACAAAGTAGGGATGGTAAGTTGCAGTGCATCTGGATGTCCGATAGTAGGAGGGAGCCGGCGGAATGAGGTCTTGGAGCTCTTGGGCACACTCACCGAAATATTACACTTTGTATAATTTAATAAAAACATATTTTTCTCGATGCCTATGATCCTAGATGGCAGCTCTAAAAGACGTTTCCCGTCGCTGGCACGTGCAGCCCGCGTTCTCCGTGGAGTTCGTCGGCTACTACCTGGAGCGGAACACGCGAGTGGCCTCACTGCGGCAGTCGCTCGAGCGACTCACCAGGGAGAACGAGAAACTGTTGGGGGACGATGATCAGCTGAGGTTGGACTATGATGAGGTGAGCTCAATATACTTTTAATTTGGAGATCTTTGGTGACTTTTTTTGTTGGTGTACATTGTGTTCCACTGCTGGGCAAAGACTGGTAAAAATAAAATAATAGAACTCAAATTCGAACAAATCAATTTACTGGTTTGTTTGTTAGGATAGGTCATTACAAATCAGTGATGGGTAGAATGTGGGGCAGTGACACTTGCTTCCTGAGACCAGTGGTGGAGAGTCCTTAGACCTTTACTCTGAGGCATTATGTGAGGAGAATTTTCAGGGGTCTAAAAAGGCCACTTTAGCAGAATCAGAAAGCACATCATGCTACCCGTCACTGTCAAATTTCCTCATGTTCATCTTTTTTTTTAGGTATTTTTCTACAAACGAAAGTTGCGAGTCACCTATCTTCACGAAAGGATTGATTTTATCGCACTATGTTTTTATAAAAAAAAAACAGGAAAAACCTGTTACTAATATTTTCGATACCTATGCTTAATTACTCAAATGCCTTTGATGATATCTTAGGGAAGTAAAAATATTATCTATATACTACATACATTTTAATACCTAAATCGGTATCAAAATATCAGTATTACAGCATGTTTGCCATATCTTATAAAAAGTACTAAGAATTTGTGGATTTGAACTGAAAGAGGCTTGACACATATACAACCTCTGATGAAAATATTGTGAGGATGTTTTCCTCGAACCATCCATTATCAATCCCCATGTGTTTTCCATCATGTGCGTTCTGTACTTTCTACCTACTCCGATGGGAAAAAGGCGTATTTTTCCTTCCTTCAACCCGCACAGAACTATAGATTACAGCTAGATCACTCTCACAACGAAATCCAGAGTCCCAGTATCAAGAACAAATAAGAACTTTTGATTGGTGGTTTGGAACTGAATCAAGTGAAAGGTTAGGCTAAAAAACACCGATTACATAACCTAATCTCCACATCTAGGCTTCAAAAGAAAACACAGACGCTTTGGCAGCTTTAACATCGACGCGACAAGCGTTACAGAAGATATACGACGCTATAATAGCGTTGTGTCCGAAGAGGACTGCCCCTCCTATACTGGAGGACAAGCCGCTACTCGCGCCGGAGTTGCCGCGATCGACACCCAAAGTGACGCCGCTACAGCTGCAGAAACGGTTAGTGCACGGTTTTGGTTGCTCGAGGGGATTTATGAAGAGTTATGTGATAAGGGAGTGTAAAGTCTGGGCATACAGAGCACGGAGGCCACCTTTCGATGGTTGAGGCGGTCTTAATACTTTATATATTATGTCACCGGAATTCACGCGACATTTTACAATCTTACGGTGTTTGACATTTTCCGGTGGCATATACACAAGCTTTTCACCATTAACTTTAACACAAATATTAAACGTGGTATAAAACTTGTAACAGGATAAATGCAAAACGATATAATACAAATACCTATAGTACTACTACAAAAAATCTGTTCGGACAGTAGATTTTTCGCGATTTCGGGATTGGTTCGATAGTAAAGCATGTTCCGCACGGATGTAATCCGGCGACCCATCCAAGGTGACCTTGGTGGGAGCTTGGTTTCCATCCGCGAATAGTATTTGCATTTGCCATCTACATGGAATGCAACAAGAAAGGTCTCCTTGTATGGGACGCTAGATGACATCCGTGTGGAACATCCTTAAAAGTGGTTTATTATAATGATGAGTATTATGACCCCTTTTCAATTCCTGCGTTCAATCTTTTAAAAGATGTGCGCTTAACACAGTTTTGACGCCACGTATTTTATAAGTACTGTAGAGTCTCTAGCTAGAGTCTGTAGGCGTTTCAGTGCTCTGTGGCTTTCCAGACCTTCCCGAAAATAACCTTTTTAAACGTTGCTTAGACATGTCCCTTCACTAGAGCGAGGCGAGCGAAGGAACTTTTCTAAGTTTTGGAAATATGTGGTCAGGTCTAAAGCCGGTTACAAACCAAGAGCTAAATTTAGCCAAGCTCGCATAGCTGAGGTAATTTTTCATACTTAGGCTGCGTTTCCACCAGAGATGTGCGAGGATGCGTAGCGAGGGATGTGTTTGTTAAGGACCAATAGAATCGCGTCATTTACCTAGCCTCGCTCAGCGTAAGCGATTCTATTGGTTCTTAACATACACATCCCTCGCTACACATACTCGCACATCTCTGGTGGAAACGTAGCCTTACACAGCTTAGTACACATGGTTTGCGGTTTGCACACACGTGTGGTGAACCTCAGTCATACGAGTCAAGCATATAAAAATTTAGCTTAGCTTTTTGGTTGCAAGAAGCTTTTTGGTGGTCTTTTTGAAGTTCTCAGTCCATTTAAAATGAAATACACGTTTCAGTGACACGTTTTTAAAGGTGGGTATCCACTATGCTCGCGAACCTCTTGCGCTTCGCTTCCTGTAACTGATCCACATAGTGGATACGTTTGCGAACTAGGTTCGCCAACATAGTAGATACCCACCTTTAAAGACATTCGAACCTGTAGCACGAACAGAATTATGAATTGACGTAACTGTATAATCACTTGTAGCTTTATCATGTCTTTGTTTAGACCTTAATAAGCTCACGGGTCACTTTGAAAATAAATATACATCATAATGATAATGTTAAAATTCCGATACTAAGAACTGCGCAACGTTGTGATAAGTGAGTGGTCTTTGAACCAATGAATACTAGTCAGATTAAATTAGATTGTAAAACGACGCAGCGATGATACAACTTGATACTTATGATGACCATACGCTGCGGAGTTGCTCTAGCTAATTTAATTTGTCTCTGTATAGTAGTAGAGACCCCAAAAGAATAAATAAAATAGTACCTAACTAACATTTTATTGTTTCATAGACTAACTTTGGCCAGTCCTTCAACAGTGACTTATATTTCACTCGATGTTCGTGCTAGAGGTACTTATCATTACCCCCATATGTAATACGTGATGTACTGTATCGAGGGTCGACCAGCAGGTCAATGTCTGTGCCAACTGCGGCTGCACTTAAGATGGGCGTTGGTTTTCCTCTTAGCGACAACCCGGACGCTCGCCAAGGAAAAGTTCTATCAACCTCTTTGGAAGGTAAGTATCATTCTACGTCACTGTGTTTGGTGCAGGACTGTTATTTTGCAATGGCATTTAAGGACTTACATGAATCTCAAATTTACTTTCTCATATTGTTCTCAATTAACACAGGAGATTTGGTACAGATTATCGTAACTTTCAAAAATAAAGAATTTTATTTACAGAAAACAAAGGTCACTGACGAAAGAAAGACGAAGCTAAAATACTAAAAAAGATATAGTTCTAACTGAGGGCTAGTTCACGTAATTTTATGACGCGCCGATTAAGTGTTAGTGCAGTTGCTGTTAAGTTTAAGTTTGAGTGATAAACGGTATTCTTGTAATCTTTGAACTGCGCGTAAGCTGCGCGTGAACTGCACGTCAACTGCACGACAACCAGACTCGACCAAACTTACGTATGGTGGGGATAAAAAATATTACCTACTGACTAAATAATCGAATAGAATCGATTACATTTTAATGAATATGACGTTATTGAAATATTAAAACATACACTTAAAGCACCAGCAGTCATTTTGAGACGTCAAACAAATAGTAGAATACCGATCATGTTGCGTTCCGAAGCACGCACCAAAGAGGCGCAACAGTAGAATACCGTTAGTGCGCTCTCGTGACGCAAACTTGACGCGAGCGTGTCTGAATAGAATAGAATACTCTTTATTATGTACACCATATACAGCCGCCATGCACAGCGGTAGAGAATACGGAAAGCGTTGTTTTGATCGAAACTTAACTTCAACTGCACTGCAACAAAACTTATTTAGTTACGTGAATTAGCCTACTGAAGAGTATTCATTAGTCATGAGTGCCACTGCCAAATAATTGCCTTGGAAGTATATTAGCTAATAGTTTCGGTACAAGTTCGTACCCGACTGCAGGCAGCAGCAGCCATCAGTAAGCGGCGACGTGGTCTTTGAATTTGTATAAAACTAGCTTTTGCCCGCGAGTTCGTACGCGCATATCTCGTTTTTTCCCGTTCCCGTTGGAATTTCGGGAAATCCTCTCTTAGTGCTCCCCGACACTTCCCAAGGCACCTACATGCCAAATTCCAGCTTTCTAAGACCAGTAGTTGGCTGTGCGTTGTCAGTCAGTAACTCAGTAACGCAAGAATTTTTATTTATTAGGATAGAGGCAGGCGATGTGTCGCTAGCTACGAAAGGTATTTCATATAATACATAGAAATCAGTCGTGATGCAGCGACACTTTGCCTGCTGCTGCTGCCTGCAGTCAGTGTCGTACTTGTACCTTTACCGTTTCGAAACAAAACATGGCAAGTTAGGCTTAAGATAATTATCACGTACAAAGACTTTGGAGATGACGCCAACCTGTCATAAGCTGATCAGATAGCCATTTACATAAATACAAACTTCTATCGGAGTCATTAACACGTGACAATTCGATTAACGAGATAGGCAACAATTTGCGCAGTTATTTTACTGTAGTAACAGTTATCAGGAGTCTTAAGTAACGTTTAAAATTGTACGCAGTAGTGATGATGCCGTTCAAAAAATTACAATCATCGTGATGGTTATGTAAATGGAGAAAAATTATTTTTTTAAGTCATCCTTACTTGAATGTTAAGAATATTCCCAGTATTTAGCTTCTCTCTATGCCTATAGGGAGAAGATAAATACTGGGAATATTCTTAATTTGAATACTCTGGCCAAATGGGGTATTAACTAAGCATCCCATTAAAGTGCCAGTATGGAGCCTTCACAAGACATGCATCATCATCTTCCTGCCCTTATCCCATGTTACTTGGGGTCGGCGCAACACGTTTTTTTTCTTCCACTCTGCCCTATCAGCCGTCAATCTTTCACTAACTCCATTTTATTTCGTATCGCTCCTCACACAATTTATGCATCTTTTCTTTGGCCTTCCTCTCCCTTTCCATCCATCCAAATTTATGTTCATTAGTCTTTTAGTTTCCGCCCTCCTCTTCACATGACCATACCAAGATAAGCGATTCCCTTTTAACTTTTCCGTCACTGGCGCCACTTTTAAACTACCTCTAATGTAGTCTTAGCCTTCACAAGACATGCATCTTCTGTTAATTGCCCTTCGTGGACAACCAGCTACATCTGGGATTCAAACGAGGCTAATCATAGAACCAGTATTAATTACTATTAACAAAATTAAATTTGAGTAAGTTGACACGAAAATAAAGAAATAAGCTTGATACTACATCCAACATTTAAGTTAAGTAAAGCTAAGGTTACCTAAGGAATTGGTGGCGCAATCCAATGAAATCATTTTGGGTCGAATGCCTACTTCCTCTCACTTCAGTGCTAGGCTTTTTTTTAGGATGGAAAATTACTCCTTTCTAAGGGAGTGGCAGACTACTGCCTAAATCCATCCGTATTCCTCCAAATACCCTGCGTGACAGGGCCGCGGTGACTCCTTCCTACAAATAACGGAACCTTGGCAGGTTCCGCATCCGTGGCAGTCCAGTGCTAGCTGGCTTGTTAGTAGATGGTGGACAGATCTAACAGGCATTATCAAATAAACGTAATGCCTCATATGGGGGATCGACTAAATTTACAGAACAGCTGATTTTTAGGATTCCGTACCCAAAGGGTAACCGATGGATAATAAAAATTAAGGTTTATGGTACGGAACCCTTCGTGTGATAGTCCGACTCGCACTTGGCTGGTTTTTTTACGATTTTGGGTTTGGTCCCATGGTAAAAGTTGTTCATAAAAATGAATACAATGTCTCTTATGATGTATTGCGTTTTCTGTTTCACATTGTATGACTTATCTGCCTAGGCTATGTTGGGGTCGGCTTCTAGTCTAAATAGAATCAGCTAAAATAGTATGGATACACCATAACAATATTTCAAGCTTTTAATTCGCTAAGTTCTCCTCAGGGACTCACGCCGCTATCCAATAAACTTGCAAATGTTATAAACCAGCTATTGCTCGCGACTTCGTACGCTGATTTCCCGTTCCCGTTGGAATTTCGGGAAAACCTCTCTTAGTGCCCCTTTACACTTCACAAGAAACCTATACGTCCACTCACATCCGGCTTCCCGTGCCCGACGGGACGGAGAATCGGACGGAGAATAATCGGTTAAATACGATTCGTACGAACATGATTTTTCTCCGTCCCGTTCTCTGTCCCGTCAGGGATGAGAACCGATGTGTGTGGACGACCGACCGTTTGTTTGTAGTTAAACACGTGCAGTTAAACCTTTGTTACGTGAGTCGATAACCGCAACCAATTTGCGTAGCGGTAGGTATGACTTGCTTTACATTCTTATCAACTTAATAGATCACAAACAGATTCAAAAATAACTTTTTAAGTGTCGTACGTGATGGAGAGTCACGTACGGCGCTTAAAAGTTATATTGCATTGTCATCGGATTTACATTACTGCGTAATATTTTAACCTAATCAGATTAAGGAAAGTGATGGAAATCGGACACACGATCTGACTGTTAGATATGTTGGATGTGAAAAGCTTGACTTACAAAAGTTAACAAGTTAAAATAAAATAGTAAACCGTTCATGTAGGAAACCTTAGCTTTATTAAGTAGGAGCTAGTTGACATGACAGTCACTTCAGCTTTGTCTCAGGAATGGGCATCTCCGATGTCTGATATTTTTGCTATTGAACATGTGCATAAGCGCCTGCTTATGTCCCACTCACGAAAGTAGACCAGTATAGCATATAACACAGTGTGTCTGCTAATTACAGTGGTCCTTCCCTCTTCTTGCAAGATTTGAGAAAAGTACAAAAAACATTTAATTTAGCTACCTAATTGTCATATTACATTTTGGACCGTACCGCAAGGCGCAGACAGGTCGCAGTTCTAAGATATTTATAATTTTATTAATTCTGCTCAGTGAACGGCACATGAGATGGTAAAATTTTGTCATTGACAGTTAAGGGGCGATATTCCTAATGCAAATGCTATTACAATCATTGAAGTGCCGTTGACTATAGTTCACTTGGCGTTCGCTTAGACCTGGCTGTGTCATGTAAGATCCCTAACTTTTCTTTTCCTCTGAAAAAGCTTTAATTGGTCGACTGCGTGTAGTAGATGACATTGCTATGGTAGACGCCAAAAAAATCGTGTTAACCTTTCCCTAAAATCTCTTCGTAGTTATATCCGAAACAGTAAATTATTATATTAGTGCGGCAAGTTGGCTTATACAAACTCGGCTTAACATAGTCACGAGTTTGTAAATACCAATATCTGCACGTGTATCATACAAAATTTTACAACACATTTGCGAAAAAAACAGTAATGAGACAAACTTTTTATTTTTAGATCAGTCGAAAAGTCGCAACAATCTTTGCAATATAAAAATAGCTCGAATTGCAAATTTTAAATTAGAACTACATCGTCCGAGACATCGTCGTCTCATATTTGTCTCAAGAGCGCTTCCAAGGAGGTTCAATCATTCAGCTTATTATAATCCGCACGCGATGTGAATGGGATAGAACCTTGTCAAAGTAAATCGAAAATGACAGTTCTCTAGTAGCGTTAGCAAAAAAGTTCAGAATATTAATTAAAAATAAGTTATTTCTGCGATCTATCATAGGGTTATATAAATAAACAAAAACATTTCATGGTTTTAATCCTTTTAATATTAAAGGTTTTGGTATATTATTTACAGTTATTGCAATTCAGTTACTTCAATGCCACTCATATTTGCTTCATTAGAATCATCTTGAGAGCTTTCCTCATCTTCAGAGCTTTCACTTTCTTAGAAGTATCATCACCTTCAGAAAAATAGAAAGAAATAAGAAGAATAAGAATAACCGTTGTATGGCAATACAGCAGAGCATGTGGTAAAGTAGGTCCTGTACTTAGGTACGAGTACCTATTTTACCGCACGTTCCATTGTATGGTGCGTAATTTTTAACTTTCGAACAATGTATTGCATTTAGGCTTCGTAAATGCATTTTTTGAGCAAGTGTGTTGTAAAATTTCATCATTGCTAGAAATGTAAAGGATCTCGGTAGATATCGTTCCGTTCGTCTTTACTCTTACTAGCCCATGCGCTCTTCAATCTTACTAGTATTATAAATGCGAAAGTTTGTTACTCAAAGCCTAAATGGACCTGGATGAAGTTTGCCACACGGATAGATTATGGCCTGGAAAGACCATAATCTATCTCTTATATAATAGTAGTAAGATTCAATAAACGTAGGTGGGTCACCGACCGCTATTACAAATCTATTTCGCGCCTACCATAGTAACTTAGTAAGGCTACATAGTTGTAGCATGTCGCTAAGTGTGTGGTTGCGTCAGTCACATCGGACTCGATCAAAGACCGCTTTTGTAAATTAATTTGGCGCATGCCATGGTAGGGTTAGTTGTAATATCGTGTCGCTAAGTGTGTGGTTGCGTCAGCCACATCAGGCTCGCTGGCGGGACGCGAGTGCGCGGCGTGCGGGCGCAGCTCGGAGCGGCACCTAATGGCCGCGTGCGACACGTGCCGCCAGCACTACCACCTACACTGCCTGAAGCCGCCACTGCAGCGACCGCCCAAGAAGAGCAAGCTTTATGGATGGTAAGTTTTTTTTTTAAACGTTGCGACACACAAGGAACTTCTCCTGTGTCGTGGGTACATTCACAAACATACAAACTCACATAAATAAAGAGCCAGACCCGGAACAACTATCTGTAGGTCATACAAATATTTGTTCCGTGCGGGAATCGAACTCGCGACCGTGCGCCGTCAGATCATTTAGTTTGATAAATAATTTATAACTTTTGTGCGAATTTTTCAGGAGCCTTTAAAGAACTTTTATCCCGTTTTCCGCGATAAGCCTAGATGCGCCTAGAAACACTTTCATTCCAGATAGAACCTTCTAAGGGGATGAGTTACAACTTGCTTTAACCCACGTATAAACAGAAATCTCAGGGTCTCAAATTCCCGGAGTCGCGGGACTATTCGAAAGAGATACCGTGGCTCCGGAACACAAAGGGCACATGAATGAACATGGATAGGTTTTAGTCAGTAGAAGTCTGACACTCCCTCCCGCAGTCATGGGATGATTTCCCATCCCTAAAAAAAAGGGTCTCAAATTCAGAAATGAAAAAATCCATCGAACCTTTCATCCCTTATTTAACATTTGTTAATTTTTCTAAAATTTTTATTGCTCTGCTACTTCATAATTGAACGAATACGTGCAAAACTTTGAGAAAAGTTGCTTGTATATCCAATGCCTTACACTGTGTTGTTTGGCAGTGATTTATTGACTATAAAAATTTTACTCAGACTTCTTCTTTTCGTGTGGGTAGAAAGGTCTAACGACTCTACACCCGACCCTACTAACACCCTAGTGTCAGAGTTTCTAAACCGCCTCAAGGGCCTCTGAGATAGTTTAACGTCCGCCATTTTGCTGCCGGAACCACCGGCTTATACGTGACTTCCGAAGCCCGGAATCATCTTTTTATCAGACAATCAGCGTGCTCCACCTTAGACCGCATCATCGCTTAACAGCAGGTGAGATAGCGGTCAAACGTATGCCTATCAATAGTAAAAAAAAAACAGGTGATTCTTACATACAAAGTATGCTTCCCATGGGCATCGAATCCACGACCACCGGGTCACAAGTCAAGCGAGCGCCTAAACCTCTCGACCACGGAGGCAGTTAAACTACCTCATTTGTTTAGGTGCGATTCCGAGGATAGTGATAATGTTTTCTATTCTCAGAGTGTTCTTTCTAGCAGCTCGTATTCTGTAGTTGTGCCAATAGTCGAAACTATTACGCAACTTGACGGAACTTATTGGGTACTTTATACTACTGCATCATAATATTTGTTTTCTATATTTATTCCTGTGTTTGTCCTTTTAGGTATAAACAATGTTATCTGCAATCTATTGTATTTTCAAAATATTCCACAATGTGTCATGAGTAGTAGTTTTATCGGATTATTAAACAATTGAATGTCATAAGTCCATGATTGTGCATATTTTTAAACAATGGCTGGGAATTTCAAATGCTTTCAAAAACTTTCTTGGAAACACACTGCGAACTGCTGATTATGCATGACAATTGGCAATAAAGCGATGTCAACAGTAAAATGATGTACAAAAGTTTATTTCAGTCGTACCCACTCCACGAATATGTATTTTATGGAAATCTTAGAATGTCAGTTCAATAAAATTCTTTTTAACCGATTTCCAAAAAAGGAGGAGGTTCTCAATTCAACGGGTACTGTTTGTTTTATTTATGTATACCGATTACTCAGAGTTTTGTGATCCGATTTGTTTGATTCCTTTTTTTAGTGGGGCTGGGATTGGGGATACCTACTTGCCATTAGGTCCCTTAAAAAATAATTCAGGTTGGCTAGTAGTTATTATTTTATGAGCAGTTTTGCATATTCCAATTTCTGCGTAGATGAAGACGTCGTCCAAGCATCACCACTTAAAAGTAAAAAATAAAAAACCTTTTTACAAAAAAGTATAACCGACTACCAAAAAAAAACCACTACAAAGTATAAAATAACCTTAATTTCGGAAGTCGGTGTTTTTTGTTTTGTATCTTTGTTTTTAACACCGACTTCCAAAATGATGGTTAAAGATTTTTACAGTATTAATTTATTTGTTAGACTATTCAATTAAATTTACTTCGGGAAACTAACACGAATATTTCGCAGGCAATGCTCCGAATGCGACAAAACCTCCGATTCTGAACCAGAGTTATTGGAGAAGAAAGTACCACGACGATCTAGAATCCGCTACAGCAAAGACGGTGCGATCATCACCGAACCACATAGCCCATCGTCACCACCAAAACCTGGCTCGGAAAAATATCACAAAATTGAAAAATCATCCAAGTTGACAACTCCTGAAAGTATATCGCCAATCAAAGTGACAATCAAGCCGTTTGAGTTCAGCAGCGAGAATGAGGGCTCTGAACTCAAGCTAAGAAAGGAGAAGAAAATAAAGAAGTCTAAGCAGAGGGAACACGCGTCGGTGTCTGCGGGGGAGGGCGATTCTCCGTGCAAGAAAATACATAAACGAAGCTTTACGTCACCTACTCTGACGAACACACCATTGATGTCAATAACGCCAATAGTCGCCGACAGTCCAAATGACTCCCACAACGAAAACTCGAACGCTTCAACTAACGTAGCTTCCAGCAAACAAGAAAATAGCTTTGTTCCCCAGAATTTATCGTTCTCATCCCTTCTTGTTGAAGGCAAAGAAAGAGACAGCAAAGCCATCGAGAGTTCTATAGAAAGTACCCTAGCGAATTTATCATCAGATATAGCGACGTACAAAGCTAATAGGAAGCGAAGGAAAGAGAAGCACAGGTCTAGATATTCTCCGGACCTTTTACGTTCGCCGTCAAAATCGCACAAACATAAAAGGAAGAAGAAGACGCAAGACTTAGAAAATCCTGAAATTCCACATCCTAGAATTACTATCAAGGTAATAAAATCAATTTTCTGTATCATTCCATTTGTAAATTATACATAATGAGTATCTTATTATTATAACTAGCCCGTACTGTCCCACTGCTGGGTAAAGGCCTCCCTCCTTTCCCTCCAATGCTCACGGTGTTGTGCCTCTTCCTTCTGATATCTAGGTCGTCCCGCCATCTCCTTCGCGGTTTGCCGCGGCCTCGTCTTGCTGTTTCAGGTTTCCAATCCAGTATTTTACGGGCTCACAGCTTGTATGCGGCAGACATTTCCTGCCCAGTCCCTTTTAAAATGCCAGCTTTTTGAGCCACGACAAAGATTTGCGGCTTTGAGGTGTATGTTATAATGCTAATATTGTTTCTATTGTTGTAGATCAAGCCTATTCCAAAGCCCGATGGGTCACTCGACACGCAAATGTTCTACGTTCCGACGGACAGCAACGATGGCCCGCCACCTGCAGTCATGAAGAAATTAGCCAAGGTAGTATTTATTTATCTATAAAGCTCCAAAAATTTATTTTTTGTTTCGAATCTATTTTGAATTCAAACTAATATTAAACCATTGTTATTATAGTTATAGGTATTTGAAGTTGCGGTTTTGCATACCGATATCAAGTCATCGGTCCTAGTCCAATGTTGGGCCAACCCTAAAATGTTTAGGGAAAAGGCTAAGAAGATGATGATCCTCGTACATCATTATCTTAAACATACCCCTGCCCTTGTCTCTTAGCTTATTCGGGGTTTGCGCAACATGTCTTTTTCCATACATCTTATAATAATATGTCACGTTTTTAAGAAATTGCCCCACACTAGTAATTTCTCCTGTGTCGTGGGTGCGCTCACAAACGTAAAAACTCACATACACAAACAGTCAGACCTGGAACAACTATCTATAGGCCATACAAAGATTTGTTCCATGCGGGAATCCTCGACACGGAGCGCAGCAGCCGATTACTGCGCCAACTATGTAGTCATTGTTTCTTTGGTCTTCCTGTATGCATTGCCGTCATTTCTTGACGACATGTTCCACATACCTTAGCATCATAAATTCAAATTCCCATATCCATACCACGACAGTCTATTTGATGTTGCTGGAATCTCTTACATTTTATAATAAAAACATGATCTTTGTAACTGGCCAGCACGTGGATCACGAAGCAGCTAAGCAGCCACCCCCACCTCCTGTTGAAGCAGAAGCTACTCCTGCGCCAGAGACGCCTGACGCTGCGAATGTGAGTGAAACCCACTTTTTTATTGGTACTGGTTTTGGCTCATCAAATTCATGCTTTGTGATCTGATAAAACTACAGCTAATCCAATCCTCCGGAATGTAAAAATGGCATAATAATGCGGCAAATTCAATAGGTTGTAATTAGCTGTTGACAATTAATTTAAATGATTCCGAGCCGTCATTAAATTTGATTGTACCTGTAAAGTCTTAAAATCTTCAATAACTACAGACATTTGATTAAAGTTTGTGTTTTTTATTTATTTAATGCTTCATGCACACAAATGTACAGCAGCGGACTTAATGCCTTAGTAATTTTCTACCTTTTTAATTAAAATTAGCTATCCTGGGTAATTTATTTTATAATACTAAATTATATTCTTGATTATAGTCTTACCCAGACGAAAAACGTCCAAGCGAACGCTGTTTGTGTAATTATGTTGAATTAAATGAAATAAAAAATGCCACACGCTAAGTATAAACTACACGCGACTAAAAATGGTTTATTTGTGAAGCCAATGGTAATAATCATCGAAATTACTGCTCAATTTAGGTACAGTCTGTAATATTATTATTGTTGATCGCTATAAGCTTGAATGTGTACGTGATTCAAAGTATTTCCGTATATTTGACATTTCTCCGTGTACATATCTTTGGGAACTATGGATGTAATAGACACGATGATATTTCAGAGTTCAATGCGCGCCACACTATGACTACAATAACTATGCACACCATAGTTTGCCCTTCAGGGCTTCATTCGTCTATCATACACTGAGTAGCGAACATGTAGCCAAACAAATGTCGCGTGTGCCAGTGAAAAATGTGTTTTATAACGAACAAGTTAAGACTGAAAAGAAAAAAAAAGAAAAAGTGTTATAACGTTTTGGATTTCTTAGTAAGAGCTCTAGTATCAACGTATTAAGAAAAGTGTCGTAACTTGTATTGTCTCGTTTCTAGTGTTTCGTACCATCTCTATGGTGATGAATGGTCGCCTATTTCTTTAAAGTACATCAATATATATAAAATTCTTCCGTTACTGAGTGAGTGACAGACAACGCAAAGCCGAAACTAATGGTCGTAGAAAACAATTTGGCATGTAGCTTCTTTGGCGAGTGTGGGAACACTAAGAGCGGATTGCCCGAAATTCCTATGGGAACGAAAAAAACGGGATATGCGCGTACGAAGTCGCGGGGAAAAGCTAGTCTTGTATAAAGTGCGTCTGCCGTAAAACCTAATGACACCTTTGTCTTATCAGTAGGTATACATTTTCCGCAGAGTCCTAAAGTCGCATTGGATTCTGTAAAGTCATCATGAAGTTACATTGTGGTTCCCGTAGTAACAATTTTTTTTTGTTTGATAATAAGTAAATAGTGTTCTCATAATATTGTCTATGTAACTTTTCACGCAAGCTTAAACCTATGGAGGAAAAACCAGCTGAGGTCATTGAACCCAAACCGAAGGTAAATTTTGTATAACTTTTTTAACAAACCGAATATTTTATTCAGATGTTTTTTCCAGGAAAGTGATTGAAATATCTCACTAAAATGGGCTCGGAACAAGTATTATAATACAGCAAAAAGCTTTTATATCAGCAGATAACTTAAGCAAACGACAGCGTTTAATCTTATCATTAAGGCGTGTCTTTCCAGTGATTGGTTCGATAGTTTTAACTAACATTTGGGCGTTTCCTACACTCACAGCACACACACAGCACTTGATAAGAAAAAAATGCAAAATGGTGGACTATTCCTTTATTGAGTAGGATAAATGCTGACTGCCTAGTTTTTCTAGTGACTGAAAGCGTAACTGCAATTATTCTGTGTTCGATGCTCAGAACAGGTAGTGTCATTGAGTTTTTTCAGAAGAAATTCTCGGTAAGCTCATAGTCAGGATTTGAGCTGGTCAGGTTGAAGCCAAACACTCGTTTTCTCACATGATATTTTTGATGAATGTCGCCTTCAAACCAAAAAAGCTGCAATTGTTTGACTTTGACAATATATTGTTGCAGTTTACCAGCATTTTTGGTGTCGCTATAGGTATATCAAGGTTTAGATCTTCATAGACAAACTGTACAGTATAAACAATGTCTTCCTAGACATGTGTGGTTTTCAACCAAGTTAAAAAGCGTAAATTTTTATACACAGCGGAGTCGTACGGAGCGCTCTCGCCGCGGCGGCTCGGGAGTGAACAGCAGCGGTGCTGCGGCCGCTCCCTCGCCCCTCACGCACTGCGACGTGTGCATGCAGCCCGGAGACCCCAGCAATCTCGTACGGTGAGCCCTGAAGTCAAACTCTCTTTCTTTTCGTACGTAAAACGGGGTGAATTGCAACTCAAGGGTGAATAGAAACAAAACTTTGGCTTGGTTTTTTACTTTGATACCATATTATAGGCCTCTAACAAAGCATCGACTTTTTTGAATAAAAATTAATTAATAAATTGATATAGTCAAATGCTGCGAAAAGTATTCAAATATCGCGAAAATACCCTTTGAAGTTTTGTTTCTATTCACCCTTGAGTTGCAATTCACCCCGTTTTACCAGAATCAATTCATAACTGGTCATAGGAGATCATTGTATGCATGAAAGATGACGAAAGGAGGTATTGTTTATGAATGTGGTTGGAAAGACCATTGAAACGATGGATGGATTTCGTATAAGATGATATTTATCGCTAGACAAGAGGTGAGGGCGAAGACATGTATGGATGAAGAAGCACGCTGCGCCAACCCTAAATAAATAATACAGGAGGATATCATGAGAGTGCTAACCTGAGAATAAACAAAGGGCCATCATAATAAACATATATCTTTATGATGTCGTTTTGTCCAACCAGTATGTTAAGTACTACCTGTAGCTCAGTCATTTGCCGGTTTGAAAAGCTAGAATGTAAACTTCGGTATTAGTAAGCAATCTGAGTAGATACGCAAACTGCAGCCAATGCTTGTGATACCTACATAGAAAATTAACGTACAGCGATACATGAAAGATGGAAGGTGTACGATGATACTCCGTACTGCGCTGCTGCTAGATCGGTTCAATTTTTTTTTTTGACATGAGACCACTTGCCGTTGCAAACCTTCGAAGGTTGCAACTATTGAAGCGGACTTGCAAGATCGGTTCAAGGTCAAATATTTACTACATACGTAGGTACATTGGAAAGTATTTGAAGCTCGGTATCCACTTGGAAACAGTTTTTGCGCGTCATTATTATGCGCAAAACGATTCACTTGATCTTAATTAATAATAATATGCCCCGTCATGTTTCCTTTCTTTCGGTCAAATCTGTGCTGTATAGTGTATAGCATAAGCATTTACAGAAATCAACAACTATCATGACTTGTCAAAAAAAAATATTTTGTACGCAATATTCGACACCAGCTCGTGGTCACACGGGTCGGTCTTCAAGATTAACCAATGATTACCAAGGAAGTTATATAAATTAATAATAATGGTTTATTCATATTTGATAGGAGCCTCCTTTGAAGCAAAATAAAGTTTGTGTTAGGAGACTCCGCTCTTCCATTGTCTTATTTACGTAAAAACTAGGTATTAACTTGTTTTATAATATAATTAAGTATTTTAACACTTAAACATTAGAAAAATTAAAAAAGAAAGGTTATAAAAAATAGGATATACCGAGACTCCTCCGTGTCACAGAAAGCAAGTTAAGCCGTTGAGTCGGCTGTCATTTGAGGATCGTTGCCTGTCGTTATGGTATATACGCTCGGCGTCACAAAAATCGCACCTCGTTGAGAATTCCCTTCAAACTCATTTTAACCCTATTAATCAACGGTAGACATATGACTATAAGGTATCATTGGAAAGGCAATTTAATTAAATTTCAGAATAAATAGATATGGCTTTTTGTTTAGTAGGGAATAAAAAAGCAAGCTAATGCAAATGATTAAAAAGTTAAATTTTATTTTATCAGCAAAAATAACAACAAAGTTCTTAAAAAAACATAAAACCTAGTGTTACCCCCCTTAGCCCTGATGAACTGCTTCCATGCGTTCTCTCATGGACCTAATTAATGTGACAACAGTCTCTTGAGGAATGTTGTCCCATTCTGCAACGACATCTTGGAGGTCTTGGAGAGTGGTAGGGGCAGGATCACGTGCCCGTACTTTCCGTTTCAGTTCATCCCAAAGTTGCTCAATAGGGTTCAGGTCTGGACTTCGCGCCGGCCAGCGCATAACAGGGATCCCAACTTCTTGCAGGTAGTCTCTTACAATTAATGCGGTGTGACAGCGGGCGTTATCGTGCATTAACGTGAACCCACTGCCAACAAAACCCGCATAAGGGACAACTTGCTCCTCTAAGATCTCTGTTATGTACCGAGGAGCAGTCAGCGACCCTTGCCCGCGAGCACTTCCAGTCCGAGAAACACACACAAGGTTCGTCTTGCCGTCGATTGACATGCCCATCCCCAGAACATGCACGAGCCACCCCCGTATTCCACTGTCTCTTGAATACAGGCTGGTGCAAATCGTTCCCCTTGCCTCCTACAGGAGGCAAAGGGAACTCTTCTACGCCTGTCGTTGCAGAAAAGACACACCCTCGTCTCATCCGAGAAGAGCACAGCCCTCCATTGGTCTATTGTCCAATCCACATGGTCACGGGCAAATTGCAACCGGTCTCTCCTATGCTGTGCAGTTAATTTTGGCCATGTAGCAGCCCTGTGTGCTGCAATTTTCTTCTCCCGCATTCTTCTTCTAATCGTGGAGATGCTCACAGAAGTTCTGCGAGCTGATCGAAGTTGTTGTTGCAGCTCAACAGCATTGGAGAACCGATTACGTAAAGACGTCGAAACAATGAAGCGATCGTCTCTTTCTGATGTGCACCGTTGTCTTCCAGATCCACGTCTTCGGATATAGCCACCAGTCTCTTGGAAGCGTTCATACACTCGTCGAACGGAAAAACGACTCAAGTTCAGTTGCCGAGCAACATCACAACCCGGGTCGCCCGTTTTATACGCTTGTAGGGAGGTGCAATTAGTGGCCGTTGTAATGTGTATTTTGACAACATTTTTTTTTAACGTTACGTGCTATTGTGATCTGTTGTGTTTAGGAATTCTCACTGTTGTTAATTTAAAGGTCGTTAAATATACTTTCAATTGATACCAATATAAATTGGGTTTAATGTATTCGCTGATGGCGGGACATGCTTAAAACTTATTTTCGGAGAGGTGCGATTTTTGTGACGCCGAGTGTATGGGTATCGTGAAGGTCAGATAGGTAGTAAAATTTTACTTCTCAGCTGCATCCGGTTAGAATGTCTTGTCTTATCGGATGCCAGCCCCAACATAGTTGGCAAAAGGCTAGGCAGATTAATTAATGTTGTTGTGTTAGTAGATCTAAGCCAACCAATGATGTGTCAAACGGGAAACAAGGGAAAACTTTTCTGAAGCAACTGATGTTTGCTTGGATTTTGTGCTATGGAATGATACTGACCTAGTGTGTTGACTGGGTATAAGGAAGCCCTGATGCTCAGTAGATAGAGTACTCTATATGTTGATGCTATAATATTGTTTTAATACACTACAGGCCGTGGTTCGAAGTTCCATGCTGATTAAAAAAAAAAAGAATATAAGCACCATATATTCTACCCAGTAGTAGTTGATGATCAATATGTATGTTTTGTGTAGGTGCGATGAATGCTCGAAAAGGTACCACTTCACGTGTCTAGAGCCGCCGTTGAACAAGAATCCCAAGAAGCGCGGATACTCGTGGCATTGCGCCGACTGCGATCCTACTGTAAGTTAACAAACTACACTTGTTTGGTATTAAGTAGTTTTAGAAGTTTTAGTTGTTTAAAAAATTGTGGTAGTTTTAGAAGTCGTGTAGTTTTATTATAAATTGTTGTAGTTTAAGAAGTGTTCGTAGTTTTAGAAGATGCAGTAGTTGACGTGATATATATTCTGTATTTGGTATGGCTTTTATCATTTTAATTAGTAAGGAGAGGTTCTGCATGTTATTCTGAAGCAAGTTAATAAGTATTACAACGCCTCAAAACAGAGAGAAAATCATTGAAAAGAAGCAGGCATGTGTCTCGAACCAAGAATTCGAAGCGATGTGACATTTAGCCCGCAGTGTGGTTGCGTGGTGGGTTACGACCCGCACCTTCTCACAGAGTGGAGGCCTGTGTCCCAGGAGTGGGAATTATGTAGGGTGTATCAGGTAATAAACAACATGTAACAGAATAAACGCAATACCTCTTAAGGGGTCATTAAACTCATCATTATGAACAACTTTTACCATTGATAAAACCTTTTTAGATAGCAGGCTTAACCTGCTATCTAAACAGGTTTTAGCAATCGCTTTGTTTTAAATTTGTACTAATAATACTTATAGCAAGCACGATGTTATTATCATTGGTAAATCTTAGGGACTACGCACGGCACTGCATGGTGTTATTTATTTCATATTAACGACAGGCGCGGAGCGATAATGCGACACCACTTTTTACACGACGGCCCAAAAAAGGAGTGTTATGTTTTCTGGGTTCATGTATGTATGTATGTTTGTGAGTGTCTTTATTCTACCATAACTTATTAACTGATTTCAATGTATGGGGTGTCGTTAGAAGCTTAACCACAACTTTATTATTGCAGTCGGGGGACCTTTACAGAAATGTTCCAGAGTACCTACTGCCCACCGACTGCAATAAAAAAGTTGTGTTCACGTTTAAATTTTTTGGGAATAGTTTTTTTTTTTTTCATTTTTAGACATGGCAGGCGTGTTTTTTAACCGACTTCCCAAAAAGGAGGAGGTTATCAATTCGGTTGTATGTTTGTTACCTCATAACTCCGACAATTATGAACCGATTTGAAAAATTCTTGTTTTAAAAGGATATACTTGCAGATTGGTCCCATTTAAATTTTATGAAAATCGGTTACGAGCTTTGGATTTTAAATCGAAACAGGTGGAATTTGTCTACTTGGTTGATAGTTTTATGTCATCCAAGTAATCGAAATTGCGTATTTTGCTTTTCTGCGATTTTGCAGTGGTGTTGTTAGGTGTGGGGTACCACTAAAAAGTAAAAAATAACTTTAATTTCGGAAGTCGGTTTCAAAATACGAAGAAACTAACAAAAACACCGACTTTTGAAATTAAAGTTATCTTTTACTTTGTAGTGTTTTTTTTTCTGGAAGTCGGTTGTATTTTTTTGTAAAAAGTTTTTTTATAGAATTTGTTGCGTAGACATAGTGGTCGTCGAATGGTAGTCGCGTCCCGCCTGTTCCCAAATATTCAGCTGTATACTACACAACTGACACTATTTTTTTTTTTCACAGGACGTCGAAGAGAACAATTGAATCTGCATAAAGTATTGTCAACGTGGAATAATCTCAAAATGGTATTACTAAGTTTCTGTCTATGTTAAATTAATGTGCATACTTAAATCTAAGTTGGATCTTAATTTTTATTTTTGTAAATGTATTGATTTATTTTACAATATTGAGTTGTACTAGAAATACATGCTGAGAATACTGCTTTTTACAGTAAAGATTTACTACTTAAGTAGATAAGAGTTAATTATATGAGATGGAAATATAGATAGATGAAGACAATCAAATTGTTTTATTTCATTATTTCCTCGAGTGCATTAAAACTACCTCATTCTTAACAGATTCGGAATGGAAATGTGGTTATACCAAGAAGGCTAATATGATGAAGAAGGTATGCTCTAAACGCGGCACGACTCACGAGGTATCCCATATCAACTCTTATCTTATTTATATTAAAAGGTGACTTTCTTCTTCCTCTCTTTCTACATAAAACATATTTTACACTATATCACTATTTTCGTATCTATTCAAAATAAAATAGAACTGTTATCAATAATATTGCAGTATAAAACCGGTAAGAAGTAGGTACCTATATTTATCTCTCTTTATGGCACAAACCAAAACAATGACTAAACAAATTCATGTGACTATCGGAATCTGTCTGTGTCACCATGATAATAGTTTTGACTGAACTTTATTTTAATAAGTTTTATAATGAGATATAAAAAATAAATAAATGACTTAGTGGCAACGACCGCGAGCACGGGGTTTTTACACCGCAGAAGTTAGTGTAGCGTTTGCCTGTTAGCAACAAAAGTCTATTTCTAAGTCTTATGTGCAAATGCGTATAATATACTATAAAATTGAGGAATTCGAATGCCTAATTTCGAAATTTTTCATAAACTTCACTATTCAGGCATCAAGAAAATATATAGGTACCAAACAAAAAATAAACTAACCGCTAAAAATGCAATAAAAAATATTCATTCTCCCTTTTTAAGGTTCCGTAACCAAATGGCAAAAACGGATTATTCGTCATGTCTGTCTGTCTGTCCGTCCGTATGTCACAGCCACTTTTCTCCGAAACTATAAGAATATGCTGTTGAAACTTGGTAAGTAGATGCAAAAATAGAAAAAAAAAACATAAATTTTGGGGGTCCCCATACTTAGAACTGAAACTCATAAATCGTAAACGCAACTTTTCCTTTAAATAATACCTACAAGTTTGTACGGAACCCTCGGTGTGCGAGTCCGACTCGCACTTGGTCGTTTTTTTTAGTGAAAGAAAGAAAGAAAGAAAAAAAGAAAACAGAGTAGAGAGACAGACAGAGACACACAGACAGAGTAGTGTTGAAAGACACGCGTTTGACCACTATCTCACCTGATGGTAAGCGATGATGTGGTCTACGTTGGAGCACGCTTGCCTAGAAGTTGTTTAATTGAACCAATCTGGTTAAGTCCTACCAGTTGTGTTATCATCAGTTTATCATGTTTTACTTTCTTAGCAACGCAACGGTTACAAATAAATATTTTATTATTTGAAACATTTTTGTGTATCTAGGATACTGTATCTACAGAGTTAGGCCCGTATTAATAAACGTTACTCAGCCCGTGAGACCGCACTTGATTTGAATGTTGAGATGCTGATCGTATTAATAAACGTGATTCTTTATGTTCTCAAGTTGTGGATTAGGCGTACGTCATCAACTGAGTGATGGACTGATTAATAAACGAAACTCGACCCACGAGCGCGGGTTGCTGAGATGCTATATCGTGAGTGCAGATAGACCGTGACTTGAGGAGCGATTAGCGTGGCGCGAAACATGGAGTTTGAAAATATTGAAGTAAAATTAATTATTACGATGAAATAGATTACTATGTCGATATTTTGTGGCCTTTGCAATTTCGTTTACCAAAAGTTTGAGATATTTCAAATCCTTTTGAGTTACCTAGTGAAAATTAAAAAAAATACCGGCCAAGTGCGAGTCGTACTCTCACACAAAGGGTTCCGTACCTTAAACATTTTTTTTTATTTCATTTCATTTTTATTATTTGTTGTTACAACACAACACACTCTGTAAAAAATTCAGTTGTCTATCTATTACGGTTCATGAGATACAGCCCGCTGACAGACAGACCGACGAACGGACGAATAGCGGAGGCTTAGTTATAGGGTTCCGTTGGTTACCGTTGGGGTACGGAACCCTAAAAAGTATACCTAATTCATGATAGTTAAGTAGGTAGGTACTAACTAATACTTCCTGATATGTGTGGGTTCCTACCTACATTGCGTTAGCGGAGAAGCGGGGGGGCACCGAGCGTCCGCCGCCGCGTACAACAATTAATTACTTATGTCATATTGGGAAATTACACAACCTCAATCCTCAACCTCTTTTTAACAATTTAACGCTTTCTTGGGTAGCAAATAACTTTATAAATTTATAACGTGTACCTATTACCGCTATTTATTAAAGATTTAATGAAATACAAGTATTAAAATCAAAAGTTTTACATCTAATAATATGGCAATAACGAAATGCGACAAGTCTCATTCAAAACTTCGGTCAATGTGACGTCATCGTTCACGCGATCAAGGCATCAAGTACAGCTAGGTGAGGAGCTGATCTTGGTAACTGAGATACTGTATTTATGTGTCTATTAGTAAGGAATAATCTTGAGATGCTGATGACGTCATAATGGCGTATCAAATGATAACGAACTTGAGTACGTTGTTGAGAGACGTTTATTAATACGGGCCTTAGATGAAGGGACAGAACGACTGCTTGGGTCCATTGAAAGCTTGCCAAAGTTCCCGGTCGACTGCTTTCAACCAAGCTTCGCAAGCAAAAGCGTTGCTGCCAAGGTCATAGGGCGGTAGTCACAATGGAAGAAGCCCTTAAAAGGCGTTTAGAAACTGACACTAGGGTGTTAGAACTTACACGATAAGAAGAAGTAGGTACACAATAATTTAGGGGAAGAGGGCTTTTGGAAGGAAGAAGTGCCATCAAGTAAGAATAGAAAAGAATATCTTTGTTATGTAGTTACCTAAACAATGTACATCATTTACAGAAATGTTACCTATTTTTTTAACATCATACAACAAATTTACCATGTTTTTCTTTCTTTCGGATTTCGTCCCAATTTATTTGGTGGTAGTGAGTAGGTATTATTTCGTCCCAATTTATTTGGTGGTAGTGAGTAGGTATTATTTTGCCACATCGTACGGTTGCTACGACCACGGCCTTATTTACTATTTGACCCTTACATAATACAAGCGGATTCTCTAGAAGGATAAATAACAATGACTTGTAAGGATTTTGTTTGCAAACAGCAATCTGTACTCTGCAAGTTAAGAAAATCTGCGTTACAATGGTGATATAATACCGCGTGTATCTGACATGACGCACAAACGATTTCCATGGGTCCAGAGAATGATTCTGGACACCCCAGTTAGAATTTTTCGTCCGCTTTTTTCTCATTTTTTCATTTTTTTCAAGGGTTTTTTTACTTTAGACTGCTCATAATCGTTATTCTGACCTAAACCAATGAGATTTTTAATAAAAAAAAAGGGATGTCCAGAATCATGCCCTGGACCCATGGAAATCGTTTGTGCGTCGATGTCAGATACACGCGGTATTAAATAATCTTAAAAATAACAATATAAGATTGATAACAAGCGGCGACCTCTCGCGTCCGGCCCTGGTCCAATCCATGGTCCGGAGCGAGACGGAATGGGACGCCGTCACCTTCTTCTGCGAAGCAGTGGGAGAGGGAGAGAACCTCTCGTCCCAGCCTCCGTGGTAGACGCCGCGGGCGTCGGAGGTCACCTGGTGACCTCCGGCCACTGTAGGCGCGGGCCTGTGGACGGTGACCTATGGGTAGCTCGCCGTCCGTCCGTCTTATGACGACAGGCCGTGTCGACGGCGCGTTCGTGTTCCACGCGCGCCTCATAGAGAGTCAGCACACAGGGGCCCGAAAGGGCCGACGCCTGCCGGAGTTGCGGGACTATTCGAAAGAGATACCGCGACTCCGGAACACAAAGGGCACTGAAGGAACATGGATGGGTTTTAGTCAGTAGAAGTCTGACACTCCCTCTCGCTCCGCCCAGAGCGGGAGAAGTCATTTGATAATTTCCCATCCCTAAAAAAAAAAATAGGAACGACAAATTTGTGTTTATTCCGAGTAATAAAGTATGACGTAAAATTATAATATTGGTGCATTTAATTACTGCCAAAATATCAATATCCATCACTGAAAAGCTTTCAAGTATTATCATTTTTAGGAATATTTAGAAAAAATAACGAATTCGTGAGCCTTAACATGCCGAAATAGGGACATTTACCTTATCCCGTAATGCGATAAAGCTACGTTATTTGGCGTCTATGATTGTTCTAAACGCGATAGTCAAGCCAAAATGCAGTAAGAATGTTAGGCAGTGCTCGAATCAAACTTCGGGCGGGGTGGTTGTGAAGTTTGTTTTTCGCTGCACAACAGGTAGGTAGGTACTTTACCCCTTATCCGCCCGCTGACACAAGAATTAGCTACTGCGTCGCCTCGCGCTACTAATTTTCAATTTATCTGTAGGTATGTACAACATAATATTTTCTGACAAAGAGAAGCGCGGACCCAGTTAATATTTTAAAAAAGAACGCAGACAAATACATTATTTAAAAAATCTGGTTTTTAAACTGCTGAGTCAGGATACATAATAATAAGGTAGGTGCTGACTAATGGTGATATGGTAATTTATACTAATCTCAACAACAAACGTCTGATAACAGGCGACTATAAATAGCAAGAGTCAATCATTTAGGTACATTCATTCATTTGGTTGAGAAGCTAAATACCAAGCGTTAGTGTTTATTCTAAAGTGACTGGCGATAAGTGAAAATGTTGTTTCTACCATTAACTTTATTATTAGTAGCCATATTATTGGGCTGGTACTTATTAGGAAAGTACAATGAAAACTATTGGAAGTCACGTGGGGTGAAGTTTTACAGCAAAAACAAAGTGTTGGGACCGTCCTGGGATTTCCTCATATCCAAACGTGCTCTGTTCGAGATCTTTGGTGACCTGTACAAGAAATATAGAGATCAACCAGTACTTGGCGTCGGACAACTAAGCACACCTACATTGTTCGTCATTGACCCGAAAAATGTGCAACATGTGCTGTCAGGCGATTTCCAAGCGTTCCACCACCGAGGACTAGAAAGTATAGAAGGTGACCAATTGACTGATAACATTACCTTCATGAATGGCCCGAGATGGAAGTTGATGCGGAAAAACATGACCCCATTGTTCACGGCAAACAAACTGAAGAACATGTATTACATCATGGATAAAAGCGCACAAGACTTCGTGACCTACTTGAAAAACAACCCGAAGACGTGGGAGGGAAATTTCCACAGCTCACTGATGATGTTTAACAATGCTGCTGTTTGTGGTGCTATCTTTGGAATCGGATCAGAATCAATTTTCGACTCACCATTCCTTAAGTTGGCGAAGAATCTATCGGCATCCAATTGGAAAATTCAGCTGAAATTCTTAATATTGAGTCTTAGCCCGACGCTGACGCACAAGTTGGGCATTAAGGTATTCACGGAGTACGAGGACTTCTTCATCGGTTCAATCAATGCAGTTATTAAGAAGAGGGAACAGGAGAATGTGAAGAGGCACGACTTCGCAGACTTATGTACGAGTCTACAGAAGAACGGCACTATGAAGGACCCACAGACAGGCTACGAGATGGAACCCACCACCGGCTTATTGTCGGCACAGGCTTTGTTCTTCTTCACCGCTGGTGTCGAACCTTGTGCCAATGCTATCTTCTCAACGTTAGTTCTTCTCTGTCGCCACCCAGAAATCTTAGAGAAAGTTCATCGAGAAATCGACGAACAGTTTGAGAAACACAAGAACAACATAACATACGACGTCATTTGTGAAATGGAGTACGTGGATAAGGTACTGAGTGAGGGGATGCGGCGATTCCCTCCTATTGGACTTTTGACGAGACAATGCTGTCAAGACACTGTGCTGCCTGTTGGCAATGTAAAAGTGGCGAAAGGGACAAAAATGTTCACTCCGATTTATGAAATACATAACGATCCTCAAATCTATCCGAACCCAGAAGTGTTCGACCCGGAGCGTTTCACTAAGGAGAGGAGACCCAACGACGACATCTACTTGCCGTTCGGGATGGGCAACAGGACGTGTATCGGCGCCAGGTATGCCAAGCTGCAAGTAACTGCGGGTATGGTGCACGTGCTCCGGAACTTTACTGTTAAATCCAAACAAAATAATGTTGATATAGCGTTCGCTCATGACCCACTTAATGTCAAATTGGGAAATGTTGATGTCCTGCTTGTGCCTAGAAATATTAAGTAGGGTTTAATTGTAGGTAAAGTGAGAAAGTTGGTGAAGTGTGGTTGTTTATATCAAAATGTATGTGCCTTGTATTAGTTGTTCTTATTTATTTATTTATTTATTTATTTTTTGTAAATATTAGGAGCTAGTTATTATAATTTTTGTAAGGAATAGGTAACGATTTAATGTTTAATCGAAGTGTGATTTGTGTTGCGTATGTATTCGTTTGAATAACCATAATCAGTTGTTATATACCTATGCTAATAAAAAATGATAAATTCATTCTAAATTATTATGTTGTTTTGATCTCATCTGATGTTTTTTCTACCTCACGTGATTACCTACGAACGAGTTTTGAGTAGGTATAAATAAACTTCTTGATTAAAACTTCGTTTGTCTTGACTGACTATCATCGCACATTTGGAATATGTTTATTTTACGACGCAAACTTCAGTATCACTATCACTACATATTATAAAACAAAGTCCTCCGCCGCGTCTGTCTCACTATCTGTTCGTGATACACTCAAAACTACTGCACCGATTTTCATGCTGTTTTCATCAATGGATAGAGTGGTTTTCGAGGAAGGTTTTAGTATATAATTTGTCAAGCGGGCGAACCTGCCGCTCGTTAGCTAGTTAAATATAAAGGAGGAAATGGGAGGGAGAAGTTTGTATGGAAGACTTTGGATTTTGATACGGTCACTTATATTGAAGGTTATATAAACTTACCTGAAGTGAAGTTTGACTGTAGCTATACGAGTCGCTGCATCGGCATCCGAAGAGATTCTAGTGTTCGTGGCCCGGTACATTTAGGATTGGACTACTTGGTGAATATGAAAATCACGAGGATGCAGAGACTAAGTATAAAAAGTAGGTAAGGCCGATAAACGAGAAAGGTTTGTGTATCTGCACCCACGCTAGTCTTCAACATGTTGACATTGAATTTAATTAATTTCACCTTGAACAGTAATTGAGAATCGAGTTCATTAAATTAGTTCAGTCTATTTTATCCTGAGCGTGTCGACATTGTGTACGTACACGGTTTGTAAACTCAATTAAGAACGCAAAAAAGCCGTGTTTTCTAGCAGCTGTATTTTTTTATCAAGTATTTTGTAGCTTCTTCTTCTTCTTCTTCGTGTCGCTGGCATTTCCTCGGCCTCGTGGCCGCAGCACATAGGCTGCATGTGTTGGGGCACAGAGCGCAAGATAGGAGGTGGAGCATGGTTTATGACTCGACTCCACGCTTCAGTTGATCCGTCACGGTAGCTCCACTTTGCGATGTTGGAATTACTTACACCTTTCTTATTGCGTTCTGAGGCGGTTCAGGGACTTCCATGGTCAGTCCCTGTGGGTATATATTCGCTAGATTGTAAATAGTTCATGGGTGGGAGAGAAGTGTTTTGCCACTCGTCGGTCGGTCTTAGTTTTGTAGTAAAAAAAATCTTTGTTCATTTGCAGAGGACACTGCTCGCTCTTTAGGTATAGATTAATCTGTAGTCTGGAAACGTTCCCATCCTTAAACCCAAACTTTGTCCTGTATTGTACTTATAGATTTCTGAAGGACTGACTATCTATGTAAAACTTGTGCAACTTGATAAACTTGAGCGCCTTAATCTTTTTGCATAAGGTTCATATTTAGTTTGCGCGAATATGTACACGTTTCCACAGGTCATGTCGTGATTTCGTACTCCATCAATTCACGAAGCGACTAATAGCGACATCTCGAGGCGAAAAACGACACTATACGGTACGTTATCGAAAGCTGTCGATCGTGATTGGTTCGAATCAAAATTATTGTACCCTCATTCCTCTCTTTGGATCTTAGGGCAAATTCTACTAATTAACAACTTTCGCATTCGCATGTCAATCTCAAACTGTCAAAAAAGCCTTACTTTTCATAAATTTTTGACAGTTTGCGATTGAGATGCGAATGTGAAAATTAGTAGAATTGGCACACTTGTTAAAAATATTATAAAAAAACATTATTTCCGACTTCCAATAAGTGAGAAGGTTCTCAATTTGGCGGGTATTTTATATAATACTTACTAGAGGCCGCCCGCGACTTAGTCCGCGTATAAATTCTCGTTATTTCCGTTTAAATCCCGAACCCTCGGGAACTCCGGGATAAAAAGTAGCATATGTGTGTTCTAGGTCTTCAGCTACCTACATACCAAATTTCATCGTAATCGGTTCAGTAGTATTTGCGTGAAAGAGTAACAAACATCCATTCAAACTCACAAACTTTCGCATCTATTTATACTTATAATAAATCTGTAGAGAGGTCAATTCTGTACATGAAATATATTTCCAAAATAACTATCAGGGGGTGATTAGGGATCGATACTGATGCCAAAAATGCAATCAGTAAATTTTTTGTCTGTCTGTCTGTCTGTCTGTCTGTATAACCGTTTTAGAAACAAAAACTACTCGAGGGATTTTAACGAAACTTAGTATAATTATCTTTCATACTCCTGAGCTGGTTATAGTATACTTTTCATCACGCTACAATCAATAGAAAAAATGAAAAAAAAAAACGAAAGAAAATGTGAAAGTTTGGTTGTTTGTTACTCAATCACGCCCGAACGGCTTAACGGATCTTAATGAAATTTAGAACAAAGATAGATTATAGTCTGGAATAGCACATAAGCTACTTTTAATCCCGGGAACATGTTCCCTAGGGATCACGCGGGCGAAGCCGCTGGCAGAAACTAGTTTATAATATTAGTAGGATGTACACCGTTTACCTACTCCGAGGTTTCTGATCTGATTTGTGTGATTCTTTTTTAGTTCGATGGCAAGTATTCGGCCGATACTTGCCATTTGGTCCCTTCACAGTATATTCAGTTTAGCTCAGTAGTTTTTCTTTTATGAGCATTTTTACTTATTTCCATTTCAGCGTAGACGAAGACGTCGTCCAAGTGTAAGTGATAAATAAAAAACTTTTACAAAAAAATGTAATCGACTTCCAAACAAAACACTAGGTACAAAGTATAAAATAACCTTCATTTCGGAAGTCAGTGTTAAAACACAAACAAAGATACAAAACCAAAAACACAGCTGTACCAATTATTGAAAAGTACGAAATGCATGCGATCGAAGTTTTGTGTGAAATGCTAGTAGACAGTAAAGAAAAGAATATAATTAGTAACGAATCCATGCTAAACTAAAATTATCAATAGTTTGGTAGGTACCTAACTACGTTTTAAGCTGATACGGAGGTTATCATTATGTGTACAATGATATTTATTAGCATTATGTAATACCAACAAAGTAGGTATAGACAAGATAGTGGATTCGCGCGTCGTATCGGTCTTTTTTACGGGTAGACATATATTATCTGTCTCCTAAGACAGTTATAAAACATCACATAAGCAAGTTATGCCGAAAAAAAGAAGAAGAAATACCTAAATTGGAATAAAACTCGGACCTCCCATGCAAAATCAATAGTCAGCTGATCGATGCTACCATGGTTTATTTTAATGATTTCTTTGAATTGTTCCTTTTTTATTACGGACGCTTTTAAAATCCTGCATGTCTTTTACATCGTTCTCACAAGTAGGTATGTATAATGTCAAAACGAGATATTATGTACCTAAACAAAACTTTTTAACAATTTATTATTTTTAAAAGAGTGGACTTTCTTGCACGTTCTTCTCCATAGAGATTTACGCTTTGGAACCGACCTTGACAATTATTCAAAAGTGCATGTAAATGGTTTAATTGAAATAAATGATTGAGTTTGAGTTTGAATTGAAAATCCTTTTTATTTAAACGGGGTCCCCACGTTAGGGTTGCCATCTTTTTGGATTCGAACAACAAAAGCAAATAACAGAGCCCCTAAGGGATCACCTACTGCACCATGTAACAGCAAGAAAGGAAACTTGGAAAATTTGCATTTTCTTATGTGTCTTGCTTTGATTATATACATCTTCTATCTATACTTATAATAAATCTGTAGAGAGGTCAATTCTGTACATGAAATATATTTCCAAAATAACTATCAGGGGGTGATTAGGGATCGATACTGATGCCAAAAATGCAATCAGTAAATTTTTTGTCTGTCTGTCTGTCTGTCTGTCTGTCTGTCTGTCTGTCTGTCTGTATAACCGTTATAGAAACAAAAACTACTCGACGGATTTTAACGAAACTTGGTATAATTATTTTTCATACTCCTGAGCTGGTTATAGTATACTTTTCATCAAACTAAAATCAATAGAAAAAATGAAAAAAAAAATGAAAATGTGAAAGTTTGGTTGTTTGTTACTCAATCACGCCAGAACGGCTTAACGGATCTTAATGAAATTTAGAACAAAGATAGATTATAGTCTGGAATAGCACATAAGCTACTTTTAATCCCGGGAACATGTTCCCTAGGGATCACGCGGGCGAAGCCGCTGGCAGAAGCTAGTGTATAATATAATCAAAGGTGTCTTGGTTGTTAATTTGTTGACTTTTTTCCTTGTTCTGTGAGAATGTCTTATCAAAATCTGGTGTGTTATTTACAAAAATACTTGAACTTGATTGAACCTGTAAAATCGGCTAGCAATCAGGCAACAATGACTATGCAATATTATTGGAGCCGCATAAAACTACGACGGTTAGGACAATAACATCTATCTATATCTCCTATACTTATAATAAATCTGTAGAGAGGTCAATTCTGTACATGAAATATATTTCCAAAATAACTATCAGGGGGTGATTAGGGATCGATACTGATGCCAAAAAAGCAATCAGTAACATTTTTGTCTGTCTGTCTGTATAACCGTTATAGAAACAAAAACTACTCGACGGATTTTAATGAAACTTGGTACAATTATTCTTCTTACTCCTGAGCTGGTTATAGTATACTTTTCATCACGCTACAATCAATAGGAGAAGAGCAGTGAAGGGAAATGTTGGGAAAACGGGAGAAGTTACTCCATTTTTTAAGCATCCGTCGCGTGTGCAACCTTAATGGTTACCTAAAGCTACACAGAAATCATGTATGACGGAAATGTTCTCCTTAACATTATGTAAAGTACGTTTATAAAACTCTCAGTCATCCCTAATTAGAAAAGTTAACATTATTATTAATAATAATAATAATAATAACCCTACCGCAGTATCTCTACGTTGACGTCGTGGTGGGGCTTGCGCGTCCCGATGAACCTTAGGTCATACCTAGGGTGAGGGGCCAGACAAAGAGAGATACAATCCGCAAGGCAGTTTTGTGGCGAACTGTTGGGCAGTAGCGACCCCACGAACCTTATCTCCCGGGAGAAGTCTTGTTCCTCATCTACGGCTTGCCTTTATTGGCTGGCCAGAATACTGACGAGGAACAGAGCTCCCACCTCTCTCTTGCCTTAATTGGCCGGTCTGAGTGGAGATTCGCTAGAGCACACGTGCTCGGGAGAAGGATGTATAATCCAGTAAGATGCTGGTAGGGATCTTGACCGCACTTCCGGGATTGTCCTGATAGCCGTGGTATACCTCTCCACTCCTCTAGCACCTCAGGCCATGTTGCCCCCTTGGTGCTACGTCACTTTCTGCTAGCGACCGTTTTCGGGGGCCCATTCATTGAGTGTGCAAGTCACCCCCTGCCATTTAAAAGCCGTGTATATTGTTAGTGGTCAGGCAGGGGCCAATAGTTCTATAATAAACGATTATCAGTCCACTAAACCGCCCAAACCCATAGCGTTTCATCTTTTTTTTTTTTCCATATTCTGCAATATTCTTGCTCCAACCGGGGATTGTCCTTGGGAATACTTTCACAGTGCATACAGGGATAATCGCCGGTTGGTGCCCCATTACATTTGAAATTTCTAACGGGGCCTCTGCGAGTTGGTTTCGGCCCCTCGTACGCCTACCAAAGGACCGGGTCTCCAGAGACCCGAGAAAGAAAACAAAAAAACATAATAATAATTGTAGAGAATACTTATTTACAATATTGTCAGTTGACTCGCCAACGCACCACGGCACAGGCCGACAGCTCGACAACGACTGCCCGCCCCACCACTCGTACCGGTATTTATAACCGAGCGACGTGTGCGCCCGAGGCAACGTCACAATACTGTTATCAGTTTGTAGGTAGTTTGAAATATTGATATCTACATACACTACATTCCCTTCCTTGTTTTAAGTAGTTGTATGTAACAAGATTTTTTTAGTAAAAATATTTAGCATATTTTATTATTTTGATTAATAATTTATTGACATGTCTGGCATACAAAATCACGGCAGAATAATATTTAAAAATAATTTTATGGTTTAATTCAATGTTTCCTTTTACCCTTCCTCTTCTTCTTCTATTTCATTTTCTGATTCGCTTATATCTTTTTCTGTGTTGATTTCTTTATTTTTTATCACTTATGTCTGTGTGTATGTGTGTGTGTTATAATCATAATTAATCAATCTCATTAATGAAGTAGACGTATGATAAGATTTAATGCCTTGGTTTCTTTATCATTAAAAACCGTCTACCGACGCTTGTTTCCTCTCAGAGTTATTAAAAACTTTAACTTAACTCACTAGTCGTTCAGTCAATTAGCCGTTTGACAGTTCAAAACTGGCTGTTATAAATCCTTTAGGTTTGACTCGTGTTTCACTAGTATTCGTGATTACCAAGTCCAAGCACCACTGAAAGTCACTAAACTCATAATTATTTGAACAAAGAAATTAAATAATCTTATTCACAGTCAACAGCTAACTCATAGCTCAGCACAACACACTTCCTATACTGGCACCTCCCCATGGGAAGAATACCGAGAAAACACTTATTTGTACCACCAATAGCTACGACAACGAAACCCTGATACAGACTGCCTCGTCTATATCACTCTGGGATGCTGATATGATACCCTGGTACGCTCGCCAACCCACAGAAACAAGAACCCTCAAACTAATTTGATGCTACCTCTTAATCTACTTCATAACATCACGTGATAATTGACCTTGGCCATCTTCCCGACAAAGAGATTTTAAAACTCACCAACCGGTAAGCTATGCACATTAGGGCCCACAAAGAGAAGAGAAACTAGGCCTGACATGTTTGTGTCTAACCTTCATGTGAAGTAGCTACTACGTTCACGAATTACTACGGCAATCTACAAGCATTACGGTCATGACTGCACCGCATACTTCGAATCAATTGATTTTATTTCGATCTAACTCATAGTAGCTAAAATGTGTAACTAACAAGCAACCCGAAAGGGAAACATCTATTTAGAAATTGTAATAGTTCAGAATTCTACACACTCTTATAGCTTTATTCAATGTCATTAATATCAAGTTGCTATTTTAAATCGTTTACAATCGAATTTACTAACTGAATTTAGTAACTATTGTTATGTATGGAAAACTGTGACCCACACGTTTATATAAAAAACCTAGGTTCAATTTTTTCACTAAACACGTCGCATGCGGTCAGTTTGCTTGTGTGGCCATCTTGCCATCCAATATCTCATTATTTAAGTTATTTTATTATGCCAATGGGAAATTCTTAAATTACTCGCTTATTTTTTTATATTATTTTTGTTTTATTTATCGGCACGCGATTGACCACCATCTCACCCACGGGCAAGCGATGACGCGGTCGAAAACGGAGCACGCCTGTTCAGACCACCCAATAATCACTCCTGATCAAAGACTCCAAGGATGCAACCAGCGGGAAACACAGACTCCGACAGTGAATTCTACTCCAAGTAACTCACGTTTGCACGAGCACTCACTTTGCTCCCCCTATGAAGCCTGTATCTAAAAGATATCAAAGGGAACCGACGATGATGGTTTCGTGATGGTACAAAGGAGAGAATGCCGCCAGCGAACCAACTGGAACCGCTGCGGCACGACACCTACCGAACCCAAAGTAACTATACGTACCGCGAAGCCGTAAACACTCCAGTATATATCTCGCGGCTACACTACACCACTAAGGCAGAGGGAATTGTGGAGTATGTGCGCCAAAAGACAAGCTACACGCCGAGAGTGTAGTTGCTGGAATCGCGCCCTAATGTCAACGTCAACGCGTTTGTGGTGCGGGTACCAATATGTCATGGAGGAGGACTTTTGGCCGCAGGTGTCACCGTCACTCCCGCGGACATGTCCCACCAGAGCGCACAATGACGTAATGCTTAGTGAAGTTTTTTACTTAATTTTGTAAGGTACATAATATCTATGTGCCACAATAGCCTGAAGATAAAGAGATTTACTATTTTTATAAGTATACCACGGCAGTTTCTTTTCCAAGACATGACGTTTAAAGTTGCATTTTCTAAAAGTGTTTACTATTTTTATATTTGCGTCAAATGATCCTGTTAGGTTCAAAGGTTTCTTAGTTTAATAACAATAATAGTGTTATTGCACTGGATGTTTGGTTACGAACCTGTACTTTATTTTGTTTCATATTTTCCCAGGTTTTGTGTGTGACCAACATTATTGCATTTACCTACATCTAGGATCTACTAACATCAATCGAAAAGATTGACGTTCTCAGATCTTACTTTGTTTAGATGTATAGTTTGGTAATAGCCACACCAAAGACATCCACTCCATCAGCTGGTGACATTTGCTGTATTATTAAACTTACCGATCCACGCAACCTCGTCCGCGTCCGATCCCCCATCAATGCCTCGCTCCTATTGTTCGCAACGTGATGTTAGATCCTAAAATCTTCCTCGATAAATAGGCTACCCAACACTAGAACAGTTTCTCAATTCAAACCAGTAGCTACCGAGATCAGTGCCACACACAAACAAACCCTTCAGCTTTAAAACATTATTATAGACATTTTAGTCCACAAAATTTAGCAATTCTAGTCCACAAAATATAGCAGTGAAGCACGTTTCTTCTTACTACTCTCGATGTCAGCAGCCATTCCAGGTAGATCAAGAGTACCAGCTTCCAACGTTCCCCTCTCTTTCTTCTGTAGTTCAATGACGACTTCTCAATTAAATGACCAGTAGGTATATTCTACTGCAATTATTGTCATTCTATGATGACTTGACAATTTAATGTCCGGCAGGTATATTATACTGCAATGATTGTCATTCAATGATGAGTTGTCAATTTAATGATCAGTAGGAATCATACCACAATTACTGTAATTCAATGACGACTTCTCAATTAAATGACCAGTAGATATTCTACTGCAATTATTGTCATTCTATGACGACTTGACAATTTAATGTCCGGCAGGTATATTATACTGCAATGATTGTCATTCAATGATGACTTGTCAATTTAATGACCAGTAGGTAATTATTCTACTGCAATTACTGTCATTCAATAATGACTTGTCAATTTAATGACCAGTAGGTAATTATTCTACTGCATAACCGTCATTCAATGATGACTTGTCAATTTAATGACCAGTAGGTCATTATTCTACTGCATAACCGTCATTCAATGATGACTTGTCAATTTAATGACCAGTAGGTCATTATTCTACTGCATAACCGTCATTCAATGATGACTTGTCAATTTAATGACCAGTAGGTCATTATTCTACTGCATAACCGTCATTCAATGATGACTTGTCAATTTAATGACCAGTAGGTCATTATTCTACTGCATAACCGTCATTCAATGATGACTTGTCAATTTAATGACCAGTAGGTAATTATTCTACTGCATAACCGTCATTCAATGATGACTTGTCAATTTAATGACCCGCAGCAATGCTGCTTAATATACGTATGCGGTTACTTGTTGGCAGAAACAAGCAACACTTCACGTTGGTCGCAACGTGCTGCTCCAATGCCAAAGACCAAGCCCAGGTCCGCCAGTACGGCTGTGCAGGCAGGTTTGATGAGGAGCGCCAAGCCACGTCCGAAGCACAGGCAGAGCCGATCGTACGCAGACGGGAAAAGTGATGGCCGGATGAGAAGAAAGGACGTGAGCTGTATCGCTTCTTCCCGGACGTGGCCTCAGCTCCATGTGATTTAGGAAAAGATTGCATGACATTCAATGGCATTCAATTTAATGATCAGCTATGCTGCGTTTCACCATATCAATTGAATTATCAGCAATGCTGCGTTACACCATATCAATTGAATTATCAGCAATGCTGCGTTACACCATATCAATTGAATTATCAGCGTTGCTGCTTAACATCGTATCAATTTAATGATCAGCAATGCTGCTTAGTATGGTATCAATTTAATGGTCAGCAATGCTGCATAATAATTAATCCATTTAACTATCAACCATGTTGACTTAGGTCACGTGTCAAATCAGCGTTGCTGCTAATGATTAAGTCAATGTAATGATCAGGTATAGTAAATAAATTTCAAATGAAGTTATTCGGAAAAAAAAACATTTTTCCACCAACCCATGTTTAGGCAAGCGGCACTTCATGGCAAGACTGGAGTCAGATTTTACTGGCCTCCGATCATCGTTCATTCGTCATCGTTCCACAAATGACAGCCGGGGCCTACGGCCCAACGTGCCTTGAGGCACTTTGGTCTTAACACTTACTTATGACGAAAGTGTAAAAACATATAGCCGAAATGCTTCTATCCATTAAAGAAAGCAGCACTTCGTTCCTATTCTTTCCCCTTTTTTTTCTAGGAATTACTTTAACTCACAGTTTAATCCTCGTCGCCAATGTAGAGAATACTTATTTACAATATTGTCAGTTGACTCGCCAACGCACCACCGCACAGGCCGACAGCTCGACAACGACTGCCCGCCCCACCACTCGTACCGGTATTTATAACCGAGCGACGTGTGCGCCCGAGGCAACGTCACAATACTGTTATCAGTTTGTAGGTAGTTTGAAATATTGATATCTACATACACTACAATAATAATATTTTTTTTTCCATATTCTGCAATATTCTTGCTCCAACCGGGGATTGTCCTTGGGAATACTTTCACAGTGCATACAGGGATAATCGCCGGTTGGTGCCCCATTACATTTGAAATTTCTAACGGGGCCTCTGCGAGTTGGTTTCGGCCCCTCGTACGCCTACCAAAGGACCGGGTCTCCAGAGACCCGAGAAAGAAAACAAAAAAAAAATAATAATAATAATATCCTTGGACATTTCACACAACGCCATATAGTCCCAAGCTAAGCAACCTAATGCTTGTGTTATGGTAACGATATGGCTGATAAACTACTTATATACATTTTTTTTTTTTGTAAATACATACATATTATAGATAGAAAAACACCCAGACTCAGAACAAATACATGTAGGTCTTACAAATATTTGTTCCGTGCGGGAATCGAACCCGCGACACGCAGCGCAGCAGTCGGTCGCTCAACCACTGCGCCAACCGTGTCGTATCAATGTCGTATATTAACTATTCCATAAAAAAGAATCATAGAAATCGTTATAGAAACACCAAAGATAAACATGAAATACGCTAATAATAAGCCATCGCGCGTGAATACTGAATCATGCTATAAGGATTATTTTTATATAAGGTCGCGAACGCACAGGCAGGCGGCTTGCTTGGCGCCTCGAGGCTAGCGAGTAGCTTCGTAAAACGGCTTACGACAGTTTGCAATATCCTTTAATAATTATAATGTCGAGGGGAAGATGGTTATAATTTCGCTTTACACCAAACGAGTAATATTATAAATGTTTATAAAAGTTTGGTTGTTTGTTACTCAATCACGCCAGAACGGCTTAACGGATCTTAATGAAATTTAGAACAAAGATAGATGATAGTCTGGAATAGCACATAAGCTACTATTCATCCCGGGAATATGTTCCCTAGGGATCACGCGGGCGAAGCCGCTGGCAGAAGCTAGTTGATGAATAATTATAAATTGTCCTAAAGTACAAACAAGCGAACAATTACTGAAACGTTAGAAAGTTCATTGTTTGCAATCTAGGCGATTGCTTCTGTGAGTAAAGATGCTGCATGGTATGTGTAATAATAGATTCGACTGCATTCCTTTAAAAAATAGTCTACATTATACAGTACCTAGATCAGTCCATGCCTTTGTGGGGTACGTGTGCCTCGACTATTCCACACGAATTCGTGGAGGGGCCCGAGTCTGCTATTTTTATAAATTTGTCATTCCGACACGATGTCATTGTCATGCCATTGTCATTTTGCTAAAAGTTCGTAATCTGCTAAATTCATAATGGCACGGTCACACGTCAATGGTCTCGTAATAGAATCAAATAGAATTGCGGTAGGAATGCCGTATTGCCATTATTATAAAACCGAGCTAAATTTGAGCATTTTATTCATGCCAGATTTTATTTATATTTAGTTTTACATATTATTTATTAGTGTTATAAGCAATCTGAAGTAGTGAGAAGTTCGTAAATAGGTACTGAATCTGTCATTATGTACGAGATTACCATTCATATGGCTTACGTTCCATGGCGTGTCATTGGTTGATCATTGGAATGTCATAATGACGCCATTATGATGCCATTATGTTAGTAGATTACCAAACTTGTCAAAATCAACCATTTTGAAATCAGTGATCAACCAATCTGACACTATTGTAATAGCAGACTCGGGTCCCAGGACTAACGTTGGAGTGCTCTTCGTCGCCTCGTTAATGCCTACAAGTCTCACTTTATGGAGCTTGATATATTTACTCTTTCCCAACATCGTTTCAAGGCAAAAGCAATAGAGTTATGTACTAAATTCTTAAGTATAATAAGAAACTGTCCTCCACGACACAGGGAATCCTAGTGTAGAGATCAGAGTGATTTATCTGTTTTAATTATGTATTTTTTTTAACAGTATTGAAATATATTATTATAATATACCTACTAGCCCGCGCAATTTCGTCTGCGTAACATTTTTCATTACTGCTCCGCTCCTTTTGGTCTTAGCGTGATGATATAGCCTATAGCCTTCCTCGATAAATGGGCTATCTAACACTGAAATAATTTTTCATATCGGACCAGTAGTTCCTGAGATTAGCGCGTTCAACTAAACAAACAAACTCTTCTGCTTTATAATATAAGTATAGATTTTCTCTTTCTTTCTTATTCTTCTTAATAGTCATTTAGGATGCACACTGTATGTCTGTTTTTTGTGAATTCGCGGAAAATGGTATGGGTGGTGGATGGTGTGATTTTATTATTACAAATGCTTAGTAATATGTAATAATAAAATATGTAATAGGCTATGTACATTTATTTCTAAGCACTAATTTAAGACTTTTTAGTTATGCTTGGCATGGCACTGTTTTTTGTCCCTAAAAAATAAAATAAAATAAAACAGCTGTTTATTTAACGTCGACAACGTATCGTATCGATGAATGAACCTTTTACCTTTCTCCTTTTAGGGTTCCGTGACATAATAGGTAGACGTTGGAGACAGTTATCCTTAACAAATATTTCCCAGACTGCACAATCTAACAGCTACCTACCATGTAAACATGACATGTTGCATTGAACTAATTATAGCTGAAATGCAAGAGTGAAAAATAAAATTATGATAAAGCTTGTTATGTACAATTTTGTTATTTATTTATAAGGCAACTTATTTAAAAATTAATATTATAAGCTGTGACGTGGTCCTGTATAAATAAGTCACCAACATTCACATCAATGATACATGATATTATATTACTTTATCACATTGAGAATTATAAAATTTAACTGATTGTAAAACATAAAGATAAATTATAGGAGTATAAATAATTGAATTATAAAATTAAAAATTCCATGAAATTTATAAGGTTTTTAGCACTTTAGAATAATAATAATAAAAAAAAAATAACATTAAATTAAAGAATAATATAAAATAACAAAACATAAAAGTAAACAATGTAGAAGAAAACGGTTGAAATATTATAAATTAATGTAAAGGATTCTGTACTGACATAAAAATACAGTAGAATAAACTTGTTGATAAGCAAACAAAATAATAATTTCGTCAATACCTCATTGAGTGTGTGGTTTTCCTCTTTTTTTATTACGAGGGAATCCTTTGCCATAGAGTAGGACCTTCATCATTAGGGTTGCCATAATATTTTTACATCTTTTTAAATAAGTAGGTACCTGAATGTCTTTCTTGTCTCAAAAAACGGGTAATATCGGAATTATGATTAGGCAGGAAAAATAAAACAAGGCGTTATGGAGATTTCTTAACATAGAAATCACAATTTTTAATGTTGTGTAGGTAACTGTTTATTTTCAGCAGACCTTATTTGAGCGCTAAACTCCTACATTTAACACTAATTTAATTACCTAAGCTGTAATTTCATTCTTAAGGAGATACAAATAAAAAGTTATTCCCCATGAGGTGGACAAATCAAATGAAGGCTGCGGTGGGCGCTCCCGTGCACGTGTGTGCGCGATTGACGGCCAACAGGCAGCGGTGGCGGGACGTCGTCGTGCGGCGAGTACCTACTGTCTGCTGCCCAACCTGCCGGGACGTGATAACCACGACCACTCTGACAAGAGTGATACGACTAAGAAGAAGAAGAAAGATTTGTTATTACTGGAGTAATTTTTAGTACAAGATTTTTCTATATAAGTAGCTTTAGATAATGTTGGTTTTATGAAAATAATAAACATTTTGGGTTATGAACTGAAATCGGCTTTGGTTTAAAATCAAGGACGCCTAACGGTTTGTGATCTTTCTACCATTGACAGACCTCTCTCACTCATACTAGAACAAAAATATTTTTATATTTTTTACCCAGCTCTGCCTTAGTGCACCAATCTGTCTGTACCTGCGTAAAGAGGTCAAGCTACTTAATTTTGCGTCTATTGACGGTTTTAAACGCTAAAATAAAAGCCAAAATGAAGCATAGCGTAAGAATGTCACTTACTGATGGAATCAAACTTCATGGAGACTGTAAAGTGTTTTTGCTGCCCCTGGTAACCCCCTTCATTCGCCCGCTGTCACAAGAATTTGCTACTGCGTCTCCTCGCGCTACTAAGTTTCAAACTACCTGTCTACATCACTAACTTTTCACACTATCAGAATCGCGACAACAGCTACTGTTTTCAAAAACAATGTAGACAAATACCTAAATTTTAAGAATCTGGTTCTAAAACTGCTGAGTCAGGATAAAACAAGATAATAAGATAGGTGCTGACTAACGACGATGTGGTAATTTATACTAATCACAATAACAAACGTCTGATAACAGCCGAATATATATAGCAAGAGTCAATCATTAACATTCATTCATTTGGTTGAGAAGCCAAATACCAAGCGGTAGTGTTTATTCTAAAGTGACTGGCGACAAGTGAAAATGTTGTTTCTACCATTAACTTTATTGCTAGTAGCCATATTATTGGGCTGGTACTTATTAGGAAGGTACAATGAAAACTATTGGAAGTCACGAGGTGTGAAGTTTTACAGCCAAAACAAAGTGTTGGGACCGTTCTGGGATTTCCTCATATCCAAACGTGCTCTGTTCGAGCTCTTCGGTGACCTGTACAAGAAACATAGAGATCAACCAGTCATTGGCGTCGGACAACTTAACACACCTACATTATTCGTCATTGACCCGAAAAATGTGCAACATGTGCTGTCAGGCGACTTCCAGGCGTTCCACCACCGAGGAATAGAAAGTCTTGACGGTGACCAATTGACTGATAACATTACCTTCATGAATGGCCCGAGATGGAAGCTGATGCGGAAAAACATGACCCCATTGTTTACGGCAAACAAACTAAAGAACATGTATTACATCATGGATAAAAGCGCACAAGACTTCGTGACCTACTTGAAAAACAACCCTAAGACGTGGGAAGGTGATTTCCACAGCTCACTGATGATGTTCAACAACGCTGCTGTTTGTGGTGCTATCTTTGGAATCGGATCGGAATCAATTTTTGACTCACCATTCCTTAAGATGGCGAAGAGTCTATCGCAATCGAATTGGAGGAATCAGCTGAAATTCTTACTATTCAGTCTGAGCCCGAAGCTGACACAGATGTTGGGCATTAAGGTATTCGCGGAGTACGAGGACTTCTTCATCGGTTCAATCAATGCAGTTATTAAGAAGAGGGAACAGGAGAATGTGAAGAGGCACGACTTCGCAGACATATGTACGAGTCTACAGAAGAACGGCACCATGAAGGACCCACAGACAGGCTACGAGATGGAACCCACCACCGGCTTATTGTCGGCACAGGCTTTGTTCTTCTTCACCGCTGGCGTAGAACCTTGTGCCAATGCCATCTTCTCAACGTTAGTTCTTCTGTGTCGCCACCCAGAAATCTTAGAGAAAGTACATCAAGAAATCGACGAACATTTTGAGAAACACAAGAACAACATAACATACGACGTCATTTGTGAAATGGAGTACGTGGATAAGGTACTGAGTGAGGGGATGCGGCGATTCCCTCCTATTGGACTTTTGACGAGACAATGCTGTCAAGACACTGTGCTGCCTGTTGGCAATGTCAAAGTGGCGAAAGGGACAAAAATGTTCACTCCAATTTATGAAATTCACAACGATCCCCAAATCTACCCGAACCCAGAGGTGTTCGACCCAGAGCGGTTCACTAAGGAGAGGAGACCCAACGACGATATCTACATGCCGTTCGGGATGGGCAACAGGACGTGTATCGGCGCCAGGTATGCCAAGCTGCAAGTAACTGCGGGTATGGTGCACGTGCTCCGGAACTTTACTGTTAAATCTAAACAAAATGATGTTGACATAGCGTTCGCTCATGACCCACTTAATGTTAAACTGGGAAATGTAGATGTCCTACTTGTACCTAGAAATATTAAATAGGGGTAGGTAAAGTTAAACAGTTGTACTATTTATACTCAAAATTGGGTGCCTTGTTTTTAGTTGTTCTTGTAAATATTAGTAGCTACTTATTTTAATTTAATTGTAAGGAGTAGGTAACGATTTAATGTTTCAATCAAAGTCTGTGATTTGTGTTGCGTAGATATGTATTCGTTTAAATAAACATAGCGATAACCTGTTAATATGCTAATAAAAAAATGATAATTTGATTTTAAAATATGTTGTTTTGATCTTACTTAGCTGATATTTTTGTGTTCCTTACCAAAATAGTAGGTAAAATAAGAACCCTGGTGTGACTAAGTCTGTCCGTTTATCACAGCTGAATAGCTCAAGAATTACTAATGCTACGAGTATCAACTTGAAATTTGGAACAGTTTTAGTTGACGTTTGATCAACTATTTTGCAATTAATAATTTTCATCCATGCCAAAATTGGGCTCGCTAGTCTACATTGACATTAAATTACTAGTTTAGTTTCACCTTGATCGGAATTGAATTCATTAAATAAGTTCAGTCTATTTTTAGCCTGAGTGTGGCGATGGCATTGTATACTTGATCTACCTGTAATATAAATTGACACATGCGAATTTTTTTCTTCGTGTCGCTGCACGACAGTTGATTAGAGTTGGGTGGCCCAAGACATAGCCACTTTGCGATGCCATTGGTGGTAGCACTAAGGTCACTTAGGCTGCATGATTTGGGGCACAGAGGGTGGAGCATGACGGTTCATGGTTTGTGACTGGACTCCATTTCAACACCCTGTAGTTGATCCATCAAGGTATCATTAGCTTCACTTTGTGAGGGTGAATTACAATTTCCTACTTGCGTTCTGAAGTGGTTCAGGGACTTCCAAGTGGACCAAGCAAGGTCAAACCCCGCTGGAATATGAGCCCTTGCCTGAAATAGTTCATGAGTGGGGGTGTCCTGTCACAGTTTGCAGCGAGTCGGGGGCGCCACCTGGATTTCTTGACAGCGAGACTGCCCATTTGAGGTGGCTGAAAGCATTAGAAATATTATCAGTATTTTTATTAGTTCTCAGTACCGACAAGTAGCTAACTAGGTACCAATTTGCTACTCGTCGGTCGGTCGCAGTCACGAACTCGGCAAATTCGTTTGCGGAGTCCGAGGACACTACTCAGTCTTAAGGTAAAGATCAAAAAAAATGTCTGAAAATGTTCCCACTGCTATCTAGCTCATACCCTGTCTTGTTCTGATCCAGCTTAGTGGGAACGAGTGGCTTAGAAAAGAATTCCCATCTTGGGACCGGTTCAAAGCTCTCACAGTCACGGACGACGACCATTTTATATTGAATACAGAAATTGTTCTGCGGTTCAGGTCTGGCCTGGTCAGGGATAACATTCATGACTTCCTGTTCATGGATGGCATGCATTGCCTCCTTAGACGACTACTTGCAACCCGGTACTGAACCCCACGAACTCTCTGCTTGTTTGAATTCTTACAGCGATCTATTTCAGCGTAGCTAATTGAAACGGAGTGACACAATGGGTTTGAGCTTGAAGACCACCGTGCCAGATCCCGTTCTAGCCAATTCGTGGGCTGCGTTAATTCCTTGTTATCAGCTGTCTCCCTTTATCCACTGCAGCGTCATGTTGTTTCGGTTAAGCATCGCGGCGGCATTTCTGTGGAAGAATTTATTGTATTACTAGCTGACCCGCGTAACTTCATCGTCGTCACATTTTTTAATTAATGGTCCACTCCTATTAGTAGATGTGTGTTATACCGCGTGTATCTGACATCGACGCACAAAGGATTTCCATGGGTCCAGGGGAAATCCATGGTAATCGTTTGTGCGTCGATGTCAGATACACGCGGTATAGCCTTCCTCAATAAATGCATGGGCTATCCAAAACCACTAAAGATTTTTTCAATTCGAAGCAATAGTTCCTGAGACGAGCGCGTTCAACTAAACAAAAAAACAAATCTACATTTTTATAATATAAGTACAGATATTCTTTTCAGGGATTGGAGGACTGAGGATATTTACGGACGGAGAGAACGCGAATGTGAGTATCTCTTCTGGCTTCTAAGGCATTGACCGCTTGTATGACATACCTCTATAGTGTCGCTCATAAGGATCTAATTCTGGGAAAAAACGACATACTGGCAAACAAGGTAAACGATAAATAATAAACTGATCGACATTTTTGAGTAATGTGAATTCATACAAGATTTTAAGGTTTTCCCATTGGGAATTCTGTAGTCCCGGTGTTGAAAGATTGCGGTATGTGTGTCACACCCAGTGCCTCAAGAAGAACTACGGGTCTAAAAAGGCCACTTTAGTAGATTCATATTATTAATCATACAACAATCTGTCAAATTGAATTTTTATCTTTATCGCTACAGCATTAGGTTCAAGGTTGTTTGGAAAAATTTGACAGTCTCAGGTCGACCCGCTGATCTCTCACCGGTCGTGTTAGATACCGGGTCAGACTATCAGATAGTGCATATGAATTTGCGCAACAACTTCTGCACTCTAATGTCTCTTGCGTACTTGGCTTATCGCTGTTGATATTGGCTACCATAACCCAAATTTGATAATGGACTAGCCTTGAAATTTTAAGGTATCGAAAATTTCGCAGGCACTGGGGTTTCCTATCCTCGTTTGACCACATTATTCTTGTTACTCCATAAATCACATTCATGGCTATTTAGGTATTTATTGATTATGGTAACAAATTTTTCCTTTTGTTAAACGAATTGCTCAAGGAAAATAAATATTTTTTTTGTAATCCAGGAATATTTTAGTCCAGTTTTTAGTCTCACAGAATCAGCATCTCTAAGTTTTATTTGATGCCAATTCGTCAAGAAGAAAAGTGCTTTAACGCAAGTGTTGAATTCTACGTCTTTGTGATTTCCCTGATAATTGTTAAATTCTCCATGCCTTTAAATTAAAATTAATAACCGATGAAAAAATCCAAAGATATAGATTTTCGAGAAATTGTTCTAGTGTTTGGTTGAAATGTAATTTATAGACCAGGAAAGTTTTATATTCTGAGAAGAAGAAGAAATCACTTGTATTGGCCTTCCTGGCCGTGCAATGTCAGCCACCGTTACCATGTCGCAGTAAACGCATGAAGCTCAACAGATGAACTGCACCGCAGGTAAAAAGTCGGCCTAAAGAAAATCAATATGAACCAGAGTCTGAAAGCGTCCACCTCAACTGCTACACCACATCTAAACAATGTCAAACGAAAACGAAGAATATTTAAACGACATCATCTACAAACACACAGACGAGTATGGAGGTGACCAAATACATATGGCTGTCGGGGGTTGCTCTGTCTGCAGCCTGCTTGGTGCTGCAGCTGCTGCTCTTAACATGCTGGCCCCAGATAAGGAAGATCGAGTTGAATACCCTCATACAGCTAACAGTTGCGAGAATGACGAATACACTGCTAGAATTCTTATTGTACCATAGATATTTCAACGAGACCGCAAGTACCATATTATTGGTTTGCTATGGCCATTCAGACGCTGTGTCACTGTGCTGGGTGACCGTCTACGCGAGAATATTATACCATAAAGTGAAGATGGTTTCTAAGTTCAAAAGGTGGAACTTATTACTACTGTCCACGCTGATTTGGTTCCTGATGGTATTAGTAGGCGGAATGATAGGCTTATTTGCATCTAAATACTTTGTTGAATTCGTAATTTATACGTATATGTGGATAAAATTATTCATTTTGTTGGTAAACATGTGGATATTCTTTAAAATATTCTACGACACAAAAAACATGAAATGTAAGTGTCGCTTTGCAATTTTATGGCTGACTAAATGTAGGTGTCCCTTCAGTTATTTTTTATTTTCAAGTGTAGTTTCATTTATTTTGCTATGCATAACATGTTTCGGTACTGTTCTTCAGTTGTTGGTAGCAGATATATTAGCTTATGCTGAGGTCGGCGGGCACCCTGCAGTGTACGAGACTTTTTATATTTTTGATTCTCTTCAAGCGGCAGCAATAACCGTAATATTTCTCGTACGCGCTAGAATGCTGATTAATAGGCCTAGGACAAATATTTTGACGTTAGGTGACGTAAGGCATTTGCCTAGCAGTGGGACATTCTCGAATGGTGGCGTGAGGCATATGCCCAGCAGTGTCACATCCTCAGATGGTCAAACGAGGCATTCGCTTAGCAGTGTGACGTCCTCGGATGGTCAAACGAGGCATTTGCTCAGCAATGCGACATCCTCGGACGGTGCCGTTACCTAACTTTTCGAATTGGATAAACGATAAATGTAGTTTTAAGACTTTTTGTATACAAACTGTGCTTGTCAAAATTGAACGAAAACATATTAAGCAGTACTTAGGGCTAGCTAGCACGAATGTTAATTGTATGGAGAGGTTAACTTAGGTTAAGTAGAAGAGAGATAATTTAGAATTGGTAATAGGTACTTAACTACTGACTCTTTAATCGACTTCAAATTGTGGATCAATGCCCGGACATAATATTTATTTCAATAAAAGAATCTTCATAGATTTTGATACACCTCGTTCTGTATTAAAATGAAACTATTTAAAAAACTATCGGTGAAATATTATGTACCTACCTATATAAGGGAAAAATTGGTAAATTGTATTTATAATTTTAATTTTATTTATTAGTTGCACACATACTACCACAGAAATATAAAAAACGGTATCTATGCATACCACAATGCAGTCTTTTTAACGCAAAAAACGTTGGCTGATAGAAAATGCCTTGATGTACAGACGCCAGCACATCAACCTACAACATTCTGTCAAATTTCTTTGTTAGATTTGCAACTTTATCACTAAAGAAATTGGGTTCAAATTGGATTGGGAAAATTTTACAGTTTCGGATAGCCTGAAGTGCTGGCGACTGTACCACTATTGTAATACAAAATAAATAATTAAGAATAAAATGTCAGATTACATTTTCCTTGTTTTTTTTTACCCATGAAAAAAACCCAGTACATGAATTGGTTCCCAACCAGATTGAAGTTTGTCTAGGATTTTTATTCTTTAAAATGTGTAAAATCATATTCTATTTTTTTGTTTCGCAGATTCAGGTATGTTCATCATTCGAAAACATGGCTGTACAGTAAAGAGTTTTAGAACAGTGTTTCAAAACAACGAGTAACGGGCCTACCTAAACAGTGGTATATTCTGAAAGGTGATGAGATGCGGCAGAGGACTTTAGGCATTATGCAGTAGCAACAGGGTGTACCTTCAGTCAGGGTCACCCTGGCACCCTGGGCAAGATTTTTGCGGTACCTAAGCTTGCGTAATTATGAACTTTTCTTCGTACCATGCCTCAGTTATAGTTTAGCGACTGATGCAGTAAAAGATAACGGACCAGTGGCTTGAGCGGTAAAACTATTTGAAAACCGACAGGCGGGTTACTTTTTCCTGCTGTGCCATGTCAATTTTGGACTACTGCTTTCTACTCCACATTAGGTTTCTACGCGTTATTACGTCAGTATTACACTTTCGTGCGTCATGACCTTTATCCGAGGACACGTTCATGGCAATTTTCCTACATACCTAGTTAAATTTCCGATATTTTTACAGTTAGTAGGTAACAATTAATTTGTCAGGCAACTGCAGATGGTGCTAATTTTCAAGTTTAAATCGGCATTTTTAGAACTTGGATGCAAAACGCTGCAAGTGTGCTTTAACAAATAATGTAAACAGCCGCCGTATGTCTTCCTACGATACGTCGTGATGGGTTGCGGGCTCAAATAAAATCTTTATTAAGGCACCAAGTCCCAATATTAAAATTACATAAAGACACAAATAATAAATACTTAGAAATTACAAATTATAACTAACAATTTAACTAAACTTTATTCAATATTATTCAATTTAATTTAATTTTTCACACAATCCAATATAATTAAAAGAAATCAATCATTCAAATTAAAATAAATTCAATAATCTAAAAGCACAATACACATAATTACATAATTAGCGTCGGTTTGCACTCCGGTGGACTTCGAGCCAGTACCTATGGATCGGACCGCACCAATCCTCGCTGACGATCTTCAGTAGTTGATTGGCCGATTTTCTAGCCTTCTCGAAAACGATGCAATCCGCGAGCGAATAACCGCAATCTGCTTACGAAATAATGATACTCGAAACTCAAGGTCAAACTGTTATCATTGCACCTATTATTTTTTATTTCTGTCTATACTACTTTATATTCTAGAAAAATATTTCAAACAAAACACAGCACATTCTAAAGTAAATAAGGTTTTTAAGCTAGTTTAGCTCTGTTAAATAATTTTGCAGCAATTTCATTAACTCCGAAACAGTTTTAATTCGTAACGATTTTGTTTTGTAAACTGAAAATATTACAATGAAGATTGAAGTAGTTCATTGTTTTTACCGACTTCACAAAAAGGAGGAGGTACTATGTTCGGATGATTGGATGTTTTTTTTTTGTATGTTTGTTCATCGAATACTCCGCCAATTGTCGACGGATTTTCAAAACTCTTTTTTTTTGTTCCAAAGTAGATAGTTCTGAGGTGGTCCTACTGTCACCAAGTTAGGATCTGATGATGGAATCTTAGAGAAATCGAGGGCAAACCTCATATTTTATAGGCTTACTCATTATTTTTCGCATATATTATGAAGTATCTTGTGTATTTGCGTATGGTTGTCTCTCTTCTCAGGTAGCTGGGCTGATGAAGGAAGGTACAACTCCTTAACAGTAGGTAACAAGTTACTCGAACAGGCAAGGATTAAGTTCATGCAATGTTGACATAAGTCTGGCCTGATGCTGCAGCCTGGATTATCAGCATCTAGTCTAAAAACTAAAAAATACTTCTTAAAGTGAGCTTCTTCTGCGAATTTTCTTCTGTATAATTATTAACCGACTTCAAAAAGGAGGTTGTTAGGTATGGGGTACCACTAAAAAGTGAAAAATAAAAAACTTTTTACAAAAAAATACAACCGACTTCCAAAAAAAACACTACAAAGTAAAAAATAACTTTAATTTCGGAACTCGGTGTTTTTGTTGTTTCTTCGTATTTTGACACCGAAGTCCGAAATAAAAGTTAGTTTTTTACTTTGTAGTGTTTTTTTTGGAAGACGGTTTTATTTTTTTGTAAAAAGTATTTTTATTTTTCACTTTTTAGTGGTATTTTTCTTTATTATTAGTAGGTTTTTTGAGAATAAAATCCAAGTAAGAATTAAAATAAGCTACGTTTGAAAAAAGGGGCTTTAGTTTACATTCAATAAAACATTTTTAAACTTCAAAGCTGTTTGGAAGGAATAAACAAAATAAGCGAAAACATATTGTGTTTTTAAATATTTTTTTACGGCAAAACTGTATGTCACACGAAAAAATCAAGTGTTCAGATTGTAGTTCATGAATCTACCTTAAACATATATTTTTTTCCAATCTTTTGACCCAGCCGTTAATGGGATATATCCTTTAGAAAATAGCCTTTTGACGACTCTAAACCAGAGGTAGGGCCTTAAAGTCTGGCATTCCCGCCTCAGCGAATATGCTCGTCGCACTACAGTACCAATGAACCTTAGATCATGCGTAGAGTACGGTGCCAGACAAAGGTGCAACATGCAGGGCAGTTTTGTGGCGAACTTTGGGAGCCGAGTCACAGGACTATTGCAGAATATGGAAACAAAGAAATTGGACTATGGGTTTGGTTGGCTAAGGTGCATTGGTAACCGTATAGGTACTTCGGAAGAACGATACTTGCACACTCAATAAATGTGCCTCAGGTAGCACGCTTGAAAACGACTGCTGATTTTTGAGCATACTCATTACTAGCAATGTTTTGAAACACACTAATTGCTACTATGTAGCATTTGCTCATTAGTAGCATAGCATGCTTTGCTTTGCGTTTGCGTGCTACTAATTAGCATGTCTAGTAGGTATTTTGACAAACTGTTGAGATTTGTTAAAGAGGCACAGATCATTATTGGAAGGGGTCTGCGCATATAACGATGTATTGTAGTGTATACATTTTATTTGGACATTATTGGAGGACGCAGGTATTGTAAGTTTATGATTAGGTAATGTTTAAAAAATATAACATCAGCTTGATTTTTTCTGTTAAGACGTTATAATCAATTATTGACTAAATAAATCATTATCCCGAGCACATTTAATTTTGATCTTGCGAAAATTCACTCAGAGCGGCCATTCAAGTTTTAAATGAAAGTTGAGGAAGTATTCAATGGATTAGCGATAGGTTGCCTATAAAAATTAGCCTAAAACTTGCGCATGCTTTCTCCAAGTACAGTTCCAATTCTACTATTTTGTAAACAAATTTCGCATTCGCATGTCAGTCGCAAACTGTCAAAAAAGCTTTAATTTTCATACATTTTTGATAGTTTGCGATTGAGATGTGAATGCGAAAGTTACTTGAAAATTAGTAGAATTGGCACTAAGCTTTTCGTCCCGCCATCTTCTTTGTGGTCTACTGTGCGACGTGTCTCAGGAAACCAGACAGTAAGTAGGCAAGTATTTTTTTTATTTTCAAAATAAGTGGTAAAGAGATGTTACATAAGTATATTTCTGGTTTTAGAAACATTCCGTCAAACTAGATAGCATGCAAATATTTAAACAAACAACGCAGCTGCTTATCATTGAATTTAAATTAGTCACAGTTGTGTTCCGTGCTATTTTCTATTTTCTCGGATAAAAAGATCTGTGCTGAGCGGTTAAATTATTTTTTTAGTAATGATAGATTTAGTAAGAATCATAATAAAATAACAAAAACATGCAAAAACGCTATATTTATAGACAGACAGGACAAACGAGAATTTTTACTGGTATTTACGATTCAATCAAGTTTAAAACTAAAACTAGCTTCTGTCCACGACTTCGTACGCTTATATCCCGTTTTTTCCAGTACCCGTTGATTGGTTAATATTTCTCCGTTTCTCCGCTCCGCTGCCTCGCTCCTCGGGAGGATGGCAAGTATAGGATGGCAAATGGACGGGTATACACAGGTACAGGGAATATGTTGTTGTTGTTTTCCTCCCAATTGTTTTATTATTTACGGAATTAGGTAGTGGGTAAATTAATACCAAACACACTTTTAATAATCTAAATTTTGTGTAGGCACAACGAATTTAATAGACCCCAAATTAAGCTAAAATTGAGATATAAATTTAATTTTGATTGTTTCAAGAACGCAGTTTTATAAAAACTGTTTTCGAGCCAAACTTTTATTTTATCTTTTTAGTGCAGAAATAACTTTACGACTGTGTTTTTATGAACATAAGTAGTTACTTAGCTGACAATTTGTAACTAAAGTTTAATGTATAAGTTTACTCATCTTTAAAGTAGATAAATGTTTTTACATAAAAGCTAACTAAATACCTATTCACTCAATCAGGCCAATCAATAATATTGAGTTAGCATCATTTAACTATATTCAGTTAAATATTGTGTACTTAGAAATCATGTAAATTCTATTTTTCCTGTTTTTGTGCGTATTTCCTGTGCATTGTTCCCGTATCAAGAAAACATCTTATCGAACGCCCTAGTAGTGTGGTTCTGCCGATCTATTCTGTCAACATCCCACCGTGTTAACGTAGGTGAAGTGAATGATAAGTGAGCAGTCATTCCATCTTTTTCGTACGGTTTGACAGCTCACTTCGTGATCACTTCACCCACGCCTTCACTTCGAGATGTTTTGCAGAATCAACCGGCAGCCGGTCGATTCTGCAAAAGTAAACAAGTCGAAGTCAACACGTATGTGTACCTAGTGAACGAAAAGTGAGCTGTCAAACCATACAAACAAGATGGAATGACAGCTCACTTGTCGTTCACTCCTCCTACGTGTAAAAGTACACGTCAATCTGTTTTGCTCAATTTAAACTAGATGAGGGCGGTGTTTCCTGGCTGACTACCCTGAGAAGATACACCGAAACAAACTCAAAGGTAATGGTCTTTTTTTTAAGTCCATACAATCGTCCATCAAATCATTATGAGAACCATGTAGGTTTGTCTTTTGAGGGATGTACCTCACAGATTTGAGTGGACCTGTCCAGACAGTGCAAGCATTTGTCAGTTGTCGTGTAGCTCAAACTTAGAACTTTAAGGAGCTCAGTTAGAGGGTATAATCTCCAGAAAGACTGCATCAATTGCAAAAAATCTTTCAAGTTTTGAACGTAATCCTAAAGGGACATAATGTAATCTTAATAAGATGTAATTGTTCAACCCGGGCAAAGCCGGGGCGGGCCGTAGTCATATTTCATTTAAATGCATTGTGCGTTGGTTATTCAATTCAGATTTAATTACATGTGTTTCAACAAAATATTTTGTCTACTCTGCCGTAGAGCCACAAAAAGCTATCGTGTTTTTTCAGGTATTTTCACGGAATTTAATTTTATTGTTCGCAGTGTTGTAACGGGACTCGATTTGCATTTATTCAAATACCAGCATCAGAACATCATCCATAGGAGAACGTAAAGCGCTCTTGGCTGTTGTGTTTCTCAACCATTTCATTCCACACCGAAACGGTTCTGTAGAGAGAATGCTTCAAAGTTTTATTTTAAAGGTAATTAAATAAAATAGAAATAATAGTTTACTTCGAGTTTATAGCGCTCAACTTGTTTTAAAACAGACTATTCAAAATATAGTCGCAAAGAAAGCCGTGTATACAGCTAGTTATTTAATAAACAATGCAGCTTTATAATCTTAGGATTCAATGTTTAAAATGGCTAAAGAAAATGAGAAATGTGCAAAATATTCGGGATGCTGTTATACCCATCAAATAATCATAACAACAACAAATAAGTGTAGATAACAGCCGACTGCGAGAGACAATTGTTCACATTTATTTATCTCGTTAAGGAATCAATACCAAGTTACAGTCTTCATTCTAAAGTGATGGCTCTGGGTTTGTGATCGTCTTCACATCTAATTTGCTGGCACCCTCTGTTGCGCTTTCCCTTCTTGGGGTACCAGTCTGAGACGAATGCGCTCCATTTGTTTCGAGATGGACCGGGCGCATGATCCGGGACGTAGGTACAACGGATCATGCACCCGGTCCACTTTTGTGAGTCTATTCGGGTAAGGATATCTTCTAATTTGGTTCTTTCTCTAATTTTGCAACTTCTCACTTTAATCTGTTTCTTTGTTCCTGTCATTTTTCTCTCCATGTCTTTTTTGCAGCGTTCCAGCCAGTCGATTCTGTCGACCTCTCACCGTGATCACTTAGGTGAAGTGAACGACAAGTGAGCTGTCATGCCATCTTGTTTGTATGGTTTGACAGCTCACTTGTCGTTCACTTCGCCTAAGTGTTCACTTCGACATGTTTATAGATTCGCACTGCTGTTTTTAGGGTTCCGTAGCCAAATGGCAAAAACGGAACCCTTATAGATTCGTCATGTCTGTCTGTCCGTCCGTATGTCACAGCCACTTTTCTCCGAAACTATAAGAACTATGCTGTTGAAACTTGGTTAGTAGATGTATTCTGTGAACCGCATTAAGACACAAAATTAGAAAAAAAACAATAAATTTTGGGGGTCCCCATACTAAGAACTAAAACTAAAAAAAAAAAAATCATCAAACCCATACGTGTGCATCCATGGATAGGTCTTCAAAAATGATATTGAGGTTTCTAATATCTTTTTTTTCTAAACTTAATAGTTTGCGCGAGAGACACTTCCAAAGTGGTAAAATGTGTCCCCCCCCTTAACTTCTAAAATAAGAGAATGATAAAACTGATAAAAATATTTGATGTATGTATATTACCATGTAAACTACCAGCGAAAATTGTTTTGAACGAGATCTAGTAAGCAGTTTTTTTTAATACGTCATAAATCGTAAATCGTAACTTTTGCTTATAATATAATGCCTACAGGTTTGTACAGAACCCTCGGTGCGCGAGTCCAACTCGCACTTGGCCGGTTTTTTCTGTGATGTTTAGTGAGCGACCATGGTTCGCATCCGTAGATAATGACTGAAAATACACAAGTATCAAATACTTTTCTTTATTTTGCCTTATTTTACTCCTTGGATTTAAAAATATATTTCAATGACCAGTATTTCTTCCATCCATTTGCTATAAGTCTGCAGTTAATTTCTTTAGTAGTTTGGTCTGCGTGAGAGATTATACGTGTACCGACGTAGATCAGATGTATTCGTGCGCATATTCGAATTGCGGCAGCAATATTACAGCGATTCTATTGTGCTGGTCTATTTTGTAAAAAAAAGTTTTTTTCTTTCACAGAATAGTATTGCTGAAGCTATGGAAGATCTTACTGACTTGACAAAACCGTGGCTACTATAGTTAAAATCATACCCGTTCGTTTTGGCTTTTGTAAAAGTAATTCGTAAAAGAAATCCGAAGTTCTTTTGAGTCTCACTTGAGTTTTATATGTACAGCATCGTGCTCTTACACCCTTTGACCGCTAAAACTAATTTGAAGAGAGCTTTTCATTCTACACACTATAAATTGAAATATACATAGTGCCATAAAGTTATTTTTTCATTTTTATTCGAAGATACGTTTTTTCTTCATTTCTGTAAGATGTAGCAATACATTAGACCAAACTAGATTTGCTGAAAGGGTGCTTCTAAAAATTATGTTTATCTTGATGGGATCAAATCTTTTTAAACATTTTACAATTTTGGTCTTGAAAAGCAAATCATTCAATTTTTGCAACTGTTATAGACGTTTTATGAAATCTTTTTACAATTTCACGCGATATTTTACAATGTTACGGCACTTGCCACTTTCCGGTAACATATCGCTTAATTTCACACTAAAAAGAATCAGAATATCTTCAGAAAAAAAAGTACCAGCACCGTTCCAACTATTAAAGGTATTTATCTAATAAAACGCACCTATTTACTGCGAAGTGGCTCTGACTACATGCTACTAACGATGCAAACAATGCTACGCTCTGCTATTTACACGTTCCACCCAAAACAAGGACACAACTAGCCAACACAAATAACCAGTAATTCCTGTACCCAACTGTTCGTGTCGCTTTAGTTATAGAAAACTACAAAAATGTTTGAAATTTTCAGTCACAGCTGAACGTGAAAAGTTTCTGTTAAATCACTGAACAATTTCACTGTTCCAGTGTAGGAATTTTGTACGTAACACGTACGGGTCATATTGAGTTAAAAAAAAAACTAGTCAAGTGTAGTCAAGTGCGAGTCGGACTCGCATGCAAAGGGATCCGAACCAATTTTTTTTTTAACATGGTATTGAACACTAACATTCATTTGATATGTCACACAATACAGTTACATTTTTTTTAATATTTTATAGTTTGGCCCTCATAAGTGACCCCATACTCAAAATGTATGTATTTACGTAACGCTCACTTGTTTGGGTCACAGAAGTCCATATATGTGTACCGAATTTAAACAGAATCAGTCCGGTAGATCCGGAGAAAACTAGCTGTGACAGACAGACAGACAGATCGACAAACAAACAGACTCCCGAGTGAGCTTATAAGGGTCCCGTTTTTTAGATGTTCGAAACCCTAAAAAGTAATAAACATAATATGTAAATTTTTTCTTCATCTTACATATTGTATCATTGCTTGATCTACTTAATCGATCCCCAAATAATTTCTATGTTATTTAATGTAATTGGACTTGGAACGTTTAAATCTATACTAATATTATAAAGCAGAAGAGTTTGTTTGTTTGTTTGGTTGAACGCGCTGATCTCAGGAACTACTGGTCCGATTTGAAAAATTCTTTCAGTGTTAGATAGTCCATTTATCGAGGAAGGCTATAGGTTATATATCATCACGCTAAGACCAATAGGAGCGGAGCAGTAATACAGTTAACAATGTTACGCAGACGACGTTACACGGGTCAGCTAGTTAACTATAAATAAATACTAAATAATAACTTGCATGTAGCGCTCACTGGCCACACAGGTGGTTGAAAATGATTTAAGGAGTCAAAACAGTTGTTATCAGGAGGTCAGAGATTAGTTAATTATTTCCTAAAACTGATATCTTAAGTTTTGCAAGCCAGTGTCAGTACTTTATAATAATAGTATATAGGTACTTACATAATAGCTTCCAGTTTGCTTTGGATTCGTTTAATTTAATCAAGATAATTAAAGATCCGACATTCAGACAATGGTAATCATAGTAATGATCAAACCATATGAACCAAATAGGTTAATTATTTAACTGGTCTTTGATTAAATCATCATATCTACTTTATAAAATAATTATCTACCTACTTTGATAAAACCAATTGACATATACTTAATAATAAATAGATACTATTTCTTTTTGTTTTTTTTTTACTTGTGAATATCCTCATGTATGTCGTTCGTCTCGGGGCAGACGGAGGGGTCTGTCAGACTCTTACTGATTCAAATCACACGATGTTACTCCTCGTCACTGTTGGCTGGGGTGCGGGGACATGTTCGCATTCTCCACAATCACCCCAGCAGTGACAGTTAGCTCTTGCAAACCCCATCTCGGGTAAGGGGGGGGGGGGTGAGCTTCTCCTGACCCTTTGACATTGTGAAAGCCGCGCGGAAACACCATGCGTCACCAACTCGGGCCTGCGTGGTTGTACAACGGACTTCTCCAAGTACCTACGTCACGGGCACGGTTTATACTTATCTACACTAGCCTTTATCTGCCCCAGGTTCGCATGCGTTAAAGTACGGTTGTGGTGACATCAACATGTCAAAACAAGCAGAAAATCGCGTAGGTAAGTACCGGATGCCGATGTGTGGCCACTTCGGAAGACGTCATGTTATTCTGGGGGACTGATGACCTGTGAGGGCCGCTGGAGTCTGCTGGGTGTGAAGGGCACAGCCTCGACCCATAGGGTAAGGCTAGGGAAAGGCTGTATGATGTGATACACTTTGTTTAGCGGTGGACGTCTTTCAGCCGTAATTCGTAGGATAAATCGAGAAATCCAGCTAAGTCCGAACTCGCCTTTGGCCAACATAAACCGAAAAACCAAGTTTCTTGTATTGGAGACCCCTTTAATTTTTAATTTAATTAGAATTTATTTTTGTTATTTGTTGTTTTTTGTTACTCTGTGAAAATTTCAACTGTCAACCTATTACGATTCGTGTGATACAGCCAGATGACAGACGGACAACGGAGGCTTTGAAAGAAAGAAAAGAGAAAACCGTCTTACCATCAGGTGAGATAGTGGAAACGAAAGCCTATCAATACCTAATAATAAGTACTAACAATCCCAGAAAACTTTCCGAATCACTGGAATAAATAATTAAACTGCCTATGTAATGCTGTTTCCAAGTTGAATAAATTACAAAATAAAGTAATAAATATAATCCACTGCAATGAAGTCGATATCGGCTCTGTTACCTATTACAAGACAAACTAAGTATCTAAATTCAGATAAAAAAAATCTTCAAATCTCCGATAACAGCTTTATGTAATGATAAAATAATCAGCACTACTAAAAATAAACTAAAGCACGTGACTGACCGCGTCAACATTTTATTGCATATAGTTAATTCATTTAACAATTTTACGTACACAGGCAAAAATATTATGAAGCAGGTGCCTACATATTTATCTATACTAATATTATAAAGCAGAAGAGTTAGTATGTTTGTTTGGTTGAACGCGCTAATCTCAGGAACTACTGGTCCGATTTGAAAAATTCTTTTAGTGTTAGATAGCCCGTTATCGAGGAAGGTTATAGGCTATATATCATCACGCTAAGACAAACAGGAGCAGAGCAGTAATGGAAAATGTGACGCAGACGAATTTGAGCGGGTCAGCTAGTGAAAGATAAAATTATGTTCAATTTAGTAACAACCAGCTGTCCCCCACGGCTTCACTCCCGTCCACTGCATCTTTCTTATTTATCTTTCTTATTTATATCTTTCTTATTTATTTTCTTTACTAGCTGACCCGCGCAACTTCGTCTGCGTCACATTTTCCATTAATTCTCGCTCATTTTTGACTTAGCTTAATGATATATAGCCTTCCCCGATAAAGGGCTATCTATCACTGAAAGAATTTTTCAAATTGGACCAGTAGTTCCTGAGATTAGCGTGCTCAACCAAACAAACAAACTCTTCTGCTTTATAATATTACAACTCAGAGGTTCTCAGATTTTGTTGTGCAAGGCGTTGCGAACGTTCGACACTCGACTCTCGTGCGCGTACCTGAGTTTCTCTGATTTTGTTCAGCAAGGCGTTGTGAACGTTCAGGTGAAGATTCTCCCATACGGCGTATTCTTGCTGCCCGTGCTTGAGAACTATGTTTAGTGAGTTGAGACCTGGCTCTCTTAGGCAGTTTCAAATGTTTAAGAAAATGTTAATAGCGTGTAATATTCTAGCTCTGAAAAGAACTATTGTGTAGCCCTGAAAATAACTGTTGGTTAGCCCTGAAAAGAACTGTTGTTTGGCTCTGAGAAGAACTTTTGCGTAGGTGTAGTTTTAAGAACGAAATCTAAAAAAAATCGCATGAAAATTATTAGACTTCGCGCACGACCGCTGCGTAGGGAGCTGACCTCGCGTCCACAGATTACTAATATGTAGTAAGCTACGTCTGAGCCGTGTACCTTAGAGATCTAAACTCCCCTCCCGCACGCGCACCCCCGCCTTGGTGACGTCCACTTCGCAACGGGCCGTGCAGCAGAAATCGTAATATTTTAATTTCGCCATAACTTCATAACCAAACGTCCAATTTTAATCAGTCAAAGACCAAATATTATCTACATAAACTGTACTTAGTGATAAAATACTTTATTTTGATAAGGATTAATAGCATGAGTAAAATAAACGCGTTTAAATGCAGTCCGAAAAAAAATCAAGATTTTTAAATAAAAAAATGGTTGTTGTGCCTGGTTGTGCCTCACTCGACATAGATAGGTATAGTGTGTCGCGGACTTTTTTGTAGATATTTATAAGATCTACAATTAATTAGAACAATTTATGGTTCTATCTTTTATAGTTTAGGCAGCGTACGCAAAATAAGTAACTTTTCAGGTTGATTTTTACAATGTCTGTGTCCGAAAAACCCAAATATCTTAGGGAACCCTATTTTTTTTTTCCTATATTACTCGTTATTATATTACTCGTTATTTTTTTCCTATATAGCCTATGTTACTCGTGGATGATGTAGCTTTCGAATGGTGAAAGTATTTTTAAAATCGGTCCAGTAGTTTTTGAGCCTATTCATTACAATCAAACAAACAAACAAAGCTTTCCTCTTTATAATATTAGTGCAGATAAGAACCTTGTCCTGACAATAACAAGCACAACAAAAAAAAAAGAATTAACGAAATCGGTCCACTCGTTCACGCGTGATGCGACGACCATGGCAATACGGATTCATTTTTGTATATACGAGTACAGAAAATAGATAACAGACACCACTGTTACGTAAATATATCTACTACAGGGTGAAGCTGCCTTCAGACTACGCTATAATATAATTATAGCATAGAGTATATACTATGTTAGCACAACAATATCGCGCACCATACATTGTCAATAATAAATAGTAGGTAAAGTATAGTGAACGTGTCCATAACAGTGTATGGTGTGCGATATTGTAGTGGTATGGGCTATACTTATACTATATGCTACATTATAGCGTATTCTGAAAGCACCACACCTAATTCATTGCTTTCAGAAGATAAAAGTACTCATGAATGTGAATCGCGGGAAGGTGTAGTTTAGTTGATGTATTAGTACGTACGGACGGGTAGTAGGACTTATTAATGTGTTATGCTCCCCATTGTATTCGCTACGCAACATTAGTAAGTTTTTATTTAGTAAGTTTTAGTAAGTTTTATTTATTTCAAATCATTTCAGGTTACATTGCATGTCGAGGAGTCTCCATTTAGGCATGGGAGATGCCTGTAGTTGAAGGCTCCGCTCTTCCTTTATAATATAAACTTATAGCTTCATAACATTCTTCTCCAATAACACATTTCAAAAGCTATAATTCTTTTTTCCACTCACTGTGAGAATTGCCCAGGAGTTGGAGGTGAACTATATATAACCAACTGTCCCCCGCGGCTTCGCTCCCGGCAACTGGCCACCCCACCTAGTTACCCATTTTTGTTTTGAAACCTTCCCTTTATTCTGGCGAACTAAACAAAAAAAGAATTACCGAAATCGGCCCAGCCGTTCTTGAGTTATAAAATTACAACGAAAAGCGGCATTGATTTTTATATATGATATGGATAATCTTTCAGATGAAAGTAGTACCTAGTACAAATGAATACGGACAACTCATAACATGAGACAGCAAAACAACTCAGAAATCTTGAAAAATCAGTCTGTTCCTGACGCGTTGTCTATACGAACCTATAAGAACAGCATTTATTTCATATTTCTGTGTATAGGTACTCATTTACCTTTTAAAGAAGAGTACATAAATTACAAGACTGCATGTTTTCTTTCTTCCTTTTGAAATTAATCTTGGAAACAAAGTCTTTCCATGAAATTGGCGCAGCCATACAAACGCCAACAACTTATTGTTCCTGCCAGGACATGAATTTAATATCGCCGCACTGTTACTATATGGCCTCGCTGCAACTAGGGATGTGACCATGGCCCATACTTTTTTTTTAAAAATTCTAACTCAAAGGTCGTTTTCAAAAATCCAATGAGGCAGTTTAGCTTTCATCAAAATCGGGCTCAAGACTCGTTTCAGCGTTTTTCGATAATCCTCATAGTTTCGGGTTTGGCCATTAAAGCAAGCTTTAAAAATTCCCCTGTCTAGCCTATGACACTCACTAATCTTTCGGCTCTATTGGTAAAAAAATATTCAAAGTCAGTTTAGTAGATCCATAGATTACCCCCTACAACCTTAAAAAGTCACAAAATTTATTATAACATTTGTATAGATAAACACAGATTTTCAAGATTGTCAACTTCTAGGTGTTTTTTTAGTGGTTCTAAAAAATTTAAATGGCTAACTCTGTTTGAAGTTTATTACCAAGCCTAGCATACAAAATATCCTTTAAAATGATTGTATATATAAATGAAATTAGGTACCTATAAAACAAAGCAAGCAGGTAATTAGAACAAAATAAATAAGTAGGTACCTCCTACAACCTAAATACTCATATACAGTCAGTAAAGTATTCAGCAGCAAAAATTGATCTATATCTATATAGAAGAAGCAGCAGCTCTGTCCCGCTTGCCCCTGCGGAAGTCTAGGTTCCGTTCCAACAACCCTACAGCGCTGAGTTCCACGGTAATTAAGTCAAAGGGGGCTGCAGCGTAGGCCTACGCCGTAGACCCGTAACTCGGTAACCGTAGCAAGGAATACGGACAATTTTTGCAATATGTTGTTTACAGTGTAGGTGTTGTGTGAGTGTTGACATGAACTGTTCGAACCGACTGACTGCGTTTATGACCTGTGCCTTTTAAATTAGTCGTTTATAGTCATTCTAAATGTCGAACACAGTGTGGAATTTAAAAATACAATGAATTCAAAAGCCATTTCTTCAATTTAGGCAGAGAGCCAGTACTTTTTAAACTTTCATAAAGACAGTCTCTCAAAAAGTCCCCGCCTATGACAAGTGGAGACTTTTTTACACCATTTAAATGTGTAATCCTGTATCAACTAATAATAATTGTTAAATATATAGGTATCGCGTGTGGCTCCATTGACGTCAATACGATTTTTTAATTGATGTTTTAAACACATTTGAAATTACCATACTGAGTTTAGACCCTTTGAAACTATTACCGCGCCCCCTATAACCTATTATGTTGTGTCATAACCATAATGATTTCGTCATGAAAAAGAGATAGAGATTTTTATTCCGTATAGCTCCGTCTCTCACGCACAACATAATTATCTTATTGGCACGCTGATAGTACGTACTATTAAGGATCTACGCTTACGTAATTTTATAAGATACGAAATTAAAATTTTAAACAACTATGAGTGAGCGCATTAAATCTTTGGCAAATTGAGCAAAGATTTCCTCTCACCCAAAATGTTGCATTTCGCACCATGATAAGTGAGAGCTTACGAGAACAGTTTGATAGTTCCCCCTTTCTGCCTGATTTAAGTTTGGCAAGTCCCTCAAGTCGGTGCCATTGCTATGAATGATGTATAGTCACGGGACTTAACGACTTTCGAAGAGAAACACACAATCATGCTTGTGTCAAATTGTTGTTATGTACTGTATGTATGTGCTGTTGGTGGAAAATATCCCTTACGAATACGGCCTTTGATTTGAATTATAGATTCGGGGTAAAGTAAAGTTAGTAAGTAAAGGTAATAATTACATATGTTTAAACAAGTTTTAAATTATATTACAATATACTTATATGTATTTTTGGTACCAACGTAATTCATTTTCTGGTAGATGCCCATTTGCACCTTTGTGCAAGAACTATAAATAATAATCAAATTGATTAGTTGATATAATATGTATTTGAAGTTTCCCAATACGAGGCTCTATTCTATCAGCGAATGTGATAGTCGAAATGCCAACTACAAGAGACTCAGAACGTGATATATCTTTATCTTCTTCTTATATATAACCAGCGGTCAAGTGCGAGTCGGACTCGCGCACGAAGGGTCGCACCATTATCTATAAAAACGGCAAAAAAATCAAGTTTGTTGTATGGGAGCCCCCTTACAACAAACTTGAGCGGCAATAGAAATACATCATCTGTGAAAATTTCAACTGTTTAGCTATCGCGGTTCTTGAGATACAGCCTGGTGACAGACTGACTGACGGACAGACAGACGGCGAAGTCTTAGTAATAGGGTCTCGTTTTTACCCTTTGGGTACGGAACCCTAAAAATTAATCCCTTTTTCGCTTGGTCCAAGCATCACGCTTGAACGGCTGGACTGATTTTGCTAATCCTTTTTTGTTGTTTGTGATTATGAGTAGAATGTTCTTATGAAAGAAAAAAATAAAAAAGTTGACGGGAGTGAAGCCGCGGGGGACAGCTAGTCTTATATATAAAAATGAATCCTTATTTCCCTTGGTCACGGCATCACGCTTGAACGACTGGACCGATTTTGTTATTTTTTAACCGACTTCCCAAAAAGGAGGAGGTTATCAATTCGGTTGTATGTTTTTTTTTTTAATGTTTGTTACCTCATAACTCCGACAATTATGAACCGATTTGAAAAATTCTTGTTTTATCTGAAAGGATATAAAAAAAAACTTTTTACAAAAAAATACAACCGACTTCTAAAAAAAAACACTACAAAGTAAAAAATAACTTTTATTTCGGCAGTCGGTGTTTTGTTACTTTCTTCGTATTTTGACACCGACTTCCGAAATTAAAGTTATTTTTTACTTTGTAGTGTTTTTTTTAGGAAGTCGGTTGTATTTTTTTGTAAAAAGTTTTTTATTTTTCACTTTTTAGTGGTGCCCCACACCTAACAACACCACTACAAAATCGCAGAAAAGCAAAATACGCAATTTCGATTATCAAAGAATCATCTAAATAGTCAAATTCCAGGTATTTCGATTTAAAATCCAAAGTTCGTACCCGATTTTGATATGATTTAAATGGGACCAATCTGCAGGTATATCCTTTCAGATAAAACAAAAAAAATTCAAATCGGTTCATAATTGTCGGAGTTATGAGGTAAAAAACATAACAAAAAAAAAACACAACCGAATTGATAACCTCCTCCTTTTTGGGAAGTCGGTTAAAAAGAAGAATTTCAGCTATAAACACATAAATTATCAATCTAATAACATGTTCAAATGAAAACAAAAATAACGTTCCTGAAAACATACAGACATTTTTATTTGCAACGAACGGTGGAAAATATGTGTTTATTAAACTTTTCCCACTGACTGGGTTTGTGATATTTTGTACATAATTATTATGATAAACTAGCTGACCCGCGCAACTTTGTCTGCGCCACATTTTCCATTAATGCTCCGCTCCTTTTAGTCGTAGCGTGATGATATATAGCCTATAGCCTTCCTCGACAAATGGGCTATCTAACACTGAAAGTGTTTTTCAAATTGGTCCAGGAGTTTCGGAGCCTATTCATTTCAAACAAACAAACAAATATTTCCTCTTTATAATATTCCCTAGTGTAGATGTAGATACAGAGCAGTTTATTGATTTTTTTTGTTTTCAAATAAATCTTTTACTCGTCAGTCTTTTTTGTCAAATAAGACTAGATGATAGTGATGTGATAAGTAACAGTTAATAATTGATTGAATATATGGCCAATTAACTGGCCCTCTAAAATGAATACGAATTTGCTGCTCGAACAAAGAAGAACTCAGTTGAATGTAAGTGAGTGAGAAAAATAAAAAACTTTTTATAAAAAAATACAACCGACTTCCAAAAAAAAACAATACAAAGTAAAAAATAACTTTCATTTCGGAAGTCGGTGTTTTTGTTAGTTTCTTCGTATTTTGAAACCGACTTCCGAAATTAAAGTTACTTTTCTGTAAAAACTTTTTATTTTTCACTTTTTAGTGGTACCCCACACCTAACAACACCACTGCAAAATCGCAGAAAAGCAAAACACGCAATTTTGATTACTTGGATGACATAAAACCATCATCCAAGTAGACAAATTCCAGCTATTTCGTAACCGATTTTGATAAACTATAAATGGGACCAATCTGCAAGTTTCAGATAAAACAAGAATTTTTCAAATCTGTTCATAATATTGTCGGAGTTATGAGGTAACAAACATTAAAAAAAATACAACCGAATTGAGAACCTCCTCCTTTTTGGGAAGTCGGTTAAAAAGTGCATGTGAGTGGCAAGAAGATACAAACTAAGATAGACAATGAGTAGGTGTAGTGTCTGGGTTACGGAATTTGCTCGAAAGAGTCACCGCGGCCTAGGAAAGCAAAGTGTCACCGCGGCCTAGGAACGCAAAGAGTCACCGCGGCCTAGGAACGCAAAGAGTCACCGCAGCCTAGGAACGCAAAGGGCATTGGAGGAAAACGGATGGGAACGGATCTTAATCAATAAGTCCGACACTCCTTTCCGCTCCGCCTAGAACAGAGTAATTTGATGTTTTCCAATCCTTAGAACGAAAAGTTGTATAGTGTAGGTAGGGTAAAAGCCGGGAACTTGCTTAACTGCACACTTTTTAGGGTTCCGTAGCTAAATGGCAAAAAACGGAACCCTTATAGATTCGTATTGTCTGTCTGTCTGTCCTTCCGTATGTCACAGCCACTTTTTTTCCGAAACTATAAGAACTATGCTGTTGAAACTTAGTAAGTAGATGTATTCTATGAACCGCTTTAAGATTTTCACACAGAAATGAAAAAAAAAACAATAAATTTTGGGGGTCCCCCATACTTAGAACGGAAACTAAAAAAAAAAAATTTCATCAAACCCATACGTGTGGGGTATCTATGGTTAGGTCTTCAAAAATGATAGAGGTTTCTAATATTTTTTTTTTTTAAACTGAATTTTTTGCGCGGGAGACACTTCCAAAGTGGTAAAATGTGTCCCCCCCTGTAACTTATAAAATAAGAGAATGTTAAAACTACAAAAATATAAATGATGTATATTTAATTTTTAAATTTGGTTTATAATTTTCATATTTGTAAAAGTAAAGAACATTCTCTTTGATAATTCCAAAGTAGGTATACCGTATAGGCGATTTTGCGGACCTCTAAATTTTGTGACAACTATCCCGTATAAGGGATAGTTGCCGTATCCATATAAATTACGTATAGGATTGATGAATTTTATCCCGCAAACATTTCATCGCAACTTACCTTCCCCTGCAATCGCAAAGACACGCAACGTGGTCAACTTAATGGTATAGTTGTAGAGTCTGTCGATTGATAAATAAAATAACATGTCATTTATTCGCGAATTTTTTTTTTCTTTTTTATGCGAAACGGGGAAACTCTTGGCCCAAATCTCACCTGATGGAAAGTGATCATTAGGCCGAAGATGGAAGCGAGTTTCACCCGGAATCCTCTTACACAGAGGAACTGGCTATCATACCTCTAACTGCCGGAACACAACAATGCTGTTAACATTGTTGTTATGGCGACAGACTTAGACATGATGGTGGTAGCTTGCCAGGCGGACTTAGAACAAGTCCTACCACCAACCAAACCGAGCAAACAATTTGCCCGCGCTGGGAATCGAACACGGGACTTCTGGGTCTGAATCAGGTGGTTTAACCACTAGACCAGAGGCGGTTAGTGTCACCTGTTTAGCACCACCCGGGGACCACGTGTAGGGATTCGCTGAAGGGTATTCTCCTACGGACGCGGGTGACTCGGCCCCCAAAAAACTAGAGTTATTAAAAACGGGGCAACTATACCCCTAGGGCTACATATATCTATATAGAACTATCTTGGTTGTACCTTTGTGTCAATTCTACTTATTTTCACATTCGTATTTCAATTGCAAACTGTCAAAAATGTGTGAAAATTAAGGCTTTTCTAACAGTTTGAGATTGACATGCGAATGCGAAAGTTGTTTATAAAATAGTAGAATTGGCCCTCTTATACAAACATCATGTATCTTAGTTATTTCATTCGGTAGAGTGTTAGTAATGACTAATGAGACAAGTAAAGTTTTCGTAGACGGAGAGCCAACAACAAGTCTCAAGTTGGTTCGCTTGTTCTATAAACTTTCTCTCAACTGCATTATACGAGTATGTTCACAGCTTCATATGGACGTCCACAACTTTTGTTGCTCCCTATGTTTTAGGTATCAACTTATTATTTTTTGTTATTTATTTATTTAAACTTCTCGCACAAAAAGGTACAAAGGTGGACTTAATGCCTGCCTTGTGCCTTGTTCTTGTAAAAAAAGTGATCATCGGGATTCCGACTGAAAGAAATGTATGGTAAAATAGATGTTTTAACATACACTTTTTATATATTATACAATTAGGTACCTACTACTTTTATAACTATACTATTACTACTTTTTAGGGTTGCGTAAGTACCCAATGGGTAACCAACGGAATCCTATTACTAAGCCTCCGCTATCCGTCCGTCCGTCTGTCTGTCAGCGGACTGTATCTCAAGAACCGTAATAGGTAGACTTGAGTTGAAATTTTCACAGATTGTGTATTAATATTGCTGCTATAACAAAAAATAATAAAAATTACAACAAACAACCAAACAACAAAGTACCAAATGATATTAAAGATCTTAACTTGACCCAATTTAAACGGAGATTAAATAACTTATTGACTGAAAAATGCAACTATACTATTGACGAATTCCTTTTTGACAAAATGTAATAAACTAAATGATAATTATGTATTTACCTATGCTTGACAATTCAAAAACTTGACTTATTAACTGTTTTCAAAATGGTTATTATAAAAATAGATTGTATTCTAAGTACCTATTGTTTATGTTAATTTGTTTTAATATCAATTTTATATTCTTAAATTGTTAAATAGTGTATGCCCTAATGGGTAGTTTTTTGAGTTACCATACCCTAATTATAAGACCTATTGTATCACCAAAAAACACACTAATAAATACTTTGACTTTGACTTTTGACTTTTACTTTAAGGTTTATGATACGATACTCTTCGACTCGCACTTGGCCGGCTACGGGTAGTCAGAATCTAGAAAATCTGACACCAGTCTTGCCAAGGAGTACCGTGTTACCCAGTTAATGGATTGTGGAGGTCTGGTAGGCAGCCGCTTCATGTAAAATACTGGTATTCAGCTGAATCCGGTTTGAATGGAAGCCGACCCTAATATAGCTGAGAAAAAGCTAGGCAGATGATGAGATACATTAAATTTATTTTTATCAGGATATTGTGTATGTCACCGGAAAGTGGCAAACGCCGAAAGATTTTAAAATATCGCGTGAAATTGTAAACTTTTTTTTTTTAAAGAAGTCTGATATATTAAATCTGAATGGGTTTTATTATATTCATAAAAATTTCATAATATATCGAGAAAATTCGTCATGTCTGTCCGTCTGTCTGTCTGTCTGTCAGTCTGTCCTTCCGTATGTCACAGCCACTTTTCTCCGAAACTATAAGAACTATGCTGTTGAAATTTGGTAAGTAGGAGATGTATTCCGTGAACCGCATAAAGATTTTCACACAAAAATAGAAAAAAAACGGTAAATTTTTGTACATTACCATGTAAACTACCAGCGAAAATTAGTTTGAACGAGATCTAGTAAGAAGTTTTTTTTAATACGTCATAAATCGTAAATCGCAACTTCTGCTAATAATATAATACCTACTGGTTTGTACGGATCCCTCGGTGCGCGAGTCCGACTCGCACTTGGCCGGTCTTTCTTTCATAAGAGCTTTCTCCTGACAATAAGAAACACAACAAAGAAAGAATTACCGAAATCGGTCCAGACTTTCACGCGTGATACCATGATTAAGGGAAATAGGGATTAATAGATAGGATAGATAAGATTCATACACCACAGTCCAAACTGATCTCCAACTGCTGTCATTGATATTCACGCGAGCCGACATAGCTTAAATTGCTTGCAAGCAGAGATTAAAATCCAGATTTCTGTGATGCTGCCTGAATCATTAATGTCTTTAGTGTTTTTATTTTTATGAATACGGACATTATGGGATTTTTTAATTTAATAAAAGGGTATTTTATATAGGGTTTTTTTTTCTCGATTATTAATATAATAATTTATAGGACTTGTTGTTATTATTAATTATTACAAAGGAGTAAAAATAAATCTCAAACAGCTCGACCAAACAAATGAAGTAGATATATTCCAAACTAATTACTTATCAAGCAGTCTGATACTGTGGTGGCATCGAATCCGCGATGGAACTAAAATAAATTCTTCAGTCGTATTTAGGCTTAAAATCTCTTGTTATTAGAGGCAACATAACGCGAGTAGGTAATTTGAGCCACCACGAGCTGCCAGTGAAACGCTGTCTGTGGTTATAACGCATTAACGTCGATGCCAATAATAAATGTTACATTATTACGGTATTTAAATATTTACGCCTCAGTACCTGGGAAACAGAATCAATAAACATGCTTTTACTTTGTCTGGTTGTATGGTTTTCAGCAGTGGTTTATTCTCTTGCGGGAAACGCTTCCAAGTTGTTCAGTTGCGTGATTTCGATGCCTTATAAAACGGTAGATTTTCTTCGATCGCGTTAAAGTAGCCTAGAACCGTACCCAGGGTCCTATTTATTTATATTTTCCAAAACATATCAAAATAAATTTTACGTTTACACTAATATTATAACGCTGAAGAGTTTGTTTGGTTGAACGCTAATCTCAATAACTACTGCCGGTCAATTCTGTCGACATGTCACCGTGATCACTTAGGTGGAGTGAACGACAAGTGAGCTGTCATTCCATCTTGTTTGTATGGTTTGACAGCTCACTTGTCGTTGGCTGGTTACAATTGAAAATTTGTCTTTAGTTTTGAATAGCCCATTATTGAAGAAGAGTGGGTATAGGCTATATAATATCACGCTACGACCAACAAGATCGGAGCAGGATTGAAAAATGTGACGCAGACGAAGTTGCGCCGGTCAGCTAGTATTTTATATCACTAAGTTATGAAGACACATTTTTCCCCTCTATAAACTTCTTGTCGCCCAATACCGTTGATCTAGAGTACTTCGTAGGTTCAGTGGTTGCAAACGCTTCTGCTGAGCATGTCATTAAATTATTGAAATTATACATTTACCTGGAATAACCTGGAATTTTGGGGGCCGAGTCACCCGCGTCCGTAGGAGAATACCCTTCAGCGGATCCCTACACGTGGTCCCCGGGTGGTGCTAAACAGGTGACACTAACCGCCTCCGTGGTCTAGTGGTTAAACCACCTGATTCAGACCCAGAGGTCCCGGGTTCGATTCCCAGCGGGGGCAAATTTTTTGCTCGGTTTGATTGGTGGTAGGACTTGTTCTAAGTCCGCCTGGCAAGCTACCACCATCATGTCTAAGTCTGCTTTACAGCTATAAACAAGCTACAACACATGCAAAGGCTAGCCTGCATGGCGACGACGGGCTGCATGAGGACCACTCCGACTTCGGCGCTGGAAGCCATGCTGGGGCTGCCCCCGATACACGTGTTTATACAACAGGAAGCGACGATGGCAGCACTGCGTCTTAAAACACTGGATCTCTGGGGTAAGAGAGAAACACAACACACCGTTCTGCTCAAGGAGCTCAATAATGATCTCCCCTTAACAACAGCAATAAATGACCGGGTACCCAAGCAATTTATATTTGATAAAAAATACAAAATCCAACTGTATGAGGATCATCGCTGCGAGGGCCTAAGCCCTGCAGAGCTGCGGATCTTTACCGATGGATCAAAAACAGGTACTGGCACTGGGGCGGGAATCTTCTCAAAGGATCTCAATATCCATATAGCCACACCATTGGGGGTCCACAACACAGTGTTCCAAGCTGAATGCATGGGTATTTCTCTGGCGGCATCAGCCATCCTAACCAGGGAAGTTAAGGATCATCCAATACGTATACTTTCGGACAGCATGGCCGTCCTGCAAGCTCTGAACAGCCACACAGTTAACTCTGGGCTGATTCTCGAGTGTCACCAGCGTCTCAACCAGGTTGGTAGGCACAACAAAGTAACCATTCAATGGATCAAAGGACACAGCGAATCCCGAGGCAACGATGCAGCGGACGATCTTGCCAGAAGGGGTTCGAGTATGACACCAATTGGACCCGAACCCTTCGTGCCGCTGCCTTTCGGGCACCTACGCAATCTGGTAAGGAAACGCACCAGAGACAAACATCACAAGCTATGGGCTGACCATGGTGAGTGTAGGCAGGCCAAAGAGGCACTTCCCTCTATTGATGGCCGGTTCACAAAACAAGCTCTAAGACTGACTAAGCAACAGTTGCGCTCAGTCATAGCCGTAACAACTGGCCACGGGTCTTTTAATAAACACCTCTATGCTATAGGAGCCACTGACAGCCCACTGTGCAGAGCCTGTATGGAGGAGGATGAGACAGCAGCACATCTGCTTCTAAGCTGCCCGGTAGTCGCGGATTACAGGGCCAAGTACTTCGGTAACCCAGGTACCCTCTGTGAAATAGTTGGTAACACCAAGGCGTTGCTGGCCTTCCTCGGGGAGCTGGGGTGGATCGAATGACACATTTGTCCCACCTACACGCAAAATACGCGCTTAGTCGTGGAGTTGCGGAAACCAGCCCGATTTACATACATACATACATGTCTAAGTCTGTCACCATAATAACAACATTGTTGTGTTCCGGTAGTTAGAGGTATGATAGCCAGTTCCTCTGTGTAAGAGGATTCCGGGTGAAACTCGCTTCCATCTTCGGCCTAATCATCACTTTCCATCAGGTGAGATTTGGGCCAAGAGTTTCCCCGTTTTGCATAAAAAAAATTTAGAACTTTTTTGTTGAGTTTTTCCATTTGCAATTATTCAAAAGCAGCCCAAAAAAGTCGGGGTTTGTGTAATAAAAAATAACGGAAGAAAATTATGTGTGGCACAACTCACTTGTACTTCTGTGTTGTGTCGTGAAATCCATCCAAAAGTTGTTAAAGTCATCATCCAACATTTTTTTCAGCTCTTTTTCATATTTGTTCTGGTGTACACTCAAAAGTATTTTTATTTCATGTCATGTTATTTAGTTCCCAATCCCTTTTGTTAACTATTTTGTTATTTCAAGCTAATCCTAAAATTCAAACTTTATTGTTTAGTATCAACTACTTACCAACGCTTCCATTTAGCAACCGTCTCACTTTTCAAGCGTCTATTTTGTCCAGGTTTGTGCAATCAGCCGTAACTGGTATTGACTTCACATGATATGGCATCATAAAGTACGTTCACTACCTAATTGAACAGCCTGAGCGGTATTCAATGGTAACGGGTAACGCCTGCATTCTGCATACGATGCTACCTATGTGTGCTAAGTCCGAGATTTGTTCACGAAGGTACAAAGAGAATCGATACAGAGAAGGTATGTAGGTGATATGAGCATAATTACGGAGGTATGTGTTAGGTAATCAGTTCTTGCATGCATATGTTCCAGTACACATACTATGCATAATATGTTGCACTTCGTGTGCAGTTTATGTTTTTTTTTTGTTTAAATTACGAGAGTTCAGCTTAATTTTTTAAAATTCTTATTTAGGTATGTATTGTGTTTTATGGGCCTGAGTTGCCAGAAATAAAGGACAAATAAATAAATCTGTTGCAGTAGTTTAATAAGAGGTCGAGGAAAACTAGTCATAGATCTTTTCGATTAGGTACCAACGTTCGATTTGTAACTTTTATTACTGTATGTGCACTGCAAACAGTTGCATAATATCTAATTAAATATTCGCAAGATAAAAGTTCAGAATTCAGTAATTCTTAGTGATATTATTTTGTACTTTTATGGATTCACATTTACTAATTTGAAAACAAACTGGGTGTGTTCCGAAATGTAGCTCAGTATACGGGTCAGTGCTCGTGACTTCATGAATTCGACGCCATATTGTACGATTCTTCGTGATAGGGCCGTGGAGTAAACGGCGCGCTTGCGATCGCATTGTCGCGCAAGCACGTGTGTTCTTATCTTGCTAAACCCATCCCTTAATAGCGTTAATTCGCCAATGATCTGTTTGTTATCTTTTAGATATTATTTTGCAAAATAATTTGAACTTACTTAAATGAATAAGCATTAGCAATTTCGGATCATCCATTTTTAATTAAGTTGAATTTAAAGTAGGTATCTACTTAAAACGAGTGAGCTTTAGTTTTATGTGGCAGTCATGTGTGCCTCGCCCCATAGCGAAAAATTTCGCTTGTAAAATCATAATGTTTTATTTATTTATTATATACTTTATTGTACACCAAAAATTAAATACAATAGGAAACTTAGAACTTAAATACATACAATGGGCGGCCTTATCGCATTTCGCGATCTCTTCCAGGCAACCTGGGATGGAGACAGTATTTGACTGGACATGAAATTGGGGCTGTTATGGTGTGACATAAGAAAAACAAAAAAAGAAAAGTAATTATAATATAACATAATAGACCGCCGATTCAAACAGATGCTATGCCACGAATTGAGTATCTTTAAATTGACTTTTTTACCTTTCTGGAAAGCTTACAGAATAGGCAAGTTGATTTAGTTACTTGTACGATTAGATAACGTTTTGCAACAAGACAACATTTTTTAAAAGTGTTGTGAACGCTCATAATTTTAAGTACTTTTAATTATGGTTTTAGCTTAATTGAATCGGCCAGCTACAATGTCAATCTCTAATAATACCCAATCTATATGTAGTTTTGTTTTAATTTGGAATTAAATGTCAAATTTTGGGTAGATATAAAAAAAAATACCTTAAAATTGAACTAAGATCTCGAAAACGATTGAATTTCTGTCGTACATAGGGGGGATTCAATTTATTGTATTTTGCCCCGCCCCCCCCCATCAGCACTTAACGGATAATAGTCGAATTACAAGTAACCCTGGTTTTTTTATATTCTTTTCATTTCATTTGATCAATCCACGAGCTCGAATTGCTCGAAAATGTGCCGTCGTGCATTTCATGATTAAACTTACTTCAGAATTTTGTTTTTTTTTACAAATAGATAAAAGGCTGCTTTGAACTATCTGATAATTATGCTAAAGTTGTCCAAATATTTTTGTTACTAAGAATAAGAAAGCCAAAACTGGCCATTTAACTCAAAAAAGTGTAATTTTTTGTAATAGGACGACTAGGAGAATTATCGCTTTTGTCATAATGGTTTTAGGAGGTTGGTGTTTAGCGACAGATGAACGGTCGATAAAATACCTCAAAACCATTAGAATAGTTAATAACGGGATTGCTACCACGATGATGATGAATGTTAGTGACCATGAAAGTTTAAAATAATATACCTCAAAAGCAGGTTTAATTAGTGAAGGAAAGTTTGAAAACTTCAACTCTTGGCTAGCTAATGTCTTGTTAGACGAGGCACGCTCACTGCTTCCTATGGTAAAATTTCTTCTGTTATTCCTCTGTGTGTCTTGTCTGCGCCACAAAGTGGAAATTAAAGATACTTAGTGGTCATATTAACATTTAAAATGGACCAGGGCCTCTAAATTCTAAAATGATAAATAATAAAATTTATACGTAGGGAGGTAAATGGAAAAGGTAGTTACGAAAAAACCGGCCAGATGCGAGTCGGACTCGCGCACCGAGGGTTCCGTACAAACCTGTAGGTACCTATATATTATGAGCAAAATTTGCGGTATGCGGTTTACGATTTACGACGTATTAAAAAAAAACTACTTACTAGATCTCGTTCAAACCAATTTTCGGTGGAAGTTTACATGGTAATGTACATCACATATTTTTTTTTAGTTTTATTATTCTCTTATTTTAGAAGTTACAGGGGGGACACACATTTTACCACTTTGGAAGTGTCTCTCGCACAAACTGATGATATTAGAAATGATATTAGAAACCTCAATATCAGTTCTAAGTATGGGGAACCCCCAAAATGTATTGTTTTTTTTTCTATTTTTGTGTGTTCACAGAATACCATCTTCTTACCAAGTTTCAACAGCATAGTTCTTATAGTTTCGGAAAAAAGTGGCTGTGACATACGGACGGACTGACAGACAGACATGACGAATCTATAAGGGTTCCGTTTTTTGCCATTTGGCTACGGAACCTTAAAAATTGAGGATAAAATGATGTTTTCTTATTATATTAACACTTACTACATTTTATCTGAAAAACTTCCTCTACTGAACATAGGCCTAGCTAGCGGGTCCCCTCGGCCTTCACCAGGTCATCAGCACAGCTTTTACGGGAGGCCTTCCAACGCTTCATTTTCCGCTTTTCTTATCTTATCTATACTTATAATACTTAATAATGTGCTTGACATCACTATCACTACATATTACAAAACAAAGTCCTCAGCCGTGTCTGTCTGTTCGCGATAAACTCAAAAAATACAGCACCGATTTTCATGCTGTTTTCACCAATATACATATAGAGTAGTTTTCGAGGAAGGTTTTAGTACATAATTTGTCAAGCGGGCGAAGCCGCGGTCATCAGCGAGTTTTAGATAAAGCAGGAAAAAGTAGCTATTTGTTTAACTAAATTTAAATAGCATCATCATCATAACCAGTCCAAATATTGTTCCCTGTCTCATTACAATGCGAGAGCTTTAGTCCCTATTATAATAATGAGACATCTGACGGACGCATGGTGCGTTCGCGAACAAAACACGACGGAACGCGTACATTAGTTATTAGCACAACAAATAATATTCCATTATGTACAATGAAAATGTCCAAAGCTCCTGAACAAAGCCACATTCTATCGGTGATAACGATTATCGAAAATGTATGGGATTGATATGTGGTACCTACTGAAATGTCACGTGTTTTATCCCATGTTTTGGAGTTTTGACAACTAGAAAAGAAAATAATAACGTTCGTTGTCTCCAGTATTACAGCTAGTAGAATCGGTATAAATATTTATCGCGTGAAATTGGAAACTGTTTTTTCTTAATTAGGCACGTAAAAACGGATTGTGTAGTAGATATTAGAAACTATTGAATTTGGATGTAATTCATTGTATTCAAAATCATATGATCACAATATATCGAGAAAATATAATCTGAAAAACCGGCCAAGTGCGAGTCGGACTCGCATCCGAAGGGTTCCGTACAACAAACCTTAATTTTTACAATTTATTGTTATAGCGGCAATAAAAATACACAATCTGTGAAAATTTCAACTGTCTACCTATTACGGTTCTTGAGATACAGCCCAGCACGCTGACAGACAGACGGACTGTCGGACGGACAGCGGAGGCTTAATAATAGGGTTCCGTTGGTTACCCTTCGGGTACGGAACCCTAAAAATATTTATTACAATCTTACGAAGTCTCCAAATGTCACATATACATAACATACTTCAATAGATTTCCGCAGTCACGCCCAGATATTGAAAGATATTTGCAGTGCACGTGTTGAATGCACACTGCACAGGCTCGATTGGCTGCATAATCCTTCAGCGATCAAAGTGAATCTGCAGAGCATGAATGAAACGCCTCAAAGACCATGCAGACGTAGATAAGTAACAGCAGCCAATAAAAAAGGTTATTGCGGAATAGAGGTGCACCATGCTCTTCGATAAAATATTAGAAGGAGTATTTCACTCGTGTCTAAATAAGCTTGTGGCTAAATAATAACAGCCGCACAGGTCGATCTTCAAGGTTAAGCAACGCTTGCTGAGGTTGGTTTGAGGATGGGTGACCATCTTAACATACCGAGTATCCTCCGTGCCTCGAAAAGCACGTTAAGCTGTTGGTCCCGGCTGTCATTTGGAGATCTTTGGCAGTCGTTACGGATAGCCAGAAACCAGAAAATCTGACACCAGTCTTGCCAAGGAGTAACGTGTTACCCAGTTAATGGGTTGCGGAGGTCTGGTAGGCAGCCGCTCTACGTAAAATACTGGTATTCAGCTGAATACGGTTTGACTGGAAGCCGACCCAATATAGTTGGGAAAAGGCTAGGCAGATTTGACTTTTCAAGCACCAAGCTTTAAATTGTAGCTGAAAAATAAGTTCAGGGACATAATGACAGTGTTAATCTACAGTTATTTGTAAAGACGTAAAGTTTGTGAGGTTGTAGGGGATAATCTTTGGATCTACTGAAACGATTTAAAAATTGTTTTACAAATAGAATATCACGGTATTTGTTAGTGTCAAAGGGTATGATTTATATTCTTATATATATAAAAAATTCCTGTTCGTTAGTCTTGCAAAATCTCGAGACCGCCTGGGCCGAGTTGAATAATTCTTTTTCGTATAGTTCGCCAGAATATAGGGAAGGTTTAAAAGCAAAAAAAAAATGGGTAGGCAGGGTAGCCAGTTGACGGGAGCGAAGCTGTGGGGGACAGCTAGTAACTAGAAAAAGAACAATACTAAACCCGCGCGAACGAAGTCGCGGGCGAAGTAAAGAATCGACTCTCTTTTACACGTCGATAAAAGCTAACGACTTTCGAGCAGAGGGCTAATTCCACTAATTTTGAAACAACTTTCGCATTCGCATTGTCAATGGCAAAATGTCAAAAAAAGCCTTAATTTTCGAACATTTTTGACAGTTTGCGATTGAGTTGCGAATGCGATGCGAATGTGAAAATTAGTAGAATTGGCACACAGTTCGCTTTTAGCTGCTCTATCTCACTCCTCACGCCTGCAATTAGATACTGTGTTGCGAACTTGCGAGTCATGGACTGTTTCAAGCCGCCATTTGTAAGGCCGTAGATTTTGCCACTCAGTAACATCTAGAGTAATATAGGTACCTACTTCTGTTTGGTAACGTAGAAAAGCATAACGCATAATGTTTGTAAGGCCAATTCCATAACGTGCTAATTTTATCCAAATTTCGACGCATAAGCTAAACTAACTGTTGAGTTCGACAACTGTGAGCACTTCAGTGATTGATAAAAATTAGTTGAATGCATGCTGATGAGACTGAAAAATGTTTTTATTAAAACTACCGACACTTTAGAATTATAAAACAACCATGATATCTGACCAAGATTACTAAATAAAGGACAATTATCAGGAAAACAAAACCATCATTTAAGTGGAATTACAAAAAAAAATAAGTTCATTCTTTTTGAACTCGGTTTTTTTACTTTTATTAACCGACTTCCCAAAAAGGAGGAGGTTCTCAATTCGGTTGCATTTTTTTAAAATGGTGTTTACATCATAACTCCAACAATTATGAACCGATTTGAAAAATTCTTGTTTTGTTTGAAAGGATAAACTTGCAGATTGGTCCCATTTATATCTTATGAAAATCAGTTACGAACTTTGGATTTTAAATCGAAATAGCTGGAATTCGTCTACTTGTATAATAGTTTTATGTCATCCAATAAGTAATCGAAATTGCGTATTTTGCGTTACTGCGATTTTGCAGCGGTGTTGTTAGGTGTAGGGTACCTACCACTAAAAAGTGGAAAATAAAAAAAAATACAAGAAAAATAATATACACTATATAATAAACACTAAGTAAAAACTATAGTTATTTTTTACATTGTTGTTTTTTTTTGGAAGTCGGTTGTTTTTTACTTTTATGTGTTTATATTATTTTTCTTGTAATTTATGACGAATATAATATGTAAGTATATAGATAATTTTTCAACTGAATGACGCAAAAAACATGGAAAACCTTTTTTGTCAGTGTTTACGAATGTCCAAACTCCATAAATGACACTAAACCGTGTTATGTGCCTTTTGGATTACATAGAGCAAGGAATTTGTACTTGCTTAGAAACTGATAAAAGCCCTGATCAGATACGCAGATACTGTCATCGTTTAATCTATAAGTACTAGTATTATAAAGAGTCTATACTAATATTATAAAGAGGTAACATTTGTTTGTAAGTTTGTATGTAGGGGTAATCTCAGGAACTACTGGTCCGATTTGAAAAATTATTTCAGTATTAGATAGCCCATTTATAGAGGAAGGCCATAGGCATATCATCACGCTAAGACTAAAAGGATCCAGCATTAATGGAAAAAACAGATACAAGCAAAATACATTATAACTAACGAAACGTACCTACATAATAATTAGTTAATTATTATTAACAATTATTACAACATTCAATTGATCTGTGCGAGGCCAAAAAGGTCCCTATCTCAGCTTGTTTTCGACTTTTGATGAAAAAAAATGCCGTCCCTCTCCCTTTTTTCCGAAGTTTATTTTGAAATTAACAATAAAAATTTTATTAGTTCCACTATAAGTCAAGAGATGGCGCTAACCTGAAACTGCAAAAATTCTACACCGCACCGCTGTGTTAAAGTCTAGGTTTCTTTGACGAATAGAAGCCTCGCCGATGAAAATTCAAAAACATTTCACGTTTTAAATGACAGAACATATGTACAGTATTTGCGTAAAAAAAGAAAAATAAACTCTTTAGGTACAATAAACAACAACCGACTTCGTAAAAACCCACTACAGTGTACATTTGTACAACTTTAATTTTAGATTTCGGTGTCAAAAAACGAAGAAGCCACTCCAGGGACAGCTTATTTTATTCTACCTACTCGTATGCTGTGTATGTCGTATTTTTAAAGTCAGCTGTTTTTTTTTTCTTTGAAAGTTACACTTTTCATGTTATAATAAAATCAGCCTTTTACAATTCCTAAAAAGGCCGATTTTCCAAAAACTACAATGTAAGTTGTGTTGTTTACTTTTTACGCATGCCAGTTGTAAAGTTCTGATTGAGTATTTCGATGTGTAACGAAACCATACCGCCATTCAGACGGACGGCACAACGCAATCTTTCGAGCTTGGTCGCGACTAATCGATCTACTTTGTTTTGAGACAGTCGTACACGAATGTGAACCTTAGCTTCAAATTCATAACTCTCATATTCATATGCAAGAATGAACTCAGAATGTGAGACGATTTTTTTTCTAATAAACAAGCTTAAGTAGTATTTATATGAAACAAGCTATCCTCCGCGGCTTCGCTCCCGTCAACTGGCATACATTACATAACATTGGCTGATCTACCTACCTTACCTACCCTACTACCAACTACATAATGATGCCCTACAGTTCTCTACCTACATGTTTGATTCTACCAGTAGTGCTATTCTCATGCCGGAGTTGCGGGACTATTTGAAAGAGATACCGCGGCTCCGGAACGCAAAGGGCAATGAAGGAACGTGGATGGGTTTTACTCAGTAAAAGTCTGACACTCCCTTCCGCTCCGCCCAGAGCGGGAGAAGTCATTTGATGATTACCCATATCTAAAAAAAAAGTAGTGCTATTCTGTAACAATATTTTCGTATCTCGACAGCAAAATCCGAGGTGAGTATCAAATTCGTATAAACATAACACCTTTACGTTGTGTGTAATAAAGCTCATTTTGTGAGCTTTGTCACTCACGTGAGTCTCGACATCGAAATAGTTATTTACAGAATAGACCTGTACACTTCTAAAAAGGCAGTGCATTTAGCTTTCATCATCAGTCAATTATGTATCTACCAATAAAAATAATTGTCTCGAGTCCATGACAATTGTTATTATATGTTTTTTATTGATTTTAGTAAAGTGGATTCTTATCAATGATTCAGAGAAGGAGCTTTACTTCAAAAATATACTTACTATCCTCTACCTAATGAAAACTTGGAAATGCATGCCTGTATATTTTCGTATCTCGACAGCAAAATCCGAGGTGAGTATCAAATTCGTATAAACATAACACCTTTACGTTGTGTGTAATAAAGCTCATTTTGTGAGCTTTGTCACTCAGGTGAGTCTCGATATCGAAATAGTTATTTACAGAATAGACCAGAGGGCCTAGCACAAATATTTTTGACGTGAGTAACGTTACGTAAAATTTTACCATAACTACAATACTCGTTGCGCACATAATATTTATTTGAATTAGATACCATATTCATATTTTAAAAAATGATATAAATTATGTATGTCCCATTAAATTAAACTAAAATACTGTAGGATTTTAGTTTTTCACATTCAAAATTCACTTACGTTAACGTTACTATACGTCAGAATATTCGTGCTAGGCCCTCTGTACACTTCTAAAAAGGCAGTGCATTTAGCTTTCATCATCAGTCAATTATGTATCTACCAATAAAAATAATTGTCTCGAGTCCATGACAATTGTTATTATATGTTTTTTATTGATTTTAGTAAAGTGGATTCTTATCAATGATTCAGAGAAGGAGCTTTACTTCAAAAATATACTTACTATCCTCTACCTAATGAAAACTTGGAAATGCATGCCTGTTCTCTAACGTTTCACTGTGATTTTGGTAAGCAGTTAAACATATTTACCCTATTAGCGCTTACTAGATATTGTTCTTTAAAAAAATTGTAACAAAAGATTTTCTAAAGATATTCTTTTCTTCGTCTATTTTTTTCTGTAACTTATAATTATGGTGTACATAATAAAGAGTATTCTATTCTTTAATTTTCCCGTACTTATCCAATCTAAATTACCTGCACAGTAACTAATTGTTATTACAACCAAATTCAAATTCAAATTCAAAAGTCATTTATTCAAATTAGGCTGAGAGCCAGCACTTTTTGAACGTCAAGTTCTACAAAAGACAGTCTCCCAAAACGCCCGCCCGTCACCACTTCCTAGTGTTTTAGCTGTGGAGAAGAAGTGGCCAAAAAACTCCCCAGCAACACATCTGTCTGTTACGTTTTAGGAACTCGAATTTATACACTGAGTAGAATGCAAAGTAATTAGTACATGACACAAAACAAAAAAAAATAATTATATAACAGCTAGCACACTATGATTCTATGATACTATAAAACAAAATACACACTCAAGCAAGTGTTGACGTTAAAAAAAAAAAAAACTTACATAGTGACCTACATAAATAATTAATAAAAGACAAAAACGAAAAAACAAAAAAAAAACAATATTATATGAACACATATAACCTGTCATAAAAGAACTACTTATAGAAAAAGAACATGATGAATAAATAACAACAAATACCAATACAGCTACTTATTTCTCATTTTTATCTGGGATTTTGAATCTCAAACGGTAATTATAATATACAAAACCAGCTATATCTAGGTACCCGATTTTCAAAGATACCTACATAATTATATTTCGACGGCGAAGTGCCAATAACACCTATCTGACAAAGTCAAAAGTTTACGCAAACTAAAAAAAACGTTTCATGTTTGATAAGGTAATAATTAGTTATTACCTATATTTATGAATTTACGTTAAATTCTCTTTAAATATTTTACGACATTTGTATATTTTGTGATAGTGTTGTATTTACTCGATTAAAAAGCAAGTAATACCATAAAATAGACAGGTTGGGTTAGTAAGGAGGTATTTTCACATTTTAAAAATGCTGTTGTAACTAAAAATACACTAGGTGATTTTATTAAATCATGCGAATGACGCCTTTAAATTCAAAACGATAAAAAAGTTAATTTCACGAAAATGTATAGTTAGAAGGTATTGGCACTTCGCCTTCGATTTATTTTTGTTTTAGCGCGATTGAAAATTCTGTACCCGCCAAACTATCAACACATTTCTGATTATTCTATGATTGAAAATGTGCTTAAACTCATTCAAAAGTAATTTCAACTCAGTCACTTGGCGAGACGATTAGATACGGCCACTTGATAGCTATTACGAGTACTTGGGAAGCTTCTCGAAACTTGCGAATTTGTGATAATTATTGGAAGATTCCTAATCTATATCAAGTAGGCGTTTGATGAGGAGCTACTGCCGGTCGATTCTGTCGACATCTCATCGTGATCACTTAGGCGAAGTGAACGACAAGTGAGCTGTCATGCCATCTTGTTTGTATGGTTTGACAGCTCACATGTCGTTGACTTCGCCTAAGTGTTCACTTCATGTTTACAGCAGTGTAATTCTATTTTGCTTCATACACAAACAAGTTGGCATGACAGGTCACTTATCGTTCACTCCACCTATGTGATGTCGACGGAATCGACCAGCAGAATTGCACTGCTGTAGGTTACTTGCTTAATTAACAAACCTTCCTTTGGTTATTTTTAGGGCACCGTAAGTCCGTATAAAAACAAGTACTCTTGTTGGTCTGTCTATATCTGTGGTCACAGCCCATTTACCTACTCCAAATGTATTGTTCCGATCTACTGATGAAGTTCTGTGCAAACCATACAAGGACACGTAACGTTAATCGGAATAAATGAATTCTGATTAAGAGGTAAATTGTTGAGCGACGAAAACATTTCAGAAAATACGCATCTCTTTTTTCAGCTTTTCAAAACAACGAAGTCACCATCATAAATCTTTCCGTAAGTCCATTACAAAATCCTTTTATAAAACTTAGTTCTATTGAACCGAGGTCTTAAAGCAGAACACAGTAAGCATTTCATATAAACTATGTCGACATTGTTAGTCTAGTCGGCGGAATCAATTTGACATCAAAAACCACTCATTGATTTTCAGCTGCGCGTTTCCGTAAAATGGAACGTTCTGAATGTAGGTACAGTCAACAAAGCAATTTGGTATGCGGGCAGCTAACTTGCAACTACTGGGTGTGCTGCGTAGACAATCATTGGACACCACCCTCGTAATTATGCCGTAACCTACTATTCTATTTTTCATATATGGCAAACAAAACCGATGTCGACTATTCTGCCAATGTCCAAAGTGGATTAGAGAAGCAAGTGAGAAGGAAGTGAAAAATTGACGATTGCTGCAGAAACGCCCGCTCGATTGGCTTACGGAACTACAGTTCCTAAATTTTTTTTGCTCTAGATTGCGTCATCGGAACTACAGTTCCTATTTTTAAAATAACGACCTGGCAACAAATTATGTCCATTTCTGTCTAACCAACGATATTTTGTATCATTTTGCTCTTTTCCACTCGAATCTTTATACATTTCTACATGCTAAAAATACGAAACAGGCCACGGGCGAGTCCATTTTTTAAAAGAAATTAAATTTCAAATTCAGTCTGTGGTATGACGCGAGTTACGTATCACGTAGCTGTCGAATAAAAGTGTTTAATAAGTTGTTTGTGAGTTTTGTGATGTGAATTAATGATTTATAGGTGACATGTGCTATAGTTAATGTGTGTGCAAGTGAATTACAACATTTGGGTAAGTTAAATTATGTTTTTGATTCTTTTTCGTAACCCTTGTTACACAAGGCGTCCATGTTGTCAGAACGCTATCGTAATTTATTAATTATTAAGTCTAGCTACTTGTTCTGACTAAAAAGTAATTATTATCGCATTTTATGTTTACTGGGCAATAGATTTCAGCCAAAACATAAACAAAACAAACGAAATTTACGTTATGATTAGAATTTTTGTTCCGTGGGTCGGAAGGTAAATAATGCAAAATGGCGGGAAATGGCTAATGTTTGGTGGTAGATTTTTTTTTTTTATATATGTTTTTGTACGGTGGAGTATGTTGTTTGTTATTTATCGTTTTTAGATATAACCCAGCTACCCATACAAGTCATAAAATATATATGTTATCGATTTACTTTTTAAATTATTCCTGTTCAAAGTTCACGTAATGTGTTTTTTTCACCAATATTCAATGTTTACAAATTAGTTAAAAAATATAGAAACTAACCGTTATCATACACTTAACGTAACTATAAGGAGCCGTTTCTCAGCTATACAAATAACAATACACTTGAGTGGTAGCTCTAATAGGAGGCCACTAAAAAAAGGTTAACGTAAACATAAACATCTGGCTTGCAGCTGCCCGCGGTTTGATATTTGAAGCCCGGGCAGTCAACGTCATCACGTGACTCATGCTCGCCGGCGGCCAAGCGGGTATTTAGATTCTTCAATCGCTGCACTGGATTACTTGATGTCATAAACTTATACAGTTTAAATCCTAATATATAAAATTCTTACGTAACTGAGTAAGTGAGTGGAAGCTGAAATGTGGCATGTAGTTTCCTTGGGAAGTGTAGGGAAGCACTAAAATAGGAATTCTCAAAATTCTAACGGGAACGGTAAAAAACGGAATATGCGTGTACGAAGTCGAGGGCAAAAGCAAGTTAGAAATAAATATTGTCAGTGCTGTAGGAAAATTAATATTTTTGTCTGTTTACAAAATTACTTTTTTGACTGTACCCACGGGATAGATTCGGTCTTTGTTGGAAATAAGTGCCGCCATGTTTCTCACAGAGGTTTTGGATTTAGACTTATTATATGACTGAAAAAGAACTGAAAGTTCGGAAAGGATATTTTCGCTACATAAACAGAGAAATAGGTGATTCGTTTATTAGGTACCTACAGGATGCTGTTATAAGAACAGTAAACTCATATACTATTTTATTTCCCAATATTAGTTGAAGCATAATGCAAATCGATCCTAATGTTTAAAATAATAACCGTTCCTGAGTGACTAAGTAACTGACATAGCAGAAAACGCACAGCAGAAACTACTTGTTGTAGAAAGCTGACATTTGATAACTAGGTTCCCGAAATACCTACGGACACGGGAATCTATATATATAAAAATAAAGACGGGTTTGTTACAACACTTATAACTCGAGATCTGCTGAACCAATTTTCATGGTTATTGATTCGTTGGATTTGTCTCCGACCCGAATAGCAGAATAAATACATCTTAAAAACAATGAAAACTCGATATGTGCAATGAATACTTGACGGGAGCGAAGCCGCGGGGGACAGCTAGTAATGGAATAGGCGCGTACGAAGTCGCGGGCGAACTAAGCTTTTTCCGAGACTTCGTTCGCGAATATCCCATTTTATACTATAAACTAGTTGCTTATTATTCTTTTCGAATCGATTATGCAGTGCGATTCTGTAAACATGTCGAAGTGAACACTTAGGCGTAGTGCACGACAAGTGAGCTGTCAAAACATACAAACAAGAAGGCATGACAGTTCACTTGTCGTTCACTCCAACTACTTAGGTGGAGTGAACACGATGAGACTTCGAAAGAATAGACCGGCGGCTGTAAACAAGTCGAAGTGAACACTTAGGCGTAAAGTGAGCTGTCAAACCATACAAACATGATGGCATGACTTGTCGTTCACTCCACCTAAGTGATCGCGGTGAGATGACGACAGAATCGACCGACAGGAGGTGGTCACGTTGGTTACGTTCATAGAACATGATGCGGATACGGACTGCTCAGGACCGGGATGGTTAGCGCTCTTTGGGGGAGGCTTATGTTCAGCAGTAGATGGCAATTGGCTGATATGATGATGATAGAACATGATAAGAAGGTTCCAGTAGGTAATCTACACTAATACAAATTAAAAAAAAAGAAGTTGATAGAACCCAGAAGGACATAGCAACACTTACCTTTTATCTCGGGAATCCGTTCCCTGCGGGTTAATTACCGACTTTGATATGGACGGAGTCGCTGGCAGAAGCTAGTTTAATTTGAAAATTAATAAGTAACGTGTAAGCATTCTTTACAGGCACTTTTTATAACTTAACGGTACAGACCGAGCTTATAAAATATTTTCGTACATGAGGTCGAAACGAATATTGTTTTTTCCACAATTCTAGGAAGGCAAACGGGAGAGCGGACGAAGAGAAGAAAATAACATGAATAATTAAGAACGGTTGTTTTTCATCTGTGTATGAAAACTATTTTTATTTTCTCCAAAGTAGCACTGTTCAATCCTGCATATGTTTATATTGTAAAATGTGAAATCGGGTGTGCATGTTTGTTACCCTATCACGATGAACGCCTGGACTTATTGAACCAAGACACGATCAGAATTAGAAGGGTTCTGAGTTTCAATCAGCCTGTATTTGGGTTACAGATGTCCATATGTATACCGAAATTCAACAGAATCTGCCCTGCTGATCCGGAGAAAACTGGCTGTGGCAGATGGACAGACAGATACACGAGTGATCCTAGAAGGGTTCCGTTTTTCACGGATGTTCGTAACCCTAATAAATTAAAGGAGGCTCCCATACAAGAAGTCTGGTTTTCGCTCTATGTTACGGAACCAGAAAGAGTGTCCATGAAGTTTCTTGCACGTTCTTCTCCATAGGAACTTTAGAACGTGCAACTGCCGGCTTGGAAATAGGGTGGTGAGTGTGTTTTATTGCAGAACAACTTGCTGCTCTTGTCAGAATTAGCTTTATCTAATGACTGACAGACCTTGACCATTCAAAAGTGCCTCAGAACTGATCTATTTGAAATAAAGGATTTTGTATTTTGAACTCTTCGTGTGAGAGTCCGACTAGCTCTTAACCGATTTTTTTAATACTTAAAGTTAAATATAGTCGATCTGCAGATACGCATAAACGCTTGATTTGATCGAGTCCCTGAAATCACAAGAGCTCCGTTACAATGTGCCATCTGTGTGGATTGCTCTCACAGCGAGGGGTCTCGAGATGTCGAGAGCGTAAAGCCGAGAATGAGGAGCGAGGCACCGCGGTTCACGACTGTACCGGAGATCTTACACTATTTATAGCTCTCATATTTTTATGACGGAAGTATCTTGCTCCGAAAAACCAAAATAAAATGGTGGAAGATGAGACATAATTTATTTGATTTAAAAACACGCCTATGATAGCTTGCCTATCGAAAATGATTTAAGGCCTTTATTTTTTTAAATTATTTTTGTTTTTTTGCAAGCAAGCCTATACGAATATTTTTGTAATTAAATTATCTTTCTCTCGATACCAATTTTTTTTGGTTAACAGTTCGTTGTAATTACCTATATTGAGTTACCTGTTAGTTTTTTTATACCTGGAAGTCATTTGATGATTTCCCATCCCTAAAAAATAATATAATATAATAATATAACATCCTTGGACATTTCACACAACGCCATAATATAGTCCCAAGCTAAGCAACCTCATGCTTGTGTTATGGTAACGAAATGGCTGATAAACTACTTATATACTTTTTTTTTTGTAAATACATACATATTATAGATAGAAAAACACCCAGACTCGGATCAAATACTTGTAGGTCGTACAAATATTTGTACCGTGCGGGAAACGAACCCGCGACATGCTGCGCAGCAGTCAATCGCTCAACCACTGCGCCAACCATGTCGCCAAAAAAAAAGGGCCAAAAACACTATTATTTTATTTCCCATAAGGGCCAATTACACTAATGTTTAAACAACTTTCGCATTCCCATGTCAATCACAAACCGTCAAAAAAGCCTCAATTTTGATACATTTTTGACAGATTGCGATTGAGATGCGAATGTGAAAATAAGTAGAATTGACACAGTTGCAACCTAATTTTTTCGGTTATCAAAAGATTGGAGGTTATGAAAACAAAAAAATGATTTAAATTAATTTGATTTATTAACCATTTCCGATAAGCAATCTATCAGATGGGTGAAGGTCGATCTCCCACCGTCTCCTCTACCAAAATAAAAGACGTTACAAGATAATTAAAAGCCCCAAACTTAATGACCTAGTATACAATCTTTGATTTCTCTTTCCATTTTTAATGTCTTAAGCAACAAAGAAGCACATATTATTAGGAATTTCAGTTCACAGTGAGAATTTCATTATGAAAAGCATCAAACAAGTTTGCTACTTTTATTAATTGCATTTAGTGCACATCGTTCTACTAATAAAACAAATGAATCAGCAAATTCGACTGCCTTTTAATTAATGGTGCTGAATGGAAATTATGGCACAATTGGAAAGCAAATAATGCTATGTAATTAATGAAAACAAATAATTGAATTTCACCTGTATAACTAGGATTTTGTGAAGCTCTGTCAGTAACTAATATAAGCCGAGTCCGCACAAATGGGAAGCGAAATTAATGATACAGTCACGATCACAAATAGCTACGTAGCTTCTGCAAACGGCTTCGTCCGCGGAATAGTTAACGTTTCGGGATTTTTTTTTAGAAACTCAGAAGTAAAAATTTTAGGCACCTTTTGAAACGATTATCACACTTCCACACGATATCGTATACGTAGCTTACATGACCATATTTTTTTGCTTACTTTCGTGAATCGTATCTTCGAGGCAAGAAACTCTCCTCGTGTAAATGGCGCTTACTATCTAACTATCAAGTATTGAGGACACACAATTTTCCGATAGTGGGCTTGAATTGTCTCAATGTAGCTAAAGCTATGAATTGTGCATGCCTGGTGCCAGTGATGGAAATCAAACTACAGCGATTATTTGGCGGTTGGTTTTGGAAATAGACAGGCAAACAGTTAGGTTTGGTATCAGAAATGACTCTCTACAGACCAAACGTTATTTATTACTAGCTGATCCGACAAACTTTGTTTTGCCCTAAAAAAAGGATCGCTTACGAACTTTTTTCAGACCTACTAAATATACATAGAAAAAAATCATAAAAATCGGTCAAGCCGTTTCGGAGGCATTCGATAGCAAACACCGTGACACGAGATTTTTAATATTAGATATTATTTTAGAAAAACTCACAGCTACATATAACAATTTAAAGTAACGATTTGTTAAAATAGACCATAAACAAGCTTTCACTCATATGACGAAATTGTTGTCAAAATAACAATTTCGTGAAATTGATCGATTTGTGAAGTTCAGCTGTACTTATAGAGAGTATGTGGTACAGAGTTTAAGGTTCCGCTAAATACTTACTGAAAAACCTTATTTGGTCCTGTCCTGTTAAAACCCTGAAAATATTTTGTACACGTATTTCTTCCGTTCTCACTTAAACAAAAAAATAAAACAGTGCTTTGTGACGTCACGCATCGTTACATTTCTTATCTAGTAGCGACGTCACAAGCAAGACATATACACATACACACACACATATTTTTTTGTTAAAGCAAAAAACACGTCCAATATTTTATGTTATCTGTACTAACATTATATAGAGGTAACATTTATTTGTAAGTTTGTATGTAGGGGGTAATCTCAGGAACCACTGGTCAGATTTGTAAAATTCTATCAGTATTAGATATTAGCAGTATTAGATGTATCGAGGAAGGATATAGTAGCCCATATCCTTCCTCGATACATGGGCTATTTACGGGTACTATACTATATCATCACGCTAAGACTAAAAGGAGCCGAGCATTAATGGATGAAGTTTTTTTTTATTGTCAAACATAGGTAGGTACACTATTTGTTGTTTTTAAAATTTTAATCGCCAAACTTATAAGTTTGATGGCGAGAAAAAGTTGCGTGGGTCAGCTAGTTTTTTATAAATGACAGGATTAATTGTTTTTTTTTTTATCCAGTAAACATCTCTATTATAATTTGATGTACAAATTTTAATTTGCACCCTGGCTTGGATGTAACACGTCCAAGGGGTTGACGATTCAACATCTCCTGAGGATGCCCTGATGTGAGGCTAATCACGTGGATTCGAATAGAAAACCGATGTTACATTATTAGGTATTTATTCATTTATTTATTCAAAGTTAATACTAAATATTGTAATTAATAAATACTAGTGCCATGTGCACGAGGTTTTTCAGTCAGTAGGAGTCTGACATGCTTCCTCGTGCTCTATAGCCATCGTGTCTTCCCAGATGCATTCCTCAAATGGCATAAATTGTTCCGGATTTTCAAGAAAATAAACAGGATCTTTGAATGATGGTGTAAACTTTCTTGTATACACGTGTTATGAGCGTGTATTCCGTCCACTAGCGCCACCAATCGTTTTTTATTATTTGTGGTAAATTTAAGACACGTAGATAAAAAACCGCTCTGTAGTGCACTGAAGAAATGTATTTATTATGTTTTGAGAGTTATGTTTTGTACTTTAGATCATAAATAGTTGCCAAAGTCGATATTTTTGCTAAAAGTGGCCACTTTTAGCAATAATTGCCGTTTTGGCTATGTAGCCATGAGTTATGTATTAAAAATAGCTGTCAAAAAATAATAGATACATTTCTTCAGTGCACTACAGAGCGGTTTTTTATCTACGTGTCTTAAATTTACCACAATTAATAAAAATCGATTGGCGGCGCTAGTGGACGGAATACACACTCTTAACTTCCGTCTAAACTCGTGTGAATTTTCACGAATGCTTGGATCTGGCGTTACACCACACGAGCATATAGCTAAGTAACGCGCATTTTACTCACTTTGCTTCGTTTGTATGGAAATTATCGACTGCAGCGCAACGTGGCAGAGCTACATATGAATGCGTAACTGGCAAAAAAAACATGACAAACCTTTCTGTGTCCATCCTAAGTAGCAGTTTATGGTTGACTTTATACATGTCGTAGGATAATTTGATACTTCGAATCTTCGCGGAAATCCTAGGGGTTTTGCGAAAACGCGGATAATTAGACATAGGCGAAAAATTATCAAATCTTACTGGACAAAGTCAGGATTTTTGCGAAAATACTCGTTATTATAGCAATATTGCGAAACGAAACGCTGGCTGTTATGAAATAAGAACGCTGATTGGTCGGTCAGCGCGTTCAATAAGAGATCGTCTCTGATTGGTTGACGTCTTAAATGTCAATCATTTGTTGCCGCACGTTATTTGTTTACGTTTGTGTCTGAGTTAAATTGCAGAAGTGTTTTGTTTTTTATCGTAAATAGTGTACCTACTTGGACTTAAATAAAGTGGTAAATAAAAGTGCTACACGGATGTACATAGTGTCATATATCATAAAAGTCTTAGTCAACCACTCAACAACAACAATGCTTTCGAGATTGGTTTAGCGGTGTTTTGTTTGTCATTGTGTTAAAAGTGGACTATAAAATTGGACTTGAACTAAGAAACGGTGTGAATAGGAGGTTTGGTTTTCATATAATTATGACAGATTCGACAGAGAATGATGTTCAACGTTCAGCAGAATCGGAGAACTAGGAACTACAAACTAGGAACCAATTAGAAGTCAGCCAGAAAAATTGTAGCCAATCAGTGTTGAGCACATGAAATCTTACTATAGTAACGAGTATTTTCGCAAAAATCCTGACTTTGTCCAGTAAGATTTGATAATTTTTCGCCTATGTCTAATTATCCGCGTTTTCGCAAAACCCCTAGGATTTCCGCGAAGATTCGAAGTATCAAATTATCCTACGACATACATAAAGAAAGAAAAATCAAGCCCTATAGTAAAGAAAACATGCACAAGTCTTCTTGCTACGAAACTTGCTACGAAAGCTCGTAGCATGCTACAGTTCTACGAACTTCATCTTGTCTAAATGATTTCAGACTTCAATAAAATCTATTTTAGGGATCAAAATACGTTTTAGAAATGGAAACTTGGGTAGTTTTACATCTAAGCGATTTGAAGTTAAAGCTCCTGACTACTCTGAGTAATGCCGTATTTGAGTGGCGAGGCGTGCTCCTAATCTTTAGTACCTACTGATCTGACGAGTGACAACACTGTGCAGTAGATATCGACCACACTTTGAAGCTGTATGCTGCTACTTCGAATCCACTTACTTGGAAACTCCGTAATTTTATTGAGAATTTGTGACACTGAGCTCCAAGACTGATTTCCTTTTTTTTAATATAGATGCTCCACTTTACCGGGTGCTTTTGCTACCCGGAATAACAAATGCGTGTGCGCAGTTTTCTATTAGAGAAAGAAAGTTTTGTGATTAGTTCAGTACTTCCAGATTACCGTTTGCTGAGCTTGATCATTTGGGCAGTGTTTTTTGAGTTTTTACTGAAATATTGAGTAGCAGCGGACATCTTTAACATAGGATTTTTTTTAATTAGCGGGTTGTTGTTGTATTTAGAGCTGTGGTTTTGGAGGGTTATAGTGACAATTATTTTGAGGAATATAGGCGTCATCTTTATCATCATCATTTATCAGCCGATAGACGTCCGATACTGACAGAGCCATATTATATATATTCCGGGAGTATGTTGCCTAGGAATTACGCGGGCGAAGCCGCTGGTACAAGCTAGTATCATATATGGTATAATTGTTGACCATAATAACAGGCACGATGTGTCAACACTTTATAATAAGTTACTGTGAATTCTGTCATAATACGTCACACGGTCACCACGACCACAATTTCTATGAAATTATACCGCAGTGGTGTCCTGTTAATTGCTACCAAACCAACTGTGTCGTGATTGTGGTTGTTTTGTTTTGAACAAAAGGAGCGGACAAACTGGCGCGTTCTATATACGTCCGCGACTGCGTGCAATGCGTTCCTTGAAATAATACATACCTACAGATGAACAATACACACTAAAAAACATCGAGTTTCTTAGTCAACAGAGAAAATATTATGATTAAACGTGAACCTATCAATATTAAAACTAAAAAAATGATGTATCTTCAAGTTATAATGAACAATGGATGAGAACTGAATTATATAAAACAGTGGCCGTGTCAGTTCTACGATTGGGCCAAAAAGTACGCCTAGATACGCCAACAACTACCCACAAGGCCAAGCGTGTACTGAGACGCAGGTGACGCAGGGCCACGCAGCGCAGGATAGAGCAGTTTTTGTAATGCAAGAACCTAACATGATGGGCTACATCAGAAGGTCAGTCACTCAAAGGGCAATGGAGAAGGCAATGCTTGGAGTTTCCTTGCGTGATCAAATCAGGAATGATGATATTCACAAGAGAATCTAAGTGACCGACATAACTCGGAGGATCGCCAACCAAAAGTGGCAGTGAGCAGGGCACATTGCTCGCAGAACAGATGGTCGATGGTCTAAAAAGTTCTGGAGTGGCGACCGCGTGCCGGAAGGGGCAACGTTGGAAGACCTCCCATAAGTTGGACCGATGACATGGTCAAGGTTGCAGGTAGCCGATGGATGTGACATGCACAACCGGTTGTTGTGGCGACGCTTGGGGGAGGCCTATGTCCAGCAGTGGACGTCTTTCGGCTGATGATGAACGTAATAAGGCCGCGTGCCTGCGCCGCAGCGTATTGCGCAGGCACATGTGACGTGGCGGAGCGTATTGCGCAGGCACATGTGACGTGACACAGCGTATTGCGCAGGCACATATGACATGACGCAGCGTATTCCGCAGGTTCATGTGACGTGACGCAGCGTATTGCGCAGGCACATGTGACGTGACGCAGACGCCTGTGCTTGTCCCACCTGCCCTGCCCTGCAAAATTAGTATCCTGCTGGGGTCAATATTATATTTTTGGTGGGTGAAATGTTATTGTTTACTTGCGGCGGAAATGTGGAACATTTAGAAAGCCTGTTTACCAAGGCATGGTTTTGTTTTTTTTAAAACCCTCTGCCTCTCAATTGCTCATCACACCGCCCTATACACCGAAAATACAACAATACCAATATAACAATTCCAAACAAACCATTACCTATAGGTAATCGCGATGCTCCAGTTAATACAATGATGAGAAGCTACTCAAAATGACTAGTTATGTTTAACCGCCACCGCACTTGTACAGATATGTGGAGCGAGCGGAGCGTGAAATCACATCCCTGTTGACTGCGGAACTTGACAAAAGGAAATTGTTCTTGCCGTCAAGGTGATTGCTTCAGCGAGACATGCTATTATAATATTTACTTGGAAAACTTGTGTTTCAGTCGAATGTTTCCTGAATAGTTCGGATTTTAGAATTTGGAGATGCTTGTTTGAAGATATAGTGGAACAGTCGGTCGGTGAAGTGGTTACGAAGTGAGCTGTCATCAGTACCCTATTTGTATATTTACGAAGTTGCAGTATTTGTCAAAACTAACCCAAATCTATTTCCCAAACTGTCAGATAGAAATAACCGGAGTCGACGATACGTCAATAAGTTGTGTTCGAGACAGTTCAAGACAGTACTGACGCATAATAGTGTTTTTTGTATGGCACCAAATATTTATGACCATGTACCGGAATCAATTAAAATGCTTAATATTCATTTATTTACAAAGTATTTAAAGAACTTTCTTGTAAATAAATCTTATTGTAATATAACTGAGTTTCTGAAGGATAAAATATCACTATAATTTAATTATTGACATGTCTGTTGTGTAATTGTTTTTATTTGATTTTATTACTGATTTGACATTTTGTTTTTTTTTTTATTTATTTTTTTATTGACCACTGTGTGTTTTAATTAATTTCAATTTGATATTTTTTGATATTTGTACGCTTCACGGCGAAACATAGAGAAACAATCTAATATTGTGACATCTCACATACCATGTAACTACCTATGTTTACAAATCTTGTTCTTATTCTTATTGACAACTCACTTCGTGATCACTTCACCCAAACCTTCACTTTGACAGTTCGACATGTTTACAGAACCGCACTGCAGGAGGCCTTGGTGCGAGTTTTGAAGCGTAGGTACCTACTTTATCGCGTTAACGTGTACTGGTTTATTTGTGAAGGAGGTTATATTGTTTCAATACAAATTGACTCTTTCATGGGTTATCTACTCATTACACTTTCACCCTTGAAATTTTACCAAAAAATAAAAATGCAACCTGTATAAATATTTAATCATTCTATTATTTTATGACAAAGTAAACAAAACGCCTGCGTAAATTTTGTACCTTTCACACACAAGCTCTTTATTTAAACCAATAATACCTGTAGGCGCCAACAAAACATTTCATTCATCACACACTGTGTCTCATTTCAGCACAAAATTAACAATAACCGGTATCCATAATCCCATTCATTTTTTAAACAGCTCAGCAGGCTTAAAACCACCCTGTTTTGTTATCCGGTAACGTTCGCAGTTCGCACATGACCGGACCGGCGCTGTATCAGCGATCAGCGATATGTCTGGTAGTGACGCGTTTTATTTCGTGCGACCGACGACAGAGCTACTATCTGCGTCATATATGTCAACCATCAATATTTTAAAGCATCCTGTAGATTGATCACGGTTGGGGAGCTGTGGAACATTTTTAATAGATGTGGCTTTTGTGATTTGTGTGATTGGCTGTATTTTCTGAAATGCCTATTTGTATTAGAACTAACTGATGCCCGCGGCTTCGTCTGCTTGACAAACTATGTACTAAAACCTTCCTCGAGAACCACTCTATTCATTGGTGCAAACTGCATGAAAATCGGTGCAGTAGTGTGTATAAAATAAAGGTCTTTTACAAATAATTATGGTGAGTTTATTTCCGGTAAAACCATTAATTAGATCTTCTCAGAAAGACGTCATAGTTTTTCTCGATTAGATACTACTCACGGTATTTCATAAAAATGGCAAATCTTTATCATCGGAATAGAATGAGCCGATTTTAATGAAACGTAATACGCTTGCGAAAATTGCCCAGAGGTATTAGACAAAATGTCATTTGGTTAGCGATGACCATTGTCGAAGTGACAGGAATTGACCACGTGACATTACGACAGCCTTTGTTCGTCCCATTTTTTGACAATCGCCTTCGCCACGCTACACAGTTTCGCTACGCTGACAGAATTTCATTTGTCTAGACCCTCAGTTTGCCAGTCCATTACAGCCGAGTGAGCTGAGCGGAGAAACGGAGTAATATGAAATGGATAGGCACACTAAGGGGCCGTCTCCACCAGCGAGAGAATCTCTCAACTCTATGAATCGAATAGATGAGCGAAAAACGTCAACTCGCTAAGATTCTCTCACTCGTAGAGAGGGTCCATAATATAGATATATAAAAAAAAACAGCAGAAGTGGCAAGGGGGCGCGTCGGTGTCCGCGCGACATGCTCACGTTGACCATATCATAGGCAAATGATCGTCTCGGCGAACTAGTGCGTTTACGACCAAGATTGTGACAAGTTATAAGAGTTCCGGGTTGTTCAGTGGTTTATTGTGAGAACCGCAGCCTAAACTAAGACCTTGTAAATCATGGAATCATTTACACTATCTATAAATACTTTACTATATCCTACTACTACGCAAATACTACTGAACCGATTACGATGTTTGGTATGTAGGTAGCTGAAGACCCAGAATAACACATACGGTACTTTTTATCCCGGAGTTCCCGAGGGATCGGGATTTACACAGGAATAACGAGAATTTATACACGGACGAAGTCGCGGGCGGCCTCTAGTTAAACATATATTGAAATCATTAAAAACAACAAATCTTAAATATATTATGTCTTGTTCTAACTATATTATTCTTGTATATAAATATCACAGCGACGCGACTTAACTATTTTTGCAATAAATACATTGCTCCTACACCAATACCTAAGTTTACCACTAAGTCACTGGCCAAGCAATGTAAAAATCACAAAAAGATAATTTATTAAGTGGATGCAACACATAACAGGACCGCTGCTTCTTGCGACTAGTGATGTAAGTACCTGTGCACTTACGTAGGCTATCGTCAACAATGTCGGTGGCAAAATAAAATAATCTTGCTATAAAAGTTTATTTTCAATTTGTCAACCGTTTCAACCCGGTTAGAAGATCGATTTTAAGCTGCATCCACACCTAAGTTACTTTTTGTGGAGCAATGTTAGTGGGCAACATTCTATAACAAAAAGTTATTTATTGTTAATATTTAAGTTAGTCATAAGTTGAAGAATGTTACCTTTATAATGTCATCGTGTTGCATTCTGTTGCTCCACAAAGGTAACTGCGTTGTGGACGCACCTTTGAATAACGTTTTTTTACTTTTAATTGTTTGCAGCGTAATAGAGAAATACGTAACTAATTTCGTAAAGTGAGTTTATTAAATTTTAGATTGAGAATCGGTGGAGAAGTTACCTATAGTAGTAATAAATATATTTACATTAGTGATATTATTAAATTACAATTTTCTGAAACATGAGTGTTATGAACATCGCCGGTAGCGCTACAAATAGTATGAATGAAAACTTTAGGATGAAAATTTTTGGGAGGAGTGATTCGGATTACAAATCATTAGGAAGAACAATTTCGGGTAAAGAACTTTAGGTGAGTCAATATGGACCCGTGTATAAATTTTTTTTACGACTTGTACAAACCCATATTTTTTGATGTGACTTATCGACGACGTAGTGGTGATGTGACTAATTTGTGTGTGACCTTAATCCGAAAAAAATATGTGCATTGAAAATGCAAACCAAGTAAAATGCTAATCTTAAACCAGAAACGCAAAATATAAAATTATCTCATGATATTGTTAACAAAGGTAGGGATTATGTAAAATACACGGGAAATTAATTGGCTTTATTACCGGGTTTGAGATTTCCGATACCAATATTTGCTTAAACAAACCAAGCTTAGGTAACTAATTCGTTGAAAAGCATACATAAAATGTACTGGAAATAGCACGATTTGAAATTTTTTGATTTTGAAAATGTTCAATTAAAATCAAAGATTGCTTTAAGATATTTCGAACTGTGACATGACCTAGTATGTATCTATCTATAAGTAATTACTTAAACGAAAATGTTATATACATAACAATGAAAGGGAATCGAGAAAAACACGTTGCATGGGAGCCCCACACGAGAAACGTGTATTTCGGTTTATATTAAGGAACCCTGCGTGTGGGAGTCCTACTCACACTTGACTGGTTATATAGGGCCATCATTTACTAAGCAGAATTAGTCGATCCACACAATGTGTATATTTTTTATAGGGAGATCCACACAGTTAAAAATAAGAGTGTCCGTGGAGTTTCTTGCACGTTCTTCTCCATAGAGATCTACGCTTTGGAACGTGCAAATAGCTTCATCTTTTTTGGACCGACCGACCTTGACAATTCATAAGTGCCTGTAAATGGTTTAATTGAAATAAATGTTTGACTTTGACTTTGACTTTGTTAGTTCAGGTCGTCAGACATAAAATAGTAAAAAAAAGCTAATAAAATTATACAAATACAAACAGGATAAAAAGGCGTAGGGGAAGATGGAAACGTAGATAATATATTATTTTTAGGTCACATTATTTGTAGCCATTACAGAAAAGTCAATATGTCACGTCCCCCAAAAACTAAGTAGACAAGTATCTACGAGTATCTATTGATCCGGATGAAGTATTGTTTCGTCTTATTAAAACTTTATCCAATAAAAAACTTACAAGCAATTTAACTTGGTTCTCGAAGAAATATATTTAGAGGGCGAAGAGAAAACATTAACGACGAATAAAGCTAATGTTTTGTGTAAAACTGACTTGTTTAAGAGAACAACGAGTCGCTTTTTAAACTTTTGTTAGCACCAAGAGGTTCCTCAGTTTTCGCACAGGATTGGGGCTGATCGACACAAATAACATCCTGCTTGAATTCTCCGAAGAGTTTCGATGTGTTCTAATAGCCACCATAGATATAGTTTTTACCTACGCCCACCATATTTCGCCAGTTATGTTTTAGAGCGGATTTCATCAATAAAACTCGCGATCAGTACATATAAACTGCTTTTAAGAGTTGTCAGTGTCAATATTTCATACGAAAAAATGACACTGAATTACGAGCTGTAAACGTGGTTCATGTGTTGAATGCGTTCAGTTTAATTGATGAGATCCGCACTAAGTATGTATAGGTGGTACCTACCCTGTTGTGTTTAAAAATATATCCTTGTTTTAGTCAAGTGAACAGTTGAGAACTCGAACAATACTTTTTTTAATTATTGTAAAACAAATTGAAAAAGGATCGAAAATAAACATTTTTGAAATATTAATAATATTATTAATATTTCAAAAATGTTTATACTGCGTTCAGTTTAATTGATGAGATCCGCACTAAGTATGTATAGGTGGTACCTACCCTGTTGTGTTTAAAAATATATCCTTGTTTTAGTCAAGTGAACAGTTGAGAACTCGAACAATACTTTTTTTAATTATTGTAAAACAAATTGAAAAAGGATCGAAAATAAACATTTTTGAAATATTAATAATATTATTTTATTCATAAAAATACAACTCAACCAGAGTTGTATTTTTATGAATATATATTAATCACAGTAGGTGTTAGTAGCATTTAATAATGTTAGTAACTTTAATTATATTAATACGACATGAAGGTAATGAAGTAACTTTAATTATATTAATATGACATTATGAAATTAGTTTGAAACTTGATATTGGATATAAAATTAAGTTAAAATCGAAAATAAATAAAATGGAGTTATTAAATAATAATTATTGTTTATTACTTGTTGTTTATTACATGTCTATTACAATTGTACTTACTTATTTGTAGTTAAACAGGACTTGACAATTTTGTATTACATATAATGTTTTTGTGGGGATCTCATTTATTTTTTGTTGGTCGATCTCCTTTGTTTCTTCTTGGGTGACGTAATTATGTCCTGTACTTCAGCTAATGCTATGCTTAGAGCCCATTCTCTGTCTCTATGTCTGTGTGGCCAATAAACTATCCTGGTGCCAAATTTGAAGGTTTTAAGTCTGCTAGAAGTACCTTAGAATTTTCATGATCGTTCAGTCAGTGAGTGACAAAATGTAGTAACTTTGATCGACCGTAACTCGTAAACTATTTATTCAAATATGATATATTTTGGAGGTTAAACTTGTTCTAATTTTACTCTAGGTCACCGAAAATCTAAACCCCTAGCTTTGTCCACATCGAATATACAGGGAGGGGGGGGGGGGGGTGAAAATAGCCGAGAATGGCTTCGAGAAAAGGATGGTACGGTCGTGCCTGCTTTGCTTGAGAATTGTGCGGGGCACTGCCGTGCCCCCAGATATTTCCACCGTTTGAGGTTTTCAGCAGCCGCAGAGGTAGAACCACAGCACGCCGAGCTAGGAAGATGGGATAGCGAAAGAGTATCAACACAAGTAGCGTCCCACACTAAAGGCATACCCATCTTCCACGGAAATAAAGATATACCGTCCGGTCGCTTGCCATCGTCGCGTGGCAGGCCAATGGGTTTTACTTTTAATGCGGATGGAACGCCGACGGCGACAAAAGCGCATCGGATAATGTCGTTAAAATTAATTAACTAAAATTAACTTAATTTGAGACGAAACTATTTGAATAGTAGACGTACTGAAAGGTAATAATTAGAAATATTTGAGTGGGCAATGAGTACACTACTACTAGTGGATTTTGGAGTTTAATTCACGAAACGCTTTTGCGAACTCTTGGACTGCAAACCGCATGGTGAAGCTAGTCGGGCTATTTTTGGGCCTCAGAAAACGTGCTATCCACCCTTTCTATATTAGATAACAGTTGACTGCTCATAAATACTAAAATTGGTTATCCACATAAATCAAAAGATTTGAAGTCAAATGATTTTGGCTACTTCTTCTTGCAATGTAATGGTTGAATTATATTGATTAATATCAAAGGAGTTGCTTTTTCAATAGATATGTTGTAGACCACAGTTTATATTTTATACACTAAACATTCACGTCTCAATGACTAAACACGGTTTAGCTTTACGAGTCGTCTCTTTCGTATAAAAATAAGTGACTTTATGCAGCAAAGGAATGAGTGAGTTGATTGAGACTATTGCTAGCTGTCTATCTAGGTGCCGGACTCGTCTCCCGTTTTCGAATAATGGGCTTTTAAATGGGCAAGTTTTAGGGGTGAGTCGGATCGAAGCCACTCAACATTGTGAAAAAAAGACATATCAACTACTTAGGGTGCTTTTCCATCAAAGATGTGCGTAGTAGCCAGGTGGTGTGTGACGGAAATATCCACAAACGGCATCACTTCGTTTCCCTAACAAGCGCAGCTTGGAAAAACACAACGTTTCACACGTCGTTACGCATCCTCGCACCTCGCAAGGTCCTCACACAGCTTTTTCGAAAAGAGTCACACAATTTTGATGGTAGACAAAATGTTTAGCCAAGTAAAACAAAGTGCTTTGTCATAATTGGTGTCTGGCCATGGCGGGCATAGAGATAGAGGCCGATTCGATCTCGAATCGGCAAGCAAAGGTTAACCTTTGCGATAGTAGTGGTGTAGAGGCGATCTTCATGGATTAAATTGACGCTTCTGGATAAGCTGTTACAGCTGATAGCTGTACATTTTACATTTCTTCGTTCACCACCCGAACAATCCGGGTGGTGAACGAAGTCCATGATAGATTGGATATTTTTTCGGGCAATTTGAGTGAACTCGCAAGAGTTTTATTATATGTAGTTTGTTATGTAAGGTTCTCTTAAGTACCTAGGTAAGTAAGGTTATGTAAGTTATTTTTAAGTAGAGTACTGATAGTAGTGGTTTTTTTACAGTTCGTGTTTTTTTCACATGTATTATAATTAAGAAGTTTTAAGAGTCTACACTGTCGGATTAGGTTATGCCTGTAATTATAGTTGTAAGGAGATAAAAATAAATGAAAAAAGTTACGCCTGACCAAACCATAACGGACCCTCCACCGTAAGGGGTGATTTTTTCAAAACTCACGTCGGCATAGCGTTCCCCTGGTCTTTGAAACTCACGCCGATATCGATGTGACAAATCCGAACCTCACCGGAGAAGAGTACACTTCTCCAGTTACCTAGTGTCCAAGATAGGCAATTTCCAGCGAACCTCAATCGAGCAATCCACGGCTTACGGAATAACTTGCGGGCCCGTGCTGATCGTCGACTGCTTATATCAGCCGTTAAAAGCCTCCTCCTCATAGGTCATATGCTAACAATTTGCTCCTCGTACCTCTTCAAGGTTTCTTTTGAGATCTATGTAACTGCTTTTTCGGTTCCTCAGCGCCTGAGTCACTACAAAATGTGGTCGTACTGTGGTTGTTTGCAACGTTTTCCAGAACCTTGCCTTCTCTGAACGGAACCTGTCTAGGGTATTGAGTCCAGGTTCTTTGGACGGTTGAACCACTCACCTTTGTGAGACGTAACATAGGCTCTTCCTCCATCAGCACTATCATTTTACTAGTTCTTATTGCTTTTTCTGCCGTTACAATAGACACAAAGATATCTGTTTTAAGTCACAATAAGGCAGGATTATGCGACAAATACATATTATTCTACTAAAAATAACGAGACGTTTTAGTAGCCTGCTAACCTTTTAACAGCAAACCCATGAAAATTTGGTAAGTAAAAAGTCACAAACTTATTTTTTTAAAAACAAAAGTTATGAATTTCGAATAAACTTTTTTCATACTCAGACTCTTTATGAAGTGCCAGTAACATAATTTGGCTAATAAAATCTCTTTATACCTATACAATATTTTAATAGCCAATAATGTTGTAAAATCAAAATCATTTTTTTGCACAGGAGTTATATTCGTGGAAAACAAGTGACAGTTTCTTTCAATTTTCTATCTATTTGAACTAAAGACTAACTCAACACTCGTCTGAAAATGATCGTGTCATCGGCGAACAAACCCGAGCTTATCGTGTATCGAATGTGTCGTTTTAGACACATCGGGTGAAGGATAAAGGTTGTCCAATAAACGACACCCAACAGCTGGTCAGCGAATGTATACAGTCGTGGACACAAACGCATGAGCGCGCCACGTTCGCCACGGACGTATATTCTGATGAAAAAGTGTTTTTTAAACGAGGTATTTGAATATGCAAATTGAGTTTCGTTTCAACACTGGACGGTGTGATGTTCGAACAATAAAATTAAATTCCGTGAAAATACCTGAAAAAATAAGATAGCTTTGTATGGCCCTATACCGCGTGGATTAACTTTTTGGATGATATTTTTGAGAATCATTGTTTATCAGTATTGTATGAACCACTGATTCATTTTATTAAACTACATTTAAGTAAAAAAATACTCATAACCTAAGCTAAAGATAATTGGACTTTCGAGCGAAATGTAAATAATGTTAAATTTTGGGAATCGTAATTAATGCAAATTATTGTTATTTAAATAGTTTTTGAAACATTCAATTAGTAACAGCTATTATCAACCGCTTTCATACATTTCCAGGAAAGTTTAATTTCATATCTACATAATCATATTTCAGGTAAATTTATAAACAAATTCATGATTACTTTAAATGCTGATTAGTTGGTGCTAGGTTCACGTTCTCCATAGAAAAAAAATAACAAAAAATCTACTACGAAGTATTTTTTATTTAAAGTATTTTTTTAAATAATAAATTTGTATATCTTTACCATTAAAAAAGGAAAATAGGGTGCAGATTTGGCTAAGACGTTAAAGTAGGTTACTTCAGTCACAAATGCTTACGCTAAGCAGGGTCTTTACTTAATTGCAGTCGTAAAAGCTTATCTACAAAAAGATTTAACTAAAACTAGAAGTTTTCCGTTCTTAAACAATGTCTCACTCGACTGCATTGTTATCAAAATAAAATGAAGAAGTCCTATAATATAATAAATTTTGCAAATGTGATTAATTGAATATTGGGTCTATTGGCATAAGGTGATCGTTTAACCACATCCCTATTTAAATGTCATCACAATTTTTTAAATGATATTGAACGGTGAAATTATATAGTATAATATCTAATGACTTGGTTAGCACGTAGTGGACATTTTGAGGAGCATTTGATACGGGCATTTCTGGGACAGGTTCACCTCTTCCTCATCCTTATTTATCAGTACAAGTCTTGATAGTCAGTAACAACAATGCGACACAATAGTATCGAGGCACTGAAGCTCGATGAGTCCCGGAGAATCGATCCAGCTGTCTGGGATCCCGCAGTGAAATTAATCAGAAAAGAACTGCGGGAAATAAGGAATTACCTTATTTTCAGTCGCCTCCATCAACCGGAAGACAAAATAGAGCTCAGATAATATAAATATACTAAAAAGAAAACAAAGTCGTTGTGATTCTAGTCGTCCATTTGTTTTACTATTATTCATACGATCAGACAAAGGAAATTAACAAAACTAATGCTGAACATAGGGTTCAGAACCATATTTAAAATTTTATTAAACCTCTCATAGAATCAAACATGCACAAGAGCACTCACAAGCCTTTATTTTGTAAGTTAATAAATTGGTCTTCACTATATTTTCTTCTTATTTTTGAACTTGTCATGTAAGTTAATTTGTTTACATTCTTTTTGTTCTTATTTCCAAACTTGACAAAAACATATACTCATTATTCGACTCAAGTCATGTCCACCAAATCTTCTTATATATACAACTAGCTGACCCGCGCAACTTCATCTGCGTCAAATTTTCCGCTCCTAAATAATATTGCAACAAAAATTGAGATGTAAGCTACCCTATCTTTCAAGTTGGATCAAACTGCACACGGTGTGCAAATCTGTTAATCGGTTAAGTTGTTAAGGAGTCCATCGCGGAAAAACAACGTGACACGTGATTTATATATATTAAGAAGATATCCAGATGTATAAAATCAGCCGGTCGATTCTGTTAACATGTCGAAGTGAACACTTAGGCGAAGTGAACGACAAGTGAGCTGTCAAACCATACAAATAAGATAGAATGAAGCTCACTTGTCATTCACTTCACCTAAGTATACACGGTGAGATGTCGACAGAATAGACCGGCTGAAACTAACGGACTGATCGATCAACGTACAGCCGAAATTACTGGTCGCAGAAAGCTAAGATTTGGCATGTAGCTTCCTTACACTCTGTGGGGGTGCACTCGCGGGCTGTGGACGGCGAGCTATGGGTGGCTCGCCGTCCGTCCGTCGAGTGACGACAGGCCGTGTCGACGGCGCGTTAGTGTTCCACGCGCGCCTCAAAGAGAGTCAGCAACACAGAGGGGCCCGAAAGGGCCGACGCCTGCCAGAGTCGCGGGATTATTCGCAAGAGACACCGTGGCTCCGGAACACAAAGGGCAATGAAGGAACATGGATGGGTTTTAGTCAGTAGAAGTCTGACACTCCCTCCCGCTACACCCAGAGCGGGAGGAGTCATTGGATGATTTCACATCCCTAAAAAAAAAAAAAAAAGGGGTGCACTAAGAAGATTTCCCGAAATTCCTAGTGGAGCGGGAAAAATCAGGATATGCGTGTACGAAGTCGCAGGCGAAAGCCAGTTGTAATTCATTTTTAATGTGATCAAAACTAATAGCCCCAAGATACAGGTCTACCTAGTTTGGGGCCCACATTTCACAAAATCCTGATACTAAAGATAAAGATTAGTTGCAGATATTATAATTATGTAATAGTGGTAAGGTTAAGGTATTTATACGCAACACGAACGAATATAATGTTTGCAAATATAAAGTGTACCAGTCAACTAGTCTGCCCAGCCTGTTCTTAATTACTGCCACAAACACCAACCAGTGATTGACTTCCAGTCTACCGGACTGCAGCTACAGACCTTTATTCAATTATTGGAATGTGAGGACGACGCACCTAGCATGACACTACTGTTTTAGACACTGTAGTTTGCAATTGGGATATTATCTTCACCAGTTGCCAAGCACCACAAATTAAATTAACATTTTATAATATTTTTTTATTTGAAATGGGTTTGCGTAAGTACGGGCAGAAGTGAAGCACAATAGTGAGTAGAAGCCTATGGACCTGCAGTAGACTACTTTAGAAGTATGACTACCTAAATCCCGACTGTATTTAAGGTAAAAGAAATGAATGAGCAAGTTTTGTAAAGCGCAAAAATTCCGGGAAAAAAAAACGAACAAGAAATTATGAATGCTCGTGTAGAAAGAACACAATAGCAAATAATATATAAAAATTTAAGGCATTGTGGTAAGCTCTAAGGTATGTTTGGAATAACAAAACGATTATTATTGTAAGAAAATTTAAGAGATTTTTGTAAAGAAGTGTCTGTTATTGTTAGACTAGTATTTGCCAGCGGCTTCGCTCGTGTGATAGAAAAGAGGTAAAATATCCCAATGGGTATAAAGTTCTTGGCAGGCGACGATATTCTTTTTCATAGGAAAAGGAAAGGCTCGAATGACTCCTTCAGCACTGGGCGAAGCGGAAGGGAGTGTTAGACTCTTACTGACTAAAACCCATCCGTGTTAATCCTAGTGCCCTTTGCGTTCCAGGGCCGCGGTATGGTTCCTAGTGTTTCCATTTGTTCATATATAATGTTGAGGCGTAATTGTTTAAGGTAAATGTGGAACAGTGTGGAAAGTCCCGGTCCCTCTATTGACAAGGGAGGATACTCAGACCTCAGATGTGTTTTGTGCCTAATGGTTGGGTTCAGAGAAATTGCGTGATGTATATTTTTAACCTACTTCCAAAAAAGGAGGATATTCTCAATTCCTTTACATCGATTACTCCGAGGTTCTGATCCGATTTGTGTGATTGTTGTTTAGTTCGATGCGGAATACCTACTTGCCATTTGGTCTCGTAAAAACATAATTCAGTTTGCCTCGGTAGTTTTTATTTTATGACCATTTTTGTCTTGTTTCAATTTCTGCGTAGACGAAGACGTCATCCAAGTATCACCACTTAAAAGTGAAAAATAAAAACTTTTTTACAAAAAAATAAAACCAACTTCCAAAAAACACTACGAAGTATAAAATAACCTTCATTTCGGAAGTCGGTGTTAAAAAACGAAGATACAAAACCAAAAACACCGACTTTATGCTTTGTAGTGTTTTTTTTTGGAAGTCGGTTATATTTTTTTATAGTTCGAATATGGCGTCATATGGCTACCGCGTGGTACGATGATCTGCCAGTCGATTCTGTCGACATCTCACCGTGTTCACTTAAGTGAAGTGAACGACTAGTGAGCTGTAATTCCATCTTGTTTGTATGGTTTGACAGCTCACTTCGTAATCACTTCACCCACGCCTTCACTTCGACATGTTTACAGCCGGTCGATTCTGTCGACATCTCACCGTGATCACTTAGGTGGAGTGAACGACAACTCAGCTGTCATGCTATCTTGTTTAGTATGGTTTGACAGCTCACTTGTCGTTCACTTCGCCTAAGTGTTCACTTCGACATGTTTACAGAATCGCACTGCTGAATCGACCGGCTGGTGAGGGTCGCAGGTAGCCGATGGATACGAGACATGATGATATAGCACCATAGATTTTGCTTCAATTGATTAACAAACATCCAAAAGTGTAATCATCCAAACACACAAATTTTCACATTTAAATATTAACAGGATACCATTTCAGGAACATGCTTTCTCGCTTGTGATGCGACAAATTAGATAATTACAAATTCCCGTTGCTTGTTGAACTTTGAGTGGGAGTTAATTTGTTTTTTGCTAAACAGTTTGTCCCTAAAATACTTTAAATAAAAATTTGGGACCCTCTTGATTTTAGATACGACAAAATTCTTTTTGTACATCTTAAAAGTAAGTACCTATGGTGTCATTTGAGTAGCCTGGAGTCTTACTTTGATCTGAAGTCTCACCGTGTGATCTGGATTTACTTATCACGATTTTTGCGTAGTAGTTTTAACTTTGTTGTATAAAATAAATATATACATATAATTATATACAGTTTATAGTTACTGTTATAGACTTAACAATTTCACTGTCCGCAAAACAGACACAATAGTTAAACAATCAGCGAATACCACATGTGACTCACGGGACAGTGAAGTAGTCAAGTATATAATTATGTATTGTGTTTTATATGTGCTTCAGTTGACCGGAGCAAAAGGAAATATAAAAAAATAGTATTAATATTTCTACATTTTGGGTTGATAGTAAAAAAAATCCAGATGAAAATATTCAATAACTCTGACTGACCCGAGAACCCTCATGGTGATTTGACTCGTTATTCTAGTGGTTGTAACCAATACTGCTGATTGGTTGCAACCACTAAAGCAGCCGTATTCAACCTTTTCTCTCTCTGGGCCACATTCCGCTTCTATTGCCGTCGACGGCGCGTTCGTGTTCCACGCGCACCTCAAAGAGAGTCAGCACACAGAGGGGCCCGAAAGGGCCTACGCCTGCCGGAGTTGCGGGACTATTCGACAGAGATACCGCGGCTCCGGAGCACAAAGGGCAATGAAGGAACATGGATGGGTTTTAGTCAGTAAAAGTCTGACACTCCCTCCCGCTCCGCCCAAAGCGGGAAAAGTCATTTGATGATTTCCCATCCCTAAAATAAAAGGTTTACACGGTGAGACGTTGACATAATAGACCAGTCGATTAAACGCGTTAGGTTAAGCTTATAACTTCTAAACGGTGCATCCTATGGAAATAGTGTATCAATTTTAATTTTGACTTGCTCAAAAGTAACGTAGATTTACTATTTCCATATACGTTGTTTAAATTTGAGGGAAACTGTATCTCTGTAGAATTAATATGTCTCGAGAAACCTACAGCACTTCAAACATTATAAGCAACCTGAAATATAACCGAAAAGTTCGAGATTTTCCTAGCACCTAGAACGGGTTCGCGAAGCAGCAAGCTAGGTTTTGAATTTTTGATATGCATTTTTTTCTTTAACATTCCAATAAATTCAGTTAAGTGCAATTATTGTGACGAATGTTTTTATATGTCTAGCCTACACGCAAAAAAAGTTTTCGATAACTCCTTTTTTTTAAGGATGTGAAATCATCATATGACTCCTCCTCCTTCCGCTCTGGGTGAAGCAGGAGGAAGTATCAGACTCTTACTGACTAAAATCCATCCATTTTCCTCCTAATGCCCATTCCGTTCCAGGGCCGCGGTGACTCTTTCGAACAAATTCCGCAGCCCTTGTCGATAACTCCAGCACCGTTTTTCCTCATGACTAAAGAGTTTCAAGTTTATTATCAAACTTACTTATTATTTTCAGTCATTTGATTTCGCGATTTTTCAAAACAATCACTGTTATTATAAAATAGCAAACTAAGGTCGAATCATTTTGCTAATCACTACTGAATTAATATAATTTGATTTCCTCTCGTGCATTAACCGAGTAAATTAATCTAAGCAAATTGATTCGCTGCTAATTAGTTCTTGAATAAATAGAAATACTAAGGTAAATAAATAATTTGTGGTCGTATATCTATATACCTATTACTTGTTCTGAATGTACCAAATTTTAAGGGTAATTGAATAGACGGTAAATTTTTAGGCTCAGTAGCTTTTTCATCAATTTTGGTTAATAGTTTCGGAATGGAATATTATTTTAAACAACCTGATGCATGCATTTTTATACTGTTCTACGTATAATTCATAAAATTTTGGGACAGACATCCACAATTTTAAATACTGACAACCATTATTTGTTTCTCGTCTATAATGAGATTCATATTTCGGTAGAGAGTCAATGTCTTCCTCAGTAGTTTTGTTCAAGCCACCAGTCTGTCCTCTCCTATTGAAGTGGACTGTATTTGTTGGGGTTTCTTGATTATGAAGAAAACACTTCTTGATTGGGTTTCTTCCTGTTTATTCTTGTTGACTCCTGGAGAGCTAGTGGTCGAATGTCGAATGCGGAATGTAGAATGCCGACTGTTGGATGTTGAAAGAGGACCCAGCTACTATAGAGGAATTCGCGGCGCCCCCGCAAGGGGGCGCGGCGGGCGGGCGTAGGCTGAGCCTTTTGTCCCGCGGGATCATATGTTCGTGCCCGTAAAAATACGGGCACGGCGTTGGATAGCCGATATAGGCGCGGCTGGTTTGGCTGCGCGATGGTAGGCGTCGCTGCAGCCATGGAGTGTAGTTGTCAATAGTGTCGGCAGAGGGCGCCACGGTACTGTCTCACAGTACCGTATCTTCACGACCCTACGGCGGTCTGTCCCCGCCAGGTGAGACCTCCGGTTGCCCGGAGGAGGCCCGGCGAGAGACGACCAGCGACGTAGGGCCGACTTTAGGGCGCTCCCTGCCGAGGATGCTGGTCCCCCGCCTGTCACGCTTCCAGAGCGAGCCGGTCACGCTCCAGGCTAAGGGACCGTCGTGTGGTGTGTATGAGCGGCATTGTATTGTGAGACACCGTCTCATGTAGCGAATGAAACGTGCGTCCGCGCCGCACGTTCATCGCGTTATGTGTATGCGCATGGAGAGTCGTGCTTGTGTGGGGTTCGGCGCGCAACTGTGCCTATATTAACTTAGAACATAGCGCGCGCCGATTGCGAGTAGTGAGTGTGGAGTCTTTTTGTGGGAGAGAGTCGCGTGTCGGTGTCTGCGACTCACTCGGCGTCAAGTCCGGTGGGTTAGGAGGGGTCGCCAGTGTCCCGCACGAGGTCGCGCGGCAGGCGTCTCGCGTCAGGTGGCCGCGCGTGCCAGGGCGCTATCTGCTGGATGTGAGGCCAGGCAGAAGCGTCGGCGCGCGCGAACATAGCGGACGCGAGGCGGGCGCAGAAGTCATCCAGGCTCTCTATACTGAGGTCCCGCATGATAACGCTGTTCCTCACGAGGCGAGGGGCGGCAACAATTTTCCGCAGCGCGAGATTTTGCTGCGCGCGGAGAGTCTTCTTTTTGGACTCGCTCGTGAGGGCGAGCCAAGCTGGGGCGGCATAGGTGAGCAGCGGGCGGATGTACGTTTTATACACGCCCAACTTGACTCGCAGCGGGAGGCGGGACGAGAGCACTGGGTGAAGCAGAGCGCGGGCCGCTCTACCCTTCGCGACGACCTGGCGGACATGGCTACCCATGGTGAGCCGACGATCGATGGTGACCCCCAAGTACTTGACCTGGGGCGACCACGCGATGTCGACTCCTTGCAGTCGGAGAGGTGGTGGGAGGCGGGCGCCCCCGACGAGCAGCGCCTGAGTCTTACCCACGTTCACCGACATACGCCACTTCGACAGCCATTCGGGAAGCGTGTCTAGCGCGCGCTGCATTTTGACGGCCGCGTATCTCGCATTTAGCGAGGTAGAGACGTACGCGGCGTCGTCAGCGTACAGCGCGAGCGTGCATTCCTGCGTGGAAGGGATGTCGTCGGTGTAACATGAGTAGCAGAGCGGCGAGACGCAGCTGCCCTGCGGGACTCCGGCTGCTATGGGTCGGGGGCGTGACACGGCGCCTTCGACCACCACCTTAAATGTCCTGTCCGAGAGGAAGAAGGAGACCACCTTGATGACGCGACGGGGCGCGTCGGAGAGCGACATCTTGAATATCAGACCGGCGTGCCAGACCCGATCAAAGGCCTTTTCCATATCGAGGAGTACTGCAACTGCGTACTCCTTCTTGTTTAGGGCCGCTGTGAGCAGGTGCAGTACTCTCGACAGCTGGAGCGTCGTGGAGTGTTCCGAGCGGAACCCAAACTGTTCCGGGCGGGGCGTCAAGTGCGGGGTGAGGTGTCGCAGCAGGAGTTGTTCAAACACCTTGGAGATGGTGGGTAGGAGCGTGATGGGCCGATAGCTCTCCGGCTTCAGCACGGTCTTGTTCGCCTTGGGCAGCATAATGACGCGCCCTTCCTTCCAACACCTTGGGAAGGCCCCCGTGCGCAGTATCCCCGTGAACAGGCGCGCCAAGGCCGCTACCATACGTAATGGCAGGTGGCGCAGCACTGTGTTGGTGATACCGTCCGCCCCAGGGGCCTTTTTAGGCTTAGAGGACCCAGCTCTCCCAGCGGGCTCTTTTAAACCCGTCCTAACGGTCGCTCCCCGCTCTGTTTCTGGCGGGGTGCGCGTACGACTGCTGATTGGCCGACCAATCACGGCCGCTCATGATATCCAATGGGAGCGAGTAATTTTACCGCTAATTTGTTGGCCAATCACAGTCGTTTATTCACCGACCAATCACATACTTACATCTAAGCTGAATTTATACAATTAATACTATATTTTCTTAACCTAAATGCCTAATCTACCTAAGAAAGATATACAAAGTACACAATTCAACCTAGACTAATCTATCATGCCTGATCCTTATACTACGAGGTTACTTGCATTAGTCTGTTTATATCATTATTTAACATGTCTTAATCAGGTTTTATCCTGGTCCGACTTTAGAATAAAACACTGAAACTTACTTATAAACAAACTAAGAAACCTACGTCTAACGTACTTAGATCTTATGTGCCTACTTACTAGTACTTACTATTAACTTTGCTTTACATAAATGGATATGGTTTATTTTGGATTATATTCTTATCCTGTTTCGAATTATAATACAAAATATTATTTCTATCCTACTTAAAATAAGCAAAGTTCCTACTTTAACAAAAATACCACGCTACAACTTACTTAAAATACCATGCGCTCTATTACCATCTGGCGACCATCTGTATCTTTCCTTTGTCCTAGTTTCTGTGCGACAGTTGATTCCTTCCTTTGTCCTACTCGAAAAATACCACGTGAAAGCTGGTATGTTGCATCATGTTATCCTACGTATATCTTACTCTATTTACATAATTTAGTCCTATTCTATGATGTGTTCGGCGTCCGTTACAGTTCTCCCCCGGCGCAGCTCGCGTAGCCTCCTCCTCTGCTAGCAGGACGACGAGCTTGCTCACGGGGCGACGGAAGATGCCGGTCCTGGTCCGCACCTCGACGACCCTGATGCCGCCGTCCGGTCCGCGATGCGTGTGCTCGACGACTCCCATCGGCCAGGTGTTCCGCGGCAGCGTGCTGTCGACCACGAGGACTACGTCGCCGGCTTGTACTGGTCGCGCGTTGTTCCGTGGCTCGCCGCGAGGTACCAGAGTTGGAAGGTACTCGCGTAGCCACCGTCGCCAGAAGTGGTCGGCGAGCGCTTGACTGGCTCGCCAAGTCCTCCTGTCTGCCTCGTTGCAGGGTCCCGTCGATGGTAGCCCCTCCGATGACCCCAACAGGAAGTGATTGGGGGTAAGGGCCTCGGGGTCGCGGTGGTCCACGCTGACGTGCGTCAGCGGTCTCGCGTTGATAGAGAACTCGGCCTCAGTGAGCAGAGTCCTCAGCACCTCTTCCGGCGGCGCCTTCTCTCGCAAGGTCACGTTAAGCGCCGCCTTCACGGAGCGCACCATACGCTCCCACGCACCACCTTGGTTGGGCGCGCCAGGAGGGATGAAGCGCCACTCCAAGCGATGCAGCAGCCCCTCGTCTCGCAGGGCCGGCATCCATTCAGCGTAGGCGTTGCGAAGCTCCTTGTCAGCCCCGCGGAAGTTGGTCGCGTTGTCCGAGAACATCACTCTTGGCCAGCCTCTGCGCGCGGCCATCCGTCTCAGTGCCATAATTGCTGAGTCGGTGGAGAGTGATGCGACGAGCTCACGACGGCGTCCCACCTTCACCATCATCGGCCCGAAGTAATCCACCCCGCAGTTAGTGAACGGGCGGTGGAAAGGGTCCAGGCGGGCGCGTGGCAGGTTCCCCTTAGCTGGCGTCTGCGGCATGGCTCGCCGCCTCTTGCAAAGAGTGCAGCTCCGTTCTACCGCGCGCACTGTAGGCCGTAGATGGATGACCCAGTACCGTTGTCGCAGGTCGTTCGTCACGCGCTCCCTGTTGGCGTGACCCGCAGCGCAGTGCTCCCTCAGTACGAGAAGCTTGGTAAGCTGATGGCGGCCGTCAAGTATGATCGGCCGCTTTGTCTCGGTTAGTACGGGAGAGGCCTCGATCCGGCCCCTCACCTTCAGGATGCCATCCTCCAGTAGTGGATCCAGCCTGTACAGTCGGCTCCCCTTCATGAGTGGGCGAGCAGACCGGATCCTCTTCAGGTCTTCATGGAAGCTGTCCTCTTGCGCCTGTTGAAGTAGCAAGGCCTCGGCTCGCTGGATGTGGCGATGCTCCATATTCGCTGCTCTTCGCCGGCAGATGTCGGTGAAAGCGATTGCTCGAGCGGTGGCCCTCACTAGGACTTCATACTTTGAGAAGCGGGCCGGGTTCGGTAGCCAGCTGTCTCGATCTGACTTCTCGCTGACGTGGAGCACATCTTCCTCCTCTGGATCGTCCGTCGACGGCGTAGGCCACTGCTCTTCCGGCAGGAGCAAGAAGTCCGGCCCCTGGAACCATCGATCGGTGGCACTGATCGGTGTGTCAACAAGCCTCGTAGCGTCGTCTGCCACGTTGCATGCGGTGGGTAGCCAACGCCATTCCTGTTGCTGGGTCAGCTCTGCGATCTCCCCAAGCCGATGCGCGACGAAAGGTGTGTATCTTCGCATGTCGTGGTGAATCCAATGGACTACGGTGGACGAGTCGGTCCAATAAGTGGTCTGGCTGATGTCTACTCGATGCTCCTTCTTGATTGTGTCCGCGAGCCTAGCCCCAATCACTGCAGCTTGCAGTTCGAGGCGCGGTATTGTTTGTGCCCGCCGAGGCGCCACTTTAGCCTTAGCGGCCACCAACACGACGTTCAGGCTCCCGTCGATGTTCTGGATTCTGAAGTAGGCCACGGTCGCGTAGGCTTGCTCGCTGGCATCGCACAGTACGTGAAGGTCGACGCGTTCATACTTTTGCGTCACGTAACAGCGCGGCAGCCGCAGCTGAGCAAGTTCGGTCAGCCGTGCGAGCCAGGAGGCGAAGAGTTCGTTCTCCTCCGTGGGAATCGGCTCGTCCCACGTTGTCTGGAGGCGCCACAGGCTCTGTAGAATGATCTTTGACCGTATGGTGTAGTGGCTCAGCAATCCGAGTGGGTCGTAGATTGACATCACGGCGCTGAGGGCTTCACGCTTCGTCGGCGCGCGGGTTCTTGCTCGCACTTCGGCCGGGACTCGGTTCATTGAGGTGTTGAACCCAAGCTCGTCGCGCTCCGCATCCCAGTGCAGCCCCAGGATCTTGCTTTCCGGCTTCTCTCCCCCCAGTTGTGTTGGAGAGGAGGCCTTTAGTTCGGTAGGCACGTCTCGCAGCACCGTCTTGTCGTTGGAGCTCCAACCTCGCAGCGTGAAGCTCGCGTGTGCGTGCACGGTCCTGATCTCTGCGACCGCTTTTTCTGCTTCCTCGGCGTCCTCGTAGCTTGCCACTAAATCATCCATATAGTGACTTTCCTTGATGGCCACAAGTGCTTGCGGGTACTCCTGCCCATGCACATCGGCGTTGTGGTTGCGGACGTAGTGGGCCATGAACGGTGAGCTTGCGGCGCCGAAGATCATGCTGGCCATCTTGTATTTGTTGGGAGGTTTCTCTCGCTCGTTGCCTCTCCACAAAAACTGTTGCGCTGGTTGATCCTCTGGCCTTATTTTGATACGCAAGAACATCTCCTGCACGTCCGCCGTCAGCGCTATCGCCTTTTCTCTGAACCTGAATAGTATCCCAGGCAGCGATAGCAGTAGGTCGGGTCCCTCCAACAGTTCGTCATTTAAGCATACACCGTTGCTTTTGGCGGCTGCGTCAAAAACCAACCTTTGCTTGCCAGGCTTATTTGGGTTTTGCACGGCGAAGTGTGGTAGGTACCAGCAAATAGCGCTCGTTTCTTCTGACCCATCGCATAGTGTCGCGTACCCCTTGTCCAGCAGGTTGGATATCTGTTTGGAGTACTCCTGTGCGAACTGTGGGTCTGCGTCCATCTTCTGTTCGATCTTTTTGAGACGACGGAACGCCTGGCTGTAGCTAGGCGGCAGGGTGACGTCATCTCGTCGCCACGGCAGCCCAACCTCGTACCCGGAGTCTACTTTCTTGGTAGTCTGCTGGACTATATCGATGGCCCGTTGATCAGACGCCTTGACTCTCGGCTTTCCTTGTATGCCGAGCGCGTCGATCCGGAAATGAGCCTCGACGAGTTCATGGAGCTCCTGGCTGCCTGTGCTCGTGGTTCGGTCGGACTCGTAGACGTGCAGAACGTTCCCCCTTAGGTAGATGGCTCCTCGTGGTGCGGTTCCGTGCACCACCCATCCCAGTTGCGTGCGTGATGCGGCCGGCTGATCGGGGCCGCCAACTCGGAGCTCGCGGGACACGATGCACTCCCAGTGGTCTGTCCCCACTAGCAGTCCGGGGCGCGCCAGTTCGTAGCACACCTCCTCCGGTGCCAGGTCCTTTAGGTGCTCGAAGTTCAGCAGCGTTTCAGGAATGGACTGCTGGTGAAGTTGGAGATCTCTCATGGTCCTCGCTCTGACCTTATGTTTCTCGTCGCTCTTGAGTCCCCTGACTTCGATGTTAACTAGTTTACTCCCCATCTCGCGCTGCGACATGTTGACCCCGCTCAGGTGAAGAGGCTGCGTTGGTCCTTCCGCCCCGATGCTCGCCGCCAATTCTTCGTCCACGAGGGTTATGGTGGCTCCTTCGTCTAGGAGCGCGTAGGTCTTCACCTCCCCGCGTGGACCGGATACGATGACTGGACACATCTTTAACAGGACGGCTCGCGGTTCGGTAGCTGTTCGGGTAGCTACGGATAGGACCGCTTCCTCTCTTTCTGGTTCAGCCTTCTCGGGTTCGTTCCTCGTCATGTCGCGTACTGGGTGCAAAGTCGCATGACGTGGGCGGCGGCATTGATCTACACCGCACAACTTAGCTTTGCAGCTCATACGCCTGTGTTGTTTCTGGGCGCACTTAAAGCAAATCTTCTTTTCTTTGAGAAATGCCCAACGCTCGTCCACTGTGAGCGCCTTATATTTTGGGCACTCTGTTAGGACGTGAGCTCGCTCGCATTTGGGGCACTTGTTCTTCTCCTCCTCAGTTAATGTGAAGACGCTCGCCTTTCTCTTGATTGTCACGGCCGCGGCGGGTCGAACTTCCTTTCTTTGCGTTACGGCGCTTGTAGAGGGAGCGTAATTATACCGTAACGCTAGGTCCACCTCTCGCATCAGGAACCGTGACAAGACAACGATCTCTGGATCTGATGTTCCCTCGTGGTCGTTGGCGTAGTCACACCAGCGGGATTGGAGATGCGGGCTGAGTTTGTCCAACACTTCTCGCGTCATCATTGGGTTGAACAAGTACCCTCTTCGATCGATCGTTTTGAGCACGCAGATTACGTTTTGCAGCTTGACAGCGAAGCTGTTGAGTTCCACGGCAGATGTACCAGGTTTCGGCAGCTTCTTGAGGTCTTCCAGAGCTCGATTGATCATGACTTCTGGTTTACCGAAGCTCTGCTCGAGGGTCCCCATGATGGTGTCTGGATCGGTGGCCGTATGGAGGAGGGCAGCCACGGCGTCTCTTGCTTCCCCTTTGAGGCTGCTCCTCAGCCGTTGCAGCTTCTCCACTGCCGTCATCTGGTACATGTCTGAGTCTCTCACTGCTGCTTTGAATGGCAGCCACTCGTTCGTCGCTCCGGAGAAAGTAGGCAGTTCGGTGTGCCCGGTTCTGGGTCTGGCCAACTTCTCGAGCGTTGCTGTCAAGTGCTCGATGGTATTTGGCGTTGCTTGCATTGGGGTCGGCGATCTTCCTCTTGATACTTCGAAGCGTATCTGTTTCGGCCCTTCCCTTGGTCCCTCCTCCCCCCGTGAACTGAGAGGGTTTGTCCTCAACCAATTGTCAACCTTTTGGTGAGGTTCTTCATGTGGAGGCGTGGGCTCTTCGTTTACGCTTCCTTCGTCGTTGATCGCCGACATCTCAACCGCCAGCCTCTTCTTAATAAGTTCTTCTTGCAGTTCCAGATCCTTCCTCCGTATAACAGCAAGCTTCTCTGCAGCCTCGAGTTCCGCCATCCGCAGCCTCGTCGTGACGCTCATTGTTGATCGTAGCGACCTCAGCGACTTGGTTGGTGACATCGCTCTTTGGTGAACTGCAGTTGCCGTCGTCTGTGTTCTGGAAGGCACAACTGTGCTCTCATTTGATGATGCCAGTGGATCCATTGAGAGTCTCTTGATTAGCTCCCGATCCAACAGCTCCGCTTCCCGGCGGCGCGCCTCCTGTTCTTGGGCGCGTCGTGTTTCTTCTTCTTGGATGCGTCGCTGCTCTTCGGTTTCGGTTGCGTCTCTCTGGCTCCTTGTTAGCACCATCTTGTTTGTGAGTTGGAATGCAAGTTGGACTTATGTTCCAACAGGACCGGCGGCTCTTCTAATTCCGCCTCTTCGTTCCACTTAGACACACACAAATCCAATAAGATTTGTTGATGATCTGTTCTTAAAAACAGGTCGGATTCGGAGCCTGTTTCTTGATCCTCACCTACCGCAGATTTTCGTGTTTTGTCTGCAGCTCGGTGGGCCTGGATGCTTGCTGGATTTCTTCGTTCTTGAATCCGGCTCGAAGGACCAGACTGAATCCGGCGCTCGAAGGACCAGACTGAAGTGGACTGTATTTGTTGGGGTTTCTTGATTATGAAGAAAACACTTCTTGATTGGGTTTCTTCCTGTTTATTCTTGTTGACTCCTGGAGAGCTAGTGGTCGAATGTCGAATGCGGAATGTAGAATGCCGACTGTTGGATGTTGAAAGAGGACCCAGCTCTCCCAGCGGGCTCTTTTAAACCCGTCCTAACGGTCGCTCCCCGCTCTGTTTCTGGCGGGGTGCGCGTACGACTGCTGATTGGCCGACCAATCACGGCCGCTCATGATATCCAATGGGAGCGCGTAATTTTACCGCTAATTTGTTGGCCAATCACAGTCGTTTATTCACCGACCAATCACATACTTACATCTAAGCTGAATTTATACAATTAATACTATATTTTCTTAACCTAAATGCCTAATCTACCTAAGAAAGATATACAAAGTACACAATTCAACCTAGACTAATCTATCATGCCTGATCCTTATACTACGAGGTTACTTGCATTAGTCTGTTTATATCATTATTTAACATGTCTTAATCAGGTTTTATCCTGGTCCGACTTTAGAATAAAACACTGAAACTTACTTATAAACAAACTAAGAAACCTACGTCTAACGTACTTAGATCTTATGTGCCTACTTACTAGTACTTACTATTAACTTTGCTTTACATAAATGGATATGGTTTATTTTGGATTATATTCTTATCCTGTTTCGAATTATAATACAAAATCTTATTTCTATCCTACTTAAAATAAGCAAAGTTCCTACTTTAACAAAAATACCACGCTACAACTTACTTAAAATACCATGCGCTCTATTACCATCTGGCGACCATCTGTATCTTTCCTTTGTCCTAGTTTCTGTGCGACAGTTGATTCCTTCCTTTGTCCTACTCGAAAAATACCACGTGAAAGCTGGTATGTTGCATCATGTTATCCTACGTATATCTTACTCTATTTACATAATTTAGTCCTATTCTATGATGTGTTCGGCGTCCGTTACACCTATCTTTTATTATACCCTGCCGAATTTTTTTCAGACATTCGTCTACTTTTTTCGGCATAATTTGAAAATTGTTTACGAACATATCACGGCATACTTGAGTGTCTCGTAATGTGTAAATGCAACTGAACTGTTTCGGATTATGTTTGTCAGTATTCTTGTCATTGCTGCAGTATGATCTTTTTCTTGGTCTTTCAGAAACGTTATTCACTATATATAATAGCTGAGCCTCATAGGACCCTAAATAAATATATTTTTCGAATTCTTCTTGTCGCTTTTCCTTCCCAATAAGGTCGAAACACTTTTTTTTTACAGTGACAAGCATAATCTTTAAAAAAAATTGATTCAATAAGTTTTTTGTTGTTGTGGTAAGGCAAGTTCGCATATTTTCTCTCTTTTCTTTTTCCAATAGTGTGATCTTTGTGAAGACGTTTTCGCCCCCTTCTCGGACAACCACATAGTGATGCTGGAATATTTTGATCAGAATGCATTTCTATTTATTCTATTATGTTACTTTCCGCTGCTTGATCAGTATCTATATTGGTAGTACCACGTAGAATTTCGGGACTATTTTGATCAGAATGTATTTCTATCTCTTCTACACAATATTACTTTCCGCTGCTTCAACAGTATCAATATTGGTTATCGAGTTCTGGAATGAATTATTATTGTAGGGAGTGCTTCGACTTATTTCACAAATTTCCTGATTGTCTTTGTTATTATGCACCATGGCTACAACTTTAACTTTTTTCGATTTAAGTGTTAAATTTTCGCTATCACTATTTTCCTTGCTATATGTCACGTTATCGGAATCAGTATCTGCACTGAAATCAGTATCCTGTTCATTTTCTATTACATTTTTAACTAAGTACCTCTCTTCTTTTTCTACATCTTTTGAATAATCTATTTTTGGCGTTGGAATTACGCGCGTCTTCACTCAACGTTTGCAATAGATCTGAGAGTATCTGGAGACATACTTCGAAGAGGAGACGACGTTTCTTTTCTACCTACCAAGATAAAAAAGATCAAACATTTAAATATCTGACATGATTCACTATTTCACACTAAAATGGTTATAAAAAGAAGAGACTTTACTTTCAGAAATAATTTCTGCGTGATGAATATTTAGAAAACCGTGCAAAATTAAAAAGTTGGCAAAGTATTTAATAATTTTATCTACGAAAACAATCCATGTCACATGAATTGTTAAATTATATCTTTAGAATAACAATCATCCAAGTAGTTTAGATCGTTTTATTAATATTTGATTTAGTCAATATGATTTTCTCAATAACGATCTAAGTAGCTTGGAGAGATGTCAATAAAAAAAAATGACCTGCCATACATGTGGGTTGGCAACGTATGGTCATTATGACATGATGCGTTGGTATTTTAGTTGGATTGTTTTTGTGATATTAAATTGTTAACTACAAGGAGTGTTTTGGTATATATAACTCATTTTCGCCCATAGTGTGGGTTGGATCCTTTCCGTTTAACTACGTCCAAGTACAAAAGTAAGACTTGCTTTTTTTCAGCCGCGACTAATATGCGAATTCACCTTAAAAATGCGAGAATTGTCCACATACCTAAAACTAAAATTCTACCAACCTGACAACTAAATATTTTTCTATAACAAAATGTCTAAAACACGGAGCTAAAGTCAACGTCGTTATAGATGAATTTGCTTGCCATCGAGTAAACAGAGGCTGTGTTAGCATTTTATTTTGTTCAGTAATTGAATCCTACGAGACCGCGGGACGTCTAAAGTATCCTCTTTCTGTGCGGACGAACAATAACAGTGTGCATGTTTTCTGCTCGTGCATTGAAGGTATAATGTGTAATGTATAAGTATAGGAATGATGAATGTTTGAATGTGAAAATATAGTTTTTATTTTTGTAAGAAAATAATGACGAATTTTTGTGCCATAAAAATTAAGAGTAATTCATGACTCCTTTCAATATATTATTTAGTACACATTATTTTGTTCGCTTATTAAAATCATACCATGTCGCTGAGCCACTACAGTATATTCCCTCATTTACGAACGTAAAAGTGTGCTTATGTTTTGTGTTCGTGCAGTCTATGTTGGTGAATTTGTAGTTCAAACTCAAAGGTATACAAAAAACAAATTATTATGGTAAGAACATCTAAGTATCTGGTACCTAAAGTGCCTTTTTTTTTTTTTTTTTTTTTTTTTTTAGGGATGGGAAATCATCCAATGACTCCTCCCGCTCTGTGTAGCGGGAGGGAGTGTCAGACTTCTACTGACTAAAACCCATCCATGTTCCTTCATTGCCCTTTGTGTTTCGGAGCCACGGTGTCTCTTGCTAATAATCCCGCGACTCCGGCAGGCGTCGGCCCTTTCGGGCCCCTCTGTGTGCTGACTCTCTTTGAGGCGCGCGTGGAACACTAACGCGCCGTCGACACGGCCTGTCGTCACTAGACGGACGGACGGCGAGCCACCCATAGCTCGCCGTCCACAGGCCCACGCCTACGGTGGCCGGAGGTCACCAGGTGGTGGCCCCTGACGCCCGCGGCGTCCACCACGGCGGCTGGGACGAGAGGGTCTCCTCTCCCTCTCCGCCACCTCCTTCGCTAGCATAACTGCTTCGCAAAAGGAGGCAACGGCGTCCCATTCCGTCTCGCTCCGGACCATGGCTTGGACCAGGGCCGGACGCGAGAGGTCGCCGCCGATCGCCGTTTCGAGGACACGGCGGTGCGCCGCCCAAGCGGGGCACACCTGCACAGTGTGCTCAACCGTGTCCTCCGGTCGATCCACGCAATGGTGACACCCGGGCGTTTCCTCCCGCCCGATTCGGTGCAGGAACCTCCCGAAACATCCATGTCCGGTGAGGACCTGCGTCAGGCGGAAGGTGAGGACGCCGTGGCGCCTCTCTAGCCACTCCTCAAAGAGGGGACTTATCGCCACTATCGTGGCGTGCCCTGCACTGGGTTGCGACAGTCGTCGTCTCCATGATGCCATGAGATCGCGCCGGAGGTCTGTCCGCTGTGCGACAATTTGCCGCGTCAGCGGAGTTTCCCCCCGGCGTAGTACCTCCACGCGCCAATCATGCAGGCGCGCGAGGACTATCGCCTCCAGATCCCATGGCGGCAATCCGGCAAGGAGACACACCGCTTCGCGCGAGATCGTGCGGTACCCTCGGGCCATCCTTAGGGCCATCACCTTTTGGGGCACGTTCAGATAATTGGCAGCACGCTGCCGCAAAGAACGCGCCCACACCGGGGCCCCGTAGAGGGCCATGGACCGCACGACCCCCGCGTAGAGCCTCCGGCAGGAGGCGTTTGGTCCCCCCAGGTTGGGCAGGAGCCGCCTGAAAGCAGCCCCGGCCCGCTCCAGTTTGGGTGCCAAACGTCGGAAGTGTTCCACGAAGTTCCACCGGCTGTCGAGGACGAGCCCTAGGTACTTCAGCGTCAACTCGACGCCGATGGAAACCCCTCCTACCGTCAGCAAGGATCCCGACGGTGGCGCATTGCCTTGGCCATGAAAACACATGGCCTCGGACTTATGCAGCGCCACCTCGAGACCCAATTGCCGGATCCTCTCTACGACTGTCGCAACCCCGCGTGTCATAAGGTCGGCCGCCTCCGCGTACGACCCCCCTTGTGCCAGCACCAGCGTGTCGTCAGCGTAACAGACCACGCTGACGCCGCTAGGGAGGTCGGCGCGCAGCACCCAGTCGTAACCGATGTTCCACAGGGGCGGCCCCAGAACCGATCCCTGTGGAACACCGCACGACATCTCTCGCCGGTTCCACTCACCACTGTGACTAGGGTAGATTACTGCCCGGTCGGACAGGTAGTCCCCAACCACACGACGAAGGTAGGTCCTGGTAAAGTGTTTAACAATACAAATTTATTAAGAGAAAACGTAAAAATTTGTAAAGAATCACTTAAGACAACATCCTGTGGTTCACTCCATCAAACGTATAAGTTTGGTGAGTTTAGAATTAAGTCACACCTTTGTATTATAATTTGAATATATAATAAATAAAATAAATATATTTTAATGTTTATAAACTTTACTAAGGCAATACTAGTGAAATTGCTTAGGATCTGGTAAATGTTACGTATGTTCTATTCATTGTTTAATATTCGTATTCTTCGTTAATTGAATTCGACAACAGCAAAGGGCCTCTACAGTAAGTACCTACTCTCTCTCGATACTCTCAAACATAAAAATATACTTGTTTTATGCTCGTGCTCTCTATGTAGTTGTAATCCGCACGCGATTAGAATGGGATGGAACCTTGTCAAAGTAAATAAAAATGGAGAGTTCTCATGACAAGTAGCGTTAGCAAAAAAGTTCTGAATATTAATTATAAATAAGTTATTTCTACGATCTGTCATAGGGTTATTCAATTCAATTCATCTTTATCGCTAAAGCATTAGATTCGCTGAGTATGAATTGCTGGCTGATTCTGCTAAAGTGTACACTGTTGCCGATGCTACGGCGACGCTGGCCGGCGGGCCACGCGCTTCTCAGTTCCAAAAGGTCGCATCCCATTCGCATAGCGCGTGAATTATAATTATGGTTATTGAGGAAAAATATTGATTTTCGAATAGGCAAACGGGTTATCAGCCTATTCGAAAATCAATATCTTTTTTGGCTCTTTTATTATTTTGTTAACAATTGTATATTATGTCCGATTTAAATTTTTAAATTTCAATTGATTTCACTTGTGATTTTATTGTTAGATACTGGTTAAAAATATCTACTAATTTAGTATTAAGTGCTACTAAAAGATACTGTGGACCAAAAAGTTGTCTTTTTTCTGAATAAAATATATATAATATATATATATAAATATATATAACCTTTATCGTCTAACTAATTCTAAATGTGGTGACATTAACAATTAACAATAAAATCTAAAATCTAGATACAGATTGAGATCGTTATCAGATAGTTATGATGAAATACAGTTTTCATGCGTACTGATAAAGAGGGTACGGTACCTATGTGCAACAGAAAGTAAAGTCCCGCAAACCCCCATTGAAAGGGAAGGATCCTCCGACAGAACGGTTGTTGTTTCCAGTGGGCAACTGCCCTGTACTTTATATTCGGACTGTTGTTGTTCTAATTGCACAGGAAACTGTGATATCGCGATGCAGAATATTGTTTGCAGTTCGCTGCGCGTGGGATAGTACATTCTTCGCTTACACCAATCCACCTGTGTTATGTTGCCGGGTGGTGAAGAGTTTCGATTTGGTTGACTGGTAGAGAATGGCTAAGGTATTATGCCCACCACATTGTACGGCTGAGCATCATCATATCAGCCGAAAGACGTCAACTGCAAGAAATAGAAGCCTCCCCAAGTGTCCGGTCGGATGCGTCTCGCATCCATCAGTAATCCTCGATCCTCACAACGTCTGAGCGTAAAATTATACATATAAACCGACAGATTGTTTAATTTTGTCAAAATTTTGCTCATTTAACATCTTCCACGGAAAAAAAAAACACTGTACCTACCTTAGCAGTCGACTTCTACTAAGATATTAGTATTTTCTTACCACAACTCCTAAGGCCATTAACTAAAAGATAGCAACGAGTTAAACAATAGTCTGTGTTTGTAGGTAAGAACAATTCACGGTTAGTTAACGAAGCAAACTCACCTGTAGATAATTGTTTTGACCTCAGTCCGAACTGAGTCCCAACTGAAGTCGGGCTTTCGAGTTTCTAATTGCCCGGTAGTTCAGAGTTGAACTCGATGTTTGGCAGTGGTCTTACACTTTCGTACGATTCAATAAGCACCACTCGACATGAGTTAGTTCAGTACTTCTCGAGTGCCTTTTGTTTGAGAATAAGCTCCTCTGGCTTATTTGCAGATGTGTGAGTTCGGGACAATGGAGTGTATTGAGATTAGAATTTACAAAACAAGGGTACATTGAATAAGAGGTATTTTAAGGCTGAGCCTACAGAAAAATACACCAATTGTAGTTTAAAGCCGTTTTTACTAACATTAGGCGATAGCTACAAAAATTAATGAATGCACAAATTGGAACACTGTTCAAATGTGAACTCTGGGTTCATTGCCGTGGTATAAAAGAGGATTAGGCTATGTCTTGGTAAAATATAAGTCAATGGCTCTGGCTAAAACAAAATTTGCCAATAATTGATTTAAACTGTTTTCACTAACAATAGGCGACGGCTAAATTAATGCCTAAATATTGGCACATTGCTCAAACAACTCTTGATTTAGCGACGTGAGTTGAAGTTCCAAGCGTGAAATAATATTAGTAATTTAGTGAAAGTTGTCACTAGATTAAAATGGAAAATGTAACACTTAGATAAAAATAAATTGTAGGTGTAAATACAGAGGTAATAAAGTAACAACATTATTATGTTTCGCTTGGCTTGGAATAGAGCCTGGTATCCTATAGGAACTAGGTTTTCCGGGATATCAGTCGATTCGTTGCACCGTTGCTGCGAGAAAACGATGAAATAAAGACAAACAATAGTTTTGCATCTACCGCGTGTATCTGACGTCGACGCACAAACGATTTCCATGGGTCCAGGGCATGAATCTGGACGCCTAAGTGTTGGAATTTTTCGTCGGTTCTTTTCTCATTTTTTTAAGAGTACCACAAATAGGTATCAGCTCAGCTGAGCTGATATCTATTTATGGTCTTATTCAGATTGCTCTTTTTAGTGCAAGTAGTTAATTAACTATTTTTTTATTAAAAATCTCATTGGGTTAGGTCAGAATAACGATTATGAGCAGTCTAAAGTAAAAAAACCCTTGAAAAAAATGAGAAAAAAGCCGACGAAAAATTCTAAGTCTAGGGTGTCCAGAATCATGCCCTGGACCCATGGAAATCGTTTGTGCGTCGATGTCAGATACACGCGGTATAATAGGTATATATTTATGAATTAGCAGAACTATAACGGTTTTTCTTATTTCCTTTAAAATGAGTTTCTATTTCATTAAAATATCTCATCTGAAAAAGAAACGATTGTCTTGCATTTTCCCGAAGTCTGCGTTCCAGCCAGCTGTAAAAAAGTCCGAAGTGGAGAGGATACTCTTAAGCAAACGTGCTCCATTTTCGACCACGTCATCGCTTACTATCAGGTGAGATAGAGGTAAATAAATGCCTATTAAAAAATTAAAGAAGTTCTCATTTACATGAGTAGGTAGTAGCTGGTAAGTGTCGTGAGTACTCGTGAGCAGAGATGAATGCAGCAGGGTGATCCCACCAACGTACGGTGAGCGAATGAAACTTTCAAGCGCAGTAGTCGATGAGTATTGACTGCGTGAACCAATAACGTGAAGCGTCAGAGCTGCCGTCGTCAAACCGACCGACCGTACCGGTAATTATACATAATGCGTTCGTAATCACTTTTATTGACGACTGTACAAGAGTTTTGTGACAGGTTTCCTTTGACAACTAACGAAACATCAAATTAATTATGGGAGTTGGTTTTATGCCATGAACGTTAAATAGATTATAATAAGAAGGGTACAGGGGAAAAACAAGGACTGTCACATAAAATTCATTTGATTTTTATTTATTTAATGACTTAAAATATTACCAAAGCTTCTTTGTACCTAAAGATAATGTCAGTAGGGTAACCTTGAGATCCTCTAGGTATATCTAAGATTAGATACGTAAAAGAAAGTCCATTCACTTAGAAAAATTAAAATGTAAATTACACAAAAACTGGTTTATTGTGACATCTCTTGTTTTGCCCCTGTACCCTTCTGATGAAAATAGGTTTTCAACGTTAGGTTGACATAATGCAAAATGCAGTACAGTATGGTGGATCGAATAATTAAATTTTAATTTGGTGTTAGAATATTATATTATAATTGGTTCAATTTGATTACGTATGTGCCACCGCTTGTTATATATACCTAATAATAGCATAGGTATGTTTTAATTAACTCGGTTATTGATAGGATTCGCAGGAGTAGGGGGAGGCCGTGGCTAATAATGGCCGCAAGGGTTGATCTTCAAGGTAAAGCAATGCCTGCCGAGGTCTGCCTGTGGCTGGATCACCATCTTAACATACCGAGAAAGCACGTTTAGTCGTTGGTCCCGGCTGTCATTTGTAGACCTTTGGTAGTCGTAACGGGTTGTCAGAAGCCTAAAAATCTAACACCATGCAGTCTTGCCAACAAGTACCGTGTTACCAGCTTCTGGGTTTTGGAGGTAGTATAGGCTGTCGTGTGTGTTAATATGTAGGTATATGTAAAGTCGAACGGTGACTTTTCACAAAATAAGTCGATAGTCATTTGATTGTGTTCGAAATCCGATTACGATCTGTAATAATTATTAGCATAATTAGGCATATCTAATCAATCTCAACTGGACGCTGAGCATCCAAATACCGATAAAGATATCGAAGCAGTCAGAAATGACGCTATTAATACGTTTTAAAACTGCTGTGTTCATTAAATACGTACACAGCAACTAATTACACACAAGCAAAACACTGCTGGAAATAATGGAAATTAACAACAAAGCCACATAATTGTGAATAGAGCCCGTATTATCGAATTATATCGCCATCCAGATCATTTGTACGAGGCCGAAATGAGGTTTTGCTGTATGTGCCATTAGGATGAATGCAAGCGAGACGTCGATCGATTTAGAAACAAAGCCCGCTAATGCCAGCTGTGCAGGCAAGACTGCCACCAGATACCTAATGGAATTCTAGCCATGATCGCGCTAGTGGAGCTTTCGATCCGTTCTTTCGATTCCCGTCTCGGGGAATGGATGTAAGTACCGTTATAAATGTGAAAGGCTGAAAATGTCTTGTAGTATTTCAATCGGTGTGTTCCATTCTTGAATTTAGTTTTTAATTTAATAGGACCTGTTTTATTGTTGTACCTACCTGATAAAAAAATCTAGTCTTTACTAGTAATCTATACTTAGATTAAATAGTGATTAGAATGTTTAGGCACCCTAGGGTTTCGCTGCCGATCAACATTTGGTTTTCTTTTACTCAAATTCGATTAAAGAATCTGTTAATCAGAAACGTAAAACGGGGTAATAAGAAACAAAACTTTGAAAGGAATTTTCACCTTATTTAAATACTGCTTGCAGCATTTCAGGACTCCAATTTTTTAATCAAAATTAGTTTTACAATATTAATGATTTTACAAACCAGCAATGCGGCATTCAAGTGAAAATATCATTCAAAGTATTGTTTCTATTCACCGATGCGTTTCTATTCACCCGATTTAACTGATAATTAAACTAATCAAATGGTTAGAGGTTTTAACGAAAAAGGCTGCAAATATTTAGTACTAGCTGACCCACGCAACTTCGTCTGCGTCACATTTTCCATTAATGCTCGGCTCCTTTTAGTCTTAGTGTGATGATATGTAGCCTATATTCTTCCTCGATACTTGGGCTATCTAAAACTGAAGGAATTTTTCAAATCGGACCTGTAGATAGTTCTTGAGATTACCCCCTACATACAAACTTACAAACAAATGTTACCTCTTTATAATATTAGTATAGATTAAAATAATTTTGTCTTTTAATTTGAGAGATACTTAGAAAATTGAGAACAAGCTATTTTGAAAATGGATCAGTAGACGTTATGCTTATTATTTGAAGAATTATTATGTATTTCATCAAAATTTATAACCATGATATCAGAAAATAGAACAGAAATACTCTATATTGTACACCATAAAAATTATAAGAAAGAAGAAGAAAGAAAAAGAGTTTATTTGCGGCCAGTATGACACATACCAAAAAAGAAAAAAAAAACATAAAATACAAATAAGAGCTTTAAAATATAGGGTGTAATAATGGGCGTGTTATAGCTAAAATCGATCTTTTACCGACAACCTTTACATAGTTTAACAGAATAGCAAAAAAGATAAGTACGTAGGAAGTCCGTAGGGTTACTTTTATAATATACATCAGTAATACCTACAATACATGTTATATACCTACAAGGAGTAACAAAAATAATGCAACATTAGAATTTTGGTATTCATGAATATATATTTTTTTTTACTATTTCTTATAGCGACCCGAAACCGGGAATGTAAAATTATGTACAGTAGCACCCTTTTAGGTCTTGTATTTATTCTGCTTCATGATGTATACATGATGACAGAGAAATTCGACCACACTAGAGGTAGATAACAGCAGATTAAGTTCAGTCAGCTAGGGGTAGAAACTGGAAGGTTACCGAGTTGCCATTTTTTTTTGCGACCCCGATGTCAATTGTGTATGGAAAAACTAACCCACTCACACATTTGATTGATACTTACTTTTCTGAAACCTGAAAGATGAGTAAAAATTCCTACAAAATCTCGATGAATGGACTGTCACAAATGGTTATCATCCTGTTATTTTGGCGGAAAATGTTAACATAGTTACCGATCGCACGATCAGAATCAGTGACCTGTAGTGCTGTTCTGTAACAACATTTTTGTGTCTCGACAGCGGAATCCGAGGTGAGGTCAAATTCGTATGTAAGTAATATAAGACTTTTACTCTGTGGGATAAGGCTCACTTAGTGAGTTATGTCACTCAGGTGAAGCTCGATATCGAAATAGTTATTTACAGAATAGCACTGCTGATAATTCGTAGATCGCGTTCTAGATTGACTTTGGCCCTAGAACTTAACGACCGAGTTCAGTTGATAGGCGTTCATCCCACTCTGGACTAAAGTTGATGCTAATGACCTCTAGTATAACCCCTTAAAAAAAATTGTTGAATCTTCCTCTCACCCTGTATATAAACAGAGAATATGCTGATAAAAATCTCTCCTTGAATGTCATTAAGTAGATAATTATATCAAATTACATTCAAGGAAAAAAGAAGAACATACTCGTAGCAAATAAGCAACCAAAAAAGTCCAGTCATTATCTGCATAATGACAGAGTTAATGATAATTATATTATTAATCCTGGTGTATCTCTTTTCCTATCATGACGCGATCAATGATATTTCCGATTTACTTTATCACTGTCACATCGTGTAAGTACTTGATGTGCATACCTAATTAGCGAAACACGGGAATCGCATAAATCTTTATATTATTTGACATGTTATTATAGATAAGTAAGTAGATGTATCTTGTAGAAGATAGAACTGTACTTAATTAACATGATTGGGGATACTTAGTAATATTAATTGTTGTACCTATTTGTTCTAATTCATTCTTAAGGTGCAGATAGAGAACAACACTCAGAGGGTCGCGCAGTATCAAATTCATGTGTTAGTGACTTAGCTTGGGCAACGAGTGGGGTAGGTACATGCAAAGCGGAAAACCGACCAAGTGCAAGTCGGAATCGAAAGGTTCCGTACCTTAAACCGAAAAAAAACACGTTTCTTTTATGGATGAAGATGAAGAAATAAATAGAAAATAAAAGGGGGTCGCCCGCTTTAAATTTTTATTTATTTCTTAATTATGGTTGTACTGGCAATAGAAATACCTTTTCTTTTTTAAATTCTATGAAAAATACACACTCTGTGAAAATTTTAATTGTCTCCCTATTACGGTTTTTTAGTACAGTCCGCGCTGATCGACATAATGAACGGACGGATGGAAGGACGGACAATGAAGGCTTAGTTATTACCAAGCCTTTTTATATGTTTTTATTTATTTCTTAATTATTGTTGTACAGGCAATAGAAATACCTTTTCTTTTCTAAATTCTATGAGAAATACACACCCTGTGAAAAATTAAACTGTCTACCTATTACTGAACTGAATTGTAATGTTAATATTGGGACTTGGTGCCTTATTAAAGAGAATTTTTAATTTATTACGGTTTTTTAGATACAGTCCGCTGACCGACATACGAACGGACGGATGGACGGACGGATAATGATGGCTTAGTAATAGGGTTCCGTTAGTTACCCTTTGGGTGCGGAACCTTAGAGACGAACTTCCCAAAGGTCATTAAGTTTTAAATCATCTGTATTATATTTTCTGTGAACGAGTCGTATTCTACCAGCAACTTCGATCACGTCAAAGTAGGAAATTGGCACATGGGAATATACTAAAAAGATATTAAATATATAATATAAATATATTTCCTTCTCCAATGTATTTAATCATACGTACTTATCAGAGATTGTTCAGCGCTAGGAGTGAAGACGCAAACAAACACACAGACAGACAGTTACTTTCGCTTTAATTATAAATACTTTCCTCCTCCTCCTCATCATCAAATCAGCCGAAAGACGTCCACTGCTGGATATAGGCCTCCCCCAATTGTCGCCGTAATGACCGGTCCTGTGTGTCTCGCATCCATCGGCTACCCGCGTCTCTCACCACGTCCTCGGTCTACTTTGTGGGAGGCAACTACTTAAATACTTTCCTAAGTCGAATTTTCATTGTAAATATTAAAAAGCGAGTTCAAACTTTCAGTAATCTTAAACTTTATTATAATTAATTGCCTAGGAACCACTAAATAATTATTTCGTTTAGGTACACATGAAAGCACTGAAAACTAACTTTAGCGACTACATCAAAGTACATTAAAATATCCAGGTACAATCACGAACAGCAGTGTTTTGAACACATTATTCTACGTGCTTGTAACACAAGACGTTGACCGACACACACAGTACATTTCAGTTGCGTCTGGCGCGTGACGAGGGTTCAGATGTTCACGATATCACCCTCTAAACTTTCATAAGGACTAGAATGCAACATAATACATGTCGTTCACGTAAATGGGCGCGACTGTATTATATTTTGTGTCTACGCAAATATAGCCCCGGAGGCGGTAAATTGTTTTTATTGTCGTTTTAGTGTGTTCAATGTTGAAGAAATGGAACTTAATGGCCATTGTTTTAATTTTTCGTTGTGATTAATTGAGAATATTCAGTTTTAAAAATAAAATATGTTTATAGCAATATTCTTTTTGATTGAGAACTTATTATTTTGTTCACCTTGTGAGTAAACTGCCAACTAAAATTAGCTGAGAGTATAAAGAATAATAGCATTCTAATGGTGTGATTGAGTTCCCTTTGTTTTGTTTTGATTTAGCATGATCCATTTCTTGATATCATTGAACGCCTAATGTTTTGGGGGCCGAGTCACCCGCGTCCGTAGGAGAATACCCTTCAGCGAATCCCTACACGTGGTCCCTGGGTGGTGCTAAACAGGTGACACTAACCGCCTCCGTGGTCTCGTGGTTATACCACCTGATTCAGACCCAGAGGTCCCGGGTCCGATTCCCAGCGGGGGCAATTGTTTGGTTGGTGGTAGGACTTGTTCTAAGTCCGCCTGGCAAGCTACCACCATGATGTCTAAGTCTGTCACCATAACAACAATGTTAACAGCATTGTTGTGTTCCGGCAGTTAGAGGTATGATAGCCAGTTCCTCTGTGTAAGAGGATTCCGGGTGAAACTCGCCTCCATCTTCGGCCTAATTATCACTTTCCATCAGGTGAGATTTGGGCCAAGAGTTTCCCCGTTTTGTATCAAAAAAAAAAGGAGTAAAATTTGAATTGTAAAAATCAAGCGATTTTTGATTGTGAGTGTACTCCGCATGTAGCCTATTGGTTCTTGGTGTTCTGCTACCTACTCGGGTGTTTTTACTTTATACTCAAATACCCCAGAAGGCAATGTTATGCACTAAAAACCGCTTGTTCCTAGCCTAGTAAAATTATTCATGCAATCCCTCAATTCGAAACTGATTAGTTCCCTTGTTATTAATAGATTATTTATTCAAGTATTTGTGGCTAAAATTTATAGCGCTTAGCACGCCATCGCGCGGTAATGCTTATTATTTTTTAATAACGACGTAATATTATGATTAACGAGTCGATGCCTGCTAAAGGTTCTGACAGATAAGTGAGACGAGACATTGCGACATCGATGAAAAAAGCTTTTATGAAGAAACTTGCGTCTACCAGCGGTTCCGCCCAAGAGCATGTCGGAAATAATCCCAATGGAAGATTTTGCTTAAGTATGTTCTAATCTAGAATAGTAAAGTATATTAGAATAAAGTTTCTGAAACGCACATAATATTAAATAGGTATGCAAAGTTTCATCCAAGATGTGAAAAGGTAGCAGAAAGACAGATAGGCAGACAGACGGATATAATATCATTATGTAGTGTCGATTAGTTATTAGAATAAATACGCAGGTAGGTATATTTAAGTATGTCTATGTATGTAGGTATGGATATGTCAAGAATACTATGAATAGTATCATAAGTTCAACAATTTTTATGGAAAAGGTACCTATGTCGCATTTATGTGGTATCGCTGCGTGTCTCTGTGATATGGACTTTAATCGACGTTTATGTCGGCTGTCCTGGAGTCTTCTTCTCTGTCTATGAGTGTTTGTGGTATTATTACCAAGCCGAACTAATGATTAAGAATGATTCCACGAGCGAAGTTGCAGAAGCTTGTGTTACTATTACTGAAAGTAATCAGATTAGCAGTTACCTTTTTAAGTGAGACAAACATGTAAATAAACAAACAAGAAACAATTTTATCTCTATGTAATAAGAATCAGTTTCGAGCGTTTCATGGGCTAAAGTAAACACAATCTGGGTCCCATTGCAGTAGACCCATTCAAAGATGGCGAGACGAGCTTGACGCCTGTATAGATAGGATTGGTCAAAGCGGGTAAGAATGGGAAGCTTTTGCCCTGCAAAGGAATATACGAAAAAAATAAAAATGCACGATTTGGCAAACAAATAACACATCTTACTTACAATTTTCATTTTATAATTTGGAAGGAGCCGGTGCACGTTAAAATGTCAACGCAGATGCGACTAAGTACTGCGTCTCCACTTAATGCAATTTCGAGACGCGTAACCCGAAAGAATGCATTTAATGCCCTGGAAACTTTTCGATATAACGAAGTTGAGCGAACCTGTTTACAGATTTGAGTAAACAAAAGTGCATTCACGATCGAATTGAGCATGAAATTATACCTTCATTTCTACTTTATGTTTAATTTATTTCATAATTTTCACAGCTCGAAAGCATTAAGTTCTATAAAAGTATAGAGTCAAGAGAAGGTGCAAAAAGTAGTTGGCTTTTCCTTTAAAAGTTATCCCTGACCAGAAAAACGGTAACAATGATATAGTGGAAATAATATAATAATAATATCATCATCATCGCGACAGACCCAGGCGAAGATGGCGGGACGGGCTTGATGCCTGTCGAAAGGATTGGTCCACATTAGCCCAAAGCCGGGAAGGAAGAATGGAAGGAAGACAGGGTGACCTTTGCCCAGCAGTGAGACGGAAAGGGCTAAAAAAAGTCATACATATTATGTTGTGGAATTTTTCCGAAAGGGGCACCGCAGCCCTGAAACCCAAAGGCCTTAGGAACACCGGATGGGTTTTAGTCAGTACCTAAGAGTTTACTGGTTTTAGTCAGTAGGTGTCTGACAGACCACTCCATATGCCCCAAGATTCCCAGACGCAAAAAAGTGTCGAATATTATAAGTTTACCATCCTTACCTTGTTGCTATTCAACCAATTCGCACTAAGCGTTTCCAAACGTCTTTTATAGTGGCAAGTCACAGCAAAGGAGTGGAACTCTCTGCCTGCGTCTGTGTTTCTGAGAGCTTGCAACCCTAATCTTTTCAAAGTTAGAGTGAACAGGCTCCTTCTGAGTAAGCTCGCTCCATCGTAGACATTGTCTCTGTCATCTCTGACCAAGACTAGAGTCAAGAGCAAACCCATCACAAATAAAAATAAAGTTTAATAATCAAAATACACATTTGAAACATTGATGAGAGATGATGACCCCCAAATTAATTAATTACTGAGTTCTAACCTTGAGTTTTTCCTCTCGCAATATAGAGGCCTTACTAGAACGTGGGAACATACTATGTAGGCCCCATACAAACTGCGGTCGAGCTACCGACGTTCTAAACTTAGAAAGCTTTGTATGTATGTTTAAATATGTCTGTAAAAATAATTCTCTGGAAGTAATGTGCCTTTAGTAGTGCGAGTTTTTAAACATACGAAACTGGAAACGGCGCCGCATCGTGACAAATAACGGAATACCTTTGTTTTTCTATACAAATTAACGTAAGATCGCAAAATTCAGCTCAGTTGTTCAGTTCCATCACTTTTCAGTATCGAGTACGTTTTAAAGTCTTTCCTTGATGTCTCTGCTGGCTAATTCACGTAACTAAATGAGTGCTGTAGCAGTGCAGTTGAAGTTAAATTGCGATCGAAATAACAACGCTTTTTGTATTTTCTACCGCTGTCAGACACGCTCCCGGCAAGTTCTTGTCACGCGAGCGCAATAACGGCATTCTACTGTTGCGCGTCTTTGGTGCATGCTTCGGAGCGCACCATGATCGGTATTCTACTATTTGTTTGAAGTTCTCAAAATGAGAGCTGATAAGTTTAAGTTTTAATATGATAATAACGTCATATTCCTTAAAATGTAATCAATTCTATTCAATTATTGAGTGATATTTTTTCTCTCCACCATTAGTAAGTTTGGTCCAGTTTGATTGTCGTGCAGTTGACGTGCAGTTCACGCGCAGCTTACGCGCAGTTCAAAGATTACAAGAATACCGTTTATCACTCGGACTTTAACTTAACTGCAACTGCACTAAAACTTAATCGGGGCATCATAAAATTACGTGAAGTAGCCCTCTGATCTGATTACAAAAATATTTTTAGATAGGCAGCTTCACTAGATTCGTCGGGGTTTTAGAAAGGTACCTAGGTCCTGTAAAACATTTGGTCGGTGTAAAACAACGGGTTGCAATTCGGGAGTGCCGGCAGAAGTGAAAACTTGAACATTAACGTTGTGCATTTTTGAATTATCCATCTTACGAATTTTTTATCAGGTCGCGTGTCCTGGCGCGAGTTTGTCTTACGAATTTTCGATCAGGTCACTTGTCCTGACGCGAGTTTAACATTTTATACCCGTCCCAAGAAAAGTGCTCAACGCTGCTAAAGAAGTTTTTACTACAAAAAAAAAACTAGTAAATGCAATAAAAAAAAAAAGAATAAGTTGTCAGTCGAAGAAGTGTGGAATAATATGTATATAATCACTTCACTATGGCTGAGTACTTCTACTTATAGGCAGTAGAAATACGGATAAAAACACGGTAATGTGGGATACCACGGGAGCAAATCCGCGTGAAAAACTATTTATTAATCTTAATTAATAGCAATAACAATAGATCGACTTTCATACACGAGTATCAAATAAGACATGCCAATTACTATCATGATGGAATATTTAATTGAATTCTGAATGCCACAGGCGTACTATCAAATTGATTTATTAATAGCATTGGTTGTCGGTATCATTATTTAAAGTTTCGAATGTCTTTCATGTTTTACATTACTTTTATTGAAACATTACCTACTCATGTTTTTCAACATTTTAGCTAGTCAATAAATGTTATTTATTGAGACGCTAAAAGTATCCAATACCAAAAATAACGTCTGCAATGTGTGGCTGTCCCGCAGAAAGGCACAAATCGACAAGTACGACATGACCTTTTAAAGAAATTAGTAGCTAAATTATCAGAAAGGAACATTGGCTGGAATCTGTCAGTGCCCGCAAATTAAAAGAATAATAAAACTTTTGCCCAATAGGGACTTACGGGCGTTGATTAAAAAAAAATTAGAGATCCTTAAGAAAATTGAAGCGCGGACGAAGTCGCGGGCGAAGTGCTATATAAATTAAACGCACATACAGACTGACAGGAGCTGCTATTTATATCATAAGTATGTAATATTATGATGATAATGGTAGTATTTGTGAATTTATTTCTTATCACATTTGTATGATTTTTAAGTATTGAATGCGTCACGTGAGTAGATAGTTTTATTTATTTGAAATCCACACACTATCTTTACAGGATATCCCAATACAATAGTGGTTTACAACACAACAAATAATTCAAAACATCAACTTACGGCTAATACTTAAAAATCTAAACTTAAAAAATAGAACACAATACTAAAGTTACTACATCAAAACGGATCACGGATTTTGGGCTTATTTCTGGATTGATTAATTACTCGTTACCAGGGAGTTTGTTAGAAGCTGACTGTGGGTATGAGGGATTCCCTACAAAGAACAGTGGGCTACATCTAGATGCGATCAGGGAAGCATTACACAAAGGGGCAAAGCGTTTATTCAATGCTTTGGAGTGCACCTTCGTGCTAGAACTGGTGAGGGCCATAGCCAACAGTTGGTCTATTCTGTACCCCTGTTCATTTCACCCTGTACACTTGGGTGGAGTGAAAGACAAGTGAGCAGTCATGCCATCTTGATTGTATGGTTTGACAGCTCACTTGTCGTTCACTTCGCCTAAGTGTTTACTTCGACATGTTTACAGCCGGTTGATTCTGTCGCCATCTCACTGTGATCACTTAGGTGGAGTGAACGATAAGTGAGCTGTCATACCATCATGTTTGTATGGTTTGAAAGCTCACTTGTTATTCACTTCGACATGTTTACAGCTAGTCTATTCTGTAAATAACCATTTCGATATCGACTTCACCTGAGTGACTAAGCTTACAAAGTGAACTTTATTTCACGCATCATAAGGTCTTATATTTATACGAATTTGAAACTCACCTCGGATTCCGCTGTCGAGACACGAAAATGTTGTTACAGAATAGCACTGCTGAATCGCACTGCAGAATCGCACTGCAGGCCCGGTCGACGTGATGAAGTTGATGAACGGATTTCTTTTAGCGTGATTTTTTTGATAATAATATATAGGAAGATTGAAGATTATTGAACACCAAAATTGTAATATGTTGTTTGTTTTCTATAAGTAAGCTAATTTATTTAACAGTCTCAATTGGAAATTGATCTCAGAATATGGTTTGCGACGGATAAACTTATGCAATAAAGCACATTGACCTTTCCCTAATAGATACCAGCTTTGTGTGTTTATTTCTGTTCTTGATATTAAGAAAGTCAATAAATATATGTATACTAGAAATGTTTAGGTAGTTAAATAAAGATAAACTATCTTGATGTGTCTTCTTATTAAAAAACTCAGTATAAAAATAAAATACAACTAAAAACCTAAGTAAATACAACAATAACGATTACTAATCAATTGAACCGTTAGTTTAAGCTGTAGTTTATTTGTTAAATATGTGTTTGTGTAAAAATACACATCAAGTTTGTTTACCTTTTTAAGAACCTAAACCTTTCTAGTATAGGTCAATGATTATTGCAAAATTTGCCGCCTATAATCTGACACCAGAATACAAACCTACAAAGAACCTTTATAAAAGAATCCAATTTGCCATCAAGCAGAAGTAGATTTGAAGGCGCAACGCGATACATCAGAGCGGCCGACCCTCAACACAACACGATTTACGAAATTGAACGGAAGGGCTAGGACGTCCCACACAGACCCGACTATTTTGTCGGGTAATCTTTATAATGCCAACGAAGGGAGGTGATTTATATTATACGTCCAATAAAATAGTCACAACTTTTTCGTTTAGAATCGAATAAATCACCGTACTAATCTGTCTCCTGCTTGATAAGGAGGGAAGTGGAAATTATTTTAACTTTTCCTACTCCTCCGCTGTACTCTTCTGATTAATATCGATGCGGGATCCAAGACAATTGCCACTGTTGATTCTGGCTTTCAGGAGTTGCAGTGGTTGGGAATGTGTGAGGGCTAGTCCCAAAAAAAAAACACTGTAAAAGAAAAGAGGAGATAGTCGCTGAAGGATATCTGCCTAGCCCTTTTCCAACTGCGCCGAGTAACAATATTTTTTTTTATGTAGAGCGGCTGCCTAACTGCGGGTCTAAAAGGACCACTTAAGTATAATCATAGTAGAATAATAAAGACATTACACATTTGTCCTCATTTTATACTTGTTTGCCGCGAAAGCTGAATAGACGCAGAAAGCTGAAAGCTGTCTCCATACAAAATCGTTGTTTTCTATGGACATAAGCTGAATAGAGCTGAATACATATTCAGCTCTATTCAGCTTATGTGAGTACTCCCTTATTGGGTTCTGACTATCCGTAACGACTGTCAAACAACAGCTTAACGTGCTTTTTGAGACCCATCCACTGTCCGACCTCGGCAAGCGATGGTAAACTTTATCGGTCCGTGCGGCTCACGGAACAGTGCGGCTGTTATTTAGCCGCGAGCGTGTCCGTATAGGAAGATAGTGAATGATATATTTCATTATGTAACAGTAAACAATAATACTAAAGATACGATGATTCAAGATAAAATCTATTGAGATGAACAGATGATTGTATCTGATGATGTTTTTGTCATTTATCAAATTTATTCAAATAAATAAAAAATTAAGTGTATGTTTGTGATATCAAAATTACAGTTTTTACTAAATGCATATAAAAGTCGCGACTTCGGACGCGCATATCTCATTTGATCCGGTTTCCGTCAGTTCCTAAGATAAGCGCGTTCAAACAAACAAATAAACTCTCCAGCTTTAATATTACTATTAATAGACTAGCTGTCTCGCGCAACTTTGTTTTGACGTCGCAACTTTTTTGTCTGTGTGTTTGGTACGGATTATCTCCAAAACGGCTGGACCGACTGTTAGGTTACTGAAGAACATAACTCTAGGTTAAGAGTGCCGTGAAAAAAACTAAACCCCAGAAAATACTTACCACACGGGTGATATCACGGGCAGAACCTAGTTTCAAGATAAAATAATCATCTCGCGTCATCTTAGGTAACACCGACAAAGACGCAGTTTCAATCATTTCATAACAATCGGTTACGAGATTGCCACTCCTAGACGTACAATACCTTGATAACATAATGACAGATGTAATCATAGGAATACTAATTACAAAGCTGTTATCACTAGACCTTATAGCATTGTTTGTGCAGTTGGCTAATGACTGACGATGAGTTCATACCAGAATTACATTAAGAGAGTAAGCAGTGCGTTTCGGCTTAATTTCATGGTGTGATAGCTTAGGTAGATGACCACCTGAAATGAGTTTCGCGTGCAAGCCAACCACGCGTTTTGAAGATTCTCATAAAAAAAACCAGGCTTTAAGATAAAATTATGAAGGAAAGGTACTCACGGGACGTTGGGAGCCAGCATATCACCACACAGTTCACTAGTCGTCGTCTTTTCACGGTATTTTTGAGTTTTTTCACCACGCGCGTAGGTTATTTGCCGGCCGGCATAAAACGCTCAGTTTGAACTGATTTGTTTGTTTTCGCCCCGTTAGAGGGCAGAGCGGTTCATTGTCTGTGACGCGCTTGCAGCGATTCGCGAGCGCGAGATGGCGGCAAATTTAAATTAGGAAGGGAAAGAACTGGGAAACATCCCGAAGCCTGTTCACCACCTACTTCATGCACCTATTTATCAAAGGATGAGGCGCGCGGAAAGCGATCATCGCGTAAGTTCGCGATTGTCACATTAATTTGTACGGCAAATCCAGAAGGCGTCCTGTGTTGACGCGACGACGCGATGATCGTTTTCTGTTACGATGAGTCTAAGAAAAAAGTTGAGAACTGACTAATGACATTATAGGTACCTAAAGCAGAACCAAATCAGCCCAAATACTAATAACAGTCATGATCAAAAAGAAAAACAACGAGAAAATCCTTATAAAATCTATGAAATCACATTGCAAACAGCCGCACGGGTCGATCTTCAAGGATAAGCAACACTTGCCGAGATTGGTCTGTGGATGGGTGAAAAAGTTAACCGTTCATTGCGGCTCTATTTGCAGATCTTTGGAATTCGTCACGAATAGTCAGAAGCCAGAAAATCTGATATCAGTCTTGCCAAGGAGAACCGTGTTACCCAGTTGATGGGTCTGGTAGGCAACCGTTCCAAGTAAAATACTGGTATTCAGATGAATCCGATTTGACTGAAAGCCAAACCCAATATAGTTGGGAAAAGGTTAGACGGATGATGACTTTGCAAAAACAAAAAGCGCATAGGCACGCACAAAAAATTGCACGCATAAAAACTCATCAACCTTACTTTATTGTAGTCCAGTAAATACTAACCTATTATAAAAGCCAACAAAACCGCGGTCAGAGTTGGTGTGTTAAAACTGAAGACAAATTGATCACATAGTACCCTTGTTAGAGCTGAAACAATAGCAGCAAAGTAGATGCGTAAATCAACATGCAGCCTGTTAATTTAGAAAGTCTAGAGTCGTTACTTTATCTCAGTGGCAGCCTTTCTTTCCAGTATTAGAAATCGTCAAATGACTCGTTCTGGGCGGAGCGGAGCGGAAGCGAGTATTAGACTCTTAGGGTGCCTGTCCATTACAGCGGAGCTAGGCAGCGGGATGGAGAAAAGAAGAATTTTTTTACCAATAGAATTGCACAAAAAAAAATCTCCGGCTCCGGTGTTCCTCCTAATGTCCTTTTCGTTCCAGGGATAACTCTTTCGAACAAATTCCACGTGTTCAGCAATTCTGACGTGGCAGCCTGAAGTTTGGAAGTTGTTGGTGTGGCTTGACGTGCTTTCTGAAACGAGGGGGTTTGAGAAAACACTTATGCTTAGTGCATTAGTGTTTTCTCAAACCCCCGTGTTAAATACGTATACTATATCCTGCGTAGGGATTTGGCTAATCTCTTGATACTGGCTACCCTGACTTAAATTTATTTACTTATTTATTTAACTTTATGCACAAGTAAAAACACTGAACAAAGGCGGTATTAATGGCTGGCGTTTTCTACCAGTCGACCTTAAGGTGGTGAAAAGATAAAAAAAAAAATCTGGAAAAACCGGTCCTGACGATAAAATGTATTTTATTAAGAGTGAACACGAACTTAATTAAAAGCTTGATTTTGAGCACCTAAAGAGATGTATGCTGATAAGCGTCACATGGAGTCACAATCATCGACTGCTTGTCGTAATTTTTGTTCTGATGAAAGGTATAATGCCAGTAGTACATGCTGCGCCTAGGCCACAGCGATTTTGAAAGACCCCGTATAAGCAGTCGCAGTAATTTGCTGTTGACCGACGCTCCTACGTGTCGTAAGCTGATAAACTTCCCATTTCCTGTATTAAAATAAAATTGCCATCAATTTGTTGGTGAGCATAGAACATGGACGGGACGGGACGATATTACTATTATTCGTGCCCGTACAACGGGCGATAAACACAGGCACGTTTCAGCTGTCATAGCGACTGTTAGAATTATCACGGGCAATTAATTTTTAAAAGAAGTAGATGTTTTGACACGGGCCGTCTTTAAAAGTTGCTCTGTGTTGTGTGACCCTATATTTTTTGATCTCCAAGTAGTGTTGCTGTATTCCAGATTGAAGGGACTGGAGCCGGCGAAATATAGATACATGAGACACTGTGTTCTGTTCCGACACACAGCAAACACCGGCGATGTCTTCGATATTGCAGATGTCCATGGTAGGTAGTGATGTCTTGTCTTGCCGTGTCGACGGCGCGTTCGTGTTGGAACACGCGGCGCGCGCCTCAAAGAGAGTCAACCCACAGAGGGGCCCGAAAGGGCCGACGCCTGCCGGAGTTGCGGGACTATTCGAAAGAGATACCGCGGCTCCGAAACACAAGAACGAACATGGATAGGTTTTAGTCAGTAGAAGTCTGACACTCCCTCCCGCTCCGCCCAGAGCGGTAGAAGTCATTTGATGATTTCCCATCCCTAAAAATAAAATAAAAAATTAGTAATGTCTTGGGCACTGACAAAATTTTGCTTGGATGACTCACACTTTATCAATGACACTGTTGTGAAAAATATTCTTCTCTATAATATTTCATTCGTTTTGTGTAGCTCTCTTTCTGTCACACTGATATGTGTAACATGGTGGCATTTTTTGTGATGGGTTTGCTCTTGACTCTAGTCTTATTCGACGATGTAGTGTGCTTACCCAGAAGGAGCCTGTTCACTCTAACTTTGAAGAGATTAGGATTGTAAGCGTTCGGAAACACAGACGCAGGCAGAGAGTTCCACTGCTTTGCTGTGCGCAGTATATAGGACGTTCAGAACCGCTTAGTGCGAATTGGTGGAATAGCAACAAGATATGGATGGTAAGTTGCAGTGCGTCTGGGTGTCCGTTGGTAGAAGGGGGTCGGTGGGATAAGGTCGTGGAGTTCTTGGGCACAATCACCGAAGTACAATCTGTAGAAGACCGACAAACAGGCAACCTTGCGGCGATGAGCCAAGCTGTGTAGCATGGCATCCATTAGTTTAACGTCGCCGATGGCTTTAACATTAACACGTCATGGTTCTTAGAGGACTTAGACAGAGTAGCATTTTAGTAGCGACAATGACTGTCGAAAGCAACCTGTCAACGCCCGTAAGGCCATATTAGTGTCAAGTTGTATTGTCTTATGTACTATTTTTCTTTGAATTTGCGGGCGCTGACAGATTAAAAAGTATCATATTGGATTTAGGCCGCTATCCTACTGGCGTTTTACGAGCGTTGGCGTTTTTCCAACGTCTATACAGCGTCAACGCTGCGCAGACGCGAAGTTGACGTTGCGGTTTTTGGCAACACATTTACATTCACGCCGTCCCGACCGCGCCCACACGGAAAGAGCGGGATGGCGTAATTTTACCTGTTGCAGTTGGCAAAAACGCAACGTTAACGTCACGTTGACGCGACGTTAACGTTTGCCACTATAGACTTTGACGTTGGAGAAACGCCAACGCTCGCAAAACGCCAGTGGGATAGCGGCCTACACGTGCTACCGAAACCGTGGCTCATCCATTTTGACATTTCGACAATCGCTGTCTGGTGAAGAATGTAATCTGCCTAGAGTACTTCCATCGCCCAAAATCATTTTAGTTGTAATGTGAACGACAAGCAAGTGTCGTTCACATTACAACTAAAATGATTTTAAGCTCATTACAATTGCTTAGTTCAGTTGCCAGTCTGTCTGTTCTGTAAGCATCCTACTTGCTCAAGTGCTACTTACAAGGCTCTTTTGACTACTGTTGCAGAGTATTTTAAAGTACAGCTGAAGTACCAAGTTGAAAAAACGGGCCAAGTGCGAGTCGGACTCGTGCACCGAGGGTTCCGTACAAACCTGTAGGTATTATATTATAAGCAAAAGTTGCGATTTACGATTTATGACGTATTAAAAAAAAAACTATTTACTAGATCTCGTTCAAACCAATTTTCGCTGGTAGTTTACATGATAATTTATTTCATATATTATTTCCAGTTTTATCATTCTCTTATTTTAGAAGTTACAGGGGGGTACACACATTTTACCTCTTTGGAAGGGTCTCTTGCGCAAACTATTCAGTTTAGAAAAAAATGATATCAGAAATCTCAATATCATTTTCGAAGACCTATCCATAGATACCACACACGTATGGGTTTGATGTTTTTTTTTTTGAGTTTCAGTTCTAAGTATATTCATTGTTCTATCTTTGTGTGAAAATCTTAATGCGGTTCACAGAATACATCAGCTTACCAAGTTTCAACAGAATAGTTTCGGAGAAAAGTGGCTGTGACATACGGACGGACAGACAGACAGACAGACAAACAGACATGACGAATCTATAAGGGTTCCGTTTTTGCCATTTGGCTACGGAACCCTAAAGAGCCATCAGTGGATATTATGTAAAATATTTAAGACAGTTTTTTAAGGTTCCGTACTCAAAGGGTAACTAACGGAACCCTATTTCTAAGCTTCCGTCCGTCAGTCTATCAGCGGGCTGTATCTCAAGAGCAACAAAGGTAGAAAGTTGAAATTTCACAGATTGTGTATTGCCGCTAGAACAAAAGTTAATAACAAAAAATAAGGTTTATGGTACGGAACCCTTCATTTGCGAGTCCAACTTGCACTTGGCCGGTTTTTCTGTTTTTTTTTTTTTTACTTTCAAGATGTAGCTCATCGCATCTACATTTTACTCTAGTTTTTTTTTTTTTAATATTAGTTAGCCCATGTATCGAGGAAGGATATAGGCTACATATCATCACGCTAAGACTAAAAGGAGCCGAGCGCGCAGACGAAGTTGCGTGGGTCAGCTAGTTAGCAGATAAAGCAATAACATGACTCATTATCATGACAAAAGAAACAAAACAAAAGAATGAGGATTTGGCAGTAATAATTAACCCCAAAAAAAAAATCAAGGTTCCAAAACATTGATCAAGTCATTCACATGTAATTGTTAGTTTTGGTGAAGCTTAAATGAAACTGGTTATACCAATTTACCTACTCAGTTTTAAAATAGTGCCTTTGCTGGTTTAGAATCTAGACAAGGCTTATTCATTTTTAATCGTATTTATTATGTACATGTCCGCATACATATATAAAAATGTCCCAACGGGCCATACGCTCATGATATAAAGTATCCTATTCCAGGACATGGTCTACTGGGTGCCAAGTTTCATACAATTCCGATCAACCATTAAGAAGCGAAGAAGTTACAAACAGGTCAACAGGCAGAGTTACTTTCTATTCTTACTTTCGCTTTAATTGATGTGAATTTATGGATTCAATCAAAAGTATTCAAATTTATTAAGGGGATGTCATTCTGTAGAAACTCAAAAAAATAAAAAATAAATTGCAAAATCTATGTTTAGTTTTAGGTTGCGAAAAAATTATGATAATCTTGATCTTGACTACATTCCAGGGAAATTTTGCTCTTGTACACATTTTAAATAGGCAAAGTATGTCTGTATTTTGTAACAATGCAAAAAAATAATATAATTTCTAAGAAAATTAATAAATAAACGAATGATAACCTTATTATTAACAAAATGAATGGGTACAGTGCCTTGTACTTTGCAATGCATTTTCGTTGTGTCATCAACATCACGCACCTTTTTCTTTTCTATGCAGTCCGACAGTGACCGCACTTATGCTTATGGGTTACGACACAGCCCTTGAGTCTCGTTATTCCATGATTAAGTTGATGAAATAGTATCAGGCAAACGTCTAACTACTTGTTTATTTAAAAGGGCAGTCTATCCGGTTATTGGCATGAGAAAAAAAACCGGTTTGACTCCACAGACATCAACAACACAGTTTTTAAATAATATAATGTAGGTTGTGTTAACCTGAGTTTAACAAACACATGTTTTTGTTTTAAAGTTACTTAGGCGCTTTTAACTCTGGTTTTTAAAAAAATTTTTTTTTATTTATGTACAATAGTGGTACCTACGTAGGCGAAGTTTCAATGTATTTTCTCCGTGATGAGGTCTTTCTTTGTCTAATTTATGTGTTTATTTATTACTAGCTGACCCATGCAACTTCGTCTGTGTCACATTTTCCATTAATGCTCGGCTCCTTTTAGTCTTAGCGTGATGATATATAGCCTATATCCTTCCTCGATACATAGGCTATCTAATACTGAAAGAATTTTTCAAATCGGACCAGTAGTTCCTGAGATTACCCCCTGCAATACAAACTTACAATCTTACAGACAAATGTTACCTCTTTATAATGTTAGTATAGATTAGTATAGACTTCTTTTTTTATACACTATGATTTAGTATCAGATTCAGTGGTCATTACCATCATATCAGCCGAAAGATGACCACTGCTGGACATAGGCCTCCCCCAAGTGTCGTCACAACAGCCGGTCCTGAGCGTCTCGCATCCATCGACTACCCGCAACCCTCACCAGGTCATCGGCCCACCTTGTGGGAGGAGGCCTCCTAACATTGCGTCTTCCGGCATGCGGTCGTCTCTTTAGAACTTTTCGGCAACATCGACCATCCGTTCTGCGAGCAATGTGCCCAGCCCATTGCAAGGAAACTTAAGCATTATAAGATTGCTAGGTGGAACACATTTTCACATATATATATATATATATATATAAGTTTTGATGCACGCCAGTATAGTATAAAAATTTCAGCGCTCAACCTTTTGTAAAATAAAATAATATTATGGTTCAACTAACAAACAAAGCCAATGAAAAGTAACTGATGGAAAAATACATCAAGGAGTTCAGTATATTGCCTCTTTTATTTATTATATTTTTCTTTTTTTTTTGCACAAGCGACTCCAATTAGTAAGTTTATTCAAGTTTCGCTGTCTGAGTTAATTAATAACGAATAACAGCAATATTTTACGTCATTTTTGTTTTTGTTGACAGGTTACGGATTTACCTCTTTTTAAGTTTGTGAAATCATCAAATGGCTCCTTCCGTTCTGGAAGGACTAAAACCTACTCGTGTTCCTCCTAATGCCGTTTGATTTCCAAGGCCGCGGTGACTTTTTCGAACCAAATCCGCAACCCTAGACGGTTTTACCCCCTAAATTTGGGGTAAACCCACTAACAACCTCTTAGGGGATGAAAGTACACATGATTATAAATAACTTTTACTTTGAGATCAACCCTAAAAACTTGTAACAAAATATCTGCTGTTTCATACATTTCAATTGGCTAAAAATTGCATTTTGTATGACTGCAGATATTTATTTAACTCCTTTTAGGCTGCCTGTCCATAGATTCAGAGCGAGGCAGAGGAGCGAGAGAAACCGAGAAAATTAACGTTTGGAATTGCTAAAAATATTAGTGACTGTCATTTCATGCAATTCCATTGGTTGTTCCATTGTAGAGTGTTTTAAAAATAATCCGGTGTAATGGATAACAAACGTCTGAGTCAGTGACACTTGATTTTTAGGTGGACTTATTTTAGACAGGATAAATCGGTCGTGCTATTTTAAAATCCGTGTCAGAATTTAATTTTCACTCAAGTGCAAGCTGGCAAAAACTTTTTTTATTCAATATTTTGAAAGTGTATTTTTCTTTTTAATGAAAATTGCTGCAGAATAAATAAAATATCAATATAAATAATATAAGTTAGTAGTAATTTACGGGAATATAGACAGGCATAGGCCAAGTAAGTAGGCACACATCAGTGCAGTGGTAACACTTGCACTGCGAAAATCGCCATTTCTGTCCCGATAATTTTAATGTCAAATTGTTACCGCGGATGTGTAGTTGAATGTTTACGGTTCATACAAAACCAGATGTAAAGTCTAATGAGGGCCAAAAGCTGATAATTATAACAAACGTTACATATAACGCTTTATAATTACTTCACATAATATTTTTAACCACACACATCTTTTTTGTGACGGGTTTGCTCTTGACTCTAGTTTTGATCAGAGATGATAGAGACAAAGACATCTCACTATTATAGCATTAGTGAGGAGAGCCCAAAAATGCAGCACTATTTGTTCGTTTGGGGATGATCTTTTGTTCAAATTACATGACGTCTGAAACTGTCACACTGATAAGCTGCAGAATTTTTTAATATTAAAAAAGTTAGGTTTTTCCGGTAATTTTTTGCAACGAATGCCTGCTAAATTATTGTTCACCTGCTATGTGATCTCTTCACCAGCTTTGTTTGGCTGGTAGACGTATAGAATACCTAACTCATTAAGTCCGACTTTGTACTTTTGTGTTGCCTTTTATTCAAACAATGCCTAACTAGTTACAAAATTTAAATTTACTCTAAATCTATATCTACTGGTCGATTCTGTCGACATCTCACCGTGATCACTTGGGTGGAGTGAACACGGTGAGATGTCGACAGATTTGACCGGCTATTCTTTGTTTTCATTTCCCCTGTCTACTGGCCTTTTGGCAAAGGCAACCTCCAACTCTTTCCACCTTGTGCGGATCTTCGCTGTCCTTGTGCACATATTTGAATTGTCTTCTTAATCTCGTCTACCCATCCTCTCTTACCATCTTTGCTGATCCCATCCCTTGGATACCACTCTAATATTACTCTACTCCATTTGTCCGGTCCCCTAATATATGACCTGCTCATCATCATTTAAGTTTAATAAAAAGACATGATAATATATGCACCTAGACCTGACTGTATCTGCAAGTAAATATCCATAGATTTTAGCATAAATGCAAAGTTCACTTGTTGTTCAAAGGCAACAACTTACAACTATAGCCTAGATATAATTATGCAGATCAATTAGGGTCATTGAACGCTATTTCTGACAGGACTTAGTAATACAAATGCAAATTTCGAGCAGTATTTGGTGTTTACCCCTACAACTGCGGTTTGCTTAGGAATTATTGTTCCCACAGACATAGCTTTAATTAAAAGATACTGGTGTAATTGCTAATTAGTATTCCTGAGCAGATTAACAATTAATTAATTCTGTTAAGACTTCTCGATCTAGGTGTAAATTAATAGAGAGCTCTATTTTATTGTCGTAGGTTTCCGATAAAGTTAGAGTTCATTATATTGACGTGTTAAAATTTTCGTGACACCGTTGTGAAAAAAAGTAGTGCTAATTCGTCTCTCTTCTTTTGAACCACGATAGCTTTAGGACGTTATAGTATAGCTATAATGATATAGCTAGGTTTGCGGAATTTGTTCGAAAGACTCACCGCGGGCTTGAAGCGCAAAGGGCATTTGGAGGAACACAAATGGGTTTAATAGAAGCGGCGTATCCTGATAACCCAGCCAGGCGAATAAAATTCTTGATTAGATCATGTGAAAAAAAAAAACAAAAAATAAATCAAAATAACAAATATAATTTATTCAACAACTGTTTAGTGACCATTTATTCATATTATTATTCTAACATTGTTTTCTTAAAGTGCACTGTTTAAGAGAGAAAAAAATACCAAAACAAGTGTCTTATCTGTTTGTTCAGCAAATATTTTTTAAGTATTTATTTATTTTATTTTAAAATTTATGTACACAGAGAAACGGTACAGATACAGCATTATAATTATTAGTACAAAGGTACTGCTTATTTCTAAAGAAATTTCTTCCAGCAGACCTGCGAAAGGAAGAATAAAAAAAAAAGAAATGTAGACAAAAGTGGGTAAGATATAACAAGAAAAAGGATATGTGAATGAAGCCTTAAACTACTTAATGTATCAAATAACCTACATACTAATGTAGGTTTATTTGATACAATAAGTAGTTTAAGGCTTCATTAAACATTGAGCAAAATAATAAACTTAAATACTAATTTAAGTTTATTATTTTGCTCAATGTTTTTATCTGCACTTCTGCATTAATTAAAGATAGAAAGGTGAGTTCAATAGACTCATTAAAAATACCTGACACTCCTATACCTTGTCTTGTACCTATATGTCACCGGAAAAGACCAAAAACCGTAAGATTGTAAAATATCGCGTGAAATTGTGAACAATTTATTTTTTCTAAATAAGACGAATGTAAGTATTGGAAACTATTGAATTTGGATGGGATATTTTATGTACAAAACGATTTTTTTCATAATACCTATATCGAAATTATAATCTAATCAAGATCTATCACAATCTTACGGCGTCTACCATTTTCCGGTGATTTATATAACGCGTAGCAGAATAAACGCATTACCTCTTAAGAAGTCATAGTACTCATAATTATAAACAACTTTAAATATGGGACCAAAACAGAAACCGCAAAAAACAAAAACATATTTAGTCGATTTATGCGCATATAAATGTACCTATAGCGTATTCGTTTTTTTTTGCGATTTTAGTGTTGGTCCCCCAGTAAAGATAAGTATTTAATTCATAATGATAAGTACTTACAATGACCCTTAATGAAGTATTGCGTTTATTCTGTTACACTTTGTGCTTAGTGTCATTGACTTTACGTGCCAAAATACATAGTATCCATAACAAGCCTGGGTTCTTATAACAGGTCTTTAAACTGTTACGAGACCGGCTGGTCATACTTATGAATTCGGTACCTGCTTTTTCCTTATTTTGGAGGCCATTGGCGCACTCATGAATACAACGTATTAGGTACACGGAGCTCATGATTTTATTTGAGAGCCCACATATAATTGGTTTTATTTTTAAAGTATAAGTATTTGAAAATATATTTGAAGTATAATAATTCCTATTACAAAACAGTGTTCCCCTTAACAGAGCATAAAAAATACCGCGTTTATATTTTTTATCAATTAATTTAATATTTGTAATAAATAATAATATTATTATTTCCTAATGATTTTAAATCTCTACACGATATTGTGACAAAGTTCAGTCCATGGTTTCTTAGTGTACTATGTTAATATGGAATTCCAATAACATAGGAAATCCAATAACTAGTCTGTTCTCTAACAAGTGGGGGCCGAGTCACCCGCGTCCGTAGGAGAATACCCTTCAGCGAATCCCTACACGTGGTCCCCGGGTGGTGCTAAACAGGTGACACTAACCGCCTCCGTGGTCTAGTGGTTATACCACCTGATTCAGACCCAGAGGTCCCGGGTTCGATTCCCAGCGGGGGCAAATTTTTTGCTCGGTTTGGTTGGTGGTAGGACTTGTTCTAAGTTCGCCTGGCAAGCTACCACCATCATGTTTAAGTCTGTCGCCATAACAACAATGTTAACAGCATTGTTGTGTTCCGGCAGTTAAGATATGATAGCCAGCGCCTCTGTGTAAGAGGATTCCGGGTGAAACTCGCTTCCATCTTCGGCCTAATCATCACTTTCCATCAGGTGAGATTTGGGCCAAGAGTTTCCCCGTTTTGTATAAAAAAAAAAGTGGTAATTGCTAATAACTAGTTTTCGTGTAGCTGTTATACTTAAAACTGTTCTTATGCATATTTGTCTAACAATTAAATGGTAAAATATAATACTCGTATGAGGAGTAAAAATTTACTTTTGAAGGCAATTTGGTATAACAACACAATCAGCATGGATTATTTTTAATCATGTCGTTAAATAATTATATTTATCAGCTACAAAATTATATTTAAGAGTATTATTTAAAGGACTACAATGATCACATTCATATCTAATCATAATAATCCCAATGAAAAAATACTCTGAAACAAAAGTACTTTAAGTTTTAACATTTCATTCAATGAATTTCGTATAAATTAAGATGAAAAAAGAGAATATAAACTACACGATACTAACAAAACAGGATAAAGACATGATACTAACTTTCATACCCTTACATTTGGTTTTAAATAGTAAAAACAATTCACTAGCCTTCCGTTTCATTTAATCCACTTCAGGTTTCTTCAAGAAAACGTATTTGTAAAACACGACTGCTATAATACTGCCCACACACGGGCCAACCCAGTACACCCATTGGTGGGCCCAGTAGCCGGTCCAGACTGCGGGTCCAAGGGTCCTCGCGGGGTTCATGCTTGCCCCAGTCAGCGGTCCCCCCACGAGAGACAGCCCAACGATGGTCAAACCGAACTTGATTGGGGCGCTGTCTTGCTTGCTCGCGTTCACTGGGTCCCACACACCACAGTTGATGAAGATCAGAGCTGCTGTCAACGCTACCTCAATACCCACCGATTGTAGGTCATTCAGACCCACATGTGGCGCCGTCACACAAACATTCTCCATCGCCGCGTCCACAGGAGATAGAGTCGTCAGTATCCCATAACCCACCATAGCTCCAGCGCATTCTACGATCACGTATGCGATGCCCACAGGGATGGAAATACTCCCCCAAATAACAGCCGCCAATGTCACCGCCGGGTTCATGTACGCTCCAGAAATGTGTCCAAAAATTTGGATATTAAACAGAACTACGAAACCAAATCCGAACGGCGAATAGATCGTCAAGTTTATTCCTTCTATAGGTATGCATGCCATGCATCCAAAGAGGACGAGCATCGTGGTGGATAGGAATTCGGAGACGATGCCCCGCCAGGAATTTCTGCACCATGACCGTAAGGTGTTTTTCGCAACCTCATTATCTCCCGTGATCTTGAGTTCTGTCGATAATTGAGTTATTGGTGGCACTGTCATGTTGAGCTGGTCACTACTTCAGGTTCTCACAAAACAAATGAACCGCTTTGTTCAACGTCACTTCACTCGAAAAGGGTCAAAGTTCTCAGCTGTGATCACTCATTGTTTTTGCACACAGATCAATAATTTCACTGTGACTCCGTGGTGTTTGCCCTCCGGTGTACGCGACCGTTTTGCGTCAGGCTCGAGGTAAAAATATATACATATCTCGGGCGCACAGTCACACGGATAAAATGATATTAATGTAGATAGAGCGGCCGTTATCTATTGTTTTCAGCCCTATAATAAAACATCCGATTATTGTTTATTATCGCGTTTTGTGAATGTGAATGGCTGTGGTTCTCGAATGCGGATTAATAAAAGTGAATGTCGACATCGGAATGTACTGATTTTTTGTTTGTTTATTTTTAAACTCAACGACGCGACGTAACATTAACGCCATGCGCACATTTTAACTGCAATTACAAGTTATATGTTCTAAGATTTCGACCGATTCTCTTGATATTATATAAATTTCATACAAGAAACTGGCCAAGTCCGAAACTCTCACACAGTGTTTTTTACCATAAATCGAAAGAAAAACACATTTCTTGTCGGAGGCCCCCTTAAATTAAATTTATTTTTTATTATTTGTTGTTATAGCTCGTAATAAAAATACACACTCTGTGATAATTTCAAATGTCTACCTGTTACGGGTCTTGAGATACAGTCCGCTGCCAGACAGGCAGACGGACGGACGGACGGATGATCAGACGAGCGGACGGACAGCGGAGGCTTAAAGTAATAGGGTTCGGTTTGTACGGAATCCTAAAAAAGATGTATGTACCAATGTATGTAATGTCTATTCAATTAAAAAAAAAACATTGCAGATTTTTCACCAAGATGTTATTACGGTGAACTGTTTTAATACATTGTTTATTTTATAAATCGCTAAAAACAATAGAGGCGTTTACCTAAACGGTGGCATCCGCAATTACTTAATAGGTGAATATTTATTTGTTCAACATTTACCTACATAACTATTAAACAGTAAATTTACTACAATGGTACCTAACTTGGAATTCACACATAGGTGCATCATTTGATTGTCAAACTGCAATACGTTGTAAAATTATGGATTTAAAAATTATTTGATTATACAGGTTGTTTCAGTAATGCATGGTCATATTTCTTCAAGGCCACTTTAGGAGAATCATATTAGAATCATAATATTATTCACACAACGATCTGTCAAATTACATTATTTTTCATCTTTATCGCTAACGTATTAGGTTCAAGGTTGATTAGGGAAATTTGACAGAGACGGGTACCCTGATTTGCTTTCTGATGCTGCTAAAGTGCCATTTTTAGACCCGCATGATTGCATTCTGAATCTGATAGGTTATACCGCGTGTATCTGACATCGACGCACAAACGATTTATTTCCATGGGTCCAGGGCATGATTCTGGACACCCTAGACTTAGAATTTTTAGTCGGTTTTTTCTCAGTTTTTAATTTTTTTCAAGGGTTTTTTTACTTTAGACTGCTCATAATCGTTATTCTGACCTAACCCAGTGAGATTTTTAATAAAAAAAAATAATTAATTAACTACTTTCACTAAAAAGAGCAATCTGAATAAAACCACAAATAGATATCAGCTCAGCTGAGCTGATACCTATTTGTGGGACTCTTGAAAATAATGAAAAAATGAGAAAAAACCGACGAAAAATTCCAACACTGGGGTGTCCAGAATCATGCCCTGGACCCATGGAAATCGTTTGTGCGTCGATGTCAGATACACGCGGTAATACACACGACAGCGTTTCGTAAGGAAACAATAGCCAAAAAACATGCGGCCTTTTGTCAAAAAACATTACCGCAAAAAAAAGTTCCTTATAAATCATATTTCAAGAAGTTAAATAACTGCAATCAGTTCTGAATTAATCAATTTGTTTTTGAAAAGGTTACCTTATAAAGTTAAACTACATCATTGGACAACGCCAGTTTATACACGAAGATAATAGGTAATTTAATAAATAATTGTTTATTTATACTATATACATATATGCCTACTTTATCTATACTAATCTATATCTATATTAATAGGTATTATAAAGAGGTAACATTTGTTTGTAAGTTTGTATGCAGGGGGTAATCTCAGGAACTACTGGTCCGATTTGAAAAATTCTATCAGTATTAGATAGCCCATTTATCGAGGAAGGCTATAAGCTACATAATTATCATAACGCTAAGACTAAAAAGAGCCGAGCATTAATGGAAAATGTGACGCAAACGAAGTTGCGCGGGTCAGTTAGTAATATTATAAAGAGGTAACATTTGTTTGTAAGTTTGTATGTAGGGGGTAATCTCAGGAACTACTGGTCCGATTTGAAAAATTCTTTCAGTGTTAGATAGCCCATGTATCGAGGAAGGATATAAGCTATATATCATCACGCTAAGACTAAAAGGAGCCGAGCATTAATGGAATATGTGACGCAGACCAAGTTGCGTGGGTTGGCTAGTTGTAGATAAACCTCAAACATGCAGTGGTCAGACATTTATATAATTATGAAAAAACAACAACAAACAATGGGTCTGTACGAACTTGAATACCTAGGTAACCTCTTTATCTTTTTACCACGAGTCCACAACATTAAGCTACCTACTCACGTAAGATCCACTTCAAAACAATCCCGACGTATCGAGATCTGAGTAATCTTCACTTGACATTTACCACTCAAGACCGTGCCAACTTATAAATAGTTTGTGTTTTAGAGATGGAGAAGAGATAGGCTTAAACCCAAAATAATCCCGTCTCTATCGTCCCATTTTTGTATTTTTTTTTAATCTATACTAATATTATAAAGCAGAAGAGTTTGTTTGTTTGTTTGGTTGAACGCGCTAATCTCAGGAACCACTGGTCCGATTGAAAAATTCGTTCAGTGTTAGATAGCCCATTTATCGAGGATATATCATCACGCTAAGACCAAAAGGAGCGGAGCAGTAATGAAAAATGTTACGCAGACGACGTTGCACGGGTCAGCTAGTTTATAATATTTGATCTCATTAAAATATATGGAAAAACTTTAACAGTGTTAGTGTTCAGTCAAAAAAAATATGGCCAAGTAGGTACCAACTTAATTTTTTTAACATGATATTGTAAAACTACAGAATTCTTTTAAGTTTTCCTGTAACGTTCAGGTATAGAACTATTATCCGCATTTATTACAAAATTGTAGCCTAAGTAGTTTCGGAGATAAGAGAATGGTAATTTTTGGTCTAATTTCTCGAATAACTTCCAAACCATTTATTTTAAAATTAAGAACATAATATAATCAAACCCTCGCTGTCAACCCTTTAATTTCATATATCACTCGATACAGTTTTGAAAAACTTTTTTTTTTCTAGTTTTACCCCCAAAAGTGACCCCCATACTCAACATTTATTTATCTACGTTACGCGTCGTGTTTGTGTCACAGAAGTCCATATCTATACTTAATATTATAAAGCAGAAGAGTTTGTTTGTTTGTTTGTTTGGTTGAACGCGCTAATCTCAGGAACGACTGGTCCGATTTGAAAAATTCTTTCAGTATTAGATAGCCCATTTATCGAGGAAGGCTATAGGCTATATATCATCACGCTAAGACCAACAGGAGCGGAGTAGTAATGAAAAATGTTACGCAGACGACGCTGCGCGGGTCAGCTAGTGTTTACTAAATTTCAACAGAATCGGTCCAGTAGATCCGGAGAAAACTGGTTGTGACAGACGGACAGACAGACACTCGAGATTTCCTGGTTCCGTTTTCCACGGATTTTCGGAACCCTGATACAGTAATTTTATTTTACTCTAAATTAATAAACTGCAATATTTATAGTGTATTTTCAAAATATTAATTGGGTAGGTAGGGTAGCCAGTTGACGGGAGCGAAGCCGCGGGGTACAGCTAGTACATTAATAAATAAACATTTTCTAAACAACCATTTGATAAAAATGTTAAGAAAACATAAACATTTTAGTTAACTTACTAAAACATCTAACAATTCCTAACATAATGTAACAATCCCTAACACTTGTTAATAAATGTACTAGTGTTAGAAAATGTTTGTAAACATTTTAACAACAATATTGGTGTATTTAAAGCCCATAGTCGTTGACTGGGCCACAAGCCTCATCTCATCTAGTCAAGAAAACGGGCGATACCTACATAATACAAGATATGAGCCCAGAGTGTTGTGGTAAGATATTTTTACAAGCTTTCGGTTAACTTGCAATGTGTGTGTTTATTGTTTAGCTCAAATCTCTCAAGTTGAATTCAAACCATTTTCTCTTATCCTACACAGTTGAAATTTTACATACCTATAGGATAGGTTCCGATGACATTCCGATGACAATACATTTTTGTGATAACTGTTTTCATTTATTTTATATACTTTATTGTTCACTAAAAATTAAGCACAAAAGGAAGTTTAAAATTAAAACACATACAATGTGCGGCCTTATCGCATTTTGCAATCTTTTCCAGGCAACCTGGGAGAGATCTATGCTTTGAAATATTATATTATCATTCAAATTCAATGGTTGCCAATACATCCGTGTCTTATTTTGAAAATAATAGTTCGATCACGGTGTTTGTCATTTTCCGGTGACATAGGTATCATCATCTGCCTAGCCTTTTCCCAACTATATTGGGGTCAGCTTCCAGTCAAACCGCATTCAGCTGAATACCAGTATTTTACGTGGAGCGGCAGCCTGCCAGACCTCCACAACCCATTACTCGGTAACACGGTACTCCTTGGCAAGGCTGGTGTCAGATTTTCTGGCTTCTGACTATCCGTAACGACTGCCAAAGATCTCCAAATTATAGCCAGGACCAACAGCTTACGTGCTTTCCGAAGCACGGAGGAAACTCTAAGGTATGTTAAGATGGTCACTCATCCACAGACCAACATCAGCAAACGTTGCTTAACCTTGAAGATTGACGTGTGCGGCCGTTATTATTTAGCCACGAGCTCCTCCGATGACATATTATGTAATACGCAAATCCCTTCAAAAACAAATTTATCGTTTTTACCATAGAGATATATTCAAGATAATATCAACGATGCAACACCATAAGACCCACTTTAGATTTTATCTTAAGTGATGCACATACAAATGAGGAAGAAAAACAGAATATTTACACTTTTGCTTTACATTCGTTATTTGTTGTTATGGCTTTTGGAATATATTTATGTGTATGACTTTGCCCTCGAGAGGTATTCGAAGTTATAAAAACAAGGAATATGGGGTTCCATCAACAAGGCAAATGGAGCTTTGGGGTTTGAGATTGCCGGTAGTCCAATTGTGTTTAGCACTTGTAAAATAATGTACGGAATGAGTATGGGCATTTTACGCCGACCCTGACATGCATTGCTAGAATTTTAGGTCAGGTCTATCGAATAAAAAAATATCCGATGGAAATCAGCCAAGTGCGAGCCAGACTTGCGTATGAAGGGTTTTATACTATCACTATTAATAATCCACTTTATATACACAGCCCGCTGACAGACAGATGGACGGACGGACGGACGGACAGATAGCAGAAGCTTGGTAATAGGGTCCCATTGGTTATTCTTCGGGAGCGGAACCCTCAAAAGGAATGTGAATGGATGAAGAGGTAGATAGAGACCAAAGAAAAAATGAATGGACAATATGAGGAGTGATCACTACATCACTACATTATAAAACAATGTCCTCTGTCTGTCTGTTCGCGATAAACTACTGCACCGATTTTCATGCTGTTTTCACCAATGGATAGAGTGATTCTCTAGGAAGGTTTGAGTATATAATTTGTCAAGCGGACGACGCCGCGGGCATCTAGTCTCTTTATCTATACTATACTAATATTATAAAGCAGAAGAGTTTGTTTGTTTGTTTGTTTGGTTGAACGCGCTAATCTCAGGAACTACTGGTCCGATTTGAAAAATTATTTCAGTGTTGATAGCCCATTTATCGAGGAAGGCTATATGCTATATATCATCACGCTAAGGCCAAAAGGAGCGGGACAGTAATGAAAAATGTTACGCAGACGACGTTGCACGGGTCAGCTAGTATAAAAATAAATTTCGTTAGTCTCGCTTAAACTCGAGAACGGCTGGGCCGATTTTGGTAATTCTTTTTTTGTTTAGTTCGCCAGAATACAGGGAAGGTTTAAAAGCAAAAAAAAATAGCCTGGTGACAGGAATTCGTTCGCCGCGATGGACAGCTATTATGAAATAAAAGAGAGTGAGTGGTAGCGTGACGGTTGATCGAGCAGAATGGAAGAAAAAAACATGTTGCGCTGACCCCAAAGTAGCTTGGCATAAAGACAGAAAGATCTTGATAATGGTCAAATCATGAATGTGCCATTATTTTACCAAAAATATGTGATTCTTACGTAAATTATTGCTGGAAAATTTATTTGACCCGTGCAACGTCGTCTGCGTCACATTTTTAATTACTGCTCCGCTCCTATTGGTCTTAGCGTGATGATATATAGCCTATAGCCTTCCTCGATAACAAATCGGACCAGTAGTTCCTGAGATTAGCGCGTTCAACCAAACAAACAAACAAACTTCTGCTCTCTCTTCTTTCTTCTGCTTTATAATATTAGTATAGAAGTATAGATTTATTAAAAACTTTATGCACAAGTAAAGACACTGTACAAAGGCGGACTTAATGCCATAGGCATTTTCTACCAGTCGCCCTTATGGTGGTGCAGAGACAGCATGGTAGGTGCAACATACAGAAAAGATAAACAAAGAGGAAGAAAAAAAATTACAATCTATAATAAATACATAAACACATACATACACATAACCAAAATTATTACGAAAACATGAATCCAACGAATTTCCGCTTTAATGATTCTTCCAACTTCTTGCGAATATGCTAAATTGAAAATTCCAAATTGTTATTTTTCCTGTAATAAACCGGATACCTAGAAACGAAAGTAATATCACAAGACACGGGAAAAATGCTCATAATAGGTACTTGCCTACTAAATTTCAAGAGGTTTGCCATGGTTTCCGTGCGTAATCCTCAATTATTGTATTAACTCGATCTTCAACAGGTGCCCAAGATATCGATACTTACAAAACCGATTATCTTCTTGAGCTAGAGATCAAAGCAAGTTAAGTAATTTTTTAGACAGATTTTTTTCTAAAAGAAAATCTCAGATTAATTTATTTTCCGATTGTTGGTCGAGGGTTTAAATATTTTAGTTATGGGCATTGTTTATATTTGTGTTTCAATGATTGCTGTCTCATTGACAGTAAAATATTTCATTTTTAAAGGAGTACTTATGCTAAAAAATAGCATTGATAGTATTTCTGTTTTCGAAACGCCGAGATACAATCTTTTTGATTTCTTTATATTTTGTATAGTTTCAACTACGAATCATTGTGCGAAAAAAAATATCTTGTTTACTATCTAGTAGAAAGTTGTTGATTTTAACAAAATGATCGACGTCTAAATAAGAGTAGATAAGCAACTTTCGTTTTGTAACGGCCGTGTTTTATAAAACATGATTGGATTTAAAGTTCGAATCGGATAACATAAGAGACTATAAGAAAAAATAAATTAAAAAGGGGGCTCCCTAATATTAGTAGAAGGATTTTAGTGGAACTTTCATTATACCTCTAGGATTGCTTTTCTATTGAAGCTAAGCTCGTCCGGCGATTTCCGCTGTTCAGTGCCAGAATTCAGAGGTTATTTTAACCCACCGTCTATCCGACATGCGACTGATATGTCCAGCTCAGTCCCATTATGGTCACATTTACGTTTAGAGCTCCCTGAGTTACTTCAGTGATAGCGTTTTTGAAGTATTAGCTTATAATACGTTTGGATTCAAAAAACCGGCAAATTGCGAGTCGGACTCTGATACGTAAGGTTCTGTCCCTTATACCAAAAAAAAGCATACAAAGCTAGTCACATACGCGGTGCCATTTTAGTCTGGAGTAGGATTGCGCGGAATGGAACGCCGATATTGTTTTGATACGTCATCATTTTCAAAAAGGTGTTTCATAATTCTAATGCATTATTTATTTTTATCTTAAAGAATTATTATAAAAAATATGTCTGGAGGTAGTTTATGTCGGGGAAATTATGAGTGCCGCCTTTGTAAGATGACTAAAATGGGAAAGTTTATATATTTTAAATGATATCATACGACTCGGTTCAAGCCACGTCATATTATCATAACGAGTTATGTAGCCAATCTACTAAGTCAGAAGTTGCCACAACACAATACGTGTTGGTACTTATTGTAAGTGCAGAGAGTAATCGAAATAAAATAAATAAATGAACTCAGCTGCTCTATTCTTCAAATTACTTAAACACATTACAACCAAGTCCTAAGTTTGGTCAAGTAATTCCCCAAAAGGGCAGTGTCCTTCGTGTAGTCTTGTACAAACATGACCGCAATACATATTTATAAGAAGAGATGGGAGCGAAGCCCGTGAAAACAGTAAAAAAATAAACAGCAATACACACAGCCTACCAATCACGAAGGGACAAGAATGTTTATTTATTTATGAACATTCGTTACATTATCCCCTTGAGTAGTTGTTGGGGGCGAGATGAAACATGTGTGTCAAATGAATAGTCAGTATATTATACTATAATCATTTCTAAATAGATACTGTATCTTTTCTTTCCTTGTTTTAAATAGTCATTGCTGTCCGACTACTGGTTAAAGCCTTACAAGATCTTCTTTTCTTTCTCAAGGTACTTTAGCGAGATGTTTTCTATGTTTTTTTTCACTATTGATAGGCATACGTTTGACCACTATCTCACCTAATGATAAGCGATGTTGCGGTCTAAGATGGAGCAAACTTGCCTAGAAGTTAGGACTGGACTGGGACCGGAAATCGGCCCGGGCATTTTAGAGCCCCGTACAAGTCATCTTGCTACCGCTTTCGGCTTTGAAGCGCCTCCTACTACTGGAACACATTATTTGGCGACTCTTATCCTGCTGGGCTATCAATATCATATAAATGCTTCTTCAATTCTAAAGTTACCCTACCGTTTCGTATTACTAACTTAATTGGTACAGCATCCAAAAAGATTCGTATGTGCCGCTGTATTCATATCTTCCATTTCGGCAGTAGACACTCGAATCAATAGAAGAGTATCAGGGCATTAATCATATTATGTAAATACGTCTAAAAAAATGGCAGTAATAGGTCGTTTTTAAAAGAAGCTACGGAAAAACCAAAATCAGACATTAACAAAGCTGTTCTATTTGTCCCCAATTGTGCTGGGGAAAATTCATCCTTCAGCTCTGTCTTTAAAAACAACAATTATTTTTTTCTGATAAACATCTTCAACTTTTTCAGCGTAGCCATTCTATAATATTGTGCTAAATTTCATGTAAATCCATTGAGTCGTTACGCAGATCGAGTCGCACGAGACGCGAGTCGCAAGACGCAAACATCCAAACGTTGGCATCTTCCTCATAAATATCTCTCTGCTATCTGTAAGTACATTAAGTAGCTGATTGCGTGGAGATTAACTTGTCAGCTTGCATCCCCGAGAGGACTGCGATAAATCGTGTGTTAAAAATCTAGGAGTAAAAACGCGGGCGACTCTAATCCGTGCCATTAACTATAATCCTGGCTGGGGAAAGTGGCTGGCTGATTAATTGCAGCCAACCAGCCAGCCACCAGCCACCATGCCGCCATGCTGCCACGTCAGGCTTACAACACGTCTATTAAGCACTCCTACAAATTGAACCGCTAATTTTGTAGACGAAATCGTAAAAATGAGGATTTTGTAGACAGGGCTTTTATTTTTGTGGAATTGGCATTCTTAAAGCAGGTTTTAGGCACTTAAAATTTTAAGCTTCAGAGTCAATTTTCACTTTTAATACGCGTTACGCTACAGCTAATAAGTAGTAAATCTTCTGGAGTTCTAGCAAACTTCAATTTACAGTAAGAAGCATAAGAAACATAGATGAAATTCCCATACATGTATGACAGCATATACTCGGAAACACGCGAAAAATCTCACAGTTCACATTTTGCAGGAGGTTGAGGCTTAATGCCGACATAATAGGCACAAAACAAAGGCCCGCGCCGAAACTGCAAGGAATTCCTCCCACGTTCGCGACATACGATGAAATCCGCGACTAGACGGATTTAAGCGGGCATATTCTGCTCGGTTGAGCCGAACTCAAAACCTTATCATGGCCTTAGAAGCTTATCCTTTGTTTGTTCATCCTTAACTGCTATGGATATTTTATTCAGTTTCGAGGAGCCATTTTTTACCCTTCAGTTTTTTATGGTTGTGCTTACATATTATTGGCCTTGGTAAATAATAAGCGTTAGCTGAACGTGTGGCTTTCAGGAAACTTAAATTTGGTAAAACATAATAAAAAACATGTGTTTTTTCTTTTATTTTGTGATGCCTGCCTGAACCGATATTTGGTCTCGCTCGATCTAGCTTGACACAATACAAATGGAACAACCAAGCCCAGCCATATGAGAGTTCGATAACCACAAACTCTAAAACTCGGAAGTGTTAACACCAATATTCCACTGAAGCCGGTAGCATCATTATGAGTTTAGAATCATCGCAGTTTAGAGTATAAAATCATCGCAGTGCACTGGATATAAATTTAGGGAAGTTTTTAATGGAAAAACCTCCTGTGCATAATTTTGCCCATGCCACACAACTTACGACCTCGCGTCCTCAGGCACGTTAGCGTACAGGGCACACTCATAAACTTCTTCTAGCTACACTAAACAAGAACTAAGAAGCTTTGCTTGAAGATGACTATGTAAATTCCGGCCAAGTGCGAGTTGGACTCGCGCGCAAAGGGTTCCGAACAAATAATATTTCTTTGGTGGCATTTTTATTTTTAAATCATAAACTTAAGTTGTCACTAGTCCATAAGAAAAGAAATAATATACTACGTTTTCTAATACTGCTCTTTTGATATGTCACATGGTACAGTTTGCTTTTTTCCTGATCTGTCCACCAAGAGTGACCACTTATTGAAATGTTTTTATTAAGTTAACGCGTTTGGTTCCCACCACCGTCGGGACAAGCGGTCCAGTAGATTCTAAAAAAAAACTTTTTACGAAAAAAAAATACAACCGACTTCTAAAAAAAAACACTTCAAAGTAAAAAATAACTTTAAATTCGGAAGTCGGTGTTTTTGTTAGTTTCTTCGTATTTTGACACCGACTTCCGAATTTAAAGTTATTTTTTTACTTTGAAGTGTTTTTTTTTTAGAAGTCGGTTGTTTTTTTTTTGTAAAAAGTTTTATATGTTTCACTTTTTAGTGGTGCCCACACCTAACAAAATCGCAGAAAAGCAAAATACGCAATTTCGATTATCAAAGAATCATCTAAATAGTCAAATTCCAGCGATTTCGATTAAAAATCCAAAGTTCGTAACCGATTTTGATATGATTTAAATGGAACCAATCTGCAAGTATATCATTTCAGATAAAACAAAAATTTTTCAAATCGGTTCATAATTGTCGGAGTTATGAGGTAACAAACATAAAAAAAAAACATACAGCCGAATTGATAACCTCCTCCTTTTTGGGAAGTCGGTTAAAAAGGACAGGCAGACAAAGAGTGGTCCTGAAAGAGTTCTGTTTTTATAAACAGAACCCTAAACATGTTAAATATACAGCGACAAGAAGCCTAAGTTTCATGCGAAACGAGCAGGCTACGATATTTTGTGAAACCTCGTTATTCTGAAATTTGATTACAGTAGCGGGGACTCGAGCGGCGAAAATGTAGTGACCTCGCTTGGGAGGGACCTATTTATAAGCCTGGCCCGCAAATATGGGTGAAAAACGTTCACGTCACGATAACCATCAAACAGTGGACAATATGGGGATCTAAACATGAGTGTATGGGAGAAGAAGAATTAATTTATTTATTAAAACTTTATGCAGTAGTAAAAATGCCTGCGGCATTAAGTCCACCCACAGACATATAAATAGTAGCAGACCAAACATTCGCTAAAATTTGCGTAGCCATTACGCACACCTAGGGAATGATATAATTACAGGGCCGAATTAGGACCGGTTGCCAGTATTATCTAACGATATTCTGAAAATCCCTGAAAATCTATTATTCTCTGGGTACATGAAATATAGATTACTCATCAATAGTCTTAACGAATAGAACTACCCTCTATTCCCGTGGTTATTGTTAAAGGCGACTAAAGGAATATTTTAAGAGGACGATGGGCAGCAGTCCACTCTTTATCTTTTAACGGTGTTTACAAACCATTGACGGACGTCAGTATCAGCTAGAAAAACTGGCACTGCAGTCATTAACCCGCATGCCATGTTTTGTAGAACCGAGAGTCAAGGTATTAGTATGCCTGAAAGCTAGTTTAGGAATAAATCAGGATTTTTAAAATAAAAGTAATGTATGTAATTCAAAATTCAAGCATTTATTTCAAATAAACCATTTACAGGCACTTTTTAATTGTCAAGGTCGGTCTGTCCAAAAAGTTGAAGCTATTTGCACGTTCCAAAGCGTAGATCTCTATGGAGAAGAACGTGCAAGAAACTCCAGGGACACTCTTCTATCTTACACTCTCATAATGCTTACATATGGAGTAAATTCGGTAAACAGTGTAGGAATTGCTCCGGGACGTAATGTTGTTCGAAAAGCGCTGGGATCGATCAAGTGATTCTCAAAATGCTTTGAACAAAGTACACTTGAAGGTCTTGGTTGCCAATCCTGGAGTTTCAGTTTTTAATCCAGGCATTCCGTAAACTTTCATCCTTGCGAAACCTGGAAAAATATTAGTATGCTCAATTATTGCCCGCTGAATGAAAATTCATCGTTATGTGAGTAGACTATACTGTATTTATACATATGCCTATGTTCATGTTCTCCATAACACAGACACTGGGTAACATAATTTATTTTTCACATCTTTTAATTTATAATTTATTTTTAATATTAGCATGACATGTGTACATACACTGAAACTACTACAGGAATTTTGGAATTGTATCACCAAAAAAGAATAAAACATCATACATTAAACTGAGGCTTTATTTGATAATTCAATGGAAATAAATATTTTACATAAATACATACAACAAATGCAATTTACTAAAAGTTTCGTCTTTGTTGCCTAATTCGTCCCTGACTAATTGAACAGGTACTTGAGCTGTCACTTGATGCCACTTTCTGACTATTTTGTCCTTGTTATGGTTTATTTCTTTAGTTGTAGGCTAACGGTACAGACAAATCGCATCTTTGTTAAAAACTGTATGTAAAATACGAATAAACAGTATGGAAACATTTGAGTTTAGTAAAGAAAGCACTAAGATTTCCCAAAACTTACCGATAAAAGGTCAATCCAGGTGTTTTGTGGTAGCTAGCACTGTCACAGCGATTCGCACAGCACTTCACCATATTATTTTACCGTCCTCGTGTGTTTTATGTCCCAAACAAATAATATTTTATCAATTTTAAACGCGATTGAAAAACATTTGATGCTTATCAATATGGCAGACAAGCTACGCGTCAAATTTTGTCTATGTATGAGTCAGTGTGACAACACGTGACAGAACGAGACATGCTTATGAATTGTCACTTAGAAAAAAAAGGATAAAGAATCATACCATATAAAAAAATATATCTACGTATTAATGTTTGGTCTGCTACTATTTATATGTCTGTGAGTCCACCTTTGTGCAGTTTTTACTAAAAACTGCACAAAGGTGGCCTTAATGCCGCAGGCATTTTCTACCAGTCGACCTTAGGGTGGTGCAGAGATAGCATGGTAGGTACACATGTAGAAAATATTGTAAACAAATCATTTAAGATGTATGGTTTCGTTATGAGATCCGCCACTGAGTTCAATCAGGTCTCCACATACCTTTACCTATATGAGACCCTTGTACGATCGCAATTAGAATATTTGGAACCCTAAAATCCCGTTTTACCAATAATACATAGACGAGATTGAAAAAGTTCAGCGATAATTTCTACGAGCCATGCATTACAGATGCTACAAAACGTATTTGTTGTACTCACTATCGCTGAATAAGTATGGGCAGGTCAAACTAGAATCTAGACGAAATTATTTAGAGGCCACTGTACTGTATTGCATTGTTCGTGGAGATTTTGATTGTATCGATCTCATGAGTAAACTATGTTATGTAGTTCCACGCACTGCTAATATACCTACCTACGTAGTATCCGTGCAGGTACCCTATTTGCTGTCAACATCTGTCGAACTGATTCTGGTTTGTGCTGCCTTTTTCGTCGAATGGTTTATTAATATTGATATTTTTGTATGCTTAACATCAAACTTTTAAATGTAATGTTATTAATGTAATTAGGAATGTAGGCTGGTCTAAATTTTATTATTTATTTAATTTAGTGTTAATTATTGCACTCTTGCAAAGCAACCGGTAATCTAAATTTTGCTTGATGTAGTTAAATAATAATTATTAATGTGATTTTTTATATTATCTTTCTTTTGTCAATGTGCGGATATTGTAGCGGGCTGCAATATTGTAAATATTTTTTATTGTCTTTTTCTGTTCCAACACAAATATTGTAGCTGTTTATTGAATAAATAAAATAAGAAAAAACAAACAAAGATCAGAAAAAACAAACTTATATCTATAATAAATACATAGATACATACATAATACTGTAACACACATACACACATTATAACCGACATGAACAACTTGTTTTTTGATTTTATCAATGTTTATAGCAGGCTCTGTATACATGTACATACATTATGGAAGAGTGTGGTCTTCTGTTACAGGTATTACTAAACAAAATACTTGTTAAACCTGTTGTTTATGAACTAAAACTATTATTATATTAAACAATGTTATTAAGAAAACATGAATCCAACATATCAGCGCTGTAATGATTCCTCCAACTTCTTACGAATATGCTCACGTGCCTTAAAGGACAACCGACTTACCGAACTAGAATAGATATTCGTCGGTTCTTCTTTCAGGTTATGTTGTCTCGTGGGCACAGGTTGGATTCCTAGATCGAGAAAAAAAAAATGGGTTGTAAGTACCATTAAAAACTCAGTTGCAGCTTGGAGGTTGGTGGTGTGACAACGCATGGCATGCAATGAGAAAAAAGCCGACGAAAAATTCTAAGTCTAGGGTGTCCAGAATCATGCCCTGGACCCATGGAAATCGTTTGTGCGTCGATGTCAGATACACGCGGTATAGCTGGCTCTAACAAACAAATATAAACTAACCAACTGAATATATAAAACAATACAAAAACTTGTCCAGAAACCGCTGGAGAACCAATAACAACAGTTTAGTTCTATATTTTCCAAGAAACCTCATAGTCTGTCAATATCTGTTACCGTACCGACAGGATTTCTATTTGTGACACCACAATTGTGTAGTGCTACACTATTTGTCGTAAAACAATATTTGTCAATAACCACAAACAACGACGGGATATAAAATAATGGCGATATACTAAAATAGGTTTCCGTAAAGTTATTTCGTAGATTTTGTGAGTGATTTGAGGATGCGAGGAGATGGTCCTTTCAGAATCAATGCAGCCCCACAATCATTCATTTGAATAATGGAGGGTTGCCAGTCTACAGGTATTTTGTTTTAACAATCCTTTTATTAACTTGCTTCGTTAGTATGTGTGTCCGGTTATTCATTTTTCACACACTTCCTGTCATCCGATTTAGCTTAAAGTTGGAACTTTTATAACTTTGCAGACAATGCAATCATGTGGCACTGTGGAGCGGGTCTCGCGAGTCTCATTTTGTAGCCGAAAAGTGACCATAGTGAAACCCTCTCGGGTGGCCCATTGGATACGTTTGAATAAGTGGTATAATAGCAAAATACCCTATCCACTTGACAGCGGGCGATGTACCGACGTAGCCGGATAATGAAATTGTAATTTTAGTTATTACAATTAATTATATCAAGTAGTTACTCTAAAACGTAACTTCATCGATATTCAAATGATATTAATTATGTTATTAAACTAAGTGTTCATGGACACTGTTTTGTCCAAATCAAAATGCGTAATAGCATGGGTAAAAAATATCGGAATATTTATTCAGTTCTTTGTTAACTTTTTAAATTAAATAGTCAAAGCAATTAATGCATTGCATGCACTTAATAATTGACATTATCGGAAAGTAAATAATAAAGTGTCAGATAATAAACAACTGTTTTATTAATACACTAGCTTCTGCCAGCGGCTTCGCCCGCGTGATCCCCAGGGAACATATTCCCGGGATGAAAAGTAGCTTATGTGCTATTCCAGACTATAATCTATCTTTGTTCTAAATTTCATTAAGATCCGTTAAGCCGTTCTGGCTTTCACATTTATAATGTTACTCGTTTGGTGTAAAGCGAAATTATAACCATTTTCCCCTCGACATTATAATTATTAAAGGATATTGCAAACTGTCGTAAGCCGTTTTACGAAGCTACTCGCTAGCCTCTAGGCGCCAAGCAAGCCGCCTGCCTGTGCGTTCGCGATCTTAGACAAAAATAATCCTTATAGCAAGATGCAGTATTCACGCGCGATGGCTTATTATTAGCGTATTTCATGTATAACTTTGGTGTTTCTATACCGATTTCTATGATTGTTTTTTATGGAATAGTTAATAATGTTAACTTTTTTAATAAGGTATGACTGAGTGTTATTAACGTAAGAGTAGACAAATATAATCAGAAAGCTTCGAACTGCTAAGCTATCGGAAGTTACACGTGTTATTTAGCGTCAATCATAATAGATAGACTGTCGTGGGATATTTCTTATATAATTTTAAGGAGAACATTTCCGTCATACATGATTTCTGTGTAGCTTTAACCATTAAGGTTACACACGCGACGGAAGCTTAAAAAATGGATTAACTTCTCCCGTTTTCCCAACATTTCCTTCCACTGCTCTGCTCCTATTGATTGTAGCGTGATGAAAAGTATACTATAACCATCTCAGGAGTATGAAAAAGAATTGTACCAAGTTTCGTTAAAATCCGTCGAGTAGTTTCTGTTTCTATAACGGTTATACAGACATACAGACAGACAAAAATTGTACTGATTGCATTTTTGGCATCAGTATCGATCCCTAATCACCCCCTGATAGTTATTTTGGAAATATATTTCATGAACAGAATTGACCTCTCTATAGATTTATTATAAGTATAGATAGATAGATAGATTATTTGAAGTTTAATTATTTGAAACAGACGCAGGCAAAGAGTTCCACTCTTTTGCTGTGCGCATTATAAAAGACGTCTGCAAACGCTTAGTGCGAATTAGTGGAATAGCAACAAGGTAGGGATGGTAAGTTGCAGTGCGTCTGGATGTCCGATGGTAGAAGGGGGCCGGTAGAATGAGGTCGTTGAGTTCTTGGGCACACTCACCGAAGTACGATCTGTAGAAGACCGACAAGCAGGCAACGTTGCGGCGATGAGTCAAGCTGTGTAGCTGTGGCATCCACCAGTTTTTCGTCGCCGATGAGCCTCTTAGCTCTGCGTTCCACCGAGTCAAGCTAAGTGTAAAGTCTAGCACTAATACCAGCAACTCATATACGAAGTCTTCTAATACTAAAATCTGATACAGAACACCCGCTTGGAACTTTACAAAGTAAAACATCGGATACCACAATTCGTAAGTTTGTTATAAAAGATACGGTAGAAGCTAGTGTGTTGTTCACTTCATTGTTGTCGACTTAAACTTTGAAAACGTATGTTTAAGGATTGAGAAAATTCTTTGAAGCTGTTTTAGAACAGATTTGGTCTTTTGAGGTAGATTGAGTCCAAACTTTATTCACGAAAATTATTCCTAGAGAGAACGTCATATGAAAATGATTAACTATTATCTACCTATCGGGTTTTATTCTCAATCTATACTTACTTAATATTATAAAGCAGAAGAGTTTGTTTGTTTGTTTGGTTGAACGCGCTAATCTCAGGAACTACTGGTCCGATTTGAAAAATTCTCTCAGTGTTAGATAGCCCATTTATCGAGAAAGGCTAAGACCAATAGGAGCGGAGCAGTTATGAAAAAGGTTACGCAGACGACCTTGCACGGGTCAGCTAGTATTCCATATATTATATTTCTATTTGCCACTGCACACCCAAAGATTGATAATACACTGTTAGAAAATTATAAAGGCATTAAGATCACCCTGCAGGTTTGTGTACGTAAAGCATCAAATAAATAAAATGCCTTATCCTGCACGGAATCACTTTGACTTTCAGATTCTGATTATTTATTTGTAAACATAGGTAACAGGTACACAGGAGTGTGAGATGTTAAATTTGTTTAAGTGCTCTTTGCTTTGCCATTAGGCGTACAAATGTTAGTTTAAATTTTAATTGTTTCCATATTAATTTTAAAATATTAAATATAGAGAAAGAATGAGCGATTATTAAAAGACACAATTAATAAAATTTCTACAAAAAACTGCAATGTCAAACCAAGGACCAAATTAATCAAATATTTCCAAAATGTCAAAGAATAAAAGAAAATAGGATTTCATCAGTCTATGCTACTGCTGGGCGGTTTTCCAATCGCTCACCACTAATCTCGATTATCTCGTACATCGACTTTTTGCGTCGTATCGTTGTGTTTTTTTAACCGATATCATAGACTCTACTGACTGGCAATATCGACATCAGTCGATGTAATAAATTAAATTAACACGATTTTACAATCAGTACTCAGATAGTTACAAAAGAAGTAAGAAAAAATTTAATTTTAGTTTCTATTCAGATGTAGTGTTATGTAGTTTCAGCCAATCCACTCGGGAAAAGGGGCTCCAGATAATGATAACTTTAAAGCTTAACTCTTAACTTTGGTAAAACCTTTTCAGACTTCAATACTTATCACAGCTTTTCAGCAAGAATGCTCTTGATGGGGATGCAATGTCTTCTATCTAGCAAAGGATCGCCATACACCTGTATTAATATGTGCTATATCCAAACATACTCTAGAGAGCTGACGGCTGGACACAGGTGCAAGCGAGCTTAGTAAGCTCAGAACATTGTCAATAGCCGGCTATTCCACGCTCACTGAATTCTCAAGTAAAGATTACGAATCAATATTGGAATTGAACCGAGATATTAGCAAACATCGACTTCAGGTTAAACTTTGAAATAATATAATTAAGATAATACATATTGAGCATTGTAGATAAATTGATAACCAAATTTAAATAAGGAGATCAGATGATCGAAGCACTGACAAGCAAAAATGAATCAGTTGGTCGATAAAATTGTTTTTTTTTTAAATGGTTCCTTAATATTGTAGAAGCACATGTGATAACCTAACGGTTAAAAGAAGATAAAAGAAGAAGAAAGCGTATTGCTCCGATTCCAATTAACCTGGGAAGAGGGCAGGAAGATGATAATTGAAGCTCGGTAAGACAAGCCTTCATACCTTTGAAAGTACCTATAATGATGAAGCTAAACGCAATTATCAATCTATGTAAACAAATATAAACAATAATTTTGGAAGTCGGTGTTTTTGGTTTTGTATCTTCGTTTTTTGACACTGACTTCCGAAATTAAAGTTATTTTATACTTTGTAGTGTTTTATTTGGTACTTATAATTTTTTGTAAAAATGTCTTTTTTTTTCCACGTTTCTGTGGTAATGCGCCACAGCAAAATTGACTTTTACATGTGCGTACAGCGTATCGACGAGATGGTTTGTTATGTAATAATCCCGGATCATATGCTACTGTTTATTGAGGAGATCCGTAGCCTGTAGCTTCGAAATTCTTCATCAGATCTTCACCACTCCGAGAAAATACTCTTCCAAAAACTCCCAAATCCAAATTTGAAGAGTTCCCTCAATTTTTCTAGGATCTCATCATCAGATCCTGACCTGATGATCATGGCACCACCTGGGAAGTCTACTCTTTCAAACAAAAAAGAAATTCCCAAACCACTCCAAGCGTCTTCGAGTAATGGGAAAACATAAATAAAAAAAACTGGCGAATTGAGAACCTCCTTCTTTTTAAGTCAGTTAAAAGACAGTAAACAGAAACCCTTGAATAAGTTCTTACAAAGTAAAAGAGAAAAAAGTAAATGCAGTTGTCATAAATATAAAGCTATCGGATCTAATTTGATACTTATCGCTACTACCATATACATACTTGCAAAGATATTGATAAAAATGTATTGATAGTTCTTATCATTCAAGGTCTTGTTCTACATTTTGGCAAGAACAATAACTAGCCGGCAAACCGCTTATCAGTCAATTTTGCGTAGTACGCGGTGGGGTTCTGAGTACCAATCCTACAAATTATCACATTCGCATCTCAATCGCAATCTGCCAAAAATGTATGATAATTAGGGCTTTTTTGACAGTTTGCGATTGACATGCTAATGCGAAAGTTGTTTAATAATTAATGGAATTGGCCCTCGGGTTGCCAGGTCATGTCATTTGTTTTCAATAAAGAGTTCAACAGCAGCCGCCCGGAGTCAGAACAATTAGAGGCAAATGATTGGTTCCGTACTAAATGGGACTTATGTGTTTACCTTTGGCTTATACCTTTCATAAAATCAGTGGCGGCGTTAGGCATCGGCAACGTCGGCAACCATTGATGGCTTCGCGCCTACACCCACGCAAGAAAGTTCAAGTTGTTATGGACTGATTTAAGAACGAACGATACAGAAATATTTGGAAGAAGTACTATCAGAATCAGCTCATAGGACGTCATCTTCAGAGAGAAAACCCACAAAGTTAAAACAGACCTACATGAGAAGCACATTCAGCTAATAGGTAGAGATTTTATATCTGCGATGCCACTGATGCCAGTTTCCTATATCAATTGAAGCGATTCGTGTTTGCTATGCCATAAAATTAAAAATAATCTGTGAAGAACAATACTCACAGGAATATTAATGTTACGAAGTCTATGCGAAGCAAAAGAAAAAGAAAGAGCTTTCTTTGAGCTTTTTTAGAGCGTTCAATTTAAACATTTTTTATTTTTTGTATGAAAACATGATGAAATAAAATATGATGAATTATTAAAAGTCATAGAACAAAAGTTGTTGGTTATGATGTTTGTAACATAATCCTGAGAGGTTGTCGGTGTTTTACAAATAACCCTGTACAGTATTATTACTGTACAGGGTTATTTGTAAAACACACAGATTTGTAAACAAACAGAATCTAGTTGAGAAAACAATCTGTAGGGGCAACTTAGTGTTAAGTTTAAAGCCTGATCGATGAACTTCAGTTTTAGTACCTCCTGGCAAAAGTACTTAGCTAGGTGGGTACACTATAATATTTAGTAGCAGGAGTTGTAGTACTTTGTTCATGCATTGGTAATTAATTCTTGTTTACTGTTATAAATTAATAGGCTTCTCCAATGAAAAAGTCTAATTACTCCGTCAATTATCAAAGAATATTTTTTCTTTTATTATGTAAAAAAAAAATTTACGAAGATACGACTTTTTAAATAATTCACATATTTAATTGTTTGTGCGTTTTGACGTCAAGAGCGCCGCTCCCGAGTTTTGATGCTTTTTATTTTTGTCAATATACATTGATTTACAAGAACAAAAACTACGTGTCTATTATTTCTCAATACTCTAACTAACGGACTAAATAGGTTTGCAATTTATTGATGGTGGAAACTAACCAATTATTCATCATCATTCTTTGACTCTTATCCCAATCCGAATTTATTAGCTTTAATGTATGTTAGCATTCACCCCGATCTGGAAAAACATCTTTGCCACGGTATGTCCAACATTTCTTTGGTCTTGACTTAAAAATATTCACATCCTCATGCATACTAAAATTTTTGTAACGACATTTTTTTTCTTTTAAGATATACCTGCTTCTGCTAGGGCAGGTAGGCTGAATAAAATCCTGGAAAGAAGTATCCTATCTCATTTTGTTCTCCAAGGTCCCATCAATTTCTATAATTTAATTCATATTATTTGTTATTTTATTTTATTATTATTTTTAATTTTACTATTGTGTTGTATTTTTAATTTTAATATGGGAACTACGATTACTTGTTTTCTTGTGCAAAATACTATAAGAGAAAAATAGATATACAATATCTATTTTTCTCTTATAGTATTTTGCACGATATCTGGCAGTTTGAGTACTTTTGTGGCCTACCCAAATGTCCTTTCATTGACATTGTTCCTCGAGTCGTTGAGTTGACTGGACAGGTCCACTCAAATCTGTGGTACTTACTTTCCTCAAAATACCACTTCAGACATTAACCTACATGGTTCTCATATGATTTGACCAATACGATTTTATGGACTTTAAAAGCGACTTTGACCTCTGAGTTTGTTTCGGTGTTTCTTCTCCGAGCGGTCAGCTAGGAAACGCCGGCCTCATCTGGTTTAAATTGACCAAAAAAGATTTTACGTGTAAAAGTGTTATTTACAACCTACTTACAAAATAAATATCATTTATTATTTATTAGATAGAGTTATTTACACAATTATACTATGGATCTGATATCTGAAATAAATGATTTATTTATTTATTTATAGTACTTTAAAGTATACAATTATAGATAATCGCTGATAGAACTATTCTAATAATATACAAAAAATAAAACACGACTACGTTAACAAACGAATTATTTTCTACATTCAATGTTTACTGCTAGTATAAAATAAAACTACAAAAATCTCTTTTTTCCTTTTTCCCTCAGAAAGTATTCTAAAGGAAAGAAAAATTGCCCGTGACGTTTGTTAATTGAAAAGAGCAACTTACTCGGCTAGATTAGCGGATAGCATAGAGATAGAGCAGGGCTGGCTTTAGAACGTGACTGAGGCGGGACGCGGGGGCAGACGGAGGGGAGCGGAGCGGGACCGAGCAAAGAAAAGTGGTGAGTGTTTACAAAGAAGCGAAGCGGAGCGGTTTGCAAACGACGGCACTGACCATTATGTTCTTTCGGCGGTTCTTAATAAATCAAAATAAATTTCTATGAAAAATTATGAGTCGTCTCTTAGGTGTGCGTGTGCATATTAACCTAACTATAATATTATTAATGCGAAAAATAAACTTTTTAAGCAAAGCTGCTGAAACTGTTTCCACTGAAGCGGAGATTTAGATCGTTATTGATGAGTCGGATCTAGCGCGGCTGAGCTCCGCTCCGCTCATTTTCTTAGCAATGAAGACGCACCCTGATGTTATAATAAATAAACTACTCACAAGAAATTCTCGAGTAGAGAGGAGAATTTTAGAAAAGCGGTTTCAAGGACACCTACACGTCTTCTATGATTCATGAATGAGATAGGTAATATAAAACCGAGTCGCTTTTTGCCGTTTAAATCTTTAGTAACTCATTTGGTATTTTTTACTAGTCTTCATTATGTTCAACTGATACTTTTCACTATTTAGTTTGCTAAAACTTATTTGAAAATGTTATGGCATCACGTTTCGTTTTACAAAAGTCTACTGACTATGTTTTTACAGAATTCAAAAAACGTATCCTTGTGTAAAGATTATCGCCTGCGTGGTTTTGCGCGAAACTTAGAGTTGGTTGTTATTTAGTTGATGATTGATTGATTGATGGATGTGGTTTGCTGGTAGGTGTACGATGACCGATTTAATGATACCTACGAATTATTATGGTTAAAAGCTATATCGAATAATACAATTTATGATAATTATAAAATGGTAAATCTAGCTAAATTAACACTAAGATAAGAAGCAGTCAACTCTATTTCGTTTCTCTAAATTCTTTGAAATTCAATTTGTTATATACATGAAACATCATTTTTTTACTTGTTTATTTTAAACATCAAACAGGACAAGTTTCTTTTATCAAATTGGTATATTTTTAATTGCTCTTTGAAGAGAATGAAACTGGCTGGTTATTTTATTCTAAAAAAAACCAACTGGTTTCTCAGACATTGGCGGGTTTACTAACCGAAGGAGAAGATGGCAAAGCAAGGTGTTCGGTACAATATTTGTAACCGAACAGCGCAGCACTGTTTCCTGTGTGCGTTACGTACATGCATGTACCGCAAATACTACCAGTAAGTACGTGTTTGAATACCAATCGCGTTAAAATCTTAGTGTTAATTTAGCTAGATTTACCATTTTATAATTATCATAAATTGTATTATTCGATATAGCTTTTAACCATAATAATTCGTAGGTATCATTAAATCGGTCATCGTACACCTACCAGCAAACCACATCCATCAATCAATCAATCATCAACTAAATAACAACCAACTCTAAGTTTCGCGCAAAACCACGCAGGCGATAATCTTTACACAAGGATACGTTTTTTGAATTCTGTAAAAACATAGTCAGTAGACTTTTGAAAAGTTGTGGCATCTACAATGTTGCAATATCCCCTTTCTTAAAAAAAAAGGTAAAAAGTACGAAGGAGAAAGAAAAGAAAAAAAAAAAAAAATATTATCTAGACTAGGAAGCATGTAACGATAAGTACGATAACCCTATAAAAATAAGAAGAAAACAAAATAAGTAAAGAGCAAGTATGTACCCAATACGAATTAAACTAGCTTAGCCTATATCATTAAATAGAAAGCAAACCTAATTAACGACACCGAAGTGCAAAGGATATAGACGAGAGACGAAGATATCTTCATCTTATCGTCATCAGTGCAAGCTCGCAATGTGAAGAAAACATAAAAGATAAAAAATATCAGAGTCCACCTAATTCAATTAATAGTAACCTAACTCAATTAAACCCTAATCTACTACTGTCTATCGTGTAGAAAGAAACCAGGTGTAACCCTAATAAGAATAATATAAGGTCAATACATAAAGATCGACCATAAAGTTAGAACCAAGAACGAAAGTTCAAGGATAAAATAAGAACCTTAGTTCGCGTAATTCAAAGAATTAAAGAATAAGTGGACGAGTCCAATAATAGAAGAAAAAGAAAATAACCTACCATTGAATGGTTAAAGTTAAAAGGTAAGAAATCTAAACAACATCTCTGCCCATCCCAACGGGTTTGATGTTCCATAAAGTTGTATGCAATATTTTATTTAATATTGGGTGCTACTTTTCAAATAAGTTCCATAACACCGAACTTCACTATATAATTCATCGATAAGCATTTATCGACTATGTCTCAACACTATATCAATGAAATTTTTATCGAAAACAGTTTATCGACAGTTACTCATCACTAAAACTGTCAAAACGCTAGCAACGAGTAAATCCTCCAAGAACAAGGAGCCATGACAATTTATTACAAGCATTGACGAACATAAAGATGCAGAAAATTTACCGAACCTCTACCTATGGACAAATCCAAGAATAGCACGGCAATAAAACATTCGTCAGTAAATAGTTCCGTACAGAATAATAATTAATTGTTGGTAATAAAATGGTTTGTGTATCAATATTTTATCAAGAAATTTTTGTTTATGTTAACAACTCTATGGGAATAAGGAATCATTCTAAATGAAATAATTAATGAGATAAAATCGTCAAGAAAAATAAAGAAAATCATTTTAAGATATCCTTAATATGATACTGTCCTGAATGGACTGAATCACAATCCTCAAGTAAATAAATGGTTTTTGAAATGATTCTAGCAACGCGACACTTAATAAAACGTGGAGCAAGCTTTCCAGAGAAATATTCAGCACCAGAAGACCTAGAGAAATTTCGTCTCCATACAGTGTCACCTACATTCAAAGTGATAGCTTTTCGATTGGCATTGTATGCTCGTGAATTACGGAGGAAAGCCAACGAAAGATTATCAGCAACCTTAGCATAAACTTCGCCAAGAGAAGACAGATTCGAGGCGTGACGATTACGACTGTCGGCCAAATTAGAGCCTTGAGTCTGACTATCCGCACGACTAGGATCCATCAAAACTTCTCTACCGAACATTAGAAAGTTAGGTGTAAAACCTGTTGCTAAATTAATACAAGAGTTGAGATAGAGTTTTACTTTAGGTAACATCTTAGACCAATTTCTTTGGTTCTCACCAACTAAAATACTCAAACATGTAACAATACTTTGGTTATAACGTTCAACAGTATTTGCTTGAGGTGAATAATACGGAGTATAAATTGGTGAACCGATATGAAAAGATCTGAGGAAATTTAAAAAATGATTACTACGAAACACCGTAGCATTGTCACAAAGAATAGCACGTGGTACACCAAAATTGAAAAAAATCTCAGATTCTAAAGCTCTAACAATGGTACTAGCATTAACCTTCTTAAGAGGTACAAGCCAAACATATTTAGAAAATACGTCTACCATAGACAAAATATATTTATAACCATAATATGCCATCGGCAAAGGTCCGATTAAATCGACAGAAATCAATTGTAGAGGTAAAGTAACATCTTTGGGATACAGCATTTGACCTCGAGGTTGGGTATTAGCGATTTTGTAAGCCTTGCAAATTTCGCATTGCTTCAAAGTCTCAGTAACATCCCGGAACATATTCGGCCAGTAAAAAATCTCTCTTATCTTGAGATATGACTTAGTGACACCTGGATGTACTGAAGGAAAATCGTTATGTACTTCCCAAATCGCGGATGGTACCTTTTCAGCTGGTAATACAACACGCCAAGGATCTGAAGCCAAAGGAGAAGTGATAGGCATACGTCTTAAAAGAACACCATTCTGAATAACGTAAGCAGGAAACATTTGAGGTGTATCACGAGCGCCTATATAAACCTTTTTATACCATCTATCGGTAGTTTGCTCAGGTCCTTGATCAAAAGTGACCGGGCTAGCATGAATTCTAGATAAGGCATCCGGAACGACGTGATGTGTCCCCTTGCGATGGACAATATCAAAGGTATACTGCGAAATGACCGTTGCCTAGCGAGCTAAACGACCAGAGGGGTTGTCTAGGGTAAGAAGCCACTTCAAAGCCATATGATCGGTAATGACAGAAAACTTCATACCATCAAGGTAACAGCGAAAATGTTTTATAGAATCTAAAACTGATAAGAGTTCGCGTTCAGTAGTACTATAATTACGTTCAGCTTTGGAAAATAAACGAGAATAATAAGCAATAGGATGTTCGACGTTATCAATAATCTGTGAAAGAACAGAACCAAGACCAACAGCTGATGCGTCGCATTGTAAAACGAATGGCTTTGAAAAATCAGGACAAGTCATAACAGGAGTATTTATTAATGCCTGTTTCAACTTCATAAAAGCTTCATCAGCTGCTTCATCCCAATTTATAGGATCTCGACCTTTTTTCTTACCAATAAGAGCGGTGAGAGGTGCAATAATTGAAGAAAAACCATCAACAAAACGCCTATAATATGAACACATTCCGATAAAACCGCGTAGAGATTTAGCTGTGGTAGGAGTTGGAAAATCTCTAATAGCGTCTAGCTTACCTGGGTCAGTTTGTAAACCCTTTTCATTTACTATGTAACCCAAATAATTAAGTTCGCTTTTACAAAATTCACATTTTTTTAAATTAATGGATAAACCAGCTTCTTTAAGTCTGTTCAAAACCTTCCTAAGAAGAGCGAGATGACTGTGAAAATCTTTCGAAACTAAAATCAAATCGTCGACATATCCGAAAACACAGTCGTCGCTAGTCGAAGTGAATTCAAAATTGACAATCATGTCGGTAAGACGCTGCATCTCAGATGCCGCATTTGTAAGACCAAATGGCATCCTAACAAATTCAAATAAACCACGTTGCGGGACAATAAAAGCAGTCTTCTCACAACTCTCCTTATCAGCGAGAGGTATCTGCCAAAAAGCACTCCTAAAATCAAGGGAAGTTATATATCTCGCACCACGAAGATTATCAAGAATATCGTGTATACGAGGGAGAGGATACGAATCCCTAATTGTAACGCTATTCAACTTTCTGCTATCAACACAAAAACGGACGGAACCATCTTTTTTTGTAACCATAACAACAGGACTTGCCCATGGCGAGCGAGAAGGTCGAATAACACCCATTTCGAGCATCTTATCAATCTCTTCATTTAGTATTTTTAATTTAACAGGCGAAAGTGGGTAAAACCTTTGCCTAATTGGCTGACCTGTGGTATTAATCTTGTGAGAAAGCCAGGTCGTTTTTCCAAGACCAATTCTGTCTGAAGAAATAACTTGAAACTCGTCAATGACCTTCTGTAAACTTATCTCTTGTTCAAGTAACAAAACGTTACGGGGATGAATGTAACGGGCGTCACATACACTAGATACTTGTGGGGAAAAATTACTATTGGGAGGAAGAAACATGTTCCCTTTAATATTCTTATTAAAAGCTTTACTAAAAACCGAAGTTAAACCGAATTTGTTCCAAAATTCAATTCCCAAAATGACTGAGGAAGTCATACAACGAGCTACCAAAAACTCATGGACAAAAGTAGTACCATTGAATTGAACTGGGAGAAAAACAGTTCCTAAAATATCAATAGGCGAGTTATTTGCAGAAATAACCCGAGGACAAGAAATATTAGTATCCAATGAAATACCTAGCTCGTGGGTTAAACTTTCACTAACTAAGGACATTTGAGCGCCTGAGTCAAGAAGAGCCTTAACTAAACGATCACATAATAAGATTTCAATAAAAGGTCTGTTATCAGAGGAATCAGTAGTTATCACTGGTGACACTGTATGAGAAAGTTCATGTCGCCGGTATAAATAACATTTTTTTAGGATTGCATTTCGGGCAATCCCGTGTTAGAAAACCAGGGGTGCGGCATTTAAAGCACACCATCCCAGGTACTTCTGAACAAGAACGGTAAGAATGACCAGTTTTGTTGCATTTTCGACAAGGTTGGTTTCGATTTAATAAACTGGAAACCGACTTGGAGGGTGTTTCAGGCAAAAAACTTTCAAAATGAAATGCTAGATCAATAAGTGCATCAAGGTCATTAAATTTATGGATGGATAAGCAAGGAGAATATCTTGAATGCATGTTATGGATGATAATTTCCAACAATTTTATCTGGCTAATTGGATTCTCTAAGGTCCAGTTCAAATAAGTAACTTCTATAACAAAGTCTCTTACCGATTGGTTAGATCTTTGTTTCATGTTCCTTAATTTGTGCTCGGTTTTGTATTCAAAATCTGTAGCTCCAAACATTTTCAAAAATAACCGTTTTAATTCAAAATATGTTAAGTCGGGTCGGCGAATAGACCTGAAATATTTTAAAGCTGCCCCGGATAACACCTCATGGAAGCGTTTAATAATGTAATGGTCGGGCAAATCATCCGCCTCCTTATGCTCGTCAATACAGGTGATGAATTCACGAACACAAGTTTCCCCTGTGTACTCAATCTTCCACTTTTTCAGAGAAAATTGCTTTCTAAAAAATCCTGGACAATCCTCGGACTTCATTGGAGAAGGGAGATCTGAATGGCTAGACGCCTGAGAACGTCTGGGTGGAATAGGTGGTGCTCTCGAAATAATAGGGCTTTCGCGTCGTGGTGTGTCGCAAATAGAATCCTGTTCCGGCATTGTTTAAAAATGTAGCAGTTGAAAAACAAGGAAAACGACTAAACCAACAAACAGCCTTCCAAACCAAGCTTACCTTTATACTCGATGTCTATTCATTCAAACAAACAAGCACACGTAGAGAATCTAAACTACAACTAGCTATAGATATGAAATGAAATTCAGGGGAAAAGAAAATGTTGAAAAGAGATAAAAGTTTTATGTTTCTATAGTTTCAGGGTTATTTCAAATAAATTATGTTTATAACAATTATAGAAAATTATCTGGAACGTTGATAGTTTCTGACGTATATGGAACATTCGAGACTTTAAAAATCGACAAATGTGCTTTTCTACCACTTCGTAATTATCAGGAATCTGGAACAGAGGTAGAAAATGAAAAATTTTTGTTCGAAAAGAACAACCACACACACAGTTGAAAAAAAAAATAATAGTCAATTTAATTATGAAGATGAAAAAGTACTTACTTTTGTTCGGGCGCCATATTGTAGCGAAATAAAAATTCTGAGATTCGCCAACGTACACGTAAATTTTTTATTTATAAGTTATATCAAAAACGTAAAAAAAAGGAACGTACAAAAGGTATAAAAAGACAGAAGGTAATTTAAATACAAAAAAAGGTAGTGCTGAATTTTAAAAAAAAGGAAAAAAATTTAATTAAAAAAAAACGAAAGGAAACCTAGGCACGGTTCTTTAAATTTAATGGGTAAAAATAAGCCTGAATATGTGGTTGCAACCAAAAATTGGCCTAGGAGCGACTCCTCAAATTGCCTAGATAATGCGGCGCTAGGTAGGCTTTTTAACTCCTAGTCAATGTGGTCAAATGAAAAATAGGAAACAGGTACTTAAACTAAATATAAAAACAACCGTTGAATAATTTAATCTTCGACGAATTAATTTTGGAGCACGACGAGTACGGAACCAAACGGCTCTGGACGGTCTGTCCTGGGACCGATATCGTCGTCTGATCGATATCGGTACACTGTAAATATTAAATATCCGCTTTAGGTATAACTAACATTAACCATATAATTAGGAAAAACTCCACACCAAAATTTTCAACAGATCTGCATACTAATAGTTTTTTAAAACAAACTATGCTTTCACTAGCATTTTAAATAATTTTTTATTATATCAGGTGCAGTCATCGTCTATCAAAACTTCACCAGCCACTGACAAGCCATAGCTATCAAATTTTTCAAAAGATTTTTCATTGGTCTAAAATTAAATTAAATCTCAAAAAAGGAAACAATTCAGCACAGAGGTAGAATTTGAAAAGGTTGAATGACGCCAAGACTTTAAGCTGCATCTACAATGTTGCAATATCCCCTTTCTTAAAAAAAAAGGTAAAAAGTACGAAGGAGAAAGAAAAGAAAAAAAAAAAAATATTATCTAGACTAGGAAGCATGTAACGATAAGTACGATAACCCTATAAAAATAAGAAGAAAACAAAATAAGTAAAGAGCAAGTATGTACCCAATACGAATTAAACTAGCTTAGCCTATATCATTAAATAGAAAGCAAACCTAATTAACGACACCGAAGTGCAAAGGATATAGACGAGAGACGAAGATATCTTCATCTTATCGTCATCAGTGCAAGCTCGCAATGTGAAGAAAACATAAAAGATAAAAAATATCAGAGTCCACCTAATTCAATTAATAGTAACCTAACTCAATTAAACCCTAATCTACTACTGTCTATCGTGTAGAAAGAAACCAGGTGTAACCCTAATAAGAATAATATAAGGTCAATACATAAAGATCGACCATAAAGTTAGAACCAAGAACGAAAGTTCAAGGATAAAATAAGAACCTTAGTTCGCGTAATTCAAAGAATTAAAGAATAAGTGGACGAGTCCAATAATAGAAGAAAAAGAAAATAACCTACCATTGAATGGTTAAAGTTAAAAGGTAAGAAATCTAAACAACATCTCTGCCCATCCCAACGGGTTTGATGTTCCATAAAGTTGTATGCAATATTTTATTTAATATTGGGTGCTACTTTTCAAATAAGTTCCATAACACCGAACTTCACTATATAATTCATCGATAAGCATTTATCGACTATGTCTCAACACTATATCAATGAAATTTTTATCGAAAACAGTTTATCGACAGTTACTCATCACTAAAACTGTCAAAACGCTAGCAACGAGTAAATCCTCCAAGAACAAGGAGCCATGACAATTTATTACAAGCATTGACGAACATAAAGATGCAGAAAATTTACCGAACCTCTACCTATGGACAAATCCAAGAATAGCACGGCAATAAAACATTCGTCAGTAAATAGTTCCGTACAGAATAATAATTAATTGTTGGTAATAAAATGGTTTGTGTATCAATATTTTATCAAGAAATTTTTGTTTATGTTAACAACTCTATGGGAATAAGGAATCATTCTAAATGAAATAATTAATGAGATAAAATCGTCAAGAAAAATAAAGAAAATCATTTTAAGATATCCTTAATATGATACTGTCCTGAATGGACTGAATCACAATCCTCAAGTAAATAAATGGTTTTTGAAATGATTCTAGCAACGCGACACTTAATAAAACGTGGAGCAAGCTTTCCAGAGAAATATTCAGCACCAGAAGACCTAGAGAAATTTCGTCTCCATACAGTGTCACCTACATTCAAAGTGATAGCTTTTCGATTGGCATTGTATGCTCGTGAATTACGGAGGAAAGCCAACGAAAGATTATCAGCAACCTTAGCATAAACTTCGCCAAGAGAAGACAGATTCGAGGCGTGACGATTACGACTGTCGGCCAAATTAGAGCCTTGAGTCTGACTATCCGCACGACTAGGATCCATCAAAACTTCTCTACCGAACATTAGAAAGTTAGGTGTAAAACCTGTTGCTAAATTAATACAAGAGTTGAGATAGAGTTTTACTTTAGGTAACATCTTAGACCAATTTCTTTGGTTCTCACCAACTAAAATACTCAAACATGTAACAATACTTTGGTTATAACGTTCAACAGTATTTGCTTGAGGTGAATAATACGGAGTATAAATTGGTGAACCGATATGAAAAGATCTGAGGAAATTTAAAAAATGATTACTACGAAACACCGTAGCATTGTCACAAAGAATAGCACGTGGTACACCAAAATTGAAAAAAATCTCAGATTCTAAAGCTCTAACAATGGTACTAGCATTAACCTTCTTAAGAGGTACAAGCCAAACATATTTAGAAAATACGTCTACCATAGACAAAATATATTTATAACCATAATATGCCATCGGCAAAGGTCCGATTAAATCGACAGAAATCAATTGTAGAGGTAAAGTAACATCTTTGGGATACAGCATTTGACCTCGAGGTTGGGTATTAGCGATTTTGTAAGCCTTGCAAATTTCGCATTGCTTCAAAGTCTCAGTAACATCCCGGAACATATTCGGCCAGTAAAAAATCTCTCTTATCTTGAGATATGACTTAGTGACACCTGGATGTACTGAAGGAAAATCGTTATGTACTTCCCAAATCGCGGATGGTACCTTTTCAGCTGGTAATACAACACGCCAAGGATCTGAAGCCAAAGGAGAAGTGATAGGCATACGTCTTAAAAGAACACCATTCTGAATAACGTAAGCAGGAAACATTTGAGGTGTATCACGAGCGCCTATATAAACCTTTTTATACCATCTATCGGTAGTTTGCTCAGGTCCTTGATCAAAAGTGACCGGGCTAGCATGAATTCTAGATAAGGCATCCGGAACGACGTGATGTGTCCCCTTGCGATGGACAATATCAAAGGTATACTGCGAAATGACCGTTGCCTAGCGAGCTAAACGACCAGAGGGGTTGTCTAGGGTAAGAAGCCACTTCAAAGCCATATGATCGGTAATGACAGAAAACTTCATACCATCAAGGTAACAGCGAAAATGTTTTATAGAATCTAAAACTGATAAGAGTTCGCGTTCAGTAGTACTATAATTACGTTCAGCTTTGGAAAATAAACGAGAATAATAAGCAATAGGATGTTCGACGTTATCAATAATCTGTGAAAGAACAGAACCAAGACCAACAGCTGATGCGTCGCATTGTAAAACGAATGGCTTTGAAAAATCAGGACAAGTCATAACAGGAGTATTTATTAATGCCTGTTTCAACTTCATAAAAGCTTCATCAGCTGCTTCATCCCAATTTATAGGATCTCGACCTTTTTTCTTACCAATAAGAGCGGTGAGAGGTGCAATAATTGAAGAAAAACCATCAACAAAACGCCTATAATATGAACACATTCCGATAAAACCGCGTAGAGATTTAGCTGTGGTAGGAGTTGGAAAATCTCTAATAGCGTCTAGCTTACCTGGGTCAGTTTGTAAACCCTTTTCATTTACTATGTAACCCAAATAATTAAGTTCGCTTTTACAAAATTCACATTTTTTTAAATTAATGGATAAACCAGCTTCTTTAAGTCTGTTCAAAACCTTCCTAAGAAGAGCGAGATGACTGTGAAAATCTTTCGAAACTAAAATCAAATCGTCGACATATCCGAAAACACAGTCGTCGCTAGTCGAAGTGAATTCAAAATTGACAATCATGTCGGTAAGACGCTGCATCTCAGATGCCGCATTTGTAAGACCAAATGGCATCCTAACAAATTCAAATAAACCACGTTGCGGGACAATAAAAGCAGTCTTCTCACAACTCTCCTTATCAGCGAGAGGTATCTGCCAAAAAGCACTCCTAAAATCAAGGGAAGTTATATATCTCGCACCACGAAGATTATCAAGAATATCGTGTATACGAGGGAGAGGATACGAATCCCTAATTGTAACGCTATTCAACTTTCTGCTATCAACACAAAAACGGACGGAACCATCTTTTTTTGTAACCATAACAACAGGACTTGCCCATGGCGAGCGAGAAGGTCGAATAACACCCATTTCGAGCATCTTATCAATCTCTTCATTTAGTATTTTTAATTTAACAGGCGAAAGTGGGTAAAACCTTTGCCTAATTGGCTGACCTGTGGTATTAATCTTGTGAGAAAGCCAGGTCGTTTTTCCAAGACCAATTCTGTCTGAAGAAATAACTTGAAACTCGTCAATGACCTTCTGTAAACTTATCTCTTGTTCAAGTAACAAAACGTTACGGGGATGAATGTAACGGGCGTCACATACACTAGATACTTGTGGGGAAAAATTACTATTGGGAGGAAGAAACATGTTCCCTTTAATATTCTTATTAAAAGCTTTACTAAAAACCGAAGTTAAACCGAATTTGTTCCAAAATTCAATTCCCAAAATGACTGAGGAAGTCATACAACGAGCTACCAAAAACTCATGGACAAAAGTAGTACCATTGAATTGAACTGGGAGAAAAACAGTTCCTAAAATATCAATAGGCGAGTTATTTGCAGAAATAACCCGAGGACAAGAAATATTAGTATCCAATGAAATACCTAGCTCGTGGGTTAAACTTTCACTAACTAAGGACATTTGAGCGCCTGAGTCAAGAAGAGCCTTAACTAAACGATCACATAATAAGATTTCAATAAAAGGTCTGTTATCAGAGGAATCAGTAGTTATCACTGGTGACACTGTATGAGAAAGTTCATGTCGCCGGTATAAATAACATTTTTTAGGATTGCATTTCGGGCAATCCCGTGTTAGAAAACCAGGGGTGCGGCATTTAAAGCACACCATCCCAGGTACTTCTGAACAAGAACGGTAAGAATGACCAGTTTTGTTGCATTTTCGACAAGGTTGGTTTCGATTTAATAAACTGGAAACCGACTTGGAGGGTGTTTCAGGCAAAAAACTTTCAAAATGAAATGCTAGATCAATAAGTGCATCAAGGTCATTAAATTTATGGATGGATAAGCAAGGAGAATATCTTGAATGCATGTTATGGATGATAATTTCCAACAATTTTATCTGGCTAATTGGATTCTCTAAGGTCCAGTTCAAATAAGTAACTTCTATAACAAAGTCTCTTACCGATTGGTTAGATCTTTGTTTCATGTTCCTTAATTTGTGCTCGGTTTTGTATTCAAAATCTGTAGCTCCAAACATTTTCAAAAATAACCGTTTTAATTCAAAATATGTTAAGTCGGGTCGGCGAATAGACCTGAAATATTTTAAAGCTGCCCCGGATAACACCTCATGGAAGCGTTTAATAATGTAATGGTCGGGCAAATCATCCGCCTCCTTATGCTCGTCAATACAGGTGATGAATTCACGAACACAAGTTTCCCCTGTGTACTCAATCTTCCACTTTTTCAGAGAAAATTGCTTTCTAAAAAATCCTGGACAATCCTCGGACATCATTGGAGAAGGGAGATCTGAATGGCTAGACGCCTGAGAACGTCTGGGTGGAATAGGTGGTGCTCTCGAAATAATAGGGCTTTCGCGTCGTGGTGTGTCGCAAATAGAATCCTGTTCCGCCATGGTTTAAAAATGTAGCAGTTGAAAAACAAGGAAAACGACTAAACCAACAAACAGCCTTCCAAACCAAGCTTACCTTTATACTCGATGTCTATTCATTCAAACAAACAAGCACACGTAGAGAATCTAAACTACAACTAGCTATAGATATGAAATGAAATTCAGGGGAAAAGAAAATGTTGAAAAGAGATAAAAGTTTTATGTTTCTATAGTTTCAGGGTTATTTCAAATAAATTATGTTTATAACAATTATAGAAAATTATCTGGAACGTTGATAGTTTCTGACGTATATGGAACATTCGAGACTTTAAAAATCGACAAATGTGCTTTTCTACCACTTCGTAATTATCAGGAATCTGGAACAGAGGTAGAAAATGAAAAATTTTTGTTCGAAAAGAACAACCACACACACAGTTGAAAAAAAAAATAATAGTCAATTTAATTATGAAGATGAAAAAGTACTTACTTTTGTTCGGGCGCCATATTGTAGCGAAATAAAAATTCTGAGATTCGCCAACGTACACGTAAATTTTTTATTTATAAGTTATATCAAAAACGTAAAAAAAAGGAACGTACAAAAGGTATAAAAAGACAGAAGGTAATTTAAATACAAAAAAAGGTAGTGCTGAATTTTAAAAAAAAGGAAAAAAAATTAATTAAAAAAAAACGAAAGGAAACCTAGGCACGGTTCTTTAAATTTAATGGGTAAAAATAAGCCTGAATATGTGGTTGCAACCAAAAATTGGCCTAGGAGCGACTCCTCAAATTGCCTAGATAATGCGGCGCTAGGTAGGCTTTTTAACTCCTAGTCAATGTGGTCAAATGAAAAATAGGAAACAGGTACTTAAACTAAATATAAAAACAACCGTTGAATAATTTAATCTTCGACGAATTAATTTTGGAGCACGACGAGTACGGAACCAAACGGCTCTGGACGGTCTGTCCTGGGACCGATATCGTCGTCTGATCGATATCGGTACACTGTAAATATTAAATATCCGCTTTAGGTATAACTAACATTAACCATATAATTAGGAAAAACTCCACACCAAAATTTTCAACAGATCTGCATACTAATAGTTTTTTAAAACAAACTATGCTTTCACTAGCATTTTAAATAATTTTTTATTATATCAGGTGCAGTCATCGTCTATCAAAACTTCACCAGCCACTGACAAGCCATAGCTATCAAATTTTTCAAAAGATTTTTCATTGGTCTAAAATTAAATTAAATCTCAAAAAAGGAAACAATTCAGCACAGAGGTAGAATTTGAAAAGGTTGAATGACGCCAAGACTTTAAGCTGCATCTACAATGTTGCAATATCCCCTTTCTTAAAAAAAAAGGTAAAAAGTACGAAGGAGAAAGAAAAGAAAAAAAAAAAAATATTATCTAGACTAGGAAGCATGTAACGATAAGTACGATAACCCTATAAAAATAAGAAGAAAACAAAATAAGTAAAGAGCAAGTATGTACCCAATACGAATTAAACTAGCTTAGCCTATATCATTAAATAGAAAGCAAACCTAATTAACGACACCGAAGTGCAAAGGATATAGACGAGAGACGAAGATATCTTCATCTTATCGTCATCAGTGCAAGCTCGCAATGTGAAGAAAACATAAAAGATAAAAAATATCAGAGTCCACCTAATTCAATTAATAGTAACCTAACTCAATTAAACCCTAATCTACTACTGTCTATCGTGTAGAAAGAAACCAGGTGTAACCCTAATAAGAATAATATAAGGTCAATACATAAAGATCGACCATAAAGTTAGAACCAAGAACGAAAGTTCAAGGATAAAATAAGAACCTTAGTTCGCGTAATTCAAAGAATTAAAGAATAAGTGGACGAGTCCAATAATAGAAGAAAAAGAAAATAACCTACCATTGAATGGTTAAAGTTAAAAGGTAAGAAATCTAAACAACATCTCTGCCCATCCCAACGGGTTTGATGTTCCATAAAGTTGTATGCAATATTTTATTTAATATTGGGTGCTACTTTTCAAATAAGTTCCATAACACCGAACTTCACTATATAATTCATCGATAAGCATTTATCGACTATGTCTCAACACTATATCAATGAAATTTTTATCGAAAACAGTTTATCGACAGTTACTCATCACTAAAACTGTCAAAACGCTAGCAACGAGTAAATCCTCCAAGAACAAGGAGCCATGACAATTTATTACAAGCATTGACGAACATAAAGATGCAGAAAATTTACCGAACCTCTACCTATGGACAAATCCAAGAATAGCACGGCAATAAAACATTCGTCAGTAAATAGTTCCGTACAGAATAATAATTAATTGTTGGTAATAAAATGGTTTGTGTATCAATATTTTATCAAGAAATTTTTGTTTATGTTAACAACTCTATGGGAATAAGGAATCATTCTAAATGAAATAATTAATGAGATAAAATCGTCAAGAAAAATAAAGAAAATCATTTTAAGATATCCTTAATATGATACTGTCCTGAATGGACTGAATCACAATCCTCAAGTAAATAAATGGTTTTTGAAATGATTCTAGCAACGCGACACTTAATAAAACGTGGAGCAAGCTTTCCAGAGAAATATTCAGCACCAGAAGACCTAGAGAAATTTCGTCTCCATACAGTGTCACCTACATTCAAAGTGATAGCTTTTCGATTGGCATTGTATGCTCGTGAATTACGGAGGAAAGCCAACGAAAGATTATCAGCAACCTTAGCATAAACTTCGCCAAGAGAAGACAGATTCGAGGCGTGACGATTACGACTGTCGGCCAAATTAGAGCCTTGAGTCTGACTATCCGCACGACTAGGATCCATCAAAACTTCTCTACCGAACATTAGAAAGTTAGGTGTAAAACCTGTTGCTAAATTAATACAAGAGTTGAGATAGAGTTTTACTTTAGGTAACATCTTAGACCAATTTCTTTGGTTCTCACCAACTAAAATACTCAAACATGTAACAATACTTTGGTTATAACGTTCAACAGTATTTGCTTGAGGTGAATAATACGGAGTATAAATTGGTGAACCGATATGAAAAGATCTGAGGAAATTTAAAAAATGATTACTACGAAACACCGTAGCATTGTCACAAAGAATAGCACGTGGTACACCAAAATTGAAAAAAATCTCAGATTCTAAAGCTCTAACAATGGTACTAGCATTAACCTTCTTAAGAGGTACAAGCCAAACATATTTAGAAAATACGTCTACCATAGACAAAATATATTTATAACCATAATATGCCATCGGCAAAGGTCCGATTAAATCGACAGAAATCAATTGTAGAGGTAAAGTAACATCTTTGGGATACAGCATTTGACCTCGAGGTTGGGTATTAGCGATTTTGTAAGCCTTGCAAATTTCGCATTGCTTCAAAGTCTCAGTAACATCCCGGAACATATTCGGCCAGTAAAAAATCTCTCTTATCTTGAGATATGACTTAGTGACACCTGGATGTACTGAAGGAAAATCGTTATGTACTTCCCAAATCGCGGATGGTACCTTTTCAGCTGGTAATACAACACGCCAAGGATCTGAAGCCAAAGGAGAAGTGATAGGCATACGTCTTAAAAGAACACCATTCTGAATAACGTAAGCAGGAAACATTTGAGGTGTATCACGAGCGCCTATATAAACCTTTTTATACCATCTATCGGTAGTTTGCTCAGGTCCTTGATCAAAAGTGACCGGGCTAGCATGAATTCTAGATAAGGCATCCGGAACGACGTGATGTGTCCCCTTGCGATGGACAATATCAAAGGTATACTGCGAAATGACCGTTGCCTAGCGAGCTAAACGACCAGAGGGGTTGTCTAGGGTAAGAAGCCACTTCAAAGCCATATGATCGGTAATGACAGAAAACTTCATACCATCAAGGTAACAGCGAAAATGTTTTATAGAATCTAAAACTGATAAGAGTTCGCGTTCAGTAGTACTATAATTACGTTCAGCTTTGGAAAATAAACGAGAATAATAAGCAATAGGATGTTCGACGTTATCAATAATCTGTGAAAGAACAGAACCAAGACCAACAGCTGATGCGTCGCATTGTAAAACGAATGGCTTTGAAAAATCAGGACAAGTCATAACAGGAGTATTTATTAATGCCTGTTTCAACTTCATAAAAGCTTCATCAGCTGCTTCATCCCAATTTATAGGATCTCGACCTTTTTTCTTACCAATAAGAGCGGTGAGAGGTGCAATAATTGAAGAAAAACCATCAACAAAACGCCTATAATATGAACACATTCCGATAAAACCGCGTAGAGATTTAGCTGTGGTAGGAGTTGGAAAATCTCTAATAGCGTCTAGCTTACCTGGGTCAGTTTGTAAACCCTTTTCATTTACTATGTAACCCAAATACTTAAGTTCGCTTTTACAAAATTCACATTTTTTTAAATTAATGGATAAACCAGCTTCTTTAAGTCTGTTCAAAACCTTCCTAAGAAGAGCGAGATGACTGTGAAAATCTTTCGAAACTAAAATCAAATCGTCGACATATCCGAAAACACAGTCGTCGCTAGTCGAAGTGAATTCAAAATTGACAATCATGTCGGTAAGACGCTGCATCTCAGATGCCGCATTTGTAAGACCAAATGGCATCCTAACAAATTCAAATAAACCACGTTGCGGGACAATAAAAGCAGTCTTCTCACAACTCTCCTTATCAGCGAGAGGTATCTGCCAAAAAGCACTCCTAAAATCAAGGGAAGTTATATATCTCGCACCACGAAGATTATCAAGAATATCGTGTATACGAGGGAGAGGATACGAATCCCTAATTGTAACGCTATTCAACTTTCTGCTATCAACACAAAAACGGACGGAACCATCTTTTTTTGTAACCATAACAACAGGACTTGCCCATGGCGAGCGAGAAGGTCGAATAACACCCATTTCGAGCATCTTATCAATCTCTTCATTTAGTATTTTTAATTTAACAGGCGAAAGTGGGTAAAACCTTTGCCTAATTGGCTGACCTGTGGTATTAATCTTGTGAGAAAGCCAGGTCGTTTTTCCAAGACCAATTCTGTCTGAAGAAATAACTTGAAACTCGTCAATGACCTTCTGTAAACTTATCTCTTGTTCAAGTAACAAAACGTTACGGGGATGAATGTAACGGGCGTCACATACACTAGATACTTGTGGGGAAAAATTACTATTGGGAGGAAGAAACATGTTCCCTTTAATATTCTTATTAAAAGCTTTACTAAAAACCGAAGTTAAACCGAATTTGTTCCAAAATTCAATTCCCAAAATGACTGAGGAAGTCATACAACGAGCTACCAAAAACTCATGGACAAAAGTAGTACCATTGAATTGAACTGGGAGAAAAACAGTTCCTAAAATATCAATAGGCGAGTTATTTGCAGAAATAACCCGAGGACAAGAAATATTAGTATCCAATGAAATACCTAGCTCGTGGGTTAAACTTTCACTAACTAAGGACATTTGAGCGCCTGAGTCAAGAAGAGCCTTAACTAAACGATCACATAATAAGATTTCAATAAAAGGTCTGTTATCAGAGGAATCAGTAGTTATCACTGGTGACACTGTATGAGAAAGTTCATGTCGCCGGTATAAATAACATTTTTTTAGGATTGCATTTCGGGCAATCCCGTGTTAGAAAACCAGGGGTGCGGCATTTAAAGCACACCATCCCAGGTACTTCTGAACAAGAACGGTAAGAATGACCAGTTTTGTTGCATTTTCGACAAGGTTGGTTTCGATTTAATAAACTGGAAACCGACTTGGAGGGTGTTTCAGGCAAAAAACTTTCAAAATGAAATGCTAGATCAATAAGTGCATCAAGGTCATTAAATTTATGGATGGATAAGCAAGGAGAATATCTTGAATGCATGTTATGGATGATAATTTCCAACAATTTTATCTGGCTAATTGGATTCTCTAAGGTCCAGTTCAAATAAGTAACTTCTATAACAAAGTCTCTTACCGATTGGTTAGATCTTTGTTTCATGTTCCTTAATTTGTGCTCGGTTTTGTATTCAAAATCTGTAGCTCCAAACATTTTCAAAAATAACCGTTTTAATTCAAAATATGTTAAGTCGGGTCGGCGAATAGACCTGAAATATTTTAAAGCTGCCCCGGATAACACCTCATGGAAGCGTTTAATAATGTAATGGTCGGGCAAATCATCCGCCTCCTTATGCTCGTCAATACAGGTGATGAATTCACCAACACAAGTTTCCCCTGTGTACTCAATCTTCCACTTTTTCAGAGAAAATTGCTTTCTAAAAAATCCTGGACAATCCTCGGACTTCATTGGAGAAGGGAGATCTGAATGGCTAGACGCCTGAGAACGTCTGGGTGGAATAGGTGGTGCTCTCGAAATAATAGGGCTTTCGCGTCGTGGTGTGTCGCAAATAGAATCCTGTTCCGCCATGGTTTAAAAATGTAGCAGTTGAAAAACAAGGAAAACGACTAAACCAACAAACAGCCTTCCAAACCAAGCTTACCTTTATACTCGATGTCTATTCATTCAAACAAACAAGCACACGTAGAGAATCTAAACTACAACTAGCTATAGATATGAAATGAAATTCAGGGGAAAAGAAAATGTTGAAAAGAGATAAAAGTTTTATGTTTCTATAGTTTCAGGGTTATTTCAAATAAATTATGTTTATAACAATTATAGAAAATTATCTGGAACGTTGATAGTTTCTGACGTATATGGAACATTCGAGACTTTAAAAATCGACAAATGTGCTTTTCTACCACTTCGTAATTATCAGGAATCTGGAACAGAGGTAGAAAATGAAAAATTTTTGTTCGAAAAGAACAACCACACACACAGTTGAAAAAAAAAATAATAGTCAATTTAATTATGAAGATGAAAAAGTACTTACTTTTGTTCGGGCGCCATATTGTAGCGAAATAAAAATTCTGAGATTCGCCAACGTACACGTAAATTTTTTATTTATAAGTTATATCAAAAACGTAAAAAAAAGGAACGTACAAAAGGTATAAAAAGACAGAAGGTAATTTAAATACAAAAAAAGGTAGTGCTGAATTTTAAAAAAAAGGAAAAAAATTTAATTAAAAAAAAACGAAAGGAAACCTAGGCACGGTTCTTTAAATTTAATGGGTAAAAATAAGCCTGAATATGTGGTTGCAACCAAAAATTGGCCTAGGAGCGACTCCTCAAATTGCCTAGATAATGCGGCGCTAGGTAGGCTTTTTAACTCCTAGTCAATGTGGTCAAATGAAAAATAGGAAACAGGTACTTAAACTAAATATAAAAACAACCGTTGAATAATTTAATCTTCGACGAATTAATTTTGGAGCACGACGAGTACGGAACCAAACGGCTCTGGACGGTCTGTCCTGGGACCGATATCGTCGTCTGATCGATATCGGTACACTGTAAATATTAAATATCCGCTTTAGGTATAACTAACATTAACCATATAATTAGGAAAAACTCCACACCAAAATTTTCAACAGATCTGCATACTAATAGTTTTTTAAAACAAACTATGCTTTCACTAGCATTTTAAATAATTTTTTATTATATCAGGTGCAGTCATCGTCTATCAAAACTTCACCAGCCACTGACAAGCCATAGCTATCAAATTTTTCAAAAGATTTTTCATTGGTCTAAAATTAAATTAAATCTCAAAAAAGGAAACAATTCAGCACAGAGGTAGAATTTGAAAAGGTTGAATGACGCCAAGACTTTAAGCTGCATCTACAATGCTGCAGCTTGTACATCCGGTTACTTCAGCATTCAGTCAGTCTGGTGGCTAGCTTACACAGTGCGAGCTGCTGCCTAGACAGTAGAGACGGACTACCTACTCTTAAGCCAGTAGCTCAGCTCACTTGAGCTGTCTTCATGATGACAGTAGCTGGCTAACCCACCACACATTCCCGACCACTGCAACTCCTGAAAGCCAGAATCAACAGTGGAGACCACTAGAAAAACGCCGAGCCAATGAAGCCCGACGGAGGAAAAATTAAAACCAGTAATTGATCATTTTGGCAAATGGTTCTCCACAAGCCTAAAGAAAAATAATTTACTCTCAAAGTTACCATGACCTGTGAGAAATTGGGCAACACAGTGATTCACCTCCAGCCATGTCCTATCCGGCCGCTCACGAACGGACGGAAAAAACTGGTAGAGGTGTCGGCCTTTGATGGAATTTTCCCACCTACATTCCATTCGGGAAAAATATCCTCCCAGACGTCAGTCTGGGGTTTTAGTAGCTGACCAGTATCTTGTGAGGCGCAGCACATAAAAAAAATACAGGTTCCGCTCACAACTGCTTGGCTGACACTGGTGAGCTACTGCTAAACGCGTTAGAATGATGCGAGTGATGTCCGAGCTGCTGCTATGAACGAGTTGATAACAAATAAAATTGAACTACAACTACTACGCCGTCGCGCACACACCCGCATTTCTCAAAACAGAACGTACTACACAATCGATTATAAACCTTATCCTTTCAAACACAGCGTGCATTTAATATGCACCGTATAACTTACCCACACAAAAACAACGGACGTTATCGTCCATATTTATACTGTGCTATCGTTGTGCTGTGCAAAAGCAATTTATTTTCCATATGCGCTAGAGGCTGACTAAATTAGAAAGTTCGAAGTAAAGTACAAAATATACCTATTCACATGCCAGTAGCACACAGATCAACTAAGCTGTCTTCACGATTATAGTAGCTGACCAGTCTCTTGCGAGGCGCAGCACATAAAAAATACAGGTTCTGCTCGCAACTGCCTGGCTGACACTGGTGAGCGATGTCCGAGCTGCTGCCATGTACGAGTTACTGTCGGCGAGCAGGCGAGTGATAACAAACAATATTGAAGTCAGTCGGTTGCGAGCTACAGCAGCGACTCGGCAAGCTGACTCGCACGCTAGCTCGCTCTGTATTACTAGCAATAAGCCTTTCTTGTCACACAAAAAACCGAAAAGCAATTTAGCTTTCACAACGCCCGTTTTCATAGATATATTATTCTAAGCGACCTTCATATTGGCAGTATCGCTTTTACGGACATCTCAAAACCAACACAGGAAATTAAAGTTCAACCGTTTTAAATCATACACTCTGATACGCTTCTCGGATGATAGTTATTGCAGTGTATGTTTTAGGTTATTGGTACTTTTGCCATGGTTCAAAGGCACGTATGTAGTGGGATAAGTTTTTATATCGCGACTTAATAGAGTTATTAGTAAGAACGTTTATATATATCTAACTGAGGGACAAATATCTCTTCTCTCTCTTCTGGAGTTAGGAATTTCAGACAATGTATGGACCTTCGCGTCTTCTTCTTCCTATTGTGTGGGTTGTAAGTTCTAACGACACCCTAGTTGCAGAGGTTCTAAACCGCCTCAAGGGCCTTTGACATTGTTTAACGACCGCCATTTGCCGGGACCACCGGTTTATACGTTCCGAAGCACGGAATCATCTTTTTATCAGACAATCAGGTGATCAAGGCCTGCAATGTCCTAGCCAAACTGGAAAAAACTTTACAAAGTATGCTGCCTATGGGAATAGAATCCACGACCACCAGGTCTCATGGCACGCGCCTTAACCTCTCGATCACGGAGGCAGTTAGTAACACGTCATCTTCCAAGTCTCTCTAGTCTTTAGGGGTGGTTTTTGCGCGCCTGCAAAGAATTGAAGACGAAGTACCTAAGCATATTTTTAAATAAAATTTGACTATTGCCAACATCTTTCCTGCAACTCCATTAGCTAGGCGCAGTCTTTGATGCATACTATTGCTATAAAGACTGCACTAAGCCGGTTGAAGATGATCCGTATTAAGTGGCAACGGCAGGTAGGTAATGAAGAAAAAAACCGTTCAAGTGCGAGTCGGACTCTCACATAAAGGGTTCTCGTACCATAAACCGAAAACAACATATTTTTTGTATGAAAGCCACCTTTAATTTTTAATTTAATTTTAGGTTTTATTATTTTTTGTTACAGCGGCTAAAGAAATACACACTCTGATAATTTCAACTCTCTGCCTATTACGGGTCTTAAGATACAGCCCGGTGACAGGCACACGGACGGGGGTTGTACGGCCGTTGGTTACCCATTGGGTACGGAACCCTACTAAATACTTTTTAATTTTGAAAGGCTCGTGTTAAACGATAATCTAACATGATGGAAACCAATGATGTTGTCGAAGATTGAGCACTCTTTCCTAGAAGTAACCTATTGGTTCATGATTTAAAGACCCCAAGGTTGCAGTTATAAGAAAACACGGACCGAGAATTCTACTCCTTAACTGTACGCTGTGTTGTTGCTATGCAAAAGTTAACTCTATCATAACAGCAATTAAGATAGTTGCTTACAGTGTAATAAGCAAAGGCCTTTAACATTTGTTTGTTCTTCCAAGCGAAAACTGGTAACGATATTGTACCAACGAACTTTTGAACAAGTTCCTGATCAAATTTAACTGTTGTAAGAGATACAAGTGCTTGTGGGAACTTTATCAAGTATATTTTCTCCATTCAAGTGTACCGGTGGTTTCATTTTCATGCACGTAGATTTCACCCGCTACTCGCCTCTTTATTAAAAAATTCTCTTTGTTTCTTTAAAAACCATTGAAACGTGAAACTGTGATTAAAATTCGGTTTGTAGATTTTTCTTTAGGTTTTTCTGAAAAATCTCAACGTTAAATAAGACACTGCAGAAGGCTCTTAATAATTTAATAATGCACTTTATGATTCTAAGATAGGTAATTTAAGTAGGACTTAAACTATTGCGCTAGAGTTACTTTTTGACACGCTTTACAATTAGGATCTAAGTCACAGCGACATACATGGAACGGGAAGGATCCGTCAAAGTATTTGCTATAGTCCCACAGTACCGACACACTGCCACTTGTGCGCGACTCATGGGAGTCGTTAGTAAGCAGCACAGATTCACAATATACTTGATCACCCAACAACACCGCCACCACAGTAATTAGCTCACCGTTATAATCTATTTTACATTTCCACGGAGTGAACGCCATATACAAGTGTATCTGTGTAATTTTCACAACAATAATTTGCTTCGCTCCGCTCTTCAGAGTCAATATTTCTTCCGGTTCCATGACCCTGGGGCAGAAAGTGGGCCCTGCCATTATGGCGGAGTACTCTTTGGGGAAAATTATATTATCGTTGCCGCATGATTGCTTGGTGCATTTACTCTTCGTGACACACCACGTGCAGAAACTTTTGGATATACATGCGGAACAGGAAGATATTTTCTTACATTCCTCTTGTTTGGGGTCGCTAACTGGGTCTTCAAAACTTGGAGTTACAACTGCCAGAACTAGCAAAGCTGCTATTTTCGTTTTGCACAACATCTTGAATTTCTGGAGCTGAAACAAAAGGCGGAACATTTGAAGTCAACTATGCTTTGTCAACATTCCTTACTTTTGCTCATTATACTGTTTACAGAACAAGGGATGTAATTACTTCACTGCTAATAAACTACTCTAGGAATAGCTATACAAAACGACTTACCAGGAGTAAATATGAATATGCAATGGCACTTCAATAATGCATAAACTATTATTAATCTAATGCGTTAATTGCCCATAAAGTTTATGTGAAGGTTAACAACAACAAATAAGTATCTATATACTCTAATCTATCAGGTCATCAACGCTACTGATAAGGTCACGTGAAATTTTCCAATGCATTGTCAGCTAAATACTACAGAGCTTTGTTAATGTGTTTCAAATTATCTTTAATGGAAATCTGAACATTTTCAAAGCGGAAAGTTTTGGGTGATGGGCAGTTATAAAAAGCTACTAGAGTATACGTTAGATACTATTATTAACCCACTTCAATAAGGACGAATTTTTCAGTTCGTCGGATTTTTTTTTTTGTATGTTGCCTGATTACTCGAAGAAGGCAGGACCGATTTAGAAAAAGTTTTTTTTTTTCTGTTTAAAAAGGTTTGAACTCCCAGATGGTCCCATGTACTCATCGAATCAGTATCTCATCAGAGTCAGGATCTGATGACAACTGAAGAGTTGAAAATACACTGGAAGCGATTTTGAATTTGGAAGAGTTATTTTATGTCTAAATTACATACTAAAGCCATGATTTGATGAAATCCTGTAAGCCTTACTAGATAAATTACCTGTATAATAAACTGTGGGAATACGTTGCAGTGAAACTGTAGGTACTTATAAGGGCAAAAGTTACGCAAAAACGAGGGAAATATATTGCCATCATAAGACGAAGATGTCTTTGCCTTATGATGCCAACATACGAAAGGAATGAAAAAGAAAATAAATAGCAAAGGCATAATATATTTAAGCATGGGCTATTTTTATATAATAAATAAAAAATAAAACTTTACCCCAAACTAGGAATTTCTCCTATATCGTGGGTGCGTTTACAAACATACAAAAACACAAACACAAACAGCCAGACCCGGAACAACTATCTGTAGGCCATACAAATAGTTGTTCCGTGCGGAAATGGAACCCACGACACGCCGTCCCATTAAGGCGGGGTTGCAGTACTTTTTAAGATTTTTGAACGTCTGAAAATCTAATTAATTATAAGTTTTTTAATAAAAAAAAATCATTACATAAAAATTGAACATACCCTCTAGTAAATCGTAAAGATAGAAACGCGATTTAGAGTGATTGGCTCGATACTTTTTTTTATCAAACATGACATTAAATTACAATTTTAAACGTGTACTGCTAAGAGATTTCATCACGAATATATAAAAGTTATATCAATAGATAGAGCTTTTTATTTTGAAGTAAATGTTGAAACCATATTGTATAATTTCTTTATCAGTTTTCGCCAAGAAGAAAAAACAATCAAAATTTAGGCATTATTTCGCTCGACATCGACAGTCGCTGTTGTTCGTCAAAACACACAGTACTGCAACCTCGCCTTAAACAGTTTTAGAAATAAATTGAGCAACCACCGTATTCACCGTAGTATTTTTGGTTTTATTCCTTTTCTTTTAACATTGACTTCCGAAATTAAAGTTATTTTATTTTAAACTTTGTAGTAGGTATTTTGTTTGGAAGTCGGTTTTATTTTTTTGTAAAAAAGTTTTTATTTTTTCACTTTTAAGTGGTGAAACTTGGACGACGTCATCGTCTATGCAGAAATAGAAATAAGCAGAAATGCTCATAAAATAAAAACTACTGAGCCAAACTGAATCCATTTTTGGCGGGACCAAACGGCAAGTATGTTGCACCGAACCAAAAAAGAATTATATAAATCGGATCAGAAACCTCAGTGTGATCGGTATGTACACATAAAAAAACACCCACCGAATTGAGAACCTCCTTTTTTGGAAGTCGGTTAAAAACAAGTGAAATGCATTAGATACTTAGACGATTTTATCAATTTAATAGAACCTTTTGTGTGTCCCAACAATTTGATACCTAGTTCACTTTAGCATCGACTTCTGCAGTATTTAAATATTATGTGAATTTCAGTTTATTTTTTAACACTGCAACCGACTTCATTTTCATTCAATTTTAATTGCTAGTTAAACGTTAGTATGTTTTTATTGGAACTAACCGTAAACAGAGAAAAGTTGGACCATTTCAATACCCAATCAAGGTTTTTAAAGTGAGGTTGTTTAGCACTTTATAGACGGACCTATAAAAGAAAGTTAGTACGTATTAAATACTACTTCGCGTGCTGAAGGCTTTTACCTCACCTAAGCTTGGTACTTCAAGAGAGTGGGCACGGTACAACATAATTATCTTGATATTCCAGAAAGACATGTTTCATGCTTCCATCATAGTGCCGCAAATATGAATATTTATCCAAGGACTTTTGGTTAGTGGAATTTGCCGATAGTTACCACATTTTAATGTGTATTTTTGTAGCAAAATCATTTAGCATAGAGTGAAGTCTAGACGCAGAATACATTTTAAGTTCTTTCCCAATATCTTAACGTTTAGACGTCTCACGTCGGCTCTCAGACCTATAAAATGCATCTAAATAATCGACTGCAGAAATGGTGAATACGAATGCCCTCGAGGGCTACCGGGCATCGCTATATCCAAGAGTTGGGTCAGATTTTTGAGCATACGCGAAAACTATCACAATAATTTGTGATAGATTCGTGTGACAAACTAAAGGATACGCCTTCAAGCGAGCAGGTAGATTGCCCATTTCTGCAATTTAAAATCTTTTGCACTGGGAATATAAGGGAAAGGAAAATGGAAACGCGTTCAGTCACAATTAAAAAGGTTGCTGGAGGCCGCATATAGAAATCAACCAGGTATTCACGCTGCAAAAAACTCTATGACTATGAGACGTCGTATCCGCTTGAGCGGACACGGGGTCTACTTTGCTACCATTTAACAATTTGACGTAGACCGCGGCAACGGTCGCATTCCGACCTTTCCAGCAAAAACTACATCTGTTGTCAAATTATGTCCATTTCTGTCTAACACACGGTATTTCAATCCTTTTGCTCTTTTCCACTCGATTTTTTGACATTTCATACATGCTAAAAATACAAAATACGCCACGGGCGAGTCCATTTTTAAAAAGAAATTAAATTTTTAGTCAGTCTGTGCTATGACGCGAGTTGCGCAATGACGTAGCTGTCGAATAAACTTGTTTATAATGTTGTTTGTGAGTGAATTAGTGTTATGTAATGTTTTATGGGTGCCTTGTGATGTGATTAATGTGTGTGCAAGTGAAAATAAACATGTTGGTAAGTATTAGCATGTTTTTTTATGATTTTCCTATCCCTTGTTACACAAGGCGTCCATGTTGTCAGAACGCTATCGTAATTGATTAATTATTAAGTCTAGCTACTTGTTCTGACTAAAAAGTAATTATTATCGCATTTTATGTTTACTGGGCAATAGATTTCAGCCAAAACATAAACAAAACAAACGAAATTTACGTTATGATTAGAATTTTTGTTCCGTGGGTCGGAAGGTAAATAATGCAAAATGGCGGGAAATGGCTAATGTTTGGTGGTAGTTTTTTTTTTTTTTATATATGTTTTTGTACGGTGGAGTATGTTGTTTGTTATTTATCGTTTTTAGATATAACCCAGCTACCCATACAAGTCATAAAATATATATGTTATCGATTTACTTTTTAAATTATTCCTGTTCAAAGTTCACATAATGTGTTTTTTTCACCAATATTCAATGTTTACAAATTAGTTAAAAAATATAGAAACTAACCGTTATCATACACTTAACGTAAGTTTAAAGAGCAGTTTATCAGCATTACAAATAACTAAACACTTGAGCGGTATCTTTAGTAGAAGGCCACTAAAAAATATTTACGTTAACATAAACATCTGGCGTACAGCTGCGCGCGCTTTGATATTTGACCCCGGGCGGTCGACGTCATCACGTGACATGTGCCCGGACCGTGCAAGCGGGTATGTGGTCGCGAACCTCAGTAGTGAGAGTAAGACGAAGAAGAAGATTTGGATAAGAGTATTTAGCAATAGATGGCGGGAGATTGGAGAATAGTATTTTTACACACTGTGCCACTTTAGTTGTCAGACCACTTCATCTATCCAAAGACTAAAACACATCAATTTTAATAAAAGTAATAAGTATTATGAACATTTGAATTATTAAAAAAATAAAATATTATTCATTATCATAATTCATAACCTTAATATAAATAATAGCAGTCGCACAGGTCGATCTTCAAGGTTAAGCGACGCTTGCCGAGGTTGGTCTGTGGATGGGTGACCATCTTAATATACCGAGTTTCCTCCGTGCCTCGTAAAGCACATTAAGTTGTTGGTCCCGGCTGTCATTTGGAGATCTTTGGTAGTCTTTAAGGGTAGTCAGAAGCCAGAAAATCTGACACCAGTCTTGCCAAGGAGTACCGTGTTACCCAGTTAATGGGTAGTGAAGGTCTGGTAGGCAGCCGCTCCGCGTGAAATACTGGTATTCAGCTGAATCCGATTTGACTGGAAGCCGACTCCAACATAGTTGGGAAAAGGCTAGGAAAATGATGATGAACATAGATATAATATTTTATATATATTTCTATGATTATGACGCATGACGTACTTTGAAACATCCAGAAGCAAGCGTAGCTCGACCTTTGTGTTTCAAAGATGGCATAGAATGGAACAGTGACATTGATTTGATACGTGAACCTTATTAACAGTGTTTTTAACAATTATTTTTATTTATTTTAATTGTACCTATTATCTTAATGAATTATTTAAAAAAATTGCGTCTAGAGGTAGTTTATAGCGAGTACGTTCAGTGATGTTCCAAATACAACGGCTAACCGATTGTTATTCCACATTGGTAGGACAATAATAGATGCGGTATGACATTGTGGTTTATCGGAAAATGATAACGTGCTTACGTGCACTCAGCACGTGTTTGGTACATATGGGAAGCGTGACGACCAATAATATACTTTGGGGTTATCACTAGAACTCTGACCTAGGAAACAAGAAATTCCTGACAGTTGTTGTATATTTGATATTGGACCTATCAGGCACTATCAGCTGATGTTTGATGGCCGCCGCTAATCAATCGACCTTTGACGTATAGCTGTCCCAATCTACATCAACACTTTTTTTTTTTTTAAGGATGGGAAATCAAATGACTCCTCCCGCTCTGGGTAAAACAGGAGGGAGTGTCAGACTCCTACTGACTAAAACCCATCCGTGTTCCTCCTAATGCCCTTTGCGTTCCAGGGCCGCGGTGACTCTTTCGAACAGATTCCGGAACCCCGGCAGGATCTACATCTACACTAATATTATAAAGAGAAAAGATTTGTTTGTTTGAATTGAACGAAACTACTGGACCGATTTGAAAAATTATTTCAGTGTTAGATAGCCAATTTATCAAGGAAGGTTATAGGCTACATATTTATATCATCACGCTAAGACAAATAGGAGCGGAGCAATAATGTAAAATGTGAATGTGTGTGAGTGTGTTTATAAGGCGCCATCTACACAAGCGAGTGTATCGTGGAGATGCCACTTCATTCTATAACAAAATCAAAAAGTGTCGACTCATCGCGGCGATGCAAAAAGTTACAGTCAATTTATCGCATCGCGTCCGCGAGACGACCCGCTTTCGCAAAGCCCTCGCCGGGGCCTACTCGCAGACACTCGTGGCCAAACTTTCTCAACAAAGAAACTTTTATACAAAAAATTAAACACGACTTCAAAAAAGAATAACTCTACACACTGCCATATTTCAGTGTTTCTGTTTTTTTTAAACAAAACCTTGAAGTCGATTATAAACCACTGTGCACTAAGTTGTTGCGGACATGCGGATATCTGTCGCAAATCGACGATACATGGACAGGAGAAAAATTGTATCGTGGAGATCAACCGACGATGGACGACTCGTGGCTATACACTCGCTCGTGCGGCTCGCTTAATAGTTTTGATGTCAAACAAAACCTTGTAGTAGTTATATGAGCATTAAGAATCCTCATTTTGTCCTCTAAAATACGATATTACTTGAGCAAATTGATTGCGCAGATCATAAAATAGTGGTAGCATCATCGCTGGCTAGAAGTTGACTTTAATAAATTGAGATAAAGAATAAAATTTATCTAGCACAAACATGAAACACGTGCGGACCCTACATAGAAATAACAAAAGAACATAGGGTCTTTTTGGCGCAGTTCGGGTAAACATGGTTTGGAAACTATGGTAGGTAGATAAACTTGCAAAAAGTTTATTGACCTTCCCCTAATATAGTCGTCGCGTCGCGTCGTAGTTACTCGAACAATATAATTATTATGAACCGTTTTTTCATTACTAGAAAACGTACAAGATCACGATAGAAGTCCATTCAGGACAGCTTTATGTCTTTATTCCTGTTTACGTGAGTCAATGACCGTTATTGCACATTTATCTGGTGACTACCATAGTGTGTCACGACCTCACTAAAAGGTCCATTTCAGCGATATGTCAGACATTGCACTCTGACACTGGTTTTCAAATGAACCTTTCAAAGCAATCAAAACAAGTGTGTGCTACAATGCGATTCAAATAAGAATAGGATCGACTTAGCACCATATTGTGACGTCATTGCTGTCAATTCAAACCAATTAGGTAGGGTGAGCAAAGCAAGATTATTATTTTTTAATCATTATTTTCAAATATTGAGTGAAATAAGTAATATAGTGACTTTAAATAATTACATATTATATTTAGCTAATTTACTTCTTTAGACGTTTTTGTTTAATATTAATTTAATACTTATTTAAACAAAGTAAAATAAACCGTTATTGATATGCAACTAAGTTTTCTATACAAACCGTACTTTCAGGATATATTTGATAGATAGAAGTCATTCGACGTTCCTATTCTTATTTGAAACGCATTGTAAATTTTAATACCAAAGATTGAAGTCCTTAAAGATTTGGTCAAAATATTTCTTTTACTTCTGACCATCTTTAACAATCCGCTGTACAAGTAAGCTGTGTAAGTATAAGGATGCAATACGTCGGGCTATTTGTCACGTTTGACAAAACGACAGCCTTGTGGGATAAACCCGGGATATATTGTGGCACATATATCGAATGCCACGCACATTCGCAGCCACAACCGACACGCGATCAAATATCTTCGATCACTCGACGAAACGTACGTCTCATTTATATTACAGTTTTTCCTATTCGCAGTGACTGGTATTGAACAAAGCATGATTGATAGTTTTTTTTCTGTGGAAAGAAGCTGTACTTCTATAGTGATCTTAGGGTAGGAATGTATCGCGGACCAGTGGACGGTGAGCTATGGGCTAGCTCGCCGTACGTCCGTCTTACGACGACAGGCCGTGTCGACGGCGCTTTCGTCTTCCACGCGCGCCTCAAAGAGAGTCAGCACAATGAGGGGCCGAGAGGGCGCGAGGGAGTTGCGGGTCTATTCGAAAGAGATACCGCGGCTCCGGAACACAAAGGGCAATGAAGGAACATGGATGGGTTTTAGTCATTAAAAGTCTGACACTCCCTTCCGCTCCGCCCAGAGCTCCATTTGACGATTTCACATCCTAAAAAAAAGTGTATGTAGGTATGCCATTAACCACGTTTGGCCCACGTGTTTGTATGACAAACAGAGAAGAGGCACGGGACTTAGCAGTGTGAATGTGTATCGTATTTGTGCCAAATGAAAAGATAGTGGCAACCAAACAAGATAAAAACCGGTCAAGCGCGAGTCGGACTCGCGCAGCGAGGGTTCCGTACAAACCTGTAGGTATATATTATAAGCAAAAGTTGCGGTTTACCATTTATGACGTATTAAAAAAAACAACTTAAGTACTAGATTTCGTTCAAACCAATTTTCGCTGGAAGTTTACATAGTAGTTAGTATACATTATATATTTTTTTAGTTTTATCATTCTCTTATTTAAGAAGTTACAGGGACACACACCCACATTTTACCACTTTGGAAGTGTCTCTCACGCAAACTATTCAGTTTAGAAAAAAATGATACTTAATTATGGAAAACCTCAATATCATTTTTGAAGACCTATCCAGAGATACCCCACATGTATGGGTTTGATGAAAAAAATTTTTGAGTTTCAGTTCTAAGTATGGGGAACCTCTAACTACTTAGGAACATAGAAAGGATAGATGTGTACCTTTTTACAGCGCGGTAGTCCCTTTCATTCAGAAGATGGGCAATCAGCCATCATCGGTTACATTACATGGCGTGTGATTGCAGAGCTCCCTATTAGACACCTGAAATCTGATGGATGATTAATAAAAAAACAATTTTACGCAGTCTACAGCATTAAAATTCACTTCGGATGAGGTTTTCGAATTCACACTTTGTTCGCGTTTAAAATTTCTATTCGTTAAAATTCCTGTTAATAAAAACACAGTTCGATCTACATTGCAATATCGTTGTTTGAATATTCATTTGTAGCATTTATTAGGTATCTCTATGTTCATAGAATACAATAGGACGCGCACGGCTCTAGTTTCTGTTTAAAAAGTAAACAGAGGTCCGGGCAGGTAGATAAACTGTTCTATCTCCTCAAATAAGAATAATTAATTGACCTGGTTTGTAGATTTAGTAGTAAATACGGGTTCAGTCGTGATCAAAAAGCGTTTCAACTTTTAGGATGATGTTTTGCTATAGTAAATTAAACTTAGAGCTAAGCTAACCATATTGATGCTAACAATATTAACATATATTGTTGCTATCTAGAAATTTAAAGGGGCACCTAACCGTGAGATTTTCTACTTATTTGAGCAGCCATTTGGGGGCCGAGTCACCCGCGTCCGTAGGAGAATACCCTTCAGCGAATCCCTACACGTGGTCCCTGGGTGGTGCTAAACAGGTGACACTAACCGCCTCCGTGGTCTCGTGGTTATACCACCTGATTCAGACCCAGAGGTCCCGGGTTCGATTCCCAGCGGGGGCAAATTTTTTGCTCGGTTTGGTTGGTGGTAGGACTTGTTCTAAGTCCGCCTGGCAAGCTACCACCATCATGTCTAAGTCTGTCGCCATAACAACAATGTTAACAGCATTGTTGTGTTCCGGCAGTTAGAGGTATGATAGCCAGTTCCTCTGTGTAAGAGGATTCCGGGTGAAACTCGCTTCCATCTTCGGCCTAATCATCACTTTCCATCAGGTGAGATTTAGGCCAAGAGTTTCCCCGTTTTGGTAAAAAAAAAAAAGCCCGGAAAATCCCACCCAGTTAGGATATGTGCTATTCAATATAAGATAAACGTCAATGCTTTGGAGCAAGCAATTCAAGACCTTGTTGTCGCCTCATGGAAAACGCTTTATGAGGTCTGCGATGTAGTCCAGAAAATGCCTGTTATTTCTTGCTTCACCGCTTGAGGAACGAAAGAGACTATAGTATTCAAAAAAAATTTTGGAGTAAATATACCAAAGGGACTGTAGTATTCTTTGACGTTTGATCGCGACCCGTCACAAATTATGTCCATTTCTGTCTAACACACGGTATTTTAATCCTTTTGCTCTTTTCCACTCGATTTATTGACATTTCATACATGCTAAAAATACGAAACACGCCACGGGCGAGTCCATTTTTAGAAAGAAATTAAATGTTTTATTCAGTCTGTGGTATGACGCGAGTTGCGCGATGACGTAGTGTCGATTAAACTTGTTTATTATGTTGTTTGTGAGTGAATTAGTGTTAATTAATGTTTTATTGGTGCATTGTGATGTGATTAATGTGTGTGCAAAAGGATTTCAACATGTGGGTAAGTTTTACAATCTTTTTTATGATTTTCTTAGCCCTTGTTACACAAGGCGTCCATGTTGTCAGAACGCTATCGTAATTGATTAATTATTAAGTCTAGCTGCTTGTTCTGACTAAAAAGTAATTATTATCGCATTTTATGTTTACTGGGCAATAGATTTCAGCCAAAACATAAACAAAACAAACGAAATTTACGTTATGATTAGAATTTTTGTTCCGTGGGTCGGAAGGTAAACAATGGAAAATGGCGGGAAATGGCTAATGTTTAGTGGTAGATTTTTTTTTTTTATATATGTTTTTGTACGGTGGAGTATGTTGTTTGTTATTTATCGTTTTTAGATATAACCCAGCTACCCATACAAGTCATAAAATATATATGTTATCGATTTACTTTTTAAATTATTCCTGTTCAAAGTTCACATAATGTGTTTTTTTCACCAATATTCAATGTTTACAAATTAGTTAAAAAATATAGAAACTAACCGTTATCATACACTTAACGTAACTATAAGGAGCCGTTTCTCAGCTATACAAATAACAATACACTTGAGTGGTAGCTGTAATAGGAGGCCACTAAAAAATGTTTACGTAAACATAAACATCTGGCGTGCAGCTGCCCGCGCTTTGATATTTGGCGCCTGTGCGCTCGACGTCATCACGTGACTCATGCTCGCCGGTGGCCAAGCGGTTCAAAAGCCGATGGTCCAGCATAGTAGAGCTTGAATTTTCTTGATTAACTTACGGTCTTGAACATTCAGAAGGTTAATACGCTTGCGTTTAGGTTTTAGTCTGTGTGGTGGATTATATTTTATTACTGGTAGATAGCCTGAGCTTATATTTCATTTATCAACGGCAGAGTGGACAGTGTACGTGTCACGAGCAGGACACGAGTCGTCAGACAATACGTTCACGCCCCGTTGCCTCTGTACGAACTATCATGAATGGCCACTTGACAAACGTCTGTTGAGCTTCGGGCAGCTCATAGTCGTCGTACGTAATTATTTTTGTGTGTCACAATGTTGAAAGAATTAAATTCACCACTAGATGTCTTCCTGTCTAAGAAATATCAAAGATGACATCAGTGACTGACTGTAGAATTCAAAGGTTCCCACAGACGGGCTAGTTTATAGTGTCTGGCTATATCTATGTAAAAGAGTTGTCCCATTGTCGTGCCCGTTTGCGGGAGCCTCGTGAATTTCTCTGACAAAACGTGGTGATTGATTCCCAAATTATAACACACACCTCATTTTATTTACATTAGACTGTCCTCACTCGTCCACGATCACACAGCTTGATGGCTTCGACTGTAGTGATTGGTTTTAATTCTGTCTCTGCACGTAAACTAAGAGGCAGTTACGTAAACTAAGGTAAGGTATTAAAAAACCATTTTGTTCAAAAACAAACACTTATCAATAACTTCTGGTACTATTCACACTAAATTGATACGAGCACTAGTCGACAGTAACGCACCGGTTAGTAGCTTTGTCCAACACCTTCGGGTAAGGATACTCACAACGCGAGTAGTCGCACCGGACTCCCAGGGACCGAGCGTCGGGGTGACGACACGTCCGCTCCGACAAGGTTGGGTCGCGACACCCGGCGCTGTATAACACCATATCGGAAGGGTATGGTGGAGTAAAATATCATCGTACCTTGCGTAGATAATAAACTCGTAATTTAAGAGCCAACTAAACTAATGAGGCGTGGTGGTTGGCTCCGTTCTTTCTCTGCACGGTAAATAAGAGGCAGTTACGTAGGATTGAGAGAAGAGCAGTTGGTGGAGGATATAGTATGGTTTTAGAAATATATTTTATTCAAAAACAAACACTTATCAATAACTTCTGGTACTATTCACACTAGATTGATCCGAGCACTGGTCGACAGTGACGCACCGCTTAGCAGCTTCATCCAAAACCTTCGGCTCAGGACACTCACACCGCGAGTAGTCGCACCGGACTCCCAGGGACCGAGCATTGGGGTGACGACACGTCCGCTCCGACAAGGTTGGGTCGAGACACCCGGCGCTGTATAACACCATATCGGAAGGACAGGGCGGAGTACCTGGGAAAATAAAACAACATCACGTCTTCAGGACTATGGGGAACGGGGCACTGTTTAATAATATAACTGACAATGCGACAAAGTAAAAAACTGACATAATTGTACCTAATCATTTAATAAAGCAGAGAATGTATAAAATAAACCAACAAAATTGTCCAATTTTCAGATTGCCGCGTAAATGTTTTATTAAAATTAGGCCCCAGGTGTTGTATACACGATACTAGTATCTGTCGTAGTTTCTATTCCATGGACCAAATATTCAAGTCTATAAAGAACTGCCAGTTCGCCGGATAAAAAATGTCTAAGTACACTTAACGATTTCAAGCATCAGTCGACGAGGATTTTTAAATTTGATACCAAAAAACAATTGAACTTCTTGAAAACTACATCACTATCACTACATATTATAAAAAAGTCCTAAGCCGCGTCTATCAGTCTGACCGCAATAAACTCAAAAACTGCAGCACAGATTTTCATGCTGTTTTTACCAAATGATAGAGTGGTTCTCAAGGAAGGTTTCAGTATATAATTTATCAAGCGGGCGAAGCCGCGGGCATTCATCAGTTATTAAAACTGGTGAATGGACTTCGCTTGTTATGAACATCCACACTTTGACTTTGCGGGTAACTGATGGATGCAAGACGCACACGACTGGTTGTTGTGGCGAGATTTGGATGAGGCACATCTCCAGCAATGGACGTCTTTCGGCTGATGTGTTGATGACACTTTGACGATTAAGTATAATAAAAGTCCCATGTAATACGTGGATCAACCATATAGCCTTCAAACATGCACAAATCCAGGGTCCGAGCTGTTAACGTCGAGTTCCAGATGAAAAAACCTACTCCACAAACTTTTTCCGACCCGGGAATCGAACCCAGGAACTGGGTCACATATGCATTCACCAGACCAACGAGCACTTACTGGGAATAAAACACTTTCAAAGTAGTAATTTAGCGGAAAATCAACTGTAAATTAAACAAAGCACAACAATATTTTTCGCGTAGTTTTATAATATGCTAATTTAAAAAAAAGTAAAAATACTTGCAATTGAATTTATAAAATTTTGGTGATTACATATTATAAAACAATGCGATGCTCTGATAGCCCAAATAGTATTTTTAAATAACACTCGTAATTGAAAATGGTAAAACGATACTATATATTTTCAGATAACAATAATTATAACGACTAGTAGTTGTTTTGTTTGTTGATAATAATCAACAAACAAAACAACTACTGAGATGGAAAATTAAGCGCAGCATGGGCTTAATTTTCCATCTTATATATATACTAGCTGACCCTTCTACACAGTTTGTATGTGGGGGTAATCTCAGGAACTACTGGTCCGATTTGAAAAATTCTTCAGTATTAGATAGCCCATGTATCGAGGAAGGATATAGGCTACATATCATCACGCTAAGACTAAAAGGAGCCGAGAATTACATAATAGAAAATGTGACGCAGACGAAGTTGCGTGGGTCAGCTAGTGAAATATAAAATAAAACGTTGCAAGCCGCGAGGGACAGCTAGTCACAACATATTACAAAACAAAGTCCTCTGCCGCATCTTTCTGTCTGTTTGTCCGTCTGTTCGCGATAAACTCAAAAACTACTGATTTTCAGGCTGTTTTCACCATTGGATGGAGTGGTTTTCGAGGAAGGTTTTAATATAAAATTTATACAACTTCACAACCCAACAACTAATACTACTACTAGTTTTACCCCGTTGTTGACCATGTAGATCTTCCAATGAAAGCCGGTACGAAGTGGAGAGGAGTCTTGGTAAGCAATTAACGATCTCGATCGAAGCATCCACGGACCGGCGAACCTCAAAGATTGCGGCTGGGTGGCTATTTTTATATTCTAGTTGTCAAAACCATACCAAAACTGGTGATTTCAGATAATGAAGCCACTTCTTGTAGTGAGCATGTCATGTGCGATTCTGTGAACATGTCGAAGTGAACACTTAGGCGAAGTGAGCTGTCAAACCATACAAACAAGATAAGGATGACAGCTCACTTGTCGTTCACTCCACCTAAGTGATCACGATGAGAAGTCAACAGAATCGACCGGCTGAATAACAACCTTAGCTAATCTTTCTTCGGCCACAACATGAAATGGCCAATTCTACAATAAAGCCACAAAGAAAAACAAGTGATTTTTAAATAAAATAAAAAGCGAGTGAAAACTTACAAGATCCCATTTCGTCGTAGGCCTCACAGTCCTCGCCGCGACAGGTCAAAACACAAGCAAATACAAAAATGGTCGCAAATAAATTTCTGTGCGCCATTTTCACGTGAATCCGATAGTTTATTGGGGCGACAAAAAGCGGCAGCACCGGTATCTGCTCGTTTAACTGTGACTACGATTAAAATAAATTTTATTTGCTGCTGTAAGTATTCACAGTATCGACGAATAGTGCTGTGCGAACGGATACTGTGTAGCTGTTAGTGGTCCCGATAATAAGTCTTAAAACGTCGAAATGTGGAGCAGAATAGTTAATTTGTTGTTTGGAGTTCCGTTGATAACTCAAAACCCCTTGACAAGCGTTCCACACTATTTCCAACTACAGAAAGTCACGAAAACTATAATGTCAATGGGGGCGACCACTCGAAAAGTACTGAACCAATGAAGCTTCACGAGTCCCTAAGAAGCAATTCAACAGTCGTGGATCCCAAAACAAATATTTTGCAACATAACAGCGGAGAATCAGATAAAAATATATAATTTCAACTCTCCTCAGATTGTTGATTTCCTAATTTTTTGCCTGGAAATGCCCCTGACAGTCAAGTGAATCCGTCTAATAAAGACCCTTAGTTTACCAACCCATTTGTTTTGGGTAGTTATTTATCAATTTAGTTAAAAGTTTAAATAACTTTTTGATTGGTTTCTATTAATAGAGGTGGATTAATATAAACCAATTAAAACCAGGTTGGGTAGGCGAAATTAAAAAATCCAGTTGGTTCTGTTTTGTGGGGTGAGGAACTCGATGCGAAATTAAAAACGTACTTGCCTGGTTTTTGCTTATCAAAAACTTTTCAATAGTTGTTTTTATCGTCTTCAAGGTAGAAAACAATAGATGAAAGAACTGGGTAAGTAGGTTACACGCTGTGGGTTTTGATAGTCTTAAAATATAAGGTTTTTTGAGTACATGGATATCTATGTACCTCATTCTTAGGGTTGTGTTCCCGAAAGGTAACTAACGGGACCAAAAAATCCGCTATCCGTCCTTCCGCCTGTCAGCGGTCTGTACAATTATTATCGCGAGTTTTTTTTAAGTTTTGTGCTCAATTTTAACGGAATCATAGTGGATTATTACAATGGCGATGGTACGACACCCATTATATGCGAGCCGAGTCGCACTTTGTCGGTTTTTGAAGTGAAAACTTCTTTAGCGGCGTTGAGATCTTTACTTGGGATGGGTATAAAATGTTAAACTCGCGTCAGGACACGTGACCTGATCGAAAATTCGTAAGACGGATGTTTCAAAAATACACAACGTTAATGTTCAAGTTTTCACTTCTGCCGCAACCCGTTGTTTTTTTCATGTGTGTACTTGTATATCAGTACCTAGGTTGTTAAATTCTATGTTACATACGGTGATTATAGAGAACCCAATGTCACAAGACAAACATTTCACAAGGACCTTGCGAAACAAAGTCCTTTTATCACACTTATTACTAGTGATGAGTGCATCATTTCAGCCGAAAGCCGTCTACTGCTGGACATAGACCTCCCCCAACTGTCGCCACAGCGACAGGTCCTATGCGTCTCGCAGGTCATCGGTCCACGTTGTAGGAGGGCTTCTGACGCTGCGTTGCGTTGTGCAACGTCACTAAATCCTAAAGATTTCAAGCAAAAATCTCAAATAGATTCATTACATTTATTTTTCTAATCTAAATACGTGTTAATAAAGTTTTTTTTTTATGCTAAACGGGGAAACTCTTGGCCCAAATCCCACCTGATGGAAAGTGACGAAGGCCGAAGATGGAAGCGAGTTTCACCCGGAATCCTCTTACACAGAGGAACTGGCTATCATACCTCTAACTGCCGGAACACAACAATGCTGTTAACATTGTTGTTATGGCGCCAGACTTAGACATGATGGTGGTAGCTTGCCAGGCGGACTTAGAACAAGTCCTACCTTGGTGGTAGAACTTGTTCTAAGTCAGTCCAAACCGAGCAAAAAATTTGCCCCCGCTGGGAATCGAACCCAGGACCTCTGGGTCTGAATCAGGTGGTACGGAGGCGGTTAGTGTCACCTGTTTAGCACCACCCGGGGACCACGTGTAGGGATTCGCTGAAGGGTATTCTCCTACGGACGCGGTTGACTCGGCCCCCCAAGTTTCTTATAAATGGAAATCATTGCGTAATCTTAAGCAATTAACACGCTTAGTTGACGCTTGGCGTGACCCGAGGGCTGGCTTTTACCTTGGACAGAGGATAAATATTGCCAGACAACGTGGCAATGCCGCCAGTCTTTTGGGATTTCATCCAGTAAGGGATGGGGACGAATTTTTTGACGCCATATTTTAGTAAGGAGTTTTATTTTGTATTTTAAGTGAAGGTTTATAGTTTGTCCTTCATATAATATTAATTCGCAAATCATTGCGTAATCTTAAGCAGTTGATTCGCAAATCATTGCGTAATCTTAAGCAATTAATTCATTATTATTTGGTAATTCATTAATTTCTAATTATAGTTTAATACCTTCTTATCTCAAAGATAACATCGACCGGGCAATTTTGTGATTAGGTACTTATCAGAAGATCAGTGTAATTTTTAAGGTCAGTTGTTGTTCTTCCAGGGTAACAGAATTGTTTGAAAGGGTAACTAGGGCCTGAAACTCAAGGGCATTTGAACAAACACGGGTGGGTTTTGATCCGCCTAAAGTGGGAGGAGACATTTGATGATTTAATCTTCATAAAAAACCGGGCAAGTACGAGTCGGACTCTCACACACACATAAATACACGTTTCTTTTAAGGTATATAATTTTTATGGTGCCGTACCCAAAGGAACATGTTTGTGTTAACAACCCTAATATTTTCAAAGTTAGAGTGAAGCTCCTTCTGGGTAAGCTCGCTCCATCGTAGACTTTGTCATCTCTGACCAAGACTAGAGTCATGAGCAAACCCAAACAAATAAAAAAAATCGTAACCAACGAAACCCTATTTCTTTGCTTCTGCTGTCTGTCTGTTTATCAGCGGGCTGTATCTCAAGAACCTTAATAGGTAGACAGTTGAAATTTTTCACAGATTGTGTACTTATTCTATTGCTGCTATAACAACGGACGGACTGACGGACGGCTTATTAATAGGGTTCTGTTGGTAACTCTTTGCCTACAGAACCCTAAAAACACCAATTATTGTGGAGCCTAACTCAGCCTAAACAAAATTATTTTTAGCATTTTGTTACGTTAGTGGCCCAGAAAGTAATGGACTAGTTAATGAATAATTACTGAACAAAATGAATTTGCCAACTATTTCCATCAACGCAAAAGAATAATTATAAAACTTCCCTCTTCTATAAAAGTAAAGAATGGCTACGTTGGAAAATTCTCGACCGTCTAATATCCGTTATCCTGTGAGTTTTCCGGACAGCCAATTTGCACGGCCGGAATTATTTTTCACTTAATTTGAACAGTGTACTCGAAAGACAAAAGGGCTTTGTTCAAGGAGTTTCATTTACTGTACACCTTTATTATTTCCCTTGGTTTGGCTGTGCCCTCGGTTAGTACATTTTATACGGTTACGCGTACCGGACATTATGTTAATAAAACGACGCCTTTACGATCCATTTCCTTTTCTTGGGTTAGTTAAAAGTGCTAAACGAAAGAAAACAGTGTTTCAGCTAATTACAACACTGACGATGTCAATTAAGTTGAATTACTTAAATAGCCGGTCGGGGTTTGCTTATATGTACCTATCGTAGGACCTTAAGAGCGTGTATTCCGTCCACTAGCGCCGCCAATCGTTTTTTATTATTTGTGGTAAATTTAAGACACGTAGATAAAAAACCGCTATGTTGTGTTCTGAAGAAATGTATCTATTATTTTTTGAGAGCTATCTTTAATACATAAGTCATGGCTAAATAGCCAAAACGGCAATTATTGCTAAAAGTGGCCACTTTTAGCAAAAATATCGACTTTGGCAACTATTTATGTTCTAAAGTACAAAACATAACTCTCAAAACATAATAAATACATTTCTTCCGAACACTACAGAGCGGTTTTTTATCTACGTGTCTTAAATTTACCACAAATAATAAAAAACGATTGGCGGTGCTAGTAGACGGAATTCACTAGACGGATTGGCTCGAGGTCATGTCTTCGGGCCTTGGTGTCTGGTCCTCGCTACTACTAAATGTCTGTCTGTCTGTCAATCTAGGTATATGGCTGTTTATAGTGTCACTGTCGCAGAAGCAGACCGGCACATCTGTAGACTGTCTGTTAGACATAGTTTTTGGGCATGCCCGTTGGCAAATCCACCTAGTGATATCCCCGCTTAAAATTATCTGATATAAAACTTTTTAACAAAAAATACAGCTGGCTTCCAAAAAACAAAACACAACACACCAAAAAGAATTTTTATAACAAAGATTTTTTTTTAGTTTACGAGTGGTGATTCTGCACAACTAAATTGACATTCACATGCCCTTTCAGCGTAGGTACCGTGATGTTATGTTATGTACAGCTAGTCTATTCTGTAAATAACCATTTCGATATTCACTTCACCTGAGTGACTAAGCTTACAAAGTGAACTTTATTTCACACATCATAAGGTCTTATATTTATACGAATTTGAAACTCACCTCGGATTCCGCTGTCGAGACACGAAAATGTTGTTACAGAATAGCACTGCTGGTGTAAACTATTGTGACAGACATGAGATTTCAGCAAACCCGGTTCTATCCCATCGTTTATTGAGGAGCCAAATAAATGTGTTTTCTTTATTTTCTTTCTGCCTATCTTCGAAGTTCTTCATCAAATCTTCACCAAGTACAAATGGAACTCTACCAAAGACTACCCAAATCACTTCAAGTGTGCTTATAAAATTTGAAGAAATCCCTCTATTTCTCTCGGATTCTGACTTGATGATCATGAAACCACTTTGAAAGTCTACCCTTTCAAACAAAAAAATAATTTTCAAAATGGGTCGAGGCATCTTAGATCAAACGGTGAACATACATATTATAAAAAAAAAGGTTTCGACGAATTGTGAACCTTTGAAGTGGGTTAAAAAAATGGCCAAGTGCGAGTAGACTTGCGTGCAAAGGATTCTGAACGAATTTCATTTTTGTAACGTGTTACTTTCAAACCATAGACTTCTTCGTAATCATCACCACAGCTTTTTAAGTCCTGCTTCGGAGACGTCACACGTCACCCATTGTGCAATCTTCTTGGTCCATTTGTGCTTAGATGTGTATGACAACCATCAAAACAAACATTGTTCTGAGTGTCCAAAAACTTACTGAAACAAAATAAAGCGCTTTTGAGGTCATGTTTTCGTCGCTCTATAAAATAACACTCAACTTTACCTTTGTTCACCTATTTATATTGAATCCTTTGAAGTGTTCCATTAAATAATAAACAGTTTTCTTTTCAGTGTTCGTGACGCTTGGACAACAAGCAATAAAATGCCTTTTTAGAAATTTGTGAAAGTGAAAATAAAATGATGGTAGATTATGAAAGCCCAAACCCTTTTTTATTACATATTATTGTGTCTGAAACTATTTAGAATAGGTTACTTCAGAAAATAAGTTGAACACATTCCTTATATTGATCTCAATTCCTTATTATTCAATCAAAATACACTACCTACACTACACTACCATGCTGCCGTGATGTTCTCTTTTCGCTTTAAAAACATCTTTAACCATTGAAAGAAAAATACGTTAGTATGTGACTCAAAGAAGACAAACAAAGATGTAAATTAAAAACTGAAATGATTGAATTGAATAATTATACCTGTGCGTGGCGCAAGGCCTTATGGTGCCTGTCTATCGCAGCAGAGCGAGGCAGCACAATATTTGAATTCAAATCTGTATTGTGTATTACTAACATCATATGGTTCAATGTCTGAAATAAAATATTTTTATTTTATTTTATTTATTTTATCATTCCGAGAATACCCTCCGCGGAGCACAGTGGCTGCAGGTCGTTCCAGCAATGCAAATTTGAAACGCCCACCAAATGCAGCAAAAAAGAGCTCTTGTTTTGTTTTAAGAACTATTAACAATTGTAACGGCTATAATTATGGTAAACACTAGGTATTAAAGATCCACATGATAGAATACGATAGAAAGATTTTACTAAAATAGTACGATGAGTGAAAAATAGAGTAGGTACCTGTGTTTGTAAATGTGAGTACCATGGGGCCATTTACATAATTTATGTATGTGATTAGTTATAATTTTACTTGTTTGACATGAACGAGCATAGTGATTGAGGGCATGTCATGCTCACTCAAATGTTTTGCTGATGGCGGCGTGTGTGTTGGATCATTCGGTTCCCTTAAAAATGGTTGAGCTGAATGGTGCCGATAGGTACATACGTCAGGTTCATGAACGGGCGCCGTCAGTTGAGACTGGTCATCTCTTAACCACCACCGACTTATTTTGATCTTTATATTTTAAGTTGTTGTTTTAAGTTTTTATTTTTATTTTGCATTGTCCTCACATGAAGAAGCAAGTACATGTACCTAACTAAGATTTTTGTAAAACATCACATGATTTAAAAGAGTGTCCGTGGACTTTCTTGCACGTTCTTCTCCATAGAGATCTACGCTTTGGAACGTGCAAATAGCCTCATGTTTTTGACTGACCGACCATTTGACCATTTCAAAAGTGCCTGTAAATGGATTATTTGAAATAAATGCTTTAAATCTTTGAATCATATAGAAGTTAATCTCACGCTTTTAAAGTTATTTTGCAGCCCTAAACGTCGTGTGAACTAAGTGCCAATTCTACTAATTTTCACATTCGCATCTCAATCGCAATCTGTCAAAAATGTATGAAAAGTAAGGCTTTTTTGGCAGTTCGCGATTGACATGTGAATGCAAAATTGTTTAAAAATTAGTAGAATTGGCCCGCTGGATGGCGCAAATTCACTTTATTTTGACTTGCAAGAGATGTCACACACACACTTAGCGCCAACTTTATCATAGATTAAAAATGCCCACTTGATGAATAAAAAAAACCTATTTAAACTGTAGCTCGTTTTTGGAAGGAGGCCTTTGCATGCAGTGGGATGGAATAGGCTAAAAATAGATAATTATAATTATATAACTAGCTGACCCGGCAAACGTTGTTTTGCCATATAAAATAACACAAAAAATAAAATAAAAAAAGCCTACGAACTATTCTCGGACCAAATATGTGTACACATACACAAAAAAATTTTATACATTTAAATAATAAAATGTTATATAACATTCAAATGTGACTTCACTAAACTGTGTGAACTTCTGGTTGTTGTTACGTTAAGGTTGATTTACGTGTATAGTAATCTGTGGAAACTATTTCTGGATTGTGTTGAACTAATTGTTTACATAAGTGTGTTATTGCATCTGTTTGTTTCCCAAATAAAATAAAATAAATAAATAAAATAAAATAAAAAAAAAACACCAAAAATCGTTCAAGCAGTTTCGGGAGTTCGATGGCAAATTTTATACTACACCAGATTTTTATACATTAGTAAGAAGAAGAAGAAGTTACTCGTAAGAAATCCAGACAATAGTCCCTATAATTAGTCTTATCGCTGAAATTCAGTACAAGATCTTCACCGTACCACAATTTGCACTCGCAATTCCACTTTACAATAAGCTATTTGCGTGTATGGGAACATAATTCGTGGCCAGATCCATTGCCTCAGTAGCAATCGCGCCGGAATGAAGAATGCGGGTTCTCTGTGCAAATCAGAGACATACCACTAATGTGCAGCAACTACTGTGGTACTTGGGATTTCGTACCTATGGTAGGCACCTGATAAATGTGCTGGGACTTCGTACCTATGGTAGGCACCTGATAAATGTGCAATAACGATCATTAACCCACAAACATTTATTGACTTTCTTTAATATCTAAAACAAAAATAAAGACATTAAGCTGTACTAAATCTGCTTCTGTCGTGATCCTTTACGTTCTCTAGTATTGAAAAATTAGGGAAGGCTAATGTACTTTTTTGTAAGTTTATCTGGCACCTATCATACAACGTTATCCTAGTAAACCGGGTGTTTCGGAAGTGCGTAGTTATTTTTATAGGTGGTGTTCGGTATCTGCTATATAAAAAAGAAACATTTACAAAAACAAAATATTTTCAAAAATTAAAACACGACTGCAAAAAACGACAACAAAGTAAAAAAAAACCTGCCAAGTACAAGTTATACTCTAACACGAAGGGTTCCTCCGTGCCATAAACCGAAAAAACACGTTCTCTATATTATGTGAGTCCCCTTCAATTTTTAAATTTTAAATACAGAATGACAGCGGAGGTTTACTAATAGGGTTCCGTTTTGAAATTTTGAATTTTGATCTCGAAATGTAGGCTTGAGTGAAGAGTCCAAGTAATCAAGTTGGAATGACAACTTATTTCGTGATCACTTCACTCAAGCCTTCACTTCGACAGGTTTACAGCCTATCTATTCTGTCGACATCTTACCGTGTTCACTTAGGTGGAGTGAACGACAAGTGAGTCTATGTCATTCCATCTTGTTTGTATGGCTTGACAGCTCAGTTCGTGAAACTTCACCCACGCCTTCACTTCGACATGTGTACAGAATCGACCGGCTGAAACTCTGTATATGAGCCTCGTACTGATAGTTACAGGAAACCATCAAGTGATAACTTGGCTGCCGAAGTCTAGGCTGGGATAGCAAGTTGTCTTGACGGTGGCAAGTCCAAGCTAAGTTTTATCAGGAATCGAGAGGCTTCCTTTTCCCAAGTTTGTCGGGGTTGGTTCTAAATTTGCAGTGGTGGGTTTTAGGCGTCCTAGTTGTTAGTTTAAGTCTTTGCCACTCTACTTGGTAATATGTACCTACCTACTAAAAGCGAAAAAGTATTTTTTAGTTTATAACCGACTCCCAAAAAAGGGAGAGGTTCTCACTTCGGTGGTTTCTTTATGTTGTACACCGATTAGTTCGAGGTTTCTGGTTCGATTTGTATGATTTTTATCAGCACGGTGCAGCATAGGTACTTGCCGTTTGGTCCCTAAAAATTTGATTCGGTTTAGCTCAGTAGTTTTTATTTTATGGGCATTTTTGCTAATTTCAATTTCTGTGTAGACGATGACGTCGTCCTAGATCACCACCTAAAAGTGTAAAAAAAAAAAATATTTTTACAAAATTAATACCGATTTTGGAAGTAAAGAAGTATTAAAAAAACAAAGAAACAAAACCAAAAACAACGACTTCTGAAATTCAGGTTATTTTATACTGTGTAGTGTTTTTTTGGAAGTCGGTGATATTTTTATGTAAAAAGTTTTTTACTGACCTATAAATAATAATTTTCTTCAGCTTAGACCGGTTATTGGCCTCATGAAACTTAAATCTTTCGATAACTAGCTATAGTAAATACCCGTATTACTAGTAAATGCTCAGTCGGTCTTCCTCCGTGGACAGCACTCTACGCTCCGAAGTCGCACTTGCAACCGGCATGCGCGACTTCGGAGCATGGAGTTCTGGGTTCGATTCCCAGGTCGGCCAAAAAGTGTTTTTGTGTTTTTCAAATAAGGATTTCTCTGTGACAGTCTAGAGTTTGGAAGTTGGTGGTGTGACACCCGAGGCACAGGGATTAAGTCGTTGAGTAAGCACCTAATCTCTCTTCGGTCGCTGTCGGGTTTCTGTCCCAACAGAATATGAGAGCGATGGAAGAGGCAGTGTACCTGTCTTTGCGCACACACTTGTGCATTATAATATTTCCCGCACCGATGTGGTTAGTCTCTGTTGGCTGACGAAATCGGTCAGGAGGACTATCTTCTTCTAAATTATAAAGCAGAAGAGTTCGTTTGTTTGGTTGAAAGCGCTAATCTCAGGAACAACTAGTCCGATTTGAAAAATTCTTTCAGTGTTAGATAGCCCATTAATTGAAGAAGGTTATAAGCTATATCATCACGCTAAGACAAATAGGAGCGGAGCAGTAATGGCAAATGTGAGGCAGACGAAGTTGCGCGAGTCATCTAGTATATTATATAATAAACTAGCTGATGCCCGCGGCTTCGCCCGTGTGGAAGTCGGTTATCGCGATCATCGTGGACTTTTCTGTAGGTCTATATAAGATATACAATTCGCCATAAATCACTTTGTTATGTCTCAAAGGGTTTAGGCAGCGTTTTCGTTTAAAAGCTCCCAGAAGGCTTATTTTTTTCCAACACCTCCAACAAGTATCATTATATTTTAGCCAATGTATACAAAACATGAAAAATAATGTATATACTAAAACCATCCCCGAGAACAGCATATACATAGGTGCAGTAGTTTTTGAGTTTTTGCGAACAGACAGACAGGCAGGCAGGCAGACAGACATACGCGGTGGAGAACTTTGTTTTATAATATGTAGTGATACGTAATAAATCCATACGTACCAATGACGTATTATATATAGACACGTCATAAACCAAAATCGCGGCGCTTAAAAACGGCGAAAATACTATATAGCTACTAATACACATGAAGAAAGGGAAAGAAAACATGTCACCGTACGGCGGATGCCTGTTGCTAGAGGGAGATAAATATACATCTTCAGTTACGTCACAGGATAAGTAATAGTCAAATTGACATCTAAACAAACGTAGTGTCGCGCGACAGGTTGGTGCGTAACTAAGCGCGATGTGGTCAATTGGCTTCATTTCATGTTGTCATTTTAGAGTGCGGACAACGTATCTATAGTTTTATATATCACTAGATGACCCGCGCAACTTCGTCTGCGTCACATTTTTCATTACTGCTCTGCTCCTATTGGTCTTAGCGTGATGATATATAGCTTATAGCCTTCCTCGATAAATGGGCTATCTAATACTGAAAGAATTTTTCAAATCGGACCAGTAGTTCCTGAGATTAGCGCGTTCAACCAAACAAACAAACAAACAAACTCTTCTGCTTTATAATATTAGTATAGATTGATACGTACATATAAAATCCAATTAAATCACCAGGACTTTCCATAGACGACTATTAATACTTACCTATAGTCACTATGAACTATGGATCCCTTAATCCGCCAGAGTCCAGGTGAACTATTTATAATCTCTCTTTGAACCCGATTCATGATTTCCAATACCAATCGGGAGGTGATTTATTATACAAAGAAAGTTTGACATTTCCCAATTTTTGGTGTAATTTTCAAACCTCAAAAAATTATGGGATATTTATTGCTCTTTGACCGGAAAGTCAAATGCTTTTCGCAGTTCGAAAATCATTTCCGGAAAAAAAAACTTTTGACTTTTGACAAAAAATAACCGTGAGGAAAACATCACATGTGAAGATGAATAAACAAGTTCTACTTAATTAAAGTACTATAGGTACTAAACTAATAAAATAATAGCCCGTATTTCTAAAATCATGTTTACGTTATTATAACTTAACTAGCTATTGCCCGCGACTTCGTTCGCGCATATCCCGTTTCATCTCGTTCCCGTAGAAATTTCGGGAAATCCTCTCTTAGTGCTTTTTACACTCCCCAAGAAACCTGTATGCCCTTCTAGGACCAGCTAGTCTATTCTGAAAATAACCATTTCGATATCGAGCTTCACCTGAGTGACTAAGTTTGCAAAGTGAGCTTTATTTCACACTACATAAGGTCTTATATTTATACGAATTTGAAACTCACCTCGGATTCCGCTGTCGAGATACGAAAATGTTGTTACAGAATAGCACTACAGGAGTTTCGGCTGTGCGTTGTCTGTCAGTCACTCAGTCAGTCAATCAGTCAGAAACTGATTTTTTTATATATATTGATGATTGTAGGTACACTGAAATCTATTTTGTACAAGTACCTAAATTCTGAAAGCCTTTTTAGCTTTCTAGCTTTAAGCCGAGTTATTTAAATGAGATCTATCGTAAGCAAATTAGACATAACTTATAAAAACTAACAAGTAATGTTCGTTTTTCTAAGTTATGGGTCTAATTTAATGTTGTGATTTTTTTTAGGACAGTTATGAAATAGGAGTGGGCTGGAACAGATGAAATTAGAAACCTGTTTCACCTGTTTCAGTTCCAAGAAGAAAACAGTTCCAAAATCCTGTTCCAAAAAAACAGCCTGTTCCACTGGAACTAAAGACTCGTTGATTGCAACAGATACAAAAACAGTACCTGCTACCATAGATAATCCTGCTACTGAAAACAGGTTCTATCTCTTTCTATTACAATTAACCAGAGGAGCAAAGAGCTTGTTCCAAAGAACAGATGTTGTCTCTTTCTATTATAATAAGTCAGAAGAGAATGGAGCATGTTCCATTTGAAACTGTTTCTCAAAGCTGTTCCAGGTCGTTTCGTTTTGTATGTCGAGTTACGGCTACTACGGTTGTTTGAGGAACAGGCGAAATAGGTGGGAGCTGTTATTTCGGTTCTGAGATACCTGTTTCATGTTGTTTCTTTGAAATACCTGTTTTTTTTAACTGTTTCGATAAATACGCCTCACTCCTATTATGAAACCGTAACTCCTTAGTTAACACTCTCTTATGAACTTGGCCAGTTTTCCATACATTTTTAACGGACTGCGACTGATATGCAAATCCGAACGTTGCTTGAAAATGAATAGGATTGAAACTCAGCATCAAAGGTTAACGGCTAAAATTTACTTTTTTTTTTTTTAATTAAGTTTTAATTCAAGTTAACAGGTTTACTATCCGCAAAGTCGACACGATAGTTAAACAATCAGCGAATACTACATGTGGTTCATGGGACTGTGAACCAGTTAAATAGCAACATTTAACCGTGATTTAGTTTTTAATAACCATTAATCTTGTCTCTACTTTCAAGCTGGGTTGCTACTAGATAACCATTTTCCATTGTTCAAACATTCTATCTCAACTTTGCTATAACGTTTTTATTTTCCAGTGGAGATACTTGGACGACGTCTTCGTCAACGCAGAAGTTGAAATAAGCAAAAATGCTCATAAAATAAAACTACTAAGCCAAACAGAAATACATTTTTTTTTTTTACGGGACCAAATGGCAAGTATGTATGAAGCATCGAAAAAAAAAAGACTGACACAAATCGGATCAGGGGGGCTATAGAGTAGTATATAGAGTAGCCCCCCTGAAACCTCGGAGTAATCGGTGTACGTACATAAAACAAAATAAAACCCGTCGAATTGAGAAACTCCTCCTTTTTTGGAAGTCGGTTAATAACGGTTACTTGTATTCTAATAATGAACAGTGCTTAGGGACTATGGGGGAAATAAAACTGTAGGTAATCCTGAAAAATAAAATGAACCGCCACATAGATTTATATTATTTATTTATTTATTATATACTTTATTGTACACCTCATAACAAGTACAGGAAAAACGTTTATAAAAACAAGTGTACAATGGGCGGTCTTATCGCACAGGGCTCTCTCTATCTCTATCTCTCTTATATTTGCATAACTTAACATAATCTAATGAACAGTAGATTTTAAAATAGTTTATAATAATGAACACGATTAATCTTTTTTCAGGTTTACAGTTACAGCTTGTATATAAAACCGTGTTATTGCTAACTCCACAAGTTTCAACCAACTTCCATTTGTTAGTCACGGATATATTGGAAACTATAGATGGATGCGATTTATCTAAAATCATCTTATCGCGGAAGTCGCTACGTTCGAAGGCCTCCCACAAGGTGGACCGATGGTCTGGGGCCCGAGTCTGCTATTTTTATAAATTTGTCATTCCGACACTATGTCATCGTCATGCCATTGTCATTTTGCTAAAAGTTCGTAATCTGCTAAATTCATAATGGCAAGGTCACTGGCACGTCAGTGACCGGTCACTGGCACGTCAATGGTCTCGTAATAGAATTTCGGTAGGAATGCCGTATTGCCATTATTATAAAACCGAGCTAAATTTGAGCATTTATTCATGCCAGATTTTATTTATATTTAGTTTTACATATTATTTAATGTTATAAGCAATCTGAAGTAGTGAGAACTTCGTAAATACTAAATCTGTCATTATGTACGAGATTACCATTCATATGGCTTTCTTTCAATGGCGTGTCAGTGGTTGATCATTGGAATGTCATAATGACGCCATTATGATGCCATTATGTTAGTAGATTACCAAACTTGTCAAAATCAACCATTTTGAAATCAGTGATCGACCATTCTGACACTATTGTAATAGCAGACTCGGGCCCCTGGTTGCGGGTAACCGATGAATGCGAGACGCATAGGACCGGTTGTTGTGGTGACACTAAGGGGTAAGCCTATGTCCAGCACTGGACGTCATGTGGCTGATTTGATGCTGATGATGAAAATCATCTGTTCAAATATCGATGATATTTATTTCAAGTTTACGGTGGTTGCAATAATCCGGTGACATAATTATACACACGTGTATAAATTACAAACCCGCTACAGAGCCGCGCCATCTTCCCGCCACGCCATTGTTTCCGCTAGACCTAACTATTTCCGTCGACAACTTCCTTCACCGCTTTCGGGTACACGGAGCATTCAAATTACGGTGCGAAATTAATTTGCTCACAGCTCAGCAAATTAAATAGAAATTATTAAAAGTGTGCAATTGTGACGACGAGATTCTAAGACCTCACTTTTATGGATTTAACAAGTACCTAAGCTGGATGAGGAAAGTAATGAAAACGTGTTGAGACTCGGAACTTGGAATACTAACTATAGAATAATAAAATTAACTGTGGCTTCAACTATTGAAACTGAAGTTTTGGTTTGGTACCTACCTTTTCTTAAGGATGGAAAATCTTCGAATGATTCCTGCCACTTTGGGCAGAGCAGAAGGGATGTCAGACACAGACTCTTACTGACTAAAACCTAGCCGTGTTCCTCAAAATACCCTTTGCGTTAGGCTATGTGCAAACTTTTGACTTTTTATCTGCCTGACAGTACATTTCTCTCTTTCGCAATTGTGAAGTGCAACAGAGAGAGATATACTGTCACGGTACAAAAGTCACCAGTGCGTTCCTAGCCTAACCCTGGCAGGCACTGGCCTTAGCGGGCCCCATTGACTATGCTAACACCTTTAATAATTATTTTGTTAAGCTTTCGAGCTTGACAAAATTGCTTCAGCATTTCTTTCATTCATTTCCGTGTTCGTGTACGTTACACGTTTATAACGACGTACACGAGTAATAGGTAGATTCCCGGAAAATCGTTTATAGATTAAATCCATATATCTGCCTAAAACAATATGAAAATTATGTTCAAACAGGGCTGTGTGGATAGGACATAATATTTCATACATATTGTGTGTCTACATATTCCTCGAAATCGTTTAAGAGGCCAAAGTTTGCACGTGGGGAAATCTTGAAAAAACATCTTGGATATTTAATCCCGTACCTTCTTTTCGATTCTTTTGGTACAAAGGGTTGGAGGACCAAGAAGGTCCGTTTGTTTGGTCAGATTAGGAAGACGGGTCCATTAGACTTTAAAGTGACCGTAGTGATATTGTATGTAGGTAGAGGACATCTGGGTTTTAGGATTAATTAGAAACAACGTTGCGTAATCTTTCCATGAAGTTATGTTACTAATTTGCTAAATATGTATCTCAAACATAAGTTTAAAAGAGGTTCATCATTTCTCAAACTATTTTGGAAAAATGTCGAAACAGCTGCCTCAGTGCTGCCACTTATCTTATGACGAAAAAGAAAACCTCTTTATTCGTATTGTATAAATATAATCACGAAGACCTCATCACACAAACATTTCCACACACTCTCATACACTGTCGCACTCACCACTACACTCACCAGACACACACACACACACCCAATTCTCTACAGTTATCACCTAACAATGTAAACCCTACATAATTGTTAAACACTACTTCCCGTCTTATCTGTGTCTTTGTTTAACCCAGGCTGAATTTGTACTACCTAGAGGAATCACTGATTCTGAAGATACAGGCATTAACAAGTTTCAGAGCCAGAGTTCAACAAATATATTTGCTTAAATAGCCCTACCACATTGTGCAATGTATACCTACATATACTCGTACCAGTAAAGTGACGTCTACATCATCTGTAGTATTTCATAATAACGATTCTTTGTTATGGCTTGGCCCAATGATCCGAAACATTTGAAAAAGCTGCGGGTCTAATGAATGAATGAATGATCATTTATTTCTGAGTATATGGTACTTAAAAGGTCTTAAAATTAAACAGTCTCACATACACTACCGTTGCCGGTGTAGAAATATAAAATAAAGGGTCAAGTCAACTTACAGTACGGTCTAAAAAGGCCACTTTAGCAGAATCAGAAAGCAAATCACGCCGTAACTGTAAAAATTTCCCAATCAACCTTGAACCTTAATGCTTTAGCGATAAAGATGAAAATTAAATTTGGCAGGTTGTTGTGTGATTAATGTTATGAGTTTAGTATGATTCTCCTAGTGGGTTTTTTAGCCCCCCTTATTTTTTTTATAGAATTCCGCTACCGATGCTAAATTTTATACCAAATGTTTTCAGCTAGAAAACAGATCCATTCTGCTCTACCACTATAAGGCACTCCACCATAACACGCAAAAATCATCGATCAAAAGTTTAAAAAACCAATCCGTACGATCCGGAATGATTTTTCACATCGATAAGCAGTTTCGACTATTATCAATCACAACAAATTTATCCATAAAACCGCCACATGTATCTACAGTTTTCCGTCCCAAGATTCCTTGGGGAGAATCTGGGACGAAACAGAACAGATACCTCCTGATTCCGCGCCCCGTTGGCCCTGTTTGCCCCATGCCCCAAGTGTATTAAATTTATGGTATTAAAAACTGATTTATGCAGAAACCAGGCAGAAATATCTGGCTGTACGATTGCCCGTAGTTTTTATTTCAGTGGTTCTGAAAAATGAAGCTGTAGATTTTTTTGTTGCGGGATCAACAAAACGAATGCTGTGATGTTTTTATTTAATAACTGAATAAACACTCTGTTACGCTGTCTAGTGACTGCAAGCGTAAATATTGAGAATAACGTGGCTTTGGATTATTTAAAGAGGTCACGAAAATAGTATTAATTTTTTCACGGCATCAGTCCGTAAGAACTTTACAAGAAATAAAGTTTTGGAAAAAGCTTGTTATAGCTTAGAAATAAAGAAGATAATATTAGGGCCAACTTAACTAATTTTTAAACAACATTTGCATTCGTACCTTAGTCGCAATCTTTAAGAAACATCTTTGCCCGTCTCTGCCTCTCTGTCTCTCTGCCTTTATACCTACTTTGCTCTCGTGTTGCATCCTCAAAGAAGAAAACATGTCAATAGTCGGGGAAGACTAATTTACGTCGATATGTTATCACAATCGCTGTCACTTGTGGTTTGACCCGAAAATAACCGATTCCGTATATCCGAACACTCTGGGGTGCCTTCGGGCATCTAGCGAAGATCGTACCAATTAACCATCTGACACAATCAAACTCCAGCGTTGCAGTATGTGTCTGTGCCTTATGTGACAGTATTATTCATCCAGTCTTAGGTAGACTGGATGAATAATACCAAGAGCTAGGGCTCTTGGTATTTCGTTAGCTACTTAGGTCTTTACCCAAAATACGCGCTTAGATAAACCCATGGAATCGTTGGATATTGGCCGTAGAAACATTCTATTGGAAAGAAACTCAAGATATCCATAAAAAATATTGAACCCGTATTGTTTCTTTTTTTCACTGAAAAAAAATAAATAAAACGATACAGTGCGTTGAAAACACGTGTGACGTCTCTTGCAAGTACACTTTTAATAAAAAAGTGACGTCACCAGCCCCCACTCTTGATCTTTGATGCGTTTTATCTTCGTAAATTTTATTGAGTTGATGAAGCAAAAATACGTGTCCAATATTTTTAGATCATTTAAAGGTGGATACAGACATTGCGAGGCATGCGCAGCGCACGCCTCGATATTGCCTCGCAATATCTGTATCCGTCTTAACTGACGGACTAAATAAAATCATACTTTTTTAATACACAAGATGATGGACTAATTAGGTACGAATACATCGTCTCGTCTGGAATAGTTTCAATCTGAAATAATAGTTGCGTTTCCAATAGGAAACGAATTTATGCGCTCTCGATCGATAACTATCCTAAACAAGAAGTTGCACAGATGGTCCAAAAAACAATTGTTTTGTTGTTAGTGTCCTATATTTTCTAAACTGTAAAAATAGCAAACTTACTCAATGAAGATAAATAGTAATATTCTAAGCTACAAACAAAGTAGACACAAAAAAATATCTTCAGCTGAAGAATCGAAGGCGTTACATCACTGACTGATTATCAAGTATCCCAGCGTAACCCCCTAGGGATATAAGGTGGTGCTTCTTTACTTTTTCTTTTATCGGAGAACTTCGCGATTTGAAACTTGAGGGTCAAAAGGTGGAATCCCTTGCGGTCTTTTAAGTCTTGACAGTTCGGAGTCCCCATTGATATTGTTAATCTATTTGAATGTAGGTATGTCGTCCGAAACCCTTTTTCCGGGTGTTTTACCCCTAGGGATCAACGGTGGATGTTTCAGGTGAAACGGAAATCTGAATGTGTGTAAGTTTATTATAAGTTTTAGGGGTTTCACAGCCCGCAAAGAAAAACTGAAGTAATATAAGTTTGCTCATGCGTTCATTTTACCCTTTCTGCGCCGCGTTCACTTATCAAGTGCGATGGTTCTATTTTGTGTTTTCGAGGGCATGCAAATTTCAGTTTGCAATTCAAATTCTCTTTTGACTGACCAGTTTTTGTTAAACGAATAAAAAGTGGAAAAGAAGACTGAATATAAATTAAACGCCAATTCCCGAATACTATTCCGTGAATTAGTGCTATATAACGTAGGCATTATGTTTGAAACGGGCACTTCCAAATTGTTCCTGCTAAAATATTCTAAGTTATTAGAAATTCTTGTAAAGTTTCCGTAAGTATCTCGTAGTTGTTAAAATAGTTAAGCGGTCAATCGATAGCGTCTGTTAATACACTTGGGGTTCCGAATACTCAGGGGAAGTAACCGCAAAGTTTGGCACGGAGCCACTACGGGATGGTTCAAATTGTCTGTTGCCACTAACGTTTACCTAAATGTTTCTGGACAGACGGAGTTAAGTCTCATCCTTTGATTAAAGTCTTGAGGGATAATAAAACTGATGTATAATTTAAGCTGCTATAGCGAAGTAATTACGATGAACTCTAGAATATATTCGACACGGTTGGCGCAGTGGTTGAGCGATCGACTGCTGCGTTGCGTGTCGTGGGTTCGATTCCCGCATGGAACAAATATTTTATATTTATTTAAACTTTATGCACAATTGTGTTACATGGGCGGACTTAATGCAACAATGCATTTTCTACCAGTCAACCTTTGGGTTAAAAAAGCTACATATTTATATGGCCTACAGATAGTTGTTCCGGGTCTGGCTGTTTAATTTGTATGTTTGTAAACGCACCCACGATACAGGAGAAATTCCTAGAAATGGAGCAAAGTTAAAAAAAAAAATGCCTAGTAACTTCTCTCAGCGGCCTTGCCGTGGGATAGTCGAAAAGTACCTCAAGAAAACATATTCCAGGAATTATAATTACAAGAGTACATACTCCAGGGATTATAAATACAGGGATACATAGTTCAGGGATTTTGAGTACAAGAGAGCATACTCCAGGGATTATAAATACAGGGATACATAGTTCAGGGATTTTGAGTACAAGAGAGCATACTCCAGTGATGAAAGTATCCAATGTTCTATGACATGTCTACTTGAGTACCAAGCTTCACCCATTTAGCCGTTCAGGCGTGCATAGTTAATAATAAGCGTACAGGCAATTACTTTCACAGAAAATTCATAAGGTCGTGGGAACGAGCTTAAGATCCAGGGCAACTCGTGAACCATTTTCACGAGGCTTAAGCTTTGGGAAGAGACTTAAGAAATGGCATGGAAAAGGCGTGAAAGTAATTAAAGTGGACGTTTTAGCCTTGACGGGATTGTATTTTTGCACAACAGCTATTTTCTTTTCTGAACTCCAGATTATTTTATTCCTAAGTATTTAAGGAAACTGTATTCCCAAACGATACCTTTCGATCGTTACGAGACCTAGTTTACAAGTATTCTCAGTAGGTGGCGGAGTGGCTTGAATATGGTTGTGTTTATGAAGTTACAGCGTGGTGAGGACCCAGTACACACTTTTGGCGAAACTCCAAATACGTTGTCTTAGGGAGACCGAACAAATATGGAGTAAAGTTATAACTTTACTTACGTAGGTAGTAAACGAGGATATGTAGAACGGTAAATTATTGAGAGACTATTCAAAGTAAAAAAACAAATACAGAATAGCCATCTCTCATAGATATTTACCTCTTATAACTTTACTATTACTTTATGAATACGGAGAAATTAAGCAAAAAGAGAGAGAGAGAAAACAGAGCGCCTTATTTTTCTGCTTTATTCGAAGTATATTAATAATATAATAATAATAATATAATAATAATATCCTTGGACATTTCACACAACGCCATATAGTCCCAAGCTAAGCAACCTAATGCTTGTGTTATGGTAACGAGATGGCTGATAAACTACTTATATACATTTTTTTTTTTTTTTTTTTTTTTATAATATTAAAAAATAACTTATCAAAATCCTGGTAAAATCAGGACAAAGTGAATTTAAAAAATATTTCAGATAGTAAAACTATAATAGGAGCAGTAAAAATGCATAAATTGGTATCATGTATCTAAAACTTATTTTACAACTAAAAACTGCAGGTGTGATACATAACACAGCTATCGTAGACAATGCATAACAAGATCAAACCCCCAACTCAAAAGTTCAACCAAGTAATGATTGATTATGCCATCATGAATGGTCAAACTTACAAGTAGGTATCATGTGAGCTGGGGGGTCCAGAGTTCAAATTACTCGTAGTTCTCAGTTTACCAGCAGTAGTTTGGCTCATCTATCGACCAGGGCAAAGAAAAGTAAAGATTGTACATGTAAACATGTCTGAATAGTCTTTCAATCTAAGGTTTCTGGTTTATTTTCCACAAAACGGCTGCAACTTTAACAGTATAAAGTTTATTGATAGCTAAACCTTCAGCAATACTTACTTTACGAGCTCACTGGCTCGTAAACTCGATACAATAGGCTGAATGACCCGCACGTAACAAAGTTGACACCTTCGCATCCAATATTAAAATCTTATTAACCTCGACAGTTTGACGAAACGGGACAAAGAACGCTCTAAAATAAAAAATAATCTCATCTTTCGGAGATGAAAACAATCCCGTTCAGGTTGCGCTCAAAGCAAAAATGTTTCGGAAACCCGAAACTTGATGAATTCGCTTGCACAAACTGGAAACAATATTCCGTGAAATACGTTAAATTTTCGCTGTGCGTAAAGGAAATAAATGCTTGGAAGTAAACGTACATAAGTATTGTATACGTCGACGTTTTGCAAGTCTAATTTAATTACTGATAATACCGGGAGTTCACTAGGTACTGCGCGCGTTTTAAAGCATCAGCAATTTGTTTTACTTTATAAATGCAAATAAACATAAAACGTTGACCTGAGCAGGAAATACGAAATAAAATGTGTTTGGTTTAATGGTGTGGTTCACTGTAGCATAAGTGGAAACGTGATCAGACATAGTTGTTTTGCGAACTTTAAGGAATCTCTTACATCAAAGCAAAACTTCATTAATGGCTTCGTTCTGCATTCCTGTGGGGACAGATCACTACGAGTGTCTAGCGATGTTAGTCGTTTACCTGTAGTTATGATATCACTAGTCACATTTATTCTATACTCATTATAATAGAACTAATATACATGCTACACAATGGTCCATAAGGATATTGTGTTCCTTTAAACAATGGACTGAGAATGCTCTGGACTGAGATAAACGCATTTTTACATAACTAAGGTGAGGAAGTCCTTTCAGAAATGTGATATTGTTGAGCAGTGCCCTCTTGGTCTTTGAATTAGAAGTGTGACCTCAGATTCAGAAAACTGGAGATATTTTCTAATTGTAGGCATAGCTAACTAATTTTACATACTAACAGCTATCTTGCATAACTAATCTTACTTACTACCCTACAGACTGTTGTATCTCGTGCGGATTGCCCTAAGCAGAATAAATGAATGCATATTGTGATGGGTGTTGACAAATATATATTAATTAGAAAATAATATCAACTGCACTTATTAAAAAGAAAACTGTAACCTGAAGTAAAATCTTTTTCTTTCTCTTATGTCCTAGTGATCACATGATAGGTGTAAAATTATCTAGGTACATTATATTTGACCAAGAGTATTTACGAATCGTTAGTAGTTACTTTTAACGAGCAACTGTATGTAATTTATAGGAACCCGGAAGCAACCGTGCAGTTTCGTATCTTTTGCTCTTAGTGGTCAACGTGTGTTCGGGTTTCGGATTTCGAAGTTCATTACTATGCATTAGACATGACACCGGTCTGTGCGGACGTTCGAGTACCGTGGCGCCAAGATTCTATTTTTTACATTGTTAGTACGTTTTGTCTGCGATCTGTTATTCCTGATTAGTTTTTCTGAAACTGATTCATAATTCATGAACATGGGACAAAATGTAATATCTACTTGCATTTTTTATCGGATTAGATCAGTCAAAAATAGAGGGTTGTTTTTGATTATCTTTTTACTGTCCAACGATGATTTCTCGTCAAGGGTCAGATCATTGATTTTGATCGTAGATCAAGTTCGAAATTGATTGTGAACGGGTGGCCTTACCGAATTTTGGTCACTAGGCGATGGTAACTATGTCAAGACTTCCCGCCCTGCACAAACATTCTGTAAAACCTAAAACTATCCGCAAAACACACAATCCGCAAAGCGTACGCACTCAATAACTTGTCATGCTTTTCTAATTCGTAGTTTAAACTCCGCGCAACAGCAATACAATGCTTAAAATCATACAATGCTGCCTGATGTTGAAGTCTACGGGAGAAATATAGTTATTTTTCCTAAAGAGTTATGTTTCAGACCCATGTTATAAAGAGCGACCATAATAAAAAGCTGGATCAAGTCCATATCGTGCTTGGAAATGGGATTTATACATGGTTTTTTTCCCGATTTGGTTACCGAACCCGCACCTCATTTTCAACAAGTTAGCGGTAACGCTAGACTAGAACAAACTAAGCTAAAAATGTGTGTCACAAGCACTATGGTAGGCGTCAGATTAAATAAAGTACATTGACCTTTACCTAGATACATATTATAATAGACCCGAACAGTAAATTAGGAACCGTATTACATTACTAAAGAAAGTAAAGGATCACGATAGAGGTATATCAGTACAGCCTTATGTCTGTATTTCTGTTTTTGAAATTAAGAATATCAACAAATGCATATGGGTATGACCGTTACTGCATATTTATTTGGTGCCAAACATAATGCCCTAAGCACGAAGACATGTTACACGTACATGACGTCGACACAATACGGAGCCCGACATACCTACACTAATACGTCACTGGCCGGCCTCCCCGGAACCAGAAGTTATCCGCATCACGACCACTTCCGGCGGCGACCGTGTGCTTCCTGCTATTCAAATGGACGAGCACTTTGAGCAGTTCCACTGAAAATACCACCGATAAATCAATTTGATCGGTTAAGCATTTTTCATGATGACGTTATTTTCTGTCAGTAAATGAATGGATCCTTGCGTTTATTTCTAACAGACGTGGTAACAAAGTAAACCATACATATAATAAAATTCATACTGAAATTATGAATGCAAAAGTATATCTGTCTATCCGTTCGTTGCCTCAGCATGTTTTTAGGGCTGAATGTTCTGAAATGGGGCAAAGGAGTTAGGGTACATTTATCTGATGCATTTTTTTATCTCTGTAGGTAGGTCGTATGCTCCCTCCGGATATTTTTTAAACTTTCACGCGGGTGAAGCCGCTGGGATAAAGTAGTATTTTTGTAAATATGAAACTTTCACGAACTAGTGCAAAAAATCATTCATGAATTAACAATAATCTTTACAAAGTACTACGTAAACGATGAAAATCTGCTCTCGGCAACCCAAAAAGAATATCGACAAAAATAAAAAACTTTTTTTTTTGTAAAAAGTTTTTTATTTTTCACTTTTTAGTGGTACTCCGCACCTAACAACACCACTGCAAAATCGCAGAAAAGCAAAATACGCAATTTCGATTACTTGGATGACATAAAACTATCATCCAAGTAGACGAATTCCAGCTATTTCGATATAAAATCCAAACTTCGCAACCGATTTTGATAAAATTTAAATGAGACCAATCTGCCAGTATATCCTTTCAGAAGTTTTTTTTTTCAAATCGGTTCATAATTGTCGGAGTTATGAGGTAACAAACATAAAAAAAAACATTCAACCGAATTGAGAACCTCCCCCTTTTTGGAAAGTCGGTTAAAAACAACAGCTGTCCGTCAGACGGCCAAAATATCCCGGAATTATTTAAACAAGAATTCAAACATTGAAAGGTAAACGTTACACAAATTGCTAAACTATTTAGTCCGTCAGTTAGACTATTGAAAAATAATGGACACGTATTTTTTGTTTTTGTAAATCAATGAATATTGACAAAGATAAAACGCATCAAAACTCGGGAGTGACGGCTCGTGACGTCACGACCCGCTAAAAATTATGCCAGGGCGTGACGTATTGAGAATTTTAAAAGCATCGTAACTTCGTCAATTTTGGTTCCCGTAACAAAAGAATAAATACGGGTCAAATATTTTTTGATAATCTAACTGACGGACTAATTAGATTTTTTCAGGGCACAAGCCTATTGGCAGTATTTCCAGATTTTCCTTATTTTAAAAAGGAGTTTGTTTAAACTTCATGTACAGTAGTGGCACGTAGGTGGATGTAAAGCAACAAGGCATTCTCTACCAGTCAACCTTTGAGTTAAAAAGACTATCTACACTATGGTAGGCATACTAAAAAAAATACTAATCAAATTCCACAGCAAAACAATAGAGTAGATTTATCCTTAATTAATTATAATATCTTATACATCGTCAGTACCTACAATGTTTGGTGACACATGGCGACATGTGATTGAAGGCATGCATACTAATATCCTAAGCTAGATACCTTCGATTTCACAGGCCGCCATATTGGCATGTGTGACGATAACTTTCAAACTGCTACAGAACAACTTTTGATGGTAACCCGTGAGGGAGAAGGAATGCAAATTGGCAAATGGGGCATGTTGTGAAGTTTATTCATAAATTGTTTGAATGGTTATTTGCCAAACATGAATGGTGTTAGTTGTTTGTTAGGCAGGCGGCTGACGCGAGGTCTCATTATTGCGATGTAGGGAGAAGGAGGGGTTAAGTAAACACCATAATGAGTACTTCTCCATGACTCAGCTCAAGACTGAAGACTGAAGTCTGAGCCCTGAGACTGAAGTCCTCCTTTATTGTTAAGAGTGATATATATACATAGTGCGTGCGTGATGTTATTATAATAAAACTATGAACATATCTTACTTAAACTATGTGCTATACGTGACGTGCTGATGCACGAGTACGTGACATCACACCACATTATTTTGTGAGAGTATCATTAAAAGTAAGAAGCTCTGTAATCGTAAATTGGTGAAAATAAAAACGAAATCCTTAAACCAAAACAGAACGAAGCTTCAATCAATATTTAAGTAATTTATTTCATCAAGTAGTACTTCTATACGAGTAATATTTTAGAAGTTCATAGAAAACTAAGGATCCCTGAAACTTTTTAAAACAAACTATGATCATAATTTTTCATTCATATTTATCTATTCACAATACCACATTTTTTACTGATACCGTATTTTAAAGATAAAAGTTACACTTCATTATACTTACCCACTTCATTTACATATCTGCTGAAATGACAACAAAACTAACAAAACAAGAATACCAAAAGTACTAACAAAGAGTCTCAAATAAAATAATTACACGGCATGTAAAGCGGGGCCAGCATATTGCGGTGCTAAGCATCACAGTGGCGCAAATTTCATTAAAATCCCTGCATTAATTTTTTAGTGACGAGAGCGTACGTAGTTAAAAAAATGCTGTTTAGCTTAATACTCGTCTGAAACAGTATACTGCTGAGATTATATTTTTTGTCGCACAAATATTTTCAACAAGCTCGTATAAAAATTTTCTACAGTACTTTATTCATGTTTCAGCATCTCAGTTATGTCGTATTAAAATTTCATGTACGTGGCGTTGTGTAGTACTGGAAATAGACAGTTTGTCCTTTTTAAAATTATGTTAAAGAATACTAGATATAGCTTTGTTCCCCCGCCCTGACAAGGCCTCTCTTTATTCCATCCACCTTTCAAATTGACGAAATTTATATAGTGTGTCGCGCCATCTCCATCGAGGTGTGCCAAAAGTCGCAACCTCGCACTATCACAGACACAGAGCGCTCCGTATTATCCGTATTTGGCGGCCCACAGTTTTCCCGGAATGTGAGACATGTCTTATCCATCATCATCGTCGTCATCGTTGTCATCATTGTAGTGGGTTACTATTCCAAAATTTATAATTACCTACTCTATGAAGGATTTTCCATGTTGGTTACGTGATACGCTGATAATGTCAAAAAATATATTCACTCTGATTCGTTTTCAATGTTACCGGCCTTGCGTCTGCATAAGATTATCATGCTTCACATCGGCTTTGATAAAAGTTAACGAACTTTGAATGTACGTCTACCTTTAAGGTCTGGTTAACCAAACGGAATGTTACCAAAAAATGTTTTCCTAGAAACATAGTAATTCCATCCTTATGTGCAAGCAGCAAGATGCGTTTTCCTTAAAACAGCCAGAACAATATTATCATTCCGTGTTTTCGACGGTTGCTATTGTGGCTCAGCGAAGATAAAAAAGTCGTTTTAAGCTGTAAATATTATGTTTTACATTAGGGAAATAAAATGCTTCGGCGTTTTTTTGCCGTCTTTTCGTTGCTCCTGGATTTATACTGTAAACTGCTCTTTCCGCCTTACTCATAGTATTCAGCATGAAAGTTGACCAAAGTATTTCATTAATACAGCTTTATTTCGTGTAGGTATAAGGCTAATGTAGGTATAAAATAAGACAACATTGCAGTGATAAGCTTCTACATTCGGCAGCTAAGCCTCAGTGAAAGGCTCTTACTTTACTAATTCTCGTACGAAAAGGACGGATTAGGTATACTCAAGAGCCAAGAGCACATGTTATATTTTATACTAGCTTCTTGTAGCGGGTTTACCCGGGTGAACAGAATTTATCTTTAGGTAACGTGTAACGGGTAGGTATCACAATCATAATTTCACTCAAAAGATGTACAGTGCTGGATTAATATCCAGCAGTGACTCAGTGCCTCTCTTTGTCTCCACATTGACTAGTCCTTTTTTTTTAGTATGGGCAATCATCAAATGACTCCTCCCGCTCTGGGTAAAGCAGGAGGGACTGTAGTTAGACTCCTACTGACTAAAACCCATCCGTGTTCCTCCTAATGCCCTTTGCGTTCCAGGGCCGCGGTGACTCTTTCGAACAAATTAACATTGACTAGTCCTGCACTGTGATTCTGTAAACGTGTCGAAGTGAAGGCTTAGGTGTAGTAATCACGAAGTGAGCTGTCAATCCAAGTAATCAAGATGGAATAACAGCTCACTCTGCGATCACTTCACTCAAACCATCACTTCGACATGTTTACAGAATTTACCGGATGTACAATCATCAGCACGATTCTTGAGCGCTGACCTTCACCAGCGCAAAAGTGAGTTATTGGGTCCCTTTGGTGGTATGAAGGTCGCGGAGGCGCGGGGTCGGGGACAGTGCAGTGATTGGCCCGTAGCGCATCGCGCGTCATAGCCATCACTCGGGATTTGTTCTTTACTCTTGCTGCCCGTACCTCACGACGACGTTTTATTTGTCATAAGTGTACGATGCGCAAAGCGATCCCCACTCATCCGCCGAGCGCTCAAGAACCGTGCCGGTATCCATCTTGCATCCGGCGAATTACCGCTGCATCGCCAGATCATCGGTCCACCTTGCGGGAGGCATGGGAAGCCAGGCGGGTGGTATAAAAGTCCCCTAAATGTTTATGGGCTTTTATTCTAATCTAGGATATACTTTAAACGTGTGTCAAGATTCTTTAGCGGTTTCTGTTTGTGTGGCCGAACGCGTTTTGCATGGATTTACATTAACTTTTAAATAATAATGATGACGTTTGTGCTTGTTGTTTCAATTGTTTTTTTTATCACTACATAGTATAAAATAAAGTCTGTCCGTCTGTTCGCGATAAACTCAAAAATTACTGCACCGATTTTCATGCTGTTTTCAACAAAGGATAGAGTGGTGCTCGAGGAATGTTTTAGTATACAATTTGCTAAGCGGGTGAAGCCGCGGGCATGTGCTAGTTTTGGTATAAATCAGTAGACACTAAAGTGTGTTGTATCGTTTACTACACATTAACAATTTCCAGAACTGGTTCACATCCGCACACTGCAACGTACGGTTTATTTGAAAACCAGCGTCAGGCAGCACTTAGTTGTCTGGCATTTTGCTGATCTGGACCCATTTGGGCACACAATGTTATCGATTTAAGTTTCCTTTTATTTTCACCTACATTACTTTTTTCTTTAAGGAGTGAAATTCCCTGCCGAAGTCTAAATTTCCTGATAGCTACAACCTGGGAGTCTTTAAGTCAAGAGTGAATAGGTTACTTCTAGACAAGCGAGCTCCATCTTCGACCACATCATCGTTTACCATCAGGGGGGCTACTCTCTAAGCCCGAAGTCCGTAGTTTCGGGCTTAGTTGCGAGCGTATTCTACTCCGTATCACCTACGGACTTACGATTAGTCCCGAACCCGAACTAAAAATGAATGAAAACACGATTTGACAGTAACTTTAGAATTTTGTTGTCATTAATTTTTAGTGGTTAGATAATACGGAGTAGAAAACGCCCGCAACTAAGCCCGAAACTACGGACGTCGGGCTTAGAGAGTAGCCCCCCAGGTGAGATAGTGATAAAACGCCTGCTTATCAATAGTACCTACTTAAAAAATAATTCAAACGTATATTTTTTTCAATTAAATCAAAGATATAGTAAGAATAAAGTTCACATATCGAATAAAGAAACTGGTACAAACATAAATCAGAAAGAGAGAGAAAGAGCGAACATTCAGTTAAAATAAATCCTCTTGGAATCGATAATTTGATCATGAATATTGAAACAATCGTTTGTGGTATGTGCATTCGTAAATTTTCAATCAACGATTGTTTTTTTAATAAGTTCGATCTTGTTTGGCTATTGTATGTGCTGTAATAAAACCATATTTAATTGTATAATTAAGTCAGTATGTATTTTGTTAAATAATAGCAGCCGCATGGTTTGATCTTTGAGGTTAAGCAGTGCTTGCCAAGGTTCGTTCGCGGATGGGTGACCGTCAATTACATACGAGACACCTCCGAAAACCGGAGGCACGATAATTGGTTGAGCCTGGCTGTCATTGGTATCTCTTAGAAAGCCGTTACATGGATTATCAGAAGCTAGAAGATCTGAACTAGTCTTGCCAAGGGGTACCGTATTACCCAGTTCCTAAGTTGAGGCGGTCGCTCCATGCAAAATACTGCGGGTACTAAAATAGCCACTTTAGCAGAATCATTTTAAAATTTTTCATTTTCGTCTTTATCGCTAATGCATTAGGTTCAAAGTTGATTGGAAAAATTTGACAGAGACGGGTAGCGTGATGTGCTTTCTGATTCTGCTAAAGTGGCCTTTTACGACTCGCTGGTACTCAGCTCAGGCTAGTCTGGAAGCAGACCTCAACGTAGTTAGGAAAAGGCTAGGCAGATTGATTCAGTATCATCATTTAATCCGAAAAACGTCGCAATATGTACCTGGGCAGGCCGTCTTCAGGCATTTACTGCTGGACAAAGGCCTCCCCAAGGGTCGCCACAACAGCCGGTCCTGAGGGCTAATTCACGTAATGTTATGACGCACCGATTAAGTTTTAGTGCAGTTGCAATTAAGTTTAAGTTCGAGTGATAAACGGAATTCTTGTAATCTTTGAACTGCGCGTAAACTGCGCGTAAACTGCACGTCAATTGTACGACAACCAAACTTACTGACGGTAGAGAGAAAAAATATTATTCACTAAATAATCGCCTAGAAACGAATAAGTTTCAATGAATATAGACGTTATTAGAATATTAAAAATTAAACTTAAGCTTATAAGCTGTAATTTTGGGACGTCAAACAAATAGTAGAATACCGATCACGTTGCGTTCCGAAACACACACCAAAGACGCGCAACAGTAGAATGCCATTATTGCGCTCGCGTGACGCGCACTTGACGCGAGCGTGTCTGACAGCGGTAGAGAATACGAAAAGCGTTGTTTTGATCGAAACGTAACTTAAACTGCACTGCAACAGCACTTATTTAATTACGTGAATTAGCCTACAGGTCATCGGTACACCTTACGGAGGCCTGCAGTACGATTCTGTAAACCTCTTACCGTGAAAGCTAAATGAAGTGATCATGAAGTGAGCTGTCAATCTATACAAACAAGATAGAATGACAGTTCACTTAATTTTTACTCCACATAAGTTTACATTGAGAGATATTGATAGAATGGACCTGCTGGTGTTTGATAGATATAATAGGCTAGTTTCCATCATCCAAAAATTGCAAAACTACTTAGTCCGTCAGTTAGAGTATTCAAAAATAATGGACACGTATTTTTTGTTCTTGTAAATCAATGAATATTGACAACGATAAAAAGCATCAAAACTCGAGAGTGGGGGCTCGTGACGTCACGACCTGCTAAAATTATGACAGGGCGTGACGTATTGAGAATTTTAAAAGCGTCGTAACTTCGTCAATTTTGGTTCCGGTAACAAAAGAAAAAATACGGGTCAAATATTTTTTGATAATCTAACTGACGGACTAATTAGATTTTTTCAGGACACAAGCCTATTTACGCATTATTTGGAGCGCGACCGACATTGAGGCATGGTAAAATTATTATTTGACCTTGGTTTACTTTATGATAATCTTGTGAAACACATTTTAATGAGTTTTAAAATACGAGTAATGTAGAGACTGTTTAATGTAAACAACAATGGCTTAAGCAGCGTCATATCAGAGCTGTACTTTAATAGGAATTGTTTCAAGTTGTTTTGATTTTTATTATTTAACTTACATTCACTTTTTTCTTCCTAAAACATTAATATTATCCACTATTATTTAAAATATTGGAGGGTTCGATATTCGTGTTAACCTTTTCAGCATGTCTGTACCTACATGATACGTGTGACCAACAATACAATTGGTGCCTATCCAAATAAAATACTGTTTGAGTCATCATCTGCCTTTTCCCTAATATGTTTTGGGTAGTTTCCATTCCAAACAGATGCAATGGAATACAATATCTGATAAGGAACGACCGGTTAATCCCGCTATGCTCCAGTCCCGCTATGCTCCACTAGTAAAATGCCTGTAAAGTTTCGCTATGCTCGAAATCACATTCGCTGACAGTCTTGAAGAAAAACAGAAAACATTACCTACCGTTTGTAAAAAGTACAATGTTTGTGACGAAAAAGTAAGTTGAAGATTCGGTTAATAATTCTCATAATGAATAGAAATAAAAATAGAATTCGATTTGACCGGTTGAATAGAGTTACCAAAGTTATCTTTAGGGTTACGAAAAAATGGTAAAAAGGAACCCTTATGGCGTGACTAAGTCTATCCGTCTGTCCCAGCTGGATATCTCAAGAACTACTTTTAATGCTAACAACTAGAAATTTGGAATTGGATCAGCTAATTTGCAAATAAGAAATAAATATAAAGGTATACATTTCTTTTCAAAAGCGACTGAAAGGGATTCTTAAAAATTCTTAGTTGGGCGGGCTACTATAAAGTTTTTTGCACACCTTTAAACATTTTTTTAAACCGCATGGTTTGACAAAAAAAATATTACCGTTCTACCCTTATCTCCGAAGTTTGAATTTAGGAAAATCTGAAATATTAATAATAATATGTGATAGAAGTTCATGTAAAGATTACAGGAAAAATAAAACGATGTCTCTAAATAGTACACTTTTTCAGAAATCATCAAGAAAAGTTCAATTAATTCCACTAGCGATCAAGACATGGCATTGATCTAAAACTGCAATATATCAAAGTGTTAAAAGTTATATGACGAATATAGGCCTCGCCGATGAATATTTGAAAACATTTCTCGTTTAATATGATGGTACGGAACTCCCGATGCGCGAGTCCAACTCGCTCTTGACTGGTTTTTCTATATGATGTCACTTTTCACTGTCTTTATTTTCATTTGATGGTGTTGAATCGAATCGGTGTTAACGGTCGGCCGGTTACTGAACATGTAAATCGCATTAAATTAATTTTTTTTTTAATTGAACGGTTTGGTAGAAAATTCACCTAGACATGTCAACTGAATTAAACTAAGTACTTCCATTTAATTCTGCTTGATAAAAAATTTCTTCGAAAAATTAAACCTAGTTTGTTGTGCTAGTTAATTTTAGTGGTCCGATACAATTACTAATTTCTGATAAATAATCTGAATAGGTAGTCTAAGTTGTAAAGTGTAGGTACTTTTCAGAGAGGTTTCTCCGTTCTGCAGGAATACAGCATTTTCCAGGATTTATTAGGATATTAATTCCAGGAATAGCCGAACTATCAATAAATGATTTCTGTAATCGGTTCTGTACGAAACTACAGAACGCCAAGTGCCATCCCACCATCCTTACACGTCTTATTTATTATCCAGTTACCTATGTGAATACCATCTCAATTTGTATATCCCATTAAACCAATAACTACACACAAAGAGCTTAGCATCATAGCACCCCTTTATGAACCGTCTTAATTTTAGTTTCCCTCAAAAGCCGTTTACTTTAATTTCTAATAAATTCCTAATCTAGCACGTGATACCTAGTGTAGCTACCCACAACCAGACGTGACGCGCAAATATACCCGAATACGATATGTTGTGGTGAAATCCAATTTACTTCCTCGCATTCTTGAAATTTAATCTCGCACTTCGTAAAATAGTAACAGTAGTAGGTACTTACATATCAGCCTACATGTAGGCAGAGTAGCTCGGTATTGCTTAATATGTTACCGGGATATTATGTAGCTTAAAATAATTCTCTTTATAAATATATAATGTACATACAAATGTCTGTGTGTTGGGATGTTTAAATGTTTGTTATTCAGTCAATCTTCAACGGCTGAATGATTTTTGGTACATGATCGTAAATAGCCTGGTTTAGGACAAGATGGAATTAAAGAAATAATTGTTAACTATGCACATGGAAAACGCACAATTCAGAAACAAAAATATAATTATTTTTTCCCGTTCCTCCGCTGTACCTTTCTGATTAATTTCGTTGCGGGATCCAAGACAGTGGAATCGTTTCTCCGGGACTCGTCATGCTTCATGGGCTCGGCGTTTTTCTAGTGGTCGCCACTATTGATTCTGGTTTTCAGGAGTTGCAGTGGTTGAGAATGTGTGGCGGGCATGTCCCAATAAAAAAATAATATTTACCGAATTTTAACTGCCAAAATATTTACAACAATCTTCCATCTTTCTGATTGTGGTGTATGGCGTCGGCAATTTTTAACAGTACTCGTAATATTCTTGATAATTTTATGTTTGATATCTCCCACATGGCAGACCTATGACCTGGTCAGGGTTACGCGTAGCCTATGGAAGACGCACAGGACCAATAGTTGTAGACAAAGACAGCTAGGCAAAGACCTCACGTCTTTGCCTAGCAGTAGGAAGTCAGACGTCTTTCAGCTCATATGATGATGATGATGATTGGAGCGGACATTAAAGACGTCACTCCGTAGTTGATGAACAAGTACTTAGTCTTTATCGTAGTAGTAAGTTCCTGTGAGATCATTTTCAACTTTCCAAAAGCTAGTTGATACGAGCTGTCGTTGCGTCGTCTCTTTTTCACCAAAAACGCGGTGCAGCCGCAAATTGCGATCTTTCATTCACTTAACAACGATCTTAACTCCGCAGCGCGCTTTGGACGTCATGGTACGAATATGAAACGAAGCAGTTTAGGGACCATAACTGAAATGCCTTGCTGATTCAAAAAATCTTTAATTAGGTAATGGTAGGCCTCCTGGTCACTAACAAGAAATCATTTCCTGAAAATTTTTCAGAAAAATCTTTTACATTGTACTCGATAAAGTCACCAAATTAAAAATATCTATCTCCTTTTTTGTCTCTGAATAATTAAAAATTCAGTACTTCAACAAAAATAAAGATAATAATCCTAGAATACTTAAAAACCTTTTCACCCTGAAGATAAGCTCCCTTTTTGACCAAAAACGTTGTTCAACGACGCGTGAAATTTCAGTTTCCTAGCTGGCTACGAAAACGCAGAGATCCTTTGATTTCTTTCCACACGAACGGCTAGGAAAGAATGTTGGACCGCAGCATCATTTGAGAAAATATCTTGAAGCCACGAGAAATAAATAAAGCAGGCAGTAAGTACTTACTCAATAGGTGGCTTTAATCTTAAGGCTGTTGATGCGAACATGATTATGATTTTGTTTGTGTTTAACTTTTCCGGTTCAAATGTTAAATTGGCTTTTTTTTATTGTTGGCAAATATTTCAGATCTTTTTAGGGTTATACACCCGAAGGGTAACCAACGGGCCCATTATACTAACCCTACAATGTCAGTCAGTCTGTCAGCGAGCTGTAGACACTTCAGTTAAAATAAAAAAAATATCAGTTAAAATAATCAAAATACGAAGAAACTAACAAAAACACCGACTTTTTACTTTGTAGTGTTTTTTTTTTTTTGGAAGTCGGTTGTATTTTTTTGTAAAAAGTTTTTTATTTTTCACTTTTTAGTGGTACCTCACACCTAACAACACCACTGCAAAATCGCAGAGAAGCAAAATACGCAATTTCGATTACTTGGATGTCATAAAACTATCATCCAAGTAGACGAATTCTAGCTATTTCGATTTAAAATCCAAAGTTCGAAACCGATTTTGATATTTAAATGGGACCAATCTGCAAGTATATATCCTTTCAGATAAAAAAGTTTTTTTTTCAAATCGGTTCCTAAACTGTCGGAGTTATGAGTTAACAAACATAAAAAAAAAATAAAAAAAAACATACAACCGAATCGAGAACCTCCTCCTTTTTGGGAAGTCGGTTAAAAATTGAAGGGGCTCGCATACAAGAAACGCGTTTTCTTTGGTTTATGGTACGGAACCCATTGTGTGAGAGTCCGCGTCTCCGGTTTTTCGTTTTTGTAATAATACTTTAAATTAACTAGCGGGTGGTACTTAAAAAGAAATTAATTTATTTGCGCTAACTACAACACGTTACTATTACCGATAACCGTTAGAAACAGAGCTTTAATAGGTATTCGCAATCAAAACCAAGTACCAAAACTAATTACCAACATATTGTTTCAAATCACTTCAGTAGATTGCCCTTAGATTCAGGTTAACCGTTTCCTGGATTTGATACGTTACCAGCGAACCTATTACGGTAACAACTCGGGTGGGTAACGGGTAAGACTAGGGTAAGTCCGGTAACCGTAATCTAACCTCAAAACCTTTAATCTAGTTGGCTAAATGGAAGGTATTTCGTATGATTTTGATCCTTTAGATGTTTATAGTTAAAATTGTAGGATGATAGGAAAGGTTAAATCAGCTTCTATTCTGAGATTTCAGGGGCACCTTGGGTCCCGTATGGTGCCCCAATTATTGGAATCTATTCTAATATAAGTTAACTCTGTAAACGTTGTTTTGCCTTATAAAATTATAGCCTACGACCTATTCCCAGACCAACGGAATATACCTTCACTCAAAATATGATAATAATCGGTCAAGCCGTTTCGGATGAGTTCGATAACAAACACTGTGACACGAGATTTTTATATATTAGAGATTATAAAGCTGAAGAGTTTATTTGGGTGAACGTGCTAATCTCAGTAAATACTGGGTTGATTTGAATTTTTTTTTTAGTGTTGGATAGCTTATTTATTGAGGAAGGTAATTATTCCATTACTGACAGATTGATTGAGTGGCTGACAGACAACGCATAGTCGAAACTACTTGTCGAAACTACAAAAACATCTATAATCTGATTTGTTCGTACTTTCTAAATGGCTCCGCGAAACTCAAACTTGGACATCATTACATTACTAAGTCTCTAACCATGGGATGTCCTCAGGGCTCAGTTATCGGTCCATATATATGGAATTCTGGCTACGATGATTTCCTCGCGCTTCCGCTCCCGTACGGCTGTTCATTAACCGGTTACGCGGACGATGGCTTGCTGCTCATTCAGGCAAGTACTCGGGCTGGACTCGAGAACTTGGCTGACACATGCCTACCTACGTTTAATATCTCAGTGGGGCGATCGAAACCGTCTGACCTTTGCACCGCATAAAACCTATCAACTTCTTATAAAAGGAAACCTTAAATCCTGGCCCAGCATTAAATTTAATAACGTACCCGTTAAACGGAAAGAATCCGTGTGCTACCTCGGTATGCTACTAGAAAGGAACTTTTCATTTATTGAGCATTTATAAACAGTAGGAGAAAAATAAAAAATAAACTTCTACGCCTTGACGAGAATATCTAAGGCTACTTGGGGCCTATCATTTCAAACCTTAAAAACTATTTATGGGGCTACTTACTTGGGTTCTATGTGCTACAGGGCACTTGTCTGGGCCGATAGGGCCACGATAGGGGCGGTTCGACGTAAATTACTTCAAAACCAGCGTTTGGCTTTGATATTCTTATGCAAGGCGTATGGGACGGTTAGTACTGAAGCCTTACCAGTGCTGGCGGGTGTTCTCCCAGTAGATCTGGAGGTGCAGCGGCGTGCTGCAATGTACTAATATGCTAGAAAGATCACGGACCCAGAGCTTTTACCGCAGCGCGACCGTGCTAAAATCTCTAGATTAATAAAACCCCAGACTGACGTCTGGGAGGAACTTATCGAATGTAACGTGCGCCTATAGTATCATAGTGTGTTAGTTAATAACGGATATTTTTTATGTATTAATTAATTTGAATCTATAGGTACTAATATTATAAAGCAGAAGAGTTTGTTTGTTTGTTTGGTTGAACGCGCGAGTAGTTCCTGAGATTACTCAGGAACTCCTGGTCCGATTTGAAAAAATATTATTTTCAGTGGTAGATAGCCCATTTAACGAGGAAGGCTTTAGGCTAAATATCATCACGCTAAGACAAATATGAGCTGAGCATTAATGAAAAATGTAACGCGTGAAGTTGCGCGGTTGAGTATCACTATGAATTAAAGTTCTCAAAACGTAACAGACAGATGTATTGCTGGGGACTTTGTTGGCCACTTATTCTCCACAGCTAAAACACTGTGACGGGCGGGCGTTTTTTGGGCGGGGGACTGTCTTTTGTAAAAACTTGATGTTCAAAAAGTGCTGGCTCTCAGCCTAGTTTGAATAAATTACTTTTGAAATTTTGTGCATCACCATCATATTAGCCGAGAGTCGCCCACTGCTGGAAATAGGTCTCCCCAAGTGTCACCACAACTACCGGTCCTATGCGATTCACATCCATCGGCTACCCGCGACCTTTACCAGGTCATCGGTCCACCTTGTGGGAGGCCTTCCAGCTCTACGTCTTCATAGATACGCGGTTACCACTCCAGAACTTTACGGCCCCGTCTACCATCTATCCGTCTATCATTTTAGACCTATTTCTATTCTTCCATTTCTTTCTAAAGTGTTTGAGCACTTGGTTCATAGACAGCTATCTTTTTTCTTAACGTCAAACTCGCTAATATCCCCTTTTCAATCTGGTTTTCGAGCGGGTCACAGTACTGTTTCAGCGCTTATAAAAGTGACTGACGATATCCGCTGGGCTATGGAGAATAAGTCGCTCACTGTCCTTGTATTGCTTGACTTTAGTAGCGCCTTCAACTCAGTGGATTTCGACATTTTACTGGGTTTACTTAAATCTATTAATCTCTCTTCTTCCGCTATAGCCTGGTTCAATTCATATCTTCGGGGTCGCTCTCAGTGTGTCCGCCTTGATGAGTCCTTCTCTGATTGGTGCAGCCTCACTGAGGGTGTTCCTCAGGGTAGCGTTCTCTCTCCTCTTCTTTTTTCGATTTTCATTAACTTCGTTACCTGTGTTATCTCTTCCAGTTTCCATCTTCATGCAGATGACCTGCAGCTTTACCGACACTTTGCTGTAGCTGACGTGGATTCTGCCATTGCTGCTATGAATCGTGACCTGTCCTGTATTAGCACCTGGGCTAAGTCATTTGGCTTGCAGATCAACCCAACTAAATCGCAGGCCATGATCATAGGCAGCAGATACGTTCGTACTGCTGCTGTTATTTCATTTGTGTTTGGTCTACGGAAGTATGACCATGTGTCTCACCTTCGCAAGGAACTCAAGTGGCTCCCTATCCGTCTTCGCAGGAACACTCGGATTCTTTGTCTTCTTTTCAACATCCTTCATTACCCTTCTTACCCCTCTTACTTGCGTGAGCGCATTTCTTTCGCTCGGCCTAGTGACGCTCCTTGCAGATCACACCTCAGAACCATCCTGAAAACCCATCCTCATAAATCCAGCTATTATTCCTACTCTTTCTCTGTTCATGCAGTTAGGTTGTGGAACTCACTTCCGCCTAGCATTCGTGACTTAAAATCTATTTCTCTTAAGAATCGACTCAAAGAGCACTTCCTCTCCTCTCAACTATGATAATTTTATATATCCTATATATTATATTATAATGTTCGGTAGGTATATATATATATATATATATTTATTTATTTATATTTTATAATTATGTCTTCGTATTTATTTATTTTTAACTTTAATTTTAAGGCTTTGCATACTCCTATTCACTTGTTCTTACACACTATTGTCTACATTTATTTCTCATTTCTCCTGTCGCAGGTCTGCTGGAAGAAATTTCATTTAAAAAGCAGTACCTTTGTACTTATATTTATAATGTTAAATTTTACTATTTTTCTGTGTGTACATAAATAATAAAATAAATAAATAAATAAATAAATAAATCTGTTCTGAGATCAATGTGCCCAGTCCACTGACACTTTGTGGTGAAGCGTCAATGCCTTAATTTTCAATATAAAAATAAAATAACAATAATTTAGGATTTCTCCATATAAAAGAATATGTTAGTATTTCAAATTAAATATTTTAACTTCTCAATTGATGAATCCTCGCACTACCTTTATTGATGCAGCGCCCATATATCTGAAACTTTCTTGAGTTTTCTCGCAAGGGCCAATAGATGGCGTTAGCGAGTGCGGACTGTTTCCTGTGACCGTTCGAATATGTAGTCGTCGCGTCGCCTCTGCGCTCCGCTCTAAAAAATCCTTTTTTGGTGAAATCTTGACGATACTCGTAAAATAATTGGACCTGTATCTGTGCTTCATTGAGAAATTATAGTGCAGTGTTGATTTTTGGAGTTTCAACCATCCCACCGGTGGATTTAAGAAGATTTGGCTCGCCGGCCGGCAACCCATACCTGCGAGTGGTGCATGAACGAGGTAGTTCCCCATCTCCCTGGGTCTGAGTGGGATCTCTGGATTGCCAAGGTACGTGGGCATGTTTTGCTGCTAATAATTCTCTAGGATTGTTTTGTCGAGGATTCATCATTATGGAAATTGAATTATTTTGAGGTCCGCCATTACATATAAAACTTAGGTTCTAAAACCTTCACAAGGGTGCAGGCTATTTACACGCCTCACCACTTTGGTTTGGCAATCCTTCGGGATATGTGGGTAACTTTGGTTATCTTGCGGATATAATCATTTCTGATTCGATCACGCAAGGAAACTACAAGCATTACCCTTTGCGAGACCCAAATGAAAATTATTATTATTCTTTTGTCTTTTTCCCTAAATTGAAGACCTCGGACTTCCTTGATTTTTAGATAGGCCCAAAAAGGCGTCACCAGCATTTAAAGTCACAGAAAAATGTTCTAAGTTTTGAACCCACTTAGTACAAAAGTTAATCACTAATCCACTGCGAAAACTATTCCAGCACAAATAAGGGCCTTTGCACACGGCGTTTTAACGCAGTAACGACACGAATTTAAGGCCGTACCCTGACCAAATAACCTTGAGCATTTTTTCCCTCAATAACAGCGCAAGAGATACAATAGCAAATACGCTCAGAAAGTTGAATAAAATCGTTATAAAATAAAATTTTGGTCGTTAGAAAAAAATGTTTCTACCAAAATGTTCATAATTAAATTGCCTATCCATTGGGTGTAAGCAAAAAGTCAAAATAATCGTTAGTTTTCGAGAAGATGCATGTTTTCAGTAATTTTTTCTCATTTCTGTGGTTTCGTTGTGAGGAGATTACTTAAATATTATACTTAGTAATGAAAATCTACCATTTTGAAGCCAAGATTATGTAATATATTTTTTATAAATTGATATTTCTTTTGGATAAAGATTATATAGCTCCAAAAAACTGCACAAAAACGGCTATCGCTGCGTTTTGCTCGGAGCACTGCTTTTTGTTGGTCATCTACAGCGCCAGGAGCGAGCGTTCTTAAAATACGCCGTGTGCATAGACTCTAAGTGTGTATGGATTCAGTAGAACACAAAAGTTAATTTGCTAAGTTTTATAGTTAGAGTTGGTTGTTGTGTTCAAAACTTATGTTTATTACAAACACGTAGGTAATAAACTTTAATCATTAGCAATATCAGAATGGAAGTTTTATGCATGAATGGGTTTAATTCTGAAGCAAGAACATTACCTACATACCTATGTAGATTTTATATCAGTACCGAGTTTCTATATGAACAAAGGCAATAATATAAATTCAAATACCTGAGCATTTATGATACTGCTTTAGAAGGTCTGGTGCGAGTAAGTTTACAAAGTATGACTGTATGAATTTGTATAAGATCTGAACTTAAAGTCTTCGATTTCAGGCCACCTTAAAATAGACTTGCCGTCGTAAGTTCAGAAGTCTAATCAGGCATCTCATGACAAGGCAAGGAGCAAAGGTCTGAATGCAAACGAGCTGTGACTATCCTTCCATTAACCGATCAAAAATACTTCGTAAGCTCAATAACACCACCGTTGTCCTGAATCTGCCTCCTCGTGTGCCAAGAACATTATTAAATGTTCTGTCAACGTATCTATTTATTTATGTATGTTACATATAAGTTGAAACTTGTACAATGGCAGAATTTTCCTGGCTGCTACCCAACTTGGGCTCCAAGTGAATCCTCTTTTCAAGCTATTACGGCACCAAAGCTTATGTACGTACAGTTGTCTGGAAGTTGTAGAATGTAGGTATATACATAGGTATATATAGCAAGCTAAAGTTGAAATGTACGAAGAAGTAGGCTAAACAAATACAAATAATATCCATATCGTATGTAATTGCTTAAGGCCGTCTTTTCACCTGTAAGCAACTTGCATGAATCCATTTACTACATACTGCGATGGGATGCGTCGCAGCAGGTGATATAGAACTCTCGTTGACCATGTGGAAAAATAAGAATTATTTATATTAATTGTTGATTTTTACTAACGTTAGTTTGAAAAATATTAACTATCGCTATCAAAATTCTTCCTTAATGGCTTACTCGTACATAAGAAGGTAAATATTTAAAAACGTAGAGCAATCCATCTTTCTCTTAGCATGAGTAATGTTCTGTAAAAACTGTTTTTCAGCGAATACTAGATGAAAGTAGAGAGCTTAAAATGTCTGTGGTTATGATAGATATTGTCGTTAAGTGTGCTGGGTGCACGGTAATATTAATATTATTTCTTTTCGTTTGATTGATTCTTGCATTTTCGATACAAAACTTACTATCTAAGTTTCACACACGGTGCCATTTTAGTAGTCTTACAAATCCGGCTCACTTTATGTACCCGACGTAAGCTACCTCTAGGCGTGATTTTTAAATAATTCATTAAAATAATAGTACTTTAAAAATGAATATGCCATCGAATTTATGAACCACAAATTTATAGAAAAAATATTTTTTATTGTCACCATACTGTGCTTATTAATTTTAATACAAATAGACGTTTACGCTAACGCCATCGAGAACGTTCAAAAACTCGCCCTAATGCCACTGTGCGTGAACTTTAGAAAAAAAATAACAACATGTTATTAAAAACATAATAAAATAAGCCTGAAACTATAATACAAAACTTAACAAGACCTTTTCAGGAGCAAGTGACAGGCTATAAAATATTCACCAAATAATATGCAGAGAGGGACAAAACAAGCGCCTCATATCAATAGCTTACAAACTAAAGGACAGATCGGTAGGTTGCGGGTCGTAACACATAGTTTGTTGCCCTTTGTGTGGCTAAACAAATGCAAATTGCATGAGATGAGATACTAACGCCCGCGGCCCATAGACGCAAACAAACAATGTGATAGTCCGACAGTTTTCTTTACATGCCACCGACCCCGGGTCGAAACTCTCGTCCTCATGAATTTTAGGTAACTAAAGTTGTTTTGGGAGAAATATCGCCGCTCGCCTTTGATATTTTATTCTGTTAATTTAGGAGAGACTTTGACTGCAGTTTCTGCTGAACATTTTTAATGCTGCAGATGTTTGAATAATTAGTAATACTGTTACTATTAACACATATTATAAAACAAAGTCCTCCGCCGCGTCTGTCTGTCTGTCTGGTCGCGATAATCTCAAAAAATAATTTACCGATTTCCATGCTGTTTTAACCATTGGATAGAGTGGTTGTCGAGAAAGGTTTTAGGATGTAATTTATCAAGAATGCGAAGCCGCGGGCATTAGCTAGTAATCTTGTATATAATTTACTAGTTTTTTCCCGCATCCTCCTACGCGCATGAACTGTTTTTTTTCCATTCCCATGGAAATTTCGAGAAATTTTATCTTAGAGCTCCTTTACGGAGTGAATGGAAGCTACAAAATGAATAACAAAAAAAAAAAAAAAAATATGTAATAAGTACATTAAAAAATCTTTTAGTAAACTGCGTGAATAAATAAATTATTTTCGGCTGTGCGTTGTCAATCAGTCAGTAACGAAATAATTTTATATATTTATTCATTGATTTTACAGACGTACGTACAGTTTAAGTTTGTACTAACAAGGATAACATTTATCCTACGTTGTAAACGAGGTCATGGTTTACCCGTGTAAAATTAGTCAGAGCGATATGTGTGTTGGCGAAAGTAGGGGAGCCGGGGGGAACGGGAGTCAGTGGGCAATGAGAGTCAATTCAAAATGAATTGAACCTTAAGCTTTACAGAATACGGCTATGTCGCACGGCGTTTAGCTCGGCACCCCTCCCGCACTGCCCATACGCTGGGCCCGCCAGTCACAATCACATCACCGAGAGCGACACACGTGTCACAGGGGACGGGCCGATGCAAAATTTCCGGAATTTCGATCGAAAAAGTGAGTATCTATATTTCTTAATTATGCGTATAAAATAATCTCAAAGCGTAGTACTGGAACTACACTTATATTTATTAATGCAAGTTATTAGGTTTTCAGATGTTTTTTATATAATAATTCAAATCTAGCAAACAAACCGCCATTGGGGTAATGAGAGTCAAGTGACCCTCATTCCCCGTTTCATCTTTCATTATGATAAAATTTTTTTGTTTATTTCAGATGCCGAGGAACTGAACTTGAGAGTTAATGAAGTTTCAGATAATCTTACAACCAACATTTCAGTAGCAACAGCATCAACTAGCAGTAGGAATGCGTTGGAACTGCAACCTTCCACAAGTTATAATATTGATGGTATAAATCAAGAGAACAATTAATCCGACAGTGAATCTTTAACTAAGGTACTCTCACAATAAACACCTCTGCCTTGCATTGGAAAAGGTAAAGGGAAAGGAAAAAGAACACAACGATCAGAATTTCTTACTGCCACACCTCTGAAAACGGTTTTTGAAGAAAAAGCTAAGAAACGAAAGGAAAAACAAAAGCACACAAGAGGGAAAGTTACCAAGAAGATAAAAGAAGTAAAAAAGAACTTGTTTATTACAGGGAAAACCGAGAGAAATCTGCAGTCCATGCACTGCAGAATTCTTTCGGTTTTTCCTGTTCGAGGCATATCGTGCAGACTGATCGCCCTCTTTCCGGGAGTTTTGCGGGATTACAATATTTTCTAAGTCACTATCACCACTCTCATCAGAAGGAATCTGTTCATCAGCCGATTCTTCAGATGAACTAGACTGAAATAAGTTCTTTTATACTTCTTTTGTCTAAGTCTTCACTTCGACATGTTTACAGAATCCTGTAAACATGTCGAAGTGAAGACTTAGGCGAAGTGAACGACATGTGAGCTGTCAAACCAGACAAACAAGATGGCATGACAGGTCACTTGTCGTTCACTCCACCTAAGTGATCACGGTGAAATGTTGACAGAATGGACCGGCTGGTACCGTTGCCGCCTCTGTGCTGGATGGGCCCATGAGGCATGTACAGGATGTGATGATCCAAGTAGCTGTCACTGTGATTTTTTAATTTAACTCGATTTATTTACTATTCTTTGTTATTACTCTGTTTGGTGATCATTCCTAACTTTTAATTTTGTTAATTCTTATTTTTTTGTCAAAAGAGATGATAATTTAGTTACTTTATTCGTTTTGTAATTTTGACTCGTATTCCTCCGTGAACTGATTTTCATTTCCCTTACATGTGGGTAATTGGAGTCAAAACTACTTTTCTGTTTTTTAATTATAATTACGGTTATAGCAATGTTAGCCAAAAATTACTTATATAACTCGATACCTGATTAGTTTCTAAGGATTATTAAATGTGATCAAATTATAAGACGGATAATTCGTGATTACAGTAACGAGTTTTCCTTAAGTGACTCCCAATTCCCCCATCTCCCCTACAACTCTCTCATCTTAAGGCCATACCCTGACCAAATAACCTTGAGCATTTTTTCCCTCAATAGGTAACAGCGCAAGAGATACAATAGCGAATACGCTCAGAATGTTGAATAAAATCGTTATTAAATCTAATTTTAGTCGTTTGTAAACAAAATTTGTTTTCAAACGTTGAAAATGAATGAAAATGTTAAATGTTAAATGTTGTTGTTGTTAGTGTTATGTTATGTTTTTCATAATTAAATTGCCTATCCATTAGTGTAAGTACAAAATCAAAGTAATCATTAGTTTTCGGGAAGATGCATGTTTTCAATAATTATTTCTCATTTCTGTAGTTTCGTTGTGAGGAGATTACTTAAACTCAGTAATAAAAAATAAAAATCTACCATTTTGAAGCAAGATTATGTAAAAATTTAATGTATTTTTTATAAGTTTATTTCTTATTGATAAAGAGTATATAGCTCCAAAAAACTGCACAAAAAACGGCTAGCGCTGCGTTTTGCACGGGGATGCGCCTTAACAACTTACTCACTCTGTCACTGTCCGCAAAGCAGACACAATAGTTAAATAATCAGCATGTATCACATGTGACTCATGGGACAGTGAAGTAGTTAAGTTACATCAGCCAGCATATTGGAACAACAGTGGGTGTAACATGAATAGTGTTGTTTATTGCGTAATAGAAAAATCGTTTGCTGTTAAATCAAATTATTATTTTCCATATTCTCAAGCAAGAGGCACACTGAACAAGTATTCGGAAAGTGTGCACTGCTCGACTGCCACCATTAGACTGAGCTCAGTCTCCGTCGAGCACAAAGTCTTAGACTCCGTCGAACGCCACTAGATGGCGTTGGCGTCCCGATTGTTCAATTATTATTGATTGACTTATTTTCGAGAAAAGATGTTGAAGTACCCAAGTGTACGGTCTACTAACTTATTTAATTTTTGAGTAAATAAGATAAAAAAGGCATGATTGTAATTTTAAGATAATTAATGTTATTTTAGTTTGTTATGTAGCACAGAAGTTTATAATAGGTAACCATTGTTAATGTTATTTACTTATGTCAGATAAATTTATTGTCCCTAATTAAAAAAGAGAAAATCTGTTTAGTTTGTGTATTTATCTAAATTGTAGGTGATGTTTGGAAAAGCTTATATAAAGTAGTTAATTGCAGCTTGTAAAACTACATTGTTTACTCTGCTAAATTAGTGGCATCACTGGGGGCTCGTTTATATTTATTTTTTTACCTTGTTTTCACTATGATAGCATTGAATATGTAGCACACTGTAAAAAAATAGAGGCCACTTCAGGGTACATCGATAAAAAGGTCTTACATCGTAGGTTAAAAGTAATAATTTATTTGAATAATATAATATGACCTGAATGACACCAGAGAGCCCCGTGCATGTTTTTAGAGCTCCGTACCCAAAGGGTAACCAACGGACCCTATTACTAAGCCTCCGCTGTGTGTCTGTCAGAGGGCTATACCTCAAAAACCGTAATAGATATTAGTACGTTTGGAGGGAGCCCCCTTTAATTAATTTAGTTTAAAATTAAAGGGGGGCCTCCATACAAGAAAAGTGTTATTTTTTTGTTTATGGTACGAAACCCGAATTCTTTAGAGAGTCCGACACGCAATTGGCTAGTTTTTAATGTAGGTACTCTTACGTTGAAGTGACCGTCAGAAGACGGCGTTTATTTAACGTAAGTACAAGATTAATGTAAAGTAACTCGCATTAAGACCACAGGTAATTTCAACAATGTTCTGTTAATGCTAGCTAATTACTCATGTTTTTCTCACAAGTTCTCTGTCGAACTTCACTTCTACTAAGTGCAGATCGTGCCAAATACAAACTCGAAAGTTCGACAGAAGTAGCACTTAGCATTATGTGTCTACTTCAACTTCAAACTACAATTAGAGACTCAACTCGTATCTCGAGGTCAAGACTTCCAAGTTCCTGTCAGAAGGTACGTCGGTAGATACTTAACGATTTGGACCCAACTTCAGGAATGGAGTGGCTTATATTCTTGATCAGGGGGAGTTCGTGGCGAAGTTATATAGCCACAGTGACCGATCTTCTAGGTTAAGCAACACTTTGCCGAGATCGGTAAGTGAATGGGTGACCATTTAATATGTACATATACCGAAAATCCTTCGTGTGTTCAGAAAGCATGTTGAGGCGTTTGTCCCAGCTGTCCCAAAAAATCTAAATAAATGTTGGTATAAAATTGGATCACCTCCTCCAGCAGGATCAAAAAAGGATGTATTTAAATTTCGATCTGTTAAAAGTATAGTAATTACTCCAGCTAATTGTCCCGGCTGTCATTTGTAGATCTGTAACAGTCGTTAGGCAGTACCTAACGACTGTTACGGATATTCAGAGGGCCTAGCACGACTGTTTCGACTTAAAGTAAGCCTACGTACGCACTAGCGGCCAGCCGCGGGGGCGATCAACCGCGCGGCTCCAGTTTAAGCTTGTCATTTTAAAATCGGTTGAGTGCGTACAATCACAAGCGGTTGAATATTAAACTGGAAAAGTGGCCAGCCGCTCAAACGAACCGCTAGGCGGTTCAACCGCTAGTGGGTAGGAGGGCTAACGTTAATGTCGTTAGCGTATGTAAATTTTGATTAAAAAAAAACTAAATGCCCATGGTATTTTGGTTAAATTTTGTGCAGCATACACAATTTGTATCATAACATATGTTTTGTTTTTTTCAGGGATGGGAAATCATCCAATGACTCCTCCCGCTCTGGGTGTAGCGGGAGGGAGTGTCAGACTTCTACTGACTAAAACCCATCCATGTTCCTTCATTGCCCTTTGTGGTCCGGACCCACGGCGTCTCTTGCGAATAATCCCGCGACTCCGGCAGGCGTCGGCCCTTTCGGGCCCCTCTGTGTGCTGACTCTCTTTGAGGCGCGCGTGGAACACTAAGGTGCCGTCGACACGGCCTGTCGTCACTAGACGGACGGACGGCGAGCCACCCATAGCTCGCCGTCCACAGGCCCGCGCCTACGGTGGCCGGTGGTCACCAGGTGGTGGCCCTCGACGCCCGCGGCGTCCACCACGGCGGCCGGGACGAAAGGGTCTCCTCTCCCTCCCCGCCACTTCCTTCGCTAGCATGACTGTTTCGCAGAAGGAGGCAACGGCGTCCCATTCCATCTCGCTCCGGACCATGGCTTGGACCAGGGCCGGAAGCGAGAGGTCGCCGCCGATCGCCGCTTCGAGGACACAGCAGTGCCCCGCCGGGGCACACCTGCACAGTGTGCTCCACCGTGTCCTCCGGACGATCCCCGCAGTGGTGACACCCGGGCGTTTCCTCCCGCCTGATTCGGTGCAGGAACCTCCCGAAACATCCATGTCCGGTGAGGACCTGCGTCAGGCGAAAGGTGAGGACGCCGTGGCGCCTCTCTAGCCACTCCTCAAAGAGGGGACTTATCGCCAACATATGAATAATAGCATCCAATTTAAATAAATATTATGTGGAGTATTATGGATATCGTAAAATTTTACGTAACGCGACATCATACTTCAAAAACATTCGTGCTAGGCCCTCAGAAGCCAAAAAATCTGACACTAGTCGTGCCATGAGCTATCACGGTACCAGTTACTCGTGGAGGTCTAACAGGCAGTCGCTCCAGGTAAAACACCGTTTAGGCTGGAAGCTAACCCCAGCATCAATATAAAACTCATCGGTTACTGAGTATCTGACAGACAACACACAGCCAAAATGAATAGTCGCCGAAAGCCAAGCGTCTTTCATGATGCGCACAGCAAAGGAGTGGAACTCTTTGCCTGCGTCTGTGTTTCCGAATGCTGAACCCTAATCTTTTCAAAGTTAGAGTGAACAGGCTACTTTTGGGTAACCTCGCTGATCGTAGACTTTGTCTCTGTCATCTCTGACCAAGACTAGAGTCAAGAGCAAACACATATCAATTAAAAAAAACTAAAATATGGTGTGTAGTGCACTAAGAGATGATTTCCGAAATTCTTACGGGAATAGAGAAAACCGGGATATGAGCGTACGAAGTCGCGAGCAAAAGCTAGTCTTCTATCTATCTATCTATACTTATAATAAATCTGTAGACAGGTCAATTCTGTACATGAAATATATTTCCAAAATAAGTATCAGGGGGTGATTAGGGATCGATACTGATGCCAAAAATGCAATCAGTAAAATTTTTGTCTGTCTGTCTGTCTGTCTGTCTGTATAACCGTTATAGAAACAAAAACTACTCGACGGATTTTAACGAAACTTGGTATAATTATTTTTCATACTCCTGAGCTGGTTATAGTATACTTTTCATCACGCTACAATCAATAGAAAAAATGAAAAAATAAATAAATGAAAATGTGAAAGTTTAGTTGTTTGTTACTCAATCACGCCAGAACGGCTTAACGGATCTTAATGAAATTTAGAACAAAGTTAGATTATAGTCTGGAATAGTACATAGCTACTTTTAATCCCGGGAACATGTTCCCTAGGGATCACGCGGGCGAAGCCGCTGGCAGAAGCTAGTAGTTAATAAAAGGTTAGGCAGATTTTATATTCCTGATCAGGAAGTCCTCGCCAAGTTGGGGACCCCACGGGAAGGAATATGGATTTTGCATTAAAAACTCTTTTGGTATGTGTTATTGCAATCAAAGAGATTATGTCCCTTTGTTGTACAGGGTTATTGTTCTTCGGTAATTGAGCTGTCATGAACAAAGTGGAGCTCTGTGGTTTTATTTGTCTGTATTTCTTATGATGCTCGAGTTTATTTACATGTGATGGTTATAGTATGTTAACAGTCCACAAATAGTGAAATAAATCGGCTTAGATTTAAGATAATAAACTGTTATAATGTTTCGGTCGAAACTATAGTTGGTAAGTAAGTAAGCGTAAGCGTTTTAAGGCTTCGGTGTTTTTTTAGGCCTATCATATCAGTAAAAATAACTACGTGCGAAACATTTATACACCGTGTGCACCTTATCCATGAACTGCAAACGCTTCTGTAGTCTTAACAAATCAAATCAAAGGAAGTACACTAAAAAAAACTTCGTTACAAAGATATTTGTAATTTCTTTTAATTGAACTATGCAGTATGGAAGCTAAAATGAAAAGTCTATCAAATGCTATTTCAATTTTATTTGTTTTTCTTAGCCAATTCAGATAAAGAGGAATGCATATCGGATGATTTACGTCAAGGTAATTAGTTTGTATGAAAATTAACAAAAAAAAAAGAATTGATTAATGAGTCCATAATGAAAAGTGCTTATATCCTGAACATCCGGTCGAAGTTTATTTATATCGTCCGGAACACGGTATTAAACACCTATACATCTTTGAATATGTAATGCCTAAAGTGATCCAGCTATGTTCCAGTCTTATATCACATTATTAGGGCCTATGCACATCACGTCTTTTTCAGGAGCCGTTGACGTCCACTGCAAAAACCGTCATTAAGAGTGTTTGTTGTTAACTTTTATTTTGATAATCTTTTTTGGAAAATCCGAATATTTAAAATTCTTCAGTTACTCACTGATTAAGTGACTTACAGACAACGTACAACTGAAACTACGGGTCGACGAAAGCTGAAAGCTATGCAGCTTCTTTGAGGAAATAGGGGATCACTAAGAGAATTCCCCGAAAATTCTACGGGAACGGGCAAAAGCTTCCCTGTAAATTAATAAGTCTTACCTGTAATAGGGTATATGCATGCGATTTTTTTAGCTCTAGTAAACAATCATGAAATTATTTTTTTATACCTTCATTATTTTTTAAATTATAAAGCTTCAAAGACTACAGTTAGAAAGAGAAGTTCGATACGTAATGTGACGTCAAATTACACGACGACTATACAGCTGCCATAGAAAACAGCATTTTCGCGAGAGGGACAGATATATTTGTTTAAAATAATTGTATCTCGTTCGTTTTTCGAACAATTTAGATTCTAATTTCACAGTTAGTATTATATTTTCCAATACTTTTAGATAAACTGTTCAGATCAAAAATACTTTTTTTATGCATGTTCCCTATTATGTATGTGCAAAATAAAATATATTCTTTCTTTCTTTCTAATTTTATTAACGCCTTAACGTTGGGCCATACACATATGTACTATGCTCAAGGGGACGTCAATATAATTAAACTTATTCAGCCTCTGGCTACTATCTAATTCCTGTTTTCGAAAACTGAAAGTTCTGTGGTTTCCAAAATTTACGCGCTATTGTTTGTGGTATATCAAAAGCCGCTGGATTCGGATTTCACCTGTATAAACAATATTGGGTAACGAAGGCGTGAATACCGCAATTTTGGTGTACTGTAAGTTACTGTTTTAATACGGTTTATTCTTGTGGTTTTATATGGATAAATCGTATTTCATCTTAGTGTCTGCTTTTTTTAAGATAAGACCGACTTTATTCTAAAATAATCATCGTTCTTGCCCGCAAAATTTGGCGTCGGTTTAAAACGAAATGTGCTGTCAAGAAAGTACCGTGAAAAGATACACAAAACACAAAATGTTACCTAGTTATTCATTAAAATTAATTGTATATCCTTTAAAGTGTGCTTCTCCAGAATACGCTATAATAATATTATTCGTCGAATAATCCAATCATCAAAACATTTTTAAACGCTTTTTCCGAAATGAAGTTCAGTTCTCGCCGCTAATTTCTTCTTTATGTTTTCTACCGAATGAAAACGGGTGCCACGAAGTGATAATTTGATTAGAAAAAACAAAGAAGTCGGCCGGAGCCATATCTGGTGAATAAGATGGTGGCTCGATGGTATTGTTGAGTTTTTTGGTCAAAAATTCGTTCACAATGATGGCCTTGCGCGTTATTATAGTGCATAATTCAAGAATTTTCTTCCCACAAATCTGGCTTAATTTGCTGTCTTAAACGCCACATATCATTCAATTATTTTTTTTTAATTACCGTTTGACCTTTCGGCAAGAATTCCGAGTGCACAACACTGCGATAGTCAAAGATACAGTCAACATGACTTTGAACTTTGTTCGAGTTTGGCGAGCTTTTGTCACCGTATCACCTATCTAAGAACATGCACCAATCAAAGTCGAACCCATCACTCAAAACCGAATCAAAATCAGACTACTAGTTTTGGAGATAAATGGCAACATTGGTTTACCCACTTTCTACCCACATCATCATTCACAGACTCCATTCATCATACCTTCGTTCAAAACTTAGAAGAATGTGGAAGTTTTCATCCCCAAAGTTGTTTAAAACAACCGTCAGATTAAACTTGCGGTAAAACAAAAATGGCGCGTTGCGGTACCCACCGCGACATGTTTCACAAAGATGCATGGAAAGCGACAAGTTGCTTTGGCCGTCACCCAAGGCGTTCGCAACTTTGTATTCTGAATTCCTTGTCTTACTAGGATTTGAGAAATCGACGATACACGGATTGAGACCTAGGCGTTTGCATTTTATTGTTAGAATCCGGTGCTCTATTTGCATTAGATACAGTTATTGATAGACAATTCAGCTATAATAGATGAGTTTATTTCTCTGTATCGGTCTGAGGTTTTGTTGTTTTTTTGGTTGTTAGGGTACCCACTTAGAATAATAACGCATAGAAACCTAGTACGAGTGCAAAAAGTGAGGCAACTAAAACTTAGCCTAATCCGTCAATCCGTCAAACTTAGCCATCAGTACTCAAGGTCACGTTCTGTCGAACACAGCTCGCGAGTAAATAATTGAAAATGACAGTTTGTTGCGTGAGAGGATGTTATAGCACATCAGGAAAAAAATAAATGTGATAAAATAACATTTCACAAATATGTACTCACATTCTATGCACTATTTTTACGTAAATCGATAAACAAAACAAAATTCTTATAACCTAACTTGACATAACACAGTGTTGCTATTTGTGAGGAAAAAATACCCACATTGCTTTCATTCATGATTTTCATTTTTGTAATTTTAAAATACAATACTTACTGTTAATTCATATCAAACCCGATGTTTTAACATTGATTATAATTATAACCCATCAAGCATTCTAAACGCATTGAATTCTTTATGCGATTTATTTCCTTTTATTTGGAAATAAATTGAATTAAACCTTCCGAAAAAATATGTCATATTACATGAAAAATCATGTTTACCTTTTCCAGTTCCCAACAACATAAAATACTTGCCTTGATAGCAAAATAGCAATGCGTCTTCCCATATTTTGTGGGTAACGGCTTGGTAATGGTATCACTGAAAGCTATATCTGTGTGCGTTAGAGGAACGTAGACACATTCGGCTCACGCACACAAAGAAAATGAAGTGGACACACGATTTTGCTCGGGTTTTGTTCTAAACGCGGCTTCTATGCGTTATTATTCTAAGGGTACCCACTTGTCCTGCCGGAGTTGCGGGAGTATTCGAAAGAGATACCGCGGCTCCGGAACACAAACGGCAATGAAGGAACATGGATGGGTTTTATTCAGTAAAAGTCTGACACTCCCTTCCGCTCCGCCCAGAGCGGGAGATGTAATTTTATCCATCCCATCCCAAAAAAAAATGGTACTACCTACTTGTATACAATTATGTATGTTTTTGTGTGAGTGAAGAATATTAATAAGATGAATTTATTGCGCATTGTACCTAATTACAGTCTTAGGTACTATTATTACTAACGCTAGGCTGATTAAACAAGCACCTATATGTCACAACTCTGTTAGGGCGCAGTAACTCATTATACTGGAAATATATTTATTACTAGCAGTCCCCCGCGGCTTCGCTCACGCATAGTTCCCGTTCCCGTGGTATTAATGGGATAAAAACTATCCTACCTATGTCCTTTCTCGGGTCTCAAACTATCTTTGTACAAAATTTCATCCAAATCAGTTCAGTGGTTTAGGCATGAAGAAGAGACAGACAGACAGAGTTACTAACGCATTTATTATATTAAGTAGGGATTATTATATATATATATATATATATATATATGTTATGTGTATATATATATATGTTTTTGAAAGAGTATTATTAAATATTAGGGATTCGATATAATCTAGCACCACCAACTCGAAGAATCGACTTATTGTATTTTAAGTTAAATTTTAATTAATAATGATAACCTCCTTTTTAACCGATATCAAAAAGGAGGAGGTTCTCAATTTATCGGATAAAAAAATATGTATGTTCCCCAATTACTCGAAGATAGCCATCTTCGAGTAATTGGGGAACATACATATTTTTTTTGACTGATTTGGATTTTTTTTTTTTCCAGGTGGTCCCATGATCATCAAGTCAGGATCTGATGATAGGATCCTGGATAAAAGATAAAACTTGAAATTTAATGGACACACTTGAAGCCCATTTCAATTTGGTGAACTTGATGAAGAACTTCGGAGATAGGCAACGGAACTTCTCAATAAATGATAGCAAATGGACCGGGATTGCTGAAATCTCATGTCTGACTAAAAAGTGAAAAGTGAAAACTTTTTACAGAAAAATACAACCGGTTTCCAAAAAACAAAACACTACAAAGTATAAAATAACTTTAATTTCGGAAGTCGGTGTTTCTGCTTTTGTTTTTAAGTTTGTTTGAAGTCGGTTTAAAACGCTCTTAAAAGTATGAGTTGCGATAAAATTTTAACTTTGTCTTTTTTTCCATAGAATCTGTAATTCCATTTGAAGATTATCTCGACTTCTGAATTTTGATATAGGTTAATATATAACCTATATTCCTGCTTAAAACCTGTTGGGTTAGGCTTATATGGTGTACATAATAAAGAGTATTCTAATCTTATCTAATTAATCTAATGAATATTATTTTAACGTATGTCATTTCATAAAAAGTGATATTCCAAGAAAATGCACGAAAGAACACCAGAAGCATCTTTATCACGAAAATTTGGTGGAGTAATAAAGTCATGAAAGAGCTGGCGCAGATTGAGATTATTCAATAACGGGAAATAATAACCAAGTCGGCAAAGAAAAAAATATAACGTACGGAAAATACAGGTAAGTAACATATAGACAATAGAGCGTGAGACACGCGTACTTTTTCCGTCTACCCGGCATAAATTTAAATCCATCCACGAAACCTTACAACACCCTGTGTAACAATGTGAAAACGTGCTGAATACAACATATTGTGGGATTTCTAAAAATGTGTCATGTTAGTTTTATTCCAAAAAAATCAGCCTATACCTATTGAATCAAAGCTTTGAAAAAATCTATGCGGATATCAGGTTAAATTATATTTTATTTATTTTGTTTCTCTATCAATTTTTCAGGACTAACATTGTAGTTTATTATTTTTGTGGCTCGGGTTATGGAACAAAAAATTATCGCAAAATTTATGCGTACATTGTTCGCAGTACAGATAGTTAATAGGGTTGAAAAGTTCTGGAGCGGCGACCGCGTAGGAACCGGAAGAAACAGTGCGAATCTGTTGGACGTGAGACGCACAGGATAGCCGATGTGGGGCCTAGTAGGTTAGGCTCATGTCCAGCAGTGGACATCCCGACTGAAATGATGATGATGACTATGTGATAAGTTGTTAGTCTGCGTTTACTGCTCAGGGGGGCTACTCTCTAAGCCCAATGTCCGTAGTTTCGGGCTTAGTTGCGGGCGTATTCTACTCCGTATTAATTACGGACTTACGATTAGTTCCAAACCCAAACTAAAAATGATATTAATGAGAACTATAATAATAATATTAAATTATTAATGAGAACTATAATATTGACATTCATTCTTATTAGTTAGGTAATACGGAGCAGAATACGCCCGCAACCAAGCCCGAAACTACGGACTTCGGGCTCAGAGAGTAGCCCCCCTGATTAGTTGTACTATTTACAGCTAATCGCAACTGCGTTTAGTTAGTGGAACGACGATAATTTTTTTCAAGGTTAGGTTGTTCCAAAAAATTAAATTTTCATAATAATATCAGAATGAGAAGTGTAGAGTCAAAGTTACCAATTTATTCGTTTGAAGTTATCAGTTTCTCGTATAACAAAAGGCTTGCAACAAAGCTTCAATATTGTGGGCTTTGAATCACTCTATAACCGGAAACTTAATCCAATCTATTGTGTCCAACATTCGATTTTCAGATTTGCAAGCTTCAGTTACCCACTATCGCACGTCAGACATATACGTAGTACCTACATAATTGGACTGACACTGTCTTTTGTGCTCGATAGTGAACTAAAGGCTCTTTGAGAATACCTTGCGCGGATTGAAAAGCGATTCCCTGGAATCCATTCGGCGAGAAATGAGCGCAAGTAAGTCGCTCGGATATCGCTGCCTCTGTCGGCCGGATGTAGAGGGCGTGCGCCTCCGGTGACGTGTTTCCGGTGGCAAGCGCTTCCGGCGTCTAACAATATTTGCCACATGTACGAATTCTGAATTTAAACTCGCCGACTCTTCATCTAAATCTTTATTGAGTACGCATGAGTCAAGTTTTGCAATTATTTGGAGTAAGTAGAAATGGGTTACTCGACAAAATGTCTTGGCGCCGTGATATAAGAACAGATCAAACGATCTCACATAGTGATGAAAGACTATGAAGCAAAAATTATGGAATACTTACAATTTCATATAGCTTAGTATTTTTTTTTACCATTTTTTCCCAGAACTCGAAGCTGTGGTATAAGTTTTGTTTTACCTAAATGTATTTTTTTGTGCAGTCAGTTAAGTATTCAAAATATTTTTATTTATTGTAATTTGGCACGTAAGTTACAAGAAAATTCCCTTTACAAAAAAAACACGATTGTTTTCTTCAACTCATTCCGTTTAGTCTTTTGTAATTTGATGTTATTTGTAAGTTACCTACTGAAAAAAAAAAACTGTTTGTGTTAAAACATATTAAGTTTAGCGTTTTGTTATTGGTACTATGCTAGTCTTAATTGTATGCTTTGTGTTATATTTCGCGGTTAGAATACGGTAGTTAGCCATCTCCCAACTAGCAAAACAGTTGTATAATATTAGAATTATACAACTAACAGACATGTAAGGGCTTTAGAATAGTTTTGCAGCAACTCAAAAGTTGTAAAGTAGTATTCAGTTCGACGGATTAGTTATATATAATTTAAGTCATATTAATGTGTTTGGTAAACGTCATCTCAATAATTTATATGACGATATTATAACTTTAAGTCAAGTTAACGTTTCAGTCGGAAAATAGTAATGAGTCGCCATGATTTGTAAATTAAGAGCCTTTTACTCAACACTTAAATGACAAACAGTGATGTAACGATTTTATAGTTAACTATTTATTATAAAATCGTTATATTAAGTTGTATATTTCCACATTTAAGTAACGTTTAGTTTGAAACATTATTCTAATTTAACGTGTATAAGTCAATTAATCATTTAGATGATAACTAGTAACTTTTATATAACTAATAATTTATATTATGGATTCCGAAAAGTGGAAAAGAATTTAGCGAAGTGGGGGTTTTAGAAGAAAAGTAGATAAAAATTATCAATTATTATTACAACAACTATACCCACTTTTAATCTGAATAAAACCAGAGTCAAGAACAAAGGGGTAAAAATGGAAGTGGTTCCGTACATTTCTCAACATTTAATATGGTAAAGGCTGCATACAGTCAAGACAAGTTCAGGGCATTAGGACAGTGTTCTACAAATCAAAGTTGTTTCGCTCATCCTCTTTTCGTCAGTTTTCGTCTTGGCCAATATAAAATAAAATCTTGTTCCCATTTTTCAGGTACCGTTTCCAACGCGAAAGTTTGTACAATTTTGTAGGCCATTTCTAAAACAAAACAATATTGCTTTAATATCGAACACATCAATTAAAAGTTTGGGCTGAAAATTGGTGGGGGGGTGGGGTAGCAATCAGGAGACGGACATAGGACAATTTTTTTTCCGGGAACGAGCACTATGCGGGTAAAACGGGAGCGAAGCCGCGGGGGATAAAACTAACTTTAAGTTACTGTACTACGTAAGTACTATAGTCATTAATGTTAATTTTCGATGAAAATGCGTGTTTTTCCATGGCCATTTTAAATGTTTGAGCAATTTTAAGTCCCTTTTTGTTTAAAACTTATCAACGTCAAAAAAGGTCACAATGATGTAATTAAAACAGAAAGACTTACTATACACAAAGGTATTTTTCTATTTACCAACAGAACTCTAATTGCAAACGTCATGGTGGGTGCCATAAATTGTTTCAAAACATCTATAAGACCAATAGTTATATACAGGTCTAAGTGCAGTCGCCGAATGTCTATCGGTAGTATAGCGGAGATTATTGACGACCATTAATTTATTTTATTTTTATAAACAAGATTGAAATACAAAGATTATGAAGGCCCATTAAAATATTAACAAAGAAACCATACATTTCATCGAAAAATTTTAATTCCCAAGTATAAGTCACCACTCTTCATCTTTCACCACAATAAGCTTTCTCTACATTAAATTAATAAATTACCTATAATGAGTATTAAAACATTTGACTTACCTTTTTTCAAGTTTTATTGCTAAGTAAAAAAAAATATCAAATGGTCTAGCTTGCACCACTGAATATCAGTATAGTATAACCAAAAATATACGTCTATCTTAATATATATAAATCTCGTGTCACAATGTTTGTCCTCAATGGACTTCTAAACCACTTAACCGATTATAATAAAATTCGCACACCATGTGCAGTTCGATCCAACTTGAGAGATAGGATAGTTTAAATCTCAATTTTTTGTTGCAATATTATTTAGGAGCGGAAAATGTGACGCAGACGAAGTTGCGCGGGACAGCTAGTACGATGATATAGTTATGTAAGAGTATTACTAGAAACGATTACAAACCTGACTAGTTAAACTTACAACGTCTATGCGATTTTTACCCAACGTGATTGTCACTGATACGACCGCAAAACGACCGTTACACGATTCAAATGTTATATAATATGCGCCCAAACCTGCGTTATATTTACGTATAAAAAACTATTATAAAACCATATTCATAATCCTGAAAGTTAACTAAAAAACGTTATTGTACCATTTATATGACATTATATTGCTACTTTATATTATTATTATATTGCTACTTATTATACTGCTCATCATATTTGGCAAAGGTACCTCAGTACTTACGGATGTTCGATACACGAACCTTGCTCCTCCAAACCGACGCGTTGCTCCGTGAACATTCTTGGTCGTTGCATGCATATCCTAGTAGTATGTGGCAGAAAATGCAATGCCCAATATCAAGGTTGAGTACTCATATATTTCCCTCTTGACTGAAATCTGAAGAAATCCCAACTTATGTTTAGCACCTCCTGGCGCATTACAGTTGTACCAAGTGTCTTCTAAATCTGCTAGGGTTATGGGGTTGTTCGGAAGAGATATCGCGATCCTGGAACACAAAGAGAAATTGAAGGAACACGGGTGGGCTTTAGTCAGTAAGAGAGAGACACTCCCTCCTACTCCATCTAGATCAGCCGGTCGATTCTGTTGACATCTCACTGTGATCACTTAGGTGAACGACAAGTGAGCTGTTATGCCATTTTGTTTGTATGGTTTGACAGCGCACTTTTCGTTCACTTCACCTAAGTGCTCACTTCGACATGTTTACAGCTGGTCTATTCTGTCGACGTTTCACCGTAGACACTTAAGTGTAGTGAACGACAAGTAAGCTGTCATGTCATCTTGTTTATATGGTTTGCCAGATCACTTATCGTTCACTTCGCCTAAGTTTTATCTTCGATATGTTTACAGAATCGCAATGCAGAATCGCACTGCAGGATGATTTACTAACCTTAAAAAAGGGCATTCTAAATGTCATGGAACAATGGGGAGACCCACATATATTTTCCTATCGGTATCATACTAGGTTTGTACCAACCTTGCTATAAAAAATCACTAGACATTTCATTCACTAGAATTTGATAGGACAGCGTGTATACGCAGCTTCGAAAGGTAGACAGATATTTGAAAAAATCGGGCGAGCTTTTTGAAATGTCAACGGGGCCGTGGTCGAATTCCCGCCGGGGTCTGTAGGCTCGTTACCCGCGCTTGTGTTTGTTCATCCTGTGCTGCATTCGGCGCCATTCGGAACCATTCGGGGCCACGAAGATAAAAAGCAATTATATAGGATAGGAACCGCTCTGATATTTACAGGCTTCTGATTGGTGCGTTTGATTTTAAGCACTGATGTGTGGACTTGCTATTTTAAAAGAGTTCGTTTTCGGTTCGTGCGATTAAGACATACCACTGTATTTTTTTTGGACTAATTAATGACTACCAACTTTGCTCACTATCGTGTTAAGGAAAGCGTTATCGTTAAAACATTTCTCTTTACAAAAAATTACTAGGGTTAGTCATCGTTTTAAAGAGAAGATGGCTTGCATACCACTCTTCCAGATTCCTATTTAAAGAGGGGTGAAGTAAAGCTACTTATGCTGTTCGTATGTCAGCAGCTGGGCGGTCAACCGCGCGGTTCCAATTTTATATGCAAGCGCATGTCATTTAATGGCGGTTCAGTGCGTACAATCGCTAACGGTTGCATATAAAAACTGGAGAAGCGGCCAGCCGCGTGAACAACCGCTAAGCGGTTCAACCGCTAGTGTTTACGTAGGCTTAAGTGGATAAATTGTGATGAATTATAAATCAAATCTTAGATACTTACTGGAATGTACTGAGCTGTTATAAGATTACGATAATCCTATACATTCAATGTGAAAGTATCATTAACACACCATTACCTACAACTAAGTTGACAAAGGGTAGAATCGAAAATCAAAGATCTTTCGTTGAAAGCGTCAATTTAATTAAACTGCTAACGACTTGAGAATCTTCTTCGAGGAACACTGACTTTTATGACCTTTAGCCCTGAATATCTTCAGAATAACTTCTTGAGAATGTTGATAAGTATATATTTACTGTCTATAGAGACAGTAAATGTCGATCCATTCAATGGCCAGGGTATCTGTAAGAGTTTGCCCCTTCTACCTACGCCCAATTGTACTTTATAATAATATATGAGTAAATAACCCATTAATAAATGGGCTGGATTTCTTGATAAGTGGAAAAAAGAAGTTCGAATAGGGCCACATTAGGAGAAAGAATTGTGCTCAGGATTCAGATTTTATGAGTTTTGTGGTAGTTTGATAAATCGTCTGGACGAATGCGATGTATCTAGTGAGGTGTGAGTTGTAGGTATAGTGCGCACTTTGTTAGTTATAAGTTACAATTTGTAATTGTATTATTATTTGTGTCTTTATTTAATTTTAATATTGGGACTTGATGCCTTATTAAAGAGAGTTTTTATTTATTTGAAGTTTATTTATTTGACTGTATTAATTTCCCCTCAGTTGACTCTGGATTTACCAGAGCGTTTCATCATAAATTATATTTATTTTGTGAATAGGTTAAACATAAAACTTTTACACGTCAATATTTTTGGGCATTTTAAACTAGATGAAGGATCACTTAGCCGACTACTCTGAAAAGAAACACCGAAACAAATTGAGAGATCGGAGTCTCTTTTAAAGTCCATACAATCGTACTGGTAAGCATTGCCATACAACGTGGCAATTACCAGTCGCTAGCAATACGGACAAAATTATCGAAACAATAACTTAGATTGTTTTTAGTTTTTGAGTGTATATACAGGGTGTAAAGGACAGCCCTCCACAAACTGATAGGGTGATTTCAGTATATCGTACGAAGTTGACCGGTACATGAAATTATTTCAGGAACTTTATGGAAATCCAATAAAACTGATTTGTTTAATTACCTCACACGCAATGTATCGCTACCTCTGCAAAACGCACGCAGCGAACGGCAGCGCAGCGAGCTTTCGGAAGGACAGCCGCGCTCGCGCCACGTGTTTAACAGCTGATTGCATGCGTCGTTCATTAGATTTTTTTTTTTCGTTTTAGCTGTGTTATTTGCATTAATGGAGTTCTGCATACAGATAATGTAACTTTACATTGAAATAAAGCAATAAAAATAGAAAAAAAAACGAAAAAAAAAAATCCTGAGAAAATTTCCACTGGAAAATGATTAAAAATAAGGAGCTGATTGCACCCTGTTAATTTGTGGAGGGCTGTCCCTTACACCCTGTATAGTATTAATTCTTTAAAGAATTATGTACCTATGCCATTATAATAAAGCGTACTCTGAAAGCAGCCTAAAGACAGGACCGATAAAAGTAATAAAACGCCTACAATATTTTGCTCTCATCCTCTAAATATTTTGTCTATGAGGATTTTTTTAAAACTAATTCCAACATAAGAGAACCTTTCCATCTAAATTTAAGTTTGCTATCTACTAGTTTGACACACCCAAATGTTAATTAGCTATTTGGTAATTTGTGCTCTGACTGGTGTTCATACGGTTCACATTTACTTTACTGGAAGACTACCTCCCTCAGGATAGGAAGATATCGGAGGCAAGTAGTACCTACCTCTTCCACGAAATTTAATACCGAAAAAGCAACGACTGAAAATTTCAGGAAGCACTTTAAAATAAGTCCACTTTGAATAATTCATCTTTCATTTTAATCCATTAGACCGGGGTCGTTAAAAATACTGGCTACCCTTCTATAGTAGACGCTAAATAAATTTGTAATAACGATCATTGACACACATACATTTTTTGGTATTCTTTACCGTTAAATGTATACAGAACGCAGTCCTGAATCGACATCTATCGTGATCCTTTACATTTTCTAGTAATGAAAAAGTGTATCCTGATTTATTTTTCAGGTATCTATGAAGAGATATGAGGAAAACGTCAAAGTATTAGGGAAAGTATTTAATTCCATCTGGTGACCTAGGTTTTTAGATTCCTTTAAACAATTGTTACCCAGTGTGCACGACACACGTACACAAAGCCTAGTTAGAACTGAATGACCGAATAAATAACTTTTAATATGAATCCGCTATACTGGATTTGTTGAAAATATTGGCGATCAACCTTAATTCTTTATTGTACACCATAACAGCTTATTTTTTATTATGATGAACGGTTCATGCACAAAGGCGAGCTTAGAAAGGTACAGAGTTGAGTTTTCTTCCATCAAACATTTAAATGATTAAAATCAAATAAAAAACATTTATTACCGAGTGTGCATGATACAGAGAGCCCAATAAGAACTGTGCCATTTGCAAGCAAACACAATGGTTCAAAGTTTGGATGCAGTTAATATCAAATGCACAAAACCACATCCTAACTGCTATTTTCCGGTTGGCTTGCTCTACAAACGTAGAACTCTATAGGAAACATAGACGAGTTCACTATACGTGATCCACGATATACTGCGTATATTTAAGAACAAAATTAAAGTGTTCTCATCATTTATCATAATAATAGCATAATCTTCATTTACTGATACATTAAAACTTAGCAGCTGACGAAATAATTGTACAAGCTGAATAAAAGGGGAGGGTATAACACGCAAGGCAAATGAAAATTTGCCCACATAGCTGTCAACGGGAAAGGTGCCTCGAGCACTGGCAGCATTGTCACGTTGCAATGCTAATAATATTATTTATTTTTTTAAGAAATATTTAAGAATGTAGTTAACAAGTAAAAGATGATGAATAAACGAAAAAATAAATGTTATTTAAGGTAGTTCTGGTGTTTGCAGTGTTAAATTCGAATTTATTTTTAAATTAAAAAAAAAACCTGTCACGTATGACGTAGCCGGCAAACAAATATTGCAAATGTGCAATTGTGTAGGTACATCAGACCACTAGCATACAATATTTTTTTAAATAAATGTAAATGCAATACGGTAAATACTCTTAAATAAAAAAGACAGAATATTTCAATACGTTATCTAACCCTTAGGGACTTTCTTCTTTCTTCAAAAAGAACTAAGTGTCGGCGACAGCCTACAACCCCAGGATTTGTTAATTGACTACTGAACCCTACTTTGTCCTCGACACGTGCTTGGAGAGAGCCTATTTTTTATTTACATTAAAAATTTACTTTTCTATCCACCAAGATGGTTGTCTTTAAAAAGAAAAGATTGGTACATTACCAAACAGACAAAGATAAATGGATACAAAGATTAGACGGATTTCTTTTTCTTTTGTAATCTCGAAATTAAGTAAATTGAATCTTGTAATAGGACTATTTTTTACGCTGCGCAGGTATACAGGCTTTATTCGTCAGTTATACATTTCCTGTGGCTTCTCGCATATAGCTACTCTTCCCGTGGCTTATGCGGTTATACCATATCGACTATGCATTTTTAAGGATTAAAACTTTTTACAAAAAAATACAACCGGCTTCAAAAAAAAAACACTACAAAGTAAAAAATAACTTTAATTTCGGAAGTCGGTGTTTTTGTTAGTTTCTTCGTATTTTGTTACCGACTTCCGAAATTAAAGTTATTTTTTAATTTGTAGTGTTTTCTTTTTTGAAGTCGGTTGTATTTTTTTGTAAAAAGTTTTTTATTTTTCACTTTTTATTGGTACCCCACACCTAACAACACCACTGCAAAATCGCAGAAAAGCAAAATACGCAATTTCGATTACTTGGATGACATAAAACCATCATCCAAGTAGACGGATTCCAGCTATTTCGATTTAAAATCTAAAGTTCGTAACCGATTCTGAAAAAATTTAAATGGGACCAATCTGCAAGTATATACTTGCAGATTGGTCCCATTTAAATTTTTTCTTCTTCACCCATATGGGTGAATTTCCCAAATGACTTATTTTTTTGTCTTCGGTGAAATTAGTATTTGAAAAAAGGAATACAGGTCTGAATTATTTTTTTTAGTATTCAATAGGTAGTTATTGGATTGTGGCAAAAATATAATTTGCTTAGGACTATTATGAAGGTAGAAATAAATACATAAACCTCTATTTTTTTCAAATCGGTGCTGTCCCTCTACTTTTTTTACAAACAAAAAAGCTTATACACCAATAAAAATAAGTAAATTCAGTATATAACTTATTCCATTTCATAGAATATTAGTTTTGTTATTAAAAAATAGCATATTTTATTACATAATTAACGATTATTATTACTGAGAGGCACAAACGTACTTGTCTTGCAAAATGTTCTCATATCGCTGGACAAAAGTAATTTAAACCTAACTTTAAATTGACGAGTCTGACAGCGGCCGCACCCCAATTTAATTTCACTCGTTTGTGTGTGCTAGTGCACAGTCAGGATAGACGTGTGTCAAATCGCTGCATATTCCTGCCAACAACGTAAGTACGCCATTTCAGTTGCTCCCGGACAATTATTTTATATTATCGGTGGTTGCATTTTTCCAGTGTAATGAGTAGTTTTATTATTGTTGTTTGGTTCTAACAGAGGTATTATGTGAATTAGCTTCATTAACTGTAATTGAATTCATCCTAGATATTATGCATTTTTTCAAATTTTCTAAAAAGTGTGTAATTTCTCACGTCGCTGTTCTCATATCGCTGTAATCGGTGGTCTTTATTACCACCGATGTGAAAATTTACACCGAAATGATAAGAAAAAATCAATCAGTGTCTTATATCTAATATCGGTGTTTTGATTTATGGTCAACGCACAGTTTTGTCACATCGGTGGATTGCTTTATCATATCGGTAGATCATTTTATCATCTCGGTGAGTCGTTTTATCATTTCGTTAAGTATACAAATGTTTATTGGTTTAACATAGGTATATCATTTAAAAAAATATATGTTAATTGAATTTCTAAGAACTCAGTTCTCTTTGAATGTGATCTACTTACATAAGACCCTCAGTTCAGGTCTTCAGTTCTAAGTCACCCTTGTAAAAATATATAGATACCTACTAACTATTTCCTTTTTGATGTTCAAAGGTGGATATATTATCCTATCGCTGGATATGTACATCATTTCGGTGGATAAACTTATCATATCGGTGTACAAAAAAAATAATCGGTGCCGGTTTGTCATATCGGTGGAAACCAGAATTCAAACTGAATTTTCTCCTTAGTCTTAAATGATACGTTGATGATATTAAATTTGGGGATATTTAAATATCCTAAAGATTACGTAAAGCCTGAAAAATACACTAAAAAAATATAAATAAAAAAGTTCACCGATATGATAAAAAATTGCATTTGTTGAAAATCACCCATATCCTTTCAGATAAAACAAGATTTTTTCAAATCGGTTCATAATTGTCGGAGTTATGAGGTAACAAACATAAAAAAAAATACATCCGAATTGAGAACCTCCTCCTTTTTGGAAAGTCGGTTAAAAAGTAGGCCTTATAAGAGACCCTACGCTCCATAACTCATGTAGCGAATGTTGCTGATGCGGGGGTTGGTTGGCCACGTCATACGAATACATCTGAAGATGTCAGGGAAGAACGTCACTCACTGGACGCCTGAGGAAGGATGTCGCATTCCAGGTCGATCGCAGTGAAAGTGGTGTGACGATCTGAGGGTTTTAGTGCAGTCCGATTAAGTTTTAGTGCAGTTGCAGTTTTGAGTGATAAAGGATATTCTTGAAATCTTTGAACTGCGCGTAAGCTGCGCGTGGACTGCACGTCAACTGCACGACAGCCAAACTCTACCAAACTTAAGGCGAGGTTGCAGTACTGTGTGTTATTACGAACAAAAGCGACTGTCCGGCGAGCGAAATAATGCCTAAAACTTTGATTGTTTTTTCTTCTTGGCGAAAACTGATAAAGAAATTGTACAATATGGTTTCAACATTTACTTCAAAATAAAAAGCTCTATCTATTGATATAACTTTTATATCTATTCGTGATGAAATCTCTTAGCAGTACACGTTTAAAATTGTAATTTAGTGTCACGTTTGATAAAAAAAAGTATCGAGCCAATCATTCTAAATCGCGTTTCTATCTTTACGATTTACTTGAGGGTATGTTCAATTTTTATGTAATGATTTTTATTTATTAAAAAACTCATAATTAATTAGATTTTCAGACGTTCAAAAATCTTAAAAAGTACTGCAACCCCGCCTTAAGGAGGAGGAGAGCTTGGAGGGAAAAAATGTTACTCACTAAATAATCGAATAGAATCGATTACTTTTCAATGAATATGACGTTATTATAATATTAAAACTTAAACTTTACCTTATAAGCTGTTATTTTGAGACGTCAAACAAATAGCAACCAAAGACGCGCAACAGCAAAATTTATTTATCGCACTCGCGTGACGCGAACAAGACGCAAGCATGTCTGACAGCGGTAGAGAATACGAAAAGCGTTATTTTGACTGATCATGTAGTTAGCCAGAGATCGCCCACAATATAAAGGTTTAGAAAGAGAAAGGAGTGGCCACTCCTTTTGGCCAGCCGTGGGACACGAAATAAACCGGCCAAGTGCGAGTCGGGCTCTCACACGAAGGTTTGAAATAATAAAAATTAAACTATTACCTAATTACACGGAACATTAATTTATTGATAGACAAATGGAGGGATGGATAGCGGAGGCTTAGTAATAGGGTTCCGTTTGGTTATCCTTCCTACACAGAAGAAAGTAAAAAAGAATCTAACTACCCTAAGAAAGTATGCTTATCACATTCGGCGATAGCGTTAGGTTCTTTTTAGGAGTGAAGGAATTTTCATTATATGAAGAGAGTCAAAGGAAGTCTCATAAGTTAATCCTACAAACAAACTACTTATATCCTCATAATAGTTTACATTTAAATGTGGGAATGCAGAGCAGTTTGTTCAAACAGTAGAATAATGTAGATACTCGTTCCAATACAAGTAATGAAATTAAGGAAATGGAATCGCATTTAGTATAGCCTAAGTCTCGTTTAAATTGCAAATTCCCGATGCCATTCATTCAAGTCGCTATCTTTTTTATTTCGTTACATTTAAATCTTAAGTTCAATGAAACAGAATCAGTTGAATCGATTTGGATACCTTTGCGATTGCTTTGTATTGAGTTTAAGAATTGCTTTGTTTTTTAAGTATAACTCACCTGGCATAGGTACTACCATTGTGAGCGACCACGTCTTGAGACACTGTGGTATGTGAGACAAGAAGATACCACGGAACTTCCCGAATGCCCGCCGCCCAGACGAGTCGAATTTGACTGTTGACCTCGCAGCGTTGGAAGGCTTCCCAATGTGGACAATGTGGACCAAAGACCTGGTAAGGGTCGCGGGTAGGCGATGGATCCAAGACCCACAGTACCGGGTGTTGTGGCGGTCTATGTCCAGCAGTGGACGTCTTTCGGCTGATATGATAATGATAGGTACCTACTACTGAATGACGTGGTGAGGGTCGTGGTAGATTGGTCCTTGTGATTACACTAGGAGGAGGCCTTTATCCAACTTTGACCGTACTTTGTTTATAATTATGTTGATACAGTACATCATGGAAAGAAATACTACCTTTTTTTTTAGGGATGGGAAATCATCCAATGACTCCTCCCGCTCTGGGTGTAGCGGGAAGGAGTGTCAGACTTCTACTGACTAAAACCCATCCATGTTCCTTCATTGCCCTTTGTGTTCCGGAGCCACGGTGTCTCTTGCGAATAATCCCGCGACTCCGGCAGGCAAGAAATACTACCTACGGTTTGTTTTTTTCCGCTCTATGAACTAAATAGGTAATTTTTAACTGCTTTTTTGGTCTCGCGATCGCAAGCACGATTGCTGAGCGTAGGTTAAATTCCCGGGTCAGGTAAAAAGTGTTATAGCCTTAGAATAATAACGCATAGAAGCCGCGTCTAGAACAAAACCCGAGCAAAATCGTGTGTCCACTTCATTTTCTTTGTGTGCGTGAGCCGAATGTGTCTACGTTCCTCTAACGCACACAGATATAGCTTTCAGTGATACCATTACCAAGCCGTTACCCACAAAATATGGGAAGACGCATTAGTATTTTGCTATCAAGGCAAGTATTTTATGTTGTTGGGAACTGGAAAAGGTAAACATGATTTTTCATGTAATATGACATATTTTTTCGGAAGGTTTAATTCAATTTATTTCAAAATAAAAGGAAATAAATCGCATAAAGAATGAGATATTGTACAATGCGTTTAGAATGCTTGATGGGTTATAATTATAATCAATGTTAAAACATCGGGTTTGATATGAATTAACAGTAAGTATTTTATTTTAAAATTACAAAAATGAAAAACATGAATGAAAGCAATGTGGGTATTTTTTCCTCACAAATAGCAACACTGTGTTATGACAAGCTAGGTTATTAGAATTTTGTTTTATTTATCGATTTACGTAAAAATAGTGCATAGAATGTGAGTACTTATTTGTGAAATGTTATTTTATCGATTTTTTTTTGTTTTCCTGATGTGCTATAACATCCTTTCACGCAACAAACTGTCATTTTCAATTATTTACTCGCGAGCTGTGTTCGACGGAACGTGACCTTGTGTACTGATGGCTAAGTTTGACGGATTGACGGATTAGGCTAAGTTTTAGTTGCCTCACTTTTTGCACTCGTACGTCGTGGTTTCTATGCGTTATTATTCTAAGGTTATAGCGTTTTTCTAATAGGAATTTCTCTGCGACAGTTAAGAGATTGGAAGTTGGTGGTGTGGCACCCCCATGCCTCGGAAAGCACACTCCTTGGACATTTCACACAACGCCATATAGTCCCAAGCTAAGCAACCTAATGCTTGTGTTATGGTAACGAGATGGCTGATAAACTACTTATATACATTTTTTTGTAAATGCATACATATAATAGATAGAAAAACACCCAGACTTGGAACAAATACATGTAGGTCGTACAAATATTTGTTCCGTGCGGGAATCAACCCGCGACATGCTGCGCAGCAGTCAATCGCTCAACCACTGCGCCAACCGTGTCGTCCGACATACTCCACATTAAGCCGTTGGTCCTGCGCCAAATCTCTCTTCAAAAAATTATAGAAATAGCTTGTTGCCACTGAACCTTAAATAACTAATTTGATAAGAGGACCTGAACAATAATTATTGTATTTTCATTATGAACGCCTGCATACAATAAACTACGCTTCGCAAACCCGTGACAGCAAGGTACCTTCTAAAATTTATCATATTTAATTTATGGCTATAATAGGAATGTTATGATTCCAAGAATTTTTCGGTCGAATACAGATTTCTTTTATCCTGCGAGTCACTCTTGACATTACTTACTGAAAACGGTTTTAACGGAATTTATGAAATTCCGAGAATTTTTCCCAAACACGAAAAGCGCCTGTAGAGAAAAAATAGCAATAACGTAAAAGCACGCGTAAAAAGAATTGTCGCAGGAGATGAAAAAATCTAGTTACTTAAAAGAAACTGTATTATGTAATACACTCACGACTTTAATCAAAGAAAGACTTGTGTTTGAATATACGACATGCGATATTTATAAACAAAATATCGCACAAGTGTGAACATTCTTGGCATTGTAAAACTAATGTTTACCAACACCAACGTTCTTCACATGTTTTTGATGATTGCCAATTTTCCACAAAAAACAATGATTAACTGCACTTTGGTTTTATGAAGTACAAACATTACCTATAAAATTCAATTACAGACGATATTTTATTAAGGCGCGTCCCCGAGCAAAACGCAGCGCTAGCCGTTTTTTGTGCAGTTTTTGGAGCTATACTATTTATCCAAAAGAAATATCAACTTTTAAAAAATACATTAAATTTCTATATAATCTTGGCTTCAAAATGGTAGAATTTTAGTTTTTTATTAATAAGTAAAATGTTTAAATAATCTCCTCACAACGAAACACAGAAATGAGAAATAATTATTGAAAACATGCATCTTCTCGAAAGCTAACGATTATTTTGATTTAGTACTTCTACTAATGGATAGGCAATTTCATTATGAACATTTTGGTAGAAATATTTTTATCAAACGACCAAAACTAGATTTTATAACGATTTTATTCAACATTCTGAGCGTATTCGCTACTGTCTATCTTGCGCTGTTAATGAGGGAAAAAATGCTCAAGGTTATTTGGTCAGGGTACGGCCTTAAGGTAAGAAGTGAGAACTACGACGTAGCATAACACGTAGCACTGCGGTGTAGCAAGCAACCCTCTTTTGTCGTGTCGATATATTGTAGGCCCTTCCTTCATTTTAAGGTCACCTATTTCTTCCTTTTGCTACGGTACATTTAAGCTAGTAGCTATTCGTTTAGAAATGAGCCAAAAGTCTTCTTCTTCTCTATAACGCACAGTTTAGCCATTCGTCTGATTTTTCTTCCAGGATGACTCTCCTCAGAGAGCCTCGACTCTATAGTCATTACCAATGATCCTTCTTGGAGTCAAATTAAAAAAAAAAAATCAGTAGCACCCACCACTAGCGTACAAACTCAATAAGGGATTTCAGTTCTGATACTAACCTCAACAAAAAGTGATACATTCTTATATATTATATCTACCTTTTAATATAATTTTATTGATAGTATATCAAATTCACTAGCCCCATCACCTGCTCGAATTCGCCGAAAGTTCAAAATCCACCTGTGTCATATGCCACTTTGACGGCTCGGCTCACGGCTGATCGACCGATCTCCATGAATTTTGCATACATATAGGCGTGTCGTGAAGATGACAACATAGGATGATTTTGATCCCGGTAGATCATGTGTCAAGGATATGCAAATAACTCATACCTTTGAGGATTCGCCTGGAAGCTAGTTTAATAAAAATGCGTCACGCGTCAAGCGCAATACCGTTCCCAAAGGGTTTTGAGAGATGCAATGTTGAATGTACAATATTTTTAGTGTTGAGTACGATTTGAATGTTGATTTGTGGCTTGCTATATTTATCCTACTAATATTATAAATGCGAAAGTTTGTGAGGATGGATGTATGTGTATGTGTTGTTTGTTACCCTTTCACGAAAAAACTGCTTGACGGATTACGATGAAATTTGGTATGTAGGTAGCTGAAGACCCAGAATAACATATAGGCTACTTTTTATCCCGGAATTCCCGAGGGATCGGGATTTACACGGGAATAACGAGAATTTATACGCGGACGAAGTCGCGGGCGGCCTCTAGTGATACATAAAGTAGAAACCATATTTTTTTTGTTATCAGGTAGGTACAACTTCGAGCTGAAAGAGAAATCGTTTCAAACCTGATGGTCAAATCATCCAAACTAATATAATTTGTTTTCTGATTTGCATCCACCATTTTCACAAGTCTTCACAAAAAGAGGGAGGTCTACATGTTCTTTGTTCCACCATATACGTATAAGTATCTTTCTATCATCCGTCAAAATATTTCGTTCCCAGCGAAGTCATTTTCATAGTCTTTCACAAAACCTATCCCACCGCCCGTACAGTTTTCCCTAAATAAATAAAAATACTGCTCCAGCCTCGGAGAAAACAAAATGACTGACTGGTCAGTTCCAGACTTTGACTGAGCAAATAAAAAATAAAACATTAATCAGATCAAGGCAGTTTGAAATAGAAGAACTGTGTTTGATTCCGATCGTTTTCTGTATTTCTGCCCGGAGCGTTAAGATAAATCGAGTCCATAAAAACTTTTATTTTTTCTCCTTTTCCTCTTCGGGGGAGGTCGTAACAGCTTGCATTTATTTTGTGAGAGATTTAAGAGGATGTGGTCTGCAGACAGCTACGCTAAATAATTATGTGTTCTGCCAGTTCATATTTCTAGTGGAAATTGATTAATGGATTTTTCAAAGCAATATCTTTGGTTTACTGAAGTTAAAGCCGGTGTCTGCCAAGTTACTCGCAAACATTCTGCAGCTATGAAAAGTGATCTGCCATGTTAAAATTGATATGCAATAACATTTCTGTGAATCATAGGCAATTTTAAGCAATATTTTCACAAAGTTTTGACCTTTCGCAAAATGTTTATAACCTTCCTATTCAGGTCACCGTGCGTGAGTAAAATCTAACTGGACACACCTGTTTGTATTATTTTTGTAAGGGACTTCCAAGAAACAAATCTGTTTACTTAGTGAAAATAGTGAGAGGACATTTATTTTCTGACAATGCTACATTGTTCATGCGCCTGCCGAAAAATCCGGGCGGATTTCCTTTTGTGTAAAATGGTTCAACGTCTAAAACAGGAGTAAAGTCTCTAGGTAACCGGGCTTAACTGAAGTTGAAATAAAATACATAATTTATTCAAAGTTTTCTAGTAGAGTATCTAAACTTTATTTAGCGTAATTAAGTATTTCTGCTCCGTGCCTCGGAAAGCACGTTTATTTGTTGGTCCCGGCTGTCATTTGGAGATCTTTGGCAGTCGTTACGGATAGTCAGAAGCCAGAAAATCTGACACCAGTCTTACCAAGGAGTACCGTGTTTCCCAGTTAATGGGTTGTGGAGGTCTGGTCGGCAGCCGCTCCACGTAAAATATTGGTATTCAGCTGAATCCGGTTTCACTGGAAGCCGACCCCAATATAGTTGGGAAAAGGCTAGGCAGATGATGAAGTATTTCTGCTTCGTCGAGACGAATAAAATAATACTTAGGATTATTTTAGCTGACATTATCGAGTTTAAACTACATTATATCTCATACTAATAGCAGTTTTGCAGAGTTTTTATACAAAATCAGTTCCTTTTGACAAATAGATCTCTACATTCAAACTTTATTCAGATGCTCGTTTATTCGGGTCGCTCCCGGCAAAACCCTCGATTTCCCGGCTTCACCGTAACTCAGTCCATGTGAACATTTTAGTCGAATAACACTTTAATTGCATTCAATCTGCGCCTATTGTTTATATGCGCGGCTGTTAACATATCAAATTGTTTATCCGCAGTGTTTCTGTTATAATGGAGGTAATTACAAACCACAACACGCATTACGGCGTGGGGTGAGCGTATCCCCAGTAATGGGATGGGCTCATAGAAAGGAGTTACTCCAGCCATCCATCAAGGGGATTAGCATCGCAGGGTAGCTGTGTCGTCGCACCAACCTTATAGGATTAAGAGGCTGACTACGACCTTTGCAGCGTAGCGTTCAATTATTCCGTTAAAACAGAGTGCCCGCGCGAAACTGCGCGGGAATACTTTTTTTGTTATGTTTTGAACGCTTCGACCGATTTGATGAGACGGGCCTTGAATAAACGTATTGAATTCCAAATGTGTAATAAACGCCTCAGTCTGTTTTATCATGATTTATGTGTCGATATATTATGTGTTTTATTGACTTAACCATTGTGAGACAACATGAAGTTCATCTATTTATTGATTACTAGAGGCCGCCCGCGACTTCGTCCGCGTATAAATGCTCGTTATTCCCGTGTAAATCCCGATCCCTCGGGAATTCCGGGATAAAAAGTAGCCTATGTGTTATTCTGGGTCTTCAGCTACCTACATACCAAATTTCATCGTAATCCGTCCAGAAGTTTTTTCGTGAAAGGGTAACAAACATACATACACATACACATACATCCATCCTCACAAACTTTCGCATTTATAATATTAGTAGGATAGTAGGACAACTTTAAATATGACAAGTATCATTCGGGTAAGGACTTAAAACGAACCCAGAATAGCCGGACTATTCTGTCAACATCTCAACGTGTAGTAAGCCTGAAGTGGACTGCAATCCCATCTTGTTTGTATGGATTGACAGCTCACTTCATATTGACTAAGCTTACATCGTGACACGTTTACAGAATCGCACTGCAGAACTTTTTCAAATAACTACTTTTCCCTCGTTTTGCTTTTTAATTGAAACAAAGCCTTAATTACCCAAAAGGCTGTTTTATGTACCTATTGGATTCATAAAATTTCCAGTGCACCCACACATCGGTTAATTAGGCAGATATTCGTTCGTGCAGCTGAAAATTAATGAAACTGTAGCAGCTGCTGAAACGACCCCGAGCGAGTACATCTCGACACATTTAATTGTTATTGTTGTTAATTTTGTTTTAGATTTTGTTGCTAACATTGTTATGGCCAACGGTAAAGGCGGCGTGGCGCAGGGTCCACTTATACGACAGAGCCGTACCCAAATTTAATTTGACACCTACAGGAAACGTGACTAGACTAGGGTAACCTTTAAAGGCTCTTGCAGACATGCACGACTAAACATGGCGACAACATTTTTTTGTAGAAATTGCTGTTGGTACCTACACACACATTATCATCAGAAATCTGCGCAGGAGGATTTTTATCGCATTGTTACGTCGCGATTGTCTGCGAAAGCCTCACAGCTAACATTAAAACCAACACAAGAAGTTCAATATGTATATTTTACACATAAATTCTTTGTGATTTAACACTTCCTCATAACGTCTTCACTAATTTGACATAGATTTTATTTTATTTTATTACACCAAAACATCCACTAATTAATTGAATTCCAATTTCGTACTTAACCAAATATTTGGTTGAATATTTGGTCAGAATTATATTGTCTTGGGTCAATACGCCCCACGTAACACTAGTGTATAGTAGGTATTAAAAATGCATTTTTTTTTTTATAATGATCGCTTTCATGAACATTCAAACCTTAAATGTATCGGCTATACGTCAATCTAAGATATATTGTTAGGTAATATTAAAATCTTACAGTACATATAGGTAGTAGCATATCAGCAGTGCGATTCTGTAATCATGTCAAAGTGAAAACTTAGGCGAAGTGAACGACAAGTGAGCTGTCAAACCATACAAACAAGATGGCATGACAGCTCACTTGTCGTTCACTACACCCAAGTTTACACGATGAGATGTCAACAAAATCGACCGGCAGTTGAAGTAGCGTTTAGCTTTGGTTCAATACAGACGTCACTTGAATATATTTTGCTTAAAAAGTTATTAATGTAAATATACATATCTATAAAGCGACAGACAATGTATCTATTACACTGATTTCAACAGGATACTCGAGTATATTAATTAGTAAGAATTCTCTAATAAATGCTGCCTTACGCTTGTAAATATCTACTCCAAATATTTCATGTATATTCAGTAAAAAGTGACCCTTTGTAAATGTAAGTACATAAACATTATTTTGTAAATCACTTTTATAGAAAACTGCAACGTTTTATTAAAGTTTCAAGCGCGCAAGCAGCATTTCAGTTTAATTTAACACCGTTCAAATTTTCAAATAGTTCATGTATGACAACGTGATAAAATTTCAGTCGTATTCAAGTAATAGCTACTAAATTATACAATAACTATAATGAACTATGATAACTTATATAAATTATTTACATCTGCTTAATAAACGTAAGAGAATCACAATGCACCATCATAATTATAAGCCCATTCATTCCTATATACATTTATTATAATATGATCGCTCTCAATTTAAGAATATGTACTTCTATTAAATACTTAACTTTCCATTGCTTATAATAATGATAGATAGACCTGCTGAGCTCCAACGCAGCGTGAATTCTAAAGCGGCCACTTCTTAATATTCTATTAAAATCAAATCATCGTAAGTTGTAAATATTCAATGAACTTAAGTGTAATAATGATCGTAGCAGGCGCTTCTCGATACGCTCCCAGATATATAATCTTTTCACTCCAGATATTTTAATTTATAGATCAATTAATTTGACACGAATGAATAACTCTACCTACATAAATTAATGCTTTCCATTTTTATAATTATAATTTTTCAGTTTGGGTACTTGGTAACAACGATAAATATTTAGACATTAATACATCTTTAAGATACTTATAACATGGAATGTATAGGTTTATGTTTTAAAGTAAATGCTACTTACATATTTTTGTAAATAATAATTTGGATAGGTATATTTTGAATTAATTTTAGTACTTTGGTTTTAAAAAAGGCACAAGGGACCCAAAATTTAAAAGAGAAGTGCAAGATTCATTCATTCATTCATTATAATTAATTAATCTAAAAAAACTTTAACAACGGTTATTGTAGAAATAAATACCTATACGACTATAATGCCTCCCTTAAATATTTATTTTATTTTATATAATATATATTTCAGATTATATAGATTTCAATTTAGATTGATACAACAACAGTTTCGATTTAAAATGCAAATACTGATTTATACAATTTTAAAAACATTCTTTTATTTTACTTAAAATGATCTAATATTGATGGCAGTGTTAATATCGAGTCATTTGGTTTAAACCTTACAACGGACTTATATATGTTCATCGAATCAGTGCAAATCCCGCATATTATTCTTAAACTTTATCAAACACTATGGTAACGTAAAACGAAGATACCCGAAACTAATTCATTAATTTACATTCAATGCAATATAGTAGCGAAAATTGTCCAAATAATTTGGCCGTAAAATGAGAACATGAAACGGAAATTCGTAGCTCTTTGGCTAATAATACGAACGCTTTTAACTCAACAGAGACCGATGGACGTTTAATTTTCCAAAATTCTTACGAAGCAGAAGGACAGGAAGAGAATGAAGTACGTAGAGGCGACGCTGACTCTCTGAGCCGCCCCGGTGGCGCGGATGTCACTCTCCAACACGAAGGGCTCATCGATGACGTGAATAATCCCGTTCGTGCACTCCACGTCAGGTCTGAACACATGGATCCAGTGGCCATTCCACTCAACGTAGTAGTCTGCGAAAATAACAAATTAGTTTAAACGCAAATCATGACTCTAAAATCTCAACATTATAAAGGAAAACAGATAATAATGTAAATGAACCGCTAAAAGCTTACTCTTATCAGATTCCTTGACACGCAGCCGAAGTGGATCGCGTGAAGTCGGCAGAACGAAGGGATGTGTTTCGTTCGCGAGAAGTTTTAAATCAGATACTGTGTACGCGCGCCCGGCCCGGATAACATGTCGCTCTAAAATTTGTTTCGTCTGCAAAATGACGAGGGAGATAAAATAATGATGAAACACACAGACATAACTTCTGAATTATTATGTAAATTTGAAACTTACGAAATAACCAAAGTCTTCCCGGAACAGAGATTTAAAGGCAGAAGGATGCTTGATTTGGAATTTGAGCCAAGCGTGATCGCGGGGTACGAAGTATGTGTAACGGTGTTCCATGTCATTGAGCTGCTGGTTGAACATCTGTCGCTTGCCCAGGTTGTAAGTGATACTGAAAAAAAAAAAGAAACGTCACTATTATTCTTTCCCAACAAATCGTTTTTGTTTTTTATTTCGAGTAAACTTCCAAGTTCGTATTTCTGGCTAAGTAAAACATGATACAAGTGAGCGATAGTAATTTTTGCTTACTTCAGCATGGGATCAGTTTTCAATTTCTCAAAAACGGTTGTGTAAGGGACTCCCAGTACTCTGTCGATGATGTGAACGAAGCCATTGGTTGCTGCAATATTGGGAAGTGTCACTGTTGCGTTCACTCCTCCACCTTCCACTGTCAGGGTCTGATTCTGACCGCGCGTCAGGACATTGAAGTACAGGTACTTGCGAGGGGAAGCCGTCGGTGCTTGGTAGATCTAAAATAATATCCAGATTATAGAACAAAAATGTAGAATCAGAAGTTTATCGTTGCATTAGACACCCATGCCATGATACATTACAATAATATCTATAAGATCATTCAAAATACAGATTGCACATTCCTGGAAAATCTATCGAAAATAATTACATAACACAAGAAAAATAAATCATGTAATAGGAATTTATTTTACAACCATGCAACCACAGTAACGATGGAATAAAATGAACAGGGAAACACATAATTATAAATAATAAGTACGTTTAAACACAACACCGGGCTGTAAACATTTGTGAAATAAATTGTATTTAAAAATGATTAAACATACAGTTCCGGGTAGCTGATTCCAAATAGCAGCAACCAAACCAGAGAATTAAAACCAATACGACATTAATTTTAATCCGAATAAAATTTTGTAAATCGAGGAAAATTTCACATCTCCACTTACAGTTTTGTATTCGTTCATAAATTAAATATTCGAATGGAAACAGTAATTGAAAATTAACATTTCAATGTTTACCTGATTCATGTTGTTGTGAATTATCGCATCCAATGGCAGCCTCTCACGAACCAAGTGTAAGTTCAGGATGTCCCTCAGCTTTTGATGGTTCCTACAAGCAAAACACAATTGGATTTCGATTTTAGGGAAACTTGCGAATAATTCCGCACTTCGGCGTTCTAAAAAATACAATATTTTACTCGGTAAAGCTCATCAGAGAGGAGCATTATGGTAGCAATCACATCAACACAAAAAGCTCGTAAAAAGTAAAGTGAAGTAAATAACCTAATGATATTTTGCACGCTGAAGTCGGCCCACGCTTCATTCGAGGGCGCAAATAGAGTGATGTCCTTCGCCAAAGTGAGTTCGTTGAAAAACTGGTTGTTTGCTCCCAGGTCCATGATTACTTCATAGAATTTACAAAGAGGTCCATCTTCTTTTTCCTGTTTAAACAGTCTTATTTTACTCTCAGAGGAAATAAATAGTACCTACACAAAAACAATCTTGGTAATCTTTTATCTGGATGACATTGTAAAGGCTTTCGAGATTCTTTTTAAAGCCAACGTTTATCAAGTGACCGTTATAATTAATTTACGTACTGTTCTTTGTAATGAAATGCGTAATTAACTTCACTCTTCTAGCTGTAAGTCACTGAATATTGTTTGTCGTTTTCTCAAATATTTAAGTCTACGTTTAAATACACAATTTAGGTCGTACTTTACCTTTTTTACGGGTAATCCATTACAAAAGTAGTTAAATCTACAAAGTATAATTAGAAAGATAGAATAGAGAAAATATATTATAAATACGGTGTACAGGTAAGGTATGATAGGTAGGTAAGTCATGCGTAAAAGGCGACAGTACTTACAATTCCCTAAAGTTGTCAAGGTCATGCAGGAGCAGCAGGATCCAACGGAGCAGGGATGCAAAAACAAAAAGAGATAATAACAAATATTCATTATACCTACCTGTACTAGTGGGTGCTATCGGTATACGTTTAAGTAGTCATTATCTTAAAGTTTTAAGTTTACACAAAAAATACGCAATAACAATAAATACTTCTAAATCAAATTCTACAAATGACATTTATCAACGTTTTTACATTTCACACTTCATTACTTTACTAAAAACTGCGTTTACTAATGATTTGGGTCCTAAACTGTTGTATCTAATGAACAAATTACTTACAAGTAAACGTTAGGTTGGAGTCTACCAAACAATATAACTATGTCATCAAATGAAGCTTACCAGACTATCACAGTACTCAAAGTTACGCTCGATTGCACACACAAAAACTTTTAAGATCGTGCTCAAATTGATTATACCGTAGATTCTATGAAACGGAAAAGAATGTAATAAAATAAAGGACACACAAAGATGGATAGTAAAATAAATAAATAAAACGCTTCATTTTACCTTCATAGCCTGGTTCCCATTAAAATGGAGCGGAAAGTCAATTATGTGATTGAAATTGTGTTTCTATTAGCTTATAGTACTAGTTAGTATAGTTGAAGAAATGTAAGGTGATGTGTAGAGTATGAGTCAAGTAGCAGTACATTATTATGTGGACAATACAAGAAGAGGTATAGAATACGAGTATAACAAGATTCATTTGTCAAGCGAATATTGCTAGCTCTCTTTAGCTGTAAAATACCAGAACCTGACATGAAATTCCTCCACTATTAAAACTAGAATGAGTCCTAAAAAAAGACAAGTTAAAAGAAAGTTTGATATATTGTCTTTCTCAAAGTTCACTCACCCTGAGGAAATCGATGACGGTAGTATCGACGACCATAAGCGGTCTCTGTATAAGATGGACCACTCCGTTCTTCACTGGGATGTTGGCTCGTACGATGTCTGCTAGAACCACGCCTCGGGCATGCTTCGCGTCGCCAGCAACGGTGTTTGATTTCACGTAGGCTATGAAAATATTATACTGTTTATATTCACCTACTTTACTGAAATTAGGAATAAATGCTTCTCATACAAGTGCAACGTGATTTGCAACACCAAGGCGACTAGGATAGCGGACCGATTTTCCGTGGAATTGAAAATGTTCGTCGCATTTGTAACGTAATTGTAGTGTTTGTAGTGTTATACTCTTTTTGTGGGAGCCTGAATTATATCTAATTTCTGAAAGCCTAGTAGGTAGGTACTTTAAACGTTAAAACCTATGTCTGTTAATTTAATTTCAGTATTAGTTTAATTTTGCTAACCTCAACAGTCTAAAGCTAGATCCACATCATCCTATCAGGGAAAGCCGTGAATCTGTTCAAGCCACGTCACAAGGCGCTACGACACGAAACATCACAGGAATGTGGCCCAAGCTGTACTAATATAAGCACACACCAAAATTGTTTCACTTATTACTTTAATATGTAGGTAGTCTCGATAAAGCTTTTTACAAATCAGTTGATTTAGCATAGTTTTTGGTTCACTCATCATTTACCCGTACAGAAATACTTTAAAAGGGAGTATTATAAAAACCTGCAGTACTAAACGCAAAATGCCAAGAAAAATCAAATTCAATTCTAAAATTAAATCGCAAAATATTCCTCGCTATGCGAGCTTTGAACGCGAAGGCGGACGCTTGGCTGCCCATTAAATTTGTCATGCCAATTAGCGTCATACATCACAATAGAGAAGTAAGATTCCTTGACAGACGTACGAACGTATGCCTTCAGTGTTCCTTTATACAAGCAATTACCCTGTCATAGTTTGAGTCATTGAATAATTGATCTGCTGCAGTGAGCGCTATTCTACAAGTAGCTTGTCAAAATACGTCCGTCGTCGTCATAGGTATGTCCAAGGCAATGACTTTACTTGAATTCATGGTATTGCTGCGTGGAATGCATGGTACTGTGGCTTAATAATTTAACTGTTATGTAATGTATTATTTGATACAGGTATAAACGAGTTATTTTCGTCCGTGTCTTGAATTCCCAGAAGTCGTATTTGTTTTTTTTTTTAAATTACAGTAGAGAACAGTTTTAACGGTAAAATGTGGCTCTAAAAGATCAACTTATTTTTTCAAAGCGTGTTTTACCAAGTTTTCATAAAATATTACCTATTAGTGACAAATCAGATCATCAAGAATAATATTACTTCATTTTAAAGACAAAACAGGATTAAAAAAGTATCCATGAAGATTCTTACAAGTTCTTCTCCTGAGAGATCTGCGCTTTGGAATGCTCTAGCTTCATGTTTTTGACTGACCTTGACAATTCAAAAGTGTCTGATAATGGTTTATTTGAAAAAAATGCTTTGAATTTGAGCTGCCTTACAAATATAGAATACAAAAAGCTATTTCCAAAAGAAACTGTACATCGGCTTTAATGTCTGTAGCGCTAGGTAAAGCAATCTATCTGTTAACTTGATCAAATGTCAGTAGCTGTTATCGCGAAGAACGCTTGACAGCCCTTTTGCCTGCATTTGTGCCTAGGTACGGCTGTAGCTGGGTTCAGTTGAAAGGTCACTGATTTTCAATCTATTATTAAAGACTGGATGTTTCTTCCCTTGTGGTTCGTGACCGAGATAAAGAATATGCAACGTTTTTTTTTTACCGATAATATTGTACAAGGAATCTTGGGAGTTTTAGATAACATAAGATTATGAGTGACTCAGAGCTGGCTTTTGATTTGCGTATTTAGAGTAAGTTAACAACGTAACAGGCCAGTCAGGAACGTATCTACTTTACTGTCAAATTTTTACAGGTTTTCAGGCTTACGTTTGACGAAGACTTCACTTCGAGCTTGGGAAGACGTTAACTTCATTTAGTATGTACTGATAAACCAATCGAGTTTATTGAAATGAAACAGTGAATTTCGATAACCAAGCTATTATGATAGCTTAGAGTCAAAATTTATTGTCCATGCCAAAAAACTTTGACGACTAAAGAAGAAGCTGATAAAGACTCTTTGATGGCTTTTGTTGATCCAGAAATGCAAGTGTATGGACGCTTCGGAATAATCGAACGGAAGCCACGTGGTTTTCACAGAAGCACTACATTTGCGATAGTTGTAGGAGGGGCTATAGAATTTCCCTATTCTCTAGACTGTTTTTGCAGCAGTGGCATTATCCTTATACGACACTGCAGACAATGTTCTGGTGGTAGTTACATCTAACGGTAAGGTTAATGTACTTACTTATCTCATCCTTCCCATTCATGACGGTGCTGAAAGATATGATGACCTTGACATTGTCTCCGAAAGCCAGGGTCTCAAACTCCTTGGTATCAGGTGTGGCGTGGGTGAACAACACATGGTGAGGAATCACATGCCCATCTATGACTTTCTCATCTATCAAATCCGATCTTGTAGTTGGCTGTAAAGGAAAGTAGCCTTTATTTCTGTGCCTTTAACAAAGGTTTTCGGAGACTACTTTCGGAAAGAATTATACCTTTACCTTGAATCCTTCGTCGACCGGGATGAAAAAAGTATGTCTGCCGTCGGAGTCAAAGACTTTGCTCTTTTTAAGCTGGTTCACTTTTTGTCTGAAGGATCTGTGGAAAAATACATCTTGTTTTATGTATATTTTATATTTCCTTATTTGTTTTATTTATGTGGAAATGTCTAGTGATATTGTAGTCTTTATTCTAGACTATATGCAAAAAAAAATCGTATGAAACGATCTCTGCCGTATACTTATTAGAGATGAGATTTATAATGGCAATGATAATATGCATGCGATTTTTTTATTTGCAAATTAAAATACTTATTTGCTCTAGTAAACAATCATGAAATTATTTTTTAAATACCTTCATCATTTATCTTAATATATATAAATCTCGTGTCACAATGTTTGTCCTCAATGGACTCCTAAACCACTTAACCGATTATAATAAAATTCGCACACCATGTGCAGTTCGATCCAACTTGAGAGATAGGATAGTTTAAATCTCAATTTTTTGTTGCAATATTATTTAGGAGCGGAAAATGTGACGCAGACGAAGTTGCGCGGGACAGCTAGTTAAGTTATAAAGCTTCAAAGACTACAGTTAGAAAGAGAAGTCCGGTACGTACTGTGACGTCAAATTACACGACGACTATACAGCTGCCATAGAAAACAGCGTTTTTGCGAGAGGGACAGATATATTTGTTTAAAATAATTGTATCTCGTTCGTTTTTCGAGCAATTTAGATTATAATTTTACAGTTAGTATTATATTTTCCAATACTTTTAGATAAACTGTTCAGATCATAAATACTTTTTTCATGCATATTCCCTATTCAGGTTAGGGCGGCAATTCATTGATATGCTACTTTCCTCGCATGAGCAACTTACATATAGAACCATTTCATGTAGGTAATAATATAATAGTTAGTAATCTACACTAATATTATAAAGAGGAAAACTTTGTTTGTATGTTTGTTTGTTTGTAATGAATAGGCTCAAAAACTACTGGACCGATTTTAAAAATTCTTTCACCATTCGAAAGTTACATTATCCACGAGTAACATAGGCTATATTTTATTTTGGAAAAAAATAGGGTTCCGTAAGATATTTGGGTTTTTCGGACACAAGGTGTAAAAATCAACCAGAAAAGTTACTTATTTTGCGTACGCTGCCTAAACTATGAAAGATAGAACCATGAATTGTTCTAATTAATTGTAGATCTTATAAATATCTACAAAAAAGTCCGCGACACACTATACCTATCTATGTCGAGTGAGGCACAACAACCATTTTTATATTTAAAAATTTTGATTTTTTTTGGACTACTTTTGAACGCGTTTATTTTACTCATGCTATTAATCCTAATAAAAATAAAGTATTTCATCACTAAGTACACTTTATGTAGATAATATTTGGTTTTTGAATGATTAGAATCGGACGTTTGGTTTTGAAGTTATGGCGAAATTAAAATATTACGATTTCTGCTGTTATTTAATACCGCGTGTATCTGACATCGGCGATTCGACGCACAAACGATTTCCATGGGTCCAGTGCATGATTCTGGACACCCTAGACTTAGAATTTATCGTCGGCTTTTTTCACATTTTTTCATATTTTTTTTCAAGGGTTTTTTACTTTATACTGCTCATAATCGTTATTCTGACCTAACCCAATGAGATTTTTAATAAAAAAATATTTAATTAACTACTTTCACTAAAAAGAGCAATCTGAATAAAACCACAAATAGATATCAGCTCAGCAGTGCTATTCTGTAACAACATTTTCGTGTCTCGACAGCGGAATCCGAGGTGAGTTTCAAATTCGTATAAATATAAGACCTTATGATGTGTGAAATAAAGTTCACTTTGTAAGCTTAGTCACTCAGGTGAAGTGAATATCGAAATGGTTATTTACAGAATAGACTAGCAGCTGAGCTGATACCTATTTGTGGTACTCTTGAAAAAAAATGAAAAAATGAGAAAAGAACCGACGAAAAATTCCAACACTGGGGTGTCCAGAATCATGCCCTGGACCCATGGAAATAGTTTGTGCGTCGATGTCAGATACACGCGGTATAATAAATGCGAAAGTTTATGAGTTTGTGTAGGTTTGTTACTCAATCACGTCAAAACGGCTGAAGGGATCGGGGTGAAATTTGGAACAGGGATAGATTATGGTCTGAAATAACACATAGGCTATTTTTTATCCTACGGGAACGCGTACGAAGTCGCGGGCAGAAGCTAGTATTACATGAAATGGTCTTCAATGGTCAATTAAACGATCTGTGGGTATAAAAAGCTTTAGCAGAATCAGAAAAAAAATCAGGCTACCCGTCACACAATTTTCCCAATCAACCTTGAACCTAATACGTAAGCGATAAAGACGAAAACGAAATTTGACAGATTTTTCTGTGATTAATATTATGATTCTCCTAAAGTGACCTTTTTTAGCCCCCCTAGCCTTTTTAGCTCACGGAAGGACTTGATCACGTTTAAACTGACATAATATAAAAGATGTGTGCAGTAATGCAGTAATACACTTTAGTGTAACCTTGACCCGCCTACATCATCATCATCTGCCTAGCCTTTTCCCAACTATATTGGGGTCGGCTTCCAGTCAAACCGGATTCAGCTGAATACCAGTATTTTACGTGGAGCGGCTGCCTACCAGACCTCCACAACCCATTAACTGGGTAACACGGTACTCCTTGGCACGACTGGTGTCAGATTTATGGCTTCTGACTATCCGTAACGACTGCCAAAGATCTCCAAATGACAGCCGGGACCAACAGCTTAACGTGCTTTCTCAGGCACGGAGGAAACTCGGTATCTTAAGATAGTCACCCATCCACAGACCAACCTCGGCAAGCGTTGCTTAACCTTGAAGATTGACCTGTGCGGCTGTTATAATTTAGCCACGAGTACCTCAACCTTGACCCGCCTACAAACTCGCAATAATTCACGAACTCGGAATTCCAAATTCATTAAATCCACTACAGAATTCAATACGAATTCGTAGCGCGAACAAGCCTTAGTAACGATTGCACTGCAGATAGTGGATAGTTAGTAATTGTGTTGTTTGTTTCGCGAACTCACCATGCGAAAGTTCAATGCAACGAATAATTCGGTTCACCGCGAGTTTAGCCGCAATTGAAACACTCGCAAAATAATTAAGTTTCAACTTGCTTCATTTTCAGACTTATTTTTCAGACCTTTTTACTAGCAATTTCACGTATAAAGTGTACTTCACTTTTAAGGACAATTACGATGCAAACCAGGCTTGTGTAAGTGCTTAATTGTTCATTAAATGTAAATTTTAAATCCAGTTTACACATAATTTTCAACGAATAATTGCATAATTTCAACTTTAAAGTAATCTTATAATTATTATTCTGTCAGGAAATTATGTATCACTGATGGGCAGTGGTTTCCCTGTACTTTGCTTTTTTTATATTTGAGATGGGTTTGCTCTTGACTTTAGTCTTAGTCAGAGATGACAGAGACAAAGTCTACGATGGAGCGAGCTTTCCCAGAAGGAGCCTGATTACTCTAACTTTGAAGAGATTAGATTAGATTTGATTTTGTTGAAAAGACCTTATTTAGTATTTGTGTTTATATAGTACGAACTTAATCTTCCCCCAACATAATAATTTCAGCCAAAATACCTACACTGCTGGACATGGTCTCCTTGAAGCGTCATCACATTGACTGATATTGAGAGCCTCACAAGTCATCGGTCCATCTATTCCTCTCATCATGAGCATCATATCATACGAAAGACATCCACTGCTGGACATACCCCGCCCCCCCCCAAATGTCGCCACAACGACCAGTCCTGTGCGTCTTATTTCCCTACACGAACCAAATAACAAATTACCTCAGTCGGTGTTGTCCAATATTGAAGAGGTCTGAATGTTCCAGGAAATGATAGGCATTGGGGTTATAGACCGGTGAGCTGATAGAACTGGGTCCATGGGGCTGGAGCGGCAGCAATACTTGGTCTATCACGTGAAGAACCTGAAACAAAAGAATAGGATTATCATCATGTAAACATCTGTCTACTTTTGTACCTGCTACCTTTTTGAAGAGCTGAGCTCGTTGATACTGGGTTAGCTCCTATAGCAATGACGGATTTTTAGAGAGTAACCTCAGCTCTGGAACGAATAGGGCATTTGGAAGAACACGAATGGGTTTTAGTCGATAAGAGCCTGACACTCTCTTCCGATCCGCCCAGAGTATAAGGAGACATTTGATGATTTTCCATCCTTTAAAGGGCCAACATCGCTCAGCTAGTTTTCATTCTTGCTTGCAGATCCCTAACTGCTTGAATAGTACGGATCCCACAGTTATACTAACGTAGCTTATTCCTTGGTCTGTAAGCGGCATAGAGCATACAACTGAAATGTATTATCAAAGTCACTGTCCCATAGGTTTCGCGGGGTCATGGGTTTGATATTTAGGTCGCGCAAAATTGTTTTAGGTGGGAGGACCTCCTCAGTAGCAGACCAGAGTTTAAAACTTGGAGGTACAAGTACTTAGAGGTAGGTAAATAACGTCAAGCCGTTCACAGTTGGTCCTACGTCTGATTTCCCCCCAGACGTGTCGCATTGTTCATCGTCCGATGGAACTACGGAAGTAAAAGAACAGATTGCATTTGTGTTTGCACTACAGACAATTGGCTAGATTCCATCATCCACAAATTGCAAAACTATGTAGTCCGTCAGTTAGAGTATTGAAAAATAATGGACACGTATTTTTTGTTTTGTAAATCAATGAATATTGACAAAGATAGGGCTCTCACGAGCCCCCACTCCCGAGTTTTCAAGCGTTATCGTCACAACTCACCAAAATTATGCGAAGATGTGACGTATTGAGAATTTTAAAAGCGTCGTAACTTCGTCAATTTTGGTTCCCGTAACAAAAGAAAAAACACGGGTCAAATATTTTTTGATAATCGTTAGATTATCAAAAAATATTTTAACGGATTAATTAGTTTTTTTAGGACACAAGCCTATTAGGACCTACAAAATCTGCTGCAACTAAGAGATTAGATAAGTGTCTAATCTCCGTTGAGATTAGCCAGCGAGACCGACATTTGGTCGGGCGGATGATTGTCAAGCTGGCCACCAAACACTACGGCGACCGTGAGTGAACAATCATTTTCAGCAAGCATACGCATTGTATACTGCTTTAAAATTTTATTAAAATTGTTACAACCGTCTATATTATCTAAGCTACTAATGTAATTTTAACTAACTTCAAAAAAAGGAGGAGGAATCCAATTTGGTTGTTTTTTATGTATGTTACCTCATTATAAATTGCGTCATTTAAGAATCGATTTGAAAAAATCTTGTTTTATGTGAAAGGGTATATACTTTTCGATAGATTGCATAAAAATTTCACCATAATTGGCAACTAGTTTGGCTTTAAAATCTGTCTGTGTGGGGTACTATTAAAAAGTGTAAAACTTTTTTTGGAAGTCGGTAGTATTTTTTTAAAGTTTTTTATCCATACAAACAGATAGTTATTCTATCATTGCAAAAAAGAATACCTATCTCTTAACTAGGGAGTATTTTTGCAGTTATGTACTAGCTAGCCACAGATTCTAGGAGATCAATTTATACAGAAGTTAATAGTGAGATCTTAACAACAGCCGCACGGGTCGATTTTCAAGGTTAAGCAATGCTTGCCAAGGTTGGTCTGTGGATGGGTGACCATCTTAACATACTGAGTTTCCTCCGTGCCTCGGAAAACACGTAACAACCCAGCACCGAAATTCCCGCTTCGTCTTAGTGGGGGTGGGCTGGGAGATCGGCGTAGCCTTTGCGTCCAGTCCACCTCCGACGACCGCCCGCCTTCACAGCGGGCCCTTCACGCCCTCCCCGTTGGGTTAATCCGTTGTTCCCGGCTGTCATTTGTAGATCTTTGGCAGTCGTTACGGATCGTTGCCAGTTAATGGGTTGTGGAGGTCTGGTAGGCAGCCGCTTCACGTAAAATACTGGTATTCAGTTTTATCCGGTTTGACTGGAAATCGACCCCAATTTAGTTGGGAAAAGGCTAGGCAGATGATGATACTAGTGAGGACTTACCAGTTCTTATTAGATTTTGAGTCTCCATACCCAATTAAATATAAATATGTGATAATTCACACTAGTAAAATTTATCTTGGTCTCAATTTACCCATCATTTAATAGGTTAAGTAAACAAGGACTAAGGTAAATAATCGCAATAGTCCATGTCCCAAGCTAGGTTCAGAATAAACAATTTTACATCAATCATCTTGGAAAAATAAATTGAATAATTTATTTTGAAAAAGAAAAACACAAGCAAATAATTTTCAATCTCTTGTCAAAGGGAATCAAAGATAATAAAATAATCTAAAAGAAAAAACAAAATTATGCTGATAAAGTTTTGTCTCGTAAGTTAAACCTTTTTTGTTCAGTCGACTATGAATAAAAACGTTGGAGGAAACTGTAGTTTTTTGTTGTTATGAAAAACTTTGTTAGTTACCAACTGGTTTTGGCGGAGAGACTATAGGGGTCTTTCTAATACAATGCGATCATTTTAATTATTTATAAGAAAATTCGAGATTATTATAGAGTATTATTTATCTGTTAGCTTTATAATTTTAATGAATGTGTTTTATTTTTAAATATTTATTTATAGATTACGATTTCAAACACAATGTGAATTGTTCGTAAATAAATTAAATTGAAACACGGTACCATTTTAGTAGTCTCTTATAAAGGCGACCAAGGTTACCGACATAGCACGAAGGACCACCAAACTGAAGTGGGAGTGGGCACATTGCTCGCAGAACAGATGGTTGATGCAGCTGAAAAGTACTGAAGTGGGGATCACGTACCGATGACAAGGGTCGCGGGTAGCCGATGGCAACGAGACGCACGGGACCGGTTGTTGAGGACATACTTGGGGGAGGCCTTTGTCCAGCAGTGTTCTATCGGCTGATATGATGATGATGACAAAGGCGGCCCACTTTATCTACTCGACATGAACTACCTCTAGGCGTGATATATTTTTTTTAATAAATGATTAAAATATTTTTTACAATCAAAATAAATAATGCATTATATAGGGATGATTGCCGGTTGGTTCCCCATTACATTGTCTAACGGAGGCCCCGTTTCGGCCCCTCGTACGCCCACCAAAGAACCGGGTCTCCAGGGACTCGAGAAAAAAAAATGCGTTACACTTATGAAATGTACGCGATCATCGTGTTCATTTTAATGGTTAACCCGAACGCAACGTCGCGCCGACAGAGGGTACTTTCTGATTTTACCGAAGAAATGATCACATCGTAAAGTCCATTTTGAATGGCAAATGTCTTTCGATATTGCCGAAAAAATAATCACGTATGCGCGCTATCATATTTACGGTGCCATTTTAGTCGTCGTTGGAACGGTGACATTGTTTTGATACGTAAACACTATTAGGTAACAAGGTGAACGGAGCATTAGGACGACTATGATTTTACAATCTGCTTCGCCTTTTGCCAAATATGTAGTTGGCTTCCAGTATAACCGGATGCAAATGTACCAGTATGGGAATGTGGAATGAGACTAAAATGACATATAAAAAAATACATACGACACGTCCGGAATCCATTGCGCGCGAGTCTTACTCGCATTTGCACACACTTTCGCACAAAGCAGGCTTTGTTCGAAAGAAAAACTTTCCTAGTTTCTAAGTAGTGTCTCCGTGAAGACGCCATTATTAGTGTTAATAAATAGCGTGTTGGAAGGCCCTTGGCTTCCGTCCTGGGCCCTCTTGACCTCTGAGTCCTCCGACCCTGATTGGAGTTCCTTCGTCAATATCGTCCTCTAATTAGTCTAGCTGGAATTCGGGTTAGGTACTTGATAGTTATTGCTACGACAATTTTGTTTATTTGTTGGCTCGCTCTCGGTGTTTTTGTTCTCTTAGATTTGGTTGTATTTTCTTACTTGGACAATTTGATCTATACCAGTATTCAATGTTAATCCGGCTCCAGAGGTTTATAATAATAGTTTGTTACTTTACTATCATTACAAGGTAAAAACTCTGGGGGAAAACATAGAATAGTGGATCTAAAAAGGTCACTTTAGCAGAATCATATTAGAATCATAATAGTAACCACGGCACAATCTGACAAACATTTTCATCTTTATCGCTAACGCATTAGGTTCAAAGTTGATTGGGAAAATTTTAGTGACGGGTAGCGTGATGTGCTTTCTGATTCTGTTAAAATGGCATTTTTAGACACACTGAATAAAATAGGATCCAACACAAGGACTCTGGCAAGTTTCATGCTAATCTGTTAAAAAAATAAATGATAACGAGAAGAAAAAAATAGTTTATTTATAGTCAGCGTAGCGTAAAGAGGGTACAGAGACGGAAAGAGTTATTTTCGCATATAACTGTGAACAATTTATTTTTTTTAACTAAAGAGTAACTTCTGTTTACACTTATTATTTACAACTATTGTGCACACAACTGGCGGGTTATAAAAAGTATCTTTATGCGAATTTCTCTCGCATGGCACAGTCTAATAAAAATATTTTTTTAGCAGCAATCAGCCAAATGTTTTGGTTTCCCGAATCAGGCAAGTAATCACGTCGTTCAAGCCTGCCTGGGTTCAAATTTACCCTGTATATTATTCGTATAAGAAACGTGCCAAAACTCAGTGGCGATATTGATCGTTGCGGACTTTTTGGCACAATACAAATATACCCGATTAGATTTTTCAGAATGAGCCCTTTGTTTCTTTGATTTGGGTAAGGCTATGTTATTGTAGCAGTGATTAATTGGGCAAACACTGTAACGATAATTTCGGTAGGTGTAATAAATATTGATTTTTCTGCGCCACTTCCCAAGCAACTCTTTTTAGGGTTCCGTACCCAAAGGGTAAAAACGGGACCCTTTACTAAGCTGTCTGTCTGTCACCAGGCTGTATCTCAAGGACCACGATAGCTATACAGTTGAAATTTTACAGGTGATGTATTTCTATTGCCGCTTTAACAACAAATACTAAAAAACAGAGTAAAATAAAAATTTAAGGGGGCTCCCTATAAATCAAACTTGATTTTTTTGCCGTTTTTATAGATAATTGTACGGAACCCTTCGTGCGCGAGTCCCGACTCGCACTTGGCTGCTGGTTTAGTATTAGTGTTGCGCACTAAAATGTAGAGTGAATTTGGCGTCGATCAGTCTATCACATATTTTATATTTTCAGAGGTTCGATTCGTGAGGAGACTTTCCATTGCTAATAGATAAACCCTCTTTATAATTTATCACTACCTACATAATTAAACTAACCACACTGTTTGGGTACTTTCAAGGAATAATCTAATAAGTCCGTCAGGTAGAATTCCAAAAAATATTGCACACGTATTTTTTTCTTTTTGCAAATAAACGAAAAATGAAGAAGAAATGTGACGTCACCAGCCCCCACTCTTGAACTTTGATGCGCTTTATCTTTATCGATTTGAATGGCAAAAAATACGTGTCGAATTTTTTTGAAAGAACTATATAGAATTACTATTTTTCTATTTAGAAAAGTACCCAATTGCTGAATGCTACTACTCCAAACTGACCGATTCGATTATTTCAGACATACCCTAAAGCTGCTTTCAGACTACGCCACAATATAACAGCATATAATATAGAGCTCATAGCAAGGTAATATCGCGCACCATACATTGTTATGGACACGTTCACACTGTACTATACTATATATTATTGACAATGTATGTAGCGCGATATCGTTGTGCTATGAGCTATATACTCTATGCTATATATTATAACGTAGTCTGAAAGCAGCTTTATCCGAACAGATTCAACTAAGCTACTTTATCAAATTAACTTAAAGGAGTTATCGAAATATCTTCCCGAAATAATAATTGTGTTATGTCTTTACCGAAGACACCTGACGACAACTATGAATCCCTTGGGAGTTTTATTGGCAACCGTAATACAGTGACGTAAACCCGGGCTTAGTTTGTGAAAAAACTCTTGAAATTCTTATTATCTTGGGATGTTACTTTTACAGTACCTACTCGTTTTATTGATACACGTAATAAATGTTACAGGCCAAAATATTTGTTTTATTGTGTGTTAAAGAAGCTATCTTTGAACTTTATACCACCTAGCTGGTGAAACATGACCTTTGTTTCTATCATAAGTAGATTTGTAGAAAACTGTTTAATCATTTCTACTTAAAGCTATGAACTCCGCGTCTCTTTTTCAACGAACTCCTGGGGAGTTACCGATTGTTTATTTTTCAATGGATAGCCCAGTGAAAATTAACATTAAAATCGCAAAGCACGACGTAGTTCTGCATTTTTCATATCTTGTATAGATTAGTTAGGGTGATGTGAATCCATATTTGCAAACTTCAAAGCTTCAAACTTTTTTCTCTTTTTGCTCTAAAAGTAAATTTCGCTGATTTGGTGCGTAGCAAGCACAAGTTTTTGATGTTGCAAATAAATTTAGATTCGTACTACTCTAACTGCTCTATACAACATACCAAAAAACCAGGACTACACCCAGCTTTGCAATTTAAGCCTTATTGTGATTTCTACTCGGCTACGATACCTTTGTTTTTAAATTATCAGTTAAACCTATCTAAATGGACAATAATTTACAGTTCATTGAAAATTATCTCTTCAATTTCGATATTCCGCAGTCAAATCACTGAATAGATCAAACCAAACATTTGATCCCTTTAAATGAAAAAACTCGTACTTCATCATCATTTTCCCTTCATACCAATGTGTTACGGTATAGCATGATTCAATAGTCACCTCCTTTCTAAGGTTTTTTTTTAATTATTTAATATAAGATAAGCTCACCTTCACCACTATCCTCATATGGTAAGCGATGATGTAGTTGAGGATGGAGCACAGTTTCCTAGAAGAAACCAAAAAGGAATGGAACTCGCTGCCTTTTTTTTACCATGGAAAATCATCAAATGACTTATCCCGCTCTGAGCGGAGCGAAGGGAGTGACAGACTCTAACTGACTAAAACTCATCCATGTTCCTTCATTGCCCTTTGTGTTCCGGAACAGCGGTATCTCTTTCGAATAGTCCCACAACTCTGGGAACTCTCTGCCTGCGTCTGTGTTTCCGAACGCTTACAACCCTAACCTTTTCAAAGTTAGAGTGAACAGGCTACTTCTGGGTAAGCTCGCTTCATCGTAGACTTTGTCGCCGTCATCTCTGACCAAGACTAGAGTCAAGAGCAAACCGATCACGAATAAAAAATCTAAAAAACATGCTTATATTGGTTTCGGCTTGTAGTTTAACCGCATGTAGCTGAGTACCAGTATTTACATGGAGCGAATGCTTACCTGACAACCTCAACCCAGTTACTGGGTAACACAATACGCCTTGGCAAGTCTGAAGTCAAATTCATCTTACTTCTGATTATCCATAACGACTATCAATGATCATCATATAATAGCCGGGACCAAAGTCTTTACGTGCTTTCCGACGCACAGAGAAGTTTTTTTTTTATTTGGGACAAGCCTGCCACACATTCCCAACCACTACAACTCCTGAAAACCAGAATCAAAAATGGTGACTACCAGAAAAACGCCGTGCCAATGAAGCCCGACGAGTCCTGGAGAAACGATTCCACCGTCTTGAATCCCGCAAAAAATTAATCAGAAAAGTACAGCAGAGGAGCGGGAAAAAAATATCGCACAGAGGAGTGTAGTATGTTACCGATCCACGGACCAATATTGATCTCAAATCACTTACTTGTAGCTTATTATTCCTGTTGACAGCCTGGTAGGACCTGGTGACGTAGACCTTAGCATTGTTGACATAGATGTCGTCGTGCATAGCCCCGCGCCGTGTCGTCACCCATAGTGGTGGGTTGCCGTCCAGATCCGTCGATATCGCGTAGTCCATGTTTGAGAGAGTTGTCGCCAGATTTGCTGGAAGAAAATGTTTTGGTTAATTTTCAGAGTAAGAAAAGGCGCTGCGGAAATATCATAATTCTATTTTTGCCGTCACTTTAATTAGATTTATAACATATACAGATACAGATATATATTGGATGCGGTTTTTAGCCCATTCAAATGTATAGAAGTTTAAAATGATAAAGTTCATCAAAGACATCGCTTGCGGGTAACATGTGTAGCAAAGCCGTCACGCAAAATACCAACGCAGTGTCGTATAATTAGTTATTTATTAGGCTTCTCGACAGTTTTCTCGACTAAAGGCAGTTTTTTTTTTTTGTAGTTTTGTGTCAAACGCCGTAGTTTATTCATTTATTTATCTCCCTACAACTTTTGATTGGTCATGAATACTACCTTCACTTTAATGCAAAACAAGTTGCTTTGCTAATCACTTACGAGGTGTTTGCCAACGCCAAGTGTTGTTTGTTTTCCATCCAAGCATATAAAATTACTATGAAGTCATTAGTCTTTTGACGAATGAGAATACTCTTCAATCTTTTTATCAGTAACTTGCTGATGCCCACGTCTTTGCCCGCTTGACAAATTATATTCTAGAACCTTCCTCGAGAACCACTCTATCCATCAGTGAAAACAGCATGAAAATATATGCAGGAGTTTTTGAGTTTATCGCGAGTAGACAGACGCCGCGGTGGCTTTGTTTTATAATATTTAGGGCCAGTTTCACCGGTTACGGATAAAGTGTCGGTTAGCCTATTAGGAACTTATCTGGCAGATGAACTAAAACTTTTGGTTTCACAGGTGTCAGATAGCGATATCTGGCAGATTTAATAAGTATTTGAGTATTATAAAGTATTATAGTATTATAAGACACTTTATCCGTAACTGGTGAAACTATGGCCCTTAGTGATGTAGCGATAGTGATATCGTTTGGGGAGGCTTTCTAAAACTGTTTTCCATACATCATAGCATAATACTTGTTGTGCATTAATTTTCAGCTATTATTGCTTCGTTCCTTATTGTATCTAATAACAATGGGAGGAGCTTTAGATAATAATTACGTTCCAACTGATCAAAGCGGCCGGCTGAGCCTATTGATAATTGTATGTAGGTACCTAGTCAGACTGTGGTCTATAGCTAGCTAATATGAAATAGGCGACATTTATTGATTAATTAATATCTGTATTGTAACATATTCGATGGCTTACGAATACTCATGGTACATTCCACTATTAAGGCCGTCCACATCAAAAGAAAACCGGCCCAGTGCGTATTGGGCCACGTGCACTGCAGGGTTCCGTCATTTCAACTTATACAATTTTAACATTTAATATGTTGGTCGACTATTACTCTTTCACTCGTAAAGCCAACTTAGCTGTTTTTTCGCGTCTTCAGAAACAATCGTTTAGCTGGCAAAGGGGGTACACTTGACTCTAACAAAGCTTAGTATTTCGCAAACGGAACTTTGGATTGAAAATGGTTTTCGCACACTCTCAATATTTTTAACCAAAGATAAAAAAATAATAATCGCCACTTTACGTACCTATACGTCAAAGGACCCCCGCTTGCACGTATAGTGTCAATTAATTATTTTTTATAGATTTTATTTTCCCACTTTCTCGGCGTGATTAATATGTATCTATACCTAATTCCAACGTTTTAATGGTAAGCGCCTTTGAGCAAAACCACGGATAGACAGACAGACGAACAAGGCGAAACTATATTACCTACGGAACCCTAAAAAACTCATGTCACGATCACAAACATTCTTTGTAAGAAAACTCCGCTCCAGAATATTGTGCCGTTTCTCAGGTCACAAAATCTATTTATCTTCCTGATAAATGACACGACGAGGCCATTATTAATATTTTATTCGAAGGCGAAACCGCGGTTGACGGTTAGCTCGTTCCATGACTATTATAATCGGATTATGTCAGACAATATTGAATTAGAGCGGCTCCTTTATCAATGCAAGAAAGGGATAGGCTTTGAATTATAAGAAGTTTAGGGCTAAATCTAATTCTAGCCTTGCCTTTGTTGGTACGTGTCTAACGACTGACTTCTTTGTTTCTACGTCAATTCTGTTCACTCGAATTGATTGGACAAAAAGCTGAGGGTAAATTTTGCTGTTCATTCGAATTGATTGGACAAAAAGCTGAGGGTAAATTTTGCTACGAACATAATCCTTCCTACTCACATAACATTACCCTGAACTACTTCTTCTACTTCAGGACCTCTTATATTTATTATGATATTTGCCTAATTATGTTATATGTGTTCTCTAAATAGCAATGTTTTTTTTTACATACTAGCTTCTACCAGCGGCTTCGCCCGCGCGATAAAAAGTAGCATATGTGCTATTCCAGACAATATACCAATCTCTGTTCAAAATTTCATTCCGATCCATTCAGCCGTTCTGGCGTGATTGAGTAACAAACATCCATCAAAACTTTCGCATTTATAATATTATAATAATGTTAGTTAGATTTTAGGATACCTATAAGTATTTTATTAGGTAATACAGGTAATCTTAACAAAACGAGCTTAAGGCTAAATAATAACACTTGCAGGGGTCGATCTTTACGGTTAAGCAACGCTTGCCAAGGTTGGTATGTGGATGGGTGACCATCATAACATACCGAATTTCCTTCGTGTCTCGGAAAGCACGTTAAGCTGTTGGTATCGCCCTGTGTAATCGAGATGAATTTCTGAGGGCCTAGCACGAATATTTTGACGTAAAGTAACGTTAACGCAAGTACATTTTGAATATGAAAAACTACAAGCCTGTAGTATTTTGGTTTAATTTTATCGTACATACACAATTTATATCATTTAAAATTACGAATATAAAAATTATGTACAAAACGAGTAATGTAGCTATGGTAAAATTTTACGTAACGTTACAATATGTCAAAAATATTCGTGCTAGGGCCTCTGTTTTAAATACCTAATACCTTATTGTATTGTTTAAAACCCAAAGATTCACTGGTAAAGTATGTCTTGTTGCCAGCCGCGAGTTTGAACGGTTACTAGTGTCACATCTACACCTTTAATTTAATTGGAATTTTCATTTCTATCTCGGCTAACCTAACCCGTAGTTGACATAAAACAAAGTTAATATTCTAAACAATAAGCAGTGCGGTGACTCGTAGACATGTGGAGTTAAAATTAATGAATGCCTGACTCCCACGTAGACACAAGGTGAAAATCTAGCAGAATCGCTTTAATTTAGGAGTTCGTATACCTGAACTAGCTTTAGTTTAGACTAAACTACAAGGAGGGTTGACTAATAGGATAAGTTCCACAAGTTTAGTCTTTGAGCTTGGGTAAAACAACACGGGACTTTGATGTATGTACCGAAATAACTCGGAGAATGTTTTATGCAGATGCATTATTACGAGTACCTACGTAGGTACCTATGTAATGTAACTGTCGAGTCTCTGTTTCTTGAAGGGATGAGTAAAGGGTGTCTGTTATACACCGTGTTCCGGACGATATACATAAACTTCGACCGGATGTTTGGAACATGGAAATATGATTTTTTTATTATGGACACATTAATCAATTCTTATTTCTTGATAACTTTCATGCAAACTAAATACACTTAAAATAGAAAAAAAAACTCCTAACTAAAATATGGCGTCAAAAATTCGTCCCCGTCGCTATCGACTGGAAGTGAGCCTCTGTCCAAGTTAAAAGCCAGCTCTTGGGTCACGCGAAGCGTCAACTAAGCGTTTTGCTAGATCTTTAAATAGGACGTGAGCACTGGGACCCCACGGTCCAAGAGTTTCAACCCCAAACGGCTCAAAAATGTAGTTGCCATAAGGCTACTATATTTCCGCCGTTTGAGGTTTCGACGAGCTAGGAAGATGGGATGGCGCAAGAGTATCGACGCAAGTAGCGTCCCACACTAAAGGCCTACCCATCTTCCATGGAAATAAAGACATACCGTCCGGTCTTTTGTCATTGTCGCGTGCCAGGCCAATGGGTTCTAATACGGCTGGCACGCCGACAGCGACAAGAGCGCGTCGGATAGTGTCGTTGATGTTTGCGTGCCGTGCTATGGTGGTGACCGAGGTTGTTAAATAAATAAACAAACTAAATACCTTGACGTAAATCACCCGATATGCATGCCTCATTATCCGGATTGGCAATTAAATTCAAATATCATTTGATAGATTTTTCAGTTTAATTACACTAACCGGCAACATAGGCCACATTAAGACTCACACAAATTAAATTACAATTTAATATTTTGTAACGAAGGCTTTTTAAGTACTACTTCATTTGTTGGATAACGTGAAGAACACGGTGTATATAAACAAACAACGTGTAACGTGTAAATAAACATAAACCTAAAAAGAGGCAACTCATTTATGATTAACTTTTAGTATATACATTTATGTGCGCATTACTCGACAAAATGTACTGAACGGCTTATTTTTAGGTTTCCGTACCCAAAGGATAAAACGGAATCCCATTACTAAGTCTGCGTTATCCGTCCGTCTGTCTGTCCGTCAGTCACCAGACTGTGTCTCATGAACCGTGGTAGTCATACAGTTGAAGTTTTCACAAATGATGTATGTTGTTATACAACAAATACTAAAAACAGAATAAAATAAAATATTTAAGGGGGTCCCATGTGGGTCCAAACGTTTTTTTGCCGTTTTTTATCGATAATAGTAGGTACGGCTAATCCGATTCGCACTTGGCCGGTTTCTCTTTCTTTATTTCGGTGTAGTTCCATAGAAAATGTTTTAAATCGTTCTTAATGAGTTCAATGACCCCTAAAGAGGTATTGAGTTTATTCTGTTATAGAGTGTAGGTATATGTCACCGGAAAATGGCAATCTCCATAACTTATGACTGTAAAATATCGTGTGAAATTGTAAACTTTTTTTTTTCTAAATAAGACACGGATATATTGGAAACTATTGAATTTGGATGGCGTTAATTATATACAAAACGATTTTTTCATAATACATTGAGAAATTATAATCTAATCAAGATTTATTACAATCTCACGGAGTTTGCCATTTTCCGGTGACATAATATAGATTACGTTTACTTGTTAGTTTTTACTCTGTCCCATTAAACATGATTTCAAGACTAACTAAGGAGAAAAACATTATCTCTAACTAGCAACTGTGCGATCGAGTTTTAAAGTTTCGGCAATATAAAGTTGAAAATTTAGGAATAATTTAGCTCAACATTAAAGTGTTGAAGGAGGTTTTCTCTTTATCTTTGCTTTTTATAATATTTTGTTTTTTCCTGTCTTTCCTGTTATGTCAATATGAATGTTTCCAACATGTAATACGTTTTATCATTTCGATCCATATAATACCTCTCAACATGGTAGCAGAGCGTTTAATTATATTGGAAATAATTGATTGACGAATCAAGTAAGGTTGTATATATAAATTTAATGTCTTTGGGTTGTATACAAATAATTTGCAAAAATATTTCTAACGAAGGCCTGTCAAAATGTCGACTTCGTCTACGAGTTGCAAAATTGATATCGGTCGTTTAGAAGGTGAAGAAAATTGGTCAACTTGGCGCTGTAAGGTACTGTTGCTTTTAAGGGGTACTCCTGGTGGGTTGGATGCTATAAATGGAAAACTTATAGAACGTATAAAACCAGCTACTACAGCAACTGCAGACGTTAAAGCAAATTATGAAAATACTTTAGAAGCTTATCAGAAGATAGATAGTAAGTAGTAGATGCTTAATTTGATGGCTAATATGTCAGATGCTACTTTACAAAAGGTCATGAGATTCTCAACAGCTAAACAGGTTTGGGATGAATTGCACACTTTGTTCAATGGAACATTTGAGGACAAAAGCTATTCACTATGCTACAGTTTCTTTGGCTATAAAAAAGATCCCTCACATGACATGTCAATGCATGTATCCAAACTGAAAAATATATGGCATGAATTGAAAGTGGAACTTCAAAAAGATGAAACCAAATATGATCTTCCAGAATTATTACTAATCTGCAAGATCTTGGAAACTTTACCCGATGAGAAGTACTTCTCCTTCAAGTCTAGTTGGATGCTGATGTCAAGAAAAGATCGAAATATAGACAATCTGACAGCACAAGTATGTGCTTACGAACGTTCACTTTTGACCAAAGAAGGTATTACTGAAGCACAAGCTCTATTTGTACAAAACAAGTTTATGCGTAAGAAAAAGTGTGGATACTGCGGACTATATGGGCACAAAGTTAAAAAATGTCACAAGTGGATATCGGACGGGAAACCTCCTAAAACACCTGGCCCATCGACAGGTCAAGCTAACAATACCAATCTGACCCTCTCATTAATGGAAGTTGTTACAAATGAAGTCCTAAATATTATTGAAGAAGATCTTGACAGTTGGTTTGTTGACAATGGTGCTACAAGTCATGTCACCTGTCGAAACAACATATTTTCCAGTTTTCAACATTTCAGCAATAATCAAACAGTAACAACTGCAAATGGCTCAACAATTCAAGCTATTGGCAAAGGTACAGTTGATTTGATAGCAGACGTTCGCGGTCAGACACAAAACATTAAACTGTGTGATGTATGGTATGTTCCAGCAATAAAGAAAAACTTATTTTCCGTACTTGCTGCGCAAGATAAACTTGAGAAGAGTGTCTTCACGTCTGAAAGAGAATTTTGTCAATTGATAGTAGATGGAAAAAATAAATTAAATGGCACAAGATTCAAGAATGGAGGACTCTATAAACTAAATGTAAATACAATTATAAATTCATCTCCTGAATTGAACTCACTGTCAACAAAAAACATTTTACAACTCTATCATGAAAGATTTGCTCACCAGAATAAAAGACATGTGAAGCAATTGATTGAAAAGAAACTTGGTATAAAAGTCAAACTCGATTCTGAATTATGTACAGGTGTGTTTATGGTAAAACACATAGATATAAATTTGGAACCAGAGAGCTAGCTAAAACACCAGGAGAGATCATTATATATATATATCCTTGGACATTTTCACACAACGCCATATAGTCCCAAGCTAAGCAACCTAATGCTTGTGTTATGGTAACGAGATGGCTGATAAACTACTTACATACATATTTTTTTGTTGTAAATACATACATATTATAGATAGAAAAACACCCAGACTCGGAACAAATACTTGTAGGTCGTACAAATATTTGTTCCGTGCGGGAATCGAACCCGCGACATGTTGCGCAGCAGTCAATCGCTCAACCACTGCGCCAACCGTGTCGTCATTCACACAGATGTATGTGGTCCGTTCCCCAATTCATTCAGAAAGTTTCGTTATTTTGTTTTATTTAAAGACGATTTCAGTAAGTTTCGGCATGTTTATTTCATCAAACACAAGTCTGAAGTGAAGCATAAACTTGTGGAAATGATAAACGAAACAAAGACTACTGGTCATATTATAAAGACAATTTTCAGCGATAATGGAGGAGAATTCCAAAATGAAGCTGTGAAGATCTTATATAATCATGGAATACAACACCGTTTGACAATGCCGTATACGCCGGAACAGAACGGGTGTAGTGAGAGAGACAACAGAACTTTGGTAGAAGCTGCTCGTACTATGATGCACGCTCACGAAGAACTTCCACTCTCCTGTTGGTCTGAGCTTGTCAACACGGCTGCTAATGTTATGAATAGAACTGGACCGACTTCTATAGAAGGAAAATCACCGTTTGAGTTATGGTTTACAAAGAAACCCTCAATCAAACATTTCAGAATCATTGGCACTGAATGTTATGCTCATGTTCCAAAAGTAAAGAGAACGAAAATGTCCAAAAAAGCTCAAAAATGTATACTCATTGGTTATGATGGTGATGACGGTTATCGGTTACTAAGCATAAACAACAAATCGAATCCAACACTGATACGACCAAGAGAAGTAATATTCAACGAGTCAGTCATCAGATCTATTGGATTGGAGTCAGATGTCTCTGAAACAGAAAAACAAAGTCCAATTGTTGAGATGGAGGTTAATTTTCCCAAAACTATAGAAAATCATCCAATGTTAGATGCAACGGAGGATATTTTACAAGACGCAACTATTTCAGACATGCCTCAAACATTGAATGATGGTGCGAGTTTTGAAGAAACAATTCCCAATTTGCCTACAATATCGGATGAACTTAGTAGAAATGAAGAAGATTCTAATGAGTCCTATATTACGCCTGAATCATCAGAAGGTGATTCAGATGCAGATGACGAACAAGGAAATTCTACGACAAGGAATCTAAGAGATAGATTGACATTGCGACCACCACAACGATTTGAAGATTTTATTATGTCTACTATTGTTAGTGATTTTGATGAACCCAAATCATACAAAGAAGCAATAAAAAGTCCTCAGAAAGCGGAATGGTTAAAAGCAATGGAAAGCGAACTAAAATCTCTACAAGAGAATAAAACTTGGATTTTGGTGGATAAACCAAAAGACAGAAAACTGATTTCTTGTAAGTGGGTGTTCAAAGTTAAAACCCATGCTGATGGAAGTCTTGACAAACATAAGGCGAGATTAGTAGCAAGAGGTTATACACAAAAGAAAGGAGTTGATTATAGTGATACATTTAGTCCTGTTGCTAGAATGGCCACAATAAGATCGATTCTTAGCGTTACTGCAAATGAAGGGTTATCCCTTAGACAGTTTGATGTAGCAACTGCATTTTTGAATGGTTCATTAGATGAAGATATCTACATGAATCAGCCAGAAGGATACAGTGATGGTACAACTAAAGTATATAAGTTGAAGAGAAGTTTAAATGGTCTCAAACAAGCTCCAAGATGTTGGAACAAATGTATTGTTGATTATTTGAAAGTTTTAGGATTCAAACAATGCGACACAGATCCTTGTTTGTTCATTAGAAACCGACTTAACAACAAGGTTATTCTTGGACTCTACGTTGATGACGGTCTAATAGCTTCAACGAACCCAAAGGAATCTGAAAAGTTTTTGGCAGAAATGAAACGGAAGTTCAAGATAACCACAAAACCAGCTTCTTACTTTCTGGGTTTGGAAATCTTCAACAACAACGATGGTTCCATCAAAGTCTCTCAAAAACATTATGCTAAAAGGCTACTGGAACGCTTTGCTATGAGTGATTGTAAAGCCGTTAGTACTCCAATCATCAAAGAAGCACAACCTGCACAACCATGCTCAGTAAAAGAGGATGAGGTTAAATTTCCTTATCGTGAAGCCGTTGGTACTTTAGCTTATCTAATGACAGGTACTAGACCGGACATATCATACGCTATTAGTGTCGTATCCAGGAAACTTACAAATCCCTCTTTAAAAGATGTTAACAAAGTGAAACGCATTCTTCGTTACATTCAGGGAACCCTAGATACAGCAATTGTACACAAAAATGGATACAAAAATGGAATCTTGGAATGTTTTAGTGATTCTGGTGGAGATTTCGATACAGGACGCTCTACTTCTGGAATCTTATGCGTGTATGCAGGAGGAGTAATCTCTTGGGCAAGTCGTAAACAGACTTCTGTAGCTATCTCAAGCACCGAAGCAGAACTTGTTGCAGCTAGTGAAGCGGCTCGTGAGATTGTTTGGCTGAAGAGACTTTAAAATGAAATTACTACTTTTATAGAAGTCCCTACTTTACAAATTGATAATGATGCTACTATAAAGCTTGCACAAAACCCAGAGTTACATCGTCGCACAAAGCACATAGCTATTAGACATTTTTATATTAGGGAATTAGTTACTGAAAAAGAACTTCAAATTAAGTATGTTCCCACAGAATACCAGTGTGCTGATATTTTGACTAAGCCTGTGCATAAACCTAGACTGGATCTAATTTCAGGAATGGTGGGACTTATACGATAAAGATTATCGAAAAAGGGAGGATGTTGAAGGAGGTTTTCTTTTTATCTTTGCTTTTTATAATATTTTGTTTTTTCCTGTCTTTCCTGTTTAGTCAATATGTATGTTTCCAACATGTAATACGTTTTATCATTTCGATCCATATAATACCTCTCAACATAAAGTTCATCTTTTTTTCCCTGGTTCTTAGAAACATATTAACTTGAGAATCCAGATAACTGAACAGTAGTCACTATTTTCATAGAAAATATGTATTATGTTCAATTGTACTTTTCCATCACTTATATTGCTTTTCACTTATCTCAGTCCATTCACCAACAATTTACTGAGAACACCCCAATAAATACAAAAGATAAATGTGCTATCTGCCGACCACACGACTTCAATAGAGAGCCCTTACACACACACCCGGTTTACACCTACAACACACACGTGTACACCCACAACATTTACGGGACAAATAGCTCACATACCTATATGATAGAGTACGAGTGAATCGTCCAATTCGCCGTTGAACCTCTGGAATGCCTCGTTGGTTGGCGCGAACAGAGTCATCTGTCGGTAGTGCAGGGTTGTGTTGGCAACTACATTGCGTTCCAGCAGCGATAGAAACTGGGGACAAGAGAGAATATAAGTAAAATTAACGTTGCACGGATTTGAATTGCAGTTGATTCAATATGTTTGCGGCATCCTTGATGCTTCTCGTTTCGAAATACATTCTGGACTAAGATCCCAGAGCGGCTAAACTAGCAGGTAAGCGTATGTTGAAATTACATAACACTTTGTTAGTGAGAAAATATTAGAGGTCTGGCAGCTCTGGGGTTCAGTCTATCTAGGTGTAACTTCCTATCCTAATTCCAATCTTATAGTAGTACTCTATGAATGGAAAAGTATTTAGTAAAAAGTTTTGTCGGTTTCACAATTGGATAATATTTTTTATCTATGGTCTGTATTCCAAAAAAGCCACATTCGCACTACAGGTATTATCCGACGAATGTGAGCGAGCGCAGTTACTGCTTTTCACAATAATCAACTTTCCGTACTTAAACACTTTTACGTCTATTAAAAAGCAGGAAACATATTTTTGGACGTAAAGATTATTGCACTTCAAATTACTATATCGGATTAAAAAAAACTTTCGATCTATGGTTTATAACAGGCACCTACATAATCTGTGGACAAATTGTCAAATTAATTCAGTGAATAATGTAAACAATTTTATTGGACGTAAAAAACACAAAAAAAAACCATGAAATTAAAGAAAAAATACTGTGGTTTATAATGTTTGCTATTATTCTGGCAGTAATAGGTTTCATTGTTTTGGCTGCATTAGTTTACTTATTAGATCTTACGGTTTTAATTTTGCGTACGTAATTTATCCAAGTTGTAAAGATAGAAAAACTGGTAATAACAGAAGAAAATAGTTTTAGAAAATAATTTTGTAAGTACTAGCTCTGTGAGCGGCTTCGTTAACTTGATTTATTCTACAACTAGCCCATTATTTATTCGTACCATACCTCGTTTTTCCCGTTCTCGTAAGAAATTCGGAAAATCCTATCTAGTGCTACGGAGTGTAGGGAAGCTACATGCCATTTTCAGCTCTCTCTCTCTCTCTCTCTCAGTTTCGGCTGTGCGTTGTCTATCTCAGTAACGAAAGAGATTTATGATTGACTAGCTGACTCGCGCAACTTCTTTTGCGTCACATTTTCCATTAATGCTCCGCTCCGATTTGTCTTAGCGTGATGATATAGCCTATAACCTTCCTCGATAAATGGGCTATCTAACACTGAAATAATTTTTCAAATCGGACCAGTAGTTCCTGAGATTACCCCCTACATACAAACTTACAAACATTTTTTTTACCTCTTTATATATTAGTATAGATTTATAGTCGGGACTAGTACAAATATAATATGTTGTAGTTATTCGGACCAGCTGGTTCAGGTGAACTTTCAATTGTACTAAAGTGAGCTGTATACTCATAAAATCGAAGTAGTTGAGCGGTGGGTAATAACGGTAGCTATTGTCTGCGAGCTCCACAATAAATAGTTCCTTTCACTCGACTCTTGCTTGTACAAGTACCTACCTACCTGACGAATGAAAACTGCGCGTACCAGTGTTTTATACATGTTTTATATCTAGAGTTAGGAACGTTTTATGAGCGTTTATTCTTCTTGGTATTTCATACAAGGGCATGAACGAACAGATTTTAATAACGAAAAAGGATTAACCTTTCAAGGACCGTGCGCAATTCTAAGTTTCGAAATATAAAGTTATAAAGTAAAAAATTGCTCCTTTTCCCTTGACACAATTTTTTTTTTCGAAATACTTATATCTTAAATTTTTTTTTAAACCTAGGAGTTAACGCTGTCAAGGGCTTCTTTTATTCCAGCACATTCCTTAAAGAAAGATTGCCGTTTCGTTATCAGCTTGAAATTTTTTTTGTTGGTAATCTAGGGTCTCTCGCAAAAAATATACTGTATCCTGTGGAGTATGTAGCATATTCCAAAGAATGCGTGTGTTTGGGTTGAGGTTTGGAAGAAAAGGACCTAAAGCCATTATTATTTTCTTTTTTTACCTGCGATGGGTTTTGCTCTTGACTCTAGCATAAACCAAGTCCAAAGGTGACTAAGACAAACTCGACGATGGAGCGAGCTTACCCAAAAGAAGCCTATTATATTCACTCTAACTTTGAAGAGATTAGGGTTACATGCGTTCAACTGAAGGTAGTGTTACAGCTACAGAAAGACTTTCGGAATCGAATCAGTACTTCTAGAGATTCTTCCTCCTATAACCAAACAGCCTGATCTGTATCTCGCCTGTGTGTGTCTTTCATAATGAAAACAAAATTGTGTTTAAACTTTTATATACAGCAAAGAATAAACAATTTTACTAACTCATAATTATGATTGTGGATAGATAGTCCGCTTGTATTTTTTTGTGTTTGTTAACCTTTTTGTGCCAAGTAAATTTAGGTTATTACTTTTCAAAAACAAAGTCATGCACTTGCCTAGGGAATGAATTTCAGATATTAAATCTGCCTAACTTGCAGTATTATCTGTTGTGTGTTTTGTTTATTTTTAGGACTCAGTTAATCAATCCATATTATTTGAAAAGCCTGGAAAATGACGTACTTACGCTTACACAAGGAGAAAATGTATGCCAGAAACCAGAAACGGCACCATATAACAAAGCTACTGCAAAAAATCACGCGGAAGGCAAGTAAAGAATTAATTAACATCAACTCTGCCGGTTTTGTATTTTCCTCACAAAATCTAAAAGAAAATAGTTAAATATATCATTATTTATGTTTCCATAGCAACCTTCCTGCTACGACTTCCTGTATTAAAATTGCTATCTTATACCCTTAGGATTACAAGTAAGGCCTTGTTTATACTAATGAGTACAAGTACAACACATCCCTGCCTTGAATTACAAGCTGGCTATGAGAAAGTTACCCCTCGTATTCCAGAAGATATAAAACTGAACTTGCCTTTTATTTGTTTAAGGATGTGTAATCATCAAATGACTCCTCCCACTCTGGGCTGAGCAGAAGGGAGTGCCAGACTCTTACTGACTAAAACACATCCGTGTTCCTCTTAATGATTTTTGCGTTCCAGGGCCGCAGCGAGACTTTCAAAGGAATACCGCAGCCTCGGAATTGAACTTGTCTGAGAATTGATAGCAATAACTGTGCGTCACTAATCTATCTATATTTAAATAAAAATGATTCGCCGAATGTGTGTACGCGCATAACTGCGTAACGAGTGATCCAAATTGGATAATTCTTTTATAGTTGTGTTCCTAATTGTTAGGGCGAGTTTTGTATGAAAGAAATTTAAAAACAAAAGTACATACGGGCGCAGCCGGGGGGGACGGGGGACACTATTCTAATATGTATTTAAAATTCTTCCGTTACTGAGCTGATGACTGGCAGACAACGCACAGCCAAAACTACTGATCGTAGGAAGCTACATGTGAGGTCCTTGGGGAGTTAACGGGGGCTCTTAGAGAGGATTTCCCGAAATTCCTACGGGAACGGGAAAAGTCGGGATATTCGCGTACGAAGTCGCGGGTAAAAGCTAGTTAAAAAAAAAACTGGGATTTGAGACATCTAGAATCGATCCTGATATACGGCTCACTGTTATGAGATAACTCGTCTTAGAAAAGCTTTCATGGTGCAAGAACAGCGGGTCTGAAAAGGCTTCTCAAATAGAACTATATTAGGCTCATACAACAATTCTTCATTTAATTTTCATCTTTATCGCCAAAGTATTAGGTTCAAGGTTGATTGGGAAAATTTGACAGTTTTGGGTTGCTTGATGTGCTGGCTGATTCTAATATAGTGGCCCCCGTAGACCCCATTAGACCCCCAGTACATTTGAAGAATAACCAAGTTGCCTTCATACGGAAGTTGACAACGAATTGTTGTAAGTAAAGAATTAAAGTTAGCACCTATGTCATGTCTTACATGGATTATATTTTTTGAAAAAATAACACTTGTTTTATTATTTCATTCGGATTCGCATTTTTTTATATTGTAAAACGTTTTTTCTATTGAGCTCGTGGCTTAATAATAACAGCCGCACAGGTCGATCTTCAAGGTTAAGCGACGCTTGCCGAGGTTGGTCTGTGGGTGGGTGATCATCTTAACATACCGAGTTTCCTCCGTGCCTCTGAAAGCTGTTGGTCTCGGCTGTCATTTGGCCTTTGGCAGTCCTTACGGATAGTCAGAAGCCATAAAATCTGACACCAGTCTTGCCAAGGAGTACCGTGTTACCCAGTTAATGCCAGCTGAAACCGGTTTGACTGGAAGAAGATCCCAATATAGTTGGGAAAAGACTAGGCAGATGATGCCAAAAGTACTTTCATAAAGGAATTCCTATCTTTGATAATTTATCGACAATAAGATTGATTCTGAACTTTATACATTATTATTTTTTTTAGTACAATTTGGAAAAAAAATAAAATCATTGTATTGTTTATTGGTATACAGCTGTTGTATTACCGATTTTTGGAGAACTTCTTTTGGGTATCCTTATTCCCATTAATCCATACCTTCTCTTCTATCAGTATTAATATGTACACAAATGTAGACCTAGTATAAAACTTTCACACGCAAATTATAAACGTCTTTGTTCGTTGTGTTGTTTGTTAAAGACGCTGTCTACCTTCGTCTGTTTCTCAATGTCTTCTAAACCACAGATCTTGATGCAAAGTTCACTAATAGAAAACGCTACAAACAAGAAAGAGTAGCCAGTTATAAAATATTATAATGTTGCAAATTAAATCTCTTTTTAATCTGTGCGCTATGCGGCAGAGACCGTCATCGCTAATCACGGCTCGCGCTCTCTCTTGAACAAAAAAATAGCGTCTGACTAGAAATGCGTTTATAAATCCTTAGTGACTTTTTCAAGTAGAAAATTCTAGAATATTGACAAAACGAGTTCACGATAACCTGAGTTCTTGGATGGGAAACAATAACTTGCTTCGAGATATTTGTGTTTCTCTCAAGCATCAAGTTCACACAATGGTTTTTGTAGAGTAACTTTTAGGATTACCGTGCATGATAGATAGCTTCGTTTAGCAGCCAGGAAAGAGGGTTTAATCTGCGATAGATAGATAGAAAACTTTAATCAGACCAAAAAACTGTAAGGATAGTTGTGTTACTAACATAAATCTTTTACACAGTGTAGACTTAATGCTCTGGGTCTTATACTACGAGTAGCTTACCCGCGCCACGTCGTCTGTGTCATATTTTTTATTAAGCTACTTTCAGACTACCTACGTTATAATATATAGTAGAAAGTATATAGCTCATAGCACAACAATATCACCGCACCATACATTGTCAATAATATTTATATAGTACAGTACAGTGTGAACGTGCCCATAACAATGTATGGGGCGCGATATTGTTGTGCTATGAGCTATATTCTATATGCTATATATTATAGCGTAGGTAGTCTGAAAGCAGCTTGAATGCTCCGAACCAATTAGTCGAAGCGAAATGTTATATAGAATAAAGTCTCAATTTTGCTATCCAACACCAAAATAATGTTCAATTCGAACCAGGAGTTCTTGAGATTGGCGCCAAACAAACTCTTCAGTTTAATAATATTAATCTAACTAATTACATTGCATCGTCATCTACGACCTAAATTGTTAAATGGAACGAAGACTTACCCAAAACTTGGGTTCAGTAACTAAGGCTGGATTTTACCAACGCCAGATAGCTTTATCGGAGGAATAATATTGAATTTTTGACAGTTCTTCCATACAAAAACTGTCAAACAATAAATATATTCCACGAATAAGAGTTATCTGGCGTTGGACAAATCAGCCCTAAGTTGGTCAGTCACTCTAAACCCAGGAGTAGGTACAATGATCAATAATGTAACTGAGAACTAAAAATTTTTATGTAGGTTGGATATAAAAAAACAAAGCTTTCATCCTTTCTAGGTCATCGTATCGAATATCGTTTTGTTTACCCTTAGTATACTAACCTAACATAAAGTTCTAACACAGTTATTCAACCAGATCACGCGTATTGTGAAGAAAGTGAAACACTTCAAACACTGTAATTCATACAAAGAAAACTCGGAAACGGTAATAGAAATCACTTCGGCGTCGTTCGACGTAGTGCGTAGTTCCTACACAATGGATCCCTCGAGAGCGCACTGTTCGCCGACGTATGTACCGGCCTTTATGTTCACATATGAAGGTGAAACTACGAAGCCATTGTTTTTTACTTAATACGAATATAGACTATAAACAGATTAGAATATCGACAGGGGATTATCTCTATTTGACCCTCAATATGTACTCGTTATAACACCACCTTATTTATGGACACAAAATTACAGATTACTCATAAAATGCTCGACGAAATTTTTTAATAAAATATGCTTACGGCAAAATGATTGGGTATCGTAATCAATTCCCAGTTTTTTTTTCGAACATCGTTATTTAATTTGGAAAAAAAAGGCTGTTGGCATGTCATTCGATAAATTATAAAACGGATTTCGTTCCAAAAAGTCGTCATTTAATAGATGCCATTTGAAAAGTTTTTTAATGAAAATGCCTTCGGTTGAACGTTGAAACGTGTGATAATAAAAATTAATGTGCTGTGTGTTGAGTGCACTCAACTGATGTCTGGCACAAGTACCTTTGCATTTTTGTAGAACAATGTTTTCTAGGCGCTCGGGTGCAAAATAAAAAGGGAAAATACATAATTGTGTGCTGGTCAGTAACATTATTGCTTTCTAAGCTCTTTTCGTAGTTCAAAGTGCACTGACACGAATCCTAGCTATGAAAAAGATGTCAAAAGCAATGCAGTTTTGGGATCCTCGCTGAAGTCATTTCGATACCTCGACGCGGTGATGCGGATGAAAGCCGAGAAATAACAAAGCCGAAAACACGATGCGGCATTCATGCTGCTGCTCATAGTCTGCCGAAGTTTTAACTTGGTGTGCGCTAACCTTAGATGCTAAGGCTTTCCTAACTTAGTGCTCAAATGTAGGTACCTATTCTAGTATTTGTAGTGCAATAAATATTTATTCGAAGACAAGAGCTTGTAGTCGAGCTCGCAACCTGTCGGCTGTCATTACGAATTCAGAAATGCAATCTTCAAACCGATCTGTAGTTACTTACTCTTCGGTGTACTGCGAGCCTGGTAGTTGAGGATGTTATTATTACACAATATTAGGTTGTAAATTGTTAGTTGCTCGTTTTTCTAAGAGATTAATAGACCAGTAAACCTACATAATAATAATAAGTAACCACTAACCACCATGGATTCTGCATTTTTTTATTATTTACTGGAATATAAGTACATAGTGGCTAGGAACAGTAAGTGCGTTCTCAGAATAAGATACTTGCTTATTATTATATCTGTTGTATTTGCATAGTCATAGACCATATTGTTATGTTTTTAAATTAGTTCTTAAGAGCCGTGTTACAAATTGAGTATTTGGAATTAAAATCATGGCAAACCCTTTTGTAATGCCATAATTTGACAGAATAATGAGGCTAAAGCACGTAACGTATAACGAAGCCATACAAATGATATAAACAGACGAACTTGTGATACGCAACTACGTTGTAGCTACGCTATGCCACCGATGACCGAATACTAAATATTCGCTGACTAACATTCGTTCTTCGTTCATGTGCGTAAGTGCATACCCAGCTTAAGGCACTCGTCTCACCACTGACGAGGAAGCCATCAGCTATCGACTATTTTCTCGCTGAGAAAACGACAAACATTCATAGTCGAATAGTCGATAGCTGTTCACACTGCCGGCGAGCCTACCACTAGTTGGTCGCAGTGACAAGAGCTATCAAAGATAATACTCGCTCGGCGATGCTCGCTAGGCGGTCAGAAATCACTAACCAGCGGTCGGTGTGGGCCGGAGCGAATATTGCAAGTAATCGCCCGTCGCACAATAGCACTCGCTAATAGCCGAGCGACTAAACTATCGGAACGACTCACTCGCTTCTCGCCAAATCATATCCAGTCTTAAGCTTTACTCGCTTCTCGCTGATCGTCGGCGGTGTGACAAGTGCCTTAAGGATACCGGTATCCTGTCTGAGAACAGGAGCGTCTCAAACCGCAGACGGCATTATTACATAATAAAAAGCAGGAGTGTCTTAAGATTTGAGTCAGAGGTCTATATTTGGACACTTAGTAGGACGAGTGTCGTGTTAGTTCCTCATCACAACTGTAATGTTACCGCTGTCAAACAAAAAGTTGAAACAGTGCTAATCGGCTTTACGGTTTCAACTGTGTACTTATTTGAGAAAATAAAAATGGATTAATAAATAGCAAAAGGATAAAATCTTATTTTTAAAGCCCATGAATGGATATTGTTGTTGTTTCTGGGATGGTGAAAGATACAATCTGATTTTTTAGCAAAGAGGTTGACTCTGTAATCTTGTCGAAGTGAAGGCTTGGGTGAAGTTATTACGAAGTGCGCTGTCATTCCATCTTGATAACATGGATTGATAGCTCACTTCGTGATCCCTTCACTCAAGCCTACACTTCGACCAGTTTACAGAATCGCAGTGGGGCATTGCAGTGTGATTCTCTAAACCTCTCGCCGTGTAAGCTTAGGTGAAGTGAACATAAACTGCCGGTCTATTCTGTCGAAATCTCACCGTGTACAATTAGGTGGAGTGAACGACTAGTGAGCTGTCATGCTATCTTATTTGTATGGTTTGACAGCTCACTTGTCGTTCACTTCAGTGACTGTCGTTGACTTCGACACGTTTACAGAATCGCACTGCAGAATCGACCGGCTGACCTGTCAATCCAAAACAAGATGGAATGACAGGCGTGAATTCTGTAAACATGTCGAAGTGATCATGAAATGAGCTGTCATCCCATCTTGACTACTTAGTTTGACAGCTCACTTTGTGATCACTTCACCCAAGCCTTCACTTGGACATGTTAACGCACTGGTATTCACTTTATTCTCACTCCATCTTTTACACGGTGATAGAATAAAAACTAACAAAATGAAATGACCTGTGCGAGGCTAAATAGGTTTTTACCACAGCAACTATTGTTTGTTTTATTTTATTTTTCTAATGCTTGTATAAAAATTGGACGGTTATAAAACTTACTTCCAGGGTCCAGGCGGAAATTAGTCATAACTTTCTAGCTTTCATTTACAAATAATAAACGAAAAAAACATTTTTATCGCAAAATAGAAAATAGTCGAACAGTATGGCGATATTTTAACATAGAAGTCCCAATTCGGACTTTCTTTATAACTTACGGAATCTCGTTAAAACTTTTAGCCTTTTATTTCAGCCAACAAGTTTTTATTGAGGGAGACACAATAGCCTATTATGTACCTACCTACTATATAAATATCGATTCAACCTGTAAAGGTTTTATAAAGAGTGATTGGTAATTGAGCCTTCCTTCAAATAGAATGTTCTAGAAAAGAGAATTTTCAAGAAATTGTCAAATCTTGAATTTGACAACACTTAATTTCCAAACAAAAATACTTCTAATTTTGCTCATTTTAATACGAAGGATGTATTCATGTATTCATTCACAATCCTTCAGAAAAGTTTACCATCCTGAAAGATATTTCTCATAACACAATTTTTTGTTATGAGGTCGAATACTTAAAAAAAAAACTTGTACGATCACTCAAAATAAATTCTGTTTGGTAGAAAACAACCCGTTTGGGAGGGACTCAGTCATCAACCACTATGTAAAAAGGATTAACATTAGTATTCCCTATGACCGAGATTTTTTTTCACCTACGTAAACTACTATAAACAAAACGGTTTGTTTTAAATTTGAAAACTGCCTATGGCAGGCAGTCACTTCCGCCTATGTGCTTTTGTGTTGAATGAAGTTTCTATAAAAATTTCAATAATATAAAAAAGAATCAACGAAAGCTACTTCACTGATAAAAAGCTACACACTATCGTTTAGTGACATAAATGCTGGTTTTAATCCCATAGAAAACATGGTTAATATCATTGGAGTCATCGGTAAGATGGACCCGCTCTCTACTGGACCCGTGAATCCACTTGACCGAATTATTTATTTTCTCTATTTTTATTGCTTAACTGGACCCACATTCAAACTTTTAAAAAAATCTAGTGTTCGAAGCTACAAGTGGATACAATCAAGCGTAAAATTTGTTAGTCAATCAAAATACACTGCAATTCAATTAGGTTAAATGATTATTCTCAATCAACATCTTAAATCTTTTTATATTAGGTACATGTAGGTAAATAAAAAAATAATGACCTCCACAACCCATTAACTGGGTAACACGGGATTCCTTTGGCAAGGACTGGTGCCACATTTTCTGGCTTCTGACTATCCGTAACGACTGTCAAAGATCGCCAAATGACAGCCGGGACCAACAGCCTAACGTGCTTTCCGAGGCACGGAGGGAACTCGGTATGTTAAGATGGTTACCCATCTACAGACCAACTTCGGCAATCGTTGCTTAACCTTGAAGATCGACCTGTGCGGCTGTTAATATTTAGCTACGAGTATATTATTATAGCTATATTATTATAAAGTTATATCGAAATCCATTCTGTTGTCTTTGCGTGAAAGTGTAACGAACAGCCATCTATCCTCACAAACTTTCGCGTTTAAAAAGGATAGGATATTTTTGTCGTATCTTCCGTAGTCCCAATTGTGAACAATACAATGTTTTGTATGCTAAGAATAAGATATAAAATCTAAAAAGTGGTGAATAAGGAAAGCTCGGTATTATTTTGGCTAAGCAATGTAAATGTATTCTGTCAAATTTATTTTGAAGAAATGTGTAGGCGGTTTAATAACTCGACAAAATGTTTTTTTTTTCTGATTATCCTGAGTCGTTAAAAGAATTCTTTAAATAGGATTCGTAAAGTCTTGTATTTATAGAATAGGTTGCTGATTTTTCTGAGACCATTTTTCCACTCCAACATTTAATATCAGATAATTTTATCATATTTTTATCTAGAACTAGCTTTCGCTAGCAACAGCAACAAACATATCGAAGAGGAAAATATTCACGCGAAGAAAGTATTATTTAATAAGTCCTCATGGCAAGTTAATCCAAACCCGCTCAGCCGTAACGATGTTTTCCACGTAGTTACGGCTAAACGGGTTTACAGTTTTATTAATATTTAGAGTAAAAAATAAATTTAACTTATTTCCATTCTGCTTGCAGCATTTAACGACTCCTTTTAAATCAATATTAATTTGAAAAAAATAATGATATTTTTTTATAAACCAGTCGGTCGATTCTGTAAGCATATCGATTCCGTCGTCATTCCATCTTGTTTACATGGGTTGACAGCTTACTTCACCCAAGCGTTCACTTCGTCATTTTTTCAGAATCGCACTGCAGTAATGTGGCATTCAAGTGACCATTCAAAGTTTTGTTTCCGTTCACCCTGTTTTATCGATACCTTTTTAGGAAAAAAAAAACTGTGTTTCCTGGTAGCTACAACCTAACCGGGAAGTCCGAACCGGGAGTCTTTAAGTCAAGACTGAATAGATTACTTCTAGGCAACCGTGCTCCATCTTAGACCGCATCATCGCTTACCATCAGGGAGATAGTGGTAAAGCGCGTGCCTATAAACAGGAAAATAAAAACATAACCTACTATGGAACAAAATGTAAATGTCCCAGGTTGATGGTGTGTGTATGAGTGACGGTATATACACACAGCTCAGTAATGTCCACACAAGCTGGCAGGTAATGGTCCAGACCCATACACACAATATGCTCGCCATGACACTTATGCCACCAGGAAATAACCATAATTTCACCCCGCTCATAGCCCGCCACATTTCTTTATTTCACTATATTTTATTCAGAAAAAAACATGTTACCATGAAATGTAAAATATGAAAATATTTTCAGCTGAAAATAAATTACTTAATGGCAAACGAACGGATGGATTGACGGGATGACGTTTTTTATATCGATTCGACTTATTGAGTTTTGTAAAATGTTTCTAAAAACAGAATAAACTAACCAGTTTTGTCTATATAGAACGTGAAAAAGGAAAAATAACCCATTGGAGATAGGCAACTACCTGTAAAGCTGAAGAGTTTGTTTGAACGCGCTAATCTCTGGGACTACCACACGGATTTGAAAAGTAATTTTTGTATGTTTTTAATTTTTATTTATTTATATCGGCAACAACATAGTCCATTTTTTTAATAAGATTTCTTATGAATAATGTTAGTAGTATACAAACAAGGATAAAACAAAAACAATAACAACAAAGTATGTCTCTGAGGCAGGATGTGCAGATAACGATTAATTAGGTAAGGAATAAGCTACCTGACCATTCTCCCTACATAATGCCTCAGAAAAGGGGAGTAAGGACTCTCCACCACTGTTTGCACGATGCTATTTTCACTGCCCCGCGTTCTACTCATCAGTGAAAGAAAGCCACATGAAAGCCACATTCATGAGGAAAGCTATACGGGAACGGAAAAATTGGGATATGTAACTATGAAGTCGCGGGCAAAAGCTAGCCCAACACACATTCCCAACCACTGCAACTCCTGAAAGCCAGAATCAACAGTGGCGACCACCAGAAAAACGCTGAGCTAATGAAGCCCGACGAGTCCCGGAGAAACGATTCAACTGTCTTGGATCCCGCAACGAAATTAATCAGAAAAGTAACGCGGAGGAGTAGGAAAAAGTATATAATTTCCACTTTCCTCCTTATCAAGCAAGAGATAGAATGGCCAAAGCTAAGTTGTAAATTAAATGAATTTAGTTAAATTCTGCGTATAATACTGACGAAGAGTTGACTTTTCAAACCTTAAGTGCTCTTGCCCCAAATGTCATACCTACACCTACAGACAACCCTTAAATCATAACAACATCTAACAGATCGTATCAATTTGCAAATCGTTTTATCGTAATGTCGTACAACAGGTGAACAGACAACACAAACCATTCAAATCATTGCAACATGATTTACCCCATTGGCAGTTCAAATAAGCCTATGAATACTAACCATTTCGGAGTTCATTTCCCGCACAAAGTAACGCACATGTCATGTCCCTACAATTGTACACACAGCGCATTACCATCGTCCGGTCTAAACCGACATGCCCTGGAGACTATAATTTAAAATTCATACACTCCATTCCATAGTGAACCAATTAAAACCCTCATTAATTATGATCAGGATTAGCTGTTCCGTGTTGTACTCATGATTGCATTCACAAATGAACGCAGCCGGATTTATTTCGTTCGTATTGTGCGGAAAATAAGCGTTGAAAAATGACAAATGAGAAACATTCCGCTGGCGATAGGTACTATCAGGTTTTTAGGGTTACGAACATCTGTAAAAAGGGAAACCTTATAGGATCAATCGTGTGTCTGTCTGTCTGTCCTTCTGGCACAGACAGTTTTTTCCGGATCTTCTGGACCGATTCTGTTGAAAATTTCTGAAAAGTCCATATGTATACATATGGACTTCTGTTGCCCAAACACGGACACGTTACGTAAATAAAACAATTTTTAGTATGGGGGTCACTTTAGGGGCACAAAATAGAAAATAAAAACAGTATTTCAAATTATATCGTGTGACATATCAAATGAAAGGGCTTAGCTGTGAGAGTTTTAATTTTCTTCATAAATTTTAAATAAATAGTTTAGAAGTTATTCAAGAACTTAGACCAAAAATTACCATTATCTCCGTAACTGCTAAGCGTAAAATTTTGAAAAATACAGATAGCTCGATACCTAAAGATTACAGGAAAACTTAAAAGAAATCGTGTTACAATAACATGTTAAAAAAATAAAATTGTTCGGAACCCTTTGCATGAGTTAAGGAACCCCAACCTACCAATATTAGCTTTGTCAGACAATAAGTATTTACTAGATTATTATTTCTCAATTTCCCCACTGCGCGATCAGCATTTATAATTATCTAGAACATGCGTCAATCTGATCACGCTGTGGATGTACTACGTTAGCAATTAAGTTAGTATATAAGATCAATATCTTGTTAGATGAATTCAATTACTGTTTCGCTGTAACTCTGTCGGAATAAAGTTATTTTTTAACACTTCCGTTGTCGCTTACTTAATTGGCGCAGCCGGTAGGATCTCTGTAGTCAGTTTGCCGTGTATACAATTCTACGTGGAGTAGCCGACGTCCGTGTCTACGGTTTAGCAGAGATAGCCGAACAAATAAATTCATTAAGGAGCCACTTCGAGTTACGGAAGAGGACCAGCCACAGCAGTAATTCAGGGAGCATGGAGCTAGCTGCGGAATTGTGAGTAAATCTTTTTCACCTTCCTCTCAGCTCTTCCATCTATATCCCAACCTTGTAATAGTCTATGTGTTTGTGTATTATTAGGGATTGGACAACGCCGTAATAATATTTGCATAGATTTTAAACGTACTAATATTTTAGAATAGTGATAGTTTAGTAGCACATTAGTGTGATTTTTTTTTCTCTCCGCGTTTGTTTCTTTCATAACTTTTCACAATGGAAAACGTAACCCGTGTCCCACAGGAATTGGTTAACATCATACCAATATTCAGCGGCGACACTAGAATGTTGCCTTTATTTATAAAAAAATGTGAATACATTTTGTCTACGTTCTTAGGAACCGCAGCCCAAAATGAATATTTATTTCATGTAGTAACTAGTAGGTTATCAGGCGAAGCAGCCAGTTTGGTAGGCGAAAGAGAAGCTATAGGTACGTGGGACGAGCTGAAGAAGTTGTTAAACCAACACTTCGGTGATCCACGCACAGAGGATTGTTTAGCAATGGAATTAGAATCGTGTAGAATAAATAAGGGTGAAAGTTATTTAGATTTTTGCCATAGAATACAGCGGATGAGAAGTGTTTTATTTGCTAAAATATCAGAAACTATCATTGATGAATCTCTACGTAAGGCAAAGCAAATCATTTATAGTAACAGAGCGATGAATGCTTTCTTGTTTAATTTACCGCCATTTTTAGTTAGATTAGTTCGTTTGCGCGACGTCACAACGTTAGAGGATGCATTAAAAATAGTTTTAGAAGAACAAAACTTCCAGGCAGTCTATGAGTCGAAAACAAACGACAGACGTAATTTTAGCAGAAATAACAGACCCAATTTGCCTAATAACCAAAATGCAATTGAATCTAATAATCAAAAGAAAGATTCACATAGCATATCAAGTACACATGTACCGAATAGTGCTACAAACAGCACATCTACACCGAACAATTCGCATCAGCCCAGACATTATAAACAACATAATAATATTCAAAGAAATCAAGACAATTTTAATCGTACAAACAACAATAATGCGTCACCGCAGTCAAGTAGGTCATTTGTTCCGATTGCACAACCGAACCAACAGTTCGCGGCACATGCACCGAGCACGCCGTCTTTTGCAGCGCAAGCATCTACGTCGGGTGCGAATACTGATGTCACCATGCGTACTGCAAGGTCGCGACGTGTTAATTACATAAATAATTCTAATAATAATGAACAGAGTTCAAGTTATTCGTACAATGAGTGCCAAGAATTTTCTCCTGAAGAACCCGGGGCGGGAAATTTTTGCATAACGGCCTCTACCCTAGAGAACGAATAAAAATAAATTGTAATAAACGCTTAAATTTACCACATATAGTTATACCAGAATTAAAGGCAGTTTTTATGATAGATACGGGAAGTGTTAGATCGTTTATAAGCCCGTATATAGCGAATAAATATTTTAAAAATTATCTACAGTATGAACCCTTCGAAGTTGTTAGCACTCACGCATCGAGTGTTCATAGTGAAACGGCTATTATTCCATTACCGGTTACCTTTGGAAGTCAAGAGTTCCATAAGTTTTATGTCTATAGTGTCGACGATAGGTATGATGGGTTAATAGATAGCAATTTGCTGAAGCAATTACAGGCAAAGATTAATATGGAAAATCAGATATTACATTTAAAAAATACTGATATTCCTATCATATATTCACCGCCTATGAGAGAGGTATATAATCTACCATCTCGTAGTGAACTTAGAGTAAGACTCCCAGTCAACTTACTGAACGGGGAAGCTGTGTTAGATTTTAAGCAATTTACGGAAGGGATTCGAATGCCCGCCGCATTAGTTACGTGTATTGAAGGCTATGCAACAACTGTTATTCAGAATTATAGCCATGAAAATAGAAAATTAGTAGTTACGGGACCTTTTCAAGTGGAACCATACATACAGGACCCATCTGTTAGTGTTAATTTCATAGATAATAATATAGAAGTGGACAGCTTGCTAACAGAGAATTTAGACAAATTGCAGTTAAATCATATGAATTCAGAAGAACGAACGGTTATGGAGGGACTTTGTAAAGAATACAAAGATATATTTTATTGTGAAAATATTCCGTTAACCTTCACAAATCAGGTTAAACATAGAATAAGAACAAAAAATGAAGACCCAATAAACATTAAGGCACATAGATTGCCACCTATTCAAACAAAAGAGATCAGTAGTCAAGTCGAGAAAATGTTAAGGGATAACATTATCCAGGAATCTCATTCTCCCTGGAGTGCTCTCGTACATTTAGTGCCGAAAAAATTAGACGCGTCAGGCCAACAAAAATGGAGGATGGTAGTTGACTATAGACGGCTCAATGAAATCACAATTGATGATAAATACCCTTTGCCCAACATTAACGATTTATTCGACATGCTAGGTAATAGTACATACTTTACGACCCTCGATTTAGCTAGCGGGTACCATCAATTAGAGGTTCAGGAGGAAGATAGAGCTAAAACTGCGTTTAGCACACCTTCAGGTCATTATGAATTTAACAGAATGCCGTTTGGGTTAAAGACCGCACCCGCAACTTTTCAGCGAGCGATGGATAACGTCTTACGAGGCCTTCAAGGCTTACATTGCTTAGTATATCTCGATGACGTCATTATTTTTTCTAAAAGCTTGCCTGAACATGTAGAAAAACTTAGGGCAGTTTTTGACCGCTTCCGTCAAACAAATTTAAAAGTTCAATTAGATAAGTCTCACTTTCTTAGAAAGGAAGTACTCTACCTAGGGCATACTATTACAAGTGAAGGTTTGAAACCAAATAATGATAAAATAGACGCTATTCTTAGGTATCCTATACCGGAAACGGTTACACAGATTAAAAGCTTTTTAGGACTAATCGGTTATTATAGGAAATTTATCAAAGATTTTGCCAAAATAACTAGACCATTAACAGCTTGTTTAAAGAAAGGTCGCAAAATTGTAATTAATGGGGAATATAAAGAATGTTTTGAGACATGTAAAAAGCTTTTAACAAATGCACCTTTATTACAATTTCCTGACTTTAGTAAAACTTTTATTTTAACCACGGATGCATCCAATTTTGCGATTGGGGCTGTATTGTTACAAGGAACGATAGGCTCAGATAAGCCTGTAGCCTATGCTAGTAGAACCTTGAGTGACACAGAAGTAAAATATAGCACTATCGAGAAGGAACTTTTAGCCATAATATGGGCAGTTAAGCACTTTCGACCGTATTTGTATGGTAATAAGTTTACCATATTTACAGACCATAGACCATTAGCTTGGCTGTATTCATTGAAAGAGCCCAATAGTAAACTCACGCGATGGCGGTTAAGGTTAGAAGAGTACGATTTCGAAATAAAATATAAGAAAGGCCCTCAAAACACGAATGCAGATGCTTTATCTAGGATTAAGATTAATGCAATTGACGACGATTTAGATTCAATATTCGTAAATATAGGAGATAGGCAGGAACGTATACAAAAAATTATAGAAAGCGAATTGCAAGACCCCGAAACTCCAATAGAAACGATAGAACTTTCGGATTCTGATGATGGGGTCACTGCCAACTCAGTTTCAAATAGAGAACACGAAGGCATTCCTAGTTTAAACGAAGCTGTCGATACTAAACCAAAACAGATTTTAATTCATTCATGGTTTAAAAATAAATTAGACGTAAAAGATATTTCAAATAATAAACAAAAAATTCTCGAAGTTCACTTACCGACAAATAACGATATATTAGTTAAAGACTTTTTGAAAGAGTATATTGATCCAAAACATAAGTACTTTATATACTTCGAACACCCATCTTTTAGAAAAACTTTTTCAAACATGGTAATTAAGTTATTTAAAAAGGATTCAGTTAAGTTAACCGAGTGTACAGAAAGAGTTATAAATTTGACAGGATCTGAAGAAGATCAAAAAGAAGTTATTTTAAAATACCACGACGGGAAAACATGTCATAGAGGTATTAAAGAAACTTTAACCAAACTTAAAAGACATTATTGGTGGGCAAACATGAAAGAGACAGTCACGGCAATCATAAATGCTTGCGAAACATGTAAACGCATGAAATATGATAGAAAGCCGATTAAACCCCACATTCAGTTAACACAAACCCAGGATGCCCCTTTTCAGGAAGCTTTTATGGATTTATTATATATTGAAGGGAAATATTATTTAACTATAGTGGATGCATTTAGTAAGATAGCACAAGCCATAGAGGTACCGAATAGGAGTACACCAGAGATAGTTAGGGCATTGATTAAATATTTCAGCAGGTATGGTCTGCCTAGGAAAATTAGTTGCGATTCCGGTACAGAATTCAACAATACTTTGATTAAAGAAATGTTAAGCTTTTACAAAATTGAACTTCATATTGGGACGCCAAATAATCCCAGTTCAATGGCAATAGTAGAAAGGTTTCATTCTACCATTATTGAGATTTATCGTATAGCAAAATACGATAAAAGCGATTTAGATGCAGCATCAGTTATGACTTATGCCATCATGGCTTATAACAACACCATACATTCAGCAACAGATTTTACGCCTTTTGAACTAGTATTTGGTCACACTTATTCCGAAAATGTATTTAACGTGGATAGAGAGAAGAACTTAACTCAGAAATTATTGTTAGATCATAGAAAACGCCTTAAAATACTCTATGAATTCATAACAGAAAAATTAGAATCCGTTAAAATTAAAATAATTAATAAAAAAGGTGGCGAAACGACACCGATACTCGAACCAGACGATAATATTTACATGAAAGACACTAGGATTAGAAAAGCTAAAGAAAAACCTCGATATGAAAAAGCGAAAGTAATAGGTGAAGTTGAAAGAAATATAGTCCCAGTAGAAGTAAAGAAAAGGAAAACTAGAGTAGCCTTAAAAAATGTAAAACGTCCTCCACAGATCGTGCCTGGTACTTCTGGTGCTAGTGGTGCCAACACTCACGCTGGACCTCCAAAACCTCGGTCAGAATCCGGGGATAGCAGCGATAAAGCGGGGAGTAGCAGTGAAGAGGAATAGTTATTGGACAATATACAAAATTGTAGATTTAGAATCATTACACTTACAAATAGATAATAATATTCGGGATTTTATTAACTTGAAAATTAAAATTAAGGAAAATAGTCTTAGTAACGAAACTATAGGAATAGAAAGCCAAATAGAATATCTTATTAAACTAACTAAGGATAGATTTTTTCAAATCTTACCTTTCCATTATAGAAACAAAAAGAGCTTTGTTTAATCCATTAGGCTCACTTGTAAAAGCTATCACAGGAAATTTGGATGAAGACGATGCAATTAAATATGATAGAGAAATCCAAATGATACAGAACAAAGAGCATGTGGTCGAACGTAAAGTATCATCAATGCAAAAAGCTTTTGATAAATTAGTAAATGACTCTGAAATAATAAATTCAAATATTAAAAACTTGGGTTTACATACCAATGAAATGGAAAAATTAGTTGAACATGAGTTCAGGTTTAACAAACTTTTCCAAATATTAAATACTATGTATCAAATTTTAAATAACTTTCGAACCTGTTACGAAAACATACAAGAGATTGAAACGGCAATAGCCTTTAGCAAACTGAATACATTGCACCAATCCATTATAAATAGTACAGAATTATATAATACGTTAGAAGTCATTGCTAAACATGCTAGAACAATATACCCAGTAAACAAACATAATTTAATAAAATTAGAACGTAATATCATACTTAAATCATATATAAATAACAACAAGTTAGTTTTTGTTTTAGAAGTTCCCCTAATAAATAACGAAACATATAATTATTACAAGGTTATACCCATCCCTATATTCCATTCTCCAAATACCTTTACAATAATACCCAAATATCCTTACCTGATGGTGAATAGATTGAAATACATGCCTGTGGTAAGCCCATGTACTGAGATTGAAAATGGAAAATTCCTTTGCGCTGAAACTAATTTAGCCCAGTTTCCAACCGAGACCTGCATTGAACAAATAATGCTGATGAAGAACAACTACAAAAACTGCATACAGAACCATATTGAAATAGAAAAAACTAAGATACAGAAAATAACCGACAACCAATGTTTGGTTTACTCAGAGGAAAATCTCATCATCACCGAGAATTGCAATACAGAAATCCTGAAGTACACTATCCTTGGGACCTACATCGTGACACCTGGCCAACAATGCGAGACACAAATAGGCGAAGTCATCATTGCCGCCAACACAAACACTACAGTTTCCAGTCTCCAGCTGCCATTGATCCAGATGCCAGACCTACAACAGGACATCCAGAGAAGATCAAAGAAAGTGGATCTAAGAAATGTGGACTTCAGTGATGTGAAAGAAGTGTTACAAAGTGCAAAATTTAGTGAAATAGACGATACGACACAAACAGTGACAATAGAAATTAGTATATGGACCATCTTAGAGTATGTGGTTATTGTAATAGCAATAGTTATCTTTATAATGTATAAATTTCAGTTCATAAACTTTTGTCGAAATTCTCCGAAACCGTCTGCGACACCTTAGGATAATTTCTCTCTTAGGGAGGGAGGAGTTAAGGAACCCCAACCTACCAATATTAGCTTTGTCAGACAATAAGTATTTACTAGATTATTATTTCTCAATTTCCCCACTGCGCGATCAGCATTTATAATTATCTAGAACATGCGTCAATCTGATCACGCTGTGGATGTACTACGTTAGCAATTAAGTTAGTATATAAGATCAATATCTTGTTAGATGAATTCAATTACTGTTTCGCTGTAACTCTGTCGGAATAAAGTTATTTTTTAACACTTCCGTTGTCGCTTACTTAATTCATGCGAGTCCGACTCGCACTTGGCCAATTTCTCATTCGTTATTTCAGTGGTTTCTCTTTTCACTGGCAGACAAAGGACGATCGTGTCAATTGGCTATTTCTCTTGGAAGTTGCAAGTGTTGCAACAGTCGGCCGCTTAGCGCACTTCTGTAGTTTTTAAGTGTTGCAAGTTCGGAACTTTAGAAGTAAAATCGCGATGTGTACTTAGCCGTTAGCGGCAAACGTTTTGCTGCATCCGTTGTGTGAAATTGTTTCTGAATGGGCCAAAATTATTTTTGTATTATTGTTTTCGCGTTTCGGGGTAGTTGCACGTTTTACAGTGGCGTTAGTTCCGTGTTTGGGCGTCTTTTTGCGCGGCATTGCATTTTTGTGTTTTTTTTTTTTTTATAAATTCCATGTTTAAATGCCTCATTTTGAAAATTAATGCAAGCGTTATATAGTCCACTTCAATTGAAGCGTGTTTGTTTTAAAAAATATAAGACAACAGCAGGTTACGTTCAAAAACTCCACAGCAACAATCAATTTCCATTATTCAACCAACAGAAAAAGCAAACTCGAATGGTCTTGTTCAAATGGTTCATACAGCTAGCAGGTTCCATAACTTCCAAAAAGCAACGGTCACTCATGTCAATTTCGTCAAAGAGGATGCTCACACCTCGCAATGCCTCGCATAGTTTTTACCTGACATAGGTATTCGTCTCCAATCACTGCCGTATAAACACGAAGTCCATTTCGTTCGCTACCCTTGCTCAAAGCTTGAGTCTCCGGGCCACAAAGTGTTGCCACATTTACTCGGCACAAAGACTGGGCCAAGCGTAGTGTTGCCAGTTTTAATGATAGTGTTGCTACAATTTACAGTTGAGTACCTTCTTATTATTTTAGTTGTTTGGTCTTTTTGGAAGAAGCGTAACTTGACAAGGTTGTTTACTATAGGAAAATCAATAATTTGACTTAATTAAAAAATGGTTGCTACTAAATAAATAGCGAAGTATTCGTATAAAAGCCGGAAAAAATATTTTTACCAGCTTTTTTTCTTATATCTAAATTGCCGGCACGTATACGGAAAATACCTATCTATAAACTAACAAAATGTTTATCCACAAATTACTTTTGCTTTGGTAAGTAGGTTGACATTATTTATTTGAGGAAAAATCGGAAAACGAAGTCTTACGTTCTGATTACCTACATCATCCAATCATTTACAAAAAAACTGTTGAGAATTTTATTTTTTTATTGGGAAAATAGGGCGGGCTTATGTGATTAAAATTGATTAAATACAAATAAAGCAGAGGTAATTTTAGATATTCCGAGTGTGTCTAGAATATACCATTTCGAACAATGTCGATAGGTACTAAAGTTCGGAAGAATATTGATTCATAAATTAATAATAGCTAATTTAATACGACCACTTAGTTAAGGCAAGGATTTCCCAATAAACGTCGTTAACAATACCGTTTTATTCGTAAATAACACGGACTACATACATAATTCACCCTTTGATCATGACGACATGTACTCAATACATGACTACTTGCACTTTACTGCATCCAATTAAATCGCAAAGATATATATAAATGAAGATAAAATACTCTTTTTATTTGAGTTATAATTAGACTTTGAACAATAAAACTTATACCATAAAAAAGGTCTTGAAAAATGTGTAATTACTCGGGTAACATAATGTAGGTACAGTATGAAAACAATTATATCACTATTTCGAAAATCAAGTGTTTCTATATTCTTCTTGCACTCGCTTCGTTCGTTCAGTGCCGAGCGGAACGAGGTGGGACAAGCCCCAATTTTTATTGCATTATTTTTATAATTTAGTTGTAAAATACGTATAGTTTTTTTTAATTACATACTCTGGGGTAAGCGTTAAATGCCTACAGCTCTCACTCACCTTGCCTTAATAACATTTTTGTATAGAAATATTGAAAAAAGCAGTAACATAAATAGGTAATGTTACTTTAATTACACAATAACAACACAAAAGTACAACGAATAATTTAGTACCTTATGATTGTCCGAAAACCGAACTTAAGAGCGTGTATTCCGTCCACTAGCGCCGCCAATCGTTTTTTATTATTTGTGGTAAATTTAAGACACGTAGATAAAAAACCGCTCTGTAGTGCACTGAAGAAATGTATTTATTATGTTTTGAGAGTTATGTTTTGTACTTTAGAACATAAATAGTTGCCAAAGTCGATATTTTTGCTAAAAGTGGCCACTTTTAGCAATAATTGCCGTTTTGGCTATTTAGCCATGAGTTATGTATTAAAAATAGCTGTCAAAAAATAATAGATACATTTCTTTAGTGCACTACAGAGCGGTTTTTTATCTACGTGTCTTAAATTTACCACAATTAATAAAAAACGATTGGCGGCGCTAGTGGACGGAATACACACTCTTAAATTCAAACCACCATCTTTACGAAACACACTGAAACGTTATAATTCATAAATGGGAAAAAATTATAACGTATAAACTTTTCGGCCCAGGTCATAAAATATAGCAATGGTGTTAAATAATATCCACCAGATTTGTTATTTCAGGCGACCTTTTCCTTTATATCTCTAGGGAATACGCGTGATAGGGTTAGTTCAAGCGATACCTACGACCCAACGAACCTATTCAAGTTTTTTGACCTGCGCAGACAGATTAATATTAATATTAAAAGGTCAGGGGAAAAGGCCGCCAAACTTCAATTAAACAGGTGGGTAGTTGGTACAAGGTGGAAAATAAAATCGCTCCCAATTAAATTTTAATTAAAATTAATTAACACTAGATTTAAGTTAATAAATGTATACATCTACATGCTGATATAGATTACCCACCACCAGTTTAGTGTTTGCACCTAAATCTATTATTCCTGTACAAAACAAACACACAGAAGAAGCCATGGAAGCACTCAAAGTCTCACTGACAGAAATGATGGCACTTTTTGAAAATAGGATGTCGAACTTTGAGGCTGAACTGAAGAAAAGCCCTGCAAGCCCAGCAAGCAGTTTAGATGACTTGGTTGCAGACTTCACATCCTTCAAGAAGTTCATCTTGGATGCGTTAGGCTGTCTTCAGCGTCAGTTAGCGGCATTGGCACAGGGAGTCGACAGTCTTGAGATGCGGGGTCGGCGGAAGATGGTGCTGCTGCATGGTGTCACAGAACAGGCCAAGGAGGATACTGCGCAAGTAGTAGCAGAAGTTGTACGGTGCCACCTCCAGCTGGCAGATTTTACTGTTGCTGATGTCAGACGCTGCCATCGGATGGGTCGAACAACAGGTGCTAGCAAGCCCAGACCCATTGTATGCAAGTTTCAGGACATCAATGTCAGGGACAGTGTGTGGTTTGCAAAGACAAAGTTAAAGGGCACTGGCATCACATTATCAGAGTTCTTGACTAGATCTCGGCATCAGCTCTTCATGTCAGCGAGGGAAAAGCTCGGTGAGACCAATTGCTGGACCAAGCAGGGCCATATCTACGTTCTCGGTTCGGACGGTACCAGGCATAGAATAAACTCCATTGATGACCTCAATAAAATCGAGAAAGCCAAGAAACATCCCGATTCTCCTGTCGCATCTGCACCATCGACGTTGTCGTCACCGTCACCGACGCCGGCACCGAAGAAGGCCCGGCGTGCTGCTGCAAAGAAATGATTTGCTCCTGCTGTCATAAATTGTATTATCGTCCGGGTAAAAGTCTTATTTGACTTATTGTAAGTACTGTATTTCTCCAATTCTTCTGTTAATGATCTACCCTTTACCTTTTCTTTTTCTAAATGTATGCAAACCCGCAATTTAATTCGCTTGAGTGTTTTGTTGTTTTATGTTAAACTTTATTTTCTACGGACAGCTGTCAGCCTAACATTCCTTTTCTTGTTTTTTTTCGTTCGGAAACAGATTGACAGTGCGCCCAGTATACAATATTTTTATTTTTTGTTTTTATCTGTGGTGGGTTTGCTCTTGACTCTAGTCTGGATTTTAACAATTTATTAGTTTTCTTGGCTTGTGTATTTATTACTTCTTATTATTATTATTTTATTCATCGCTTTGCTTTTGTTTTGTTTTATGTTTTATATATATGTTACTACTTTCCCGGACAATGAGATTATAATATTGTGCTTGTTGCTTATTTTCTGTTGTTATTGTTGCTTATTTAGATCAACGCACAACTGGCGGGTGGATAGAAATTGCCCCTTTTTTATTTTATTTTTAGATATAATTTTGTTTTTTTTTTTTTTTTAATTTGTTAATTTTATTTACAGATTTTATTATTTATATATTTTTTCGATGTCAGCCAGTAATGACGATGACAGTTTTCTTAGCATTCCGTCACTTGCTGACATGCTTGAGTCCCAGTTTTCCGATGTTCCGAAGAATTTTAATGTAGTCCATATAAATGCCCAAAGTATTCCGGCACACTATTCTGACATGCTAGCGTCCCTAGACTGTAAGAACATCCATGCTATCCTTGTCTCAGAGTCTTGGCTTAAACCATGTCTCCCATCCACATCCTATTCCTTACCGGGGTTTCAACTAATAAGAAATGACCGGGCGCGTGGCGGTGGAGGTGGTGTTGCTATATACCTTCGCCCGCACATTCCTTTTTCAATTGTGGATATGTCAGCACAACCTCCCCCGTCAAACGCGGGCGAGCATCTCTTTTTGGAAGTCACCCTGAACCTTACAAAAATCCTTCTAGGCGTTTATTACAGCCCGTCGTCTCGTATAAATTTCTTCTCTTCCTTTGAAAACATCCTAGAAAACCTGATGCCCGCTTACAGTCATACAATAATTATGGGAGACTTCAATACTTGCCTATTGAAGAACGATTCCCGCACCTCTTCTCTTCAATCAGTACTTCAATCGCTGAATTTGTCTATTCTTCCCTTATGTGCCACACACCATTTTCCTAATTGTAACCCTTCACTCTTAGACCTTGTTATTGTTTCCTCTTCTCAACATGTCGGTAAGCATGGCCAATACCCAGCTGACATGTTTTCCTATCATGATCTCATTTTCCTCTCATACAAAGTTCGACCTCCTAAATCAAAACCTAAAATTCTCCTGCAGCGCAACTTTAGTGGCATGAATGCAGATGATCTCCGAAAAGATGCCAGCAACATTGACTGGGCACCTCTGGTCAATTCTGACTCAATTAATGAAAAAGTTAACCTGTTTTCAGATAACCTTGTGCGGCTGTATGATGTTCATGCTCCCATACGTGCAGTAAAAATCAAACATCTTCCGGCACCATGGCTAACAGGCGATGTTAAAGCGGTTATTAATGAAAAAGCTGCTACTAAAACAAAATTTAAATGTCGTCCCACATCGTCGAATTGGGAGAAACTTTTAGTTGCTCGAAATCGCTGCAATAAGGTGTGTAGAGACGCCCAACGACGCCATATCCACACCTCAGTTGAAAATGGAGACCCAGCTAAGGTCTGGAAATTTCTGAAATCCATAGGAGTTGGGAAATCTCGTCAAGAATCGATTCCTAAAGACCTTGATATTGATCTTCTGAATAAGCACTTCTCGTCTTCGTCTCCATGTAATGAGACCATGAAAGAAACTACATTAAACTCTCTTTCAAACCTCCCAGCTCCGGATTATTCCCCATTTATTTTTAGTCAATTCTCCGATTGTGATGTTAAGAAGAGCATAGTTTCAATCACCTCTAATGCAGTTGGCAGTGATTGTGTCAGTCGAAAAATGATACTCCCTGTCCTTGACGAAATCCTTCCTATCCTTTGCTATATCCTAAACTACTCAATTTCCCATGGGGTCTTTCCATCAACTTGGAAAGAGGCCAAAATCACTCCCTTACCCAAAAAGGCAAATCCTACTTCCTTTTCCGAATACCGCCCTATTTCTATCTTGCCTTTCCTCTCCAAAGTCCTTGAACGCCTTGTCCACAATCAGCTTAGCGCTTTTCTATGTAAAAATAGCCTGCTGAATCCTTTCCAATCCGGATTTCGTCCTGGACATAGCACCTCCACGGCCTTAGTGAAGGTTACTGATGACATACGGTTAGGCATGGAACGAGGAAGTATGACGGTTCTTTGCTTACTCGATTTCAGTAATGCATTCAATACTGTCGATTTTGATATTCTGCTTGGCATACTTCGCTCGCTTAACATATCTCCAACGGCGATTGGCTGGTTTCGCAGTTACCTGTATGGCCGCCGGCAACGTATATGCATAGATGAATCTAACTCTTCCTGGTGTTACACAACTGCCGGTGTACCTCAGGGTGGCGTTTTATCTCCCTTACTCTTCGCAATATTTATAAACGCTATCTCCAAAATACTTCTGTCTTCCTACCACCTTTATGCAGACGATTTGCAAATCTACCAACAAGCTGCCCTTGCAGATTTGGCTGAAGCAATTAGAAGAATGAACACGGATTTGGCTACAATTTGTGAGTGGAGTGAGGCAAATGGGCTTCAGGTTAATCCTTCGAAGACCCAGGTCATTGTTGTTGGCAGCTCTAGGATGATTCCAAAAGTAAATTGGTCACAGCTTCCCCAGGTTCAGTTTAACGGTACTACTATCCCAATAAGTGAAAAGGTTAAGAACCTTGGGGTTTGGATCGACAAACATCTGTCTTGGGGTCCGCAGATCCAGGACGTAAGTCGTAAAATTTTTGCATCTGCCAGGTCTCTTAGACGTTTGCGGAACTTTCTTCCCACTGCCACTAAAATTGCGCTTGCACAGTCCCTTCTGCTTCCTATTCTTGACTATGCTGATGTCAGTTATCTCGATCTCACTGAGGCACAACTCGATAAACTTGAGCGTCTTCAAAACCTTTGCATAAGATTTATATTTGGCTTGCGCAAATATGATCACATCTCTGAATTTCGCACAAAGCTCAAGTGGCTTCCCATTCGTCTTCGCCGGGATTCTCATATTTTATTTCTGCTCTACAGTATTCTGTTCAATCCTACAAACCCCTCTTACCTCAAAGAACGTTTTAAGTTCCTTCATGACACACATAATAGATATCTGAGGTCATCGGAAAGCTTGAGATTAGAGATGCCGATGCATTCCACCAGCTTCTACGACAAATCTTTTACGGTTCAAGCGGTGCGGCTATGGAATGCATTGCCCGAGTCAGTAAGACGTGCTCAATCTTTGTCCAGTTTTAAAACAATGGTCAAACATCACTACCTTTCTCTATGATCGTTTTTACTTGGGTTCTATGCTTTTTGATTCATAATTTTAATTGTATTTATTTATCTATCATGTATTTATTCATTTAAGTCGTACACCTAAGACTACCTACAGTACTGTATTTCCTTTCTCTTTAAAATCCATCCAAAGGTTGTCTTGAAAAGATCGCTCTTAGCGATAAGGCCGCCCATTGTGTCACCTTAAGTAATGTTTACTTAATTTATTTTTTCTGTAACTTATATGGTGTACATAATAAAGAGTATTCTATTCTATTCTATTCTTAAACTGGCAGGCCTTGTATGTCGACAGATGATCGCTATCTAAATGGTTGCCGAATAATACGAGAGTGATTCCGTTGAAGAACGTAGAAGGCGAGACGAACTATGGCAAGCGCCATATAAACTTGCAATAAAGTACATGGCCCTCCTTAATATCACTTCGTAGATACCCGAACAGTAACTGAACCATTCCGACTTCTTTGTTTATTAAAGAACGTAAAGGATCACGCTAGAAACGTCGATTCAAGACAGCTTATGTCTTAATTCCTGCTTTTAATATTAAGTCAAAAAAATTAATGTGTACCAATGACCATTATTCGAAACAAACTATTTATTTCAGAATATTTTAACTCCTATCAGAACGTAATGTTTCAACGATATGTATTTTTTATATTCACAAATATGTTCAGTACTTCAATCCCCCATCCATCCGTACGAAATGTTTGAAACAGTCTGAACTTTTCCCACTCAAAGTCATGTTCCACTTTTGTGTTTTGCATAATATTAAAATCTCTGGCAGTATTCTAGAAAACATAGAAATTGTGTAGTAGAAAATGGGCCAAAATGACGGTGTACTCTGCCTAAACTATCGGGGAATTAAAGCGATGATATATTTATATCATCGCGATGGTTATATTATACCATCTTATACCTGCGCACAAAACAGTGGAGCGGCATCTATACCGCCAAATACGTACTACAAAAAATAAACAAATACAAAATCCTTTATTTCAAATAGACCAGTTACAGGCACTTTTGAATAGTCAAGGTCTGTCAGTCAAATAGATGAAGCTAATCCTGCCGCTCTAGCGACAAGAGCAGCAAGGTGTTCTGCAACAAAACACACTCACCGACCCTATCTCCAGCGCGGCAGTAACACGTTCCAAAGAGTAGATCCTATGGAGAAGAACGTGCTAGAAACTCCATGGAGACTCTTTTAAATCAGTATTTACAAAACAATTTGATTTGATTTTGATTTGAATCTTCTGTAGGTCCAACAATGTTTTCACTTGTTTGGGCGTCTTAGTCGTTGTGGAGCGGACCAGTCTGAAACCTGGTTAAATTAATTCATTCCTATTTCTCAAGACATAGTTATGTCTGTCGCCTCGCTTACTGAAAAGATGTAGATTTTTCAATAGATATTGTGGAATTCTCCACCATGTTATGTTCCTCTCTATAAGTACGAGAATCAATTTCTAATTGCGAATAGTCACAACAAAGAAGCCATTGGATTAATCTCAGTCTTTGATAAAGAGCTTCTTATTTAAATTAATTTCTTCCGAGAAACCACATCCGTCCTCACCGCCAACTACATAATTGATTTTCAAAGAAACGTAAAGGAAACGTTCGTTCTACAAACTCAATGCTCCATGTGCTGTTTTGAATCAAACAGTTCTATTTGTTTTTTGAAAAGTCTAATAGAGGGCCAATTTTACTAATTTAACAACTTTCGCATTTGTATGTCAGTCGCAAACTGTCAAAAAAGCCTTAGTTTTCATAAATTTTTGACAGGTTGCAATTTATTGTGATGCGAATGTGAAAATTAGTAGAAAAAGTACTCTGTTTTTAAATCCTTAGCCTGAAAAATCATAAATATTTCAACTCATGGATTCACTGCCTATAGTATTCATCATATTAATTTTATATATGGGTCAACATATTGGACTTTTGGCAATGGAAAATAGGTTGCAAGTACACTGGCTTGCAAAATAAGGGTACGGTTGTAGCGGCGCCAGCGTGGCGGTATCGGCGCCGACAAGATTTGCCAACGATGGGGTGGGCCAGTGCCCTATTTGGGGGCGGTTTAATGACCCCATGGTTGCGAACTTTCGCATAAATTGACTTGATTAGATCATGTTACAGGTAAATCAAATTGGCTTTAGCAAATAGGATCACTGTAAAGGGGGATCATGCCTCAATATTAACTGCGCCACGAATCCATCGAAGGTTCTGTTCTACGCTATTCACTTGGCGAGATCTGCGACAGCCCGCGAATGGTTGACCCATCTATTACATACCGTGATCCTTCTACGCTTTGAAAATTACGTTAAACCGTTGATCATTGGCGTTATCGCAGATCTTTAACCCTTAAATGCACGATGTTGTAAAATTACAACATACCATTTAAACGGCCTCAAAATCATCGGTATGTGTTTAATGCATGCTGTTGTAGAATTATCACTAACAGGATAACATATTTTATCGAATGGGAACACGTTTTATTCCTTCACGACTGTCAAATGACAACTCGGCAGTGACAAAGCAAAGACTATTGTGAATTCTGGAGCAGGTGAAAATTGTGTTGTTGTTTTGTTGTGTAATTAATTGATGTTTGAAGGTGAGTACAAATAAAAATGGTTTTATATCGAACAATTCATCTTTTTTTCGATATAGTTATTAGTTTGGAAAATAAGCTTTTGGTTTTTTATGAAATCTCGTGTATATTGATGTTGTAAATCTACAACACTGTGCATTTACTAGAAAATGTCACTGTTTAGGTTCTGATCACCAATTTCTTATTTTTTCAGATGTCATCCTTGAATCAGAAGCAAATAGAACAGTATTTAGCTCAAATTCATGATGGAGAGAGATCTCAAGACGATCTTGAAGAGTCTGATGCAGAAGAACATGAGAATTTTTATGAAAACCGAGAACATTTGCTGCGTGATCTTGAGAATCCTATTGAAGAGGAAAATTATGATCATGATGATCGTGTCTTGGAAGAAGACCCACCATTGACAAATGAAAACCCTGCAAAGGACCAAGTGCCTCAGGTTCCATTTCCATCAACAAGTCAAGCCAGTCGCCGAGCTACCATGAGAGGACTTGTTTGGAAGGTGAAAAAGTTTGTTTTGAATTCTGACCAGACCACTTTTCTTGGCAACACCACATACCCACCAGAACTGAGGGATCAAAGTACAAGGGATCTATAGTCTAGGTACTGTACAATCTAACAGACGTGTAAACTGCAAACTACCTGACAAAAAATCACTGATGAAGAAATATGTTGCCTGGGGTAGTTGTGAAGAGCAAATGACTAACTTTGAAGGTGTTTGACAGCTGTAAGTTGGAAGAACAATAAACCTGTAACTTTCCTATCTTCATTTGGTGCAGAACCTGTCTCCCTGATAGAAAGATTTGACAAAGCTAATAAGACCAGGATCAAGATTACATGCCCACATGTAATAAAAGAGTCTGGCGTGATCTTCTGGATAGCTTTATTGGTAGGTATCGTATATCAATGAGAAGCCGTAAGTGGTACCTATGTATATTTTACCATCTTTTGGATATGACAGTAATAAATTCCTGGCTTGTTTATAAAGACTTGAAAGATACTGAAGCAACTTCATCAGTTCTGAATCTGTGTCAATATAGACTGGAAATAGCTGAGGTTCTAGCTTATATAAATAATGCATCTGAACTCTGTAACAAACGAGGAAGGCCAGCACCAGTAACAGTGTTGAAATGGCAATCCAAGCCAAGAAAAGTAGGGAACCAGTACAGCATGTTCCACCTAAAGATATAAGGGCAGATAATGTTGGTCACTGGCCTGATGATTGCGCCCGCAGTGGATGTTAAATGCCTGGGTGCAAGGGATATACACAAACAAAGTGTGAGAAGTGTGGAGTAGCCCTTTGCCTAATTCAATCTAAGAATTGTTAAAAAAAAATTCACATGTAATTATTTCTAGTAAATGCATACTGTTGTATTTATGCAACAATAGTTTTTTTTAATAAAAACCTATAAAAAAACGATTATTATTTTTTTTATGATTCTTCCCTGCATAAGCATGTACATGTCTACTAAATATATTTTTCCTACGTAATAAGAAGAAATCATGCATTTAAGGGTTAACAATAATTACCAAAAGTCTAACCAACAAATATCTTCTTATACCTACTGAGTAACTGGGATGTGGAGGTCGCAGTGGAGACAGTTATTCAGCTGCATCCAATAGGACTAGAATACATATGTAATGAAAAATAATGGAATCAATATTAGAGAAAGATCTTAAATAAATACAACTATAAAAAGTTTGATCGAAATTTTTCAAACTTCATGCATCATGGCGGATTTTACTTTGATATTTGAGGCCTGAATATAAATAATCAAACTGACAGCTCCGTTACATATTACATTCAGTCCCTGAAATAATATTTCACAGTATGTCATGTAGCGTAGGCTATGTAAGCTTTATCATAACACGGACCCCACAATTCTGCATTAATGTGCACCACACCGTTATCTTGGGTCCTATTACGCGGTAGTACAACTTTTATCATGAGTGAGTGCACATAATGTATTTATCAACGTATACCTGGCTGGAAGGGCCTTATATGAAATGCTTTGTCTCCATCCTGTAGATGCTGTGGCAGACGTTTTTCGAGTAATTACTTCTGAAATCCCAACGCCTGTTCATGTTGACATGACGGCTGGGTTTAATACGACACTCATCCGCAAAGCTCATAACAATGAGTACATATACGAGATTTTCAAAGAGAATTTTATAAAGCAGGTGTGGTACACACCGAGATAGTTATATAACGCTTTTTATGTGACAGACATTCTTATGAAGATCCTGTAATAAAGGATTCATATTTTTCCGTCTCAGTATTTACTTTCAAAGGGAATTGGAGAAACTAAATCCTATTCAATTTTCAATCTTGTGACATTTAAGAAATGTAAGCTTTTAATACTTTTCGTTTAATATCGACAGAATTGAGCGTTCACAAACCCACGGGACAACTGCTGAGGTTTCAGATAGATTGAATTTATTTTTGATTTCAATGAAATTATTTGTTTCTGAAAGCCTTGTAAGAGATTGTTTGTAATCGTTATAAGTTTTTCTCTGTTATCAATGTTTCGTAGATCCATTATCTGCTTTTTTCTTTTATAAGCTCTATTAAAAGCTTTATAAAACTACTGAGATAACTCCAAAGGATAGCAATCCTTACAGGATGAAAATCACGGTTATGCTAAAAACATATTTATACAGTAGATAGTAGAGCCACTGTTTACGCTACCACTTCCATTAGAAAACACAAAATGAAACCCGAAAAAGCTTAAAATTCCGTTCAGTCTACTTAACTTGAAGTGAGTAAAATTCACGTGAAATGCAGCGCAGAGTCTAGACGAAATCTCTTACGACCCTAAAAACATGCCACCTCGTTGAACTAACGAAGAGAGCCGAGCTCCCCCGACTGTCCCCGAGTGACTGCCGCCTACGACTAAAGTGCTAATTCACCACTTGCAAATTATCGCTGCCATAATTTTCACAAAGACAAAGCCTTTGTGTTATATCACCGTGTTAGCCTTATAACGACTTATTTACGATTGGCCGGGCGATAGTTGAGCCTTGTTCCCTATAACTGAAACATGGCTTGCCCTTCTAATTAGGGAGCGCAATAGTGGCTCCGCAGCATGTTGCCACAAAAGGGTAACCGCAAATGGTACAGCACTTGAACAATAGACCCTAATAAGGTACCGCAGGCGAAGTTTTCTGCTACCAGGACCTCAGATGTACGAGTTTTGTTTGAGTTTATCACGATTAAATAGTTTGAGGCGTCCTTATTAATCAAAGTTCGATGTTCTTTTATTTTTCCTGTCTTGCAAACAAAACGAGAATTCAATGAAATATGACACTTGGAAACTTTACAACAACACGACTATAAGATTTATCAATACTTACATAATACTTTTCCAGGGGAAGAATGATGATGAATGCTACACAGATATTTTAATACTTTAAAAGTTACTCTTGAGGAACTAAATAACTATGTCCGGGCTAGGCAATAGGAAGTCAAACTTTCTGTTTACGAACTTTTAAACTAGGCATGAATTTTTCTTCGGAGAACTTTGTTATTTGTTCAAAAACAAGTAAGTTCTTAAACTTAACTTTATGGAATACTAACAGTTCGCCCGCGACTTCATTCGCATGTGTTTAGTAAGTATTGCTTTTTTATATAGAAAACTAGCTGACCTGTAGAACTTCGTTCCGCCTAACAGTCGATTCTTTAAAAAAAAAATCTAAAATAAACTTAGCCTAAGTGACTCCTTATTACATCAGCTACCTGCCAATAAAAGTCCCGTCAAAACCGGTCAAGCCATTTCAGAGATTAGTCGGAACAAACAGACAGACAGACAGACAAAATATCTAAAAAAAAATATTTTGGTGTATATACCGTATATATATTATTCATATACATGTAGTAAAAACGGTTATTTTAATGTTACAAACAGACACTCCAATTTTATTTGTATAGATATATAGATGTATAGATTAATTTTATTATACTCGTTAATACTCCCTGATTATTTAGCTATCTTTTGGCGAAAACATGGTTTAAATCGGTCCAATAGTTTCGGAGCCTTTACGACAAATAAAAAAGAAAGTCCTCTTAAAATATTACTACCTATAGATCAGCTCAAATATCAACTTAGACATAAAATGTACTGGGACAGAAAACTTGCGGTTGTCTTAAGTGAATAATGAAGGCCCACATTCATAGCTGTAATTTTTGTGCTAGATGGGTACTTCTGTTAGGCAGGTTCCAGCGGCCTCTGCTCACTCATTGCTAATGACTGGTCATTGAGGGCTCACAAAGGTCCACATAATATACAGACGCTGTATCTAAGTGTATACTAAGCCTTTGAAAATGCTAGGCCAGCTTAGGATACCACTAAAACAATATAAAGACAGTACTAGTAGTACTTTAAACACACATTTCAGACACAAAAAAAAACAACCAAGTGCGATTCGAACTCGCGCACCGAGGGTTCCGTACCTGTAGGTATACTTTATAACCAAAAGTTGCGGTTTACGATTTATGACGTATTAAAAAAAAACTACTTACTAGATCTCGGTCAAACCAATATTCGGTGGAAGTTTACATAGTAATGTATATATATCATATATTTGTTTTTTAGTTTTATCATTCTCTTATTTTAGAAGTTGCAAGGGGGGACACATTTTACCACTTTGGAAGTGTCTCTCGCGCAAACTATTCAGTTTACAAAAAAAATATTAGAAACTTCATATCATTTTTGTAGACCTATCCATAGATACCCCACACGTATGGGTTTGATGAAAAAAAAAAAATTGAGTTTCAGTCCTAAGTATGGGGAACCCTCAAAATTTATTGTTTTTTTTTTCTATTTTCGTGTGTAATGCGGATCACAGAATACATCTACTTACCAAGTTTCAACAGCTTAGTTCTTATAGTTTCGGAAAAAAGTGGCTGTGACATACGGATGGACAGACAGACAGACAAACATGACGAATCTATAAGGGTTCCGTTTTTTGCCGTTTGGCTACAGAACCCTAAAACCGATGAGTCATATAACAATAACGATGTACATGTTTTTCAATAGACAGGTACTTCGCCCGCGACTTCGTCCGCGCTGCTACTTTTATACATAAGGCCTATGTTACTCAGAGATTATGTAGCATTTTATTAATGAAAGAAACGGTCCAGTAGTTTTTAAGTTAAATCTTAACAACCATACAAAAAATCAAATCTGTCCTCTTTATTTATTTATTTATTTATTTAGACTTTATGCACAATAGTGGTACATGGGCGGACTTAATGCAACAAGGCATTCTCTACCAGTCAACCTTTGGGTTAAAAAGACTACACTGTGGTAGGTGTACAACAAACAAATAAAAATAAAATGTAATTGAGTCATATCGATACAACAAAGTATACAAATAAAATAATAATATATATATATATATATGTATATATAATAATTAAAATAATAATATAATATCCTTGGACATTTCACACAACGCCATATAGTTCCATGCTAAGCAACTTAATGCTTGTGTTATGGTATCGAGATGGCTGATAAACTACATATATACATTTTTCTTTTTTTGTAAATACATACATATTAAATTATTATAGATAGAAAAACACCCAGACTCGGAACAAATGCTTGTAGGTCGTACAAACATTTTTTCCGTGCGGGAATCGAACCCGCGACATGCTGCGCAGCAGTCACTCGCTCAACCACTGCGCCAACCGTGTCGTCAAATTTAAAGTTTGGATTACTGTCTTATGCTGATTACTTCCTAAGGGTTACTTACCAGAATACCAGAAGAGTAACCAACCAACTCTTGTTACTAGGGCTCTGCTGTCCATTCGTAGGTCTGTCAGAGGGCTGTATCTCATAAACAAATTCAAGGCCCCATACAATATACGATAATTTGTTGGTTTATGCGAGTCCATTAGAACTTGGCCTATTTTTTTTACAAAAAGTGCCCATTTTTTTGTAGTATCTACTAGTCAAATTTAGTAACATTACTAATTCTATTCTGCAATAACTATAAACATTTATTAGACACTTATGAAAAATTCAAACTCAGGTTTCCCATTCAGCGCGATGTATCCTGCCAATAGCTCGAATTCAAAATCTGACAAATCGTCGTATTATCCTCCCGTATAGTCCGTTTTCACAGAAATTAATTCACTACTACAATATTCCTGTCTGCGAACACTTTTAAAAAATTCATAACAGGCTATAGTTGGTTCCCACGGCGCGTCCTTGTGGAAATAAAATTACATAATACCTACTTTTTTATTTCTTTTTTATTGCCCACGCTTAGGTATCGTTCCGTTTCGCCCCAGTTGTCACAACGTGATAATTCGTCCCGTTTTTTTGGGACAACTCGTGCTCCCAAATGCGTTGCTATGTTCAGTTCAGTAGTTTATACCTGGGTTCGGCAAAAAAAGGATGCGATTCTAAAACGTCTGATTGATGATCGCATGACTTTATCACTTCATAGGAAAGTTTTTGTATCTGTTTGACTATATTTGAGATTGAATTATTACTGGTACTCACGTTTAAGAATATGAGGTAACAATTTTTTTATTGAGGGATTTGTTTGAAAGAGTCCGCGGCTTTGGAACGCAAAGGTCTTAGGAGGAATGAGGATGGGTTTTTAATCAGTAAGAGTCTTACACTCCCTTCCGCCCACCCTGAGCAGATGGAGTCTTTCGATGATTTCCCAACCATGAAAAGGGGTATAATTAAGCTCTTTTCCTTGTAAGTATCTCTTTCATTAATTTTAGCGAAATATCTGTGTTGTGTCACCGGTTGACACTGCAAAATTGCGTATACTCAATTGTGAATCGTGTTGTAATAACGTGTTCTAATATGTCCGTGTCTTAACACGGACATATTATAAAATTGATAATTTAAATGGAATTTGAAATGATCTGATTAATTAAAGAGTTTTTATCTGATCAAGATTTATTACAATCAAGTTCACAAAAATCCTATACCTACATCCTATATTGTGATATTGAAAGTCGAGGATTTTTTTTCTCGTAACACGAAACGAGCCTGTGACTCCGTCTCATCATCATCATCATCATCTGCCTAGCCTTTTCCCAACCATATTGGGGTCCCAGTCAAAACGGATTAAGCTGAATACCAGTATTCTACGTGGAACGGCTTCCTATCAGACCTCTCACAGTCCATTAACAGGGAAACTGTACTTCTTAGCAAGATTGGAGTCAGATTTTCTGGTTTCTTACTTACCATAAAGACTGTCAAAGATCTACAAATGACAGCCGGGACCAACGGCTTAACGTGCTTTCCGAGGCACGGAGGAGATCTTCTCGCTATGTTAAGATGGTCATCCATCCACAGACCAAGCTCGACAAGCATTGCTTAATCTTGAAGAGCCGTGGGGCTATTATACTTTAGCCACGAGCTCCTCAAGTCTGTGACTCCGTATGACTGATAATAAAAGTAGAATAAAAAATGTTAGAGTGACAGGAAACCATGTTGGATTCATGAAAATAAACTCAGTCTCAATATTGATGAACATTAAATGGGTTTCGCTCGTGAGTATTCCCTTTCAATTAAGAGAGGGAGCGAATCGATGGCGTTGTCTCCAATTAATCGCGAATACGTAATACTTTCCGAGTTTTTTTAATTTATATTTCTGTCTATGTTAAGAAAAACATTCAATAGGTAACTGACGATTTTTGGGGTTCCGGATATCGGTAAGAAACGGAACCCTTATAGGATCACTGTTTGTCTATATGTCCCTTTCTCCGGATCTACAGAACAGATTCTGTTGAATTTTGGTACACATATGGATTTTTGTAGCCCCATCACGGACGCGTATATAAAAAACATTTTGACTTTGCGGTTCTTTCATAAATTTAAAATAAATAGTTAAGAAGTTATTCAAGGAATTACATGAAAAATTACCATTCCCCCTATATCTCCGAAAGTACTGAACCTATAATTCGGAAAAATATACAGGTTCTTAACCTACAGATAACAGGAAACTTCGCTATAACAAGTCGCTCGTGCTAAAATAACATGTTACAAAACTGAAATTGGTTCGGAACCCTTTGCATGCGAGTCCAACTCGCACTTGGCCAGTTTTTGTCACAGTAAATCGTGTTTTATTTTCTCTTTTATCTATTTGATTTGTAGTACAGACAGAATCTCCATTATCAACTGTTTCATACTTTCAGAAATTAGAATTATTTGCCGACTTAAAAAAAAAGGTGATCATCTGCCTATTAAGAAATAAAAACAAGGTTCATCTAGTAATTTTGTTAATACATTTTTCTAGTAGCTTTATTTTCCATTTATACTAATGGTCTAGTTTTATAATGTTCAATATTTTACATGTTTTTTTTTTTGGTTGTGTCAAATGTACCCTTTTTGTTTATGACGAAAGTATTATCTAACAAACAAATAAACCATCGTAGCATTGTCTTAGACAGCCACAATATATATTAACTTGTAGCACGTTATCTATTCTGTTTGTCTGTTACTCCTGTATTGATACTTGATTAATTTATTACTCATAAAAGTCCCCTGAAGCTCGCACCTGTTGTTGTGTCGACACAATCGAAATAAATACCCTGAATTGATGCTATTATTATTTTTTATTTGTGATGGGTTTGCTCTTAACTATAGTCTTGGACAGAGATAACAGAGACACAGTCTACGGAACGAGCTTACCCAGAAGGAGCTTGTTCACTCTAAATTTGAAGAGATTTGGGTTGTAAGCGTTCGGAAACACAGACGTAGGCAGATAGTTCCACTCTTACCACAAATCATTTGTATCTTTAGTTTTATCGACCATCCAAATCACATTTTACAAAGACCATCTCTATTCCCAATGAAATCGGAAAATGTCACATTAAGTATTCAAAGATTATCACACCCTATAGACGAAACAATAAAGCATACATCAGAGAACAATGCGCAAGTAAAACCAAGGGGTACTAAAAACCCCGCGTTTTAAAACGTAAACATGTCATCGATGTCGAATGCTAAACGCGAATCGTCACTTCGGTAACAATGCTTTATACAGGCGGAGCTAATTTCTAAGGCATTAAACTTGCAACTACACAAAAAATTACAACCGACTTCCAAAAAAAAAACACTACAAAGTAATAAATAACTTTAATTTCGGAAATACGAAGAAACTAACAAAAACACCGACGTTGAAACCTAAAGTTATTTTTTACTTTGTAGTGTTTTTTTTTTTTGGAAGTCGGTTGTATTTGTTTTTTGTAAAAAGTTTTTTATTTTTCACTTTTTAGTGGTACCCCACACCTAACAAAACCACTGCAAAATCGCAGAAAAGCAAAATACGCAATTTCGATTATCAAAGAATCATCTAAATAGTCAAATTCCAGGTATTTCGATATAAAATCCAAAGTTCGTAACCGATTTTGATATGATTTAAATGGGACCAATCTGCAAGTATATCCTTTCAGATAAAACAAGATTTTTTCAAATCGGTTCATAATTGTCGGAGTTATGAAATAACAAACATAAAAAAAATTTAAAAAATACATACAACTGAATTGAGAACCTCCTCCTTTTTGGGAAGTCTGTTAAAAAGAAGTGATAATATAATAATAATAATACCAAGTATGATTTCTTTTTGTGTTTGCTAAAATATAAAATTTTTACTTACTTACTTTACTGATGGATGACTGACGGTCTGAGTGACTGACAGACAGACGCATAGCCGAAACTACTGGTCATAGAGCTGAAAATTGGCCTGTAGGTTCCTTGGGGAGTGTAGAGGAGCGGATTTCCCAAAATTCCTAAGGGAACGGGAAAAAAATTGGCCTGTAGGTTCCTTGGGGAGTGTAGAGGAGCGGATTTCCCAAAATTCCTAAGGGAACGGGAAAAAACGAGATGTCGCGGGCAAAAGATAAAATACAGAATCACTATATTTTGTATAGATTTTTGTTTTGACCTAATAAGTCTGACTTCTTTAGTAAATCCAAATATCTGTGATAAATTTATCATGAAAACAAATCACATTATTACCATAATGTCGTAATACGAAAAACAAAATCTTCATAATTGAATACTGTGATTTGATTGTTTGTTACCTAATTTTTATTTAAGAACAGTTAATTAATCCGAACACTTTTTTGGTTTCTAGTAGCGCAAACTTTGGAAAGTTACACAGTTGCTGAGTGGCTTGCAGCGAATGGATGCGGACTGCTCTAGACCGGTATGGTTGTCACTCTTTGGAGGAAGCTTCCGTTCAGCCACTGCTGACGGCAATTGGCTGTATGATGATCGTGATCAGTGACATAGGCGTTTGGTCTCGAGATGATGCACGATTTTGGTAGTATAGGTGAGATTTGGACATGGGACTAAAGCCCCGGGAAAAAGCTAGTTGCGTAATTACTGCAGAGTGACCTATTGGCTTTAATCTATCATCTAACCTATTTTGTACAAATGTTGAGTAAAGGCCTCCTTCTCCCGTTCCTACACAACTGTGTCTTTCTTTGACTACTTTGGGCCAAACTAAAGTTTTTTTTTTTATATATTGAGGGGTTTACTCTTGACTTTATTCTTGGTCAGAGATGGTAGAAACAAAGTCGAAGATGGAGCGAGCTTATCCAGAAGAAGCCTATTCACTGTTACTTTTAAGGTAAGAGGGTGGTATGAGTTCGATTTCCTTAAAATGTGTGTATCAAATTACGAATCAACCTGTGTACAAGACATGAGGCACGAACACAAGGTGAGTCACCAACCGCCGCCGTAACATAAATAGGGGTGCAGGTTATATGGCTTTCAAACTGACATTTTATTCGCTCAGTTCTGTTACAGGAAATAAGTAGAAAGACCTGAGTTTCTAACTTTTGTTGGGCTTTTATGTCAACGGTAATGGACATAGTTTTCTTTTATTTCACTTACGTAGATTGCTTCGTTCTCATAGAGATATATTTAAAGTAGATTGGCTCTGTTTTACTAGTGCTTATTTCTTTTTAAATTTATTTTTGTAGTAGACACCTGCTATTTTATCCGTCTATCTATGTTTTCCAAGCCAAAAATGATGATTGCTTGGATATGGTGACACTCAATTGTAATATAACATCTACATTTTATTAACTAAAATATTTAGAAAAAAAAAATTAACAAAACTTATTTCTGCTTTTCAAATGTACCTAATCAAAAACATTTTAGTTGAACTTAAAAAGTTTTCTGTATCACAATCTGGGACTCGTTTTGAACTTTTTAATGATCTGTATCTATGTTCCATTGTGTACATCCCCTAAAAATCAGTAATTCATAATTTACATGCAACAAAAACAAGTTCGTAATATATAAAATGTAAACTAGCATTAGTTATAATAAGAATAAAATCAAATAAATAACCGTCGTGATCTCGACTCACTGTAGTAAATGTTAACCCATTGAAATTGTCGATAAAATCAGAGCTCAGCAGTAGCAGCACAGCGGTACAGCAGCACCCTAACAACGTGTGAAATTGTTTATTTCCACTCGGATTTGGCGCGCCCTTTGTTGACGACGAATTTAAATGTAAAGAATTACGTCGACACCCCTAATCTTGATTAGAATGCGCTAACAAAGCGTTCCCTGTAATAGTAAGTGTTAATCTGATTTAATTCATTGTGTTTACCCAGCAGGAGAGACGCATGACATTTTTTTTTAATAAAGGGTCGAAGTTCCAAAAGGAGGAGCGTTATTGTGAGGTTAATAGCTTTTGACAGTGGACAATATGGCGGAGGTACAGTCTACAACACAGTTTATGTCCCTATTATTATTTTAATGAAAGCCCAAAGGATCTCTAATATTACCCGTAAACCGAACATCGAATGTAAAACACACATTTCCCCTCAACCGCAGAACAGAGCAATCGTAAAACGAACAAAAAATTTTGTAATATAAAGAAGGCATATTAACTGAATTTTACATTAGTCGCTGGTTAAAGCCAGGAATACCCAATTTTTCATCATTTTAAATCAATAATAAACAACTGCTTGTATTTGAACAATTTATTTTCAAAACATAATATCTAAAACTTCACTCGATCAAAGATAAATCCGGAGAGGTCTGAAGAATAAAAAAAATAGTCGAATTTAGTCAGCTGTTTTTATGTTTTTTTGATTGTTCTTTAAGTTTCTGAAAGTTTTACTTCCAAAAACCATATCTAAGAAAAGTTAATAGAATTTAGAAATGAATATTTTATTATTAATAGAATTAAACTATTATGTAAAGTGTAACCAGAAATTATTCTCTGGTTATATTTTACATAATACTTAAATTATATTACAGCGGCTAAATATGGAAGCGTTAGATAGATACCTACTTCGCTTGGTTTGCTTGGCCTTATACAGGGAAATTGAAAAAATACCCGAAACCTCTTAGGCAGTGAAAGTACACATGATTATAAGCAACTTTTGTTTTGGTAAAACTCCGAAATCTCGAAAAAAATATCAGCTGTTTCATACAAAATGCAGTATTTAGCCAATGAAAATGTATGAAACAGCTGATATTTTTTTCGAGATTTCGGAGTTTTACCATATGCTTATAATCATGTGTACTTTCACTGCCTAAGAGGTTTCGGGTATTTTTTCAATTTCCCTGTATATAAAGCCTTCGTTACCATATATTAAAAATGCATACTTTATTATTTTCTCGTTACTAATTAATTAAACGGTTCCTTCCATAAACAGTCGTTATAAGTCCGTTAGTGGAGTCAGGACTTGGTAAAAACAAATTGCCATAAAGCTTGTACATAATCTGAAAGGCAAATTATTATGAACGAGTGTCCGTCCAAATGAGTAGGATTAGCTTTGTAGCGAGAGTTCTCTTCTCATTAAAATATTTATGGCAGCCGCGTCGCAAAAATGGCCTTATTTTGTTAAGATATGCTGAAAGAGTTAGTCTACCCTTTTAGTAAAATAATCGTCAGTCTTTTGCTCAACTTTACCAATTAACAGTCACCCTGAGTCACTGAATATGAGAGCTTCTTAAAAACTGCTTCGATTTTATGCGGTTGGGTGTCTTTCTTGATCTATACACTATTAAGAAAGATACCGAAAATTGTAATGAATCTTGATTATATTCTAAACTCACCTTATATTGCGAACAGATCATTTAAATACCCCAAACTCCCAAACAAACCAAACCAAACCAAACAAACAAACAAACAACCATCCAAACTGGATAAATAGGTACAATATATCTGATAATTCGAGTCTTATCGAGAAACATGGAACGATGTTTGCAGTAATCCGGTAACATATATGGGCACCACGTTTGACAAATAATAACTTGAGAGCACACTAGCCTTCAATTAGCGGAATGAAACTACTTCCCATTCTCATGACCTAATGCCTCGGTCGTTTGTTACAACACCGAGTGTGGACTATTTTTTAGTCCGGAACCACACAAATATAATTCTCTCTTCCCTAATTAGTCTGTTTCAAACATTTTCTACTTGGCGCTATGCCGAAGGGACATGACGTGTTTTCTATTCTAGTTAGAATCGTTTGTGACAAGCTTTAGTTGTCCGCGTTCATAGCATAACGACTTAACTTTCTGGCGACAGTTTTGAAGAGTTGAAAATCTCCGTTTACTTTATAACTGTTGCAAAATCTTTGTCTAGTTGAGCGATGTTCCGTTGGACGATTCGAAAATGGTACATTCAGATCGACATAATACTCCTTATTTCCCCACGCCACGAAATGAAAATTGTTTTCTTAACGTAAAAACATGCAATATTCAACTTCTTTCTTATTCAGTGCGTCTTCTTGCATTACGTAGTCTCCAGTTGCAATATTAAATAGCAATTCATGTTTTATAAGTACAAATTGTTCGCTCGACATGCGGAATACTTCGGAAATATTAGCTTCAATGAGAAACACGGATACGCGCGCCGTATTTTTTCATTTCACATCATTTTTCTTACTGTCGCATTTTAATGTGTCTTTTTTGCCAAAAAGCACTTGTCGACAGCGTTTATTTATTCGATGTTTTTGTGTGTGCCCGGATTTTATTATAGGGTCAGCAAATATTCGTGTCGCACGCACTCCATCTGTTGTTTACGTACGCTTTTTCAGCGCTTTAATGGACACCGTTTTATCCCAATAAATTGACACAATAAAACTCTTACTCGGATTATGGTCCTTATTTGAAAAATCAGAATCGTAAAATCACTTATACCAACACAAAAATCGTAATTCAATTTGACGTTTTCGTCTCCACGAATTCTCGAGACAGAATAAGTGACGGTGAAAATGAAACGTAAGAATTTGAGAGAACTCTGCTACATTAAAGGGATAACTCCAAAGAAAATTTCAGCTCTCAAATATTGCTTTTCGAAAATTTTGAAGAAATTCTTTGATGGAAATCTTTCGAAGAGCTCCTGTCCCGAACTAGATGATAAGTTGACATTTTCGTACTATTCCTCGAACATAAAGTTTCAAATGGTATTTTAAAGTTGAATGTTTAGAATCGAGGTTTAAAGCTACTTTGAGGTAAACTTTCGGAAAATTTTAAAATCATTTCGTATTTTTCGTTTTATAAGTTTTGTGGGATAAACATTAAATTGGGTGTGGGTAGATAAAATTACTCGAACATAATGTACCCTAATTTTTTTTTACTTGCTTGCGCTCACTCAAAAATCGCCTACTACGGAGTAATACGGAATCGTGTAGATAAGTGGTTAATCGACATACTTTGATAAATTTATTTGCGTGTCGTTTTCGATTATTACTGTTAGTACTTTAAACACGCGAATTGTGAAGTGATTATCATTCGTATGACGACCAAATGGGTGTAACGTACCATTGAAGTACTGATGACCTGGTGAAGGTCGTGGAATTCAAGAACTGAATTTGAGAAGTACTGCTGGCTGATGGAAAAAAAACTTTAGGGAGGCCAGCTCACTTGTCGTTCACTCGACCACCTAAGTGAACACGGTGAGATGTCATCAGAATAGACCGGCTGGTTTGTATGGTTTGACACCTCGCTTGTCGTTCACTTCGACATGTTTACAGAATCACACTGCAGATCTTGATGATTTTTGGTGCAGAAGTTAAAAGACTACTTTTTGACGAAAACCTAGACCAACACGAGCGGAGTCGCGGGCAAAAGCTAATATATATAAAAAAAAAGACTTGCAATTAATTATGAGCTTGCCTTGTAAATTTAGAGGCTTATTTAATTCCAACCAGAATCCCGATATTATTGTTATAAACTTCGTAAACACGGACTTATAAATAATGCTCAATTAAAAAGAGAAAACGGCCGCGGATTTTCCGGCTTGTTAGCCTAATTTGTATCAGGAATCTGTTTCAGATTGCATTATTCTGTTTTCCATTTAATTAATTGGTAACGGCTTCCGTTCAGGACACAGAGAAGCTTTCTCATTCAAGGATTTCCAACTTAGATTTAATTACAAACGAAATAAAAATAAGCTTCTTAAAATTTTTGATAATTTGTTCTTTATTGATTTGGTCAAAGTTTTTTAAAATTATACTCAATACTCAATATCTTTATTGCATTCCACATGTATTCTTAGGTGGTAAAAACAAAATTGGTTCATGTGGACCCTGTCGGGCACAGCAAGATAAGTAGAAGAGAGGAAGCTTTTTTCTTTAAATTATGTAAAACACGGAGACTTGGGTAGTTTGCGGTACGTAATTATTATGATTTTATTAGTTTATCACTTAGATATTCGTTTACCGAGTAGTAGCTTTTATTTAGCATAAATTGTTTGAGTTTTCTTAAAAATATATTAATTTTCTCTTCTCTTTTTATTGAAGCGGGTAGTTTGTTATATAATTTAATAGACATTACATAGGGACTTTTAGAGTGCATTTTTAATCGAGAACTTGGTAAGTTTAGCCTAGATTGGTGTCTGAGTAGATAGCGTGTTTGGATGTCTCCACGTTTTGAATAAAATTCTTGGTGTTTCCGTACAAATTTGCATGTCTCTAAAATATATATGCAGGGAAGGGTTAAAATACCATGTTTTTTAAAGACAGGTTTGCAGCTGTCAGTTTGCTCAATATTTAGCAGAATTCTAACCAATTTCTTTTGGAGGGTGAAGAGTGTTTGTGCATCTGTGCTGTTATGTTCATCATCTGCCTAGCCTTTTCCCAACTGTATTGGGGTCGGCTTCCAGTCAAAACCGGATTTAGCTGAATACTAGTATTTTACGTAGAGCCGCTGCCTACCAGACCTCCACAACCCGTTAACTGGGTAACACGGTACTTCTTGGCAAGACTGGAGTCAGATTTACTGGCTACTGACAATCCGTAACGACTGCCATAGATCTACAAATGACAGCCGGGACCAATTACGGCTCAACGTGCTAACGTGGTATGTTAGGATGGTCACCCATCCACAGAGCAACCTTGGCAAGCGTTGCTTAACCTGGAAGATCGACCTATGAGGCTGTTAATGTTTAGCATGTTATGTTACGTTTAAAGCTTACATCAAGTGATATTGTGGCCGTGATAATTTCATAATATTATTATCCTATACTCTCGCCTGAATCAAGATATCCTAGTTCACAGAGACAGACACAGATTTAGTGGACATACTCGTAGATATAAGCAAAAATGTACCTGTTTACTATGTTACTTTAATAAAATGTGATGTCTTTGACTTTGAAACGTGAACCTACCATATTATTTTTTATTTATTAGGGTTCCGTAGCCAAATGGCAAAAACGGAACCCTTATAGATTCGTCATGTCTGTCTGTCTGTCCGTCCGTCCGTATGTCACAGCCACTTTTCTCCGAAACTATAAGAACTATGCTGTTGAAATTTGGTAAGTAGATGTATTCCGTGAACCGCATAAAGATTTTCACACAAAAATAGAAAAAAAAACTATAAATTTTAGGGGTCCCCATACTTAGAACTGAAACTCAATTTTTTTTTTATTGATCCCATACGTGTGGGGTATCTATGCATAGGTCTTCAAAAATGATATGGAGGTTTCTAATATAATTTTTTTCTAAACTGAAGATTTTGCGAGAGAGACCCTTCCAAAGTGGTAAAATGTGTGTCCCTGTAACTTCTATAACAGGAGAATGATAAAACTGAAAAAAATATACGATGAATATTACCATGTAAACTACCAGCGAAAATTGGTTTGAACGAGATCTAGTCAGTAGTTTTTTTTTAATATGTCATAAATCGTATAAAACAATAATGGTGCGGAACCCTTCGTGCGGGAGTCCGACTCGCACTTGGCCAGCTTTTTTTTATCTTCAGGCAGTCGTGTTCACTCATGATAGGTAACTCTTCGAGCCCACTGGTCAGTTTCGGGTTTCACACGCGTTAGTTCGTTCATTAGGAAGCGTACTAGTTTGGTCATCCATAAGGCGATTTCGTGACGTCACAGGAGCGATCGTCGTGTAACTAAACTTCTGAGAACTGAGCAACTTCGGAAGCCACTGCTAGAAGTAGGGATGTGTATGCCGTAGACTATACTTATTGTTGTTCATCCGAAACTTTTGCCGACACTTCTGTGCATACAGCTATATCTTTCCATACAGCCAGGCTTGTCAGTGAGTGTCACTATTTTATCATAGAAATTGACAGCTCGTGACAATTCTGTCTGTGGCTATGTTGGGTTCTCACCACTCCCGGAATTCGGGAGTGGTGAGAACACAAGAAACAAACAACCGTTACACACCCGATGTCGATGGCAAATTATGTTATGGCATATCATAATTATGGCATGTGATAATTAGGGCATGTGATAATTAGGGCTTACAATGATTATGACAAATGATGTTATGGTAAGTGACTTTATGGGAAACAATGATTCTGGCACGTGACTAATATGGCAAATGAGAGTAGGGCTAATGAGTATTATGTCGTATGATATTATGGCTGTTGACTATTATGGCAAATGATATTAGGGCAAATAAAATTCGGGTAAACGGCGGTATACCACTTTAACCATCTCCAATTCAAACCATTCCATCTATGTCTGAACTAAAATTCATCAAAATTCGTCCGGTTCGGCGATTTATGCCTAGAAGCGTAATAAACATACAAACATACTTTTTTTTTAGAATGGAAAAACATCGAAATACTCCTCCCGCTCTGGGTGGAGCAGAAAGGAGTGTCAGACTCTACCAAATGTCCTTTGAGTGCCGCGGTGACTCTTTCGAATAAATTCCGCAACTTAATGTACTTAATTTCTATACCATGTAGTTCAAACTTCAAAGGCCACTTGTATATATATTTTTTTTTGAAGTTATGGATTCGCTTTGAACATTGCGCCTCACATTACAACAAATTAGGTACTAGTTGAAGCCCGCGGCTTCACCTGCTTGCCAATTTATATTCTGAAACCTTCCTCGAGAACCACTCTATCCATTGGTAAAAACAACATGAAGGTCGTTCAGTAGTTTTTGAGTTTATTGCAAACAGACAGACCGACTGAGGAGCTCGTGGCTAAAGAATAACAGCCACACAGGTCGATCTTCAAGGTTAAGCAACGCTTGCCGAGGTTGGTCTGTGGATGGGTGACCATCTGAACATACCGAGTTTCCTCCGTGCCTCGGAAAGCACGTTAAGATGTTGGCCCCGGCTGTCATTTGGAGATCTTTGGCAGTCATTATGGATAGTCAGAAGCCAGAAAATCTGACACCAGTCCTTGTCAAAGGAGTACCGTGTTACCCAGTTAATGGGTTGTGGAAGTAGGCAGCCGCTCCACGTAAAATACTGATATTCAGCTGAATCCAGTTTGACTGGAAGCCGACCCCAATATAGATGGGAAAAGGCTAGGCAGATGTGAATTGTGCAAACAGACAGACAGACGCGGCGAAGGACTTTGAAATATGTAGTGATATTGATACACACGAGGATAGAGAAAGCTGGCCAGCTGGAAAATATTTTATAACTTTTTATCTAAATACCGAAGCTTCATTTGTGTCTTCTAATATTTTTCTTGTTCTATAATACAAATCGTGTATGTTGTAAGTCTGGTATCACGGATGTGAGACATGCCCGCTAAATCCAGTTAGTTTAAGTGGAGCTTCTAATCGAGTTTGCAAGTGGAACAGTCTCGACGCGTTAAATTGTACGTGTGCGGTAAATACATGTACGTTCGCGGGATAATCTCGTTGGTACACAACTGTTTAATGTTGGTCTTGTTAGAGAAATACAACTTTTCACTGGTTTTTAAACGCCCTCTGTTGTCTTTGCAGACTGCAATGATCGCAGTTGTGAGTAACTTTTAGAAACTGCAGTTTGTACGAGTTTTTTTGCAGCAATCAGAAGGCACCTACTTTTTATCTTTACACCACCCTGGGTTAACTGGTAGAGATTGCTTTTTTTTTGAGCAAAATATCAGCTGTTTCATACATTTTCATTGGCTAAATACTGCATTTTGTATGAAACAGCTGATATTTTTTTCGAGATTTCGGAGTTTTACCAAAACAAAAGTTGCTTATAATCATGTGTACTTTCACTGCCTAAGAGGTTTCGGGTATTTTTTCAATTTCCCTGTATATCATCACGCTAAGACCAATAGGAGCGGAGCAGTAATGAAAAATGTTACGCAGACGACGTTGCACGGGTCAGCTAGTCTATACTATAAGTATAATACTATAAAGCAGAAGAGTTTGTTTGTTTGGTTGAACGCGCTAATCTCAGGAACTACTGGTTCGATTTGAAAAATTATTTCAGTGTTAGATAGCCCATTTATCGAGAAAGGTTATAGGCTATATCATCACGCTAAGACAAGGAGCGGAGCAATAATGAAAAATGTGACGCAGACGAAGTTGCGCGGGTCAGCTAGTATGTATATAAAACCCTTCCGTAAATTACTGACAGAGCGACTTACAGAAAACGCGCAGCTGAAACTACTGCTCGTGGCGTGTAAGTTCCTTGAAGGGGAGCACTAAGAGAGGATTTCCCAAAATTCCTACGGGAACGGGAAAAAACGGGAAATGCGCGTACGAGGTCGCGGGCAAAAGCTAGTATTACGTAAAAGATAGACTACCGGGTTTTATTCATTTTTACTTAACTTCATACGTAAGTATACCTACTTCCAAGTTGGGTTTTTTTAATATTTTCCTGGAAAAATAACCCACTCAGTTTAAAACATGGCTCATGCATTAGCCGCTAACTGCGAGTAGTTTCTAAATTCAGTCCTCGTATAGTCGTTGGCTTAAAATTTAGCTTTTGCATAACACCTACCTACTTAGTTAATAAAAATATTCCGTCTGGTTTCTGGAGTGGGTTGAAATAATCCTTGTTAGAATTCTAAAAAAAGCGTGAGAGGATACATTTTAATGAGGATGGGTCGTAACCGTTACGTAACCTCCCTGTTTATTTTTACACATTACTGTGGTACGGTTATGTAGTATCATACAATACATATTTTGAGAATATTGCAAACAAGCTTTTGCTTGGGAGTTTGTCCGCGTGAAGGCAGAATTATCCGAAGGGAATACTAAAAATATCTTATGTCTTACTGTATTTTCATACAATTCATTCGGTCGTTGTGCCATTATTAATGAACAAACATATACAACTATTTATTAGTAGGACATGTCAGGAATGAGGTTTGCCTGTATGCTTATACAACGTGTAAAATAAACGAAATAACTATAAAGGAGTCATTGTACTCATCATTATAAACAAATTTCACTATTGGACTAACAATGAAATGGTGACAAAAAATTTGACAAAACGTACTGACCAGCCGATTTTTTTTTTTCGTGACGTCGAGTTTGTTCCCATAGTAAAAGTTATTCATAATGATGAGTAGGTATAGAAGGGGTTACTATACTCATCATTATGAACAACAGCTTTTAAAAGGTATTTTTTGCGTTTATTCTGTCACACGCTGTATACGAAACGTAAGACGAAACAACATTGACACTGTTCAATAGCATGCATGATTTACACGTATTGTTCAAATTACTAGGGTAACATAACATAGCAGTGCCTTCATGTCAAAATAAACAAGCGACATTTTATTACCCATCAGGTTTGTACCGCTACCGTCTGCAGATAAGTTATGGGGTACACGGGAGAATGACACCAAATAATATAAAAGACATTACAGAACATGTCCCTTGGGAATTCTTTTACAAAATAAGTGAATAATAAGTGGTGCTATATATTTTCTATGGGTGGAGTTGACAATCTTATTCAATTCTTTTTGTCAATGGTTTACAACAAACGGGAGGTACGCCCGGAAAACGGTCTTAAGCTTAACCTTTTGTCATTCTGAGGGCCAAATTCGCATCACGGTGGCGAACCTTACCGGAGATTAGCCAAATAAACAGGATATCTTATAGTACACAAGTGCGAGGTATTGGAGTGGTGTGTAGAGGAAAGGCAAACTATTGTGAGCAAAGTGTATTCTTAAATCTTTCGTTTTGAATTTCGTAATATTTACCAAAGGTATCTTCTTTTCCTTACGGTTGTTTGGAGACAAAGGAGGAAAGTTATTCTGCCTGTCCTATTTTTTAAACACCTGTATAATTAGGTATTTCTAAAAATCTCCTACATCTCCCTCTAATTTTACAAATAAAATCGTGGTGACGTTTGACTTTAGCTTACAAACTCGTTTTTAACGAGGCGGTTTCCTTATAGCACGAACATAAATAACATTATAAACCTCAGTTAATTGGCCGGTATTGGGGGAATTTTCACACTTTGTTAAGTTTTCCTCGTGGTTCGTAAAGTATGGTGGTTGCCACTTTCCTTCCAATAATTTTAATTAGAAAAAAATAATTAAAGTTAAGAAGATGGCACGTTATAAAAATAAATAACATAGCTTTATTATAGCATACCACAGAGTTTTTTTTTTCAGAATTATTATTTTTTTGCAAAGTCAAATGCTTAATATCGTTTTACCGTTTAACGTTTTAGATCTCTCGAATTTTGTATAAGGACGTAAATAATCCGTTCTTTTTTTTTTCAAATAAACAAACCAATAATGACATTTTTTCTCGGAAAATTTTATTTCTGCTTTAAATAAATTACAAACGTTCCACAAAATGACAACGTTTTCAAAACACCTACCTAAATATAAATAAGGTCTCACCTCATAGCACAAGAAAATTCACTTACATTATTTATATCATAGGTACGCTTACCTACGTGATTTCTGAGAAAAAATCTCGTTGGGTTCGAGTCCCCTGTACATACAAGAGTAGGGGGACCCGTTCCCGGACTCACCTGTCGCGAGCTCGTAAAATAAATCACTACGGAGTGCCCTTATATCACCAAACGTACACTATTGGCACAATTGAGGACGGAAATAAAGCCACAACCTAAATAGTCAGACTAAAAAAGCGTTATATTTTATTTTTAAGTTTTATCCTTAAAATAAAGTGTCTTAGTTTTTTGCAATAAGTGTAAGTAGTGAAATTGGTCCGCTAATAAGTCAGTTCAGGGACTTATAATGTTCATAAAGTGATATTAAAAAAAAAATTACATGCTTAGTTTATTATCAAATTCTTTATTCAAATGTATCGAGAATTGACGACACGGTTGGCGCAGTGGTTGAGCGATTGACTGCTGCGCAGCATGTCGCGGGTTCGATTCCCGCACGGAACAAATATTTGGGTGTTTTTTTTATTTATAATATGTATGTATTTACAAAAAAAAATGTATATAAGTAGTTTATCAGCCATCTCGTTACCATAACACAAGCATTAGGTTGCTTAGCTTGGGACTATAATATGCCGTTGTGTGAAATGTCCAAGGATATTAATTAATTTATTTATTGTTATTATTAATTTGAATTTAGAACCCGCTAATCAGTATTTGAACCAACTTCAGGCTCTAGACAAGTGACATTCTGTCAGCGGTAGCGTGACGAAGGCAATTGCCAACACTTCAAAAATGTATGAGATCGACAAACACTGTCAAAATGCCACTTGATTAATCCTTATATTTTGACATTTCGATAATCGCATTTGCTTATAGAATGGCGTTTTGTCTATATCTTAGAGCCTCTACATAATGGTTCTATTTTTTATTAACAAGCCTGATAGTGGCTTGTTAATAAAAAAACCGTATTACACAGCTAATGGGTTGTGGTCTGGTAGGCAGCCGCTCCACGTAAAATACTGGTATTCAGCTGAATCCGGTTTGACTGGAAGCCGACCCCAATATAGTTGGGAAAAGGCTAGGCAGATGATGAAGCCTGATAGTGGCTTCCTATTTTTGCAACAAGTGCAAATGGTCTCAATTTGTATGCAAATAATTAAAAACAAACACAAGCAACATGGAATACAAAAGTCTTCCTCTGCAGAAGCTGAGATGCTTATGAATGGCATCCGCTACTATTCATCGGCCGATCTCCAAAATAGAGTCGTTGTGCCATCCGCCGTGGTGACGTCATTGTTCGTCACTGCCTCGAAGTTTGCGCCGGGAAGATAAACAGTTTTCCCGCTATCTATGCGTCGACAGCACCTCATTTGTCTTGCCCAGTGCAGGTGAGATTGACGTTTAGCGAACCTGGTTATACAGTTCCCCGGTTACCCTATAACCCACTTGTGGGTTATTGCTTTCTAACTTTATTTTATTATAGAAGGACAGGAAGACGGAAGGAAACGTAAACGTAAAAGTTAATGTTTGGTTTTTGGGCTGTACGAGTATCATTTTCACCGTTCAACCTCAAATGTCAGGCCTATCGGATGTAAAGATATCGATAGGGTTGTTAGTTGTACGTGCCAATCGTTCAAGTTGCGCTGAATCAGCCCATAAAACAGGCGCTGCCTGGCGCCGTAGAGCAAATATCTAGAAATCATTCAAACAACCAACGCCGGGCGAGCGCACATATAGTTTTATTTTATTATACGTTAGTGCCAATAAATTTGGGGCGGAGGGTTAAGTGTTGTGTCAGAATGGGTAAGGCGTCAAATCAGTCATTTTGATGTTTATTGGGAAATACATGTTGTTTTCAGGCGTTTTCCGCAGCCTGTGCGAAGTATGTTTTGGTAATTTTCATTTCAGCAACGTCATTTATTCAAAAGATTAACGTTTAGTGTAAAATTCATGACAAAGAGACTGAAAAAATGTAAAAATATACCTACCGTTAGAAAAACCATTGAAAAAACTGTGCTAGGTACTGGTCGAAGAAAGCTGTGGCATGTAAGTTGCTTGCGGAGTTTAGGGAAAGTACTAAGAGAGGATTTACCGATTTTTTTACTGGATATGCGCGTACAGTTGCGGACAAAATCTAGTATAAAATATTGCGAGAAGATCGATATTCTCGATCCTAAATCGTTGTCAACTCAGACATGAGTATTATACGGGATATTTTACGATCCTAACATGTCCAGAGATAGGTATCAAAGGAGACGTAAAGTGGATTGAAATCACCCATAAAAAGTCACTTATTTTTATGACGAGCTCGTTCTTCCTGTACTAGATAGTCAGCACGAATCTAAACGACCCTAACTGGTGTTAAACGATCAGAAAATTGCGTTTAAAACACTATAAAACATTGAGATTGAGATTACATCTCGCTCTATGTGTTTGATATACAGGCAAACATTTTTTTTTCCACTGCACTGTCAATATTTATTTCTAATGTGTGCATTACCTAAGTTGTAACTTTTTAAGCTTTTGGCGAGTGTGAACAGTAATTGTGCACTCAGCAAACTCAAAACATTATTTTAAAGTAGTTGCAAGTTAGCTGCCAGCATACCAAATAGTTTTGTTGACTGTACCTATCTAACCTATGGTAGGCGCCAGATAAATATGCCGTAAAGTACATTGACTTTTCCTTTAGATCTATTGTAGATACCCAAACAATAAATTGTTTTCATTACCTAAGGGCGTAAAGGATCACGATATAAGGACATTTTTATGCTTTAATTTATGTTTTTGATGTTAAGAAAGTCAAGAAATGCATGCGGGTCAATGACCGTCATTGCACATTTATCTGGTGTCTACCATACATAGGATTGCGATTATTCTGCTAGGCTAAAATTAAACGAAACCGATCCCTACATGAGATGCACAAAGAAAGCCCAAATGTCTTTCTTTGTGCATCTCATGTAGGGATCGGTTAGACTATCAACAAATGTGTTTGATAGGGTTATGTGATAACATCTGAAGGAAAATTCGCGTCGGGATATCTTGCACCAAATCGAAGAAACAGAGTATGTTACAAGTTTAAGACGGTAGTTTGCGACCATTTTTTTTACTTTCGGTGTTTTTAATACATTGTAGCTAGAAAGTATCAAAACAACACTGCCTTGTAATTTTGCCGGTCGAAACCATGTAATCAAGATGGAATGACAGTTCACTTCGTGTTCACTTCACCCAAGCCTTCACTTCAAGACGAATCACCCTGCTGTCATACTTAATCTAAACTATTCAAAAAAATTACTTTCATGCAAAAATAGCAGAATCACAATCTTGCTTCAGCGATAAATATGAAAATTAAATTTGACAGTGTTGTGTGGTTATGATTCTAGTATAATTCTACTAATTTGGTCTTTTTAGACCCGCTGCATAAAAACTTCTTGATCTAATCAATGAATTGTCAATGAAATGAATCAATTTGAGTTCCGGCCAAATTGCTTACCAGTGTTCTACATAAAGATGAGCAGAACAGTTCGATCTGAAGGTGATCCATTTTGCCTACAAGCTCTGTATATATTTACCAACGCTACAGCACTACTATTTGCTATCGTAACTCGCTTAATTTCCGCCGCGGTCGGCTAGATTGTTGCCTGATCGTCGAACTGAAAATCAATCTTCCTGAATTTCTTCTCGAATTTTCCGCTATATTTCTATTCCTACTAAAAAGCCCAGCTTAAAAAAACCGGCCTAGTGCGAGTCGGACTCGCGCACCGAGGGTTCCGTACAAAACTGTAGGTAATATAATATAAGCAAAAGCTGCGATTTACGATTTATGACGTATTAAAAAAAAACTACTAACTAGATCTCGTTCAAACCAATTTTCGCTGGTAGTTTACATGGTAATATACATCATATATTTTTTTCAGTTTTATCATTCTCTTATTTTAGAAGTTAAGGGGGGGGGGACACATTTTACCACTTTGGAAGTGTCTCTCGCGCAAATTATTCAGTTTAGAAAAAAAAATGATAATAGCAACTTCAACATAATTTTTGAAGACCTGTCCCTAGATACCCCACACGTATGGGTTTGATGAAAAAAAAATATTTGAGTTTCAGAAAGTATGGGAAAGTACCCCCAAAATTTATTGTTTTTTTTTCTATTTTTGTGTAAAAATCTTAATGCGGTTCACAGAATGCATCTACTTACCAAGTTTCAACAGCATAGCTCTTATAGTTTCGGAGAAAAGTGGCTGTGACATACATACGGACGGACGGACAGACAGACAGACAGACATGACGAATCTATAAGGGTTCCGTTTTTGCCATTTGGCTACGGAACCCTAAAAAGCCTTCTCTAAGCTAGACACTTGGCCAAGCTAGGTTATATGATTACGTACCTAATTTAAATAAGAGAGTTTATAACAAGATCCCGATCGACCGCTATATCAAGCGCCATAAGTGAAGGTGGCTTAGTCACACGCTCCGGGGGGATCCCAATCACATTCCCAAACAGGCCATGGACTGGAATCGTCAAAAAAAAGGAAGCGTAGCCGTCTCCGACAAACCTGGCAACGCACCGTCTCGGCAGAAGCTACGAACACCTGAATGACGTGGAGCGAGGTGAAGCGTGGAGCTCAAGACCTTTCACAGTTAAAGACTTCTGCGGACGCCCTCTGTCCCAGTTAGGACAGTTAGACATACGATCTTATCTAGTAAGTTATAACATCAATAGAGAAAATGAAACGAATATTCCGAAATCAAAACCAAAGCATTCATTATTTCAAGAAAACCATTTACAAGCTCTTTTGAATGGTCTAGGAGTCGTTAAGTCAGAAAGATGAAGCTAATTGCACATTCCAAAGCGTAGATCTTAATAGAAAAGAATGTGCAAGAGTTTCTACTTAGTTATAATTATTTATGTCTTGCAAATATCCTGGTTCCATCGTTCAGTTAGACTGCGATTCGACTAGAAATGTGTTTTTAAGAACCAAAAGAATCGCTTGCATTGTGCAAAGCTAGGTAAATGAAGCCTTACCGAGTTACAAATAAAATCTGTATAAAGAGTATAGTTTTTAAGAAATAAACCCAATGATAATAAAACAGTTACGAATATAGTGCCGTTGCCCGTTCAATAAGCAAAATTGTGGCATTTTTTAGTCCCAGTTCAAATTATGCAAGAGCCTTCCCATACAGTGAAATCGAGTATTTTTCCTTTGAATCTCATCAAGTGGGATTGCGAGAAACTTTGCCAACTCTTCACAAATTATGACCCCTAACTTTACAATCAAAGGAATGGGAATAAATTACGGATACCCTTAATTTTGTTAGAAATACTTAATGTTCAAAGATAATAATTACAGGGTATCCCATTTGGGGTGGTTTGTGATAGCTTTAGAAAATAATTGAATTAGATAAGCTATGCAAATTAGTTTGGATAGCCGGCCCCTGAAGATTAGGCTAAAGTGATGATGGTGAGTGTAGGGTATTGGTAATACAATGCCCGTATTCCGAACCAGGGTGGGAAGTCTCGTAGTAATTACCGATCGCCTACCGAACGAATTTGGTCGTTAAGTACACAGTCAATCTCGATTGCAATTCACGGTTCAGAGTGCCAATTCTACAAAATTTTTAACAACCTTCGCATTCGCATGTTAATCGCAAACTGTCAAAAACTACTTAATTTTTATAAATTTTTGACAGATTGCGATTGAGATGCGAATGCGATGCGAATGTGAAAATTAGTAGAATTGGCACTCTGATAATTTATTATGGTAGTGTATTGTTCTTTTTTATTTGGGTTCCGTACCCAAAGGGTAAAAACGGGACCCTATTACTAAGAATTCGCTGTCTGTCCATCTGTCTGTCTGTCTGCTGTCACCAGGCTGTATCTCAAAAACCGCGATAGCTAGACAATTGAAATTTTCACAGATGATGTATTTCTGTTGCCGCTATCACAACAAATACTAAAAAAACAGAATAAAATAATTATTTTAGGGGGCTCCCATACAACAAACTTGATTTTTTCCCGTTTTTATAGACAATGGTACGGAACCCTTAGTACGCGAGTCCGACTCGCACTTGACCGCTGGTATTCACCTGCTTTATGCCACTCCTTGGCAAAAGCGTCTGTCAACTCCTTCCAGCTAGATATAGGGTTTATCCGAAAACTATAGAAACAATCCTTGTGGTGCAAACGCGGAACAAATCTCATTCGAAATTTGTAATAGGTATGCTATCATACCTGACAAGGTATAACAGCCCACTAGCCAACATGTATTTTAAGCAAATCATCCTTATTTAAAAACTAGCACTTCGCCCGCAACTTCGTCCGCGCTGCAATTTTTTTAAGGATCTCTAATTTTTCCATGTGATAAATAGGTCTGCTTGCAATTCGTTTCCAATTCAGTTTTGGTTATGATCTAGTTTCGATTCACCTGTAAGGAATTTGGTATCGCGCTAAAGTTTAAACTTCAACCAAAGTTGCATTGTCAAAATTTTACAAATATTTTCGTATTTTCGTTCAAAATTATAGCCTAGGTTACTCAAGGACAATATAGCATTCTAAAAGTGAAAGATTTTTTGAAATTTTTCCAGGCGTTTTTAACCGTAACAAACAAACAACCAAACATCAAACAAATCTTTCCTCTTTTTTTATAATATTTAGTCTAGATTTCTATAGTAACTAATTTTACAGAACATCTAGTCATGCGGTAATCCTCAAGAAGCATAGTTCCCCTAGACCGCTTACACGACATACAACAAAGTTCGCCGCCGCAACGATTCGCGAACTACCGCATAGATTTTCAAACGTTCCACAACTTCTTCGAATGTTTTTCAGAAAGTTCGTAAAGCAGTTTACAAGTTACAAGAGTGTTTTAATTATATTCAATGCGTTCGCCATTGCAGTTCCAGCGCTAGAAATGTTCTTTTTTATTGCAGCTTTAGCGGATTCTTTGGCCGTTTGTTGAATTATTTAGATTGAATTCATTATTCCACCATAACGAATTATAACTTTATTCTCTGACTGGTTAGGATGGTGTAAGTACTGTGACCAGCAGAAATATTTGACAGTTAAAAATAAAGCTTAAATATTAGTACTAGTATATTTATGATATACTAGCTAATACCCGCGGCTTCGCTCGCTTGACAAATCATATACTAAAATCTTCCTAGAGAACCACTCTATCCATTGGTGAAAGAGCATGAAAATCGTTGCAGAAAATCGTTGCAGAAAATCGTTGCAGAAAATCGTTGCAGAAGCTTTTAAGTTTATGGCGAAGAGACAGACAGACAGACGCGGCGGAGGACTTTGTTTTATAATAATACTAGCTGAACCGCGCAACTTCGTCTGCGTCACATTTTCCATTATTGCTCAGCTCCTATTTGTCTTAGCGTGATGATATATAGCCTATAACCTCGATAAATGGGCTATCTAACACTGAAAGAATTTTTCAAATCGGATCAGTAGTTCTTGAGATTAGCGCTTTCAACCAAACAAACAAGCAAACAAACAGACTCTTCTGCTTTATAATATTAGTATAGATTAAAAATACAGCTTAAATATTAGTACTTATATTATGATATACTAGCTGCTGCCCGCGGCTTCGCCCGCTTGACAAATTATATACTAAAACCTTCCTAGAGAATCATTGGTGAAAACAGCATGAAAATCGTTGCAGTAGTTTTTGAGTTTATCGCGAACAAACAGACACAGACAGACAGACGCGGCGGAGGACTTTGTTTTATAATATGTAGTTACAGCTAACCGTGACTTTGTACGTGCATGGCTAGATTCCATCATCCACAAATTGCAAAACTATTTAGTCCGTCAGTTAGTTGAAAAATAATGGACATGTATTTTTTGTTTTTGTAAATCAATGAATATTGACAAAGATAAAACGCATCAAAACTCGGGAGTGGTGGCTCGTGACGTCACGACTCACTAAAAATTATGCGAAGGTGTGACGTATTGAGAATTTTAAAAGCGTCGTAACTTCGTCAATTTTTGTTCCCGTAACAAAAGAAAAAACACGGGTCAAATATTTTTTGATAATCTAACAGACGGACTAATTAGATTTTTTCAGGTCACAAGCCTATTGGGGGAAATCCTCTCTTAATGCTCCCTCCCCTACACACCACAAGGATCCTACATGTCATTCAGTTTTCTACGACCAGTAGTTTCGTATGTGCATTGTCTTTCAGTCACTCAGTACCGCAAAAATTTATCAGATAAATTATTGAAAATATAAATATTATTATTATTCATTTATTCATAAGACAACTTTTGGTCCACAGTAGCTGTTAGTAATACTTAATACTATGTTATTAGTAAATATATAATTTTAGAATACAATATGAAGGCCCCTTATATTTGTTTTTTTTTTTCTATGGTTATGGGCCGTAGTTTTTCGTAAGCAAACTATTATTTTGAACCTTTTTTGATTTATGGTTTTTCTCCGCAAGATTGATATTTTATACAAGTTACTGTAGATACTTAAAGTACACTCTTCCGCCACTTAGGTACATATGTGTAAATTGCGAGTGAGAGTGGGTCTATGGTGGAGAAGTCTATGGTTTAAGTAACTTGAACTTGGCTAAAGAAATAGTTTAACTACTATAAAATGGAACTAAACTTGAACCACATTTAAAAATAGAAGATATGAACTGCAGTTAAAGTTCAGCTTAACTGTTGTTTAAACCGAAGTCCCATTTCGTTACTAAAGAGGTTCAACAAAGATTGAGTCTTAGAATATTCATAAAGTACTTGTTTTTTTTTGTCGTATTTAAAATTCACAAGCTCACGTTTGACCACTATCTCACTTGATGGTAAGCAATGATTTGATCGACGGTTGAGTACGCTGATTGGTACGCTGCCTAAAAGTAACCTATATCACACGCAATAACCCAAGGTTTACCTATCAGCAGTATATTCCACCACACCATCGAAGCGCTGTGAAACAAGTATGAAATAAAGCAGTAACCGTTAACATTTTAATATGCAAACAGATCCAACCACAAACAACACCAAATCTCTTCAACAACGTACAGATTTACCGTCATCACTGGAAATAAAGAAGTTGTGTTAATACGCCAATACGAAGTTCGGCGCCAGTTTGTCGCGACGCACGCCGAGATTCCCTTCTAGTCTAGTTGGCGCCACCCGAAGATGGCACTACCACTATAAACATCTGCAAGTCTGCTACACGTCAACAAGGGGTCACTAAACCCCTCTGACCTCAGAATTGGCGCACAGATTATGTAACTAAAGGATGTATTTAGACTTTGTAGCATCGTACAATATATTTTTACAAGCTTTTTATTAACTTGCAATGTATGTACGTTTATACGGGTTTCCACCCGTTTCAGATAAATGATTAATCTTGCAACTGAAATTTTAAATCAGCTATCTTTAACCAATTGAGCTGAAATTAGGTATACAATACACACTTATTTTGGATGATAATGCAAGCTTAGCTGTGTGACGTCATTCTAATTCCAATATGGCGGATCATCTAATATAACAGACTCTAGTTATTTTTTCTGCATTTCCACAATTTGGGTATCAAATGAAAGGGCTTGCTGAGGAGAACATGATAACTATTACAGCGTAAAATTGGGGGGACCATTTAATAAGTATAACAGCTTGTTTTTAAAAGGTTTTGTTTACTATTAATTTATTACTGTAGTCATTTCATTGCGAAGTAAAGCATCTTGCTCGCTGTTTTCCTGCAAGAAGTCAAAACAAGTAGAGCAACTAATCAGTTCTTGTTATTTAGACTTTTCTCTATCTATTCCAGGGAATGTTTCTATTATAAAGCAATTATAATACGTTATTTCGTGATAACTTAACGCAATCTGTAGGTTGACTTTGGGTCAAGTAATAATTAAGTTAATTTTCATAAATTACTTACGTAAATCGGCCATCCCTTGCTTAGTAAGCTGATAAAAGGGTAATGTCATTTGCCTCTTAACATTGTCTAAATAATAGGTTTACAGACAACCCTTAAATTGGGTCGTGGCTATTTTTAGCTTATTTTTAAATATGTACTAAAATTAGCAAAAACTAGGAATATACAGTCTGAAAATTACAAAATTCTCTGCGACAAATATTAATGTTATTGTATCATGAAGAAACAACTTATAAAGTTTTTACTGGCTTTTGAGAGTAACTCCAGCTATCGTAGACGTACAATAAGTTCTTTTTCAATTTGTCAAGCTTCTTCTCGACTTGTGCTACAAACAACGTCCAGCGTTGGCACGAGGTGCAGACTACTTTACAAGTCTTCAATTTAATCCAGCAGAGTTTTGAAAAACGAATTGTCAACTTTGATGACAGATAAACGAGATTATAGTGTCGACTAATCCAGATTAATTTAAATAGATATTATCTAAAATATAAAAATGTCCTCCAAAACGGCATGACCGATTTTTATGAAATTTTTTAGTGTATATTTGATAGGTCTGAGAATAGATCGTAGGCTATTTTGTTATATGGCAAAACAACGGTTGCCGAGTCAGCTAGGAAACATATATTTTTGTCCATAAATGGCTAAAAGATTCAAGCAAACAAACTTTAAAAAAAAATTAAGACGTCATGGCAAAAGAGTCCTAGAAACCAGGTCATAAAATTAATTATAAAAAAGTACCTTCTGGAAAATATGCACCTAAATAGACTATTTTCCACCATCAATAAATCCCCATTCTATTTAGTGTGTTAGTTAGAGTATTGAAAATAATGGACACGTTTTTGTAAATCAATGAAGGGGGCTCGTGACGTCAGAACGCACTAAATAATATACCACGGTGTGACGTATTGAGAATTTCAAAAGCGTCGTATCTTAGTCAATTTCGGTTTACGTAACAAAAGAAAAAAGACGGATCAATTATTTTTTGATAATCTAACTGACGGACTAATTAGAGAATCAGTGGACAAGCCTATTGCACACACGTACTAATACGATAGCTTTGGTCTTTTAAAAGCTCTAGTTAGTAGGTGTTAGTCATAGGTACTTTAGCAAAAGAAGTTCCCCTACCCAACTACTAAAATGACCGCAATAGATTTCGTTGAATTGTCAAAAGGATTTCTCCTTACCGTGCACTAAGACCCGTCAGTAGAGCGATTAATCCTAGCCTTTCAAAAGACGGGATTTCCCATTATAGAGATTGTACCCACCACAAAATCGCAGTCCAACCATTCATTCCTCTCAAAACGAGTGCTGACAAGAAAGTTTTTGATTTTCGAATCAAACCGAAAAGATATAAGCGAATGTTTGACATTCTCTTTTTTGTTCAAACAATAATATTCTGGGGAACAAATCGACGTGAACAAATTTGCTTAATCCCTCCCCTAAAGGTACCTTATTTATTCAATTAATGTGGGACTCCAAGGCAAACATTCTGGAAAAGATTCAGTCCTTTTTAATGTGCCTATCTAAATAATAATTTATTATATGAAGTAACTTTACATACAGAGCGGAGTCGTCAAACATTAGCACTTCCTATGGATTTTTAGATTGCTGGAGAGATTTTCCCAAGAGATATTCTACTCTCTTGGAAATAAATTTTTAACTTCAACTGTCAGACACTTCCTAAGACTTCTTGATTATATTTTATTTATAAAAGTTAAAACTATGTCATAGTTACATTAGTCAGAAAATTAATTTATTCTTTCGTAACCACCCAGTGCTCATTGTAGGTCTCCTAGAACCATTTTGACACCAGAATACTTAAAAAGAACAGGCCAAGTGCGAGTCAGACGCTCACACAAAAGGTTCCGTACCATAAGCCGAAAAAAAAAAAACACATTTCTTGTATGATAACTGTCTAAATGTTCCGGTTCTTGAGATACAGACGTTGACAGACGGACGGACGGATAATGGAGGCTTTGTAATAGGGTTCCGTTGGTTACCCTTCATGTACTGAATCCTAAAAAATAAAATTGTAGTAGCCTTAAAACTGAAACATTTTCGCAATAAAATATTTCAATTTCAAGTACAGAATACGCCCACTGGGCCTTTATACCGGTAAGGACTTTCCAACAGAAAAATACTGACTTTGAATATATGCGAAAAATGCTCTCACATATTCACAAGTAGGTACTTGTGCACGGTGAAGTAGATAAGACTATTGTTATTAATATTAATAGAGCCTTTTCTATTTAAAGAGCTCCTTCAATATTTTCCTGTTTGTGTTGTTCACTCAAAGGATGTCTTAAAATAAACTGTTAATAAAATGTACAAGACAGCAAACTGGACGTTCGTTATGTAATGAAAATGGTCTAATGTTTTTTATTTAAAAATTTCATAAAATTGGGGATGGACATGTTGTTCTAGTTGTTTTCTTATTCTTAAAGATACTGTAGTAACATAGATTATGGTATTATTGTAGAAAAACACAATTTATTGAAACGCTAGACTCTATTTGTAGACGATGATACTATTTATTTCTGAGAATTAGTTTTAACAAAATAATAATAGGTATATACTTTTACATGTGAAATATTTAAAAACACATGAACATCTCTTTGTTGTTATCTCCGTCTGTTATAATAAATAACTACATAAAAAAGCTCTTCATACAGTTATGACAGAGACGAGACGACGGCTGAATACCTAACCCTAAAAATGAAAATCACAGTATCAAAGTACCTACCCACCCATTTCTAATACATCAAAACTCAAAACATCACCATATGACAAAGCAAACTAGACGAGCACACAGATGCTAAAAGCATTCAATTTCTGTATTTAATAAATCTAATCTTAATTGGCATTTGTACTCTACAGAACCAAATGGGGCTTTCTAATATTATAATCTCTGTCAATAAGCCGTCAATGTGCCATATGCCTCGAATTACAACGCCGCATGCATTCCGGAGTTCTCGGACAGTATGTTCGTTTGTAAAGCTACACCCGCTCACCCGGTCATGGCGGGTAATAGCCAGCTACTGATTAAATCTGCATGAAAAATCGAGCTTTGTCCGATACCCGTCTGGCTAACGGCCGCCTGCATCCGGGCTGAATGAAACATAAGTATGCTGATTCCGCCACCATCGATATGTCGCTCCTCTTCTGTTTGTTTCAATGTATGTGTTCTATTTTTTTATTTCCTGGATTTTTCCCTCAGAGAATAGCTACTTGTGTGTTACTTGAAATATAAGTCGTGTGTGTTGTAAAGTAAGAGTAGAATAAAAATCGGTGGTCATAATCTACATTTTTTATTTCAGAAACACAGGCCAGAAAATTAGCCATTCATTTCTATTCGATTTTCAACATTATCAAGCTCCTAACAAATATAAATTAAGTTTCACATTCAATCTAACAACTTATAAATCGAACTTACCAGACAACATACAATAAATAGATACAACAGTACAATATTTTACAATAATTAACCTTAATCTACGTCTGGGAGCCCGAGGCCTAAAAAATATATTTTCCTAACTAAATTATAGCGGTCCTCGAAAATACGTTCTATTATACTAAAAACTGTACTTGAAAACTGTCGCATGTGTAACGAGGTCTCGAAAACTATACAAAAGAGGAACAAGCATCAAGTGTTTAAACGAGAGACATTGGGGGATGTGTGAACAATGGGACCCGCATTCTGGTGACGCGAGATTTCGTGTCTCCCACTGTTCTAACTCCTACAAAGTTATGATACCCTAGTCATTTTCTCCGCCCACGTTAACTGTTGTTATAACAAAATCTGAATATAAATCACCATGCAAAATGGATAAACATACAACTTTATCCACAGTTTTGCTTTGTAATTAAAAAATACACGATAATGTTTGCTGTAATTTTTTTAGTTTTTTTTTAAATAACGTTGTCCAGTGCGACTTTTTGTGCGGATTATAGTATCCGAATTTTGACAACACTTACCGAGTCGATGAATATTTGATACAGCATACGTTACCAAACTTCAGACACGGTATAAATGGACGTAAATAAAAGCTCTTTACAAACAATATAGCAGACGTAGAATATTGATAGGTGTAGCGTGACTGTGTAGTATTCGCGACGCTCTCCAACTCTCCTTTTAGTCATGTGTATTGGATTTGAATTTACGATCAGCTTGCTACTAAAAGCTTCATTTAGTTTTCATGGTATCTTATCAGATGTATCCCTAGGCTATTATTATTTATGGCCTCAAAGTTCAATGTTTAATAAAGACTGGTTTGACCCTGCAACTGCTTGCTGCGCTCGAATTCTTAGTTCGTTATGCTTCGTTCTCATTTTATTGTCAAAGAGCTTTTGAGGAGTTGTCTTATTTGAACAAATAACAATATTATTCATGCTAATTTTGTGAACCGAGCTGAATTCAACTGAAAATCAAATACCTAATGGAAATATTAACATTAAAATGTAAGACATAATTTGATACAATATAAAATTCCTCGAAAGTCAAACAAGATGTAAAGCTATTTTCAGATGGGCGACCGAAAACATGATTAAAAAATCATATTCAACAAGAAAATTCTGAAGTTTAACGGATTACATTGAAGCTATTTAATTTATTAGAGACTTTGGAGAAAGCTTTGTGTAGGTACTTTAAATGATTAATAAGGTTGTTGCCAAGTTCAAAGCAGGGGCGAGGTTAGTTTTAACAATCACAGAACAGATTAAGGTGTCTGAACCCTGCCCGAAATTATACATTAACTGTGATCCCACAAAAATGTTGAAATATTCTTAATTACCACCGTGACTGTGGCTTGGCCTCATTTGGCGCAAAAAAACGTTAAGAGATGAAATTAAATACATTTAAACGAATTTTGCATAAACGAAGCATTTGCATAACATTTCTAAGATCCTATAAAAAGTAAGCATCTATTTGGTCTAAGCTCAAAATCTGAATAATATCAAGCACCGTTGACTGTAACTTAGAAGAGATCCTCAATTACTAATTCTATTAGGTAGAGCGAATGTTTGGAGCAAATTATTTTTAAAATGCTCTCCAAGCAAGCCCGAGCTCCTTTGCTGCAAGCTCTTTTATTATATTAAAGCGGCAATCTGATCCAGGCTATCCGATTATTACTAGGAGACTATAAGTGGTATGGATATAAGACCACCGAGCGAGAATTTCCTGCGTTACAGGCAGCAGGGTACTTTTTGATTTGCCGCTGACTAAGCGGCGCCGTGCGCTCGCTTGCATTCAATATGAGCCAGGACAATACAGCTTTGTTAAAGATTTTGATAACAAAGCTGGTTGGGTTGCAACAACTAGTAGCTACATAAATAAAATGAAAATTACATACAAAAGTGTAGTAGTAGTTGAAGTGAACTGTGAAATTTTTAACCTCTTTCAGTTAAGTATTCAATTCCTGCTTGTAATACATTGCAATTTATTAAAAAGATCTGCTATTTAAAACTTTAAAGATCACGTTACTGTTTTTGTTCTTTTAATCGAATAAGGCAGAGTAACAGAGCCTGTTTTCAATAAAGCGCATCGTACACTGTGAAAGGCTAAGTATGCATTTTCATCCGACTGATATTGATGAGCTTTAAAAGATTCTACCTAGTTACCTTTGTTATTCTCTGGCAAGCTACCCTGAAACCCGATGAAAAGCAGACTCAAATTCCGATCAGACGTTTTAAAACTTTACGCTGCAAGCTATAAAGCCGGAAGTGGAATTTTCAATCACTTTAGGATTGTTTTCAACAAAATTTGTTCATCAATTTACAAAATGCTCCTCGTGCAAAAATAAATTTCCAACATTGTCATTATATCTATCAGAACTGTCTTAAGTTTCGTGAGTGATATGTTTGTGAACATTTTATTGATCGCTTGATGGCAGCGCGTCCATTTATTTACAACTGGACCCGAATAAATCAGACTCAGAGGAGTTGGAAAACTGCGATCATTCATTTTGAGCTTGTAATATTTATTCTATGACAGGTATTCGGGTAGCTCGATCCAAAGTTTGAAAGTATGTAAATTATTCAATGGAAATTGTTTTAATTTGATCCAACTGTTGTTATTATGACGAGCGCCATTTCCTGTTCGGCAGCGAGTACCTTGGACTACGTAATGTAATCATTAGTATCTCGTTGCGTTTAAATTTAAATTCTCGTGAGCGCCTCTGCATGTAGCATGTAGGATCAATGTCCCCGGCACACTCAAAAGACTGGGTCTCCTTACATTAGACGAGCGATCCGAGCAAATGAGAGGGTCTATTGTTTATCTTGCACTGTAAGGTAAATACAAACATCAGCTATATTATTATCGATGCTAATTACCGTAAACAAACAAGGAAACTGTTGATTAAGTACGTTAACGCTCGTACAATTTCAACAAATTGTTTATCAGTACACTGGTGTTCAAACCGACTAATTGTTAACGCTCACTGCTTTGTTTACGCTGTTGCCATTGCATTTACATGAATGAGAAGCGCCGTAATATTGTACTCCGTTAAACGGGATGCCTTCTACATCATCATCTTCCTAGCCTTTTCCCAACTATATTGGGGTCGGCTTCCAGTGAAACCGAATTCAGCTGAATACCAGTGTTTTACGTGGAGCGGCTGCCTACCAAACCTCCACAGCCCATTAACTGGGTAACACGGTACTTTTTGGTAAGACTGGAGTCAGATTTACTAGCTTCTGACAATCCGTAACGACTGCCAAAGATCTACAAATGACAGCCGGGACCATCAGCTTAACGTGCTTAACCATGAAGATCGACCCATGAGGCTATTATTGAGCTCCTCGGGTTACCTTCAACAAAGAAAATTATATTATTAAATGTCTAAAGGCCGCCGTTTAGTAGATATTCTTGACACGCCGCTTTGAGATTTGTATTATAGACCGAGTACGGTGAATAACTTCGAGGGAACAAAGCGCTCTCTATAAGCAAGTATTCAATGAATGGCTTAATAAATGAGAGTGTTTTGAACGTTGGTAAACTCTCTCATGTATTGGGCGTGAATTATTTGCTATATTTGATGTTCGCGTTGGGAGTTACGGAGTTGTGTTGCAAAACTGCCGGCTGTGTGCGCGGTGCCGCGGTGGTGGTTGGAAGTAGGTAGGTACATGCTGCGGTCAGTGAGCGGAAGCCATACCGGTGGCCGGTGGCCGGTCGGCATTTCGCTCGAAACCGGAACAGGCTCTTGAAGTGCTTCCTTCAATTTACCTAGTTTACACACCAACACCGTAGCCCGTAACCTCCCTTCATTCTAATTAAATAACTCTTAATTTTCTTTCTTTATTTTGCTTATTATGCCATCGCCTAAATTGAGTTAACAGGGACTACCGGCAACTAGTATCCCCAAGTTTTAGAGTGTTTAGACGGATGAGTGAATATCTTCCTTCAAAGGCAGTGCTTATGCCACTGGAGAGTTGCTCGAATGTCTGAATTTATAGCAAACAGTACCGGCCAAAATATACGGGAGCACTAACAAATTTTCCAGTTCTGTTAACTGTATAGCAGCAATAAGCCACTGTTTAATTACAACACCAAGATAATACAGTGTTATAACGGATTCAATTATTCGAAGTGAAAATTAAAATATCAAATTTTAGGCATAAATAATTAGGTATACGTCGAAATATGACAATAACGTAGAAAGCATCGATTAAGCCCGCATTTTCAATTCCGCGTCACAATGGGACCCCATCTATTGTTGATGCTCTCAGCTAAGCGATTCACAATACCATGTTACACAACACATTATTATTTTTTGTACACAAACATCAGGCAAAAAACCTAGGGATTATTACCTAGAGTAAAAACCATTAGCTTTGACAAATAAGTTGGCGGATTACACACAAAATGCCGTGTTCTTTGGCACGAATTTTGCGGGTAGTTGGCATTTAATGATATTATAATAAATAATGGTAATCTGCTCATAGTTCGGACTTTTGATGTCTTTGTGATTTATGGTACACACATCTGCATTGAACATTTGTATGAGGATTTTTTATTACCAAAATATGCAATGGAAAATATAGGTCTTATTTTTTATTTGTGTCTAGGGAATATCGGTTTTTGTATTTGACTTGATCCTGAAACTTAACTTGATTGGTTTTCACTTCTCGCTATGACTTGGCTCCACTAGAAACCAATGTCCAAAAAACAAAAGCTAAGTTAACTGCACATTCGGGCACCTGTCCCCCATAATCCAATTACTACATAACCTAACTATACTAAATTCTTACTACCGCGACGACTGATAGATTTATACGAAAACCAAGCCATCCCACTTCTGATATTCATGCCAATGGCAATAAATACTTGTAAGAAGATAGATACGTGAAACTCCTTTAGAGGAGAACCTCATTAATTTTAATCGTAAGTTTTGTTCCCGAATTGTCTTTGCACGAAGTTCTAAGAGTTCTAACTCCAAAAGAAGTTCATTGTCGGGTAGGTTGTAACACTTGTTAGACAAAGTTCCGCATTTCTTCATACATTACGTAAATAAGTCACAAGTAAGGGTGTGACACGGTTACGGTTGGTTGAGCTGCGATTAATCCAGTTAACGGCCCTAATTTATTAATTGAATCAATTGGTGCTGATGTTTCTGTATCTGAGCCAGAAGTTGTGGTTTTCTGTTCAATCTGTGTACCCCAATTAGCGCTTAGTTTACGTAAAAAATAATAGTGATTATAACTATATCCTTCCATCAATCTATGGACGTTACTAATCTCTCCGACAGAAATCTGTTTTGGCAATAAGGGTCGTCTGTTTTGGGTATTAGGGTATTAGACTATAGTATTCATTCTGAGTTCGAGGTACCTAACAGAGGGTCTAGTGCGATTTTTTAATGTACCGCGTTAACTTAACCCTCTTAACCGTCCGCTTATGTCAAATCGCATACAAAAAATAGGTTATTTGCTTTGATTATGTTAATGTCACTAGGTTATACATATTATATAAGTAGTTTAATTAAGTACAAATGGACGTTCACGTAAAGACTCGCACAAAGGTCACAATTACAGTTTAAGGCAACGAATGAATTACGATAATAGGAAAGCGCGTCGGATCTGGTACCCATATACGAGTAAGTACCTGTATGTATAGAATATTATTTTGTTTTTGTTCGATAACAATGAAGAAAACACAACGACATCGCAGTTTCTTCTGAAGACAGCCATAAAAGTAATAACATAACCATAACGTTTGTAATTCCCTATGCGGATGCTCCAAATGGTAAACAATGGTATTGCCAACGGTATAAGAGTTGTTCCTACTGTATAAGACCGTAAAAGACAAGTACCTATGCATTTATTGAATTGTGTCACCTTTTTGTTCTCAAGTAAATCCTATTTTAAAGTCTATTTTGTTGACATCTCACCGTATAAACGTAGTGAGCTGTCATTGATGTCATTCACCTTGTTTTCCATACATGGTCAGATGTTTACAGGATCCCACTCACGGAACAGAATCTGTTCCGTGATCGCACTGCTGTATTTTTGGATTACTAGATTTCCCGCAGTTACATACATAGATTTGCGCAAAAAAAGTAGCCTATAACAATTTTCAGGGACACTTGTGACAATATTCTCAAAATTGGTTCTGCAGTTGCTGCAGCTCGTGGCTAAATAATAACAGCCGCACAGGTTGATCTTCAAGGTTAAGCAACGCTTGCCGAGGTTGGTCTGTGGATGGGTGACCATTTTAACATACTTACCGAGTTTCCTCCGTGCCTCGGAAAGCACGTTAAGCTGTTGGTCCCGGCTGTCATTTGGAGATCTTTGGCAGTCGTTACGGATTGTCAGAAGCCAGAAAGTCTAAGACCAGTCTTGCCAAAGAGTACCGTGTTACCCAGTTAATGGGTTGTGGAGGTCTGGTAGGCAGCCGCTCCACGTAAAATAGGTACTGGTATTCAGCTGAATCCGGTTTGACTGGAAGCCGACCCCAATATAGTTGGGAAAAGGCTAGGCAGATGATGATGGTTCCGCAGTTTAGGCGAGAGAGTGAAACAAACACATTCGCGTTTACAATATTAGTTAGGATGTGCGAGTATAGAGTATACTGTAGGTTTTCCCAAAGAAACTGAGTATTTTTAAATAAAGTTTAAAGTTTAAAGTTTTTAAAGTTTAAAGTTTAAAGTTTATTTGGAACAACTTAAATGTCACATTACATAGGAAAACGAAGATAACTGCAAAAGTAAAATACTGTGGCGCAGCTATCAACGCCCAATACAAAATACATAAATTCAGACATTGTTCCAGTTTAACCTAAGAGAAGTTAATTACATGCAAATAATGACAAAAAGCAAGCAGTAATAATGTACAATATGTTGTTAATATGAAGAGTGGAAGTGGGGATGGGGTGTGTAATTGTGTATGTATGTGCGTGCGTGCGTGTGTGTGTGTGTGTGTATGTGTGTGTGTGTATGTATGTATGTATGTATGTATGTATGTATGTATGTGTGTGTGGGTGTGTGTGAATGGGTGGGTCTACCGCATTTAAGAAACCATAAGTTGCTCAGTCTCATCATAGGACAAGCACTTAAGCCAGCTGGTCACTTTTCTCTTCAGCACCATCCTAGTCATAGGGTATATTTTAAGTCTCATATTTATGATATTGTAGAGTTTGGAGCTAATGTGAGTGAAGTGGCGACTGACCAATGCTAACCTGCAGCGTTCAGTCTTGCAGACTCTGTCGGTACGACGTTTCTTGGTGAGGTAGTGAGGGTTGTAAGGGAGAAGTAGGTGCTTCCTAAAAACTGTTTGCAGTACGAACAACTGCCTCACTGAGAGTACCTCACAAAGTGAGTATAGTTCAGACGTGGGAAATCTAATAGGCTTCCTAGCTAGTACTTTTAAAACTGCTCTCTGAGCCCTCTCTACGCGCAACATGGTTGTCTTGTGCGTTCCCCCCCACGTGGTTATGCAGTAACCGAGAACTGATTGAGCAAGGGCAAAATAGACCATTTTAAGGCATTGGAAGTCAGCAGCCGCTCGAAGTTTTTTAAACAAGTAAATCAATCTTCTGACTCTAACCACAACTGAGTTAATCTGTTTTTTCCAGGTCAAAAGATTGTCTAATACAACCCCAAGGTATTTTATGCTATCAGACCGTTCTATTTGAGGACAGTCACAGGTTTCTGGGTTAATGCACACATGGGTCCTGATCTGAAACGACAAAGGTGGTTGGGAAAGAATACTCGGGCTGAATGGGATAAATTTAGTCTTGGAGATGTTGAGCGTGAGCAGATTCGAGGTTAGACACATCATAACCATCCGCAGTGCCAATTCTGCCCTTTCACGCGTCTCAGACCAGTCCTTGCCATGGATTATAAGAGCTGTGTCATCCGCATATGTAATTATTTTAGTGTTTGCAAGAGACAACTGACACAGCTCATTGACATATATGAGGAAGAGGGTTGGTCCTAGCACACTGCCCTGAGGAACCCCATAAAACAAATTTTCTTCATCACTCACAAACGAACCAACCCTCACAACCTGTTTACGCCTCGATAAGTAGCTACGAAAGATTTCGAGTGCAATTCCACGAATGCCAATCCGTTCTAGCTTGTCAATCAATTTGGGGACCGAAACAGTGTCGAACGCTTTCGAGAGATCTAGAAAAACACCAAGCGTCTTGTGCTTATTGTTAAGGTGTGCGACAATTGTATTTGTGAGCTCCAGAGTAGCGTCTTCGGTTGATTTTCCAGATCTGAAACCGTATTGATTTTCGGCCAGGATGTTGAATTTGACTAAAAATTTAACAAGCCTCGCGTTGATAACTTTCTCGAAAACTTTGGAGACGGTTGAAAGGACTGATATAGGCCTGTAATTAGAAACGAGTTCCTTGTCCCCTCCCTTGTGAATAGGGTGGACTATGGCAGTTTTGAAAACATCCGGAAAAATACCAGAGGATAGAGAGAGATTAAAAATGTGAACAAGAAGGGGGACAATTGTAGCTTTTGTGGCCTTTATAACTGTGGAGGGGATTCCATCATAACCGACAGCACATTCATCCTTGAGGGTTAAGATAATGGTTTCAATTTCGGCGTCATCAACGTCGTACATGACCATCGATTCTAATGGGGCTATCATGGAAGAGCTAGCCACTTGGGGCGAAGCGTGAAGGTCCGCAGAAATATTTTGTGATGGAGAGTTCGAAAACTTGGATGCAAGGGTACTGCCCACATTTGCAAAGTAACTATTTACTGTATTGACGGAGAGAAGAGGGTCGTTTTCACATTTTAGTAACTCTGAAGAAAAATACTTACTCTTGTCCATATGGGAAATTTCTTTAATAACTTTCCAGGTTGCCTTTGGGTTCTTTCCGGCCTTCTGAAATTCTGACCTTTCATATTCGCGTTTGAGCTTTTTTAATAAATTGTTGCAAAAAGTTCGATAGCGAAGATAAATAGTCTTATGAGTGTCGTTTTCTGCGTGTTTCTTGGAGGTTTTGTGTAATTTATCTCTTTGCCGAATACATCTAAGGAGGCCAGGAGTAATCCAAGGCTTGATGATACGCCTTCTACTAGAAATTACCGAATAACTTGTATGGAGCTTGATGGAAGAGGATAGTAGAGATACCAAAGTTTCAGCAGCAAAGTCTGGGTTATTTGAACTTAGTATTTTAGTAAAATCAGCCTTTTCGATGTCTGATTTCAATTTTATTATATCAATTTTTGTGATGTGTTTGACTTTTCGTGTATTTATTGTGAAATTAGGATTGCAGAACAGTAATACAGGAGAATGGTCAGTTATATCACATTCAAGAACCAAGGTTGTGGCAGTTTGTGTCGACTTCAGCAATACATGGTCTAGACAATTATTAAGCCTGGTGGGAAAAGGAAATAAAAACGTTCTTACGAGTTCTGAATGGATTCCAATACCTGAGAAGCATTCATTCGAAACTATGTTTATTACAGACAGCGTACGAAAGTAAAGCCATTGTGAATGTTTATTTTATATAGGTAAAGAGTGGAATTCCCATTTAACCCGACTGAGTCAAAAGGAGGGATATTTTTTTTTGCGATCGCAGATCTGATGCCACCATCTGCATCAGCCTGCTTGAAAAGTGAATTGTTTCGAACTTCTTAGTCGTTTTTAGCGGTCGGGTTTTGTGCCAAAGTAGCTTTTTTCCTGGTAGCTACAACGTGCGTCTTGTAGGCTAATTCTGTCATGTGAGATTGCGGTCAAGTCTGCGCCTATCAATAAAAAAACTAGTACTTAATTCTCACATTCTATCAATTTATTTTTTTTTTAAAGATAGTATTTAAATTGATAGAAAGTGAGAATTAAGTAAAATAAGTACCTAACTAAGGTGTAATCTGTCTGCGCCCGCAAATTAAAAGAGCAATAGTAAGACAATACAACTTTGTCCCGATAGAGCCTTAAGGACGCTGAAACTGTAAACACGACACACGTAAATGTTTTCGCTTAATTAATTGCAAAATTCGTCACAAAATCAAACGCAAAAAGTCTTTAATTAATCCGATCCAGAAATTCACCATTCAAGTGTTCAGAAATTCGAAAGTCTTTTTTTGTTCGAACACGAATACAAAGCGGATTGCTTTCGTATTTAAGAACTTGAAACAAGAAGGAATGGATCGCAATAATTACATTACGAGTACCTAGCATTGTCAAAGTTAACTCTTGTAATTAAATCATCGGCAATTTAACGCCGGTATTGGGGAAGATTAATCTGAAAATATCTGAATAGATTCACGTTTAAATCGAAGAACAACGGAGCTTGAAATTACCGAGCATTACTATTTAAAATTGTTATAATTTTAATTGCTGATCCTAAATAACCAGGTTTCCAGGCCGTGAATACAAATTGGGCCACAAAAACAGCATTATGAATTTATGATTCGAGGAGCAGCGTGATTCCAGAAAAAAGGTAGCCGACAAAAAACCATCCTTGGAGTTTTTTCACATCACCATTTTTAAAAACCTCGGATGTTGTGAAACACGACAAAGAAGCGGGTGTCACGTGCACAGTTAGTATCTCATTACCATTTCTTGAGAACATAATTATAACAAGCGATAGGGAAAGAATTTTTATATTTTCTAGAAAATAGGGAGACGGTCCTATGGTTGTTACAAGTATTTCATAATATAGATCACACCTAAAGGTAATGTGTATGTGGTGATGTACCAGTTTGGTTTGTTCTGTTGACATCTCACCGTGATCACTTAGGTGGAGTGAACGACAAGTGAGCTGGCATTCCATCTTGATTGTATGATTTGACAGCTCACATCGTGATCACTTCACCCACGCCTTCACTTCGACATCTTTACAGAATCGGCCGGTTGTTATACACTATCGCTGAAAAGTATTTAGCCATCAGCGTTTAGTGAGGCTAAAGCTTTGTGAAACTTCTATTAACAAAGCTGAACACATAGATGACACTACAATTTAAAACGTGTATTTTTATTAAGTTTAAGGAATTACTTATATTTAAAATCAAACTCAGTATGAACATAAAAAAAAACATGATACATGTGATTTATCGCTATAGATACCTAATATTGTGCATGGTGTAGTCGTTTCATTTAACCAAATTTTAGTACCGGTAGTGTATACCAATAAAATATCAATGGAAAACTGAAAATTCCATCTAGCTCTGTTAAGCTATTCGGAACAGAATTTCACACGTGAAACTAAATCTAAAACTAAATCCAATTTAGTTTTCAACTATTGAATATCGGCCTCCCAATACACACACCACACACCACTATATCTAGTGTCAATTTGCATGAAAAAATCATACGAATCGCGAGCAATAGTACGCTTAAAAAAACTATTTTTTAGCAAAAACTAATAGAGCCGGGATTAAAACATTGTGATCGGAATATGTATTTCAACATCTCAAATGGATTCAAGCCTTAGTACTTGGATTCCATTAAAAATGTAATGGAATGATACCTACCTACAACAATGTGAAACTGTTTACTCGTTCTGGGCCTATAGTGTAGTGATTTCGTCGGGCAATCGTCATGGACATTTACAGTCGCCACATCAAACTAGGTACAACAATCTGTCAAATTGCTTTCTTAGATTTTCAACTTTATTGCTAAATATTTGGGTTCAAACTTGATTGGGAAAATTTGCCAGTTTCGGGTAGCTTGATGTGCTGGCGACTGTACTTGGTAGGCAGTAGGCGCCAGATAAATATGCAATAACGGTCATTGACCCACCTACATTTATTGATTTTCTTCATCAAAAACATTAGTAAAGATATTAAACTGTCCTGAATCGACTTCTATCGTGATCCTTTACGTTTTCTGGTAATCAAAAATGATTCTTAATTTATTCTACCAAGTTCGGATTTGTAACTTTATAAGTATCATAGTAGGTACCTACCCCTTGATCTGACTTCCAGCAGTGCTATTCTGTAACAACATTTTCGTGTCTCGACAGCGGAATCCGAGGTGAGTTTCAAATTCGTATAAATACAAGACCTTATGATGTGTGAAATAAAGTTCACTTTGTAAGCTTAGTCACTCAGGTGAAGTCGATATCGAAATGGTTATTTACAGAATAGACTAGCAGAACTCAGGTAATGAGGTAAATGTTTTTAGGGTTCCGTAGCCAAATGGCAAAAACGAAACCCTTATAGATTCGTCATGTCTGTCTGTCTGTCCGTCCGTCCGTATGTCACAGCCATTTTTCTCCGAAACTATAAGAACTACGCTGTTGAAATTTTGTAAGTAGATGTATTTTGTGAACTGCATAAAGATTTTCACATAAAAATAGAAAAAAAAGATTACATTTTGGGGGTCCCCATACTTAGAACTGAATCTCAAAAATTTTTTTTTCATCGTACCCATACGTGAGGGGTATCTATGGATAGGTCTTTAAAAATGAGATTGAGATTTTTAAGATCATTTTTTCCTAAACTGAATAGTTTACGCGACAGACACTTCCAAAGTGGAAAAATGTGTGTGTGTGTCCCTTAACTTCTAAAATAAGAGAATGATGCCCGTTTTCACCAATAGCCCCTAAAATTTAAGTATCTCCTAAACAAATTTAAGGGACTCCTAACGCAAGTTTTGATTTCACCAACGGTTAAGTGACACCTAAAGCATTAAGGGGGCCTTATAATTTAGGGGATGAATTGACGACCCCGTAACACTTAAGGGACACATATTTTAGGTTATTTTGTGAAGATTACTCTTAGTTAACGAGAAAAAATGGATAGTGACCACGATGTTTATGAAGCTTTGGAAGCAATTGAAGATATAGAATTATTGAGTAACCGAAGTTTTTTAAGGCGACCTCGTATTTACCGTGAAAGATCGAAAGATTTTAACAAGTATGATGTAGAATTAAAAGAATTTGTGATGGCTATCCACGCACTGCTTTTCGCCTCATTTGTGGTCCCATCTGTCTTTTTAATAAGAATAGTTTCTTTGTGATGGAGCAGTAACTTAATCAACTTATCTTTATCTTCGAGTGAAACATTTTGTCCACGTCAAACCTGTGTTAAGGAGAAGCAGTCCGGTCCCCTAAGGTACAATGATGTAAAACTTACATAGTGCTTCTGAAATTACTGTTACAATTTCTAAGTATTTATAAAGTATTTATATATAGTTAGACATTTAAAAGAACTTTTTGTTATCATTAAAAATAAAAAATAAAAATTAAGATGAATATAATATGTGTGTGTTTGTGTGTGTGTGGTGAATGTGTGTGTGTATGTGGTTGAGTGTGTGGTGTTTGTTTGCGTGTTCGTGCTTGTCGATGTACATCACCTACGTTAAGATATTTTCAGTTTCGTCGCATGACTTACTTTGGAGATACGATTGTACAGTCTTTTTGCATTTGTAATACGGTAGACCGTAGATTTGACACTCTCCGTTTATTTTGTTGTAAAGAAACGGACCAAGAAAATGAAAAAATCTCTTGACAAAAGTTGAACGTACACGTGGCAGGGTGCATATCCCATCTTTTCGACGTTTACTACGTTTTTTTTTCTATTATTCGGTATGGGGTGCTGTGGTGCTGCAGAATAACTGTCTGTAGTATGAAGTGTTGTCGAACATTAAGCACTTTGCAATCATTAAAGTTAAGTAACTAAATTTAATTACTTAATATTTAAGTAACAAAATGCTTACACCAAAGAAAAAGAACACGCAATTAGGAGTGAGGCGTATTTATCGAAACAGTTAAAAAAACAGATAATTCAAAGTAACAACATGAAACAGGTATCTCAGAACCGAAATAACAGCTCCTACCTATTTCGCCTGTTCCTCAAACAACCGTAGTAGCTGTAACTCGAGATACAAAACGAAACGACCTGGAACAGCTCTGTAAAAGAGTTTCAAATGGAACATGCTCCATTCTCTTCTGACTTATTATAAAAGAAAGAGACAACATCTGTTCTTTGGAACAAGCTCTTTGCTCCTCTGGTTCATTGTAATAGAAAGAGACAACATCTGATCTTTGGAACAAGCTCTTTGCTCCTCTGGTTCATTGTAATGGAAAGAGATAGAACCTGTTCCCTGCCTGTCACTGTTTCTGACCTTTTCAGTAGCAGGTACTGTTTCTGAATCTGTTGCAATCAGTGGAACAGGCTGTTTTTTTGGAACAGGATTTTGGAACTGTATTCTTCTTGGAACTGAAACAGGTGAAACAGGTTTCTAATTTTATCTGTTCCAACCCACCCCTACACGCAATCACGCAACAAAATGTCACTGCGACTATTAGGCAATGGCATTCGCCATACAGCCAAAAAAAGTAAATTTTTAACTTTTTATTATTTATCTAATATTAAGGTGCAGACCCTACTTTTTCCAAATAAACTGAGTGAAATTACGTGTTTTATCTTGTTTTTTAGTCTAAATGTCATATAATCATTTACTCGAATAATTTATCGATAAACGTTTCCGCAGTACCTCCGCACTATACGTCACCTAACTAGGGGACTCTTACTTAAGTAGCCCTTAGGATGGTGAAACAGAATTTAGGTAAGGGGATGATTTAAAGGGTCCCCTAAGATAAGGGAACCTTACTTAGGTTACTGTTTAGGGGCTACTGGTGAAAACGGGCATGATAAAACTAAAAAAAAATATATGATGTACATTACTATGTAAACTACCAGCGAAAATTGGTTTGAACGAGATCTAGTAAGTAGTTTTTTTTTTAATACGTCATAAATCGTAAATCGCAACTTCTGCTTACGGAACCCTCAGTGCGCGAGTCTGACTCGCACTTGACTGGTTTTTTTACTTGTAATGGTTTTTGTCAGACAAAGTCGACGATGAACTGAGCTTACCCAGAAGAAGCCTTTTCACTCTAATTTTGAAGAGATAAGGATTCTGGAGAAAGAGGTCCTGATATTCAAGTAGTATCTTCATGTAAAATATTGGTATTCGACTTCAGCTGCATCTTATGGTATCAACCGACTTCAAAATATATTTTGAAAAAGTTTGCCAGAAGAAAAAGCGGCCTAGAGCCTAGACAAAGGATTCTCCAATGAGATTTTTCTGTAATGTCGAGCACCAGGTAGCAGCACTGAGGCGTCAGTCCCAATCCCAAAAAGCCTATCAAATCGCTTAGTTTTCTGACATTTGTCTGTGTCAATTTGAATGTTAAAATGTCAAACGTTTTCGATGAAGAGGACCTCTCGCCTATTTTGTGCCAGCTCGTGGAGTTAATTTTCCTGAAAACCTTCAATAGGGTAGATGACTAAAAAATCTAATTAGTCCGTCAGTTAAAGCCGGCTTAAAGCCGGCTTTTGACTGCGGGATGTAATATATATTACATCCTGGAATATACAGGGAAATTGAAAAAATACCCGAAACCTCTTAGGCAGTGAAAGTACACATGATTATAAGCAACTTTTGTTTTGGTAAAACTCCGAAATCTCGAAAAAAATATCAGCTGTTTCATACATTTTCATTGGCTAAATACTGCATTTTGTATGAAACAGCTGATATTTTTTTCGAGATTTCGGAGTTTTACCAAAACAAAAGTTGCTTATAATCATGTGTACTTTCACTGCCTAAGAGGTTTCGGGTATTTTTTCAATTTCCCTGTATATTTCATCCCGCAGTTGCTGTTCACACTGAAAGATATATATATTGGATACTAGCTGTCCCCAGCGGCTTCGCTCCCGTCAACTGGCAACTTTTTTTTTTATAAACCACATAAAAACCTTCTCCTGATGATAACAAACACAACAAAAAAAGAATTGGCCAAATTGGTCCAGGTGTTGTTGAGTTATGCGCTTACCAACACATTTAGCGATTCATTTTTATATTATAGATATATATATTATCCAATATATATATATATATATATTGGATAATATGCGTAGGTAAGGATTGCGTACTATAAACAAACAAAAACGAAAATTCAAAACACGAGGTCTACAGTCTGCACCGTTCCGTTCAAAGTGAGGGCGAGGCAGGGGGAGGTGCGGTGTCCGTGGACGTGAGGTAAAATATACAGCTCCTCTTTATCGCCCAGTCGGTCGAAAAAATATTTATAGTTTGGGATATAATATATATTACAGCTTAGTGTAAAGAGGTTGCTTAAATAGCATGGTGAGCGATATTGAATTATATCTCGTGATGTAATATATATTACATTACATCCCGTAGTCAAAAGCCGGCTTTAGATTATCAAAAAATATTTGACCCATGTTTTTTCTTTTGTTACGGGAACCAAAATTGACGAAGTTACGACGCTTTTAAAATTCTCAATACGTCACACATTCGTATAATTTTTACTGACTCGTGACGTCACGAGCCCCCACTCGCGAGTTTTGATGCGTTTTATCTTTGTCAATATTCATTGATTTACAAAAACAAAAAATACGTATCCATTATTTTTCAATACGTCACGAGCCCCCACTGGCGAGTTTTGATGCGTTTTATCTTTGTCAATATTCATTGATTTACGAAAACAAAAAATACGTGTCTATTATTTTTCAATACTCTAACCAACAGACTAAATAGTTTTGCAATTTGTGGATGATGGAATCTATTAAGTAAAATTCATTTTTACAAACGTTATAAATCATTGCATAACTATTTTTACTTAGTATTTAATGTTATGGTAAACTACTTATTCGGTCGATGAATGTCAATATTTGTGAGATTACATTCTCGTTTACCTACTGAAAAGGGAGCTAATGCATATCTCATGTAACTGTCAAGAGGATGGGAAGTATAGCAACTAATGGCAATAGCTTCCGCCTACATTCGCGGAACCTCATACTGTTGTTGATAGTACAAAAAATATACCAACGTGGGCTGTGTGTGCTTCTTAGTACACGAACAAAAATAGATGATAATGTCGGAGAGAGCACTACAACCTCTTTCGTGCGGCATTTATAATAGCTGTTTATGGATAAAAAAAAATTCAATTCATAAGGCAGACGAAAGTGGGGGGCGGCCAATCCATGTAATGTGGCTATCATATACAAAAATAGTTTTCGAATTCCTACTTGTAGTTCCAGAGTTTAGCGCGTTCAAACAAATAATCTCTTCGGCTTGTGTTATAATAAAAATATTAGGGACAAATCCTATTTCAAATCGAAATAAGTTTTGTATTAAATTTTCCCTCGCTTTGTTCGTACACTATTGAGCATATTCATAAAACATACATCAACAAAAATAATTGGTAGGAACTGTAGGAAGCACCATAGAGAAGCTCAATGAAGCACACTACACGTTTGCGAATAAAATGATTAAATTGAAAGCTCCGCCACTCCTGAACAAAGCACGTCGTTATTCAATAAAAAAAACTATATCTGCATCACTAAACGTATGGAATGCAATAAATCATAAGATATTTAATTAATCGGACTTCTAATGTAAGCTCACAACCCTCACGGATGCATTAAGATGCACCGTGCGTAATAAAACCAACTTATACCGCTATTGTGGAACTTTTGGCATACAGATCACGGCTCATCGACTTTTATTAGAGAGGGGCACTGAACAACGCTCGTAAATTCACGATGATGACGGATTAAATGGGCCATGCGAGCATTTTAAAATCAGTTTGTAAGAGATAGCGCGGTGGACTTCCCATCCATTCTAATCATGCTCTCTCGCAGTCCCATTTGTCAATTCAGTTATAGGCTTACAGCCACTTGCTCCAATTACCACCCAAAAATTCAAATCAATTGCCTTTAATGATGTAATAAATAACAGTAATTTAGAGCTTTGTTTCGCAAAAATACTTCTACTTCTGCTAGTGAAAATGAAAGAAAAAAACATTAAAAGAAAAGAACAAAGCCTGCGACTTCCATTGGAAAACATGTCTAAAAAGCGAGCAACATTTTCTTTTACAAAAATGGGTGTACGATAAACAAGTATTTTGCGAGGAGCGTAGTTCTTAGGGATGCAGCCATATAAGGGGGAAGGCGGGGTAACGCGATAACGCCGCGGATGCCCTGTAGACAATAGAGGAGAGTGCGCCGACTTTAGCATGTCACGTTCAAACGAGGCCCTCGTCCTGAGCAGACATTTTAGAGTCTCAAGTGTGCTCCGCGCTTGGCGCACCTCTACCTATTAGTTCGTTAACATTCCTTTTCAATAACTCAATTTAGTTTTTTTTTTCAGAACGCCTAATGCGAGTATTTTTAAACTCGATCGCGTTAACGTTCGCTAATGTCGAATCGTATGTAAAAAAGGGTTTTTAAGAGTGTGTATTCCGTCCACTAGCGCCGCCAATAGTTTTTTATTAATTGTGGTAAATTTAAGACACGTAGATAAAAAACCGCTCTGTAGTGCACTGAAGAAATGTATCTATTATTTTTTGACAGCTATTTTTAATACATTACTCATGGCTAAATAGCCAAAACGGCAATTATTGCTAAAAGTGGCCACTTTTAGCAAAAATATCGACTTTGGCAACTATTTATGTTCTAAAGTACAAAACATAACTCTCAAAACATAATAAATACATTTCTTCAGTGCACTACAGAGCTGTTTTTTATCTACGTGTCTTAAATTTACCACAAATAATAAAAAACGATTGGCGGCGCTAGTGGACGGAATACACGCTCTTAAGAGTCCGTATAAAACTCGCACCAAGGCCACTGAAGCACCAAGTGGGTGACCCAAGAGCTGGCTTTTACCTTGGACAGAGGATAAGCATTGCCATACAACGTGGCAATGCAGCCAGTCTTTTGGGCTCACTTCCAGTCGATAGCGATGGGGACGAATTTTTTGATGCCATTTTTTAGTTAGGAGTTTTTTTTTCTTCTATTTTAAGTGTATATAGTTTGTTCTTAGTGGGTAGAATCACATATAAATGTAACAGCAATTGTCACAAATAATTTTCTCATGGTTGTCGTGTTCCACTATTAATTATTTAATAAAACACGCAAGGTCAACAAAATCAATATTCACCATAAATATTGAAGTCGTATAGTTCGTACTATTGCCTAAATTATTATTATAGCTTGTGTACAACTACCATACGTGCTCAAAATCATTATACTGGCTGGTATGTATGAAATGTACGAGTACCTTGAATCGACCATTGCCATTTGTGAAACCATCAAAAGTAAGCCAGTTTGAAATTAGAACGCTACATGTATAAAATTCTCTTCAAAACTGCACTGCGTTTTAAAAGGGTTGAATTTTTAAAACCTGTGGATCCATATCCAAACAAGAACAATGATACTGTTCAGAAATTCCGTAGAACTGTAAGCAATTCGGCGTGTGGGCTCGCTGCTCTGAATATAAAAGAGCCTATCTCTCAGCAGCTGCCTGCATCCGAGATGTTCCCGGGTAACCGAACGTTATTGGATTCGTTCGTTTGTCGTTCACTCACATTTGTGATAACGTTTAGATGAAATTTACTGCTGCGGTACATTACTTCTGATTGCAATCTTTATAGGATTTGCTGCCGTGATTTTTTGCGGAAAATATCGTGTCGAACCTAAATTGCTATTTTTTACTCAGTACTTGAAGTTCTCTACAAACTATGTCATATTATCATCATACAATTTCGTTATGCAACATTTTTAATTATTTCGGACGACAGATGCGAAAGTTATAATTAAAACAGTACAATTTCAAAGGGTGTTGTACGAAGTTCGTTACGCCAAGTCGTTACACTTGATCCGATTAAAACCACCTGCTTATTTCAAATTTAGTCCATCGCGTACTTCCATCATAATTTTGATGTAGTAGCTAAAGAATATAATGAAAAACTTTGTCTATAAATCTTTGAGAAATATTGTGAAACTTTTTCCTTAGCGTTATAACGGACATTCAATTATCGGGGCATCATAGATGAAGGGTCAATTTTCCGGCGTCGAAAGCAGCTAATTTCAAACAACCTCTACTTTTTAGGGTTCCGTAGTATCCGTACCCGATGGGATACCAACTAAATCTATTACTAAGACTCCGTTGTCCATTCATCTGTCTGTCTGATTGTCTGTCAGCAGGCTATATCTCACATACAGATAGAAATAGATAAAAAACCTCTGTAATCGTTCAGAATTATTATGAAACTTATTATTTTTGTTAAATCAAACGGATATCCAATTGTCATAAAATCATTGATGAATGATTCTGAGCCACCACTGTCCGTCCGTCTGTGGTTTTTTTTTTTCACCAGTAGAAAGATGAAGTTTAAAACAAAGATGTAGTTTTCTCGGTTAACGGAACCCTTCGTATGCGAGTCCGACTCGCCCTAGACCAGTTTTTATCAAAGTCTTTGGAAAAAGTTCAGCATAAATGCCTTTTTTCTTTCTTTATTTCCTTCTTTGAACACGATCATAACAGTGAGTTCAACAAACTTCGACCAGACTTCGCCTTTTTTTAATTTTCTGCTTCCTCTTGAGTTCAATCGATTTGATTGTTGCTTTAACTGGCAAGTTAGCGTCGAAATGATCTTGGTAGTTTATTTCCGGATTACAATGAAATGCATTTTATTTATTGAGGACAGTTTTATAATCATTATTATCGGTGTATCGTCTGAGCAAAAGGTCGATGGCATTAAGATAATCTTAGGTCACTGTAATCATTTGGATGCTTTGAATAGATATTTTACTCTTGCAGATTAATAAAATTTAGGGATCACTTCTTTTCGCATAATATTCTTTGTCCTAATATACTTCGGCATAACGATTTTGGTACATTTTTTTTGGCATAATAATACTTCGGCATAATTTTTTTAGGCAAACATTTTATGTTGGCTTAATCATCTTAAAGACTAATTTGTTTTGGCATAAATTTGATTCGCATAACGTTAGTAGGCCTAATGACTATTAGCACATGCCATAACATCATTTGCCATCGACATTGGGTATGTAACGGTTGTTATACCAGGAGAAACTGGATGCAATCGGGACTTTAGGGCACTCCGACTCGGATAGGTTAGGTTAGAAGGTCGTGTGAGCGAGCGAAGCGAGCGAATAGACCCCGCCATCCCCTTCGTGGTTATTTTTTTATAAACCACACAGAAGTAGAAGCCTCGCGAAGCGGGGCTCCGTCGACCAAGCCCACCATCAACCATGCATAGAATATTTTAAGGTTTGCCTAGGGCTATTCGCTCGCTTCGCTCGCTCAAACGACCCCGCCATCCCCATCGTGGTTATTTTTTTTATAAACCACCCAGAAATAGTTTGGTTAGGTTGCTTGCATGCTGTATGCTTGCTTGCTTCATGCTTCCTACAGCTTAAAGTTAGGCTTTAGATCTTTATGCTTAATAAATTTATGCTTTAGAATATTATGCTTAATCACTATTATGGTTAGAGAAACTATGCTTAAAAAAATTATGCGTAATTATATTATGCGAAAATATAATTATGCCAAACAAAATTATGCTAAGTTATATTAGGTCTTAAAATTTTATGCAAATGGATAGGGAACCTAAAATTTAACATAACCGCCGATAAATAATATCTTAACGCCTGCTATTACTTTGAACAGAATGAAAATGCTATTTATTATGCTCCATAACAAATTAAATTAAACGCTATGACTTTTTATGATGATTTTATAGCAAAACTAGCTAACTGGGCAAACGTTTGTTTTGCAAAATAAAATAAAAATAGCTTACGACCAACCGAATCTCTACAAAAATAAATTATAAAAATCGGTCAAGCCGTTTTGGCGCAGTTCTATAACAAACACCGTGGCAGGAGATTTTTACGTAGTAGAAGATTAGATAAAGTTTAAAAATTGATACAACTATAGAGTTAAAAAACTTGAAGCGTCAGACAGGTAGGTACTTTAAAATTCAATAAGATAGTCGTAACACTCTTTTCCCATATCCTTAAAATCACAAAGAAACCGAAGTGTTAACATCTCAACCGAGATCTAGAGAGATAGATGTCTCTATGAAAAAACACATAAATCTGTATAAGAGCTTATCACTTGAGAGTCACCCGCATCACTGTCAGGCGTGGACCCCACCATTATTTGCATCGACCTACAAAATTTCCGACTACCCACATTCTTTGACTCTTCGAATGTAAATCAAAATGGCCGCGATTAAACTGTTGAAGTCATAAACGTATCTATTCGTGTTAAAAAACCAAGATTAGTTTTGTTTTCTTCATTGTTATTGGTCTGACATTGAATGCACAATAAGATAACAGCAAGTCTGTTTGTTGTTTGGGTATTCAGATTAATTAATACAATTCATCTCAATTAGTTACTTCTAGCAGTTTCCAATTTACGGATATTTTAAGAATAACCTAATTAATAAAATTATATTCGCCAAACCTGTCAAGAAGGAGGAATTTTGAGGCTTTTTGACAGACTGCAAAAGAGATGCACATGCGAATGTCGCATAAAAGATTGCAGGATTGCCTTCTGATGTTTAGAATAAATAATTTTAAACCAATGAAAACAAACCTTTTCAGAAGTACAGTAAGACGATTAATGAGTGTGGATTTCTAATTTCGAACTCTTCTAGTTCTGCTCACATTAGCATTGCATTTTGAACTCTTCTAGTTCTGCTCACATTAGCATTGCATTTTGAACTCTTCTAGTTCTGCTCACATTAGCATTGCATTTTGAACTCTTCTAGTTCTGCTCACATTAGCATTGCATTTTGAACTCTTCTAGTTCTGCTCACATTAGCATTGCATTTTGAACTCTTCTAGTTCTGCTCCCATTAGCATTGCATTTTGAACTCTTCTAGTTCTCCTCACATTAGCATTGCATCACAATGACATAGTAGTAGGTAACTTAGTACCTACTACATAATAACGTGGCTGGTGTAAAACATCAAATTGTAATTTTCTCCCAACAGAAGCTATTAAAAGCAATAATTATTATTACATAATTAAGTTCAGCGCGGCTTTGTCTAAATTTAAAGTTTCTCCGAAAGTCAAGCTTTACTACGTTATTTAACATTCGTGTTTAATTAAGTAATTCCTTAAAACCACAAGACATTCTTCAAAGAAAACCGCACGATCTAAACATGCTTAGCCGGAACTTTAAACTGGATAGTAACTTGTACGAAAGTAATCTAAAATGTATTAGTTTCAGGAACTTTCAGTGGCCGGTCATTTGTGAAGTCAAATGATAAAATAACACCAAGTTACAGTCAGGATCAGTGCTGTTTCTATATTAACGGCTATTCCGGGTGAGTTTTACTTTGGTCTCATAATAATGGTCTAACTCCGTAACTAAATTAAATTATTCGCTTTGGTAAGATGTTGGGGGAAAACAGCTAGGTTAAAGTAGAAGCCGTGTACGCTTTGTTGAAGTGAATAGCTATACCAACTAGATGGAATGACAGTTCACTGGGTCCGGGGCATGATACTGGACACCCTAGACTTAGAATTTTTCGTCGGCTTTTTTCTCATTTTTTTCTAGGGTTTTTTTACTTTAGACTGCTCATAATCGTTATTCTGACCTAACCCAGTGAGATTTTTAATAAAAAAATAATTAATTAACTACTTTCACTAAAAAGAGCAATCTGAATAAAACCACAAATAGATATCAGCTCAGCTGAGCTAATACCTATTTACTGGTACTCTTGAAAAAAATGAGAAAAGAACCGACGAAATATTCCAACACTGGGGTGTCCAGAATCATGCCCTGGACCCATGGAAATCGTTTGTGCGTCGATGTCAGATACACGCGGTATACAGGATGTCCCAGAACTCAACGTCAAGCCGGAATCGGGAGATAGGACAAATCATAATAGTTACCAGAAAAATATTTAAAAAAATCTTAGTCATGTATTTTTAAATTACGGTTATTTTTTATTTTATTTTTTTTCGAAAAATGCGCCCTGTGATGATGGTTTTGAGCTCCTTTAGCTACAAATCTTTACTTTTTTCGTTTTTCTTTGTAATCTTGAGTACTGCTTGTGTAACCTGTTGTTTTAAATTCTTAGTTATTTTCATTTTTCGAAAAAATAAATAAATTACATGAGTAAGATTTTTTTCTGTTACCTAACTATTATGATTTGTCTTATCACCCGATTCTGGCTTGACGTTGAGTTCTAGGACACCCTGTATATTGATAGATTATTTATAGATAAGGGTGGTGGTTTCGTCGGGAGGAAGGATTTCGCCGTCACGGTCGACTAAGATCTGCGAGGAAAACTTGGCCAGAGATCGCTCAAGTCAGAGAAGTTTGGAAGGAGAAAGGGGAGACCTCTGGCCTCCCCAAAGGTCTCCCCCTTCTCCTTCCAAACTGTACACAATTGTGGACTGCCAAAAGAGTAACAAAACAATACGACCCTTTAAAGCGCCTTCTTCATCATCTACCTCATCTTCGCTTTCCATCAGGTGCGATTGTGGTCAAACATGAGACTTTCTTTACAAAATATTATAAAGAACATCTTTTGAATTTACTAGTTTGAATTAAAAAAATCTTTTAGTATTGAATGGCCCATTTATCGAGGAAGGAGCCATTTAAAGGCTATAACATCGCACTACGACCAATAGCCCATTTTTCGATGAAGGTTATAACATCACGGAGCTTTAATGAAATATATGACGCAGACGAAGTTGCGTGGGTCAGCTAGTCAGTAGCTAGTATTAAAAAAACCGTTAACGTCAAAGCATAGTTTTATCTGCAATAGTAAAAATAATATATTACTAATAAAAGCGACTCGTTATTTATAGGAACGGTAGCGTTACTGTCCGCCAAAAACCAAGCCAAGGGTCAGGAACAGTAGTTAAACATTTAAATTGCGGTAATTATTTGCGAAGAGAAATATAACAGCTGTCGAACAACTATACCGACATTAAATACCGAACGATCGACTGAACGTTAAGTAATAGAGTATCGGTACCGGTATTGGTATCGGTCTCCAACGTGGGGAAGTTTGTCTTTGAAACTGAATATTGAATATTTAAAGCCTGGACGGACAATTTTATTCACGAACAGTAATTTTATTTATTTCAAACGCTTGACTCTTGCTCTTGCCCGTGGAACGTGAATTGACTGAAAATACCTCAAAATATTTGATGCCTTTCAATATTTTTAGGTGAACGTTTATGTGGTTTCCGAAAATGGTAATTTCACATTTCACAACCTTCTTTAGACTCATTCTATATTCTATTGTTTTAATAAAAATAATTTTATTTTCCTAATTATCAAACAAAAGATTAGATACATCATGAAACAAAGATCAATATGCGATGACCAATATTCAAATATATATTCATGCCCATGAATCATCACTCTCACGTCCCAAGGAAGCAACAGGCAACAAACGCCTCCATTTTTTACAAGCTAGCCGCGACCTTCGCAAAAATACGTTAAAATTCGTTTAGGCATTAGAACACCTGTCAGGTAGGTGTCAGTCCGTCGTGCTCGGAATACGAAAAACGCTGGGCGCGTCTCCAGCCCGCATAATACGCAGGAATACGCGCCACGCGGTACGAAGTACGCACATATTGAATTCCCTATCAATTGATACTTCGTCACCTACAGGAACGCAGGAAGCGGTGGCAGGATGTGTCCCCAGATATTGTCACGTCGTGCATGTATTTTACCGAGTGTAAAAACGTGGAAATATTTCGAGGAACTCAATAGTTTTTTGGGTGTTTAAAGTTTTTGGGCCTTTGAACTAAACTGTATTGCTATGTACCACAAGTAATATAAAACCTAATTTTATTTTATATGTGGTTTTACGCATTTCAGATGTAAATCTATACTCTATACTAATATTATAAAGAGGTAAAATTTGTTTGTAAGTTTGTATGTAGGGGGTAATCTCAGGAACTACTGGTCCGATTTGAAAAATTCTTTCAGTGTTAGATAGCCCATTTATCTAGGAATGATATAGGCTTATATATCATCACGCTGAAACAAATAGGAGCGGAGCAATAATGGAAAATGTGGCGCAGACGAAGTTGCGCGGGTCAGCTAGTCACTAATAAAATAAAACAGTAATGTTAATGTCTATTAAAATCTCGTGTTGCTAATTAAGCTGCGCAAATTAAAAGTTATGGTCCAATAATCATATTTACCTATTACAACCCACAAAACATACTAAAACTTATCTACATACGAAACTAACGTTTCGATGGGATTGTATATTGTATGACACTCTTACAAAGTATTAACGTAGAAATTGTACGTGAAAATGCTCACTGACTCATTAAAGGAAAAGCAGGAAAACATTTTCTGCGCCAATCGCTCTGACAATCTATTTATTAAACCAAATGGGTGTAATGAAAGTCCAATAAGAAAGCAATATTGTCCATTTTCCAATAAAAAGTTAACGGAGATAGAAAAGAAAATCCATTTTCATAAAATAACACTTGAGCGGTGAAACGGGGACACGGCGACATTACCGGTCTTATCAATTCTTATAAGTAACTTTATAGAAACATTTTACATCGGCGACGCCATATTGTAATTTCCAACACTTCACCTCCTTCCAATTAAGTCGGTCGCACCTTAAAAACAAAAGCGTTTGAGAAATCGTTCCTTGATTTTTTTTATTGAGAGATTGTGAAATTCATTCACTTGTTTTAACAAATTCGGTTTGATTTTTTAATTGTGTTCGTCGTATTTGGCTTCGAGAATGTATTGTGGGAATAAATTAAATATACCCACAATGCGGGATTATAAAAATAAGTGGAAATAAAATAAGAAAGACTGGTCACTGGTCTCACAGCTTTTAATTTCTAGGCATACTTCTTGACTACAATTTAATTTCATGATGTAGTGAGCTATAAGGCATTATACATCTCATTATTTGATTTTGACAAGTGTTAATCTATACATCTATACAACATATAAATAGAATTGGAGTGTCTGTTTGTAAAACTACAGGACGCAACAGCATCTGCAAAAGTACAATTCCATTCTCAAGAATTTAATTTCAAACACTAAACATGTTCATACGTTTCCCAGTTTTGAAGATAAGAGTTATTAAAATACTTTAGATTTGCCATACCGGGCTACGCAACTGGATCCCCTTAAAGCCTCGAACGCCGGTCACGACGACACACAACAATTTTTCATTAAAGCATTTTTCACCAATTGTGAAGCAGAGAAACAGATGCCATAAATTAAAAGTAAACGCATTTTTTTGGTGATTTATTAAAGATAACATTTACCAATAAATCCATTCTTGCTGACTGTTTTGGGATAAAAGCCTACCCTCACGTATTGGGGAGCATCAGCATTAAATGTAACAGTGTACATTTAAACAAACGTGGTATTTATCGTAATTGAGTAATAGGAGAATACAAGTATACCTTAATAACAAGTTCCATGACAAATGAACAATACGTTACATCCTAACTAATCCACGATAATGGTCATAGCGACCCACATGACAAAGTTTGTGGAAGGTAACATAATATTCATCGTGAGTCGTTACTACTCCTAACCTTCACAAAGGAAGCTCGAATGAAATTTAACTGTTCGTTGATTGACGAAGGGACCCGTTGTCCACAATAATTATCTCGGAGGAAGCGGGTAAGATGAGCGCTCGTCGCGTGCTCCTGCCACTTATGTATGCCACTAGTACGTTCGTACATAAGGACATCCGTAACGTAGACAATACAAGAAGTTATCTAATATTTCATCATTCACTGCGGGTTGTCGGTTTACAGGCATGTATTTGAATAAGCGCCAGTACCCAAGGAGCCCCGAATATAGAATTACTCATTTGTTGAATACTGACACAAAGATTTATGAATAAGTAAGAAATGGAACTCCTGTCTCCCAAAATTCGAAATAAGTAAGAAATCACTGTCCTAGGAGATCAAAATCGAAAATGATCCTCCGCTGGAACGGCTGGCGCTTATTAATTTGAAAATTATGCCGAATCCTACTGATGCTTCGAAGCAAGTCTCCTGTATTTTAGCATCGGCATTAAACCATTTTCAATTCCAACATACAGAAGCCACAATTCAAAACAGAACGCAACTCTATGTTTGTATAGGACTTAACAATGAAGAGGTTTGGTAACATAAGTTCGTAAATGGTCCAGGCTACCTCGTACCCTGTTTCAATAGATGTTCCCTCCCCAACTCTATGAGGACTAATTGCTAAACGTTGCTGTAACTATTAATAAATCCAAGACTAGCCTTTGACAAAGTTGAGCCACAATTGAAACGACATAAGACAACGGATGTAGCCATTTGAGACGTTCGATTAAATTATGGACAGTCCTTTATTAACATTTGTATTACGTAGCCATTGATTAAATTATGGATATTGCTCAAAAGCTAATTCAATTATGCCGAAGACAAACTCCAAATGGGAGTTTGTTTCGCAGATATAACGAGTAAAGCGAAATTAAACACTTAAAAGTAAGTTTTTATAACCAAAATTTGTACCAAAACAGACATTAGCAAAGTTTTATGAGTTTTCTCACTTGGGCCTGAAATAGGAACGAGTTTTATGCATTCCTTGGAGAGGTACTGCGCATTATAGCTTAATACGTTTTGGTCCTCCGGGACTAATGTCGATGACGGGCTCAAATTAAAGTCCAGTTTGGAGAACTCTTTAGTTACTATTGAGTTTGTATATTATTTTGGTCCTTCTTCCGCCCTCGAACAAAATATGTAAATTCCTCTGTAACCCGGCTTGGACCGTGACTAAATAATATCTTTAATAAGAAGATTTTGTCCTAGCTTATCGGCCTCGGGCGGACCACCGCTTCGTAAATAAAAGAAAAAAAATTACGGGCTCTTTTAAACTCTTCAAGGAAGGTTTGCTCACTGAAGTCGGTTTTCGTTTCACTTGTTTTGTATTAGGATACGTTTTAAGGATAAATTAGCCTCTGAAGATACAAGAGAACAATAAGTTAGTTAATACAGATGTGTATAGTACATATATCCGAACTATTTGCATATCCTGCAAGTTTATAATTTTTTGTTAAGTTATTTTTTATCCATTTGTATATCCACAACAAAACTGCTAATGCATTGGTTTGCTTGGGTGTAGTTTTTATTTAATTCCATTGTTAAAAAAACTCACCCATCCAAAATTATTTTTAGGCTGACTGACGATTTGCGGGCTGATTATGTAAATTTTCTTAAGGCGGGGTTGCAGTACTTTTTAAGATTTTTGAACGTCTGAAAATCTAATTATTTATGAGTTTTTTAATAAATAAAAATCATTACATAAAAATTGAACATACCCTCAAGTAAATCGTAAAGATAGAAACGCGATTTAGAATGATTGGCTCGATACTTTTTTTTATCGAACATGACACTAAATTACAATTTTAAACGTGCTAAGAGATTTTATCACGAAAATATATAAAAGTTATATCAATAGATAGAGCTTTTTATTTTGAAGTAAATGTTGAAACCATATTGTATTATTTCTTTATCGGTTTTCGCCAAGAAGAAAAAACAATCAAAATTTAGGCATTATTTCGCTCGCCGGACAGTCGCTGTTGTTCGTCAAAACACACAGTACTGCAACCTCGCCTTAACGCGTTACCTTACCACCATGATGGAAATTCAGAATATTTATTTGTACTTCCTATTTATTTGTTCCAAGACTAATTTCAAGATGAGTTAAGGTTAAGTACAGTCTCAATTAGTGCAATTGCAACCCCTCTTAGCTGACCAGGAAATATACGAATAAGTAAACACATTAGATTAACTTCTTGCCCTTTCTCTAATTGAAGCACTGCAGCTTTGAAATTTTATTGACATGCACTTGCAACGGCAGCGTGCTTACGGTCGTCCAATGAGTCATGCGTAGTGTACCTACATAAAACGGAAACCGCCAACCCGAGTAGCTGGTAAGAAGTCGACAATATGCACTAAGAACTGACAGGTTTATATATCTTGACCCTTCTCTTTCGTCAGCCATTTCATTCAGACTTGCAATGAGACGTCATTTTGTTTCCTAGCTTGTACTTTCTCATGTTTTAAATGGGTTTGATCGATATAGGTAATAGCTTGCAAATTCATGGGTGTGCCGAGTATGCACTAAAAACTTACAGGTTTTTAGTGCGGCTTGGTATGACCCATGACCCTTTTCTTTAATCATCGATTTTTTTTTACTCCTTTCTTTCATTTATTTGAGGTGGATTTGCTCTTGACTCTAATCAAAGTCGACGATGGAGTGAGCTAATCCAGACGAAGACTCTTTTTTTCGTTCACTTTAATAAGTCTCTAAGAGATTTGGGTTGTATGCGTTCGGAAAAACAGACGCAGGAAGAAGAGAGTTCCACTACTTTGCTGTGCGAATTATAAAACTTCCCGAAAACAAAAGACATCTGATTGAATCATATGTATTTTGTTTTCGGGCGTGTTATAGGTATGTACCTCCTGATTTGTTTGACGACATTAATTGATCAATTACAAATTGGTAGTAGACCGGGGACTTACCGGTTTATAGTACCTACTCTTGTCTTTATTCCGCCATTTTTTTCTTCTAACTCGCAATCAGACGTCTTTTGTTTTCTAGCTCGTGATCGGTACTTCCTGATGTCTTGAAAGGCGTCGATCGATGAATTGCAAATTCGCGAATTGGAACTTTGGGTGTAGAGTTTACGTCACTTCTCGTCTGCCAAAAGACGAGAAGTGAATAGCCAAACCCTTTTATAACTCTTAAAAGGGTTTGGCAGACGAGAAGTAACATTATATAAGTAATGTTATAGTTTTGGCTCAATTCCCGATAAAATCGGCCAGAAGTTACATGTTTAGCTTAATCTACACACACCCACCACTCACACACATTTCACTATTTTCAGTTTTATACCATTCAGTAGAATGGCACAGTCCACTCGAGATATGTAAGAGTATTCTATTCTATTATATTCTGTTTCTTTTGTTCAATGTATTGTAAACCTGGGCCGTAGGTACTACCTCTTAAAATACAGGTATACCCTAGCTTAACAGGTTTTGTACAGAACAAATTCACAAATTGAAATCACAAATAAATGTATCTGTAATCTATACATAGAGTTAAAGGATGTGTGTAATCTTAAAGCACGAACCTATGTTCAGCATTGAACTTTTTTGGTAAAAATGTCTTAAGAACTTTTTGCAAGGATCCACTTCCAGACTCCAGTTTACTTCAGAACCTATTAGATATGACGACGAATAGACTGGATTCTTCCGATAAGAATCAAACCCACGACCAAACGAAGAAACGCCACTTCGTCGTTTGCGAAAACTAGACAAGGGCGTCAACCTATTGTCTATCCCAAATGATTGAAGGAAAATGTCAAGCATTACGCATGTTCCGACTCTACCCTTTTAGGAAATAATGATCGTAACTTCTCGTAAGTATAGCGAATTGTAAGAAACAAAGGAAATGCTAATGTCGGGCCGTGAAAGTCTAAAGACTCAAATCAGCGTGTCATTGTCTCAAATGGAAAACTAGCTAAAGGGTATGATGACCACATGACTCACAGTCCTGCCAGATGGCCAGCGATTACAAACCGCATTTGCAATATTATTGCAGGTGTTATTATTACTTAACTTCTTATTATGTAAACTGAACTAAGCTCAATGAATGAGGAAATATATTAAATACAAAACATGCTTTTGCTTAATATTTCTCCATACAAAAACATCTCTGTAATGTGTAGTCATCAAAGTAACTCGTAATGTTGATAAAGCTGCCGGTACTGTGTGCCAATTAAAAAGAAACAACTCGGTCCGTACATAAGGACTAATAAGAATTTTATTTATTTACATATCCAGACGCTGGTACTTGTTTTATTGCACTTTTTACCATGCAAAGTATCTGCCTACTATGAAAACGAGCTTGTAGTTCGTAGACCTTATAAATCTATCTTACGCCCACCTTTATAAAAATAGAGTAAAGCAATTGTTTTGAATTGGATCAAGGACACACGTTGGGACACCAAATGATTACGCTAGTAATATGAATTCGAGGTGTTTACTGCAGATCCAACGTAACTCATCAAAGTTACTCTATAAAATAACCGTAACTAACTTTAACACAGCTAAAGCAGTGCCAGCACCAAAAACTGCTCTTAAGGACTCCTTAAAAGTAAAACAAAAGACTTTTAAAACTATTTAAGTACTCGTTAGAAAGTTTGTAATACCTGCGAGAGGTCCCCGTCTCCTCTAATTTTCTCGACGACGGTAAGTTTCCTGTCGGCGACCACGAGTCCGCACATCACAAACAACAACACTAATCGTCCACCCATGGTGCACGCAAAACATCCAGAGATCACAAGAGAGGTTCACAGAGATACACTCGCGGAATACATGTGCGGGATAGCCGAGCAGGGAACGCGCGGTATACGAGAATGCGCCGCGATAAATGCCGGGTGTACCGCGGGAGGCACTGACGCGTTGACGCTCCGTCGTGCCCTCTCGCTCACACAGCAACCGGCGCGGCAACTAACTGGCCACAGTGGTCATCAGACCCAGCGTGACCGTTGAGCTTCGAAAAATTGAGCAATGATTAGCATAACAACTTCACTTTGAAAGCACGAAATGGATTCGATTCTTTTCGATGTCAATGTCAAGGTTCCGCAGTTATTTATGAGGCCTGCTTAACATTTTATGCGGTTCACCTGCCTTTCTGACAACAACGTTTTGTGACTGCCAAGTTCAAAAGCCTTGTATGCAAACTTAGTGACTGCGTTATGCAATCGTTCCGTTACGTGTTTGTAATGATTCTTAAATTATGTTACATGTGTCAGCCAGTGAGACGAAATGTAAACAAAAACGAGTCAAGCTTTCTTGTTTTGATTATTTGGACAGTTAAAAACTCGTTTTGGTTTTTGCAAATAAATACAGAGATCGACCTTTTATGTAGGATAACGTTAACGATATTTACCACCATACCATGACCATGACATACCATGACATTAACTATATTGCATATTCCAATTATTTCACAAACCATCAACCCGTCAGGTCCAATTTTATAAAGAAACAAAACAAAAACAAACCTGCGAACAGCGCAAAAGTAAAAATTGATATATAAAATGCCGGGTAGCAGAACAAGCTTGTTATAGGATGGCACATGAAAAGATTTGACGTGTAACGCATAGTTCTACCTGTGGTACCTTTCTACCGGCCCGGTCTGAGTTACGAGCTGCGGCTCGTCATTCGACCGATACGATACGTGACGTCAAGTCGAGACGACCATGATCCATTGTACATTGTATCATATCGCCTATCCATCTTTCACCTTTTTGCGCATTTCTTTTTTTTTACCTTTGTAGCGTTTTTATGTGACAAAATATTTTGTTGACTTCTTTAGTTTATGGACAGCCGTATATGAATTTCAATGGATAGAAAGCTAGGGGAAGACAAAAGAAAGTATAAATGGAGACGATACCGTTAAATAGAAGTCACTACTGAAATGACATCTAAAAATGAAAGAAGAAAATATTATATTACGCCAGCAAGTCCAAACAAATTGGGATAGGTCAGGAAAATAAGGAAGGAATAAGTTTGGTGATGATTTGTCGAACTTATAGAAAAAAAAAACATTAGTTATATCAGGCCAAGCTGTAGAGGTAGAGCGAACTTGAGATTCATATTGAAAATGATAATATGACGAACATATTATGGAATAGACAGTAGTTACATCAATTGTCAAAACTGTATGATCTAATGATTTAAATTAACTAATTTTAATTCTGATTGAAATTAAACTAAATTGTATCACTGAAATTGTTTATTTTTTTATTTTAAATAACGTTGCCCCACACTAGGAATTTCTCCTGTATCGTGGGTGCGTGTACAAAATAACAAAGTCACATACACAAACAGCCAGACTCAAAACAACGATCTGTCATATATTTGTTCCGTGCGGGAATCGAAAACACGACACGCGACGCAGCAGCCAATCGCCCAACCACTGCGCCAACCGTGTCGTAACTATTCAGTATTCATTGTCCCCATACAAGTAATAATAATTTAGCATTAAGGTGGAAGCTCCAGGGTAGCCCGCGAAATTCAAATATTTTTATGTTTTCGCGATCGTAAAGAGCATTTATCTAAAGGATTATAACCATTTGAATCATCAATATACCCCACTAAGTTCATAGAACTCGATTGAAAGTTATTTCGTGAAAAACTCATTCAATTGAGTTGTATGAACTTAGAGGGTTATATTGATAATTAAAATGGGTATAATTATTTAAATAAATATGCGTTACGGCCGCGAATTATATTCTGTTCAACATACAACTTCAAACTGACCGGCAAATTGCAAAAAACCATAAAAATATTTAAATTTCGCGGGCTACCCTAGCGCTTCCACCTTAATACATTCTTTATTGTATCAATTTTAAAGTTAAGTTTATATTAATAATGAGTGCTTATTAATACAACAGGCCTTAGCTATACCAAATCCGATGATGTTTAAACAAAGTACGTATAATTCACAATAGCTTTTATTTTATTTGTTTTCTTTCTCGGGTCCCTGCCATGGAGACCCGTTCCTTTGGTAGGCGTACGAGGGGCCGAAACCAACTCGCAGAGGCCCCGTTAGACATTTCAAATGTGATGGGGCACCAACCGGCGATTATCCCTGTATGCACTGAAAGTATTCCCAAGGACAATCCCCGGTTGGAGCAGTACTATTGCAGAATATGGAAACAAAAAATGCGACTCTATGGGTTTGGGTGATTTAGTGGACTGATAATTGAAGAATTATTATAGAAGAACTATTGGCCCCTGCCTGACCACTATCAATATACACGGCTTTTAAATGGCAGGAGGTGACTTGCACACTCAATGAATGGGGCCCCGAAAACAGTCGCTAGCACAAAGTGACGTAGCGCCAAGGAGGCAACATAGCCTGAGGTGCTAGAGGAATGGAGAGGTATACCACGGCTATCAGTACAATCCCTGAATTGCGGTCAAGATCCCTACCAGCATCTTACTGGATTATACATCCTTCTCCCGAGCACGTGTGCTCTAGCGAATCTCCACTCAGACCGGCCAATTAAGGCAAGAAAGAGGTGGGAGCTCTGTTCCTCGACAGTGTTCACTCTGGCCAGCCAATAAAGGCAAGCTGTAGATGAGGAATAAGACTTCTCCCGGAAGATAAGGTTCGTGGGGTCGCTACTTTTATTTCTCCCAGAAATGCACAAACAACATTGTACAAGAAAGCATGGCTTAATCTAAGTGATAACAGTAAAAAGACCCTGACTTCTAAACTAGGTAAAAACCTGTATCTTAGAAGTCAGTGTACCTTCAAAATTATGCATGGATATAATAAGCCTTATTATGCCTAGATAGGACACAATGAATTACAAAGTAAAAGAGTACAAAATACAGTGCAATTTAAGCTGGTTCATAGGGAAATATAATTTAAAGCAGGAACATAGAGAAAAATAAAACTGATTTTGATAAATTAAATTGGTGAAGTTTGTGTGTTTGATATTGAGTGAGTGATGATATAGTAGCCCCTACATACCCAGCACGTTCAATTTTTGCTAGTCGTCAAAATGTAACTCAAGCCCCACGCGTTTATAATAAAGTAAATCGCATACTTAACATTTACCCTATGCAGCTGTTTGAGTGTAAGAAGACGTTGACGGAATGGCTCTTCACACTTAATTATGATGCCGTGGAGGACATTTTGGCTACGATGGGTTGAACGACATGTATACACACATACACACACAAACATATACATACATACATTCACGCACACACACACACACTCTCCAACACACCCCCATTCATACACACACACAAACACCAGCACACTTCCACACTCATTCACTCATACACAAGCCCACTACAAACACACCTACTCATACACACAAAATATACATTCACACACTGCCATAAACACGATTTTAATTTTTCCTTTCTTTTTATTAGTTTTTATATAAAAAATAAAAAAAAAAAATGTGTAACGTATACCTAATTAGCACAACGTAACAATTGTTAATTAATCGAGGAAGAGCGAGGTTTTCCCATCACAAGTATCTTCGGATTACTTTCTGGGAGGCCCCGGCAACTAAATTGTAAAGATTTAAGAAAATAAACACATATATTTTTTTTTATTTTTTATTTTTAATATAGCTATGAATAATAACTTTCTTGGATATTTACCTAGTGGGATACTTTTAAACCTCACAAAATAAAAATTTGATTTCGAGTGAGTGAAAATATTTGTGAGTAAGTGAGTGTGTGTGAGTATTTGTTTGCAAAAGTTGGTGTGAGCGAGATGTATGTATGTCTGTTAAATTCAATTTATGGATCTATTTATTGATTTGATTCTATAACTACTACTACTGCCCAACAGTTCGCCACAAAACTGCCTTGCGGATTGTATCTCTCTTTGTCTGGCCCCTCACCCTAGGTATGACCTAAGGTCCATCGGGACGCGCAAGCCCCACCGGCGACGTCAACGTAGAGATACTGCGGCAGGGCTTTAAATACCGGTAAAAATTTCGTAACGTTACCTGTATTTGACAGAGTTACCGTTAATTTGAAAATAACGTTAACCGATTTAACGTTATTTTCGAAACATTTTATCGTTAATATATTTTACCGTTAATTGTTTTATAACGTTAATTTTATCGTTATTTTGTAACGGTTAAGCTTGTGAGGTGGAATAAGCGTGGGGGCAGAGAGGCGATCGGCGGGCTGCCAAAGCTAAGCAAAGCCACCTTATACGCCGTTGCGTCGTGCCGTCTCGCTCGACCAAAACGTTGCCAGATTCTTACGTGTGAGACGTGCTGGTAGTACCTACAGTTAGCTGATTTAGTTATTTTGTCCAATAATTTATTTTCTTTTGTCAGTTGCTTGAGATCAATAACGGGTAGTTTTCATAGTTACAATTTTCGATATAATAATAGTGATAATTATGTCAGTACGATTTCTAGCACTGTATTCAATGAGTGTGAAAGAAGAACATCGACACAGTCCGACGCGTGAAACAGAAGATTTTGTATGGGAAATTAGCCTAATCTGGAGCGCCGCTTACGCGCGGCATTGCCAAATCGTGCAAGGCGGCGCAGGCAAGGCGGCCGCGCGCAAGAGACGGAGTCAGTTACTTTAGGGTAGAATGTAGATTCTTCGCAGTTTTTCTTATGGATTAAAAATAATTTTGCGCGACCTTTGTGTCTGACAAAAATTGTGAAAAGACTCTTGAAATGCGTCTCGAACTTACAGCTAAGGGGCCACCAGTCCACCACGTCCTAAAATTGCTTTTACTCAAAAATGTGGTACGAAAACTACATCTTTTATGTATTAATTGGTAAGCTCTAGTTTTACGTTTTTTTTTTGTGATCCCCTATAAATAAATGTCACGAGCCGCCTCTGATAGTAATAGGAGTTAAAGTATGAAATTGACGTTTTATTGTAATAGGTACTACGAATTGACATAGAACCTTGAAACCAGTGAAACTTTTTTCACATGGTACCTACTAAGTTTTTCTTTAAAAAAATGTGCACAACTGAAAGTCGACAATCGATTATCGACTTTCAGTGGTTATTTTATTCATCTTAGACAAGAAAGATGGATACTTCAGATATTCGAGTAATTTTTGAATACGAGCTCCGAGTCCGACGCGGAACTAACGCGGCAGAAACGGCTCGCAATATCAATGTTGCGTTTGGAGAAGGGACTGCTAATGAACGCACCGTACGATTTTGGTTTAAACTCTTTCGTAATGGAAACTTTGATTTGAAGAACTAACCACGTGGAAGACCTACACAGGTGAATAACAATGAATTGAACGAGATGTTGGAAGCCGATCCGAGTCAAACTACCCATGAATTAGCGGCATGGTTTAACGTTATCTTACCAAAAATATTGATTTATTTGCGTCAAATAAATAAAATAGAAAATATGGAAAATGGGTACTTCATGATTTGACTGATCTGCAGAAAGAAACGCGTGTTGAAAGTTGTGTTGCCTAGTTGAATCGATACAGAAATGAAGAAATATTGAATCGAATTGTGACATGTGATGAAAAGTGGATTCTTTACATTAACCGTAAGTGAAAATTGCAATGGGAGACCCCAGGTCAAACGCTGAAACAGTGTTCTAAAGCAAAGTTTACCAATAAAAAGGTAATGGTAATTGATTTTTCTCGCTTCGGTATTTGAACAGATAAATATACGTGAGGCTTCGAAGCAGGAAATCTTGGAGCGAAATAATAAAAATGCAGATTATTACAATTAAAATTGGGGACATTAATGTTTGTCCTTTGTTTGTGAACTTTGAATGATTAAAAGAAGACAAAAAATACTAAGAATGGACTGTGTGAAAGATTATAGCTAGAAAGGGAGTGACTACCGAAATTACGACTTTTACTTACGTGAGAAGACATGTTGCGTTATCTACATTAATTGGGGTCATTTTCATCATCATCTATTTATTTGTTTTTTTATTTATTTAACCATTTATGTACACACATTTAATAAGAACATGAGAAGAAGGAAACAGAAAAATAGGTACAAAGGTGATGCTTATTTTAAAGAAATCTCTTCCAGCATACCTGCGAAAGGAGAGTAGAGTAAAAAGAGATAGCTATTTATAACTTTTGCACGTAGACATTGTGTGCAAAATTTAAAGCTAAAATGAAAATAGTATAAATATAGTAAGTATATATAGTATTCATAAAATATAGATATTAATACTTATATGCAACTAGGAAAGATAGTGTTCTTTCAATCTTCTTTTAAAAATAGCAAGAGTTTGGCACTCCCTAATGTCAGGCGGTAGCAAATTCCATAACAGTACCGCATGCACAGTGAATGAGTAGGAGTAAAAATCGGTAGAGTGGGGAGGGGATTTCAGGAGATTTTTAAGATGTGACCTGCAAGGCGCATTCGAAGGACGGGAATAGGAGAAGCGTTCTCGCAGGTAGGAAGGCGTTTTAGGGTTGTGAAGGATGTTGAATAGCAGACACAAAATCCGATTCATCATATTAGCTGAAAGACGTCCACTGATAAATAAATATAGGAAACATAGGCCCCCAAGTGTGGTCACAACAACTGGTCCCCTGCGTCTTGCATCCATTGGCTACCTGCAACCCTCACGAGGTCATCGGTCCACCTTGTGGAAGGCTATCCAACGCTGAATCTTCCAGTACACGATCGCCTTTCTAGAACCTTCCAGCCCCATCGTCCATCTGTTCTGCAGTGCGATTGTGAGGGGCCAGACAAAGAGAGATACAATTCGCAAGGCAGTTTTGTGGCGAACTGTTGGGCTCTAGCGAACCCACGAACCTTATCTCCCGAGAGAAGTCTTGTTCCTCATCTACGGCTTGCCTTTATTGGCTGGCCAGAGTGAATACTGACGAGGAACAAATCTCCCACCTCTTTCTTGCCTTAATTGGCCGGTCTGAGTGGAGATTAGCAAGAGCACACGTGCTCGGGAGAAGGATGTATAATCCAGTAAGATGCTGGTAAGGATCTTGACCGTACTTCCGGGATTGTCCTGATAGCCGTGGTATACCTCTCCACTCCTCTAGCACTTCAGTAGGCTAATTCACGTAACTAAATAAGTGCTGTTGCAGTGCAATTGAAGTTAAGTTTCGATCAAAACAACGCTTTTCGTATTCTCTACCGCTGTCAGACACGCTCGCGTCAAGTTTGCGTCACGCGAGCGCAATAACGGCATTCTACTGTTGCGCGTCCTTGGTGCGTGCTTCGGAACGCAATATGATCGGTATTCTACTATTCGTTTGACGTCCCAAAATGACAGCTTAAACCTTTAAGTCTAAGATTTAATATTATATAACGTCATATTGATTGAAATTTAATCGATTCTATTCTATTATTTAGTGAGTAATATTTTTTCTCTCCACCGTCAATAAGTTTGCTGTCGTGCAGTTGACGTGCAGTTCACGCGCAGTTTACGCGCAGTTCAATGATTAAAAGAATACCGTTTATCACTCAAACTTAAACTTAACTGCACTAAAACATAATCGTTGCGTCATAAAATTACGTGAATTAGCCCTCTGGCTATGTTGCCTCCTTGGCGCTACGTCACTTTGTGCTAGCGACCGTTTTCGGGGGCCCATTCATTGAGAGTGCAAGTCACCCCCTGCCATTTAAAAGCCGTGTATATTGTTAGTGGTCAGGCAGGAGCCAATAGTTCTTCTATAACAAACGATTATCAGTCCACTAAACCACCCAAACCCATAGCGTTTCATCTTTTGGTTCCATATTCTGTAATATTACTGCTCCAACCGGGGAATGTCCTTGGGAATACAGGGATAATCGCCGGTTGGTGCCCCATTACATTTGAAATGTCTAACGGGGCCTCTGCGAGTCGGTTTCGGCCCCTCGTACGCCTACCAAAGGACCGGATCTCCAGAGACCAGAGAAAGTAAAAAATAATAATTAATCAACATCCATTACGAAAATAATATAAAATCACAATCTTGGACTCCAAGGTCAATTTAAATAAAAAACGATAGTAAATAAAATACTTTCAATTTAAAATATCTATAAACATTATTTTGTTTTTAACGTCCCATCTTGTAAGCGTCTCGCACAAACCAACTCACTGTAGGTATTACACACGACACGACTGAGGCACGGCGGCGATAGCGGCAACAGTGCATCTAAAGATCTAATAATAATAATAAAGCAGAAATCAGTACTCCTGGACACGGCGCGTATTGTGAGGCGGTTCCTCTCTCGGGAGCCCTGACCACCGGTAGCTTGGACCCTGTTCCCGATGCCAGTGGGCTACTATTTTTTATATTTTTAAATGTTTTTTTAATTAGTTTTATACAAATACAAGTATATAATAAATAATAAATAAATATATAAATATTTAAAAATGTAAAAAATATGTACAGAAAATAAATAAATGAAATAATAATAATATCCTTGGACATTTCACACAACGCCATATAGTCCCAAGCTAAGCAACTTAATGTTTGTGTTATGGTAACGAAATGGCTGATAAACTACTTATATACATCTAAGCGAGTTGCACGAGGCCATGAGCGCACAAACATTTTTACCTACGCGGAACGGCAACGCGCGGCCACAAATTCCCAATATCTCTGTACTGTACGTCGCTGGATTACGATGCCCCCTACCACTCAGCCTTCACAACGCTGCACTCGCCCAGCACGAGTCATACCTATGTTTAGTCCGGGTTGTAACAGAATTAACGATAAAATTAACGTTATTATCGTATTTTACGTTAGTGTTAAATAACGTTAAATTACTGGTAATGTTATCAAATAACGTTATATTTTTGTAACGTTAATTAGGTATCACATTGGAATTAACGTTACGTAACGGTTATTATTTTGTTAGTTGGTAACGTTAACAAGCCCTGTACTGCGGTAGGTTATTTTATTTATTTGTCATGTAATTTATTGTACACTAAAAATTAAACACAAAAACGCACACCGGAAGACGCAGCGTTGGAAGGCCTCCCGCAGGGTGGACCGATGACCTGGTGAGGGTTGCGGGTAGCCGATGGATGCGAGACGCACAGGACCGGTTGATATGGCGAGTCGAACACCAATGAACACGTTCAGCAATGTACGTGTTTCAGCTGAAATGTTGACGATGATTTATTTTATTTATTTATTTATAGTTAATTAAAACGGTGCAAGTCCAATTACATTAATTAACAGAACAAAAAAATAACATAACAAGATACAAAATGTGTACAAATTTGAAATTTTAATAAGAACTTAACATGAAACAGTGGACACCCTCGCATACTGTCTCTCACAGAACACCAGACAAGCTCGCATTATTTTTCTCCATGATGAATATTTTAAAGTGAATTTTGAACAAAGACTTTATATATCTTTTATAGAACCTACCTAAACCTACTTATTTGGCGTAGACACGCGGCTAAAATGTTATTGTTTTTAAAACTTACTTTCATACCCTTAAAATAGTACCTACCTACGTTGTGTGAATCCGTGTGTGCCAAATAAATTAGTTTTCTTTCTTTTGTTTGTTTTTTTCTTTCTTTTCTTTCTTTCTTTTCCTCTTTCTTTTCTTTCTTTCTTTTCTTTCTTTCTGTATTAGATATCCATAAGTGGTTGAAGTGCAAATCCTTGCATTTCCACCACCACTGTTAAAACTTTCATGTCAGCTATTTCTGATCTCTCATTTTATATTATTTTCTTTTACCATTCAAGTAGATTTCATTTTAATTCCATGACATAACCACTGACCTGTCTGTATTGAGGTTTAATTTAACAAAACTCTTTCAATATATTCTAACAAAGGTTGGCGAGATATTGGCGAGACGTACTCAATTACTTTTATGAATTTTGTTCGAAATCCTCTGTTTTTTTGACAAGGCAACAAATCATTTTGAAATGAATAAAGTTTTATTGGAAGTAAATTTCAAAAAGTTGATTGCCTTTTTCACTATTTTATTTCAACATTAGTATTTATACTGCGTTACGTAATGATGCTAATCGAAAAATCTGAATTAAGATAAAGAGATATCAAAACAATCGGTTTAAAGTAATATTTTATTATTACTATGTCAAAGTGATTTGCGCACAATGCTTAGTAAAAACTTATCAACGAATGATAAGTATGTTTATTTATTTATTTAGGTTAGCCAACAATTGTTTACACAACACATTTATGGATTCTTCAATTGATAAGCATACATTATTAAGTGTAACAATTACTTATAGGCTAACACCACATACACAATTTTTGGTTAAACAATACAATAGGTAAATCAGAACATTGAATTACAATACAAATATTTAGAAAAAGTGATTAGAACGATTGATAAATGATTTATTTATTAAAACTTTATGCACAAGTAAAGACACTATACAAAGGCGGACTTAATGCCATAGGCATTTTCTACCAGTCGACCTTAGGGTGGTGCAGAGACAGATTGGTAGGTGCAACATATAGAAAAGACAAGCCGAAGGAAGAAAACAAATATACAATCTATAAAAAATACATAGATACACAAATACACATAACCAAAATTATTAAGTAAACACGCAACCAACGAATTACCGCTGTAGTTGTTCTTCCAACTTCTTGCGAATATGCTCACGAGCCTTCACCTGAAAGGACAACCGACGATAATATTAATAACAACAAGACGATAATGAATAATATGAAATTAAAATTGATAGGTTTATTTTTAAAGTTTTTTATTTATTTTTTTACTAGCTGTCCCCCGCGTCAATTAAGTATTCATTGCACATATCGAGTTTTCATTGTTTTTAAGATGTATTCTGCTATTCGGGTCGGAGACAAATCCAACGAATCAATAACCATGAAAATTGGTTCAGCAGATCTCGAGTTATAAGTGTTGTAACAAACCTATATAAATCATTGGGCAGCAAAAAAATAACCCACATCGCTGTCAATGGCAAAAGTGCTGCCACGGCGGACTGTGCTGGGGCGGCTGCTGCAAGTGCAGAAAACCTCAAAAGGCCCAAAAATTTAATAACCTAATTGGGAGTTAAATATTTGAGCCTTTTGGCGTTGAAACACAGGCCCATGGGGTCCGAGTGCACATAGAGTCTTTCGGGACATCAGCAAACAACTTGTCGACGGTTCACGTGACCAGAGGGCTGGGCTTTTCTTCGGCCAAAGAATCAGCATTGCCATTCAACATGGCAATGCTGCCAGTGTTCTGGGCACTATTGATAGGTTAATGATTAAAATAAAAATAATATGTCACTGTAAAAGTGGAAACTACAAACTAACCAAGTCACAGGTAGGTACTGTTTTTTTATACTAGTACTCACACGGGAAATCTTGAAACGTTGAAAAATATAAACAAAATATGACTATACCCACCAATGGTTAGGGTCATATATTTAAATATTAATTCATTACTTTTATTCATAAATATTGTAAAATCAATATTAAAGAAAATTACTCCTCAGCTACCATAAAACCACAGTACCTACCAACCATTTCAAAACATGGTAGACATCCCAACTATACGCACAAAACGTTTTGGCCGTACAGCTCATCATCTGCCTAGCCTTTTCCGAACTATATTGGGGTCGGCTTCCAGTCAAACCGGATTCAGCTGAATACCAGTATTTTACGTGGAGCGGCTGCCTACCAGACCTCCACAACCCATTAACTGGGTAACACTCCTTGGCAAGACTGGTGTCAGATTTTCTGGCTTCTGACTATCCGTAACGACTGCCAAAGATCTCCAAATGACAGCCAGGACCAATAGCTTAACGTGCTTTTCGAGGCACGGAGGAAATTCGGTATGTTAAGATGGTCATTGGTCACCCATCCACAAACCAACCTTGGCAAGCGTTGCTTAACCTTGAAGATTGACCTGTGCGGCTGTTATAATTTAGGAGTGGAATTCCCTGCCTGAGTCTGTGTTTCCTGAAAGCTACAACCTGGGAGTCTTTAAGGCAAGAGTGAATAGGTTACTTCAAGGCAAGCGTGCTCCATCTTATAGACCGCAGATAGTGGTCAAACGTATAAAATAGAAAAAAATTAATTCAACCACTGTTTCTTATCTCGACAGAAATCGATCACAAAGACCTACCAAAACAACCTTCACCTTTCCATGTTTCCAAAAAGCAAATAATTTTTTTAATATCAGTATTAAGAGAAAGTTACACATTACTTGTGTTTCAGCTCCGTGTATGAAAGTGAGTTTACAGTAAATTCTGAAGCCACAAACTTTTCCATTTCGATATCGAGGTATTTTACGTGAAAATCCTGAAGCGACTTAAAAATGTTATCGAATGTTAAGATTATTACAAAATCTTGATTAGGTTATGAACTCTTTATTTACATTTAATAAGATAAGATAGATTTATTTTTCTTACCACAATTACATAATTATTATATAACAGCACATTTTAATAACAGTTTAGACAATTCATATTTAGATTAGTGATAGTATATTGTGGGGAGACTGGTGCCTAAGTTAGACGGAAGGTCTGTATTTCAGGACACCAGGTGAAATTATAGGCAGAAATTTTCAAGTTTTCGTGGATGGCCAAATCTGCAACTATGAGGAAAAGTGAAAAACACTCAAAGGCGTATCGAGCTCGGTTTTTGCAAATAATACCGTGATATCTATAGCTCGTCGCCAATCCATCTGTCAGCCACGGAATATAAGTGACACCTTCGTAACGATGGACATCATTGATCTTCGGACGTTGCCTTTTCATAATTTTGACAGCCATGCTGGTTATTGTTATGTTATAGCCTCGTGGAGGAATAATGATATGAGGCACTAGACAAAGTGACGGTTAGGTACATAATGACGATAGTTCGCTGTTGCTAATATAATCATTATCTGCCTAGTCTTTTCCCAAGTATATTGGGGTCGGCTTCCAGTCAAACCGGATTCAGCTGAATATCAGTGTTTTACGTGGAGCGGCTGCCTACCAGACCTCCACAATCCATTAACTGGGTAACACGGTACTTCATGGTAAGACTGAAGTCAGATTTACTGGCTTCTGACACTCCGTAACGACTGCCAAAGATCTACAAACGACAGCCGGGACCAACGGCTTAACGTGCTTTTCGAGGTACGGAGAAAACTCGGTATGTTAAGATGGTCACCCATCTACAGACCAACCTTGGCAAGCGTTGCTTTACCTAAAAGATCGAACCTTGCGGCTGTTATTAGTTAGCCACGAACTCCTCTATCTGTTGCTAATACAATGTCAGTTTGAATTCAAGAGAATGACGAAGACCTTGTATAAAGCTGCGTTTCCACCAGAGATATGCGACGACGCGTAGCGAGGGCTGTGTTTGTCAAGAATCAATAGAATCACTTGATTTACCTAGCATCGCAAGCGAATCTATATCCCTCGCTTCTGATCCTCGCTCATCTCTAGTGGAAACGTAGCCTCTCTCTGTGAGTCTTTAGCTTTACCTTTTATAATTTCACTCTATTGTACCTTCTAATGTAACTATAATTAGAATTTTACTCCAATGGTAGAATTATAGTAGCTTAGATAGCCTTCGCACGACTGCAAATAGTATATACACTCCCGTTTATCGATTTTAGCTAGTAGTTAAAATCTGTTGCATGGTTTTTCCGAAAAAATAACATCAGACAGCGATGGGAGCAATCAATAACTGATGTATGAATTTTCACAGATCCTACATAAAATACGCCTGTGAAAGGTTACTCTCAATCTTTTCCTGATTTACACTCTTATTAAACTAACCAACAACAGTTAAACGAGTGTGTACTAATACAGAATTCTAAACTCATGCTATATTTAAAGCTTTATTATTTATATGTGCTGGAGTTATTATTCATAAAATAAATGATATACAAGATATTCGTTTTATATTAAAAGATAGCTTTTACTAAAAGTTCCTCATGGCGGCTAGAGTAGACATTTGGGAGATAGGATTCTTGGAGCGTCGTGAACCTCTTCCCAGGATTCATTAATATTTGCGTTTCTCGTTAGCTGGCAACTAATTACATCGTCACTAATACACGTTAACTTGATTTAGAATTAGAAGCAAAACCTTGTTTGTTGGCAGATGACGGAGATAAACAAATATAACTACGCTAAGCTAGAAGTTTATGTAGTCAATGATTATGTTGTTCATGAGATGTTGTATTATATTACTAAATATGAATAAGAAATCTTGCAGACTCTACACAAACTGACATTGCACGTGCAAGAGAAAACGATTGTCATAGAACAAAATATTTCAAATTGACATTTTCCGAATATTATTTGCCATACCTAGGCTTTTTATTTAATTTCGAAGTTCTAATGGTATTCTAAATAACAAAAATAAACAATTCGTAATTTAAGTCAAAATCACTGAGTTAGAGAATATTTTAACTGCTCCTCATTAAAGTTATCTCAAAATCTATCTATCTATCTATCTATTCTATATATACTTATAATAAATCTGTAGAGAGGTCAATTCTGTACATGAAATATATTTCCAAAATAACTATCAGGGGGTGATTAGGGATCGATACTGATGCCAAAAATGCAATCAGTAAAATTTTTGTCTGTCTGTCTGTCTGTCTGTCTGTCTGTCTGTCTGTATAACCGTTATAGAAACAAAAACTACTCGACGGATTTTAACGAAACTTCGTATAATTATTTTTCATACTCCTGAGCTGGTTATAGTATACTTTTCATCACGCTACAATCAATAGAAAAAATAAAAAAAATAAAAAATTAAAATGTGAAAGTTTGGTTGTTTGTTACACAATCACGCCAGAACGGCTTAACGGATCTTAATGAAATTTAGAACAGAGATAGATTATAGTCTGGAATAGTACATAAGCTACTTTTAATCCCGGGAACATACTCCCTAGGGATCACGCGGGCGAAGCCGCTGGCAGAAGCTAGTTCTAAATAAAAAAATCGACTACTGCGGTTGGCGCCATCTTTTGTTTAAAACCATTATCACGTTCCATCTGGCATAAATCTATTACCAACATAAGAAAGTTTTATCTTTCTACTTTAACTGTATTAAAGTTATTTCCATCACGTTCTTTTCAAGTTAAGTCTTGCCAACCTGAAAGCCTAAGTCACAAGTGTATTAGCTAGGACTAAAATCTGCTCTTGGATTAAATGTTTTCTTACAAATGCTGTCTATAATATTTGCTAGCAAGCTTCTTTATTTTCACTTCTTTTTGTGCTTGACTAGTGATTGATTTTATTCCCAAAATTTTCAAAAAACAACATCTGAGGGCCAATAGGCTAGATTCCATCATCCACAAATTGCAAAACTATTTAGTCCGTCAGTTAGAGTATTGAAAAATAATGGACACGTATTTGTTTTTTTTTTTTTGTTTTTAAATCAATGAATATTGACAAAGATAAAACGCATCAAAACTCGGGTGTGGGGGCTCGTGACGTCACGAGTCACAAAAAATTATGCGAAGGTGTGACGTATTAAGAATTTTAAAAGCGTCGTAACTTCGTCAATTTAGGTTCCCGTAACAAAAGAAAAAACACGGGTCAAATATTTTTTGATAATCTAACTGACGGACTAATTAGATAGTTCAGGACACAAGCCTATTCTACTAATATTTAAACAACTTTTGCATTCGCATGTGAATCGCAAACTGTCAAAAAAGCCTTATTTTTCATACATTTTTGGCAGTTTGCTATTGAGATGCGAATGTGAAAATTAGTAGAATTAGCACTCTGAGCTTTTTTTAGGCATATTATTATTTCAGATTCACTAAAATCCCTTATGATGATTCAACATTACAGCGACACACAAACAAATACATAGGTTTATCCGGTCCAATTGGACCGTGACGTATTCATGCGTACAAATCGTTTAGCACGTCCAATTTGTAGGTAATCCAACTGTTAGTTAGTAGTGATGTATTTACGATGACTCATGCCCCGCTCCCTTCCTCGCTTGCTTAGACACTCCGTGCGTTTCCAATTTGGATTGAATCCGAGATATGAGAGTATAGTATGACGATGCCAATAATTTCGAACTCACCATAAGTACAATGATGGCAAAAATAGGACCTGAAATTAATGTTCATGTACATTTTAAGAAAGGGCATGTTTTAAAACAGAAAATGAACTACATCAATGGGTGTAAGATACGGAAGAGCAAGAAAAATGAGAACTCGCAAAAAGAGGAACAAAATTTAAAAAAAAGAATCGTACGGCTGTGCTCTGAATGAATGAATGAATGGAACCGTTATCTATACACTAAAAGTTCATTTTATCGGTGCCATTGTACGAAAAATAGGTCACCTTAATATTTTTGTTTGCGAGATAAATAATGATGTTCAAATAAGATTATTTTATTGAATACGCAATTATTTGGAATAGTTAACAGTTCAGTTTCTGTTAAATTACTGATGGTGGTGCTTATGCTTGCCAGTCTGGAGTTGACCGCCCTTACTTATCGCCTTTCTACGTAAATCTTGTTTCAAACTTCTGACACAAGAAAAGTTGTAAGAAATTAATTCAAAATGTAAATTCAGCCCCTAAATAGTGTCATCACGTACGACGTACGTTTTGACAACCCTGTGATATTCTAATTATTTCAAAGTAATCAGGAAATGTCGGTGACAGTGCCAGGAGCCTCAAAAGGCCAAATCACAAAATAAATAATTTAACTATAACGAATTTATACACGATAAAAGCCCGGTAGGTACCTACTGAAAGTCATTTTGCCCTCGTTAATTTCATTCTTGTTATATAAGTCTCAATTTGTGGGGTAATTTATTAAATTCAAGGATTATGTCACTTTGCGAGCTTATGAAAGGACCGCTCGGAGCTTTTATACAGAAACATAATGTAATTAGAATTTTGTACGTGGAACGGAAAGTTCCCTATTCGTCGATTCGAATTGGATACTTCAACGAAGACATTTCATGAATATGTAAATGTAAATGATAAATTCATATTTATAACTTAATAAATACCTACGTTACGAAATTTTGTATTGAATAAATTTTCCGACAATTTTTCCGAGGGAAAAATATTGTATCTTCAGCGTAGGGTTATTGTTTCATAGATTAATTACGGAGAAAATTTACTTCTAATTATAGTTATATTCTGTTGAATTCGTCGTACCGTGGATGTTTGCCAATTAGAAATCAACATCCTGGAATTGTATAGCATTCTGATTCTTAATTTACATTTTCATTTAATATAATAATATGTATCACATGTGTATTACAAAGGCGAAATAAAAATTGTTTCTCTTGAGTAATAAAAATAAAATTATTGTTGCTTTTCGCATTTATATTGTATCCATACGTATAATATAAATGCGAAATAATATTAGATTATTTTTTATTTAACGCAATGTAGGAAAATATGAGTCAATATGTCTGATAATGATTTCAAAGGGAAGCAATTTTAAGAGAACGTCATTAAAGCTGAAGTATGAGCTGTAGAATTATTATGATATTGTCGATAGTGAAACATATTTGAAATATAGTGCCTTTAGGAATTTATGAGACGCAATAAAGATAGAATAAAATACTTACCTACTCTTTATTTTACACCATACAAAAATAATCCCTAGGAGCTTAAAAATAGAAAAGTGTTACAATGGGCGGTATTATCCCTCTAAACGATCTTTTACAGACAACCTTAGGGTGGACCACTATTACTTTGTTACTGATTAGGCAATCATGGCATCATGATGGCCAGTTCCGACTACTTCGTTAAAGATTCTGCGATATCCTTCTTTTCTAAAGCTAGGTTACAAATAACAAACATCCGAGTGCAAAAATAGACAAAAATTGACAATAACACAAAAGATAGATTGTCACATCTGTATTCAGTAACGAACCCAACATTCTTCCTGCCTCGTACTAGAGCTACATACTACAAACGATAAAACGACCTATAAAGGCTACACGGGTATACGGCTACAAGGCTACATTTTAGTATTCCTAGCGTAAAACGGAAAGTTTCACATATTCCGTTCGGTATAGGGTATTGCGGTTTTCTAAAATGCACAAATTTTATTACGAGTTATGAATGTTCAAAGGAGTTTGCAAGGTGTTTCCACGTCCCGCGGAACTTTATAACTAGAGAGGACCTCAAATTTACGAGGAATTCTAACAAGAATGAACAACTTACAATCAGATAATGTGGAGATGTATAGAACTTTATTTTGGTCCTTAGAGTCTAAGTTGTCTACGAGTGTAGAATAAGGCCTCGCCACTTTATACAGCAGGTAACTTCTTAATGTTGGCATAACTGAAATCAATGTGTCAGCCTTATATGAGGTTATAATTCTGCCAACATAAATTATGACATTAACTTTATGAATTTGTAAGAAGTGGACGTTTTTATTTTTAGTGATCAGAACTTACACGAAAGGTAACCAAACGAACAGTTTTTTTAAAGACCATCTCAGACACTAATCCGCATGGTGCTTAAATGAAATAATTTAAATGTGAGGACTATGTAGGTCGTTATTTTTTAAGATTAATTTCATGACTGTCTGGCGGTATGAGTACACTTTGTGGCCTACCCAAATGTCCTTACTTTGTTATTGTTCTCCGGATCATTGAGCTCCTTAAAGTTGTTTTTATTTTTTATACAGGGTGTAAGGGACAGCCTTCCACAAATTAACAGGGTGCAATCAGCTCCTTATTTTGAATCATATTCCAGTGGAAATTTCCTCAGGAATTTTTTAAAATTTTTTTTCGATTTTTATTTTTTTTTGCTTTATTTCAATGTAAAGTTACATTATCTGTATGCAGAACTCCATTAATGTAAACAACTCTGCTAAAACGAAAAAATAAAAAATAAATAAAAAAAAATCTCATGAACGACGCATGAAATCAGCTGTTAAAACGTAGCGCGGGCGCAGCTATCCTTTCGAAAGCTCGCTGCGCTGCCGTTCGCTGCGTGCGTTTTGCAGAGGTAGCGATACATTGCGAGTGAGGTAATTAAACAAATCAGTTTTATTGGATTCCTTTCTTTCTTTCTTTTCCTTTAAGTTCCTGAAATAATTTCATGTACCGGTCAACTTAGTACGATATACTGAAATCACCCTATCAGTTTGAGGAGGGCTGTCTCTTACACCCGTTATACTGGGCTCGTCCTACAACTTCTGTTATGTGTTCAAACTGTAAGCAAGAACGCCGGTAGGTACCCTAAACACAATTTAATCTTATACTGGGTACCGGAGTTCAACGTAAAAACCTTTATTGTTGTTGTAAAAATATTGACGTGTAAAAGAGTCACAATATGTAACATATTTGAAAACTAAACATGATTTGTTGAAAATTTCACCAATTGTGTATTTATATTGCCACTATAACAACAAATAACAAAAACTATAATACATGAAAAACGGCGAAGACGTGTTTTGTTTCGGTTTATGGAAGGTGCGGAACCATTCCTTTGAGAGTCCGACTAGCACTTGGCCGGTTTTGTCTTACTCCTCTATTGTTTCTTTTTTTCTGAGAAATTGGACTGGACGAGGTTCCTTGCCGCGGCAATTTTCTGGTAGCCACCGCTTTTGATTCTGGCCTCCAACTGTTAGTCTCAAATTAAACAAGGGCTTCCTAAACTTGTAGGTTACCTATTCATTCATTTGTATATGTCCATAACCATCACGTTGAGGAGTCTTTCGACTTCTTCTAATAATAGGTAACTCGAATCATAAATATCACATTGCATCATTATCTGTATCTCAAGGTACACGAGATACAGTGGACCGTAGGGCAACGTATCTTATAAAACGGAAAAAAAAACAACCATATCATGTATCTTGTTTACATTTTATATTTAAAAACGCAGTATTGAAAGATCTCAAATAAAAACTAGACTTCTCAAGGTCTTATACCGCGTGTATCTGACATCGACGCACAAACGATTTCCATGGGTCCAAGGCATGATTCTGGACACCCCAGACTTAGATTTTTTCGTCGGCTTTTTTCTCATATTTTCATTTTTTCGAGGGTTTTTTTTACTTTAGACTGCTCATAATCGTTATTCTGACCTAACCCAATGAGATTTTAAATAAAAAAATAATTAATTAACTACTGTCACTAAAAAGAGCAATCTGAATAAAACCACAAATAGATATCAGCTGAGCTGAGCTGATACTTATTTGTGGTACTCTTGAAAAAAATGAAAAAATGAGAAAAGAACCGACGAAATATTCCAACACTAGGGTGTCCAGAATCATGCCCTGGACCCATGGAAATCGTTTGTACGTCGATGTCAGATACACGCGGTATAATACTATCTAGACTTTAAGAAACGGAGTAAACACAGATGGTATAGTTTTTAGAATAGCATAACATAATTCAACATCACATTCACTATAGTTATCTTCTTCATCTTCAAGTCGTGTGGGCAGTAAGGTTTCTAGTGTCAGAGTTTTCTAAACCACCTCAAGGACCTCTGACATGGTTTAACGACCGCCATTTGGCGACCGGCTTATACGTCCCTCCGAAGCACGGAAACATCTTTCTATCAGACAATCAGGTGATTCAAGCCTGCAATGTCCTAGCCAAACTGGAAGCAACTTTACAAAGTACATCTCGTGGGAATCGAACCCACGACCACCGGGTCACAAGGCAAGCGCCTTAACCATTCGACCGCGTAAGCAGTTACTATATTATAGTTATGAGGCGAACCAATTTGCAGAACCAGACCCTTCAAATTTTTTGGACTCGTTTGGTTATTTTCGTACTATAAATATCGGATAAAACTTTTATACATATATTTTAAGTGTATTGGCTATATTACCTAATTGAAGAATTCTAAGAATTTATTCCAATGAAAACGATTCTATTGAACACTCAACTCAAAGAGTCAGTTAGCATGCCAAAAATGTTGAACACTTTGATCTATAAACCACGAAGTCTCATTGTGGGTACATCATCTGCCTAGCCTTTAACTTACTATATTGGGGTCTTCCTCCAGCCAAGCTAGATTCCGCTGAATACCAGTATTTTACGTGAAACAGCTGACTTCCTCAACCTAGAATCTGTGTAACGGTCACGATAATTATTGGCAAGACTCTTGTCAGATTTTGTGGCTTTTGATAGTCCGTAACGACTGCCAAAGATCTACAAATAAAAAGGCACGAAGGGTTTACGGTATGTTAACATGGTCACCCATCCTCAGACTGACCTCGGTAAGCGTTGCTTAACTTTGAAGATCGACCCGTACGGCTGATTTTATTTAGCCTCAAACTCCTCCTTTTGCTACAACACAACTGTTCTTCAACCGTATGCCAATTAGGAAAGTTATCATAGGATCCGAAGTATGATTAATTTAACCACTAAGGTAAATTAGTTTGGTGAACTATCATAATTAGGTATAGTATAGTAACCAACACTTGACCGCGTGCTGATCAGGTTGACACTTGATTACTGACAGGTCACCTGCACCGGTCACCGAACCGCGTTGATTGACAATTAACAAGGGCAGATTAGTGCGCTCTCACCCGATAAATCGGTGACCTTTAGCAAGATGTTAGAGTAGTGCGGCGTAATTATGAAGACTCCCGACGACCCTATATTTGTAGAACAATTTTAGAACAAATTTGTGAAAATTTGTTGTCAAATTATCCGTTTTATTTTTGTATTATTATTGGAAATGGGTTTGCTCTTGACTGTAGTCAATGTCAGAGATGACAGAGACAGAGACAGTTTACAGTGAAGCGAGCTTATCTAGAAGTAACCTGTTCACTCCAAATTTTAAACGATTAGGGTTCTAAGCGTTCGAAAACACAGACGCAGGCAGAGAGTTCCACTCCTTTGCTGTGCGCATTGTGAAAGACGCTTGGAAACGCTTAGGACTTATGGTGGAATAGCAAAAAGGTAGGGATGGTAACTTGCAGTGCGTTTAGATGTACAGTTTTACGTCGCCAATGAGCCTCTTAGCTCTGCATTCCACCGAGTTAAGTGCGGCAAGCTGATACTTATAGCTGAGCCATCCCAGAGGTGGCTGCAATACTCCATGCAGGATCGGACTTGTGCTTTGTATAGAGTTAAAAGCTGTCCAGACCTGAAGTATCGCTTCACCCTATTTAGGATGCCCAGCTTTTTGTCCGCAGTGGGCTTTGCACTGAACGGTGACGCCGAAGTTTTTTTTTTTTACTTGATATATGGGTTTGCTCTTGACTCTAGTGTTGGTCAGAGATGACAGAGACAAAGTCTACGATGGAGCGAGCTTACCCAGAAGTAGTCTGTTCGCTCTAACTTTGAAAAGATTAGGATTATAAGAATTAGAAACACAGACGCAGGCAGAGAGTTCCACTCCTTTGCTGTGCGCATTATGAAAGTTGAAACTGTTTAGTCAATTGACGACCTCTCGATCCCTAAAAAAAAATCATTTTATTTGTTTCCTCTCAAACTTTATGCACTTGACCCCCGAGGGGTGAGTCTGGATTTTCATCCTTAGTTCGGTAAGTACCAAATATTAACATTTTGGTACAGTAAGGTACAAACTAAAAGCAAAACTCAGAAATTGTATTAAAAAATAAACGAGCAATATAAGAGAATACTTAAAGCAGCTTTTTTAATGATCTGCAATAACTCTTAATTTTACCATCGTTCAATTTGAGCATCGACGCCGAGTTGCTGGCCTGTCGGTTTTCTATCGGTTACATTTTCGGGAGTGTGCGACGAAATTGCATAATATTCCGCCAAGCCCGTTCCACCATCGGACCACAAGACGTACGGCGATGCACCACCGGTACATCCCCCGTGCGCACAGCTAAGGAGTGGAATTCCCTGCCGGAGTCTGTGTTTCCTGATAGCTACAAACTGGGAGTCTTTAAGTCAAGAGTCAATAGGTTACTTCTAGACAAGCTTGCTCAACCTTAGACCGCATCATCGCTTAACATCAGGTGAGATAGCGATCAAACGTATGTCTATCAATAGTAAAAAAAAACTCATTTTATTTACCTACAAATATAACACCAAATATTATCGCAACCAAATGTTCTCCTCGTTCAGTCTACACGACCCAATCTATTTTTAATCTCACTAACCTACACACTGGTCCAATCTCAGGAGCAGCTATCGCAAATTATGCTCTAATATCACATACGCGTTGACAGACCACCATCTAATGAAAATGTAAAGCCGAAACTTGGCAAGTGAACTGTTGCTTATTTAGGGGTGACGCGCACCCGGTAATGCATAATAAAGTTGTTAGGAACGCAGCCTGGCGCCTCGCCAGCGCCACATCCCCGATGGCAATTCACTGATAAACTTCTTCGGGACAAAAATGCGCACTTCTTTGTTCCTTGGCCATGCATGCAAATAGAATCACGCTTTATTTGCCAACTGCGATGTTATGGGGTCGTTATATCACGGTTGTGTTTTTCGTTTGGCATAAATGTGCCTTATGTTTTTTCATTTACATAATGTTGTGGCCATATCGTAAAACTGCAGTGCGCTTCTGTATACTTACATCTTACCGTGTAAACTTTGGTGAAGCCAACATGAAGTGTGTTGTAAATTCATACAAACATGATGGAATGGTGAGATGACGACAGAATAGATAAGCTGGCCAATTCATGAAATATTTGGCCATTTGATAAAATAGCCACCTCAATCAAAGTGATTTTTTTTCTCGGAGCTGTACATTTTTTTTGCAGAGTGAAAAGGAACCTAGCATGAATGGGAGTAAGTGAGCTAAGTTCACTCCCTTTGCTCGCTATCTTTTGCTCCCGTCATCCTATTCGAAACTAAACTCCGTGTCAGGATGCCCTAAATTCCCTCAGACCTAACCTAACCTCTGCCATATCATGAAATGGCCTATTCTACGATATCACTTCACACACGACACATACACTACTACATAGCATTCAATGGTATATTAATTTGTTCGTAGGCTTTGACAGTTACCTTACCGAGCACATTCATGATTCATTACCTCATTGACAATTTACCAACCTCGATGTCCTGCTTCGATGATTGATTTGCAACATATATTATACTAACTGTGGAATTTGTTCGAAAGAGTCACTGACTCACCGCGGCCGAACGCAAATGTCATTAAGAGGAACACAGATAGTTTTTAGTTTAGCCCAGAGCGGGAGGGGTCATTTGTAGACTATTCATTTTTAAAAAAAGGATAGAAATAAGTTTTTTTTTAGGGAAAAGCCCGCCGCACATTCCTAACCACTGCAACTCCTGAAAGCCAGAATCAACAGTGGCGACCACCAGAAAAAAGCCGAGCTAATTAACGATTCAACTGTCTTTAATCCCCCATCGAAATTAATCAGAAGAGTACAGCGGAGGAGTAGAAAAAAATAAATATAATTTCCACTTCCCTCCTTATCAAGCAGAAAATGGTCATAATGGAGCATATAAATAAGTATACATAAGTAAAATATATTTTTATAAACCCTACAATCGATCGTTACACGTAACTAGTAATTACCCTTAATATATAATCTAAAGAAACCCAGTCCAAATGCTTTTGCCCGAAAATATAAAGCCTCTAAAATGTAAAACTTGTCAGTTGTTTTCAATAAACGGTGTGAAATAAATACACAAATTCACTGTACAAAGCTGATATCGATACATTCTCGGCAATAAACTATTTTACAGGATAAACAATGAGAGCATTCACGCTATCGATGCTGCCGGGGTGCCGCGGCAATCCCTTAGTTCCGAATAAATAACAGTCAAGAGAAAACGTAGGTGTTGGAACTTTAGCGCGCTGTGATTCGTCAATCTTGTTTTTTTTTTTCTAACTTTAGATATTCCACTGGGAACTTAAGTTGGGAAAGAAATATTTGAATACAAAGATATAATACACTTATCAGACACAGCTGACGTTAATGGGATTTGAGGGATAAAGCATACAAAAATAAATAAAGGAAAAATAATAAATTTTAATTTTATGGAGCCGAAATGAAATGATCCGAGCCTTATAATAGTTGAACAAACATCTATGATTATTTTACGCAGCTACTGTTTAAATTAGTAGAATTTTAGTTGCTTACAGTAAAATAAGTACGAATTGACTGCTGTATTCACCTCTCTCTTTCCCATTCAGTCCAACGTTGTTCAGTTAACTCCTTATTGCAGACGAGTTTCTAATTAATGCTGTCCTAACGAGACGTCTGCCATAACCATAACCATGACATTTCATTACTCTCCCTTATTGAAAATAATTTGGAGTCACAGAAATGAATATTAAACTTGAACGACAACCTCATGAATAAATAATGTGAACTTCCATCATTAAAACTTGGCATGAAAACTTAGTTAGTCTCCTATTCTGAAGGTTCTTCGTCCCTCACAATTCGTGGTTATTCAGTATAAGAATGGTGTACAAACGAAGGCTCGTATATTTCTCGGCGGGTGTTAGATTAGAGGGCTCTCCGAGTCAAAAGATTTATGACGCCAATACTAAGTCGATTCAAAACGTTTGGGTAGCGCTCACAGTTCCTGCTATCAATCCTGATTTAATGTTCCTAAAGTCGACAATTTTACAGACACAAAGGGAATTTCGGAGACATTTTCGAAGGTATCTATTTTCATTTACATACTGATTCGTGTGATTTAATACAATGAGGAATGTTAGTAGCTAGATTTATGTAATCATCATTTAACGTCATCATCATTCAAAGCCCGACCTGGCCCATTGCTGAGCATATGCCTCTCTTTTCTAGTGCCAATCCCCACGATCCTGTGCCAGCATCATCCAGGTTTTTCCCGAGATAGGGGTTATTACAATAAGTACGTATTAAAATGTAAAATAGTAAAATACAACAGGCCAGCAAAAAGGCATTGACGGACGAACGCGTATGTCCATCAATGCCTAGTTGTGGCCAAGGCTTGAGTACATTTATCAAACAATGCGCATAAATTAAATACAATTACTCTCAAAATCAAAACAACCAACAACATTAATAATTCCCGCGTAAAAGTGTTCATCTTTTTTTTTTCAACAAACATCATTCTATATGCAAGCCAGTTTGAAATATAAATAAAACCTTTGATAAGTTATCTTCTTGGTTGCCATGCCTCGGAAGAAAAGATCGTTCCATTTTTAAATTACACGATAGATATGAGTTTACTTTGTAATTTATTTGGCCGCAAAACATGACAGATATGGTTTTTCATACAACTTTTGCAGGCCGCTGCTCGGCCAGTACAGCAATTTCGTTTTATCTCGAAGAAGTTTGTCAAAATAATGCTCACGTTTCTAAGCATGTTTGAGAAAACTAATTTCACATTAAAGTCCAATTATAGGCCATGAACTCGTGATCTGTGTTTTACATATAAAGTGTAAAAAAACAATGTAATTAGGCTCATAATATTCTCACCTAAAACACAATTTAGTGTATCTAACGTTCTATTTTATCCTCTCAAAGTACATCTACATAGTTAAAGAAACGGAGTTGTGATGAATATTAAAAAGATACATTAGTGTGAAGGAGGACTATTTTTATTCCAAGTTATGAATAAAATCTTCAAGAGCCTTGTTTTGTTCTTTCAAGATTTTATTCAAATTATATTATAAAGACTACACCAATTGGAGCGAAGGCTCTACAATATTTTATTCATGACACATTATTCTGGATCTGATTCGTAAATCACAGATTTTCCGATAAATAACGAGGCACTGTTATGTATTACTATACCTATAAATAAAGACCTTTTCATTCGTCATTTATATTTATAAAGCAATATAACGGCAAATGGCCGGAATATAGTCAAACTTCCTCCAAATATTATTATTTCGTTAGTCCCTTACGCCTTTTAGACGTAGATGGATGTTGTTATTTATTTTAACATAATAACACAGATGCTCTTTCAGCTATGCGAACCCAAAAAGCTGACCAATTTTCCTTTTTAATGCACGCCTTGATCAAAGGGCGGGCGGCGAAGCGACGACAAAATAACTCGTCGGCTCATAAAATTCATTATTTCGGCCCATCCGAGTCATCAAGCATGTTTTAACAACCCTTTCATTAATAAAAATATAAAACATGTATAATTTTAAAAGTTAAGGAACAGATACTTTTACGAAATTCTGATTTATTTAACAGGTTTATTGATATTTAAAAAGAGAATAACCTAGCTATGTTTTGCATGAACGCGTCGGTTGACTTCTGCACGTAATTTGTCAAACTGTCTTTAAACGCTTTCAGATTGAAATCCACTAAATATTGTAGCTCGCCGACGGAAACTTGCAAAGGAAAAGACGGGAATGCCTCTAAAGCCTTTGATACATTTTCTTCGTTATCAAGCCACGGGAGCCAAATAAAATTGTGGAGTGCGGGATTTGCTCTCGGATCTAGCTTTGGTCTTTGTCGTGGATGTAGTGTGGACCAATACACGCGGAGTCGAAGAACCATGTGTTGGACGAGCTCCGGATACAAGGACCACAAGTCATTTGTTTCTGTTGGATCCACGCTCAAGTCAAATAGACACCCTTTTACTGTAACAGACAAAATAAATAGAAGTAGAAATTTCGTAAATACAAATTTCTAAATATTAGTTTTTTTACCAAGAGTTTTTTTACTAACCTTTTGTTGGTATGCAAAGCTCTTCTCTACTTTCGGTGACATTTATACTCCTAAATAAATTCGATCTATTTCGCTTGCTAGCGGCCATATCCAGGTCCAGGTCTATAAATAGTGTCTCCTTGAACACTCGCGCTGTGTCACAGCTTAGCAACACGTTTTCATACGAAAAACCGGGAAGTCTTAACTTCGTTAACTCCATGCCGTAGAAATCACTTTTTTCTGGTTCTACGTTGCCTAAAATTATTTTATAATCTCCTTGTCTGAAAGCTGCCCAGTCTTCAAGATCGTCCATTGTTATCAACGCGTCGCGTCTAGAAGGTGTCTCATCTTTTGTTACAGCATTCCATTGGTTCATACCGTCTATTGTTCCGTTATAATTGCCACCTGCAGCACCAATTAGTGTTGGCATCCAGTCGGTTACATGTAATAGACCTGACCAGATGCGGCTTGGTATCGATGCGTGCCATACGACCGCTGTCGTTCGTACCGCACCTTCCCAGGGCGTGCCTTTCGTGCCCCGCAGGGGTAAATTCGAGCCGAAATTTCGGTTTAATCCTGTTGAAGCTGCACCATTATCGGAAACCAAAACGACGATAGTGTTGTGGAGGAGTTGCCTCTCGGCTAGTGCAGATATAACGTGACCGACGCTACTGTCTAAGCCGGTAACGAGACCTGTTGAGATATCGAAACACGACTGTTAATTGATATAGGAAATTGCAAATGTAGAGCTCTGTTGAGATTCTCGAACGAATAATATACGTAGGCCTGTAGGCCTACGTATATTATTATAGGTAGGTTAGTAACACTAACTACAAAGGATTGAGAGCGCCAGATTTTCATGATTGGCTGTAATCGTTTTTCTCTTCAGTATCTCTCGAGCTTTGAATACCCTGAGCGAGCAAATCGTTCGCCATTGATGGAGCAAAAAGCTCGCTCAATAAAAAAGTCAATTACGCGATGTCCGATCTTAGCTCAGCCTTAAGACCGGACTAAGTATCACTAATGAGATTCTGAGGTTTTTCCTCTTATATAAATTGCATTAAACCAATCAAAGGTTCGAGGTACGATTAAAGTTTAGTTGTGAATTGTGGCTATATTAATGCCATTAAGTTTCAATTAAATTGAGACACGTTTATTTAAAAACCCACATTTTCCGAAGGTTTCATAGAAATATAATAATATGATTGACTGGATTTCAATTCTTTGTAACATGAATTGGACCAGTCGAAAGACGTCCAAATCGAACGTCGTAAAGACGTCCACTGCTGAAAGTGGATATAAACTGCTCTAGTGCTTCTTGCAGCTGACTCCCGAGGGCTTTACCAGGCCCTCAAAATTGATGGATTCGGCTGCGTCATCCAAATTACTAAGCAAAAGCGAACTTTGCACTTCCGTGGTAACTACATTGGCATTTATTCATAGTTATAGACTGGGAGTAAATATGTATACGGTAACATCAAGTCCCACTCCAATTTTTACAATGGTCATAAGATTTGATTCTAAATAGTTACCAGCAAAGTATCTCCGAGCTGAATGTGCGATATGATCGTTTGCGGTGATAAGGTCCTCGGGGGGCTGCAGATTAACGTAGCCCCCTCCGATGTGAGGGGCTGCATGCGATATGTGGAGATATAGCGGGACTGATGGGTCGTGGTTCCGTATCACTGAAATGAGACAGATAATTTTGTAGAACCGTCCAGGTATTATGAATAAATGGACTGCATGGCAGCAGAATAAAAAATCCATTCATGGATGGATTACATGGATTTTTTTGGATCAAAAGTATATATAAATATCCAGAATCGACTACCTAATTGAAACCGATGACTGTTTTCATCAAATGTATCACATTTAAACTTTAAGTAATAAGGGAAGGAATTATTGCCATCAATTTGCTAAATATCCTAAATTCAGGCTGCTTGTAAGTTTTTTCAGGTGGAAAACCCCAATAACACTACCCGACCTTGGAATCAAAATCTAGGACCTCATGCTCGGTGGTAGCGATTACAACAGCTAGACCAAAGTGGCTATCGAATACTCCTAGTTAGCAATATGGACTACCACAAAAATATCTATGGACTCTTAAAGAGTACTTTTATTTAATTACAACTCCTTCTACTCATCTGGAAGGGAGACTCAGACTCTTTAAGTGTGACCCATCAGTGTTCCTCTTAATACCCTTTGCATTACAGGGTGACTCTTTAAAAAAAAAATCCGTAGCCTTGGCAGGCACTGGCCCTCATGGGCCTTCTAAGCTGACGATATAAACTACTAGTTTTAATAGGGCTCGTACTAATGAGATTGTATACATACGTCAGGTTCGTGAACGAGCGCCGTCAGTTGAGACTGGTCATCTCTTAACCACCACCGGCTTATTTTGATCTTTATATTTTAAGTTGTTGTTTTAAGTTTTTATTTTTATTTTGCATTGACCTCACATGAAGAAGCAAGTACATGTAACTAAGATTTTTGTAAAACATCACATTATTTAAAAGAGTGTCCGTGGAGTTTCTTGCACGTTCTTCTAGATCTTCATAGAGATCTACGCTTTGGAACGTGCAAATAGCCTCATGTTTTTGACTGACCGACCTTGACATTTCAAAAGTGCCTGTAAATGGTTTATTTGAAATAAATGCTTTGAACCTTTGAATCTCATTGCTAATTAATTAACTATAAAAATATTTTTACGATCAGACAAAAAGGACTCAAATTGTTTGACTGTAAATCTATTGAATTTCCCAGCTTCGAGCTGTAAACCCAACCAAACTGCCTTACCCCAAGGTTTAAGTATTATCCCTATTGACACATAGCTTTTGCAACATTTTATTTATGCATTAGGGACCAGTGTTCATGCTACGAGTTGGAATTATTAATCGAATGAGCGATTAACCACGCGCAATTTAATGTTATTCATTGCTTTAAAACTCTGTGATGTCCTAACTCATATAACTAATAAATATTAATGTGTACACGTTACAAACATTTTAATTACTAAACATACGTACGTTTGACTGCTTGATCCGTCAGAACTTGAGTTAGGTGGCCTCTTTGATCTTCGATCGGGTCAACATTATTAAAGAAATCGAGTCCGTAGAAAACTGTATCGTTCCTTGTCTGGAAATTTAATAAGGGATAAGTTAAATGTTTTCATCCTAGATACGCAAACTTACTACTCATCCGTACTAATATATATGCTGTGGATAACGGCGTGAGTTTCACATCTTTGTTTATATTATTTGCGCAGATATAATGTGTTACTGTTTGTTTGTACCACATAAATAAATAATATCCACACTTCCATACTTTATATCTATCAATGAATATGTCACCAGAATATGGCAAACACTGTAAAATTGTAAAATGTCACGTGAAATTGTAAATATTTAATTAAATTAAAAAAATTTCTTTATTGACACAATAGGTTACACATTCTTGTTTGAAGCCTCTGACTCCTAAACTAGGTGTACTTGTATGTCAGGAGTCAGCTTAGACGAATAAGACGGATGTATTGTAAGTAATTTGGATAGGATATGTTGTATATGTCGTAGGATAATTTGATACTTCGAATCTTCGCGGAAATCCTAGGGGTTTTGCGAAAACGCGGATAATTAGACATAGGCGAAAAATTATCAAATCTTACTGGACAAAGTCAGGATTTTTGCGAAAATACTCGTTACTATAGTAAGATTTGATGTGCTCAACACTGATTGGCTACAATTTTGCTGGCTGACTTCTAATTGGTTCCTAGTTCTCTTTCTAATTCTCCGATTCTGCTGAAGGTTGAACATCATTCTTTGTCGAATCTGTCATAATTATATGAAAACCAAACCTCCTATTCACACCGTTTCTTAGTTCAAGTCCAATTTTATAGTCCACTTTTAACACAATGACAAACAAAACACCGCTAAACCAATCTCGAAAGCATTGTTGTTGTTGAGTGGTTGACTAAGACTTTTATGATATATGACACTATGTACATCCGTGTAGCACTTTTATTTACCACTTTATTTAAGTCCAAGTAGGTACACTATTTACGATAAAAAACAAAACACTTCTGCAATTTAACTCAGACACAAACGTAAACAAATAACGTGCGGCAACAAATGATTGACATTTAAGACGTCAACCAATCAGAGACGATCTCTTATTGAACGCGCTGACCGACCAATCAGCGTTCTTATTTCATAACAGCCAGCGTTTCGTTTCGCAATATTGCTATAATAACGAGTATTTTCGCAAAAATCCTGACTTTGTCCAGTAAGATTTGATAATTTTTCGCCTATGTCTAATTATCTGCGTTTTCGCAAAACCCCTAGGATTTCCGCGAAGATTCGAAGTATCAAATTATCCTACGACATATACAAAACGATTTTTTCATAATATATCGAGAAATTATAATCTAATCAAGATTGATTACAATTTTACGGAGTCTCCTATTTTCCGGTGACATAATAATATATAAAATTCCATATTCTGCAATAGTACTGCTCCAACCGGGGATTGTCCTTGGGAATACTTTCAGTGCATACAGGGATAATCGCCGGTTGGTGCCCCATTACATTTGAAATGTCTAACGGGGCCTCTGCGAGTTGGTTTCGGCTCCTCGTACGCCTACCAAAGGACCGGGTCTCCAGGGACCCGAGAAAGTAAAAAAAAATATATATATAAAATTCTTCCTTTAATGACTGAGCGAGTGACTGACTGACTGACAGACAACGCACAGCCGAAACTACTGGTCGTAGAAAGCCCAAATTTGGCATGAAGGTTCCTTGGAGAGTGTAGGGGAACACTTAGAAAGGGTTTTCCAAAATTCCTAAGGGAACGTGAAAAAACGGGATATGCACATACGAAGCCACGGGCAAACACTAGTACCTCTATAAATGCAAAATATAGTGGTTTGTTTACTCTGAACTTATTCTGATGCAGAGAATAATGTGACTATGGACACGGTTATAGTATACTTTTACGAAAATCTATAATGACGAACGAAAAGCTTAATCAGCATTCAGCAAATATTATAAAACAAAGTCCTCCCCCGCCTTTGTCTGTCTTTCTGTTCGCGATAAACTCGAAAACTACCGCACCGATTTTCATGCTGTTTTCACCAATGGATAGAGAGGTTCTCGAGGAAGGGTTTTAGTATATTATCTATACTAATATTATAAAGCAGAAGAGTTTGTTTGTTTGTTTGTTTGGTTGAACGCGCTAATCTGTGGGGGGGCCGAGTCACCCGCGTCCGTAGGAGAATACCCTTCAGCGAATCCCTACACGTGGTCCCCGGGTGGTGCTAAACAGGTGACATTAACCGCCTCCGTGGTCCAGTGGTTATTAACTTATTATACCACCTACTTCAGACCCAGAGGTCCCGGGTTCGATTCCCAGCGGGGGCAAGTCTTTTGCTCGGTTTGGTTGGTGGTAGGACTTGCTCTAAGTCCGCCTGGCAAGCTACCACCATCATGTCTGAGTCTGTCGCCATAACAACAATGTTAACAGCATTGTTGTGTTCCGGCAGTTAGAGGTATGATAGCCAGATCCTCTGTGTAAGAGGATTCCGGGTGAAACTCGCTTCCATCTTCGGCCTAATCATCACTTTCCATCACGTGAGATTTGGGCCAAGAGTTTCCCCGTTTTTGAATAAAAAAAAATAAAAAAAAATCTCAGGAACTACTGGTCCGATTTGAAAAATTATTTCAGACAATAGGAGCGCACGGTTTTAGTATATAACTAGCTGACTCACGCAACTTCGTCTGCGTCACATTTTCCATTAATTATCCGCTCCTATTTGTCTTAGCGTGATGAAATATGCCTGTAGCCTTCCTCGATAAATGGGCTATCTAACGCTGAAAGAATTTTTCAAATCGGACCAGTAGTTCTTGAGATTAGCGCGTTCAACCAAACAAACAAACAAACAAACTCTTCTGCATTATAATATTAAAATATAGATTTTACCTCAAAAATCTGGGAAGCAGTATCTTTTATCCCAACTTATACCAGCTCAAATTCTCAAAAGATTCGCATCTCTAATTCTCAAAGACAGAAATGCTTCATGTACAATATTCAAGCGTCTCTCAACAACAAACTCTTCTGCTTTATAATATTAGTATAGATTTGTCAAGCGGGCGAAGCCGCGAGCGTCATCATAAATGCGAAAATCACCACTGAGAAATCGCTGTACGGACTTGCATGTAACTTGGCACTCAAGTAGGCATGGCCTTGATTCGGTAATAAATAGAATGCTTTTATCTCAATAGAACATTCCCCTAGGATTATTTTCAACTTTCACCGAAGCAAAGCCACTGGCAAAAGCTAGAGCCTGTTAGAAAATACATACATCCTCCTACAGGAAACTGTGTTCATATTCTATCGTGTTATGTCTAACAGCAAAACAACTAAGTAATTACCGACGTATAAATTACATGCTCCTGTAATTACAATAGATAAACAATATTATAAAGTGGCGTATTGTTTAATGTTTCGACAAATAAGATTTTTATAAACATATTTTTGTTCTTCGTCGTCAACCGTCTCAGATATATAGATATCTAAAAAATGAAAAGGAAAATGTGACGCAGACGAAGTTGCGCGGGACAGCTAGTATTAGTATAGACTAATACTAGCTGTCCCGCGCAACTTCGTCTGCGTCACATTTTCCGCTCCTAAATAATATTGCAACAAAAAATTGAGATTTAAACTATCCTATCTCTCAAGTTGGATCGAACTGCACATGGTGTGCGAATTTTATTATAATCGGTTAAGTGGTTTAGGAGTCCATTGAGGACAAACATTGTGACACGAGATTTATATATATTAAGATTATAAAGCAGAAGAGTTTGTTTGTTTGGTTGAACGCGCTAATCTCAGGAACTTCTGGTCCGATTTGAAAAATTATTTCAGTGTTAGATAGCCCATTTATCGAGGAAGGCTATAGGCTATATATCATCACGCTAAGACTAAAAGGAGACGAGCATTAATGGAAAAGTGACGCAAACGAAGTTGCGTGTTTCTAATCCGAGATAATCACAAGGTCCATCTAAAAAAATATAATCCAAGAAAGGAGCATTCTATTCCTAAGTTCAAACAAAAGAGGATTTCTTTTCTTCCCTTCAACAAAAGCTCTGTGTCCTAAATACCTTAATATTTAAGGTCTATACACACACGTCAATCACGTCACAGTGGCATTTGTGCAAGTTTTTTATCGTATATTCGCAGTTGTCGGGACCAGATTGACTTCTACTACGAAATGCTAGTACAATCATGATTCAGTTGTGAAAAATGGATAGTGCTATTTGTACTATATGGCTCAGTCTCTCTCTTTAACCACAACCATGATGCTTTTAAGACGTTGTGATGGTAAGGCCCCGGGTGTTCTAATAACTTATAACTACTACTAAATTAAAAAAAAAATAACTTAGTATAACGCTAAGTTCATTTTTTTTATTTCATCTACTTTTTAACTGTTTTATCTCTCAAGGACTGTAAGCCCCAACGTATTGTCTTACTTTTTAACCGACTTCCAAAAAAAGGAGAAGGTTCTCAATACTGCGGGTATTTTTTTTATGTATGTACGCCGATTACTCCGAGGTTTTCGATCCGATTTGTGTGATTTTTTTTAATTTGCGGATGCTGACACGTTAAATAAACTATTACTTACTGTAGGTACTATGGAAACATTATGTTTTTTTACTAAGATTAACCTTATACTTAATAGGCTAGTTTCCATCATCCACAAATTGCAAAACTATTTAGTCCGTCAGTTAGAGTATTGAAAAATAATGGACACGTATTTCTTGTTTTTGCAAATCAATGAATCAAACGCATCAAAACTCGGGAGTGGGGGCTTGGGACGTCACGACCCGCTAAAAATTATGCCAGGGTGTGACGTATTGGGGTTCTGTCCCCACGTGTGTGCGGATGCGGGGCGAGTCGGTGGTGGACATTTCGTTCGCCAGTCCCGCTCTGTCACCGCGGGTCATTGACTGGCGTGTCATGGAGGAGGTGGAGACGTATTCCGATCACCGGTATATCCGGTTTGACGTCTCCACCCAGACCTCAAGCGCGCCGGTCGTACAGACTCCGAGTGGTCCGCGTTGGGCTCTGAAGCAGCTGGACCGGGACCTCCTCCTGGAAGCCTCGATCGTGCAGGCCTGGGTGACATCACCGGACAGGCCTGCCGACGTCAACAGTGAGGCAGGGTGGTTTTAGGAGGCCATGTCCGACATTTGTGACGTGGCAATGCCCCGAGTCCGGCCAGGAAGAGCCCGGCGCCAGGTGTACTGGTGGTCGCGAGAGCTGGCGTCTCTGCGCGAGGCGTGCATTTCTGCGCGGCGCCGGTACGCCAGGCATCGCAGGCGTCGCATCCGTCCACCGGATGCGGATGCCATCGAAGCAGAGCTATACGAGGGATACAGAGCTGCGAAGACCGCTCTCCGCGACGCTGTCCTGCGGGCTAGGGATCTGGCCCGCGAGGAAATGCTGGCGACTCTCGACAGAGATCCGTGGGGGCGCCCTTACCTTATGGTGCGGAACAAGCTCCGCACCTGGGCCCCCCCGCTGACGCAGAGTCTCCGGCCTCAGCTCGTGGAGGACGTGGTGAGCGCTCTGTTCCCTGCGCGAGGGGAACATCCTCCCCCGCCTATGGCTCCGCCGCCTGCGGTGCCGGAAGCGGACCTAGAGGACGACGACGACGACATCCCGGCTGTGACTGGGGTAGACCTGAGAGTGGCGGTACGAAGGCTCAAGGCCAAGAATACCGCCCCAGGGCCCGACGGCTTGCCTGGCAAAGCCTGGGCCCTGGCCTTGGAGGCTCTCGGGCCTCGACTAGAGGGGCTCTTTAGCGCATGCATGGAGAGGGGCCAGTTCCCGCTTCCTTGGAGGACCGGGAAGCTGGTCCTCATCCGGAAGCCTGGGCGCCCTGCGGACTCGCCGTCCGCATTCCGGCCCGTAGTGTTGCTCGACGAGGTGGGCAAGCTCTTCGAAAGAGTTATCGCAAACCGCCTCGCCGGGCACCTAGCGGGAACGGGGCCGGATCTTGCGGACAACCAGTTTGGTTTCCGCAAGGGGCGCTCTACGGTGGACGCCGTCATGCGCGTCAGAGCCCTCACGACGGGGGATGCGGTCTCCCGGGGTGGTGTTGTCTTGGCGGTGTCTCTCGACATCGCCAACGCCTTCAACACCATGCCCTGGAGCTGCATTGGGGAGGCACTCCGGTATCATCGGGTGCCGACCTACCTTCGTCGTGTTGTCGGGGACTACCTGTCCGACCGGGCAGTAATCTACCCTAGTCACAGCGGTGAGTGGAACCGGCGAGAGATGTCGTGCGGTGTCCCACAGGGTTCGGTTCTGGGGCCGCCCCTGTGGAACATCGGTTACGACTGGGTGCTGCGAGCCGACCTCCCTAGCGGCGTCAGCGTCATCTGTTACGCTGACGACACGCTGGTGCTGGCACAGGGGGGGTCGTACGCGGAGGCGGCCGACGTTATGACACGCGGGGTTGCGACAGTCGTAGAGAGGATCCGGCAATTGGGTCTCGAGGTGGCGCTGCACAAGTCCGAGGCCATGTGTTTTCATGGCCGAGGCAATACGCCACCGTCGGGATCCTTGCTGACGGTAGGAGGGGTTTCCATCGGCGTCGAGTTGACGCTGAAGTACCTAGGGCTCGTCCTCGACAGCCGGTGGAACTTCGTGGAACATTTCCGACGTTTGGCACCCAAACTGGAGCGGGCCGGGGCTGCTTTCAGGCGGCTCCTGCCCAACCTGGGGGGACCAAACGCCTCCTGCCGGAGGCTCTACGCGGGGGTCGTGCGGTCCATGGCCCTCTACGGGGCCCCGGTGTGGGCGCGTTCCTTGCGGCAGCGTGCTGCCAACTATCTGAACGCGCCCCAAAAGGTGATGGCCCTAAGGATGGCCCGAGGGTACCGCACGATCTCTCGCGAAGCGGTGTGTCTCCTTGCCGGATTGCCGCCATGGGATCTGGAGGCGATAGTCCTCGCGCGCCTGCATGATTGGCGCGTGGAGGTACTACGCCGGGGGGAAACTCCGCTGACGCGGCAAATTGTCGCGCAGCGGACAGACCTCCGGCGCGATCTCATGGCGTCATGGAGACGACGACTGTCGCAACCCAGTGCAGGGCACGCCACGATAGTGGCGATAAGTCCCCTCTTTGAGGAGTGGCTAGAGAGGCGCCACGGCGTCCTCACCTTCCGCCTAACGCAGGTCCTCACCGGACACGGATGTTTCGGGAGGTACCTGCATCGAATCGGGCGGGAGGAAACGCCCGGGTGTCACCACTGCGAGGATCGACCGGAGGACACGGTGGAGCACACTGTGCAGGTGTGCCCCGCTTGGGCGGCGCACCGCCGTGTCCTCGAAACGGCGATCGGCGGCAACCTCTCGCGTCCGGCCCTGGTCCAAGCCATGGTCCGGAGCGAGACAGAATGGGACGCCGTTGCCTCCTTCTGCGAAGCAGTCATGCTAGCGAAGGAGGTGGCGGAGAGGGAGAGGAGACCCTCTCGTCCCGGCCGCCGTGGTGGACGCCGCGGGCGTCGGGGGCCACCTGGTGACCTCCGGCCACCGTAGGCGCGGGCCTGTGGACGGCGAGCTATGGGTGGCTCGCCGTCCGTCCGTCTAGTGACGACAGGCCGTGTCGACGGCGCGTTAGTGTTCCACGCGCGCCTCAAAGAGAGTCAGCACACAGAGGGGCCCGAAAGGGCCGACGCCTGCCGGAGTCGCGGGATTATTCGCAAATATTTTTTCATAATCTAACTGACGGACTAATTACATTTTTTCAGGACACAAGCTTATTGCCGGTTCTTTGTAACGACCACTTAGAATTGTGCACTCGCTTCCGACGTTTAATAAGTCTCCATGTAGGCAAATGTGATGTACAATATTTTGAATAGAATTGTGACGAGCCTGAAGCGAAGATGACGTGACCGAAATGTGTGTACGTACCTTTAAATACTTAAATATACGTACCTCTATGTTGTTATACGTGTAATAATCCACACTGTTGCCTAAGAAACCGTAGAACGTATCAAATCCCCTATTAGTGGGTAGATAATGTTCCCTGGATTTACCGAGGCCCCATTTACCTATCAAATGTGTGGTGTAGCCCAATTCTTGAAGATATTCGGGCAGTAGACGCTCTGACGGCGGTAGGCCGCGGTCCTCCGCAGATGTGATCGACATTCCTTGGGTACCTTGCGTACATACATGTATAATTAGTTAAAATAATTGGATGAGCTTAATTAAATGGATTAATGTAGTGTAATTTAACAGTACATTGGCTCAGATTGAGGACAATAGTAGAAGAGATTTTAGATTTTTCGGAATCGGAATATGTAGGTCTTCTGATTGAATTGGATTTTTTTTTTAATGTTTTTTCTCGCTTTAACATCGCATATGTATCGAAAATGCTTCATTACTTATAAACAGGTAGGTACCTAATTTTACGACATCTATAGAAATCAAAACCACAAATAAAATCGTTTCTTGATATAAAGTAACATTCACGTTTTATAAATGAAACCGGTACTTTTTCCCAATGTTTGATCAGTAATTTGGTTTAATATACGTAAAATGTCGCCCACATAAGAGACTTCACATTACGCTACTACAAATAAATAAATCACAAATGAAAGCTAAAGAGTAATTACATAACAAATCGTCACACGATACTTACTTATTAAATAAATAATTAATTTCGTTGAAAAATTATTTCGGGCAACGTAAATGAAAATAATTGGGTAACAGGTCTGTTTATATGAGTATTTTTGTAACAAAGTGCCTTTTTAGGGTTCCGTATAGGTAACCAACGGAACCCTAATACTGAGCCTCCACTGTCCGTCCGTCCGTCCGTCTGTGTGTCAGTGGGCTGTATCTCAAGAACTGTAATAGGTTTAAGGTTGAAATTTTCACAGATTGTGTATTTCTATCCCTTCGTGTCCGACTAGCACTTGGCAAGTTTTTTTATGTAATATTTTAGATTTGCATTTCTACTTCATTTGTTCTATTTTGAGTGAAAAACTGCTGAAAACTGTAGAAAAAAAATCACAGCACTTATCCGTTAGCTCCAAATTAAGTACGATGACACAATACTAGTTGGTTGAACCAGAGCCAGACAATATATCCAAAGAGGTAGGAGTTAGGCAGGGCTGGCCTTAACCAACTAAGCGAGCTATGGCAAATCATTAACAATGAAACAGGCAAATCGGTTAAACGAGACAATCAGTTAGAGATTGTAATCGACAACAAATTAATTAGTGAAGCTGCTGACGTAGCTCAGGCATTTAATGAGTTTTTTTCCAATATTCCTATAACTACAACTCGCTCGTTGAATTCGTCACCTTCTAAAGCTGAAAGCCTTTTGCAAAGTAATGTGCCTAAGTGTAATCAATTATTTCGTTTTGAGCACGTAACGCCTCGTGATGTAGTTGACGTATTCAATACACTGAAATCTAAAAACACAGGTGATTTCTGGGGCATTTCCATTAAACTCCTGAGTAATATAATAGACATAGTAGCCCCCTATCTTGCTGTAACGTTTAATAAATGCGTTGATTTAGGAACTTTTCCTGATCTCATGAAGAGTAGTAAAGTTATACCTTTATTTAAATCAGGACATAAAAATGACATAGGCAACTTCCGGCCTATCTCCATCTTACCTGCATTTAGTAAAATATTTGAAAAGTTAATACTCAAGCAGTTGTTAGTTCATTTTAATTCAAATAGACTACTTCATAATGAACAGTATGGCTTTACAAAAGGTCGTTCGACAACAGATGCGGGTGTCGCTCTCCTGAAACATATATTTAACGCATGGGAGAACTCGCAAAACGCAATCAGAGTTTTCTGTGATCTCTCTAAAGCCTTTGATTGCGTACACCATGACACACTTTTACGTAAACTACGTCATTACGGTCTCCAAAGCGAAGCTCTTAACGTAATTGATTCATATTTACATGATAGGTTCCAATGTGTTGATGTAAATGGTGTAAAATCTTCCGGGCTGCCAGTGCAATTAGGTGTGCTATCAATACTGGGTCCATTCTTGTTTCTGGTTTACATAAACGATCTACCATTTTTCTTAAAGGGTATCTGCGACGTAGTATTATTTGCGGATGATACCTCTCTTATCTTCAAAGTAGATAGGAATAGACAAGATTTCGATAACGTAAACAACGCTCTTTCAATGGTTACGGATTGGTTTACGTCGAATAATTTAGTTCTAAATGCTAAAAAAACGAAATGTATAAAGTTTGCCTTGCCAAATGTTAGAAATTTAGGTCCCAATGTAATCTTAAGTGACGAGGTGCTTGAAACTGTGGACACGGCAGTATTTTTGGGCATAACTGTTGATTCCAAACTACAATGGGGCCCACATATATCAAGCCTGTCGGGAAGGCTCAGCTCTGCCGCATACGCCGTTAGGAAAGTTAGACAATTTACTGACGTTGATACAGCTAGGTTAGTCTATTTTAGTTATTTCCATAGTGTTATGTCCTACGGTATTTTATTGTGGGGAAAAGCTGCTGATATACAAAATATATTTGTCTTACAAAAACGTGCTGTGCGAGCAATATATCAGCTAGGGTCAAAAGCTTCATTAAGAGAAATTTTCAAAGAGATTGGAATTCTCACGGTAGCATCTCAATTTATTTTTGCAAACATTTTATATATTAGGCAAAACATACATTTATACAGTAAAACGAGCGACATCCACAACTTTAACACCAGAAACAAGCACAAGCTACATGCTCCTTCACACCGACTTCGTAAGGTCCATGATTCATTTGTGGGGCTCGGTATCCGTTTATACAATAGACTTCCAATTTCTTATCTTGATCTGCCTTTTAACTCATTTAAAGAAAAAGTAAAATCTAACCTCTGTTCCAAGGCATACTATTCTATTAATGATTATTTAGACGATAAGACTAGTTGGTCGCTGTGTTGAACGCAAGACAAATTATCATGTTCCTTGTGTATAAATAGATAGTATAGTAGTTTTATGACAGGTTATATGTGTTCATATAATTTTTTATTTTATTTTATTTTATTTTATTTGTCCTTTTATTTTCTTTTTTTTTTATTTATTTGTCTGACTATGTAGGTCATTTTTTTATACTTATTTAAATCCACATACGTCAACACTTGTGTTTTAGTGTCATAGTGCTAGTAGCTAACAAGTGATAAATAATGTATACATTTATTTTTGTGTCCTGTAAATTTTAGAAGGAATTTTGAATTTTTGGATTACTTTGCATATTAATTAGTGTAAAATTCTAGTTCCTAAAACGTAACAGACAGTTGTGTTGCTGGGGAGTTTGTTGGCCACTTCTTCTCCACAGCTAAAACACTAGGAAGTGGTGACGGGCGGGCGTTTTGGGGGACTGTCTTTTGTAAAACATGACGTTCAAAAAGTGCTGGCCCTCAGCCTAATTTGAATAAATGACTTTTATGCATTTGGCGCTCTTTTATATTGCAAAATATTTCAAATGTTTGTGCTTGATCTAAAAAAAAAAAATTAAAAACCATTCCACCCCCATTCCCAGCTTCACCCTCATCCATCTGCAGTTTGATTCTGTAAACATGTCGAAGTGAACACTTAGGCGAAGTGAACGACAAGTGAACTGTCAAACCATACAAAAAAGATGGCATGACTGCTCACTTGTCGTTCACTCCACCTAAGTGATCACGGTGAGATGTCGACAGAATCGACCGGCAGTACCTATTCGCTTATACACGAATTATTTCCACTATCTGGCGTTTTTGGTTTTCAATTTCGTAGGTTATAAAAAGTTTTTTACAAAAAAATATAACCTACTTCTAAACGAAATACTAAAAAGTATAAAATAAATTTAATTTAATTTTATAAGAAGACGGTGTTTTTGGTTTTCTAATAACTGTGTTCACCAAGTTTAAACTTTTGAAAGGTGTTGCCTGACCAAAGAAATCTTTGGTCAGCAACACAATCTAGTGTGGCCAAACTTAAAAAAAAGCAAGTAATGTCTTTTACATTGAGGTTACTTACCAATATCTAAAAGACATCACTGAGTTTTAGCAAATTAGGTTATATCTACCCAGGACTTACACAACCGAATAAATTATTGTTCTATTGTACCTTATTATTACATGAATAACAAAAACAAAACAGTAGACTAAACTCCATATCAAAAGGCCAAATAAACAGTCTCCTTTAGAATATTACACGAATAAATTCACCCGAGCTTCGTACAAGAAAGCGCTTTCCTCGCTGAAAACTTACCCATCCTTATAGGATATTTTCCGGTGAAAAGCGCGCTTCTTGCTGGTGTGCCGCGCGTTTGCGTATAGTACTGGGGGATTATAATGCCCTGGTACGCGAGCATGTCGATGTTAGGCGTCATTATTTGATCTGAGCCGTGGAAACTCACGTCGGCCCAGCCCTGTTGAGGTTATACATTGATTATAACAAATACTTGGTAAGAGAAATAAACAGGTTGGAGTTTGTACTTAGTTAGGTTTAGTCTATGCCTATCCCTCTTTATGTCGGGGGGCCTATTAAGTTAATTTACATTGTTTTTTATGCTCGAGTTGACTGATATGATGGCATGGAGGAGTGTGTTAGCTTACAAATGTCGAATGTTTTAGTTTTTAGGTTGTAGGTACGTGTTACCCATGTTTTTTTTTGTAATAATACTTTGCATAAATGCAAGTTGTTCTAATACAACAGATAGATGTGTTGCTGGGGAGTATGTTGGCCACTTCTTCTCCACAGCTAAAACACTAGGAAGTGGTGACGGGCGGGCGTTTTTGGGGATTGTCTACTTGTAAACGTTGACGTTAAAAAAGTGCTGGCTCAGCCTAAGACTTTTGACTTTCCTATGATAAAAAAATATAGGAATTTGGATTCACTTTTCCCAAAACAACATCAGATTGTAACACAATGGAGTGTAAGAATATATGAGGTAATTTTCATTTTAGCCGGTTTCACTAGCAACAAGAATCAGGAACTTTAGACTACAAATTGTTGAAATATTTATATAGTAATTTTACTTACCAAATCATCTGCCACAATAAACACTATATTCGGCTTTGAATAACTTTCACACTTAATTAAAACCACAAGTGACGTGAAAATGCTGAAACAATATTATTACAAACTTTGAATAGATGGCAGTCTAACAAAAGACTGCCTTCTATACAAAGCCCAATATCATTTTACTAATAACTCACTACAATTCTTGCTTCATTTTGACAAAATGTATTATTAGCTGGAAACAAATTTCATCTGAAACCCGTCTACCGAATAAAATACTTGATAACAATACCTATAAATAGGAACCTATCACATTGGCGAACGTTTAGCGGGGCAAAAGTATGAACGTAAATGCAGAACAGCGGAAAACTGCACAAAAAAATATAGAACTCTCAAAGACAACGACAACATTTTTATTATTAAGAATGGACACATTTTAAAGTGCTTTCTGAATATCAAAGACTACCTCCACTTCGGGACGTGAGTTGATTTGTACCTCGACTGGAAGAAAGCGCGACTGGGAAAATTTCATTTTCTCTAGATTGGATGGTTCCGATAGACCAAGAACTCACGATCTATATGCTAGACAATATCTCGATAGATAGCACCACAAGATTTAAAATCTACGTGGTTCTTATTGGTCGATACTGAATACATCAATGGAACTTTTTAAGCAACATTAAAAATGAATTCTAATTTTATCAACGGTTCTTAATTATTAAATTAAATTTAATAAAAATCTTTCGCATATTTTCAGAGTTGAAGAAAATACCTACTCTTAACCACTAGGGGACGATAAATAAAGGTTAAGAAAATTAAAAAAGATTCATTAAAGCACCGAAAATGTTTTACCATTTTACGAGACTAACGATATTCCGCCACTTTCCCGCTCCGCTCGTCAATGAGCGAATAGGCTTAATACTAACACCTGTATCAATACTAAAATTACCAATAATTTTGCAGCCCAATTCCACTTCGAGAACAAAAGCGATGCACGACGATTTATTGCTTTACCTACAACTCGCTTCAATAGAATTTGACAATTATACGGAGGGTAGATGTATACCTAATCAGAAGTGCGGTTCTGTTGGTCGGTTCTGTTAACATGTTGAAGTGAAGGTGCGGGTGAAGTGATCACGAAGTGAGCTGTCAAACCATGCAAACAAGATGGAATGGCAGCTCACTTGCCGTTCACTCCACCTAAGTAACCCAGTGCGATTCTGTAAACATGTGGAAGTGAACACTTAGGTGAAGTGAACGACAATTGAGCTGTCAAACCATACAAACAAGATGGTATGATAGCTCACTTGTCTTTCCCTCCACCTAGTGAACACGGTGAGATGGTCTGGCAGGCCACGGTGAAATGTCGACAGTGTTAACCTGCAGGTGTTATTTGGTATCGCTTCACCTCATACAATAGGAAGTGGTTTTACTTACAGATAAGTATAACTATTTCACATACTTACTTTACAACTTAGTAAGTTGTTATACAAAGTGTAACAGAATAAACACAACAGGCATTGCGTTTATTCTCACACCTTTTCAGGAAGGGGTCATGGAACTCATCATTACGTACAACTTTTCCTATGGGACCAGCTGAAATTGTAAAAAAAAATCTGACAGATACATTAATTATGTACGCAGAACCCGACAAAATGTATTAAGCATGTGATTTTTTTTCGCGATTTTGGGTTTGATCCCATAGTAAAAGTCCAAATTATTTAAGACTTTAACTAATTTAAATCTACCTACCTACCATTTTTGATCAGAAGGCCAATTCTACTATTTTTAAACAACTTTCGCATTCGCATGTCAATCTCAAACTGTCAAAAAAAGCCTTCTTTTTTTTCATTTAGGTATGGGAAATCATCAAACGACGTCCCCCGCTCTGGGCGAAGCGGGAGGGAGTGTCAGACTTCGACTGACTAAAACCCATCCATGTTCCTTCATTGCCCTTTGTGTTTCGGGGCCACGGTATCTCTTTCGAATAGTCCCGCGATTCCGGCAGACTGTCAAAAAACCCTTAATTTGCATACATTTTTGACAGTATGCGACTTCTTTTTTTTATTTTTTTTATTCAAAACGGGGAGACTCTTGGCCCAAATCTCACCTGATGGAAAGTGATGATTAGGCCGAAGATGGAAGCGAGTTTCCCCCGGAATCCTCTTACACAGAGGAACTGGCTATCATACCTCTAACTGCCGGAACACAACAATGCTGTTAACATTGTTGTTATGGCGACAGACTTAGACATGATGGTGGTAGCTTGCCAGGCGGACTTAGAACAAGTCCTACCACCAACCAAACCGAGCAAAAAATTTTGCCTCCACTGGGAATCGAACCCGGGACCTCTGGGTCTGAATCAGGTGGTATAACCACTAGACCACGGAGGCGGTTAGTGTCACCTATTTAGCACCACCCGGGGACCACGTGTAGGGATTCGCTGGCCCCCAAAAATTTCAAATGCGAATTCGATGCGAATGTGAAAATTAGTAGAATTGGCACACTAATTATTTTGTACTTGTTATGCTAAAACGATGTGTATTAAGTTAAGTGTAAGTTGTTCAAATGTTTTTTCAATAAGTGAATTTGTAATTCTTTTGAGAAATAAATATCCTTAACTGTTCTATTGTGAAAGTTTAAATAATTCTATCACTTTATGATATTTTAAGTTAAACGTGTGTTAAAAATTTGACAATAATAATAATAATAAATATATTTGTACGCCTCTGGGTAAAACATGGAGGATCTACCTATCTGTAACATCTCGCACTCTGTTGTAATTTGACCTATGTTTACAAATAAAGCATTCTGATTCTGATTAACCGTAACTCTTCAGAGATAATAAACAAAATTATATGTAAAAAAGCGTACAACGTTGACGACTCCTGCAAGAGATTTGACCCGTCTGATAGCAATAACATTAGAATAGAAGGATTATTAGGATTTTCTCATTAGGTACTGTAGGATTCAGTCTGGAAAACTTTTCATAAAATCATATTTCAATCATATGATTCTCTATGACAGATTATTTACCACAGAGCTAATAATTTAATGATTAGAAATTGATTCAATATAAAGGTAGGTTATAGAAATACCAATTTGGTTTCTTTAACGCTAATGAAATGAAGACTTATAAAATACCTACCCGTCGATATTATCAAATCTTTTGCTGTTATTTTTAGTAAATATTACTTATGATATCGACTCTTAGTTATTATTTTCGCGAAACCAAATATTTCAATTTTGTATTTTTATTTATTACAATATATTGATTGACGAACCTGGGGTCGTAAACAGCCAGTTTGGCAGAATCAGAAAGCACATCACGCTACCCGTCACGGTCAAATTTTCCCAATCAACCTTAAACCTAATGCGTTAGCAATAAAGATGAAAATGAAATGTGACAGATTGCTGTGTGTATAATGATTTTAATATGATTCTGTTAAAGTGTCCTTTTTAGGCACTGTCTACCGGAGGAGTTTTGCGATAATAACTGTGGGTTGCTGTACTACAAAATATAAATCTATACACCACTAATTTTTAATTAGTACAAATACTTAAAGGGCTTATTAGAAAAGGTCTTGTTAATAAATATATAAAGTCTCAATAAATAATATTCATAAACAGCAAAGTTATTAACGTTTGTTTATATCCCAAAATGTCACTCAATTTATGGTAAACGAAAAAATAAGCAATTCAAATTTTTCTTTCGCACTTTAATTGGGCTTAGGACCAACAAAATTATCAACTTTTTACAATTAAGTAATTTTTAAGAAATCATTTAAGGTACTCAAGTAAAAATAAATCAAACTAAACAATTTTGGGATTTCGTTTTTTTTTTACTTTTGACTGCAAAATTATGATCAGTAATGGGTACGAGAACAGCCCCATTTTTTTTTGTACTAATTAAAAAATAGTGTTGTAAATATAAAAGAAAGTCGTAGGTAGCTTAGAACCAGGAGACGGACATAGGATATATTATTATTTATTAGATAAAGCGGCTTCTTATTATCATTATTAAAAAAAAACACGAGAACGGGAACTATGCTGGTAAAACAGGGGCAAAGCCGCGGGGCACAGCTAGTATCTAATAAAAATCATAATAAGTTTCCTGAAGTTTACCAATATTAATGGTAAAAAAAAAACTTTATTATCAGAAGTTAAATGAACAAAGACTGAATGTAAATGTGGAAGGATGTAGAGAGAAAAGGAAGTCAAAGAAAAGATGGATGGATTGTGCGAGGAGTGATATGAAAAAATAGGGTTAATGATAGTGGGACGACTGATAGAACAGAATGGAAGAAAATAATTTGTGTTGCCCCAACCCCAAGTAACATGGGATAAGGGAAGATGATGACCCTGCTGGAGTCGCGGGACTATTCCAAAGAGATACCGTGGCTCCGGAACACAAAGGGCACATGAAGGAACATGGATGGGTTTTAGTCAGTAGAAGTCTGACACTCCCTCCCGCTCCGCCCAGAGCGGGGGAAGTCATTTGATGATTTCTCACCCCTAAAAAAAAAAGAGAACATGATGACGAAGAACATACTGACAAATTGACGAAGAAACAACAGAAGCTTTTCGGTTTCCCGGAAAGTTGGTTAGAAAATGAACAGTGTAGGTACATATCACGTAACAACACCAACCTATCACAATTTATTGCTTTGAAGGCTCAAAGTCCTTCCTATTCACTCTATATTAACTTTAACAAGCCAACCCACCTTCAACATTATGACGAATAATCGTAACAGACATTAAAAAGTTCGTAAAAAACAAAGCTTATGGTGTTTCAACTTGAAGAATAGGTCGGTATAAAAAACAACAGATTTCGCCAAGTTTTTGCTATAAAACAACGATTTGCATGAGGAATGAGAACATCTGGCTCCATCAGTTGCGGTATCAGGAAGACACTGTAATTAGTTAAGAAACTCGTAAAATAACAAATTATTATTTAGAATATAAAAACATTTATACAAGATTTTATATCTTTACTTTCATTCGTGGTTTACAGACAACTGCTTTGATTGCTACCTTACCCTGAAATTTTGAAATACCTTAAAAGAGGTCATTACAATAATATTCTGACTATTACAAATTTGAGTGAATTCATTACTGTAAAGTTTTCTGTATAATTTAATTCTAGAATTTACTACTTTTTCTCCACTCCTAACTGGTATCTAGCTTTATTGGAATCTACCTACTCACTAAACTGGGAACTTTTTTTTTGGTAACAAAACGTTTATTTACATAATTACAATTATCCTTTTTTAACATACATACATACTTACAAACAACTAGACTTATAATTACGGCATTATGCGCAAACGCGTATCAAAACAAATAAATCATCGGGCATCAAAAAAATAATCCACATCGCACATCGCTGCCTTGAGTAACAGTGACAGTTTAATAAAAATTAATAAAAGTAGTTACCAAGTAAGTCAAAATAAAATTAAAAGATATGCAAAACTTAATAGAATAATTAATAAATGCAATAAATTCAAAAAACAACAGAATAACACACTATTCCAATAATATAAAACTAAGGAAAGAACGTGTTTATTTTATTAATAAATTGAATAACTACCAAATTAAATTAGAAGACAGTAGGAATATTTATGAGATTGACACACAACGCCTACAGTCCGAAATTCAGGTACTAGAGGAGTCGCTACACTCTCTTTATACTAAGTATATTATGTCTCAGAATCAAATAAAGAAGCATATTCTAGCTACAAATGAATTGGTGGAAATATGCAGCAAACATACGGATAGCCTAGACACGGTATCTAATGGTTCTTTGCCACGGGAATGCCAGTCAACGGTGGACCTGTCCCAATCAGGAAGTGCTCGGGATTGTATCTCCAACCCAAATGAACCAGATATGGTACCAGGTTCATCACAAGTTGTACAGTTAGACAGTAATTCTCTCACTTGTAGTAGTTGTTGTTCAATTATATTTTCTGATAGTTTAGGGAAAGGGTTAGGAAAATTAATTAGTAATAACCTGAGTCATTCTTCTTCTCAGAATTATTGTATGCCACATACTTCCTACAAACAGATAATGTCATCTATAACTAGGAATAAATATGATGAAAATGCCACTATCACTATTTTTGTAGGTAATAGTTCTAATGTTTCAATAGATGACATCACTAACTATGTCGATGAATTATTGAAAATTAAGTGTAAGAAAATTATATTGTGTGCTTTTCCCTACTTTGAGCAGTTGTCAAATAGGAAGAATATGTATATACATAGGTTAAATAATCAAATGCATTTTTTAGCCAGTCATCATAGTGACAAATTTTTATTTTTTGACATCAACAATTTTGTTGATAAACTTAGGTCGACTAGGGATACAGTGTATTTGCCCATTAGTTTTAGACGTCAAATAGCGAGGCTATTAGTTTATTATATTAACTCAGACATAATTAGTATGTCGAAGTACTCTGTTATTAGCACCAAAATTAGTAATAATACTAATGTTATGGTTTCCGACTTTATTCATTTAAACTAGGGAATCAACAGTTGGTACCATTTGCAACTTAGCTTAACTCAACAACAATCAGGTATCTTCTAGCACTCAAAAACAAGGGGCTAAGCAGAAATCCATTTACTTATTCCTCCAAAATATTCAAGGCTTTGCTTCAAAACAGTTGGAAATAGAATTATTTTTAGAAAAAACAATGTTTGATATTATTTGCATAACTGAACATTGGTTAAAGGATTCTGAAATGTTAATTTTTTTAATTAATTATGACAATTACAGTATGGGCAGTTGTTTTAATCGAAAATCAATGCTGCGTGGTGGTTCACTAATATTAATTAAAAACTGTATTAAATTTAAAACGCGTAAAGACATTGTTGAACTGTCAGTGGAAAATAGCATTGAGCTGTCTTGTGTTGAGCTGGATAAGCATATCATAGTGTGCGTTTACAGACCCCCTAACTATCTAAACTACACTATATTTGAGTCAGTAATGGAAGATGTGCTGGGAAAACTTGCAACTAATAATAAACAAGTGATAGTCTGTGGTGATTTTAATATTAATATTTTAGAAAATAATTCAGAGAGTGGTCGGTTATTACATCTATTTAAATCATTCAACTTGTCAGGCATGTTCAAAGAACCAACCCGTATAACCATTAGTACTGCTACATGTATTGATAATGTTTTTTGTGGCTGTGACTGCATAGACAAAGCTGTTGTTAATTATCTGCCTTCTGATCACAGTGGACTAACAGTATCTTTTGAGTCCAACATGCCAATCCAAAAAGTGCAGATACAATCCAGGCCAATTACAACCGGCAAATTAAATAAATTTAATAGCACTTTAATCAGTAAGTTAAGTGACCAGGGCTTCACAATGAACAACGGTAATATTTTGTATAAAGAATTTTTTTCACTAGTACAAACCGAGTTCAATGCCACTTTTAAGCAGAAAACTAGAACTGTATGCCCTAAATTTGTATTTAGTGACTGGGCAACAAAAGGAGTCAGAAAAAGTAGAGAAAGACTTTACGAACTTTATGACCTTAAGCCTTTTATCAACATTGAAACTTTTAATAAGTATGTTGCTAGTTACTCAAAAATTTTTAAGAAGACTTGTAAGGCAGCAAAGGCATTATACATAAGCAACAAGGTTAAATCGGCAGAAAATAAAATTAAAACGGTTTGGGAAATTATCAATAATGAAACGAACAGGAACAAAAAACATAATAATGATTATACTCTGCGGACTTCACGTGGACTCATAAGCGAAAGCAAAGAAGTCGCTGAAGAATTTGTAAATTTCTTTACCAGTATTCCAATCAAAACTACTGAAACCTTGAACTCCTCGCCCTCACTTTCTGTTGAATTATTGAAAGCGAACGTTTCAACTTGCCCGATTGAGTTTAACTTTAAGCATATAACCCCAACTGTATTAATAAAAGCTTTTAATCAAATAAAGATCAAATTGACAGAAGATCTATGGGGTATGTCTGTAAAGGTATGTGCCTCCATTATTGACACTATAGCGCCGTATTTAGCTTTTATATTCAATCTATGTGTAGATCAAGGGGTTTTCCCGGACCTTATGAAATACAGTAAGGTAATTCCTTTATTCAAATCCGGGGACAGTAAAGATAGTAATAATTATAGACCTGTCTCGGTGTTGCCGGTCTTCAGCAAGGTGTTTGAAAAGGTTATGCTGAATCAAATGCTCAGTCACTTTAACGAGAATAATATCTTACATAACAAACAGTACGGTTTCACCAAGGGGCGTTGTACAACTGACGCTGGTGTAACGTTATTAAAATATATCTTGCGTGGAAAGAGGCGCAAGATGCCATAGGTATCTTCTGCGACCTGTCGAAGGCGTTTGATTGTGTGAGCCATGAAACATTACTCCTAAAACTAGAGCATTACGGACTAAGCAAAACAGCCTTGAACTTATTAAAATCATATTTGAATGATAGACAGCAGCTAGTTAATATAAACGGCAACAATTCGACAGGATTAATCGTAAAAATGGGGGTACCACAAGGCTCAATTTTGGGTCCTTTCTTGTTTCTAGTTTATATAAATGATTTGCCCTATATTTTAGAAAATAAACTCAATATGGTGTTGTTTGCTGACGATACATCTTTGATTTTTAAAGTAAATAGACATGCAAACAATCTTGACGTTGTAAATAACGCCCTAATGCAGGTACATGATTGGTTCACAGCTAACAATTTAGTATTAAATGAGAAAAAAACGAAGTGCATTCGATTCACTTTACCAAATTTAAAAAGTAATAATTGTGACATAATATTGAACAGGGAGAAACTAGAATTCGTCGCAGAAACAGTTTTCCTGGGGATTAAGCTAGACTCAAGGCTACAATGGGGTCCTCATTTAACATCTCTTGCAGGAAGGTTAAGTTCAGCAGCATATGCTATAAGAAAAATTCGCCAGTTTACAGATGTTGAAACCGCGAGACTAGTCTATTTTAGCTACTTTCACAGTTTAATGTCTTACGGTATTTTACTATGGGGACGGGCTGCTGACATCGAGTCTATTTTCAGAAAAGAGCCATCAGAGCCATTTACCAACTCCGCCGGCGAGATTCTTTAAGGGAACTGTTTAAACAAATTAACACAATGACGGTCCCTTGTCAATATATTTATGAAAATATCATGTACGTTAGAAAGAATCTACATCTTTTCAGTAAACGAGGCGACAGACATAACTATGTTACTAGAAATAGGAACGAATTAATTCAACCAGGTTTCAGACTTGCTAAAGTAGCAACATCTTTTATGGGATACTGTTTAAAGTGTTATAACAAAATACCGCCACATATATTAGAACTGAATGAAACGAAATTTAAAAATTGTATAAAACGCACACTATGCAAACAAGCATATTATAAACTTGGGGAATACATTGATGATAAAAATGCTTGGCTTAATGCTGGTCCGCTCCACAGTGACTAAAGTGCCCAAACTTTGATGAACATGTGAAAACATTGTTGGACCTGCTGAAGATTGTGAGACTATATTTGCATTGTGTAGACTCATTCTTTTTGCATTGTATAGTTTTACTCATTAATTATTTCGCACCGAATGTAAACATGATTTTGTAAACAATGGCAACTGGTTTAAAAGAGTGTCCTTGGAGTTTCTTGCACGTTCTTCTCCACAGGATCTACTCTTTGGAACGTGCAACTGTCGCGCTGGAGGCGGGGTCGGTGGGTGTGTTATGTTGTAGAACAACCTGCTGCTCTTGTCATTAGCGCGGCAGGATTAGCTTCATCTATTTGACTGACAGACCTTGACTATTCAAAAGTGCCTGTAACTGGTCTATTTGAAATAAAGGATTTTGTATTTGTAGTGCTGACTCTTTGGCTGAAGAAAAGCCCAGCCCTCTGGTCACGTGAACAGTCGACAAGTTTTTTGCTGATGTCCCGAAAGAATCGATGCGCACTCGGACCCCATGGGCCTAGTGTTTCAACGCCATAAGGCTCAAAAATTTACCTCCCAATTAGGTTGTTATACAGTGTGTCTTTGTGTGTCCTAATTGGGAGTACATACGAAAATGAGGGAATCTAAACCTAATTTTAGCGATGGAAAATGTATTTGTTTTATTTTTATAGTTTGTTTACAACTGTGCCCCAGTGCAAAAGAAACACAACAACTTTTCAACTAAATGATCTAATGCAATAAAACAAACTCCATAATGATCGGAAGTAATTAGTCATCCTTATAAAATGAAAATAGTGTTAAAGTGAACTTAGGAGGCGCAGATAACTCTTATCTAAAATTTTGAGACTGAGAATTTGTATAAAGACATAAAGTAAAAGTATAAAGAATTCATCACGAAAATTGTATAATTTATCCTACTCTTTTTAGTGAAGTACAACTTACACAATTCCCTTTTTATTCAGCTTAAGTAGCTTAATAAAATGGGTCAAGTAACGGACGGAGGGGAACGTAATAATGAATCCTTACATTTACCTACCTGGACTGTTGTTTCCAGAACTTTGCTCACAGAACACTGCATATTTAAATACGAGACAAAACCACAATCCAATTATGTATTGTAACTAAAATTAATGTACATATTTTAATTGTCTTTTTTTTTTAACTATGAGGTGTATTTCCACATTAAGTATCGTTATGAAAAGACTACAATATAGTACATTACTACAGCGGCCAGCAAAAGAGGCATTGATGGACGACGTTATACGTAAGTCCATCAATGCCTAGTTATTGCCAAGGCTTGTATAGTACTTTTCTCAAATAATGCGCGTAAAATTAAATTACAATTACTTCTCAAAATCAATGTCGAACAACCAACAACAATAATAATTCCCGCGTAAGTGTTAATTTTTTATTTCAATAACTTTCTATTTGCAAGCCAATTCCGAAATTCTTTGAAACCTTTGATAGGTTAGCTCCTTGGTTGCCATGTTTCGGAATAAAAGATCGTTCCATTTTTAAATTACACGACAGATCTATGAGTTTACTATGTAATTTAAATGGCCGCAAAAAAGAACACATATGGATTTTCATACAACTTTTGCCGGCCGCTACTCGACCAGTACAGCAATTTCGATTTACCTCGAAGAAGTTCGTCAAAATAATGCTCACATTTCCAAGCATGTTAGAACAAATGATTATTATTTACTAGCTTTTTCCGCACCTTAGCTTTAGTGGCCTAGACTACAGGATAAGATGAGTCAATGACACTCAAAAATAGTGTAGCTCTTCTTTCTATCAATGAACAAAATGTAATCGGATCACTAATTCCAGCCATTCCATTCCATTATCTAACTTTTACAAACATTAAAATGGGAAGAAAACCTAGAATAGTGACATCTAAGAAGTAATAGAATAACAACATTCCTAAGCAAAGATTCACGATAAGACATGGAAACTGTTCTGCCATTGAGCAATTTTCAATACCTTAATATATGCTGATCTTTGAAAGCTAATATTCGTATATCTCTCATCTCATTGCAATATCGTATACGATGTGTTATAAGCACATACTTTAACACTTTTTTACTACACATAATTTTGTATCATGTAATGTTCATATAGACAACGGCTTGGCAACTTTCTGTATAATATGACTATTTGCCTCGGAAGCCGTAAGGCATTAACTCTCTACTCCTGTATATTATGTCGATAAATCTTGAAAGCAGCAATTCCAGGTTTGGAATCCCTCTCTTTTTAAGCGCCATTATTTTTTGGGATTTTCTATAAACAACCATGGTTGATAAGTTTATACAGTGAAGAAAATTACGTTACAGGTAGGTTCTGTTGACTTCTTACAAGTTCGTCGTGTAGGTCGATCGTTTGTTTTAATTTTTAAGTGCATCTTTGGTATTTTCCTACTAAGGACTTTCCTACAACGTAATCAAACGCAGCCGCTTCCAATCTGAGATAAAATAGTGAAAATTATGATAGATTTTCATTAAGATTTATGAACTCCTCCAGTTTGAAATCTGACACATATCGCCATAAGAGTACGACATCTTTCAGCTTTTCAAACATCCTTCATGAAATTCTCGTGCCTACATTATGTTACGTCATATTTCGTGTTATATTTCAATGAAACCCCCAAACTTCAACTACTCCATCTCATAGGAAACCAGCAATGTGTCAAAACCAGTAACGTCAAATAATCTTGGCTTGAAATTGTGTTTCGTCTTACAAAATATCATTTTACCCTCAATTATTGACGATAACTTAGCATAATTACTTCAAGTTCGTACAATATCATGTTTTGTGGTGTGAACGATAGCATAGTAATACCACAGCTCAACATTTTATGCGTGCCAAATGTCAGATTAGCCATGACCTATTGAGGGGACGTGCCTTGCTGGACGCAGACTGAACGCTTTGCCAAGTATTTAGCGCGATCACTGGCCATGATTAGGTATGCCTCCTATCAGGCTTACTGTATGCAGCAAATTCATGAGAAATAGCTGTTATGTACTGAACCTTTGTTTATTTTCAAATTTCGAATGAAAGGGCCTCCGGGAGCCTTTTTCTAGAGTGCCAGTTCTACTTATTTTTAAGCAACATTCGCATTCACTTGTCAGAAAGTAAAAAAGTGTACATAGACTTTTGACGTTGTTTAAAAATTAGACGAATCGGTCCTCAGGAGTTGGACAGTCCAGGCTTAGTGAATTTCTTATTGAAAGTAAGTATCGTCACTAATATTTGTAGTGATATATTATAAAACAGGGTCCTCCGGCGCACCTGTCCGTCTGTCTATCTATTCGCGATAAACGCAAAAACTACTGCACCGATTTTCATGTTGTTTTCACCAATTGATAGAGTGGTTCTCGCGGAAGGTACTTTAGTATATAAACAACCGAAACCGACGCGGGCGAAGCCGCTGTTTCAGCTAGTTATGTATAATTTGAATTATATTGGGATAAGATTAGGTACAAAACTTATTTATTACTTCTGAAAACCGAAAATATATACTTAGCCAAGAGACGCCAAAGTGACGTCGGAAGACACAGAATAGGTATAAGCAAAAAAGTAGCTGTAAACCAAATGTAGTTGTAGTATATCAGCCAGTTTCGGAATTTGTCCGAAAGAGTCACCGCGGTCCTGGGTCAACAAACCCCGAAACTATGGACTTCGGGCTTAAAGAGTAGCCCCCTGGAACGCAAAAGGCATTACAAGGAACACGGATGGAAAGTCTGACAGATGGGAAATCATCATATATGATTCCTTCCCATCCTCATCATCATCAATAAAAAAGTATTATCTACATAAACTTTAGTCGAAATGTTCTTTTACTATGCAAGAAAATGAATCAACAAACTCAAATAAATTCGAGCTCTATGCAATTATGATGTTCGCTAATGCAAAAGGGATTCTCAGTGTTTGTCACTCAGATTCCGCAAACACGTCGGAAAGATAAAATATTAGTTTATGACTTGGTATCAGGTACGTTTGCATACAAAATGCAATCGTTAACCCTAACTATAAATTCAATTATGCATAACCATCCTGAAGTGGCAGTGGGAGGGGTACATAGCTCGCAAAACAGATCAACATCAGAACATCGCAGAGTCGATGGGGCCGAAAAGTTCTGGAGTGGTAACCGCGTATCGGAAGACGTAGAGCTGGAAGGCCTCCCACAAGGTGGACCGATGACCTGGTGAAGGTCGCGGGTAGCCGATGGATGCGAGACGCACAGGACCGGTCGTTGTGGCGACGCTTGGGGGTGACCTTTGTCCAGCAGTGGACGTCTTTCCGCTGATATGATGATGATGATAATAACTACCCAGAAGGGTTTGTTTACTGACCCTTTAATTTCTGCCGGAGTTGCGGGACTATTCGAAAGAGATACCGCGGCTCCGGAACACAAAGGGCAATGAAGGAACATGGATGAGTTTTAGTCAATAGAAGTCTCATACTCCCTCTCGCTCCGCCCAGAGCGGGAGAAGTCGTTTGATGATTTACCATTCCTAAAAAAAAAAACAAATAATTTCGATTGATCTAATGAATTAAAATAACTACTTCCATTCAAGCCTACTTATTACATTAATTACTTAATAAATAACGAATAAGACCGTTCTTAATTCGGGATAATACGTTAACAAGGGTAATAAAACTCTGCTACACTTTTAATAGCATTTTCGTTTTGGGAATGGACCTAAAACTAATTAGCAAAGGACTTTTGGATACCTACAAGTATGTCACATCAGTAGTGTTCCTGTCAGACCCTTAAATAACTGTTCGTTTGTTAATAATAATAAAGTTTATTTGGAACATCTTAAATGTACAGTACATAATTATTACAAAGGAAAACGAAGGTAGCTACTATAGTAAAATACTGTGGTGCAGCTGTCAACGCACAATTAAAAATACATCAATTCACAGACATTGTTAAGTTATTAAATAAATACAGAATGAAAAAACGTAAAAACCAAAAAAAATGTTTGTTCAAAGCTGTGGTGTGTTTTGAAAAAAACGTAAAATTTCCTGAAACCGGGGGCAGTTTTTATAGCCACTAAAAATAAAATTGAATTCAGTCGAACTTCTTAATCGGCTCAAATAAAACAGTGAGCAAATATCAAGTTTCAACGAACTAAAAACTACATCCCAAGCATTGTTAGTAGTTAGTGCTGCAAAGTTTCAGCAACTGAATTCCGTGTCAGAAATCTCGCATGCAACAGCTGACGATAAAATATTTTTGAAAAATTCCACGCAAACCACATTTTTGCAAATCTTATTTTCTCATATTCGCATACCTACTCGTACGTGTTGAGCTATTCCGTTTCCGGCTATCCTTTCGTCGGATATTTTAGAGTTTACAACGATATTACACAGTTTTAGAAAAAAAAAGTTCTTTGAATGTTTAAAATTCATTCACAGATTTTTTTGTCCTCATTGATTACAAAGTGAAAAACAAAAGGTCGGGCTCAAGCGGCCAGGAAGCCTTAATGCTTCTTGGAAAGTTGTCGAACTAATTAAAACTTTAACACCTCTTGTTGCCATCGCTTCCGGCCGCATGATCCGTGGCTCGCAAATTGCCGCAACTTTTCATATCCACACTGTTTACTTATTAGGGGCTTTTATTTAACCTGATGCTTTAATGTTCATCATCGTAACCTTAATGTTAGCCTCGGCTGCGCTAAGGGGGACTTGCGATTCATGTCACGCGACTTGTGTTCAGAAAATATATCTGAAACATTTGTCATAATACCGTATTTTTGACGGCACAATGTACTACGCAACTTTTAGAGAGTTCGGAGATTCTTTTCATTTCAGTATTTAATTCTCAGTAGTTTGTCTGAAATTGACGGAATCATGAAATATCTTCCTTTATAAGATGGAAAAATTTGCTGGCTTAGAAAAATGATAACATTAATTTCATCCTAATTATGAATCTTACAGCTCCTATTAGATTACCGAGGCCTCTTAGTATTCTGCTCTCGCCACACAAGAGCTCTAGACTGGAATAAAACCCTATCGTTTGATGAAAGTGATACTTACCCACCTTTACTTCCGTAACAATCCAGCCTAATCACTACCAGGAACAACACACCCCCTGACTTTTGATCTCATAATTTAATAACCTATATCTAAACTCCCTTCGCATGTTTCGGTGAATAATTATGATAATTATTAATTAAGCCTATGGGTTTGTAAATAAATTACGGCTCTATTCTAAGACGTGTAGTGTGGCGTTAATTAGTCTACGAGTGTAAAATGATGGATAAACTTGTAGCGACGTGAAAGTGTCTGTAACAGTGAGCTCAATTTGGGTGATTGCATGTACTACCGCATCTAATTCGCTGGCAATAGGAGTGTACTAATTTGTATATGCAAAATATGTATTTGAATGATAGTGTACCAACAATGTTGATTATTTTATTCATGGAAATTCGCACTACTATTTGTTTTCTTTTTATTTTTTCATATTTCAAGAGCAACCAGTCGGAACAAACGGGAAATGAAGACCACTCGGAAGTATCAGGAAAATAATATTAAGACGCTGGTATTATCAGCTTACCATGCCTATCTACAGTATTACTAAGTAATAAAATTAGCAAATAAATGCTACTCACATATAGGTATTTTTTTGAAATCATAAATTTTGCATTTAGAAATCAGAATAAATGAAGTTGACTAAAAATTCGCCTTCTTTTATAGATTTCAATTGTGATAAAGAACTTCATATATTTTACCTATTTCATAAATTGCGACCTATCACTCTGTGAAGCCGAGGACGAAGAGTGATTATTGAAAATTAAAAGTAAGTACGTACCTACAGGGTAAAGTTATATATTTTTTTTTAAGATAAGGACTAAGAATTAAAATACCTGGTATTTTAAAAATAGTATAAAAAATTATGGTATCCACATATTTACTTCAGAGAGTTTTTCAGCTTGAATAGTAGGTATACAGTATATGTGTGTAAATCTCAAACTTTTCGTATCAGGTATAGGGCCCTTTTTATCATCTCTGATATACCTAGTTGCTCGAGCGTATGGTCGGCGCCAGATAAACGTGCAATAAATTAGATCGATTTTTCTCTATTTGACAATAAAATCATGAACCATTTTTCATTACTAGTGTTGAGATGTGAGATTAGGCAGGAAATATGAAAATTAAAGACTGGAGCTGTAAAATACGTATGTATTCCGATGAACAAATTTTACAAGAGAAGACGTAGGTAGACTTAAAACTAATTCACCGTCATAATAAACGCCTGTTAAAATGTTCATTGCAGTAAGTTGCACGAAGTTGTTTTGCACAAATTGCTAAATCTAAACATGCCCCCGGGCGTTGAAAGGCAATCTTTCAACCAGAATCTTCATTTAATGGCAGTGGGCATATCTTGCTGAATGCACGCCGTATGGTTCCACTCGCAGTTCTAATTTCAGCCACACGACTGATTCCGTCACGTCCTGGGTAGACTGCTGAGATCCGGCCTAATCGCCATTTCAATGGTGGTAAATTGTCTTCTTTTACTATAACAAGGCGATCAGTCTCTAAGACCGCCTTTGAAGACCTCCATTTTGTCCGCTGCTGTAGTTCAGAGACATATTCTTTATTCCACCTCGACCAGAAGTGTTGACGTAAAGCCTCTATTCTCTCATAACGCTTCAAGTGAGTAATGGAAACGGTTTCATACGATGGCACGGGCAAGGATGTGAGTGTGCGTCCTATCAGAAAATGTCCAGGTGTCAGCGGCAGAAGGTCATTGGGGTCCGATGACAACGGCGTGAGTGGGCGTGAATTCAGGAGTGCTTCAATTTGAACCAGTGCTGTATATAGTTCCTCATAAGTTAAATGACAATTTCCCATTACTCTTTTTAAGTGAAACTTTACTGATTTTATACCTGCCTCCCAAAGACCACCAAAGTGTGGAGCATAAGGAGGAATAAAAATGAAGTTAATCCCTTCAGCGGCCATGTCACCAGATAACGAACTGCTGTTGGCTTTCAAAAAATTGCCGATTTCATTATAAGCGCCTACAAACGAGGTTCCGTTGTCGGAATATATATGCGTAGGTTTACCTCTACGAGACATAAAGCGACGAAGTGCTGACAAATAATTTTGACTGGTTAAGTCACCCACCAACTCAATGTGAACTGCCTTCGTTGTAAAACAAACAAAGAGTACAATGTAAACTTTTACAAGTCTACAACCACGACCTTGTCGAGACGCTGACAGTATAGGTCCAGCGTAATCAACCCCAACACATTCGAATGGATGACCACCGGACGCCACCCGTCGTTCAGGTAAGTTTCCCATAATGGGATTAATTGGTTTAGCTGTAATGCGACTGCAAATGACACAACGATGATAACACAATTTAGCTAGGTTGCGACCACCTATTGGCCAATAAGTATCTCGTATACAAGCCAATAGCAGTTGTGGTCCTGCATGCATTAAAGTTTTGTGATTAAATTCAAATAATAGTTTAGAAAATCGATGAGTGGACTGTATTACTAACGGATGTTTTTTCTCATACGAAAATGAAGAATTTTGTAAGCGACCGCCTACACGAATTAATTTATTTTTATCTAAAAATACGTTAAGTTTAGTCAGTGGACTTCCTTTCGGTAAGCACTGATTTTTTATTAATAATTCATATTCGGGAAATGATTCTATTTGAGAGAGTTTCACAATTAAGTTTAGCGCATTTTGTATTTCATCTTTACTAAGATGTAAAGTGGTGGGTGGTTGCTTTTTACAAATATTAATAAATCGTAACGTATATGCTACTGTGCGTTTGAGCCGAGAAAGGTTTGAAAACCTATTAAAATCAATAAAAGTTAACGGAGTCTTAGAAGTAGTTAATAAAGAAACCTCAGTTTTAGTTTCAGGTAGCGATTCTACTGCTGGGATTGGAAAAGAAGGCCATTCGCTTGTATCCTGGTTTAAAAAATTAGGACCCGACCACCATAAATTATTACTCTGAATTTGAGTTACATCAATTCCTCGAGATACAAGATCAGCGGGGTTAAGTTGTGTGGGAACATGTCTCCAGGTACAATTATTAGCATTCGTTCTCTCAACTATTTCAGCTACACGATTGCGCACGAATGGTTGCAGCTTACTTGGCAACATTTTCAACCACCCCAGCACTATTGTAGAATCACTCCAAAATGTACTACTTTGAATTGGTGCGCCTAGTGACTCCATCACCTTTGCATATAGCCTTACTCCAACCAAGGCGGCGCAGAGCTCGAGTCGAGGAATTGTGGTTGGCTTGATAGGAGCCACTCTACTCTTTGCTGTAAGCAAACGCACCATAACTTCATTATTGTTATTAATACTCCTTACATAGATGCATGCACCATAAGCGGTTTGTGATGAATCACAAAATATGTGTAATTCGATCACCTTCCAAGAATCACAAACAACTAAACGTGGGATGCGTAAACTATTTAAAATAAACAACCTATCAACAATATCTTTCCATATATTAGCGACATCTGGTGGTAAACAATCATCCCATGATAATTTGTGTAACCAAAGTTTTTGCATTAGTACTTTCATTGGAATGATGCAAGGAGCTAATAGACCTAGAGGGTCGAATATTTGGGATGTAACTGACAGAACTTCACGCTTTGTTACATCATTCGATACTGACGTATTATTAATTGAAAAACAGAGCTCATCGGAGTCTGTTAGCCAGTCAAGACCCAAAGTTTTACTTGGCTCATTTGAACCAATGTTTAAATTTAATGATGAACTTGTGACTTGATCTGATATAACCAGGGCATTGTTGGACTTCCATTTCCTAAGTGGCATACCAGCGGCAGCCAACTCGGCAGTGACTTTCTGGCGAATATTTGTGACGTCAGATATTGTATCCCCACCTGTGAGCAAGTCATCTACATAAAAATCATGGATTATAATATTACCGATCTTCTCATCCTTACAATCTAATCCAACTTGTTTCAAACAACGAGTTGCTAAAAATGGTGCACTTGCTGTTCCATAAGTCACAGTGTTTAATTCATAGGTTTTAATGGATTCTAAAGGGTTCTCACGCCACAGTATTCTTTGTAAATGTCTGTCATCAGGGTGTACGATCACTTGCCGATACATTTTTTCTACATCAGCAGAAAGAATGTATTTATGTTTTCTGAATCTAAGAAGTAAAGACATTAGGTCATCTTGAACAACTGGACCTACCATTTGTAAGTTGTTAGATGAAACACCTGAAGTGGTAAGGCTGCTGGCATTAAACACTACTCTTAATTTTGTGGTTATGCTATGCTCGCGTAGGACACCGTGATGTGGAATAAAATATGCCACTTTTTTTGAATCAACGGAACACTCAGACATGTGTCCTAGCGAAATGTACTCTTTCATGAAATCGCAATAAAGAGTTTTTAAAGCTGGCTGACTTTTAAATCTACGTTCAATGGAAAGGAGACAATGTTTTGCTCTAGCCAGTGAGTCACCTAAAGTATGGTGTGATTGTTTAAGTGGTATCCTAACACAAAAACGACCATCTTCCAATCGAGTGGTGGTTTTTAGAAAATGTTCTTCACACTTAGCTTCTTCATTAGAATATGAAGATGACTGATTGGGAACTTCTTCCAATTCCCAGAAACGCGATAAAAGGTTTTGAATGTCATCTTCTGATGTGGAGATGTGAGAAGAACTGACATTGAGCTTTGCAATGTTAGTTTTAAGAATTGATGGTGACCGTGATATTTGGCCACTATTATTAAATATCGGACCTGAAACTAGCCAACCTAGTCTAGATTCAAATAATATTGGTTTGCCTTCACCTAAGTTGATTTTTTGCCGCCCCAGTAGGTCCCAGAAAACATCTGCCCCTATTATTAGATCCACTGCCGATGGCGTGTGGAAATGAGGATCAGCTAAACAAATATCGCTTGGTATGTTTAAATTATTAATGGATAATTTATGACATGGTACTTCATCCGTTATGTTTGGTAAAATAAAACAATAAAGATTAGAAGTGAAGTTTTCACTTAATGATTTCACAGAAACACTGCACATTTTACTAATCTTTGTTTTAGAATTATTAATGCCTTGTACAGATTCATTAACCTGTACGGTAGGTAAATTCAATAAACTACATAACTTATCTGTCATTATACAAGAAGTACTGCCAGTGTCCAATATAGCCCGAGCGAGATGTTCGCGGTTATTCTTATCATAAACCTTTATTAATGCAGTAGCCAAGAGAACTTGACTTTTACTTTTGTTGTTAACATAGGTTGTAGCACGTGCAGATAGTGTTACATTTGTATTGGGTTTCTTTTCAGCTGAGTTAACATCTACAGTAACAGTGCTGTCAGTCTGTGAAGTAGAGACATTAGACATAGATCTCTGTGACGCACCTGCTACATGGACCAGTGTATTGTGTTTACGCTTACATATTTTGCAACCAAGAGTTTTACAATGATTTGCGTAATGACCAGCCCTAAAACAGTTAAAACATACCTTGTATTGAGGAAGAAGCTCAAGCCGCTTTTCGTTGCTGAGACTAAGAAACTGTGGACAGTTGAGTAAATTATGTTTATCACTACAATGCGGGCAAGATACCGGCGAGGAACTGGTATTATTTTTATTTTTCTGCGGTGGTGTTTCACTACTCACCGATATCATTGTTTTATGCTTGGTAGATTTAGAAGTACTATTATTATTAGCCTGACTGCGAGACAAATCTAGTGTTTCAAGCAAAACTGCACGATTTCTTAAGAATTCCAGAAAGATTTCTAATGTGATTGTTTTATCTTTGTCTAAATGACCTTTTTCTTCCTCCCACTGTCGATAAGTTCTTGAATCTAATTTGTAGGTAACTATGTAAATTATCAACGTATCCCAAAACTTAACTGGCTCACCTAAAGATTCTAACGCACGTAGGTTTTTGTTTAAAGTATCAATGATGTTTTTTATATTATCTGAGGATTCTTTATTAACCACTTCAATATTAAATAAGGCTGCTACATGATTTTGAATGAGAAGCCGCTTGTTATCAAACCTTTCACGTAATAAATTCCACGCAATGGAATAATTATTAGCCGAGAATTCAATAGCCCGTATGACTAAGGCGGCCGTCCCTTCCAATGAAGCTCGGAGGTAATGAAACTTATTTATTTCATCAATTTGGTCATCCAAATGTATTAAGCTTGAAAACGTGTCATGGAACTCTAACCACTTGTCGTACTTTCCGTCAAACTTAGGTAGTTGAATGGTTGGTAGCCTAACCAGCCTATTATTACTAACGCGCGAAAGCTTATCTTCATTAACAATGTCATTGTGTCTGGCTAGTAATTCCTGTGCCCTAGCAACAGCTTTGAAATATGAGGCTTCAAATTCAGTACGTTCTGATAACTGTGTACTCATATCCTCAGCTATACATTCCAACCTCAACTGAACGTCGTCATATTGCGAATAAACAAGTTCAATCTTACCGAGGCGCAACTGCAGTTCATTCATCTGGGTTTGCGTTAAAGAATCCTTCTTAAAATCCTCTAAATAATTAGAAAATACCGTTAATCGACCTTTGTAACTTGCTCGTTTTTTAATGAGCTCCTTTTCTTCCTTATCAGTCATTCTTTGGGAAGCAGATAGCCAATCTGGAACGTTACAAGTTTAAATTATTATAGGTACATATAATATTGGTAATTATCGTTAATTACTAAAGGACAATAATATCTAGAGGGCTTACTAAATCGCTAAATCAAACATTAAACAATAAATTACTGCTTTTAACTTGATATTTGTTCGAATGTGAAAATAGAAAGCGAGAATAGAATTGGTGACTATACAACAATCATAATACCAATCAGTAAAGTACTAATCTGCTTACTAGATCATGGACAATAAAATGTAATTGTCCCTTTTAGGTACTATTCACCTAATAGAATTATTATGAACTTTACTAACATTTACTTGAAATGTAACGGAATACAATACAATGTAGCTAATAGTTGAGTACAAAGTAAGATTTCTTATGATATTTATTGCAAGATAACAAGGGAAACTGCTTAGATTAATGGTTAACAATAGTTGAAACCTAGTTTGCTGCTCAATTACCTTTAATACAATAAATTTACTGCAAATTATTAACAATAATTTGGTAACTTGAAAAGATATCATACATGTGCAAATGAACAAAGAAGTTAGTTAATAATGTTGTAGGTACTAACCTTTACAATTCAATAAATAATGTTTAATACTACCTGAATATGAGTAATGGGGTCTGAAATAAACATAAATAGGAACAATGCACTGTACTGCACTATGCTGCGCTGTGACCCTTTGACCTTAGCCAGCTACTCACAAAACTCCAAATGGCAGTATTTTCCGATAGATTTTATTTCCTGGATTTATCCTTAATCCTGGATCACTTATCCGTCTCGATATGGACCAAATTATGTTGAGATGTGAGATTAGGCAGGAAATATGAAAATTAAAGACTGGAGCTGTAAAATACGTATGTATTCCGATGAACAAATTTTACAAGAGAAGACGTAGGTAGACTTAAAACTAATTCACCGTCATAATAAACGCCTGTTAAAATGTTCATTGCAGTAAGTTGCACGAAGTTGTTTTGCACAAATTGCTAAATCTAAACAACTAGAAAACGTAAAGGATCATGATAGAAGATCGATTCAGCACAGCTTTATGTAATTAATTCTGTTTTTGATATTTAGAAAGTCAATAAATGTATATGGGTCATTGGCCGTTATTGCACGGGTATCTAACGTTACGTCTACCATAGTTTTATATAATCAACTAGCTGACCCGCGCAACTTCGTCTGCGTCACATTTTCCATTACTGCTCCGCTCCTATTTGTCTTAGCGTGATGATAATGGCCTATAACCTTCCTCGATAAATGGGCTATCTTACCCTGAAAGAATTTTTCAAATCGGACTAGTTGTTCCTGAGATTAGCGCGTTCAACCAAACAAACAAACTCTTCTGCTTTATAATATTAGTATAGATGATCTATAACAGCTCAAAACTATAAAATAAGATACAAATTATAATAATTACTGAATAATAAATAAATAAAATATGCAGCACAACATGTTCCCTAATAAATAAATAATAACATCACCAAATCGTTTGTCAGCTTGATAGACACATTGTACTAAACATATTCCGGTAAATTACAGAGCATCCATTTTGACATCACAGAGAATCCAATTTGACACAGAGTGACAATGTACGTGGTTATTTCAGAATGACTCTACACAACGTAATTAGCGTAATTAACAAAGGCGTGTTTATCCGTGCTACTATTATAAATGTTACTGTTGTAAAAGTTACCGTGTTGTCAGAGAACAGTATACCAAATCTATTAATTTTCAAGCAAAAACGTTCGCCTTCGGGTATCAGTCACAATCTGTCAAAAATGTATGGAAATAGAGCCTTTTATGACAGATTGCGACGAACGTTGTTTAAAAATTAGTAGAATTATGCGCTTAAATTTGGATGGCACACGGGGAGACAATGTTGTGCTCTTCTGTCAGTGCGATTCTGCTGGGTAATTCTGCTGGGCGATTCTGTCGACATCGCACCGAGGTGGAGTGAACAACAAGTGAGCTGTCATGGCATCTTGTTTGTATGGTGTGATAGCTCACTTGTTGTTCACTTCGCCTAAGTGTTCACTTCGACATGTTTATAGAATCGCACTGATGTATCGTTCACTCCTCCTAAGTGATCACGGTAAGATATCGACAGAATCGACCGACAGCTCACCATGAAGACTAAGATGAAGTGAACACGTAGTAAGCTGTCAATCCATTCAGCCAACGTAAAATTACAGTTCACGCTGACTTGCTTCACCTAAATTTTCAGTGTTAGATGTTTACAGAATAGACTGGCTTAGTTAATACATCGGATACTTTTTATCTCGAGAATATGTTCCCATGGGATAATTTACAACCTACATGCTGGCGAAGCCGCTGGCAGAAACTAGTACCATACAAAATAAAGGAAAAAAAAATAAAATGGATTCCTGGAAAATCTTTTCTAGGAAGAGCATAAACAAACAAAACTTACGCTACTTTCTGATTTATTTTTCTCTGGAAACCATGCTAGTTTCATTTTTATTTTCCAGTTTCATTTTTCAAAAAACTAACATTTCATTTGTTTCGAATCAAGTTTCAAAGTTTATTGCTACTGTCCTGTTTTATCTGACATACAAAACAATGTTTGCAATGTTATTTTAGTCAGCTTTGGAAACTACTGTGATAATATGAGTGTTATTAGTTTACGTTGTGGTCAGAACCATTTAACTTTTTTAAAATAAATTTTTGTTAAAACACTATCTCACCTGAATATGACTTATCCACGATGGACACGCATTCGTAAAAGCAAACAGTTCACACTTAATTTCTCATTTCAAGACCACCAGGTCGTAGCTATTATAAGAATTGGGAACACTGATATTGTTATTGTATAGTATTTCTATTTTATTACACTACAATTATTTTCTGAAATTGCCTTTTAACATCATACCTTTTTAAATTCGATGAGCAACAAATTGCGTTATTGCTCTTTTTAGTTTCATCTAAACTCACCTTTACACTTTTGCTATTTTCCGGGCTAGAGATATTTAATGGAAAAGTTGGTGAAGGATTAAACAGGAGCCCGTGCGAAGTGACACTTACGATGAGATGTTGAAAGTGTGCTACAATTTCAAGCTTAGCTTTTTGCTGTTGTTGGAACGTGTTTTTTTTGTTGTAGCAATTATATATGGCGTTAAATGTTGCTGTGTTGAATTTATGCGGCACTGGTTGCTCACTGCTATTTAGGCGTGAGAAAAGATGCTAGGTACTTAATATACCTACTGGACTAAGGTTTAAAGAACCTTATTACCTTATTCTTTGTTGTACGCCAAAACAACTTATGCATAGTGATAATAAAGTGCACGTACTAATTATCTTCCAGCACTTATGCTCCATCTTCGACCAACTCATCGCTTACCATCAGGTGAGATAGTGGTCAAATATGTGCCTAGTACCTAATAGTAAAAAAACCTTTGAGTGATGAGAGAGAAATCACAATACATCGCCATAATAGGAACCAATGTAGGTAACACACAGAAAGGTTATATTCTCTACTCTTATTTTTCTCATAGATGAAATATAGCGGTAATATTTAAATGAAATTGAAGTAAGCATAAACCTAATCCAAGCAAATACCTATCTGAATTTTACTTATAATTAAACGTAATTTATTTGCAGACATTCCCTAAATAAACAACCTTTTACCGCACCAAAGCCTTAAAAATACCCTACCTAAACAAGTTTAACCCCAAACCATTGCTGACGATCTATATTTAGCGCTTACGGTGGATTCAGTACATCAATCCGTGCCGCGCCTACAACGATTGTCACTCCATCAAATTATTTCGAATAGCGTTCTGCAAGTGACATGGCATAACGAAACGTGTTCCACGTCCAATTAATTAATTGACTACACTAAGATGATCGATTTGACTACTATCGTGTCTGGGCTTAAGTAGATACCTATGCTTAGATATAAAAATAGTGGGATAAAGGGAAGCTTGATATTTCGTGTTAGAGGAAAATCTCATCTCTCATGAAATTCAGCAAGCTTTCCATGACATGTTCAGCTAAAAGTTTGCTGGATAATAATTATATAGGCTCGACTCGAGGGAAATCTCGAGATATAATAATTCATAGAGTTGCCTAAGCAAGGATACCTCTTACCCTCTTCGGGTCAGGCGGTGGGTAGCATACGACTCACTTTGACAATGTTCCGACGCGCCCAGAGCAGCTGCGTACAATCTTCATCAATTTAATCACTAGACTGAACGCCGACTGTTTTGATTAATTACGTTCGGTTCGGCGGTAGACATATGGATCCGACTAGTTTGCGCAGACTACACGAGACAATGCCGCATTCTATACAATATGAACACGTATGGGCTTTATGGAGACATCGCCTTTCCTAGTTGAGGAAACAAAAGAATAGTTCGAGTGTGGCATAGAGATAAACGAATAATAAATGCACTACGACTCGAATGTGGTCTTCGATTTCCAATCGCAGATAAAGAAATTCGATTAAAGTTTCCTCTTTGAAGTTGTAACACTAGTTGGTAAGTGACAGGTAAATGCTATTTACCTCTAGGTATATTCTTGAGAAAAAGCTTTGAAGATTTTATCTTTACTACCTGTTTTGCTGTAGATATCATTTACGGTAAAAAGCTTTGCAGTTACTGTAGTAATTGTGAGTAAAACTCATACCTCACTTGCTTGCTTTCTGAGAGCCAATTTAAATCTGCTCTATAATTCTTGATTAAACCAACAACCTAGGTATATTTAATAAGTTGTGATAGACACAGAAAGATGAAACAGATTTTTGTAGGTATCCATCGTGCTTTTTCCCAGTTTTTTTAAACTGCACCACGTTGTGCTGAATTTCGCAGTTTTCCAATTTAGTGAAGTGAAACACTGCCTTCATAGGAAGCCGGGATGCGACGCTCCTTCAACAAATTAAAAATGCCACAAACCATTTGCATGTTATTTCATTTCAGTTTTTATGTGCAGTGTACCTTAGAGCGTAGTTTTTATTTGCACGTTATTGCATTTTCTCCGAATTCAGAAGTTATAAAATATTTACTCTACTTATAGATTTTTTGATACCTGCAGATCGTAACTACAACCGCGTGAAAAATGATTTACGAAAGGAACAACTACTAGAGTCAAAAGCATCTTTTATCCAAATTCAGGACCTAGTCTACCCTATGTATGCCTCACATAGGTAATGTTTCTACGAATTTAGTCGGTCGTTAATGTGTGAAATAAAAAAAACAAGCAGAGTTACTTTCGCTATCATAATATTAGTATAGACAATTTTAAATGCCATAAAAATAGCCTCCCTTTTTTCTATAGGTACTATTGTGTGTTGCTCGTTAACAACTTCTTTTTACGAAAACCGTATGATGTACAAAAACTTTTTTTAGCTTCGGTCGACTTATAGTAAGCTATCAAATAGGAGAAAACCAAGGCCCCAGCATCACTTTACTGACACAAAGAACAGGATGTCCAACCTACTGGTCTATTCTGTTGACACCTCACCGTGTTCACTTAGGTGGAGTGAACGACAAGTGAGCTATCATTCCATCTTATTTCTATGGTTTGACAGATCACTTCACCCACTCCTTTATTTCGCCATATTTACAGAATCGACCTGCTGGTTACGTTGCGAGAGAATACAGCTAGCTTTCTTCTTTGGGGGGATCATTTCCAAAGGGGGCATCATTCATCTACCTACCTACGGTTGGCTATGAATACATTCTTCTTCTACATTAAAGTGTGACATGGGTAAGCGACGTATTGTCAAACCTTATTAAGTTTTATCCACACGAATGAGAATTTTAGCAGAAGAAAACTTTATATTTATGTGTTTATTCCCAGTGGGGGGAGGACGTGAAAAACAAGTTAGCAACTTGGAAGATAGACCGTTTGTAACTTGTTAACGTGATGAAATGTGTTTATTTTTTCATGCTTCATTATTTATGAGCATTCTTTTTTAAGTAAAATGGGCTTAACGTACTTTCTACCATATTTATCTATTTGTTATTATTTCGGTAATGTTTCATGCCCGGTGTTCCGAAATTTCGTGAATAGCATTAGTTTGCGCTTGTCTATTTACTTTTCATGGGAAACTGATGAAATCTGGGAATGTCTGGAACATGGTATTTGTTTGTACTTACTTCGAATTTCTTAACTATGCTCTGGCGAGAGTCAAGACTTGACTTTTATCTACACTAATATTATAAAGAGGAAATATTTGTTTGTTTGAAATGAATAGGCTCCGAAACTACTGGACCAATTTGAAAAATTCTTTCAGTGTTAGATAGCCCATTAGTCGAGGTAGGCTATAGGCTATATATCATCATGCTACGACTAAAAGGAGCGGAGCATTAATGGAAAATGTGGCACAGACGAAGTTGCGCGGGTCAGCTAGTGAAATAAATACATGAGGAAACACATGCACAGATATAAAGTTAGACCGGTCCAAAAAACATGCAGATTGCATTTTATGAGTGTAATGTCATTGGGTTATAAAAACAACGATAACAACAAATAACAATTTACGAGGTCTGTGTATATCTGTGTGCAAATTCTACTAATTTTCACATTCGCATCGCATTCACATCTCAATCGCAAACTGTATGAAAGTTAAGGTTTTTTTGACCGTTTTCGATTGAAATGCGAATGCGAAATTTGTTTTTAACAATTAGTAGAATAGGGAATATGCATAAAAAAAATATTTATTATATAAACTTAAGTTTATCTAAAAACTAAAACAAACTAAAACTAACTTAGATAAACTTATCTAAAAATATACAAAAATATTTAACAAATATATCTGTCCCTCTCGCGAAAACGCTGTTTTCTATGGCAGATGTATAGACGTCACGGAATGTGAGTTAAATTCTGTCAAATTTAATTTTCATCTTTATCGATAACGCATTAGGTTCAAAGTTGATTGGGAAAATTTGACAGTGTCGGGTAACGTGATTTGCTCTCTGATTTTGCTAAAGTGGGCTTCTTAGACCCGCAGCACTGAAATGGCGAAAATAAAATCGTTTATTCTGTTACATGTTACACATTAACTATGTTCATTTAAAGTCTGATATTAACTTAGATAAACTCTCTGCATTCATCGTATTTTATTTTTTACTTGCTGATGCCCGCAGCTTCGCCGTGGATATCGGTTATTATATACTAAAACCTTCCTCGAGAACCTCTCTATCTATTGGTGAAAACAGCATGAAAATTGTTGCAATAGTTTTTGAGTTTATCGCGAACAGGCAGACAAACAGACGCGGCGCAGGACTTTGTTTTATAATATGTAGTGATTCCTTGCGAAACATCACACAGTCCTGATGGATCAATATCAAGAAATCCAACATATTTCACCTGTGTGGATCCTGTTGCTATGGCTTACTTTACTTCGGAATCAGGGACAGGCACGTACTAGACAAAGTGACATTTTATCAAGCAAGTGCCGAAAAGCTGAACTATTTGAATTGACCACGCGACAAAGCCGCTGATAGAATGCCACTTTAGGGCCTTTTGCCTCGGGCGGGAGGAAACGGCCGGGTTTCACCACTGCGAGGATCGACCGGAGGACACGGTAGAGCACACTGTGCAGGTGTGCCCCGCTTGGGTGGAGCACCGCCGTGTCCTCGAAGCGGCGATAGGCGGCGACCTTTCGCCTCCGGCCCTGGTCCAAGCCATGGTCCGGAGCGAAACGGAATGGGACGCCGTCACCTCCTTCTGCGAAGAAATCATGCTAGCGAAGGAGGTGGCGGAGTGGGAGAGGGAGAGAAGTTCCACGCGCGCCTCAAAAAGAGTCAGTATTGGGAGGGTCCCGAAAGGGCCGAAGCCTGCTGGAGTCGCGGGACTATTCGAAAGAGATACCGTGGCTCCGAAACACAAAAGGCTCTGAAGGAACATGGATGGGTTAGTCAGTAAGAGTCTGACACTTCCTCCCGCACCGCCCAGAGCGTTGGAAGTCATTTGATGATTTCCAATACATAGAAAAAGAAAGGACCCTTTTTTCTGCCAGGGTTGGCGGAATTTATTCGAAAGACTCACCGCGGTCCTGGAAAAAGAAGGGCACTAAGAGGAACACGGATGGGTTTAAGTCAGTAAGAGTTTGACACTCCCTTCTGCTTCGCCCAAAGCGGAAGAAGTCATCTGATGATTACCCATCCATTAAAAAGGGCCTTATCCTGTCATGCGTGTTTTCACCCGCACGCTTATCTGGTCCACACGCAGGAACAAAGATTTCATTTGCCGCTGCAGTTTCATGCGTGTCGCCAGTGAATAAACTTGTGCAGTGAGCCTATGCGCGCACGGGTAACTTTTTGTCCGCGTGACAAGTACATTTCTCTCTTTAGCAATTATGAAGTGCAACAGAGAAAGATATACCGTCACGGTGACAAAAGTCACCAGTGCGCGTCTAGCCTAAGAAAACTAAAAAAGAAATTATCGCTAATATCTTTAAAAAAAAAAAAGAAACTAAGTTTGGAATAGGAAAAGGGTCCTGAAGGTAGAAGAACGCCGCCCGAATCCGGTTCTAATGCAAGCGGGCTTCGCGCTCGGATCTAATCCGCATAACAGGAAAAGGGCTCGGCTCCAAACAAGTAACAATCTGTCAGCTGTAGCGTGGTGATTGTCAAAACGTCAAAAATATTTGGTGCAGTCGAAATGTGATGTGATTAATCCCAGCTATATTTCGACAATCGCATTCACTGATAGAATAGTGCTTTCTCCTCTCATCTAAAATTCCATTGACAGGTTGACAGACGGCAAATGAGTGCATTTCTTTTTTTCCATCCGTGCAAGCCAAATTGGCTCGTTTGGAATGCAATTAAAATCAGCTCACTGCTCTCTCTCAAAATATATTTTCTAAGCATTCATCACACAAAAAGTCTCACGTAAAACATAAGAACAAAGCCAAAGGTTACTCGTCCCAAGATACATGTAAACGTTTCCGAATCTGTTCTGTCGGATGCGAGTCGGGTGTGAACCGGGCGCCTAATTATAATTCAGAATTTACCCCACGTTCACGGCGCAATGTTAAGTGAGATGTGATGGCATTGTTTTGTCTACTACTTAATGGTTGCAGGTCGGGTATAGTTTTGCTCTTTTGTAAATTAATTACCTATATAAAGGTATTGTAGAGTCGACCTCTCCCACCACCTCAACCCTAAATCCTAATTTGAATATGAACAGGCAGAGGACGGCTGTCAAGCTTAGGCAGTTTTAAGGATTATTTAAAAGTAAATATTTATTATATTAATTTTTATTTTATTTCAATTATTCTCTGCAATTACAGTGATAACCAACACGTACAGAGATTAAACAAAACTTACCATCATATGACATTAAACATGAATTTTACTCATTGCAAATTCTTTCGTCTGAAATTCCATGTGGCATAACGTTTCATAGAATGCATTGGAGAAATTAATAGATCGGACCACCTGTTACTCCATCTTGAACTGTCGTGCACGTACGAAAAGGTTCCAAATGCTAGCCAAGCATTTATCACGTCAGTTGACAGAAGAATACATTTCCATTACAAATTCTGAAAGAAAAATGAGCACGACACAGAATTCACTCACTACTATTATTAGTCTTCACTTCTTCCTTTTAAGTTTAGACGTGTATTTAGCACGTGGGCTATGCACAACAAAACAAAACAGCTAATTCATCCCATTCGCAGCCCTCGTCAAGCGAGACGATTGCTACAAAAACCTATTCGTTCCTTTGTTTTCCCATCGTGTTGCAGTTTTTCCTGACGTCGCTCGACGTCCGGCGTCTGCTTCAATTAGTTCCCGTTGTGACGCACACCGCATATCCATCAAAGAGTTCCGCAAATAACGATTGAAAATACACAAATCATTTTTTTTTTCCAACCAGCCAGCATCCTTTATCCATTCACAACTACACAGCTCTAGCGAAAAATTGTTAGGTATGTAGATGAAAACTGCCATCGGGGTTATTCGGATTTTTATGCAGCATAAATAAATTCTTTCAGCGGTACGTAGTTTATGTAGCGCTGAAAGAATTTATTTTTAAATGTTTATTTCCGGTCCAGGAATTTGTATATAAATCGGTAACTATTTTATATGAATCTGGGAATTGTAAAAAAATTGAGTTTCCATTTTTAATCGATGTCTGTTCTAGATTTATTTGTAACTTCAGGTGAGATAGTGGTCAAACGTATGCATATCAATAGTAATAAGAAACTCATGATATTTTTAACAGTAAATTGTATATTCCGTTTAATAACTGTTATTTCATCAGTTGCTGTTTGGCTCTTTTCAATAGGTTTTTTAATGTTCTCACGTAGGTACCTACGTCTCTTAAAGGGATAGTCAAGTCATAAATAAAAAAAAGATTTAATCTAATTGTATACCTTATCTCCAGAATCATGTGATAAGTACAACTTTGATTAACAAATAGGTAGGTTCTGCGAGATAACCATAACGATAAGGATCCAGCTAGCAATCTCATATCTGTTAAAGTAGTGATTAGATACCTCGTGCACGATGAAAGAACGATCCAAAAAATCTAACTCGCTGAAAATTCTTGTCATTCCGAAAGGCTAAAAGAAAATTGTAGGTACTATCGGGAAGATAGTTCTTTTTTTTGCCCTCGCGGTCACGACACGATCTCTTCTCAATAATGTAACAACGAAAGCATGGTAATGCCCTCACAGTGAGTCAGCTGCTGCCCTCTCCCAGACCGACTACAGGCGATCCATCAAGCTGTCTGTTTGACGAGATGACCCATTTTGCTTGGTCGACGACCGTCACTTTAGGCGAATTGGAACGAGGTCTAAGTCGAATACGTGATATGGATCAAGTCTAATTGATTTTATTTGACAAATGCCTTTTGTTTCAAGTGTTACGACCAGAATCAAAACCAATTTCCATCTATCAATATCTTTACTAATATTATAAAGCAGAAGAGTTTGTTTGTTTGGTTGAACGCGCTATACTCAGGAACTACTGGTCCGATTTGAAAAAATATTTCAGTGTTAGATAGCCCATTTATCGAGGAAGGTTATAGGCTATATATCATCACGCTAAGACAAACAGGAGCCGAGCAATATCGGAAAATGTGACGCAGACGAAGTTGCGCGGGTCAGCTAGTGTTTTATTAATATACAAAAAAATTTAAAGTAAGTAGTAAATTGCAACAATACTTACAGCAGAAAATTAACAAGTTCGAACCGAAAATAAATTCAAATATTCACAACGTTAGACGAATTCACAAAGCAGGAAATATTATTTATAAATGTAGGTAACATGCGAGGCGTTGGCAACGGAAATAAAAACTTTGTAAAAGCAAACGCGAAATATTTTTCCCAACTTTGTGCGAACACGTCGCTTCTAAAGGGCATTAAACAGTTATGCAAATGTCGAATCCGCTTAGCGATATTTTGGAAAGGCGTTTTTACAATTAACCTCAAAACGACTAGGTACACAAAGGAGAATATGGTTTCCCACCTTCCTTATATCCGTAAAACCTATGGTACGACAACCATCATAGAGAAAATTACATCCGATGTTTACATTAGATACCACTCCTCATTTTGTTATCTTTTTCATAAATTGGCTTAGAGATTCTAAAAAAAGAGATGTTGAGATTCAAAATAAGGAATTCAAGACAGCAGCGGGTCTTTTGGGCCGCGGCCGGAATACAAATGAACAAATATAAAGTAGAATATCTCGGGGACTACTGAAAATGGACTTTGAAATGTTGACACATTTTTTTTGTGTTTACGTAAAAAACTACACTTGTTACTGAACAACGATACAAAAGTAACAGGAATTTGTAACTTAACTACCTACTGTGTATAAAGAGGACCAAACACATTTTATCTGAATTGTTCTTTGTTGTTTTATATAATACTAGCTGACCCGTGCAACGTCGTCTGCGTAACATTTTTCATTACTGCTGCGCTCCTTTTGGTCTTAGCGTGAGGATATAGCCTATAATAGCCTTCCTCGATAAATGGGCTATCTAACACAGAAATAATTTTTCAAATCGGACCAGTAGTTCCTGAGATTAGCGCGATAAACCAAACAAACAAACAAACAAACTCTTCTGCTTTATAATATTAGTATAGATTAGCTGATGCCCGCGGCTTCGCCCACTTGCCAAATTATATACTGCAACCTTTCTCGAGAACCACTCTATCCATTGGTGAAAACAGCATGAAAATCGGTGCATTAGTTTTTGAGTTTATCGCGAACAGACAGACAGACGTGGCGGAGAACTTTGTTTTATAATAAGTATGTAGTGATAGTGATAGCTGACCCGAGTCCACTTCGTTGGGCGATATTTTTCGGGTTAATATACAAATTATTTATGTATGAAGAGCTCGTGGCTAAATAATAACAGTTGCACAGGTCGATCTTCAAGGTTAAGCAACGCTTGCCGAGGTTGGTCTGTGGATGGATGACCATCTTAACATACCGAGTTTCCTCCGTGCCTCGGAAAGCACGTTAAGCTGTTGGTCCCGGCTGTCATTTGGAGATCTTTGGCAGTCGTTGCGGATAGTCAGAAGCCAGAAAATCTGACACCAGTCTTGCCAAGGATTACCGTGTTACCCAGTTAATGGGTTGTGGAGGTCTGGTAGGCAGCCACTCCACGTAAAATATTGGTATTCAGCTGAATCCGGTTTGACTGGTAGCCGACCCCAATATAGTTGGGAAAAGGCTAGGCAGATGATGATAAAAATTATGTATGTAGGGGAGAGTTGGAGGTATTGTACCGCAGGATGAATCGTATCACCTCCAAATTTCTTCAGTATGTTTTTACACTGGCAATGTAGACCTATATTTTGGACTAGCTTCTGCCAGCGGCTTCGCCCGCGTGATCCCTAGGAAACATATTCCCGGGATGAAAAATTGCTTATGTGCTATTCCAGACTATAATCTATTTTGTTCTAAATTTCATTAAGATCCGTTAAGCCGTTCTGGCGTGATAGAGTAACAAACAACCAAACTTTCACATTTATAATATTACTCGTTTGGTGTAAAGCGAAATTATAACCATCTTCCCCCCGACATTATATTAAAGGATATTCAAACTGTCGTAAGCCGTTTTACGAAGCTACTCGCTAGCCTCTAGGCGCCAAGCTAGCCGCCTGCCTGTGCGTTCGCGACCTTATACAAAAATAATCCTTATAGCATGATTCAGTATTCACGCGCGATGGCTTATAATAGCGTATTTCATGTTTAACTTTGGTATTTCTATATCGACTTCTATGATTCTTTTTTATGACATAGTTAATAATGTTAACTTTTTTAATTAGGGATGACTGAGAGTGTTATAAACGTAAGAGTAGACAAATATAATCAGAAAGCTTCCAACTGCTAAGCTATCGGGAGTTACACGTGTTATTGTGCGTCAATCATAAAAGATAGACATATGCTGTCGTGGGATATTTTTTATATAATTTTAATGAGAACATTTCCGTCATACATGATTTCTGTGTAGCTTTAACCATTAAGGTTGCACACGCGACGGAAGCTTAAGAAATGGAGTAAATTCCCCCGTTTTCCCAACATTTCCCTTCACTGCTCTGCTCCTATTGATTGTAGCTTGATGAAAAGTATACTATAACCAGCTCAGGAGTATGAGTAATAATTGTACCAAGTTTCGTTAAAATCCGTCGAGTAGTTTTTGTTTCTATAACCGTTATACAGACAGACAGACAGACAGACAAAAATGTTACTGATTGCATTTTTGGCATCAGTATCGATCCCTAATCACCCCCTGATAGTTATTTTAGAAATATATTTCATGTAAAGAATTGACCTCTCTACAGATTTATTATAAGTATAGATAGATAGATATAGATATAGATAGAAGATAGATTTGTATAGTTTATGACACTCTCAAGTAACTTGGCTTTCTATTGGTAAATGAATTATCAGAGAAAAATCGGTTCAGTAGATCCAGATATTATGCCCTACAACTTTATAAACTCACAAACTATACATCTTTATAATATTAGTATAGACTAGCTTTTGCTCGCGACTTCGTTTCGCATATCCCGTTTTCGACCGTTCCCGTAGGAATTTCGGAAAACCCTCTCTTAGTGTTCCCCTACAACGAACGAAAAACCAAAAAAAAAAAACTGCTTTCTACGACCACAAATTTCGGCTGTGCTTTATCTGTCAGTCAGTCAGTAACGGAAGAATTTGATTTATTAGGATGGACCTGTCTTCGTCTAACATGCCTATTATAAAAATCTGCTTATAAACTATGACAACAGAATCTCAAACAGCTTCAACCTTTGTAGGTCGAAAACAGACTGCAGTAACAAATCCATCTGTTAAACAGCTCCGATTATAATTATCACAAGGGTCATTATCGCGACAATGCGTTATGAACTCCCGATAGTTGTTTATGGCCCGATAACTCATGAAACCGTGACCCATATTTCTCCTTTATAAGGTCTCAACGGAATATTGTGCCCTTTTCGATCCTGATCAAGTAAATTGACGAACAAAAATATAGAGCCGCCTTTCCTATGATAATCCAATACCTACGTGTTTACAATCTCAGATACAATTTTATTGGCCTATCAAAATGAGCTTTCGTGCGTTATCTTGCCATTTTTATGTGCCTAGCTCATTGTAAAACAGACGGTTGAACGACCATTAAAATGTTTACCATTCCTAAACTGTATACAATATCTATAAAGTTGTAGATTAAAACCCAACTCTTGTTAAGCAAAATTCTTAAAAGATTCTTGAAAATTAAATTAGCACTTGAGTCATTTGGTGCAAAAACAGAGGGTGACCTGAAAAGTTTTCCGGGAGTTTTGAAAATGGGTAGTTTTATGAATTTTGGCGTGCTCTTTGCGAGTCTTTGCCGCCATATTGGAAGAATGTCGTCTTATAGTAGCTTTTTTTACAACATCTCCTCTTGGACTCATTCTACGATAATAACATTTCATACAAATGAAACTAGAGAACATTTCCTAAAATTTCTATTTTGACATCTTTTTCGTAAAATTAAAGAGCGCCACAAAGTATAATTCAACACGCGTTTTTGCTGAATAATTTTTTTCTACACCACCCTGAGGTTTTCAAAATTCCTGGAAATCTTGCCAGGTGAAAGTACCAGATGACTGGACTACATTGTGTTTCTCATTAATTTGTATGCCAATGATATATTCCGGGTCATCATAGACTCTTTATTTCCATAACCAACATCAACACGCATCATGCACGCAAGATTAATGATCGCAGAAGGTACATAGCCTACCTATGTAATTTTCCAATATGGGAGCAAGCCTCCGACCAGAATCCCCTTTGATACCGTGAGAGAATTCACCCGGTCAACACAATACAAAGGATGTATACGACATCAAAATTCCATAATACAAGCCATTTCCCCATAATCGGTTTGACGACAAAATAAGAAGTTTCAGTAATGTTTCCGAAGCTTGATTGATGACAGCCATAATTCAATTGAGCACCTAATGCGGGGGTGCGTGCCGAGACGCGGTAGGGACGACGTAGGTAGTTACTGTCACAGATACAAGGTAATAATACAAGCTTGCTACTCTACCTACCGATAATGGAAACTATTAACTTGTCCTCTATATACAAAAAAAGCGTTGCCATGTTGCATGACTGCGTTTGAACTCTGAACTTCCTTATTTGATTTGATTGGTTATATCTTCCTATAAAACAATTTACCAACAAAAAAATAGTTTTGTAAGCTTCTACAAAAAGAAATCTTGGATAATTCCTTATGACACTTATTGCTTGTCCGTCCAAATAATCACTTAACTAATAAAAAAATTGAAATTGGAACTTCCTTATTAAATAAAAAAAGTTAAAACGGAAGAGCAAAACCGCTGACTGAGAGTATACTTTTGTCGCATATTGTTAATGTGTTATTACTCTGTCAATAGCATGCCCTTTTTCACAAAGAAATCACATCAATTCCTACAACTTCCATTAAGCTTTCATTTTCATAAAGCTGCATATTCTAAACGGATTTGTTAATTGCAAGAATCGCACAGTTCTACTACCAAAATGGAGGAGATCGATTTAAATTTTGAAAAATTGTTTAAAATTGCAACAATGTCGATGCGTTTAAACGGATCTCACCCATCAGCCACGCGGGGCAGATGGTGGAAAGTTCGATTCTCAATCATAATGACAAATACACTCTGCTGTTGTGTTTTCCTCTTGTACTCCATATTTTGCCATGACATTAGGACCGGTAAATTCGCCGAAGCCAGCAAGAACGGCACGATGGTCATAGTATCTGTTACAATTACTTTGAAATATTTTGTGCTCCTCTATCATGAGAAATCTATCATAGAACTCATTAATATCGTGGAAAGGGACTATGAAAAGGCTAAGGAGTCTAACGAAGACAAGGATATAGTAATACGGTACGCTAAGAGAGGTGTTACCGTATGCAAATTTTGGCTCGTGTTCGGTTTTGGCACTAGTGCTATCTTCCCGATAAAAGCTTTTTTCCTAATGGCTTATTATTATTGCAAAGGTGAATTCGCACTAGTTTCTCTCTTTGATCTAACGTATCCGCAGCCAATAGAAGGCTTCAAGAATCTATCGATCGTCTTTTGGATGTTATTCACTGTCACTTTTATTTTTGACGCGTATGCGTCGTCGATGTACGTTGGATTTGATCCTATGGTACCTATATTCATGTTACATACATGTGGACAACTTGAGTTGCTTAATATTCGCATCAGTAAGTTATTCGTCGAAGCCAAAGATACCAAAGAAATAGAAGAAGGATTGAAGAAGATTATTTCGAAGCAGCAAGCTCTATACAAGTAACGTTTTCGCGATTTGGTTTAAATCATGTTTTGGATTAGCATTAAAATTAACATGGACTTGATTTTACAGGTTAGTGGATCGTGTGAAAGCTAACTTTTCTATATTATACGAATACAATATGAAAGCGACTACATTTTTATTACCACTTACTACATTCCAAATAGTCGAAGTAAGTAAACTATATCCTTGTATTTTAATATCGTTTTTATAAGAGAACCAAGTCTTATTTTTATTACATTTAATGCTAAAAAGATTTCATTTCTAAAGCGATGAAACACAGCTTCTAAACATTAAAATAATCCGACAACGCGGAATACAAGATGAATTATACACAATAAATTATAATTAATTCTTGCAGAATTTACGAGATAAACGGATAAATGTCGAGTTTATTTCATTCTTTGTTGGCTGCATTTTACATTTCTTCATGCCTTGTTACTACAGCGACCTCCTAATGGAAACGGTAAAACCTAAATGGGTATATTTTGCATTATTTGTTGTATAATAAATAGCTGAACTGTTTGGTTGGTTACATAATACTGGGTTATTGCGAACACCGTAGGTAAGTTTGTAATAAATCGCGTGAGATTTACAAACTCTTTTGTAGGCACGGTTATATTGTAAACTATCGAATTTGGATGGAGAGAGCAGAAAGAAAACGTATATCAAACAAATCATTGATTGTATTTGTAATCTATTCACAATATGAAGGTAAGTATATCGAAATGTTTACAATATCGCAAGAATTCTTATAATCATACCGTGTTTGCAATACAACGGTAAAATATCTTTTAAAACAGAACCAAATCATTTAACAAAAACTTCATAATTTTATTCTGATTCTAATTTCAGAGTGAAAATTTTCGTCAAGCTATATACTCATGTAAATGGGAGAACTGTCCAGACAAACGAATCCGACAGATTGTGTTGTTCATGATGACGAGGGCCAGGATCCCCATGGGGATCACCACGGTGTTTTACGTGATTAATCTCGATACCTTCGCTGAGGTAGGTGGTGTCCAGCATTCTTTCGGCGCAGTCGTGTGAAAATTTGCTACGCGCTTTCCCGGGGCTGAAAGGAAAGAAGCCAAAACGGGTAGTGACTTTGCTTAAAATAATTACTTACTTTTTTTTGTTATTTTTTATGAGTTTTACATCATTTTTATACAAAACTCTTCCGTTACTGCTGAGTAACTGAATGACTGACAGACAACATCCAGCTGAAACTACCAAATGTAGAATTTGGTATGTAGCGGAGCACTAAGAAAGGCTTTCCTGAAATACAACGGGATATGCGTATACAAAGTCGCGGGCATAAACTAGTTCATTTGTAGATCTTCAATTCATGAAACTAGTTTAAAAAATCTGTACATTTTATACTAGCAAATAGAAGAGATATGACTTTGTCTAACCCAAGAACTACTTTTATTGCAGATGTGTCGCCAGTCATACACTCTGTTTAATTTGATGAACGCAGCTTGGGAGTGAAGGGTTTGACAAAAGTGAAAATAACATTGTACTTGCACTTTTGTTTTGTTAAGAGTTACTACACGTAGAAATCCTTTACCTATGTAAAACTGACGATTCACAAATCACATTCTGTATTTCATTAATTAAACTCTGTACATGAAATAAATTCCTTATCATTCGCTTAACTTTGTTGTACACATCCACTGTCATAATTGGGTATAAATTCTGTGAAAAACCAATTATACAGGCCATTAAAAAAGGATAAGCATTGTCTACTTCGCTGCTGAACAACATAGGGTTTTCGGGATAATAACACAGACCTATATCAACAAATATGCTACAAATGAGGGTTTCGAATTGATTTAATTCCGATAGCCGGTTTTTAACACAATTAATCTTACTATGCTATGCTACTAATATTTAAAGGCTGAAGTGTGGGTGTTTGTTTTACATAACTTAACGGCTAAAGATGGGATGATAGAATTACAGCTAAACTATGACTTGGGTAGAGACTTAGGGTAATTTTACCCCGGAAGTACGATACGGTGCACTTATTTTTTACATTCACGCGGGCGCATAAAACGCCAGTTCATTCTTGTGTCAATTCACATACTACGTGCGTAACCAAGCAAAAAAAAACAACATGAGATAAAAAAAAACATTGTTATGAACTGAATTGTTAACTGTTACGGTTCCACACTATTTTCTCATAATAAAAAATGAGGAATAAATTTAACATTATATTAAACAGATAATAAACTTACCAAAAATTACCGCTCTTCATAACTAACATGGTGTTTTTAGCTTCGCAACATAAGTCCCGTAGTATACCTAGAATCAATGTTTATTCATTAGCATCTGCTAACGTAGGTACTGTTGACATAGTAATTATTTCTCAACGCTGCTCTGGATAATGAGATTCTGTTGAGGGTGCCCGACAAAATAGCCAAAACTTTTAAAACTAACACACTGTTTTCATCTCATAACTTCGGGATGCAAAAAGTTCGTTGAACTTTAAAGATAAAAGCCTGTAAGTAATATAAACTAGAAAAATTTTCAATCAGTCAGTTTCAGGTTTGAAGATTCTAGAAAAGTCAAAATCTTTATTTCAATTAGGCCATTAAACGGCACTTTTGAACGTCATCGTTACATTTAAAATTAAATATAAAAAATATACTCTACTGTAACAGATATGGAGAATCCAACCATATCTAGAATAGAATGCCGAATAAACAACTTGTAGACAGTTGAGAATCTAACTCAGCAATAGCTCCTTCAAAACGGGGTACGGATATACACCAACTATAGTGTTTCGGACGGCAGGAACACGTCCAATGCTCGCACTGTCGTCCTGGGACAATCTCCCACGTAATTTGACGTACGCCCCTTGTACTACCTTGCGCTGGTTACGTACGTCACCACGCACCCCTGAATGCGTAACGTTTTTCGACTACTGTTAAAGGGACCTCGGGAGACGGAGACGAAGAGCCGGGGAGGCAATAAAACAACTCTTCACAGGAAATCTTGACCCGCAGGTTTCGGCTCCTATCTTCTTGTAGTGTTGCCTCTTCGACGGCTGTGCAGCGACTGCAATTGAGCCGAGATTCGGCTCTGTTTATATACTGCCCGTCGTTACCTTATAGAGAACCGTGATTTTTGAAGTCGATTAGTGTGTCATTTTCTCTATGAGCCGAAACCTTTGGAGCCTTTATTTATTGTGTTTTATATAAAAACCCTTACAATATATATATTTTTAGATTCCTTAAACCTTGCTTAACAATATGGAACACAAAATATTTCGATATCCTTACAATACAAAAAGTTTCTAGAACTAAGACTTCTAATTTTGTACCTTAACAAATTTTCACTACATATTTTAGGAAATATTTCGAAAACTATAAGTCCTATCAACTTAATTCTTTTTGCCAAGGTGGTTTTGGGTCAAGACCTTTATTTTAACACTAATTACAAAACGCTATCACCTAAGACAAAAATTCACATTTTCAAACTACGTAATTATTTTCAATACAAAAACCTTACATCTAAATATCCTTATAAACTATCAAAATTCGTTCGTATTAGAGTTTTATTGGACCTAATATGTAAACATAAAACTTATAAAACTAATTAGAAGGTAATTAAAACATAATCTCATCAAATAATTAATTTAACCTTTCTGTACAAACAAAACATAAAATAAAACATTAAATTCGCATTTAAACTATAATCTAACTAAACCTATGATGCGAAAATATCCCTATGACACTAATTAAAGAATGTTAAACTAATCTAATCTGATTCAAATAAGATTCTAATTAGTTTTCCTTACAAATTTCCTTATTTCATACGGTCGCGTCCATCACTACTTGCGCCTAGGGACGCAGAAGGGGTCTTATCGCCGACATATAGGTACTACATTTTTCTACAAGACAGAAGAAGCCGCACGAGGCACGAGTGCTGATATTTCAGTAAGTCCTCTTATAACATTACTGACTGGCTATATCTTTGAAACAAAGACACTTTTAACTTGAAGAGGCATCTTGGAAACGATAGCACATTTTTTACAATATATCTAGAGAACAAATTTTTGGGAATGCTAATAAGTCAGTTTTTAGGAGTGGATTTTTCTAGAATGCAGGTAAGAGCTAGTAGGTACGAAGTTTCCTCTTGCTGATACACCGAAACGCGTAAGCAATACCTTTGCACTAGGATAACGGTAGGTAGATAACGCTACGAAAGGTGCTGAGCTAGCAAGTTCTCCTCTAAACTGTGAAAGCATTTGGAAAACCCACCAATATTTCACACTGTCTCTCAAGATACAGGATACCCTAGTTCGATAGACAGAGTCTAATCTATTGTGTACAGATATCTGCAGCATTCAAATGTTCGTTAAGTACCCTAAAATAAGTTTAAAAATTGTAAGTTAAAGTACAACTTTCTGTGTTTTTTTTGTTTGGAAAATAAAGAAATTTATTATAACTTATAATCTCGATCTATAAACGAAAGATCTATTCTGTAAAGCATTGCTGGCCAATTTTAGACAACCATTAAGCTTTGAAATCGACCATACGAAATATTGTGAAAATGTGATATAGCAAATGTTTCTTTAGCAATACTTTTTCTTTGTATTTTTTGTGTATTTTTGGTATGCGTCATATTGACCGCAAATAAACTCTTTTTCTTTCTTTCTTTTCATTCGTAGTATTTAATGAGCCAATAGTAAAAGGTACGACAGAAGCCTTAAAAAGCGTAGCCGAAGCCTTTTATAACAAACTGAATCAACTAACAAACATAGATAAACCGCTAAAATGGTAACCTTGACCTACAGGCTCATCCAACGTATTGAAAGCCAATAAATGGGCTTTTGTTTCGGCTATAATCAACTTGACCTTGCTCAACGTAGCATTAAAATCGGCTTCTGAAAGCTAAGTAAACGCATTTAAAAAATATATGAAGTGATAGCAGAGATAAGGATAAGAAACTGCATATTATACTAACGTTAAGCGCTTAATAGGTAAACAGTGAAAATTCAAGCTAAATATTAAGTGGCTTACCGCGGAACACTTTAATAGCTACTTAAAAGGTTTCACAGAGATTCTGTTCATGTAATAAGCAGCCGCTTTTGTAAGGAAACGTTTGTAATACGCTCCTAAATTCCTTCGGTACAATGAGTAGAATTTGAAAGCTGCCTCAAAGTGCCATCGCTCTGGTGTCAATCTACATTGCGCTCATCATCAAGTGTCTTTGCGAACATTTTATCTTAGATTCAATCTTGTTTTTCTCATAACTAGGTAAGTACATACTGTTTCTTATTAAATATATTTTTATATTTTGTTTGTACTACATAAAATTTGAATATATTTTGCTGTAGCAAACAAGCATATTAAAATATTTTATTTTGCTAGCTACTATAACATTTATGTGCTTACGTAAATCATGAAGCAGGAATAAAGGATTTTGAGTAGATCTACTCAGTCTCAGCTTTCAGTCTTAATTGATATCGATTTGCAATGGAGCACTCGAGGATTAGCAGATTAGGCAAAACTAAGGCTTGCTGGAACCATATCTAGAGTACTTACATAGGTACTACTGACGAATGTTTTTGACGTATAGTAACGTAAAATAAAATTATTAAAATTGTGTTATAAGTTATAATACTAGTTTCGAACATAATCTTTATTGAAATTGGATACTATATTCATACTAGCAGACTGGGTAGGTAAACGTTTTTTTGCCATTAAAAAAAAAAATAGCCTGCAACCTATTCTCAGACCTACCCAATACAAAACTATAAGTATCGATCAAGCCGTTTCGCAGGAGTTCGATAACAAACACCGTAGCACGAGATTTTCATATGATAGAAGATGTTAATATGACACAAATTGTGTATGTCGAATAAAATTAAACCAATATACTAAGGGGTTGTAGTTTTTTTTATATTCATAATTCACTTACGTTAACGATACTGTATCGTATACTATAGAATGTAAGTTAGGAAGTATAACTTTCGTTTTAATACTTTTTCAGATATATGGAGGTTTTCGACACAGGATGTTGTCCTGCAAACCTCCATTGAATAATCTCCGGACCAGACGGGTATTGTGGGCAACTGCCTGATGGTTTTCGTCAGGCAGTTATTTATTTATTTTAACAAGCTATCTCCCGCGTCTTCGCTCCCATCAACTGGCTAATTACCTACCTACCCTAATTACCTACCCCAGAACTTTCTTAATATTTTCCTTCATAAAAACCTTCTCCTAACACTAACAAACACAAAAAAAAGAATTAGCGAAATCGATCCAGCCGTTCACGCGTTACCTATATCGTGACCAAGGGAAATAGGGATTTTATATAGAAGCAGATAACTCTCTGTACGTAGGTACACTCGCGGGAGAATTTTGACAGCGCAAAGTAAGATTTTTGTGACGTCAGGTATTTATCTATACTAATATTATAAAGCAGAAGAGTTTGTTTGTTTGTTTGTTTGTTTGTTTGGTTGAACGCGCTAATCTCAGGAACTACTGGTCCGATTTTAAAAAAATCTTTCAGTGTTACATAGCCCATTTATCGAGGAAGGTTATAGGCTATATATCATCACGCTAAGACAAATAGGTGCGGAGCAGTAATGGAAAATGTGAGGCAGACGAAGTTGCGCGGGTTATGTAGTAAGGTATAAAGAAGCTACTTTTTTCATCACAAGTTATATACTTGATACTTATTTGCTTTTATCGACTCGTTTGGTCCATATCAATCGTGCAGCACAGCCACTGCTACTCTGTCTTTATTTTACGACGGTGCCGAGTATGATTTTGTTGGATTTATGCACAATAATTTTATTTTATAGGGTTGTAAAAATGTCGAGTATCCTTCTTTGGGCCCGACTGTACCGCTGTATGTCGGTCATTCAATCATTTTTTTAATATTATATCCTGTCATTTTACAGAGGTATAAAAATAAAATGTAAACCTACCTACCACCAGAGTAAAAAGTTCGAAGAGGGGAGGTTTTATTTTAAAAACAATAAAACAAACAATAAATATTTACTTAGCATATTATTATTTTAATTATCTTCTCACGCATATAAAACATTAACAACAATACATATTTATTTAGACTTGCCGAAGAGATAACATATGATTTATTATCCCACTTGTTCACATCAAAATATTTTATTCTCTTTTTATTTGTACATAACAATCATAAAATATCTATTCGCACCTGCTGTTAGTTATTTAGATATTCTAATCCTCTCAAAAAATATTTATAATAGCTTAAAAAATTCTATCAACACGCTAACGTGAAAAACTGAACCAAACTCTGTGTAGCGAAATGCTTTAATTTAACGCTGAGTTACTTTACATTTTTTTTTCTCTTCCGTATTCACTGAGACAACAAGCAGACGATAAGTAACAACTGGTTAATTCAGCTCTGTAAGCTGTTTTCTTTAATTTAATACGCCTTTACAGATTCTTCCGTAGTCGACTCGAAATTACTACATTTTCCGTAGCCTATCCTATGCAAACAAAAACACAGATTTTGCGATTTCGTTATCTCAATACACACGGCAAGTACACCTATACAATCAGCGACTATGAAAAAGATAAGGACTGAACTCAAGCAAGACCTCACCTGTTATACTCGTATGTAAATATTTGAACAATCTCTGCCTGGGACTCACTGCGGAGCTGAACTACGAGAATTATTCATTACATAGCCATGCTTCCATTCTTTCAACGACAAAAAAATTAAAACTAACGTTTTAGAAGGACTCTCATTCTTTTTACATTTTAGATTGTGATTCTATGATCATTTTTAAGTACATTTTAGCCTCTTCGTGCTAACACTTAACAGCGATTATCACAGGGTGCTTAGATACTGTAGATAGATTGACTGTTGTAGATTGACAGTGTCCATAAAAATGAAATAGATTCTTCACCAGCTCCACAGACATCAGATGATTCTCAGTTTTTTCTATAATTGTCTCAATATTCTCCATCAAAATATAGCAGGTCTAGTGAATAAATCTGACACATTTTTAGTTAAGTTAGAAGTATTATTTAATTACGGCACTATTGTAGATGCTATCTGCATTACAGAACATTTTATGGAATCGGGCAATGAGGATCTAATGTAATATACCCAACTTTTATTTAGCTGCTTGTTATTCAAGAAATACGAAACGAGGAGGTACATGCATCTTTGTCAGAACAGGACTGTAATATCGAACACTAATTGACGTAGCTAAGCAATCTATTTCAGGACTATTTGAATGTTGTGCTGTCGAACTTATATCTTATAATATCATTATTATTTCTATATACAGGGTACCTAAAAATAGTAATATGTTGTTTTATGAGAAATTAGACAACATATTCAAAAAGCTTTGCTTTGGGACAAATAAAAATATTATTCTTGCAGAAGATTTTAACATTGACGTAATAAAAAGAAATAAAATAACACTAGAATTTGAATATGTTCTCTTACAAAATAATTTAAAATTAGCACTTTACAAAAAAGACGCAGTAGTAAAACCTGCATTGATTGCCGGCTGCAAAGCTAAAATCATAGAACTAGCTCTATCGGATCATACAGCTCAAATACTGAAAGTGCCCATAAAAAAAACAAGCAAACTACAGTTTTGGAAGTGTAAAAAGAGAGAATATTCCGAAGATAATATGATCAAATTTAAGAATCTCATAGAAGATTTTTTATTATTACATAAATTATGCTTTCCAGAAAAGATAATAACTGTCAAATTAAATAGAAAAACCAAGATATATAGGATATCGCGAGGGATAAAGAAATGCAGCGAGAAACAAAGTCAGTTACTCTGGAAATATCGATTCGACCCTAGCTTAACAAATAAGAATAATCTAAAGAAATACTCTTCACTCTATAAAAAAAATATAAAACTTTGAAAGCCCAAAACAATTATTTCATATGCTCTTGTCAGAATAAATAGAAAGTTACTTGGCAAGTTATAATAAATCTAAAACGTGCTTACCACAGGAAAAAATTATGACTATAAACAGAGACAATTTGACTTTTACACGCCACATCGCTAATAAATTTAATAATTACTATATTGACACTATTGAAAATAATATGAATTCTGATATGACTAATGGTAAAGTTTTTGATAATCTTTCGTCACAATCTTTATTTATGTTGCCGGTTTCGAACAATGACATAAAAAAAAATTGTATCTGATCTTAAAAATACGAATACTGTTGGTTATGACGGCGTTTGTACTAAGGTCCTAAAGTACGTAAAGGAAGAGATAGCACAGCCATTAGCTCACATCATTAATCTATGTATTGCTGATGGCGTATTTCCCAATCGCTTAAAAAAAGTGATTATTAAAACTTTATTAAAATAGATGACAAAACGGATATGAAAAACTACACACCTATTACAAAAGCTTCCGTCTTTTCTAAAATTATTGTGAAAGTGATATACAACTCCATATACACATATTTTGAAAAATATAATTTGTTTTGTCATGAGCAGAAAGTAAAGGGAAAAACATAAATATTAACTTGGCTCTGTTTGATTTAATTACTAATATTATGACATCAATTGATGCAAAGGATCCAATTTGCACTATATTTACTGATATGACGAAAGCATTTGAATATGTTAACCATGAGAATGAGATATTGCTAAAAAAGTTATATGCCTACGGTGTTAGAGGAAATATCCTAACATTGATAGAATCATATCTAACTGATAGAGTTCAATGCACGTTGGTCTCTCGATTATGCCCCAAAACCAATATAAACAAAATTAATGCGTGTAATTTCTTATGTCTTTGTTTTATTATAAACTTAAATCATGAATTATTTTGAATTTGAAATTTACTGTTTCATTGATATTGACATTTAATAATTTTTGACATTATAATTATTTGAACTTAGATACGTAGATTTTTTCTACATTTTAATTTATTATTATTTTATTTCAATTATTCTGGGACAACAAACAGCTACAATATTTGTGTTGGAACAGAGAAAAACATTTAAACATATTTACAATATGGCGGTCCACTACATTATCCGCATATTGACAGAAAAAAAATATGATACCTAATGAGTGCCACTAGAAAGGTAATACATAACAATACACCGCCTCTGTACATGTGTGCGTAAAGTATTAAATAAATAAATAAAATCACATTAATAATAATTATTTAGGTACAGTTGTTTCCAAAAATGCATAAGCGTTCTTACGCACTAACAGCTTGACGGTTAGTTTGACTTACGACCTTCTATTTTCCAGCAGTAGTCAACAAACGGTTGTGGTTTATAATTTCGTAATTACAAAATGAGCTCAGATAGCCCAACGGTTTAGCGCCCTCAGAGAGAAGTGTGATCCAGTGTGTCGTAAGTTCAAATCCCACGCACTACCAGACTTTTTGTATGTTCTTATTCACATTGCAATAAGTTAGAAAGGTAGATCACAAAAAAAATACAAAATAAGAATTTAGATTTCTGCGAGGTAGACATCAGTTATTTATAATTATTAATATTTAACTTGAACCAAATGAACTGTCGTCGGTTGGTTATAGTTGTTGGTTAGTGACGTGTGGTTAGCAGTAGCGTAATTATTCTCAAAATGCAGGCAAACATTAGTATTGAAGTAAGGGCGACTATTATTGCGCTGCATAAAAGTGGTCTTAATAAATCTCAAATATCTGAAGAAACCGGACTGAATGTGAGTAAAATATTTATATTTGAATTGTAACTTTATAAATTAATCTTTTAATATTTTAACTAAAAATTTATACCTGAGATTATTTGGTAGAATATGGCTTAATTCTTTTTTTTATTTTTCGAATCCATCCATCACTTTATGAGGCTTAAAAGCGAAATATTAGTGTTTATTATTGGATTTATAAATACGCAGTGTTTTATTTTAAAATTATATTAAATAAATATGAGTATCAACTATATAAAACTGGCCAAGTGCGAGTCGGACTCGCCCATGAAGGGTTCCGGTACCATTTATCTATAAAACTACGAAAAAAACACGTTTATTGTATGGGGACCCCCCTTAATATTTAATTATTTTAAATTTTTAGTGTTTGTTGTTATAGCGGTGTATGATGTATGATCTGTTCATTAATAACATCATAATTAGCTTTGCGAAAGTCATATTTACTCAAGGGTTTTCTTTTCAGAGCTTGTGTTGAGATACTTGTGGGGCTGTAGCAACAAATGGAGGATGATATGTGTCTATAGGTAGCAGTAAGTCTGAAGGAGGGTTTATAGTACTAGTGATGTTAGAAATAAACAAATCCAAGATTTTCCCATTAGCATTAAGTATGTTATTAAATTGATATGCATTCAGGGCTGACATGAGCTGTGCCAATTGTGAGCACACAGGAGACGTTCCAGAGGATGACATGCCAGTAAGCTGGTTGCTAAAGTCAACAGACTGTCCAACCTTCCAAGTAACTTCAGGGAGATTATAATCACCAACAATAAATAAATTTTCAACATAAGATTCATGTAACATGTCCTGCAGTGTATCAAGGTGAGAAGTATATAAATCAGTAGTCGCCCAAGGTGGAATGTAAACAGAACTATCAACATGTATTTTAGAGTCCTTACTCGGAATGCCGACCGCAAGATGTTCAATGCACATCGGCCGTCCAGAAATGTCAAGTAAACAAGATCGGAGCCCGCGTAACACCGCGACCAGAACCCCACCACCATCACGTTTACAAGTAGTGTCGCGATCTCGATCACAGTCGTACACGACGTATCGAGGATAAACAATCATTATCACATTTTAAATATTTTGGATTTAAATAACTAGATATTTTTGACATTAAACTTAAATTATGAATTATTTGGAATTTAAATTTACTGTCGATATTGACATTCAATATTTTTTAAATTTTAAGTGTTTGACCTTGCTTAGATATTTTGACATTTTAAATAATTTAATTCAATACCCTGATTATGCATGATTCTCAGATTGTATTTTTTTTAAACTTGAATTTGTAATCTAGAGCTACTTGCTCACTATAATTTGTACGCCTCCTGGCATAACATAGCGCTCTTTTCGTCATTTATAATAAGATCTGTATATATGTACCTGTGTTAACAAATAAAACTGATTCAGATTCTGATTCTGATACTTTGCATTCTTTTTAATAATACTGAGTCATTCAGTTACCTCACTTAATCCAAACATCCCACGTATAGTTGAATAGACTAGGAGCAGCTAAAGGATTCCTGAATACTGGCAAAGTCCTAGGAATCCGTTTTTCCACCTCTGCTAGCAGCAGAGTTTTCAAGCAGGATACTAAGTTCGGGTAGCTAGCGGATAACTCCGTCGTTTCGCAGGGATCGTCTATTATGTTGTAAAGACATACTGTGCCTGGAATCATACGTGCAATGTTATTGTTATATCGACATAGATTTTTACGATCATTTGATACCAAAAGTAGTAAGCCAATGCACAGGGCCTGATTAACCCTTAGGCTAATTAGGCTGCAGCCTAGGGCGCGAGGATCGGGGGGGGGGCGCGCTGAAATCGTTTCAAATTTTAAAAAGCGCGCATGAATCAAACACTGACTTGTTACTCGAATCGGTAGGTGGTCGAGCGAGCGGGTGAGCTGGTATAAGCCGATGTCTTAAATGGCGTCTTGTACTTGCGTTGACAGATAGTACAGTTGACAAATAAATTTTTCAAGTCGAAGACATTTTTCAAATTAAATAATAAAAACATGACCGGGTCGTATTTATTTAAAACTAACTTGAAAATCGAAAGGCACGTGGAGCAATCTATTATTATAAGATCGTTATTGTTGTTTTCATCGAAAACAGTAAGTAATTTATTCACGATGAATTTTCCGTTTCTGAACACCTGACAACATAAAACAAAAGGATGATCCTTAAAAAGATGTTGGTAAAAAATTATTGTACAAAACAGCACCTAAATTTTAATAAAAGACTGATGATTTTTTATCTGCCTACGGTACGCGTGAGAGTGAGTATAGACGGCACTAGTGTGCAAGCGAGAAAACATGATAAGCACCGCCATTTTAGATTCCTTTCTTTAATGAACCGGGTTATAACAGAGTGCTTAGTGCGAGTTTTGTTTAATCCGCCTCACGATTAAATTCATTTTGTATGGGAAATTCGGAATTTAAACAGTGCAACCTAGTCCTCGCGTTTGCCGCTAGATGACTCTGTATCGTATTCTATTCTTTATCATCTAGGTTGCACTGTAAAGTCCCATACAAAATAATCTTCACGTATACGCGCGTTTCTGTTCTGTGAGGTGAAATAAACAAAACCCGCACTAGGCACTCAGCGCAGCTTGCCGCGCGCAATAGAACACATTGACATGGCAACGACGTGCGGGGACTCCTCAGTAGGTACTTTGCCATTATGTACGGTTTCTTTTGGGATGCTAAAATCGTGTGCGTTCGCCCAGCGGAATGTTGTTGAATTAAAAGATTTTAATTATGCAGATATTTAGTGTATGACGTCGTATAATTGTGTATGGTATAAAAAAATTTGTGCACGCAGCCATTGTGGAGAAATTCACCAAAAACTGATTCCGCTGGGCGAACGTTGTCCTGGCGGAACTTTTTTTAATCCATAGACTTTAGAAGAAAAGAGATGTGTCCAAAAATTAGTGTGTATTTGTGTGTAATTGTGTATGTATGAATAAAATTAGTGCATGCATAAACTTCGGAGAAATTCAAGTTTCCGCTACGCGAACGTTTGGCCATTACCTAGTTTTCATATAAAGCGCTTACATAGAGAGCTGTAGATTTTTACATAAGTTGTTTTGAATTTGTTTATATTTGTTTAAAAAACAGATTTAGAAAAAATCGTAGGGCTTAAAAGATAAAAATATAAACGTAAAATACGCTTATTAGGTCTTAGTTCTTAAAGTATGCACTTTGGGGTCTAGATTTTCACGTTTATACAAACCTTGTAAGTGTCTGCAACATGTTGCCAAGTATCAATGATGTTCCGTTAGTAATTAAAGAGTTATAGGACAATTTACCATGAATTGATCACTGTTTACAAAGCAGTCAAATATCACGCCGTTCTAAAGGAATTGCATGGTAAAATGTATGCGAATAATTAGTGTATTCATTCAACTATTCACATGCAAAATTTCATGTCATTAAACTCAGTAATTAAAGAAAAACAATTATAATACTGACGAAGCATCGAAAACCTACATAACCCGACCAAGTTCGGATGGCTACAAAAAAGCGGCCGTGCCATATATCTTAGAAACGTTCTTAACCTTGCAATATAGTATTTATTAATATGGTACAGTTACGTACACAAGCGTTAGGAAAAAATAAAACAATTGCATTTCTTGAATGAAAATTATTTTTTTAATAATAACGCCACTATCTACGATAAAAATAAATCTTCAATTAACAAGTACTTCTCTATTTAAATATTCGAGTACAAAAATATTTTTAATTACATATAATACTTAATTATGTAAGTAGGTAATTATGATAACGTTAACAAACGCTTGCAACGACAGCAATAGACTTAAATGTGTTTTAACTAAAATAGGTTTAATAAACGATTATGAATATAAGGGTAAGTATAATATTTCGAGCTTCAATAAAAATTAAAATCACATCACATAACTAGACTATTCAGTTGTTTAGATTTGATCAACATTAAAAAAGTGCTTATTAACTAAAACATTGGTATAAAAAAGGTATTTTCAAGAAAATATTCTTAAATGAGTAGCAAATACAGTAAATAACCTCAACATACATAAGTCACTACCAGTACAATGGTATACATCAATTATTAAAAAATCGATTCAAGAAGTAGTTTTTTTTAAGTTATTAGATTGTTTGATCCACTACAGTTGCAAAGGGGAACGCTCGTGCATGCCTAGTCCATTGGTTAAATCCTACTAATATTATAAATGTGAAAGTTTGTATGTTTGTATGTTTGGATGTTTGTCCGTCAATCACGCAAAAACGGCTGAAGGGATTTGGATGAAATTTGGCACATAAGTAGATCACATCCTGGAATAACACATAGGCTACTTTTTATCCCGGTAAAATACATGACCTAATGGAGACAGAGGAAGAAGTGGAAGTCCAAAGTTTCTGCTACCTTAGTACTTCAGATTCAAAAGTACCAGGAGTACAGAAACATGGTGAAATTTTTTACCGGTCTAGAATTTTGTTACGAGTGCTAAAAGATTCACCAGTACCAGTAGACCAACAACATGTAAAATTATTTTTGGGAAAGATTTTTTTTATTAGCCAGAGCAGAAACGTGTCGAAGGTATTTTCGACATTGGAATTCCGAGCGCTACAGATTCACAAGTACCAGGAGAGCAGAAATATCTCGGAAGTTTTATTTGGGCTTAAATTATGAGCGCTTTAGATTCACAAGTACCAGGAGATCAGAAATATGTCGAAGCATTTTCCGCGCTGGAATTGTGAACGCTATATTTTCACAAGTACTAGGAGAGCAGAAACATGTCGAAGTATTTTCTGTGCTGAAAATTATGAACGCTATAGATTCCCGAAAATAAACAGGAGAGCAGAAACATATCGATTTTATTTTCGGGGCCGGAATTGTGAGCGGTTAAGTTTAAAAAATACCAAGAGATCAGAAACATGTCGATGTTTATTTTCGGGCTAAATTAATGAATTCTAAAGATTCACAAGTACCAGGAGAGCAGAAACGTGTCGAAGTATTTTCGGGACTGCAATTCCGAGCGCTACAGATTTACAAGTACTAGGAGAGCAGAATCATGTCGAGGTATTCCGAGGCCGGAATGTCAAGCGCTACAGATTCACGAGTACCAGGAGAGCAGAAACGTTTCAGACGCTTCTATGGGGCTTTAATTATGAGCGCTTTAGATTCACAAGTACCAGGAGATCAGAAATATGTCAAAAATTTTCCGCGCTGGTATTGTGAACGCTATATTTTCACAAGTACTAGGAGAGCAGATACGTCGTACTTTGACATGTTTCACGAGTATCAGGAGAGCAGAAACGTCTTAGACGCTTTTTTGGGGCTAAAATTATGAGCGCTTTAGATTCACAAGTACCAGGAGATCAGAAATATGTCGAAGCATTTTCCGCGCTGGAATTGTGAACGCTATAGATTCCCGAAAATAAACAGGAGAGCAGAAACTCGATTTTATTTTCGGGGCCGGAATTGAGAGCGGTTAAGTTTAAAAAATACCAAGAGATCAGAAACATGTCGAAGTTTATTTTCGGGCTAAATTAATGAATTCTAAAGATTCACAAGTACCAGGAGAGCAGAAACGTGTCGAAGTATTTTCGGGACTGCAATTCCGAGCGCTACAGATTTACAAGTACTAGGAGAGCAGAATCATGTCGAGGTATTCCGAGGCCGGAATGTCAAGCGCTACAGATTCACGATGACCAGGAGAGCAGAAACGTCTCAGACGCTTTTATGGGGCTTAAATTATGAGCGCTTTAGATTCACAAGTACCAGGAGATCAGAAATATGTCAAAAATTTTCCGCGCTGGAATTGTGAACACTATATTTTCACAAGTACTAGGAGAGCAGATACGTCGTACTTTGATATGTTTCACGAGTACCAGGAGAGCAGAAACGTCTCAGACGCTTTTTTGGGGCTAAAATTATGAGCGCTTTAGATTCACAAGTACCAGGAGATCAGAAATATGTCAAATATTTTCCACGCTGGAATTGTGAACGCTATATTTTCACAAGTACTAGGAGAGCAGAAACATGTCAAAGTATTTTCTGGGCTGGAAATTGTGAACGCTATAGATTACCAAAAATAACCAGGAGAGCAGAAACATGTCGATTTTATTTTCGGAGCAGGATATGTAAGCGGTTAAGTTTAAAAATACCAGGAGAGCAGAAACATGTAGAGGTATTCCGGGGCCATAATTACGAGCTATACCAGATTCGGCGCCGGAATTTTGAGGGGTTATGATACAAAAGTAGGTACCAGTAGAACAGAAACACGTCATGTATTTTTGGGGCTGAAATTGTGAGCGGTTGGGATTAATAAGTACCAGAAGAACCAAAACATGTTGAAGTAATTTTGAGGCTGCAAATATGAGCGCTAAAGATTCACAAGTACCAGGAAAACAGAAACATGTTAAGTAATTTTGAGGCTAAAATATGACAGAAACGTGTTGAAGTTTTTCTGCGCTGGAATTGTGAACGCTATAGAATTACAAGTACCAAGAAAGCAGACACATGTCGAAGTGTTTTCGGGGCAGGAATTGTGAGCAGTTTGGATTCAAAAGTAACAGGAGAACAGGAACATGCCGAAGTTTTTTCCGGGCTGGCATTATAGGCGCTAAAAATTAACAATTACCAGGAGACCAGAAACATGTCGCAATATTTCTGGGGCTGGAATTGTGAGCGGATAGGATTCTAAAGTACCAGGAGACAAGAAACATTTCAAAGTATTTTTTCGACAGGAATCGTGAGCGCTTAAGATTCAAGTTTAAGTACCTACCAGGAGATCACAAACATGTCAATGTAATTTCGGGGCTGAAATATTACTTTCAGCGCACCAAGGAGACTCACAATATCTGGATACCTGAATCATGAAGTTGCAGTTCCAAGGATAAGACAATGAGGCAAAAAAGTTGCGCGGCAGTTCTAAAGTCTACGCAGACGAAGTCGCGGGAAGTAGCTAGTAGTGTAATAAAAGCTACAATATGATAAATATTTACCTAAACAGTAGTAGGTAGGTACTTACATGTGGTAATTATTTAATTTCCCTAAGGGGTCTTGGGAGGGGGGGGGGATACTTAGTTAGAATCCTGATCCGTGAAATCTTCAATAGAAATTAGTTGTATGAATTTTATTTGCCTTAAATAATAGGTATATCTAGATTATATCTAAAGTCTCAAAAGCATACTTAAATAAAGTACCTACGTAAATAGTACCTACTTTCTGTCATAGTCAAATACATTTAAAAAGTAGGTGTACAAAAATAAATGACATTATTATATCGAAACAACATTTGTGTTATCACCTATACCAATTCAATACCGATATTATACTGTAAATTTTGGGATGTTACCTAAATATATTGAACGGCCGCTTTTTTGTAGCTATTCGAACTTGGTCGGGTTATGTAGGTTTTCGATGCTTCGTCAGTATTATAATTGTTTTTCTTTAATTACGGAATTTAATGACATGAAATTTTGCATGTGAATAGTTGAATGAATACACTAATTATTGGCATACATTTTACCATACAATTCCTTTAGAACGTCGTGATATTTGACTGCTTTGTAAACAGTGATCAATTCATGGTAAATTGTCCTATAACTCTTTAATTACTAACGGAACATCATTGATACTTGGCAACATGTTGCAGACACTTACAAGGTTTGTATAAACGTGAAAATCTAGACCCCAAAGTGCATACTTTAAGAACTAAGACCTAATAAGCGTATTTTACGTTTATATTTTTATCTTTTAAGCCCTACGATTTTTTCTAAATCTGTTTTTTAAACAAATATAAACAAATTCAGAACAACTTATGTAAAAATCTACAGCTCTCTATGTAAGCGCTTTATATGAAAACTAGGTAATGGCCAAACGTTCGCGTAGCGGAAACTTGAATTTCTCCGAAGTTTATGCATGCACTAATTTTATTCATACATACACAATTACACACAAATACACACTAATTTTTGGACACATCTCTTTTCTTCTAAAGTCTATGGATTAAAAAAAGTTCCGCCAGGACAACGTTCGCCCAGCGGAATCAGTTTTTGGTGAATTTCTCCACAATGGCTGCGTGCACAAATTTTTTTATACCATACACAATTATACGACGTCATACACTAAATATCTGCATAATTAAAATCTTTTAATTCAACAACATTCCGCTGCGCGAACGCACACGCTAAAATCATCAAATGAGTACTCTCGCCCTGGGTGGGGCGGAAGGGACTGTCAGACTTTTACTGACTAAAATCCACCCGTGTTCCTTCCTTCGGATGCCCTTTACATTCTGGGGCCACGGTATCCTGTTAAGACAATCCCGCGGCTGCCTTTATGTACGGTCAGCATAAAAAAAATGGTTTGCCACCCTAAGGTTGAATGTCATGCAGATTAAAGGACAACTTTAATCTGCATGACATTCAAATCGATCTGAAAACTTTTGTAGGTATTATGAACCATGTTAAAATTGTCACACTATACTCACTACTTTTTAGGCCGTCCGTAATACACCTGGCGAGGGCGCGTCCTCATAATTAGCCTAGGGCGGTCAGAACTCCTGATCAGTCGCTGCCAATGCATTAAAGCTGAATATTCTATGTATTTTTGGCAGCAATCAACGCTACAGTCTCCAGACCATGCTCTACCCTATTAAGATAACGAAGAGATCTATTGAAACTGAAAATTCTAAGATATGTAGACTCCAAGTTCTCAGATAGTTGTGGCCACTTAGTATCTCTCACTCACACTCCTTATGTAACATTTAATGAACCAAACTCACCGTTGCCAGGAAAACACGTAGTTGCCGAAGATGTACCACATTTGATAGTGTTTTTCTTTCTTAGAGTCAAGTCGTTAGTATCAAAGGTCATATCAACGGATTTTAGTATACTATACATGGTACTGCCTTTAAGAGCTTCGATATAGGAAGGTGGATTGCCAATCATGCCTGTGAGTTTATTGCCATGGTATAAACCGTAACTCGGAATGACGTCACCCGTTACCAACTTAAACTCTCCGTATATTATAGAGGCATATCCAACGATATCGTCCATTTCATACATTTCAATCCTTTGAGAAGGTAAGTCAGCGTTAATACTGTCCCATTGGTCAATTCCATCAATGTCTTTGGGGACTTCTACACCAGCAACACTCAATAAAGTGGGAAACCAGTCTGTGACGTGCATATACCCGTCCCAGTAATGACTTGTATTGTTCAAGTGGGTACTCCACACCAACCCAACGACCCTTATACCTCCCTCATAAGGTGACGTTTTAATCCCTCTCAGTGGATAATTAGAACCGTAGTTATTATACTGGCCAACTGTCATGCCTCCATTGTCTGATACGAACACAATGATTGTGTTTTCCAAAATTCCCTTGTCAGATAGAGCTTGGACAATATCACCGACGCTGTCGTCCAGTTTTTTTACCATGGCTGAAAGGTAAAATAATTTCAGAGAATAAGTTTTATGAAAACATAAAAAACCACACATCTATAGAGTAATCCGAGCAGCGACACGGATGTGAATATCTTCTGTAGGTGTTATTATTTTAATTTCCCGTTTACAGTAAATTATATTGTGTTGGTTCGAATAATGGATAATACTGTGAGAGTTGAACTGAATTACCTATACAAAAAATATGGACACTAATTAACTGAGTGCCAGCTTCCACAGGTCTCAGGTACACCTATCATTTACCTGCAAATACTCTCCTTTCAGGTGACTCAACATGCCTCATTGCTCTGACTTCTTCTGGCGGCGCCTGCAAAGGGGCGCCTTCGTTGCCCGCATGCGGAGCGTTGTGAGCAACCAATAGGAACAGAGGAGACAATGTGTCATGGTTCTCGATCACTGATTAAAAACACATAAACATAAGTGAACGAAAACTGGACGAAGGATTTTAGTTTGATTGATGCTGTCAATGCAAAAGATTAAGAAGAAATATCTTATCTAATTTAGATATCTATCTATGTTTCTTATCTAACATAACGAGTAATGTTAGTGTAACCAATATTATGCAAACTTTATTCGAGCTTGCATAATGTTAACAAGGATTTTCAAGTTTTGGACGTTAGATATGAGAATCTTGATTTTAATTGACTTTGGCATTAAATTCCCTTTGTTCTTTAAAAGATTCTGAGACTAATACTGCGGTAATGAAATGAACAGTTTTATCGGCAATTAAACTCACCTGACTTAGCATGTTCTGTGTAGACATCGGTGATGTAACCCTCAACGTCCCATGCTGGGGTTTGATTTCTAAATAAGGACATACCAGAAACTTGGCCGACAGTCCACTAAAAAGAAATTCTAATAAATGATAAGTCTTAAAGCTTTCTGGATAATAAAACGTCTCATTATTTAGATACAATATGAACCCTTAGGTCTTATATAGGATGTTTTGGGCGAAAACTGAATAAAGTCGGACCCAGTCTACTTCCTTGAGAAACATTTGGAATACTTTAAAGTTGGAGGTAGTAAACTGGTCCACAGGTTACAACCGCATTAGTTGCTTTTAATTACAGAGGAGCTCGTGGCTAGATAATAACAGCCGCATAGGTCGATCTTTGAAGTTGAGCAACGCTTGCCAAGATTGGTCCGTGGATGGGTGACCATCTTAACATATAGATTTTCCTACGTGCCTTGGAAAGTTCGTCAAGGGCCCTTTTCCTGTCATGCGTGTTTTCGAGCGCGTGTGGATCTGGTCCGCATGCGGGTGATAGCACGCTCCTGGCCACACATATAACAAAGATTTATTTTGCCGCTGCAGTGTCGTATGGGTCGCCAGTGACTAAACACGTGACGCGGGTCGCTCGCATGGTCATAGTCTAAGAACATGTGTGCGCCCGCCTTACAGTAAAAACAACACTGAAGACATAAAAACGCCGCCGGCGGATAGCACACGCGCGGACTGTACGCCCGCAGCCAATTCCACGCGCATGCTGCCCGCATGACAGGAAAAACATGTATGAAATGATAGACTAGATCCACGCGCGGGTGTCAACACGCATGACAAGAAAAGGCCCCTTATCCGTTGGTCCGGCTGTCATTGTAGAGCTGTCGTTACGGATAGCATTCATGCAATGAAGGACCATGTTACCCAGTTAATGGGTTATGGAGGTATGGTAGGCAGCTGCTCCACGTAAAATACTGGTATTCAGCTAAATTCGATTTGACTGGAAGCCAACCCCAATGCAGTTGGGAAAAGGCTAGGCAGAAATTCAGGTTCCTTGTTATACATGCCTCGCAGAATAAGGGAATGTATCGAGGAGTTAAGCTAGATCGAACAATAGTTTTATTATAGTTTTCCTTAAAATAAATACGTATTTTGACATCAATAGATAATAATACTTACATTTTCCTCGTAAGTGTACTCATAGTAATCCAGGTAACCACCTCGATGCCCAAAATGACTATCGAAGCCTCTTCTGGTTGGTAAATATTCTTCCCGGGAAGAACCCACGTGCCACTTGCCCACCAAATGTGTTGTATAGCCGGCATCTTGGAGATACTCAGGCAATAGCATAATATTGGTTGGAATACCCCGATCCTCACCCATTGTCAGAGGAGGATAACCTTGCATCCCTGATTAATAAAACAAAAAATGTATTAGAGTGACAAGAAAAACACGTTAAAAAAACATTTAATGTTTGTTCACAGTTTTGTTGATAAGTCCTAAACAGATCAAACATCATGATAAGCATTAGCGTCATAGAGAAACAATGAGCTGGTTAATGGACACGACGTCAACACACTTCTGGTATAAAAACCGTATTACAATGGTGTGTCAGAAGTGGAAACAAAAGTAGAGTGCTTCAAAAAGAAATACCTGTCTTATAAGCATATTTTCCCGTGAGAAGTGCTGCTCTAGAGGGGGTACATATCGCATGGCTGTAGTATCTTCCTAGTGCCACTCCCGAATACGCCAACAAGTCAATGTTTGGTGTTGGGATCTGATCCGATCCGTGAAAACTGACGTCATTCCATCCCTATAAAACAAAAGGAAAATGTGTGTCAATCTTGTCTATCATGTCTTCAATTTGTTTTGAAACAAAGCTATAATAAAATAGAAAAGGTAACCGTTTTACATTTCTAATTGACAGTGTCTATTGTTTTCCTCAAATACTTATGTTAATTACGCATAAATATTGATCATTGTTTCCATTAATAAACTTAAGTTTGTAATGCGTTTTTTACTGATGACATAAAAGTGTGCTTATAGTTAGATTTATCACTTAATTTTCCTGTATATTTACATAAAGTTCCATCAATATTGCAGATCTTTGTTTTTCCTTGGTTTCGAGGAAAAGAACATTTTATAAGGTGTAAATAAAGGCCTTTCAGCTGATCACATCTTTATTTAGTTTTCTCACTTTGATCTCACGTCCATCAGTTTTGATCGAACCCTAATGAACATAGCAAAATGTTTTAAATTCTCAGACTTACTTTATCCTAAGTGAATAAGTAAAATAAAAATATATATTTTTTAACTATAAAACAATAATAAATACATCAGTAGTTACTGATAAAAAAAATAAAAATAGCTTTATTTCCTTCTACAATTTGTTTGCCTTAAACTAGTGTTACAAATTTAACTCTTACCTATTATAAATGTACATAATACCTAAAATTTTCTTTATTTATATATGTATAGTTATTTCTTTATTTAAGTACAAGGACCGCTAGCAGTAGTGGTGAAAGCCTCCTCCATTCGTTTTCATGCTATTCTGTCTCTATTAGGCTAAGAACTCACGGAGCGATTTTCACCCGAGACCGCCGCGGTTGCGGGCCCGCAGCTTCTGTAGAACCGCGGGCGTAAATCGCGTCGTGAGTTGTGCTTTAATTTTTAACGACTTCATTAAAATATATATCTGCATTCTACAGAAGCTGCGGGCCCACAACCGCGGCGGTCGCTGGTGAAAATCGCTCCGTGAGTTCTTAGCCTTAGTCTCTAGCTACTCTACTCCAGATTGTACCTACTATTTTCATAATATCGTCGCATCATCTAATTTGTGGTCGACCATATCCAATTCTACTAATGTTCACATTCGCATCGGATTCACATCTCAATCGCAAACTGTCAAAAATGTATGAAAAAGGCTTTTTAACAGTTTGCGATTGACATGCAAATGCCAAATTTGTTTAAAATTAATAAAATTGGCCCTCTTGTCTGCGCTTTTTGTTCAATGGGTACCAGTTTTTGGTGATTTTCCACCTTTCATCTGGTACTCTTTGTAATCAAAGAAACAGAACATTCAATACGGAATATACAGATAAATAATGTCCACCGTGGGTAGTAGCAACCACAAGGTTTCAAAGTACGGATCCTTAAAAATTTTGGAATGCTGTAAACCCTACATATATTTAGCCAAATGATTGAATGATGAATTGATTCTAGATTAATATTATTTCAGCATATTGACTTCCGACCGATCAACTAGTTTTAATGCCTGATATTAGGATTTTATCGATCATTCATTGCACTAAGTCAATATAATATGATGACATAGATCATAATATATATTTGATAGTCTAGCTCCATCATGACTTGGAACATAATTATATTTTATACTGTAAAATTTACGGCTGAAACCAAAAATATACTTCTTTATTAAATTTTATAAGAAATTCAAAACTTACCAAGTCATCAGCCATAATAAAAACGATATTAGGATTATTCGTTTCAGAAGATAAACCAATGACTACGGTGGTCACAAACATAAATAACACACTCGGGCTTCCCATGTTAACTGACAAGTAGTAAATACTAGGTACTTTAAACAATCACTGAAGCTATGTCTGAATCTGTTTTTATTTTGATAGCAATACGAGACTTAATTTATAAAATAATACTACAAGTGAGTTATCTTTATCACGGTAGCAAAGAACGTGCGTCCACTGTTGAAGGTTCGCGCTGTGTGACCACACGAGCCGTCATTGAACGATATCACATTGTGTGCAACTACTGGTATTTATAAACCGTTTTATCATGAACTTACTTCCTCTAAATTAATTTCCAAACTTACTATGTATGGTTAGGTCTAGGTAGTGCAACGGCATCAATGCCGCCACAAGAGAAAACCAACGAAACAAATCTGCATCGCGACAAAAAGAACCGCGACGCCATCTATCCAACTGGTGGCGAACTAAAATCCTAAATCGCGCAAGCAGAGTTTACCATGCGATTTGAACATATACATCCACCCGAATATGAACTATCGGGCAGTAGCACCCCAAGCACAACAACCGCCTGGGCGGAGGATCCTCCCTTTTATATGGGGGTTTGCGGGACTTTACTCTCTTTACCGCATATCCCCCAAACGGGCATAGGATAAGGGATCAGGATGTCTCCCGTAGGTACTGTATTACAAAAGAAAGGATTACGTTTTTATTATTAAGTCTATTTATCTGATCCCGTTTGAATTTAAAAAAAATGTCATTGATAGGCACACATTTGATGACAATCCCACCACCGACTCATAAATGATTTTGATGATGCGTACTATTTCCCTAGAAGTAACCTTTAAACCCAATTCGTTCATGACTGAGAACCTCCAAGTTACAACTATGAATGTTCTTCCATAGTAAACCTCTACTACTGGGCGGTTAAGGCGAAAACCGTATTGAATGATACTTATTATATATCATTGAATGTCTCATGCCATAACCACGAAGATGTTTCGTACACCGTACAACTATTTGCCCGATTTAAGAATTTCAGGCTTACAACCCTTATTTCTTCAAAGTTAGAGTGAACAGGCTCCTTCTGGGTAAGCTCGCTCCATCATAGACTTTGTCTCTGTCATCTCTAACCAAGACAGTCAAAAGGCAAACCCATCAAAACGAAAAAAAAAATAATTCACACACCGAAGGTACAGGAGAATCGTGAAGTCGTGTTTATTTGTTGCAAAGTCATTTAGATTTACAGTATAAAAATAAAGAGCTTCAGGGACGACCCCAAAAAATGTGCTATTCCACCAATGCACACTAAGTGTTTCCAAGCGCCTTTCATAATGCGCACAGCAAAGGAGTGGAACTCTCTGCCTGCGTCTGTAGGTATTTCCGAACGCTAACAACCCTGATCTTTTCAAAGTTAGAGTGAACAGGTGACTTTTAGGTAAGCTCGCTCCATCGTCATCCAGACTTTGTCTCCGTCATCTCTGACCTAGATTAGAGTCAAGAATAAACCCATATCATATTAAAAAAGAATTGAACATTCCCAACTGAAAAACAGACTGAAAATGATCGAAAAACTTCACTTTGTAAGCAGTCTGGTGAACTTGGAGGCGTCAGTTCTTGTTCTTCTTGTTTTCTAACTGTAGTATATTATTTCTACTAAGTAAAGATAGGCATATTTAAAATATCTTAGGTCGCAATAAATTGCCTATGCCAATAAATGTCTTGATTTTTTGGAATAATGTTAGGATAGATGCCAGTAGCGTACAATTGCGTGGTGCTCGGAAAACTTCAAAATTTTGGGTAATTTTTCAGACTTTGGAGAATAATTTTGCTGCCAAGAATTCTACTCAAAAAAAATTCTGCCAATTGCGAACTCGCGTTCCGAACGAAAAATGTATTTTTTTAATAATATGTTACCTACTTAAGAAAATCATAGTTTTCTTATATTTAGAATTTCTTGTAATCTACCTATAGGTAAGGACGTATTGTCTGCATTTTTTTCTTAATTTTTGGCTCATTAGTACCTATCGAAGATAGGGGGGGATAATAGGTACACAATTTTTATTTTTTTCCTTATTAACTTCCGAATGGAAAATTTTAATACGTCGTCGGGTAGATATTGAAATGCTCTTTAAGGTTTTATTTAAAATAAAAAGGTAATGTAATTCCAATAATACCAACTCCCCCGATTTTAGAGCTAAAGTTTTGAACGTAATGGAAAAATTGGCCTATGTTTGAAGCGCTTTACCTCAATACTTTTAAAACCTGCAAGCTACGGTTGGCCTCGCATTGTAGCAAAATTTTATCTAAATACTTTAAAATTGTACTGATTGTCTTTCTCCGTAGAACACGCCGTTTAGAAGAATTAATTCTAAGCGCTAGTTCAGAGTTTCAGACAAATGGCGGGAACGGCGCCGTTTTAGAATCGCATGAGAACCGCGCGGCTCCTTTTAAAACGTTCAGACGTTCCTTTTACCATTTTGGTATGGAACCCTAAAAATCCTCGATATCCAGATGTCAATCTGTGTTTAAAATAATTGAGAACAAGATTTATTCATATACTCACACGTGTAAGAGATGATTTACAATAATTTAATGGCTATTTACCTAACTGTTGTTTCTGTAGACATCTCTAATGGTTTCTTTAATACACTATGGAAATAGAAAAGACGCCATGACGCCATGAAATGACGCCAACACAAGTTTGCTCATTAATTAATGCACATAAACTATAACTATATATATACGTAATAGTAAGTATACGTTAATTTTAGATTGATTTTTCCCGTTACTGGCAGAAAATACCTAAATTGATCTGAAAACCTAACCAACACGTACCTATCTAAAGTTCTAGTTATCGTTGCGGATATATATTATTTATTATTGACGACATTAATGCGTTAGATACCCACGATACCTAACGCACTAGTTATGATAAATCCTAGCTATTGTGATAAATGCTCAAGCGCATGACCATGTGTGTGTAGCCACCTACCAACATGCATGTGTTTTCATCCATACATTTTGACAGTCACGTTTCTATACATTGAATCACGCGTGATATCGTCGTGAGTATCTGAAAAATCTTCACATTTTCACCGAAACGTGCAATCACTGATCGCTTTTTGTCAGCTCTTGTTTCAGAATTTCATTAGTCATTAGTACGATTCGCCTACTAATACTAGGCATTCTATCATACTTTATCGTAATGGTTGTATGGCGTTTTACAAGCGAGTATTGCCACTAGAGACTCACGTCGTCAACGTCGCGTCTGCGCGGCGTTGTGACTGCGCAGACGTCGAAGAAACACCAACGCTTGTAAAACGGCAGTAGAAAAGTCGCCTTATTGATGCTGGGCTGTAATTGTCGTCAGTCTATCTATACCCCCCGGCCGCCGTGGTAGACGCCGCGGGCGTCGGGGGCCACCACCTGGTGGCCTCCGGCCACCGTAGGCACGGGCCTGTGGACGGCGAGCTATGGGTGGCTCGCCGTCCGTCCGTCTAGTGACGACAGGCCGTGTCGACGGCGCGTTAGTGTTCCACGCGCGCCTCAAAGAGAGTCAGCAACACAGAGGGGCCCGAAAGGGCCGACGCCTGCCGGAGTCGCGGGATTATTCGCAAGAGACACCGTGGCTCCGGAACACAAAGGGCATAGAAGGAACATGGATGGGTTTTAGTCAGTAGAAGTCTGACACTCCCTCCCGCTACACCCAGAGCGGGAGGAGTCATTGGATGATTTCCCATCCCTAAAAAAAAAAAAAAAAAAGTCTATCTATACCTACCTACTTAAATTTTATTCTTCGATTCGGTTGATTAAACTTGTTTTTCCCTGCAAATGTCCATTATACTTTTCAAAACAAGGAAAATAAATTGTAGTCCACTTTAATCTCAAATGTTTACCTACAGTAATCTGCATATGCAAAGGAAATTATTATGAAATAACTATTCAGTTGTAGGTTAATTTAAGAACAAAGTATATTTTTATGAGTTAAAAATCAATTTAAAAAAAAAACGGTTGGGTTTTTTAAAGCACCAAAAACGAAATAAATATATTCAAAGTCATTAAAAAAATATCTATACAGGGAAATTGAAAAAATACCCGAAACCTCTTAGGCAGTGAAAGTACACATGATTATAAGCAACTTTTGTTTTGGTAAAACTCCGAAATCTCGAAAAAAAAAATCAGCTGTTTCATACAAAATGCAGTATTTAGCCAATGAAAATGTATGAAACAGCTGATATTTTTTTCGAGATTTCGGAGTTTTACCAAAACAAAAGTTGCTTATAATCATGTGTACTTTCACTGCCTAAGAGGTTTCGGGTATTTTTTCAATTTCCCTGTATATATTCAAAGTTAATTTGATTGAAAAGAAAAATAAAACCAACCGAATAAAAGAAAATACCTACCAAAGCAAACTCAAAGTTTCATAGTCTGGCGGAGTGGTTGATCACATATACTATCTTTATAGCTGAATGTTAGGGATGAAATTGCTGCTCCGCTGACGGATTGCCAACTCATTCCTATCAACTGCGCAACTGTAGCTCGCTCTCCTTTTACGAATTGCGTGGGATAGCAACCAACTGCCACATTCTCGATACTTTATTCAACTCTAATTCTATCCATTCTTATTGTTACAATTTGCATGATACCAGCGTTGGATGCTTAAAAATCCGAGCCTGAATAAGCTTTCTGCAGCGTTTATACAAACTGCACGGAAAATAAGAGAAAACTTAAACAAGGGCGACAAAATCGTTGTGCAGGCTAAAGTTGCGGTGGGTGGTGAACTTCAGACTTTAGTAATTATGCAACTTAGCGCCGTGAACATGTGGGTCACCCAATAACTCATCAACAACATTATCACACGTTTAACTTCAGTAATTACGACGAGCAAGGTGCCCAGAGTTTGGATATGGGTAGAAAAACTTTAAAATTGTACACTTTAGATGACAACATTTCCGGTTTCTGGATTAAGAATTTGTAATTGAGCATTTTTCGGACTATTTTAGCTTAAAAATCAAAATTTCATGTTCAAGTGGAGTTCGGCAAGTTCTAAACTCTCAATTCTTAATTCAGAAGTAGGCGGAAAGGCGAGATCTAATGATCCTATCACAAATAATCATCATTATAGTCATCACCCTCCTGGCTACAGGACCTAATGCCATGAATTGATTCCCTTTAGATGTAACTATATAGGTTTGTACGCCCCCTTTCTAATCGGAATCCATATAATGGAGATTGCAAAATACTCTATAACAAAATACAATGAATGCCACCATACTCGTAAATCGAGTTCAATATTTCCTTATAATAGAGATAACAGTCGTTTAATAAATCCCAGATTTCCTGCGGCTAAAGAGCACTCCCACGTATTCTACAAAACATACAAAACTACCCACGGTAGATTGAAAAAGATTTTATTTTCCCGTAACAGTTTGAAACGTTCGTAGAAATAGGAATGGACATGTCGACCGTCCACCGCAACTTTGCGTACATAATGTAGTTGTCAAACGTTCTAGTTGGGGCCAGCACCGCACATTTTCATACTAACCGGAACTGCCGCTAACGACTCGTATTTCAACGTTAAACTTTCACGCCTGGCTTGTCGAGGTTTTATAAATGATTTAGGGACAGTTTTGACGATCTGCAGGATGACTTCGAAGTTAATTGGGATAGTATTTATAACATTCTAATATAATTATAACAATGTTCCGTTACTGAGATAGTGACTCACAGACAACGCACAGTCGAAACTACTGATCGTAGATAGTTGCACTTTGGTGGCAAGTAGTTTCCTTGGGGAGTGTAGAAGAGCGCTAGGACGATTTCTCAAAATTCCTACGGAAAAAAAAACAGAAAGAGAGAGGTCATCGTAGAGAGGTAGATGTATAAATAATGAGCTGATAATAGAAAGTACTAGTAAGGATCCAATCATGGGATCCCAAGAAAATTAAGGGCAAATTATTATTACAATTTTATGGGCAATTTTTGGTTTGTTCTATGGTCGGTCAGGTCAGGATCTAATGATAACACATCGAGGGATCACTCTCCAAATTTTAGTATCCGGAGTAAACACTAATCAATCCCAGTTCGATTCAAACGCGAAGATATAGGAAGTTGGAACTAAGGCAGCTTATTAGAACTGTGGCTTTCTAGTTTCTAAGCTTATTGATTAAAGGTTCTACCCCCCATGGAACAAGTTGATTGGGACTTCAGATATCTATTTGATCTAAACCTGCGCGTTTGTGCATGAGTAATTTGTGTCACAAACTGTCTTCGGATCGTAGGGTTTGGAAACGGGGAGAATATAGATCGTGAATTAATGAACACAAAATATAGTCAAGTCGACAACACCGCTGACATGCGATCCTTTCAAATGAAAATCAATTATCTTCAAAGCCAATAACAAAATTATTTCCTGAGAGCTAAAATTCGTAGATAGAATAACGTATTATTTAATGCTTAGGATTAAAACCAAACAATATCGAAAACTTGGATGTTTTATTGTTTACTTCTTAAGTTGTTAATACTAAGTATCACACATAATTATTTACAAGTTTACAACAATGATCTAATAATAACACAGTTATACATAAAAAAAACACACTGGGATAGGACACGACGTCTCGACCAACAAGTTCCCAAAGGCTGCAGGACATATGGTACACCCGATGTAACATCAACCGATGTAGCTGACGCTCTCATGTCTTCATTGGTTAAATGACGAATCGTGGTTACACGGTACAGGTGACCAGTGAAAATGCTACATTGATGTAAGAGCGTTTCCTCGCTGTGTGCATCCGAACCCGTGAAAACACGGTCCGAGGTACTACTCCTCCTGCATCGTCCGATTTTTTTATTTTAAGTATGAATAAAACTCGGAACTCAAATTCGGATCGGGTGATGTGCGTAAACGCTTAGTCTCAAAGTCTGATTCTGTCTTGAAGCATCTCGTCCACAGGAGACTAATTTCTCGTAGATAGAGCGGTTCGCCAATTTCCGGTTTCTGAAAGCCTATTCAATCGAAATTAATTGCCTTCAAGTGATTTGATTGATTGTGGCTTCCTTGTGATACCAATAACTGGCACAACAGCTTTAAAAATGGTTGAGTGAACATTTGAATCTGGACTAAATTTTACGAAATAAGTCTGAATCCTTCTAACAGAAAACCAATAAATATTTACACCTACAAAAGAAACAATTTATAGATAAATCTCGAAATTCAGTGGCTCGTGCTCAATCGTGGGTGGACAAGGCACTTAATGTAAAGTGAGTCTTATAAAGATTTCAACGTGAAAATATGTATGTCATAAAAGTCTTTCAACGTTAGAAAATCTATTAAGAATACATTAGCTTTGGGAAATGTTGGTGATTAAGTTCAATCTACATATTTATTTATCTACAATAAATAACAGATCAACAATAAGAAGTGACACTCAATACAACTACACAACACAAACTCTACTAGTAGTTGATAAACTTAAAATTTAACCGTACGGTAAGTTTAGAGAGTCTATACAAACATTTAACGACTAAAAACAAAGAAGAAAATTAAAATACGGATAATAAAGAAATTAATGCAACTAATCGTAAAAACATAGCATCATACCTTAATAATAAAATCTTTGATTTCATTCTCGAACCGTAACATTAAATATCAACAAATGGCATTCTAAAGACTTCTGACACACTTAGTAAATCCAGATTTAGAACAAAAAGTCTCTCAGAACACTCTAGAACAAATCACCTGTTAAAAAGTTACGGCAGTGAAAGTTAAAAACTAAATACTAACTAAAACACACTTTTCAGAATACACAAAAAGTTTCTCAAGCCCGTCGTACCATCGCAGTTGACAACAGCGGCGACTGTAGTGTTTCTGCTGCCAGTTTTTTGTTGGTTGAAGTTAAAGGACAAGTTGAAATTTTCAATTATATTCTTATCATTGGGCCTCAGTCTGGAGTTATTGTTACTGCGGGTCACGTTATTTGGGAGCCAAGGGGTCCAGACGTAGTTGAAGTTGGAAGGATCGGCGGCAACGTCCAGTCTTGGAGTCCCTCGTCTTAGCTGCGAGGCCCAAAGTGCCCTTAGCCGACTTGTAAGCAAAGTGGCTATCTTATTAGCCTTTCCCCATAAGTTGTTACTCTCCATAGGATCACGACGCACGTTGTAAAGGCATCCACGAGCTGGAAGTAAATATAAATATTTATTGAAATTCTGTGACATTATCTCATTTTTTATAAGACTCTTGTTGCAGGAATTCGGACGCAACAAATTAAGAGCAACATTAGGTGAAAATGCGGGTGGTGGAATTTTGCATAAATGTAAATTTGAATTTGATGAAGGTCTAAAAAAATTTCGTTATCTGAAAGCCCAGCTACAAAATGCGGGCTGTCAGCAAAGGACTCAATATTTTAATGTTTGTATGGATATGCTGGAATCCTAGATAATCAAATCGCTGAATACATTTGTAGTTACAGGTGTTTACCTTAATTACGTAAAATGATTCAACGCGATAGAGGTGTAAATTACTTTTTTTTATTTTGTAGAACAAAAAAATCAAAATCAGGAACTTTTATTTTTCCTCATTTGAACATTAAATTTGGAAATAGCATCGAACTAAAAGATAATTCACTTTAGAAAAATCTCTTAGAAAATCGTGAAATGTAGGTTAAGTGCCAAAGGAATCTCTTGAAACTTGAAGTAACAGAAGATTTCTATGGATGTCGTAAAAGACGATTAATGTCCTTTTCATGGCCGGGGGACACTGCATCCACCATTTTGGTTTCACACAAAACGTACAGTTGTGGGCAATAGACGGAACGGAGCGAAAAGCTCGTAAATTTCTTTAAAATTAATTTTGATCTTCTTTCCTAAGTGTTTCCGAAGTGTGTACATTACAATCTACGAATCAATTATTTTGCCAGATGAAAGATTTTAGAAGATTTTGTTTTGGCTTATCTTGGCGTGCCTCTGAAAATATTAGTAATTCTTAGGTAGGTCCAGTGACCCCGTGAGGTCTGACTTACGGCCCTTTACTTTGTGTCACGTATTGCACCACTATTGTTTTCAAAACGGTGCAGGAAAACATGAGGAAACAGGCATGATCTAGAGAACTAAAAAAATCGTTGACATGCCATATCTACCAATCCGCACTGGATCCGTCTGGTGGATTATAGCCGTATCCCTGTCACAGAGAGGAGGCCTGTGTCCTACGCGCAGGCAATGGGAACACTGTAGCCTGATTATACTATGTATTTTCCACAAAGTGTAGAAAATGATGTGCTAAAAACATCCTCTTTATGCAAATCGAATTCAATATACGGTTGATAAGAAATGCTAAACTATTATCAACTAATAAAATGTTAACTTACTGGATGTAGGAAGGCACGGCGTGGTATCCCTCGCAGTATCTTCTTGTTTGACAGTAGCAGCCCTTCTAGTTTGCCTCACATCGTCAAGATCCAAATGAACTCCAATACTTTCTAAAGCTCTTGCCACTTGACAAGTCCTTAAAGCAGGATAATATTCAGGGGGAGACTTTTTATTCACCATGAAATCCGCTCCATAGTAACCGTTGCTTAGACCAGTGACATTACCAACGACGATCTTATAATCGCCTGCTCTATAAGCTGCCCAGGATGTTCTACCATCTTCAATAGCTATTAAGACTTCGTTGCGTTTGGAAGCTCCGTCTTGCACTATCGAGTCCCATTGGTTGACTCCGTCTATACCAGTTGGTACGTTTCCTCCTACTGCAGCCATTATTGTTGGTAACCAGTCTGATATATGCATGAGACCTTGCCAAACCCTTGGTCTTACTGAGGACTGCCATATAAAAGCTGGAACTCTGACTCCTCCTTCCCAAGGAGTATATTTCTTCCCTCTAAAGGGTAGGTTTACTCCCCAGTTCCTGAGGTCTCCGACTGTTGGGGCTCCGTTGTCTGAAGCGAACACGATTATGGTGTCGTCAAGGATTCCTTTGTCTGCTAAAGCTCCAACTATTTTGCCGACGCTACGGTCAACGTGAGCCACGATTTCTGTAAATATTAAAATATAAATTGTCTTTAAAAGAATTCTAAACGAAAAATGCCTTCTATTTATGACTAAGATAATGTTAAAAAAATCTAAACAGTTTTTTTTTAATATTTATATATACGTTTGACCACTATCTCACCTGATGGTAAGCGATGATGCGGTCTAAGATGGAGCACGCTTGCCTAGAAGAAGAGATTGTTCTAAGTAGCACTAACTATGGTAAAGTGTGGGGAACTAAAATCAGGTCTCACAAAACACGTTCTAACCAGGAATAGTTTGGTACTGTGCAATCTCTTGGTTTTACGTAATTAGCAACTTCCATTGTAGCGAACAAAACGAAACTAGTGAGATTGTTCGTAGTGTATGCCAAAATCCCTCTGTGCAGGGTATCACTAAGCCGAAACCTACATTCCTCTGTGAGCTCTCAAACACAATCTGGGAAAGCAAATTGTGCTTCTAACTACTGAAGTCGCCACTATTCCATATGAGGACGGAACGGATATTCAAGTACAATGGAATTATACTATTTTTTTACGAATGAAATAGATTAAAAATTAAAAATAAACCCGACGAAAAAACTATAATAAGTAAAAAATATTATGTATGATCCATTTATTTGAATATAGATACGATTCTTGGAGCAAGCTTCATAGCGTCGGGGTATTTTTTTACTTTTTAAAGTTTTTTTTTTAAGAGTAAAAGTAGCTTAGCATCTCTCACCAATGTGTTTACTCATTGATAAACTATTCATTGCGACCATTTAAATGAATACGAAAACGGATGGTCTGATGTAAGTAAGTGAGGATTTGGGTATCCTGCAGATTTCAAGACATGCTACAGCATCAGGTTAGGATTACTGATCTAAATATAATAATCTGCTAATTTAAACTATTCCAGTGACTTCTAACACGACACCTCTGCTGTAACTTAGCGAGAAGTTGGGTATTCTGCAGACCTCAGGTTATGCTAGTGCCATAGCACTATATACAATTTGGGGACTATAAGGCAAGACCGAATGGGTTAAGTCCAGGCAAGAGTGCTCCTCTGTCGACCACATCACCGCTTTCCATTAGGCGAGAACGTGGTCAAGCGCGAGTCTATCAATAATAATAAAAAATATTACCTGCATAGAGTCTCCTGTTAGATTGAGCGATATGGGTGTGTTTGACTGGAGAGTACAGCGGGGGTTGCAACGCTCCGCCATCATTTCCTGCGTGTGGTGCGTTATGAGTCACATGCAGGAACAAAGGCTGGGACGAATTGTGATAATGGATTACTGCAAAAAGAAACAAAAATTGACTGGTAATTGAGTGCATTCGTTTTTGGGACCAAAATCGGCGCAAACTATGCAGTCACTAAGAACTGTGAACCAACAGCAACAGTGCCGAAATATCGGAAACTCGAAAATAAAAAGGTACATGGTAGCAATCCCATAATTAGCTATTCTAAATATTAATTTATTAATGACAGTAGAATGTCCAGTATCATGCAATTTTTAGTCTCTTTCTCGTGTGCTGCGATTGCTGTTCCATTTAATAGGGTAGATGACCAAAAAAATCTAATTAGTCCAGCAGATAGATTTCCAAAAAGTATTGGCAGGCGTGGTTGGTTGGCATTGGGTTTTGTTTAGTATTAAATTGTTTGGATATGTATTTTTTCACTTTTCACGCAAACAAAAAATTAAGACGATACTGTGCGTTGAAAACTCGAGTGACGTCACTTGTCAAAATCAATCAACAAAAATTTTCAAAGATACTGATATAAGTATCTCCAATGTTTTTTGGAAATCTAACTGACGGACTAAATAGAATCCTTTTTTTACTAAGGAATCTTCTCTATTGTTTTCACCATTCCATAACATGTCATCACGCCATGCTACGCTTTGAAAGGGTTTGTAGATTTTTAACGTATTTACTAAAAGGCACAAAATATTTTTTTATGATTTGGTTTCTTTGTTTTTGGACACCGAATTCCGAAATTAAAGATGTATTTATTATTTTCACTTTTTTTGAGTTAGTGATTTAAAAGGTCATCTGTGTTAAGACTTGTAAGTGCATGTACCAGATCTTTATATGGACAGACTTGGAGGCGACCTAGTGAATGAATCTAAGATAACGATATTGCTACAAATACAGCAGTAAATAGGACACCGGACATGAAAGGACCCAACAGAAATACAAACAGTAGAGTACGTATATCAGACAAATATCATCTGAATGAAGATAAAGCAGCCATATTGCAAGCAGCTGATATTGAGATTTGCATTGATCTATGTCTTATTAATTTTTCAGTCGGAGATTTATCAGCCAAACAATAGCCCATATTGCAATACTAAAGACGTTGAATTCAATCAAATTTTGGATTACATTGGGTAATGGATATTTGCATGATTGCAATAGGTTCGAACCATATGGTATTGCAATCATGGAGGTACGTTCCTTACCTAAATGACTATTGCAGAACTTCACAGTTCACATTACACCATTCGTTCCCAATTTTGAGTGCCCATTGAAGATGAAATCTTGCGCATTTCCATCGTTATTGAATTCATAAAGACTATTTCAAAAGACTATACAAAATACAATGGCATTGTAAATGAAACTTCTGTACAAACTTACTTTTAACTGCTTTCTCGGTGAGTGCGTCAACAATGTACCGCTGCTCGCAGTCTTGTGGTGTTGCATCATCGTATAGATCTAGACCGCCCATTTGTCGTCCATTCGGCCACTGCGCACAAATAACGATCTCATAAATATGAACATTATTATAATAATTAACTTTACATTTGTTCTTGCAAACAAATAGTGCTTAAAACCGTTCACTTCAAAGTACTTTCACGCCTAACAAAACGTGACTGCATATCCGCGTTGCTTGGCCTTATAAAATTTCATGGCTCGATTGCTGGGTGTCCACACCTAATTATCTAAATCGAGGAACCTTTTGTCGTGCCGCCAAATGTCGGTGACTTACCGTTTCGACTTTGTTGTATGTGTAATAGTCGACGAATCCGCCGCGCATGCCGTAGTGGTGGTCGTAGCCGCGAGACATGGGGAGGTACTCCGGCCGGGACATGCCTACGTGCCACTTGCCCACCAAGTGAGTGGAGTAGCCCAAGTCTTTCAAGTACGATGGGAGCAGACGCTCCGTTATCGGTATGCCTCGGTCTTCGGAGTTGAATAAAGGCTGGCCGTGCATGCCTGTGAAAATGGAAGGACGCGTTACGCTTCTTGCTTGATGTAATTGAGTAAACTAACACAACATTTAAGTGACCGTTAACGAGTTGACTGTATAGGGTGTTCCAGAAGTGCAATACATTAAGAAAAAAATACCAAAACATTATGACATTAAAAAACAACTTCAAAAAAAGACAAATGAATTGAAAACCTCCTCCTTTTGTGAGGTCGTTTAAAAAACAAATAAAAAGTTCCGAATAAATAAGTTTTCAAGCAGTCTATAGCAGTTAACTTCTGATTAAAGTAAAGTAGGGGAGGCCGGGGCTTTAATTAACAGAGGTAAGTATTAACAAGCTAATTTCTACGAAACTATAAACAGCACGTCACTAGTGATTCCTAGAATTCGTTCCTGTGACAGCGGTCTACAGGTTGAGACTCGTCAGTCCAGCTCAGTGCGCCGCGAGAGTGAGTTGTGTGATGTGCGTCTATTTTGGCCAGGTAACGAACTTTTTTCACTTTACGATATTTTGATTTACGCGTTGAATAATTGATTTCGGTGTAATATATATTTTTTTTGCAGTAGCTTGTTTTATGCTTAATAATGTTACATACCGTTACTAGCGCTAATGTACAATATTTCGTAATTATATATTTTTTTATTGAAAAGCTACCCATGGGGCTAAATTTAACAAAACATACGGGGCTAGTATTAACATGTTAATTCTTACCCCGCATGTGGGGTTGGTACACTAAGTACTAAGCCTACGCTGTCCTTCCATCTGTCTGTCCACCTGTCCTAACTTTAAAGAGCTGTATATCCACCAGAAAATCTGCCATACTCACCGACACACCGGAAAAACAAGCACTAGAAGAGATCGAAAGTAACAGAAACTTAAAAAGAAAAAAATAAACAGCAAAATAAAGACGACGGAAAGAAAAAAAAGCAAGGTAAAGAAAATGATAAAGGAAAGGGTAAAGGTAAAATAGTTAAAAAAGGGAAAGAAAAGGAAACATTACAAGTGGAAAAGGCAAAGAAAAGGATATTGGAAGAAAGCAGCGACAGTGCAGAAGATGAAGTGCAGAAAATTAAACATATTGTTATTACATGAAAATGATTCCTAGTAGATTATATTGTTAAGATGTTGATTTTATATATAATATAAAAAGGATATTTATATTACCTTCAGAAATTTCATAATAAAACTAAGCTTTATTGAGACTGTTTTAGACTATAAAGGTAGGTTATATAAAGACTGATACGTTTAAGAATAAGCTGTTTACTAGGTAACTCATTTAAGTTGATTGTATTATTATTAGATAACACACATAAGGCTGATTAAACTACTTAAAAGGCTGTTAACTTAATAATAACGATACGAAGAGGTTTAGTTTGAGTTTTTGTTTCTATTCATTAATTAATATAGCTGAAATATTGTTGTTTGACGGAGTGTTTCAACTTTTATGCATAATGTTAATTATTATTCCACTAAGTGAATATTGTGATTATTGAAAACTAACGTTTCCTTCAATAATATAACAGTAAAAGTAATTGTTAATAATAAATGATTCAGATATTTGTTGAATTTTGTTATTATGTATGTATAGAGGTTTTGTTCGGGTTTCTTTCTCTATAAACATGTATCGTTGTTGCAGGGACAAAGTGCTATATTGTTTAAGCCTAATGTTAATTGTATTGCTTAATAAAAAAATGTCATTGTAATTTTGAGTTTTCTTTATTTATAGAGGAAAATACTCACAATGTTAATTGTTGCCCCTTTTGTTAATACTTACCTCGGAAGTGTTAATTATAGCCCCGATCGCGGGGTAAGTATTAATTTCTGACTTTACTGAGTAAAATCGATTTTCTTAAAAAGGTATCCATTTCTTTTCAAATTAAAACCAACGACATGGTTATTGAATAGTTTAGACATCATTTGATACAAAAATAATTTCAAAATGTTTAGGTGTCTTGAAGATACAACTGAAAATATAAATTTTGTTAAGTCGCGCCCCGGTCTCCCCTAAATGCCACCAAAAGTATTTTTTTATTTGAGACGGGTTTGCTCTAGACTAGTCCAGGTCAGAGATGACAGATACAAAGTCTGCGATAGAGCGAGCTTACCCAGAAGTTACCCAGCCTGTTCACTCTTATCTATCTAAGGCTGGATTTGACCAACGCCAGATAACTCTTATTCGTGGAATAAATTTAACGTTTGACAGTTTTTGTACGGAAGAACTGTCAAAAATTCAAAATTATTCCTCCGATAAAGCTATCTGACGTTGGTCAAATCCAGCCTAAGTAAATTATTTAGGTATTTTTGTCTTGCTATTCTATTATATTATTCTTTAATGTATAATATCAGCTACCCAACACCACTCTTAAATTAATATGACCACACACTTCTAAAACACCCTGTATAATGTGTATAAAGATATTATTTTATGTCCATAATAAAGCCTGAGACCATTTTGAAATGGTGTAATGGTTCCTTTCAGTCTCTAACGATCACAAACTAATTACTCGATCTTATTAAATCTTTGGACGATCGTGGAGTACAGCGTACTCACTATTTGCATAAAAAGTTCCTAGAACAGTCGTAGTCTGCCTAGCCTTTTCTCAACTAAATTGGGGTCGGCTTCCAGTCAAACCGGATTCAGCTGAATACCAGTGTTTTACGAGGAGCGGCTATCTACCAGACCTCCACAACCCGTTAACTGGGTAACACGAATACTTCTTGGCAAGACTGGAGTCAGATTTACTGGCTTCTGAAAATCCGTAACGAATGCCAAAGATCTACAAATGACAGCCGGGACCAACGGCTTAACTTGCTTTCCGAGGCACAGAGGAAACTCGGTATGTTAAGATGGTCACCCATCCACAGACCAACCTAGGCAAGCGTTGCTTAACCGTAAAGATCGACCCGTGCGGCTGTTATGATTTAGCCACGAGCTCCTCTAAAAAGTTCTAGCACAGTGAATAACATTAAAAGTGACATCAAAGGTTTCATCTTAGCGTTAATAAACGAGGTTAAAGTAGGCAATCAATTAAAAGTAGGTAATTACTGGCGTCACCGCGCCTCACGCGATCGCGCGGCAAGTGGTCGCACGCCGCAGTAATCACTGTTGTGTCCATCAAGTAATGGAAATCATTGTTAAATGACTATTTATGTCACCACTTTGTTTTGACTGTAATTTTTGCAGCATTTTGCTCTAATTGAAGCAACTAAGTGCAGTATAAACTTTTCAAAGGAATAGGTACATTTGGCAAGTACACTGACAAAATATAATTTGATCCCTACTAGTATTATAAATGCGTAAGTAACTCTGTCAGTCTGTCTGTTTTTTCTTCATGCCTGAACCAGTAAACCGATTTGGATGAAATTTTGAACAAAGATAGTTTGAGACCCGAGAAAGGACATAGGATAGTTTTAATCCTGGAAATCCCACGGGAACGGGAACTATGAGGGTAAATAGGTTATATATATTCCGGGAGTATGTTCCCTAGGGATCACGCAGAAGAAGCCGCTGGCAAATGCCAGTACTTATCTTATAATTTTCCCCCCTAGGGTTTAATTCTATGATTGTAACAATGATTAATAGAGAATATACATGTGATTTTTAATTTGCAAAACTTATTATAGCTAGGTAAGAATCATGAAATTATTTATAAAAACCTTTAGCAGCGATTAAGATTACGATTACAATGAGAAGTCCGATACGAACTTTGACGTCAAAGTCCATAACGTCTATTCAGCTGCCATATAAAACAGCGTTTTCGCGAGGGGAACAGATATATTTGTTTAAAATGATAATATTATCTCGTTGTTTTTCGAGTAATTTTTAGATAAGCCTTTTTATAAATATTTTTTTCATGCATATTCCCTATAATTGATGTTAATTTATTGTTCTGAGACAGCGACACCGGCTTACACTGAAAACCAGCGCCGTGGGTTCGTGCCCCTGTGCATGGACCCAGCATTATGCTGAGCGTTAGCCGCTTCGGTCGGCGGTAGTGACGCATGTTTCCGTCTAGGATACCTATATCTATTATTTTATTACATTATGTATGTTGTTATTTGTTAGGCTTCTTTAGACCTACAACATTCTTGTATATGTGCGTCACTTGCACGTGATTAACAGTTTTTCTATTTTTCTTCTTTCTATTAGGCAAAGATCTTCCCATAGCCTGGCAATTGGCACTCTTACCGGTGTTTTTCTTTTCCGGTCAAACACCTGTAAGGCTTCCATGTGAGACTTCCTAATTTAAGCCTACCTCGGTGACAGTAACCCCCCACAAATATAGAAAGCACAACAACATGAACTAATGAATCACTTATTCAATATCGTCTTATAGGTACATTAAGTACCGGTGTAAAACACGAGCAATGAATGAAGCAATTAAATCGGTATCGCACTTAAAGTTATAAAAATTACAGTATAATTGCCGAAAGCCCTAGTTTTGCGAAAGCGTAACTACTTACACCAAATTGCGTAATGTGAGTATAGCACGGGCGAAGGTTAACAACTCTTGTTCGGTCGTTTGCCTTCGACAGCATTACACTTTCTTGAATGGAAATTAAATTCTTGCATTTTTACAAATTAATTAGAGTTAAAATTATAAAGTTGACTGCCTTGGTTGAGTGGTCGTAAGCACGACTGCTGAGCACGGGGTCTTTGGTTTAACCCCAAATCTGGCATAGCTTTATTTAGCGCGTTTTATTTTTCACTAACTTCTGCCAGCGACTTCGCCTGCCCGCGTGTTGGTCGAAAATTCTAACTTAAAGAACTACTTAAAGACTATTGAATTCTCTATGTCCCTAGTGAACATAGTTCCGGGATAAAAAGCTTATGTGCTATTCCAAGCTATAATATATCTACAAATTTCATCCAGATCATTAATCTTAACATAGCTTGTTGGAGTGCCCCAAGTGTCTTTACAGGTTCAAAGGACACGAATACATTCATTCATTCGGGTAATTTACGCCTATTTAACAAGTACCTACCATCTTCTTCTATCTATATCTATACTTATAATAAATCTGTAGAGAGGTCAATTCTGTACATGAAATATATTTCCAAAAAAACTATCAGGGGGTGATTAGGGATCGATACTGACGCCAAAAATGCAATCAGTAAAATTTTTGTCTGTCTGTCTGTCTGTCTGTATAACTGTTATAGAAACAAAAACTACTCGACGGATTTTAATGAAACTTGGTACAATTATTTTTCATACTCCTGAGCTGGTTATAGTATACTTTTGATCACGCTACAATCAATAGGAGCAGAGCAGTGAAGGGAAATGTTGGGAAAACGGGAGAAGTTACTCCATTTTTTAAGCTTCCGTCGCGTGTGCAACCATAATGGTTAAAGCTACACAGAAATCATGTATGACGGAAATGTTTGCCTTAAAATTATATAATAAATATCTAACGACAGCATATGTCTATCTTTTATGATTGACGCACAATAACACGTGTTACTCCCGATAGCTTAGCAGTTCGAAGCTTTCTGATTATATTTGTCTACTCTTACGTTTATAACACTCTCAGTCATCCCTAATTAAAAAAGTTAACATTATTAACTATTCCATAAAAAAGAATCATAGAAACCGGTATAGAAACACCGAAGTTATACATGAAATACGCTAATAATAATAAGCCATCGCGCGTGAATACTGAATCATGCTATAAGGATTATTTTTGTATAAGGTCGCGAACGCACAGGCAGGCGGCTTGCTTGGCGCCTATAGGCTAGCGAGTAGCTTTGTAAAATGGCTTACGACAGTTTGCAATATCCTTTAATATAATGTCGAGGGGAAGATGGTTATAATTTCGCTTTACACCAAACGAGTAATATTATAAATGTGAAAGTTTGGTTGTTTGTTACTCAATCACGCCAGAACGGCTTAACGTATCTTAATGAAATTTAGAACAAAGATAGATTTTAGTCTGGAATAGCACATAAGCTACTTTTCATGCCGGGAATATGTTCCCTAGGGATCACGCGGGCAAAGCCGCTGGCAGAAGCTATTAAAAAAATAAAATTCAACATGAAATCAAATAAAAATAATATCTACTAAAATGGCATAGCACTGGGCACAACATTGTCTCGAAAAGGAAAATGATAACGTCTTTTGCACGATGTGGTATTCTCCGGTACCTAACAACGACGCATCGATTTTTTATTTTTATTATCTGAAATGGGTTTACTCAACCCGGGTTTTTTTTATCAATTATATTTACAAGTTCTTACCCAACCGCATGGGGTATTTCCCTGTGAGCAGCGCTGTCCTTGCAGGCGTGCAGATTGCTTCACTGTAGTACTGTTGCAGAATGACGCTCTGGTACGCTAGGGTATCGATGTTAGGAGTTAGAATCTGATCGGACCCATGGAATGATACGTCATTCCAACCCTGTGAATTCAAATCGTCATGATTAAGAAATGTTAGTATCATATTATGCTCGTGGCTAAATAATAGCCACACGGGTTCAACTTCAAGGTTAAGGAACGCTTGCCAAGGTCGGACTGTGTATGGGTAACCAACTTAACATGGTACCGAGACTCCTCCGTGTCTCAGACAGCGGTTGGACTGTCATTTATACGAGTAGATCTTTGGCAGACGTAACGGATTGTTAGAAGTCACAAAATTTGACACTAGTCTTGCCAAGAAGCATTGCGTTACCTAGTTACTGTGGTAGTGGTAGTTTTGGTCATATAGGCAATCGCTCCACATAAAACGCAGCGGAATCCGATTTAGCTGGAAACCGTTGGAAAAAGGCTAGGCAGATAATATTATGCTCTACATAAGGATTCCTGTTTGACAACCCTGAACGAAAAAGTCCCAGTATTTCTACCCAAGCAAGCAAAGTTCTTCTTCATATTGTATGGGTAGTAAGATCTAATGACCCCACACATCCTAGTGTCAGAGTTTCTAAACCGCTTCAAAGGCCTCTGACATGGTTTTGACGACCGCCATCTGGCGAAGCAAGCAATGGTGGCCGGTAACACATTAAATATTCAAAGCATTTATTTCAAATAAACCATTTACAGGCACTTTTGAATTGTCAAGGTCGGTCAGTCAAAATCATGAAACTATTTGTACGTTCCAAAGCGTAGATCTCTATGGAGAAGAACGTGCAACTAACTCCACGGACACTCTTTTAAATCATGTGATGTATTGTAAAAATCATGGTAAAATTATCTTGGATTGATTCTATATGTGAGGACATACATCGGTTAAAAAGTGCCCTGGTTAACCCTTAATAGGGCATACTAATCTGGGAATCGGAAAATAATGCGAAATTATTGTAGGTTTTATTGGTAGAAAACAAATTTCAATTAAAAAAAAAAAATTGTGTTCTTTGAATGTTTAATAAGTGATTGATAAGATGATGAAGTCTTTGAATAGCCTTTGTACAACAATGGAATACCTAACAGGAACTCATTATTTCATTAATGAGCTGAAAAATATGGTGGGAAATATATTCCCTTTGCCTTATTAAGGGTGACTGTCACTAAAGTGCACTTAAGTCTCTTGGCAAAGCACTATCTTCAGCATTGGACTGCTAAAAGCCAGAGAGATACCTAAATGATCCAAACAATTAGCTCCGGTCACTCGGCTCTGTATATCTGACTTGAGCAATCAGGCCCACATGAGCCAGTCCGCTGTCTGACATGAGACTTGACCAAAGTTAGCTAAATCAACTGACCACTTAGTACGACCGGTCGTAATAACATAGTTCCGAAAATCTAAACAAGTAAATACATATAAGGAAATTAAGGAAAAATACAAAAATTAAATAAAACGTCCAAGAAAAATATATAAGCACAAAAAATTTGTCAAGTAGTCTGAAGGGCAGGAGTCCCACCCGGCTAAATAGATGAATGATAAAATAAAGAAAACGAAAGGAAATTGAAAGCGTGAAACGAACATACGAGAACCGGAAAGAAAGGTAAAAAACAGAATGCTAGGGTCTCGTTGAAACGAACGGGGAAAAGCCACGTGGCAGGAGTGGGTTTTAGCCGGTAAGAGTCCGGCACTGTCTCGGTCGTCTCACAGAGTGGGCGGCCGATTCGTCCATGAGGATTTCCCACTCCTGCCAAAACAAAAAAAAAAATAATAATAACATAGTTCCAGTTAAATGTTAGCTAAAGGATACCATAGATTTAAGTGGTAAAATAGGGCAGTCTGGCTGAAAGTATGCTCATACGTTCATTCATCATACAAATAAAACGGCATTTGTAATGAACTCGAAGCCAGCCCACCGCTCTCGAAGATAGCCGACCGTGTCAACTTTGCTTCAGTCTAGTTGGGCCTATGTCGGTCCATTGTGGCGTCAGTCAAACGCCCGGTCCGCCCTAACCTTACTATATATATAGTTCAACTGGCTGATGCCTCGCCCGCATAACAAATTTTATACTAAAACCTTCCTCGAGAACCACTCTATCTATGGGTGAAAACAGCAAGAAAATCGGTGCAGTAGTTTTTGAGTTTATAGCGAACAAACAGACAGACGGACGCGGCGGAGGACTTTGATTATAATATGTAGTGATGATGATAACCACACTCTAACGTTAATTGAAAACCGATAATTCAAAGAGTTGTTTAGAAAAAGGCATATATTATATGTGCTTGAAATTAAACTGCAAGTCTTAGGGTAATGGGTCCAGTGAATGAACACTTAAGCAATTTGCGAACTTCAAAAAATATTTACTGTAGGTGTGTACTAATGGATGTGCCCAAAATGTATTTTATAATGTTAAAAATATATTCAAAAATAATTTTTAGGTACGTTTTACAACTTAAAATTGACAGTATTATTATACTAAGCAGTCAATCAGTAAATACCCCAAAACTCCAGTGAATGAACGGCGTTTTCTAGTAAATGAACAAAATGAAACCAGTGAATGAACACAATTTCTTCGTTTATTAATTACACGATTTTAGTCTTATTATTCCAGTAAATGCACGTCTTCTTCTTCGTCGTTCTTCTCAATTTACGTTTGGAATATTCAGGCTCACTTTACACACGTTCTAATGTCTTCAAAAGCAACTTCAGACATATCAGGTACATTTAGTTTTACAAAGCTAACAGCAGTGCTATTCTGTAACAATATTTTCGTGTCTCGACAGCGGAATCCGAGGTGAGTTTCAAATTCGTATAAATATATCACCTTATGACGTGTGAAATAAAGTTCACTTTGTAAGCTTAGTCACTCAGGTGAAGTCGATATCGAAATAGTTAGGTATTTACAGAATAGACTAGCTGCACTGTTAGCTAGAAAATCTTTCTTAAGCGGTTATTACACTACACAATCTATCGGGCCCGATAACTAGGGCGCCCTGTCCCTGCAGCAGGGTGCCGATTATTACACTACACAATCTATCGTGCCCTAACTGCAGTGGGGGCGGAGGAGGCTGGTCTGCCCCGGGTGCCTAGCACCAAGGTGACAACGACAACTCACTTGTACATCAAAAGTAGGCGTAGTATAGGTCCAAGGAAGGCGTACATTTTTTTTTTATAAAATTCATTAGACAGATATCAAAGTCGCGTCTATTAAAAAAAATAAAGTGGCTTTTTTGACGTGCCTATAATTGGTTTCCAACTCAACTACCTACTCTTGTATGTGACTATACTTGGTTACATATTATAGTTTAAAATGCATCGCAACTATAATTTCACTTTTATTTTCGAGTGTAATTTCTAATTCCCTAAAATAATAAAGTCATGTTGCGCTTAAACCGCGCGAGACAGGGAAATCAATTTTGATAATTTGATCGAATATTTTAGTACCTAAAATTATCAATCGAAAATATCTGAATACAAATCCGCCCAAGGTGCCAATCTACACACTGCCGCCACTGCAGCAGGGCCCTGCCTCCCTGTCTCTTACTTACACTAGGTGATAGACAGAGCAGGGAGATCGGAGCCACCCGATCGCCCGATGGCAGTGTCCTTACACCCGATTTCTTATTACACTAGTCTCGCCCTAGTTATCGGGCCCGATAGATTGGGTAGTGTAATAACCGCTTTACATTTCTGTTCTTGATCGTTTACCAGAAGGACTTTTCCCACGGAATGACGTGTTTTTTTTGCAGTTTTTTTTTCTGTTCTTTGCGTTTTTGTGAAAGCTTTTCTTCTTCTTTATTTAGCATCTACTCTCCTTTTTTAGATAGATTTTGTCTTCTTCGTGGGTTGTATGTCTTGTAGCAATAATTCTGTGTTAGATTAATGATAGAAGTATAGAAGTCGACGTATTGGATAAATCGAGAGGAGCATTTTGAGACAAATTGTTAGCATCTGATGCAGGCCCATTGATGCTCCTCTAGACATCTCTAAGACCATCGAGTTCTTTGCGACATTTGAACCAGAGTGAAAAGTATGCGTGCTGATGTGTCATATTGGTCAAGAAAGCCTGAACTAATATAATTCCGGCTGTCGGGCAGGTCATTACACTTGTTTCGTCGGCATTAAATATTCGACTGGGATCATCTTTTATATCAATACATGTTCTTCAGTTAAGAACTCTTCAAGTTCCCTCAACGAAGCCCTGATAGTAGATTCCGTTTTTGCGGCTCTGCCTTTAGAAATTATTTCTGCATTCCTTTTTGTAATCACAGAATGCCTTTTTAAAAATAAAGTGAGCCACTTTCTTCCTGGTCTATTCCCGATAAAGTTATTTCGCCTATTGTTACTGGTCATAACATTTTCAATAGTATCGAAAACTTCCACTGGGTGCATTGGAAAACCTAATTTGACTTTATTTTATAATCCAGTCAGAAATCTTAGCTTCTTCAGGACAGTAATATGTACATATATTACTGTACTGAATACACTAAGTTCGGACTGAAGGCCCAATTTTCTTTGCAAAGGAACTTTGTTCGTCCATTTATTATGTAAAGTCGATTTTGGTGTCTGATACACATTACTTGCTTCATTGATACTTAGTTCTCCATTAGCAATTGACTTAAGAGCTGCTTCAACTGCTTGTTAAATGTATTGAAACCTATTGTACTTCTTTTTGTGATCTATAGTAATCTAAATGGACAAGAGATAACTGAACAATTTTAATCTTTAATATTTAGATTGACTTAGACTTTGCAATCAGCAAAGTCTAAGTAGATCTAAATATTTACTACATGTAAGTAGAAATCTGCCTAAAATATGAAGTGTTCATTCACTGGATTTTAAGAACCAGTAAATGAACATACCTGTCCCAATACTGGCCAAAAGATCGGAAATCTATTAATGAAATACATCTCAAAACATGAACCTTATAACGTTAGCGTAAGTTATGTTTTTCAACCAAAATATGATATTTACGATTACCCAGTGAATGAACACCCGTTCATTCACTGGAATTTTAATGATTTCTTGTTCGAATGCTGGGACACTTAATAATTTAATCTAGCTGGCAAAAATTGCAAGTAACTGGATTTGAAACACTATATTAAACTATTATTCTACGATAATAAACAAATAACCCATCGAAAATACTGTTATTTACATTACAATGTCAAATCAAAAATGATTCCTCTTACCTCAGTCCTAAACTCTAGCCCGAACAAATAAAAATGCCACTATCGACTTAAACTTTAACCACTCGCCATTTCGAAATGAACTTTGATATTCAACGTGAATTTAACCAGTTAATTGGGAAATAGAGTAGCAATTATGAAAAAAAAATACTACATATGGTAGAAACGTTTCAATTTCTTATTATTTTGATAAAACTGTATTTTGTTCATTCACTGGGGGGTGTTCATTCATTGGAGCACTTACCCTACACGTATAATATCTGTTACCGATTTCCTAGTAGCGCCCTATAATTCTCGTAGTCAATACGAGTATTGACAGTGAGAATTATATCAAAAGGCTTTTAAACCTAAAGATAAAAAATTTCTTGATCAATAAGTAGTTCCACTTTTAGTACATCGTAAATAAATAGGTAAAAGTTCTAGGATTGAGTTGAGATGCAAAAATTTATCAATACATCAACGTTTATCAATAAAGGATAGATTTAAGTACTTACTATTAAGTTATTTGGAGCAGGCATTAGATCGCGAAAATGTTACGCACGCAAAGATATAATCGAGCAAAAGATTAACCGGATCAATGACAGCGTAATAATAAATTCAAGGCCAATTAAAAAAAAACAACGTGGTCAATGAAATACAGAACTATTACGAAATAATTACAGTATCTAGACACACGGCAGTGTTTCAGCCAAGCTCGCAATGGCAATTTATAAAAATAAATTATTATCGCAAATTGTCAGTAGGTAGGTACCTACCGTACCTACGACAGTTGATACACATTGCTATGTTGTTTTGTATACTAGCCAGAGCAAAAATAAGTGTATTTAAGTTTAAGTTAATTCATAAATCTCATTTTGAGTGAACTATGTAGTTCTTATGGGAAATTAAGTTCTTAGAACCTAAACCTATCTTGTAAGACATTCGTCTATTCTTATAATGACTAAATCCCAAATTAAGTGAAAAATCTTTTACCATTCACGAGCTAATGACATCGGAAAATCGCTATTTTTTATCATTCACTCATCAAATAATACTACTTTCAGGTGACATTGAATATTGGTATGAAAATATGTTTCAACTTGGCATGTCGCACTATCAAATTAATATAGTACAGTGCTACGTTTATATAAAAGCAACTGAGAACAAATATGTATGACGATCTATGATTTAAGGATCTTCGAGATGACTTTTTTTTTTTTTTTTAGGGATGCGAAATCATCCAATGACTCCTCCCGCTCTGGGTGTAGCGGGAGGGAGTGTCAGACTTCTACTGAGTAAAACCCATCCATGTTCCTTCATTGCCCTTTGTGTTCCGGAGCCACGGTGTCTCTTGCGAATAATCCCGCGACTCCGGCAGGCGTCTTCGAGATGACTTGGTTATAGATATACAGTTAGATTTCACTTCTTTTATAAACGAAGCAGATATAGAGAAACTGACATTCTTTCACATTAAAATTTAATATCGGAGCCTTGTTTTTTTTTTCAGTCGCTAGAGCGTGAAATGAGCTATGCAGTTAAGAATGTAATGCAATGTTAACTTTAATTGTTCTAGTGTGCCGTCTATTATTTATAACATTTAAAATACACGATAGTTAATTGTGTTTTTAGTCTAGCAGAATATGCCGTAAAATTTGACCGAAGTTCAGGTATCTATTTTTTTTTACTTACTAGCTACAAGGGGGTTGTTGTTGATTTTTCACATTTAAGTTCCATACAATGAAAATAACGTCGTCTCAAGCATGAAGAAGTTTGTGTGAATAAGTTACAGGTTGTTGTAAATCCGTCACACATCTTCACTTTTTACCATTAAAAAAAAGAGGTAGGTACCGTCAGCAAGCAATGATCTAGCTCTAAGTTTTAACATCAAACAATACCTTAACATATAAGTACATTAAACAAAATCCTATTAGTATTATAAATTATGTGAAAGTTTGAATGATTGGATGTTTCATATTTTTATGTTTGTGCAACATCACCCAAAAACGGCTGAAGGGATCTAGATGAAAAATAAAGATATCAAAGCTTAGCGTGATTGATTTAATCTTCTTTGGCTTTTCATGTGCAAGATTTATTTCAGTAAACGTAGTAGGTATGTAGGTTATTCTTCAAGTAATTAATAGACGCATTTGTAGATAGTTAAACTATTTTCTATTCCCTCCGATTTGCCTTACGATTTTATCTTTATACAGTAACGATCTCAATAGGAAAGTGGTTGCACTAATGAAAATTGCGAAATCACATCTAAAATTCAAAGCTAACCGAGTTGTTGATTATACGGTATTTGTTGCACGAAACAGTGGCTACCTGCCATTCCCACTCATAATGGTTTAAAATACGGCAAATTAGTAAATAGCCTAATAGTAATAGCCATCCTAAACGATCGCCGATACGGAACAAAACGGCCACCGAACGACGACGACGGGACCAATGCCAGTGTCAACCGAATGCGGTTTTACGAAACTTTAAAAATCGTGATACTCAATCCTTGCTGTAAACATACAGCAAGGATTTGATATTTCCCTTACTTTTTTCTTTATATTCGGATTTGCAAGGAAGCTCTACCAAATCCAAGACGTTATTTATACAATCAATAAAAAATATTGCATTTTTTTTTAATTCTAGGTCAGAGAAGACAGAGACAAAGTCTACGATATGGAGTGAGCTGAAGAAGCCTGTTCACTGTGACTTTATAGAGATGAGGGTTGTAAGCGTTTAGAAACACAGACGCAAGCAGAGAGTTCCACTCTTTTGCTGAGCGCATTATAAAAGACGTTTGGAAACGCTTAGTGCGAATTGGTGGAACGTGCAGTGCGTCTGGATGTCCAATGACAGAAGGGGGCCGGTGGGATGAGGTCGTGGAGTTCTTTGGCACACTCACCGAAGCATCATCTATAGAAGACCGACAAACAGGCAACCTTGCAACCTGCTTAGCCTTGGAATCATATATTTTCACAATTAAAAAATAAAACATGGAAAACAGAATAGGTATTCTTCTCTCTACTGAATGCTCAAAAACCAGTTCTTGAATGTTTTTATTCCTACAACGACTGACTAATTTTATATTCAAACAACTTTCCAAACTTATTCGCCCTGGCCACTTGCTACGCTCAGGTTAGTTAGACGTCTTTTTCCTTGTGCATAATAAAAGTGATAGACTTAAAAAAGCATTTTTAGAGACAAGTTTTGCAGAAACATTCATTTGTTTCGCGAGTCTGATTTTTCTCTTTGTTCTAAATGACTGTAGAAGCACAATTTCGAATGAGTCACCGTAGCACGCAAAAGGCATAAGGTGGACACGGATGGGTTATGGTCAGTAAGAGTCAGACACAAACCACAACATTCCGCTCCGCCCAGAGCAAAGTCATTTGATGATTTCCCATCCATAAAAAGCATATAAGCAAAAGGCATAAGCCCAATCAGCCAGTCTTGAGAGCAGTGGTAATGTAATTAACACAAAGTAAACTGGGTAACTGGGTACGATCTAGCTTATAATGGACCTACGATGCTTGAGGCAGTACCTATGCGCATGAAGTATCTATACTACTATTATAAAGCAGAAGAGTTTGTTTGTTTGTTTGCTTGTTTGTTTGGTTGAACGCGCCAATCTCAGGAAAATCAGGTCAGGTCCGGTTTAAAAAATTATTTTTGTGTTAGATAACCCATTTATCGAGGAAGGTTATAGGCTATATATCATCACGCTAAGACAAATAGGAGCGGAGCAGTAATGGCAAATGTGACGCAGATGAAGTTGCACGGGTCAGCTAGTGTATTAATAAATAAATGAAGTCTTACTTACATAATGTCAAATATTTTCAGATAGCAACTGACAAATAACAAAGACTTCTTAAAAAGGCTTTTCAAAATTATTAACTTACAGCCTAATTTGAACAAATGACTTTTGATTTTCACTTTCTTATTAAGATAAATTACTTAAACATATCTGTCATCGCTGTAAGTACCTAGTTTCGCAAGGTTTCTTTACCCGTCTAAATGTCACAGTTTTATCCTCATAAATGCCAATTTCTAGACAATAGTAGGGCAGTTATGATTTGGCTCTTGAAGGCCAGCAATCTATGTTGTATTCTAAATCCTACTTGCTTTCAAGTGTATGAATGATTTATCATCAAAATTAAAAAAAAAACCTTCTTTGTTTAATTTCAAGTGTCAATAAAATTGATTTCTCACTTTTTTTTGTCACATCTATTATAATCTATACTAATATTATAAAGCAGAAGAGTTTGTTTGTTTGGTTGAACGCGCTAATCTCAGGAACTACTGGTCCGATTTGAAAAATTCTTTCAGTGTTAGATAGCCCATTTATCGAGGAAGGCTATAGGCTATATATCATCACGCTAAGACCAATAAGAGCGGAGCAGTAATGAAAAATGTTTCGCAGACGACGTTGCACGGGTCAGCTAGTATATAAATAAAAAGAAAGTCGTGTTAGTTACACTATTTATAACTCTAGAACGGCTGAACCGATTTAGCTGAAAATTGGTGGGGAGGTAGCTTAGAACCAAGAGATGGATATAGGTTTTTATCCCGGAAATCCCACGGGAACGGAAACTACGCGGGTTAAACGGGAGCGAAGCCGCGGGGGACAGCTAGTAATTAAATAAATTTTACATACAATAGACATGTAATTACGGTGGCAGGTTATATTATAAACACTATCGCGTGTTTACCACTAGGTCCAGGGATTTTATGTTTATAATGCTTGCTTACATAAAATTATTTGTTGAAATCTGTTTATAATAAAATCATCAAATTAGCTGAGCCATTAGGCAAATTAAAAAAAAAGTATTTTTCCGGTCTAACTTGCTGAATTTTATTAGTGAGTGACCTCCGGAATTCAGTTTTTGGAAGATACCGAACAAGGCTCCGAAATCCTTAAACCTTGTATACATTTGGCACAAGGTCTCGGCAGAAAATTTAGATTTAGCGACAAGTCGACCGAAATGTAGTGAACATATTCCATCAACATGTGCCCGATATTATTCACGTTACTTGTATGTTTCATGTGTTGTAATGCGGTCCAAACTTAAAATTATACCGGTTTTCTCTTGGATTTGACAAGCGCAGATTCAATATTGGTTTTTATAAAACTGTGCCAAAATGCGGCTAATGCCAATGCCAAAATCATCAGCAAATAAGTATCCTCCGTGTCAAAATAAAATAACGACCCTTACCTATAGTCTGTGATTAGTACCAAAAAACATTACAACGAAGGTTCAATAAACTTATTGTTTGAATTGAAGATTAATTATGACTTTGATGACCTCGGTTCAGTAATTGAACCAGTATGACGTAGTTTTTTGTGTAAGTAAACTTAAAATAACAAAACATAAATCTTCCTTGGCAGGCAGGGCAAACACATATTGAGAAATATTTTAAATTACAATGTATTTGGATGTACCTAATTATTTACAAAAACGTAATGTTTTATTTTGTTTAATTTTGATAAATCCACATAAGGCGTCGGTATACAATTATTTTGCGAAAATGTAATTTTCTTTCTCTATGTTATACAAATCTTTATCTTTGAAATAAAGACTGAGTTTTAAAATATATATTATATTAATGACTAGCTTTTGCCAGCGGATTCGCCCTTGTAATTGTCGAGGGAAAATTATCAAGGGAACATAGACCGGTACTCCTGGGATAAAAAGACTTTTTACAAAAAAATACAACCGACTTCCAAATAAAAAAAAACACTACAAACTAAAAAATAACTTTAATTTCGGAAGTCGGTGTTTTTGTTAGTTTCTTCGTATTCTGACACCGACTAAGTTATTTTTTACTTTGTAGGTACTTAGTGTTTTTTTTTTATTTGGAAGTCGGTTGTATTTTTTTGTAAAAAGTTTTTTATTTTTCACTTTTTAGTGGTACCACACACCTAACAACACCACTGCAAAATCGCAGAAAAGCAAAATACGCAATTTCGATTACTTGGTTATCAAAAAACCATCATCCAAGTAAACGAATTCCAGCTATTTCGATTTAAAATTTAACTTCGTAACCGATTTTGATTAAATTTTAATGGGACCAATCTGCAAGTATACCTATCCTTTCAAATAAAACTTAAGCTAAGTTAACTTACTTAACTTAACTTAAGAATTTTTCAAATCGGTTCATATTTGACGGAGTTATGAGGTAACAACCATAAGAAAAGAAAAAAAAAACCGAATTGAGAACCTCCTCCTTTTTCAGAGTCGGTTAAAAAGTAGGGCTTATGTGCAATTCCAGACTAAGATCCGCACAGCCGTTCTAGCTTGATTGAGTACCAAACATCCTTCCATCCATCAATCCAAACTTTCACTTTTTCTAGGACTATTATTTATTTAAAAATATATACTTATTTACCATATCGTCCACCATGATGAATACAACGTGTGATGGCCCCTGTCGATACGCTGATATCATCGTAGATATCATCGCTAAGATGATCCACCACTGTTTCCTGAAAATTCAATAACACTTTTGTAGAAGTTTCCTCAAAACTCTGCTTACTTCTTGCCCATTCTGGTTGACAACACCTGTCTAGAATACAGACTTTTAAATAGGTACAGTAACGTAACGTAAAATTGTACTAATATTATTACACTCCTTTCGCACATAATATTTATTTGAATTGGATACTATATTCATATTTTCGTTTGAGACAAATTATGGTTGTCGAATAAAAATAAAACAAAATACTTATACGTTAAAGATACTATGCGTCAAAAAATTCGTGCTAGGCCCTCTGTTTATTGCTTAATATGACAAAACATAACCACGGAGTTTCGGAATAACGTAGCTCCGAAATAGAGTATTTTCCTGAAAGACCAATTTGGTCTGTCAATTAGATAAATTACATAAAAAAATTGGACACGTATATTTTTCTTTGTCAAATATAATAAAGACAAAACAGTGCGCTGAAGTCCTCTCCATCCCTGAACTTTGATTTATCCTTGTCAATTGTTACTGATTTGAAAAACGGCATTAAACTGTGTGCAATATTTATGAAAATCTAACTGCACCATACAGAATTATTATTTTGCTGTCCATTAAAGTACCCTATTGATTGCCTATGCTGTTTTGATATGAGCGTAGTACACATACCTACAATTTATTTTATAAGGAAATTTCCAAAATAATTGGTAAAATGTTTAAATAACCCATATTGAAAAGATAATAAAATGATATTATGAGCTCGTACACATACATTTTTTTTAACAAAATATCCAAAATAATTGTTAAAATATTTAAATATCCCAAATTAAAAAGATAATAAAATGATATGAGCTCGTACAAAATCATTTTTTTTATTAAAGAAATTTCCAAAATAATTGCTAAAATATTTAAATATCCCAAATTGAAAAGATAATAAAATGAGCTCGTACACATACAATTTATCTTATTAAACGAAATTTCCAAAATAATTGTTAAAATATTTAAATATTCCAAACTGAAAAGTTGATAAAATTATTCAGTTTGGGATGCAATAAGTTACATTTAAAAAGAGTTGTTAATGTACAAGAAAAAGCAAACGATAAACATACAAAACATTTTGATGGATTTTTAGATAGAAAAACATGTAAGTACCTACATACTGTTGTGAAAAGCAATTAAACTAATCTTCTTCAGTCTTTCTTCAATATCCATATTATATTTCTTCGTTTCCATGAATAAAATACAAGTTTATTTTTGTATCATAAATACGAATGTTAATTCCACTACTCTACAAATAAAAAGTAAAAAATGCAACTGACATGGTCTTAGGTGCATCGTTATCTATGACGGTTTCCAAGTTTGAATTAGAAAGTTAAAAAAAAATCATCACGTATAAATTTTGAGTTACATTAAAATGAAGTTTTTGAAAAAAATATGAAAATACTCTATTAGCTAATATATACCGATACAGTTTGAAAAACATTTTTTTTTTTCTATATTAGCTGTTTATTTTTTAGAGGTAATGATAGGTACATGTAATTATAGTAACTGTTTTGTAGATATCCTATTTGCAATTTATCAACAAGTTTTAATCAGTTCCTCATATTTGTCAGACTTCGTATTTCCCAAAAATTCTGTGACAACGCTTTTAAATGATCTCCAGGCTTGAAATTGAACAAGGTTTAGTTTCTCTTCAATCTCTGCGTCCTTCAGAGTTTTCCGGATTTGGGGTCCAATGAAAATTCCTTCTTTATGCTTGGTATCACTTAACTTCGGGAAAACTTCTCTAAGGTGTTTAAAAGTATCCCTATTCTTATCTAAAGACTTCACAAATTTCAGTTACTTAAGTTTGACATACAAGTCTGACAACAAATATGGGGAGCCCAATACTCAAGATAATGCTAATTTAGTCACATTAGTTATTATTCTGGAATGCGATTTAGGTGTATACGAGGCACAAACAACAAAATGAGTCCGTTGATGTATTACAACCACGTTTTTTACTTTAAACATTTTTATAAGAAAATCTTAAGTTCTGTAGCCATCACAACAAATTTACAACTTCAAGTCTTGAATTAATAAACAAGAAAGATTACAAACTAGACACGTGAAATTTGTTATAAATACCTCGGAATAACAAATAATCTAAATTATATATCATTGCAAATAGAACAAGAAAATTGCTCAGTACTTCGTTAAAAATTAAGTTACAAAATCTCAAAAACCTTACGTGATACGGATTTTTTAATTATGAATTGACATTTAGAACACATTAACTAATATAAAAACAAAAATAGCCACTCAGTTGTATTTTGGCTGTAGACTAATGTTCCTAGAGCCTATGCACAGTGCACACAGCGTATTTTTGACGCGCTAACGACGCACGTTTTACGAACGCGCGTTTACGGAGCTGTACCTAAATATGACCCAGGAAGTAGTACTATATGCGTCTAAATTTTTTAGTGCGTTAGTACGCTTCATCTGCGCGTCGTCGGCGCGTGAGTAAAACGCCGTCAAAAGGCCCATTAGCTAGAAAACCCAAAAATAACTTTACACTTGATAATGTGATAAGAAGACAAAACTGCCAGGACATAACATGACCTACCCCAGGGTGCCAGCACGCACCAATAAGATACGCCATCGCTTCTTACAACTGCTACGGGATCGGAAATCCGCAGGGCTCGTTTAGATAATGCATTGAGAATCAGAAAAAAGTATGAAGAAATATGGAACTATTTAACTACCCGTCAAGCCCCGCAACTTAAAAAAACCTAAGATTTGGGGCGGCCGGGGACTTAAAGGAGTCATCTATGTTTTTTTTTAAACGTTGCCCCACACTAGGAAAATGAGAAAAAAGCCGACGAAAAATTCTAACTCTGGGGTGTCCAGAATCATGCCCTGGACCCATGGAAATCGTTTGTGCGTCGATGTCAGATACACGCGGTATTGCGAAAATATAATTCTATTAAAACCGAAGTCAAAGAGATAATATAACAGTAGCTAATGTGTAAGGAGGGCCCACACGGCATTAATGCATAAAAGTGTATTCTTTTGCTATATTAATTAATTAATTTGTATTAGGCAATCCTTAATAATTGTTCTTTATTGTCCAGACTTTTTTTTTAATTTATTGGCTTAATTAATAACAAAAATTTGTTCGCCCTCTGGCATCACATAGCGCACTCTTTATTACCACAATTTACAACTATTACTGTACCTATATTAAACAAATTAATAAATGACTTATGACTTATTACATATCTCTATTCTCAAAGTAAGTAGACATCATGAAAATAAAATTCATTTGCCTGCTTGTTCTTTTGCCCAGAATTAAAGAAGACTGATTCAAGACCAATCGCGAGGGAGCTCGAAGTATTTACCTCGTCTCGGTTTTGCTAGGTCTCTTCTACGAAACCGATTCTGCTTGTCTAATATATTTTTTTACATCTTCATGTTTTCTATGTTTTATTTAAAACCAGGGACGGGGATGCAAGGAGAGCACTTGCACCCCAAGTGCTCCCCTTGCACCCCCGTCCCAGAGCCTATGAGAACAACAATAGTACCTATTCTGCTTGTCTAGTATATTTTTTATATTTTCATGTTTTCGTATGTTTTATTTAAAACCAGGGACGGGGGTGCAAGGGGAGTACTTGCACCCCAAGTGCTCCCCTTGCACCCCCGTCCCGGAGCCTATGAGAACAACAATAGTACCTATTCTGCTTGTCTAGTATATTTTTTTACATCTTCATGTTTTCGTATATTTTATTTAAAACCAGGGACGGGGATGCAAGGGGAGCGCTTGCACCCCCGTCCCGAAGCCTATGAGAACAACAATAGTACCTATTCTGCTTGTCTAGTATATTTTTTATATCTTCATGACTGTTTTCGTATGTTTTATTTAAAACCAGGGACGGGCATGCAAGGAGAGCACTTGCACCCCCGTCCCGGAGCCTATGAGAACAACAATAGTACCTATGTGCGGGACCTTGCACCTCCGTCCCGGAGCTTATGGGAACAACAATAGTTTAGTACTTACCTATTCCGCTTGTCTAGTATATTTTTTATATCTTCATGTTTTCGTATGTTTTATTTAAAACCAGGGACGGGCATGCAAGGAGAGCACTTGCACCCCCGTCCCGGAGCCTATGAGAACAACAATAGTACCTATTCTGCTTGTCTAGTATATTTTTTTACATCTTCATGTTTTCGTGTGTTTTATTTAAAACCAGGGACGGGGATGCAAGGAGAGCACTTGCACCCCAAGTGCTCTCCTTGCACCCCCGTCCCGGAGCCTATGAGAACAACAATAGTACCTATTCTGCTTGTCTAGTATATTTTTTATATCTTCATGTTTTCGTATGTTTTTATGGAGCACTTGCACCCCAAGTACTCCCCTTGCACCCCCGTCCCGGAGCCTATGAGAACTACAATAGTACCTATTCTGCTAGTCTAGTATATTTTTTATATCTTCATGTTTTCGTGTGTTTTATTTAAAACCAGGGACGGGGATGCAAGGAGAGCACTTGCACCCCAAGTGCTCCCCTTGCACCCCCGTCCCGGAGCCTATGAGAACTACAATAGTACCTATTCTGCTAGTCTAGTATATTTTTTATATCTTCATGTTTTCGTGTGTTTTATTTAAAACCAGGGACGGGGGTGCAAGGGGAGCACTTGCACCCCAAGTGCTCCCCTTGCACCCCCGTCCCGGAGCCTATGAGAACAACAATAGTACCTATTCTGCTTGTCTAGTATATTTTTTATATCTTCATGTTTTCGTATGTTTTATTTAAAACCAGGGACGGGGATGCAAGGAGAGCACTTGCACCCCAAGTGCTCCCCTTGCACCCCCGTCCCGGAGCCTATGAGAACTACAATAGTACCTATTCTGCTTGTCTAGTATATTTTTTACATCTTCATGTTTTCGTATGTTTTATTTAAAACCAGGGACGGGGATGCAAGGAGAGCACTTGCACCCCAAGTGCTCCCCTTGCACCCCCGTCCCGGAGCCTATGAGAACTACAATAGTACCTATTCTGCTTGTCTAGTATATTTTTTACATCTTCATGTTTTCGTATGTTTTATTTAAAACCAGGGACGGGGATGCAAGGAGAGCACTTGCACCCCAAGTGCTCCCCTTGCACCCCCGTCCCGGAGCCTATGAGAACAACAATAGTTTAGCAGCAGCATCTATTAGAACAAGCGTGTTTATATTGACCTGTTTCAGTAATTACTTTATGTACCTATCTTCATTGATGTTTCATTGTTTGCATGCGTTATAATTTATTTACTTGCATAATTAACACTTTAAGACAATGCTATTATGTTACCGACTTTTTTGAGGCTGCGGACCCCAACATTTATAAAACAAAACGTGCCGCTGACCATTTTTAATGATAATAAATTATTCAGTTTTGAAAATAATTTAGTCTCAATTCATAGGTAAAGTCACAATTGTTAGGATTTTTTTAATCTTCATCAGAAAGTGAACTTAATAAAACAATAGGTATCTACATGGTCTATTGCAGTACTTGGTTTAGCATTTTTTTTACTTTAAAATGTAATTAATAGGAGCGTGATTTCAAATTACTCCTAGAAACTCCTCCTACAGATTAAAAAAATATAAATCATTCATTGATTTTACACATGCATAGCGCTTTATATAAGTAAACTAACGCAAAATTTAATACGTAAACAGTGCAAACAAACTTACCAACTCGTAAACACACTCAATACTTTAAACATTTTAAAATATTATCGTTAAAAACAGCACTAGAGCACTCACTAAACTCGCCAATAACAGTCCACAAAAAGAAAAGTTGCACACCGCGAGAAACCGTTTATTCAAAGATTCGAAACATAAGAATAATAAGTACACATGGAGGTCTATTCTCCACGAGCGCTCAACTTGCACAAACCTCTGAAACCAAGCGAAGGCTGTATTCTATTGAAAATTGCTTAAGGGCGCCACTGAGAATTACCCAAGGTCATATTTACCTATGTATACCTACCCGTGCGAAAAACCAACACGTGGTTTCCATTGTTAAAAGCTGCACTAGTGCATCTTTAACTGCGTAACATAAATCTCTTGTAACGCATTTCTGATTGAGATATCTTCCGGAAAATGTTATCATGTAATTCTGCTTTTGCAATGTGGTTCCGTAATGTTGTTACATATTGACATTACGATAGCTAGATCACAATGGTATTGTTAGAATATCTAAAAGTGTTTACGTAAGAAGAACGCGCTAAATATATTTTTACAATGGATATTTTAAGAAACTGCAAATTGCATTTATTTAGAATCTGTCTGCCACAGTGCCACTTGATGACCTTGATGACATGACAAGTATTATTAGTATGATTATTAGTAGCTATGGTCATAGAAGTTAAAAACTCATTATAATATCACCTTCATCGGCTTTCGCTGAGACAAACTTTTTATCCTAGATATCAAATTCCCGATTGATTCCTCAAATCTTCTTAGACCGCTCTTCTACAGAGAATTGGAAATACTTTCCTTTGGGAGTTTTAAATTACTTAGATGAAATTTTTCTAAAAGAGTTACTTAAGTACTTATGCGTTTGTGTCAGCATTTGATATTGTACAAATTTCGACACCAGAATAAACATCATCTTTTCAAGTTCTTACCCACACTATTTCGAATTAGGCAATGTCAAACTTGATACTGTGAGCCACCAGACCTGACTGGAATAATAAATTAATTATTAGGATACCAAAACTACAGCTTTGCACAACACATGTTTGGAAACATAATTAAAACAAACATTTGGTTAGTGTCAGCACACACTTTAAATGTGACCACCAACTCATGACATAGACACTGTTACAGTAAACAACAATAGTTAAAAAACATTCAGCACCCTCCTTTTGGGTTTTGACGTAATCGGGTAAAACAGAATGAGGGCCGCCGGAACCTACCTATTGGATGCAAGAAGCAATAGACTGGTTTATGCGAAGACGCTTAGCTTAGAGGCCTCTAATGAACAATGGAAAATAATGAGAAAAGGGAAGAGTTTAATTACGATAGGTACTTACGATAAATACTATTAATAAATGTCTCCTTCTAGGAAGAACGAAGAGTTATCGTCAGACATGAATTTTGAACTCCAAAGATTTCCGAACGAACCGGTAGTTGTCCTGAATTTCTGAATCTATTCTACCTACTGACAAAGCTTGGGTACCTCGAACGAGGTGGTACCAACATTCTGAAGTAATCACAATATTTTGTATAACAATTCGCTTAATTTAAAAGAATCTGAACCTACGTAGATTAAATAAATAATATCTTTGAGACACCACATGAAGATAGCGCTGTGTTAAAGCTGTGTTAAAGCAGTGTAAACAAAAAAAAAAACATTATTTTTCAATACGGGGTTTTAGTCAGTCTGACACTCCCTTCCGAGGGAGGAGTCATTTGATGATTCCCATCGAAATAAAAATCCTGCTTTCCTAAATCTCTATAGGTACTTCAATTTGCTCCAAAGGTACTCAGTCTACCAATCTCATTTCTGTGTGAATGCTTAGTTTCGATAACAAAACTATTGAAATGCCCTTGCTCCACTAAACTTTTGCTGTTATTATCTCAAAGTGCCGTATACCATGACTTAAACATTTTTCTATCATTGTTACGTGGACGGTGTACAACAATCACCTTATCTCTCTTTAGCATGGACAGCCGATATTGCGTGATATCACGACATTTGTAATCATTAGAACATTTAGAACCTATTCGTTTTGAGAAAAGGTCAAGGTGTCGAAATAATACTTAAAACTCTTTCTTTATATAAATACTTAAAACTTTTTCTTTAAATCTCTTTTACTTGAATACTATATAAATGTTGACATACAATTATTATTATTGCGAAAGTGGATGTGCTTTTTTCTTACCTTTTTAAGTCTGAACGGATGAATGAATTTGGATGAAACTTGGCATGCGGGTAGACCATGTCCTGGAAAAGGCCATAGTCCGGAGCCCCCGCAGACAGTGGCTAATGTAGTAGATAAGTATACTTAGTATGGATGGTATTTCAGGTAGGTACCTAAAATGTTCTGTTCAATATGAGTAGCTTATATAATTAACTCGGTCTGTGCCACAAAAAATAAGTCTTCATCAACTACCTTCATAAATAAAATATGTTAAAATATTTAATGATTTATAGTCCTTTGGAACAAAACCTGATTCATGTAATTTCATGTTACGCAACAGTGATTGCTACCATTTTCAAGGAATTACAACTTTTATTATAACAAGGTTAAGTTTCGTACACCCACATACTGGAGGTATTCCAAACAAGAGCTGTTCGGGGACTTTCACCAAAAATGCGTTATTTCGAAAGAGGATTTCAGTAATAAAACCCGTTTTTTGCGTAAGCTGTTCTCAAGAATTTAATCTAAGTAAAATTGCCAATTAATTACTTTTATTTTAATTGATAATAAAAAATTGTGTAAAATATGGAAGCATACAAATAATATGTACATACTCTATCCTATGTAATATTCCCCAACTATATTTTCTGTTACTTAAATGGTGTATAGGTGCCTACATAATAAAGAGGACCTATTCTATTCTCATCGATGCACCTAACCCTTAACATGTCAAGAAGAGGACATATATTTTAAGTAGGAAATAAATAAAAATGTAAAAAATAACAATAATTATAGTAACATGTAAGTATACAGAGTTAAGTAAGACATTATTCTAGATTGGTTAATTTGAAAATAAATAAAAAGTAGTAAAATAAGAAAACACATGTATAAATAAAATAGATATAAGAAACGTAGAAAATAGATGGAATAGCGGGAATCCCACCCGGCTACGAATGGAAAAGATGTTTGAATGATGATAGTATGAAGTTAGTAGTGCGAAAGGCGTAAATGAGGGAACCGGAATGAATGACGAACCAGAATGATAAGGACTCGTTGTGCTATGAACGGGGAAAAGCTACGTGGCAGGAGGGGTTTTAGCCGGTAAGAGTCCGGCACTGTCTCGGTCGTCTCACAGAGTGGGCGGCCGATTCGTCCATGAGGATTTCCCACTCCTGCCAAAACAAAAAAAAAAAAAAAAACCCCTTAACATGATCGACATCTAACTGTGTGTTGTTTTCCAATCTCATAACGTAAGAAGCAGTTTGGCTCTCGTCGACAAAATATGTTTTCATCGATCGGAAGTCCATCAAACGGAAGTACCTCCATCGTTATGAAAAAGGTTTAGATACTTATTTATTTTAAAAAAATTGCCACATCACATAATATCAAACACAAATAGATGAGAATAGATAGAGAGAGAGATATAGAGCTTGTTAATAGATACAATAACAAATCAATCACATAATTATTCACATTGATCGTCGCTCGTAAGCATCGAAGTTATCTATATTCTATAAGATCTATGCGACGCCTGTCGTAACGTTTTACCTTTTTCTGTAAGTTTTACACTAGGTAATAATACCGAGTTTTTGTGTGTTTATTTTGCGGTTGTAATTAAAAATGCAATAAACTTGCTACGATTATTTCGGGTATTTTTTTATATCTTTATTATGCATCCTAATTTGAGGTTCATTGTCTGCATTATTGACTTGGGGAGATAGTGATTTTCATAACCAGCTGATTCTATTTGATAAGCTGTGGGAAAAAATGGTTTATTTGGGTTAACTAATTAATAAATATCAAAACGAAAACCCAAACAATTGACATTAAGAGGGGAAATCCTGCCACAGTAAATAAAACTTAAACATTTCCGTCTCACGAGGCAAAAGGTTTCTTTCAGTTAAAAAAATAAAAATTAACAATTGCCTACCTGCTCGGAACTAATTAATTATTATGTCATTTAATACAGCCCATATTGTGTCACACATTTTTAATTTATTGTATGCAACGTGCATTCAATAAATTAAAAATGAAAATGGAATGTAAAAGTAATGTTAAGTGCATTTTAAAAATAAAATAATTATACGGAATAAATTGACCAGCCGGCCCCAGCCAGTAGACCATATTTAGGCTATTAGAAAACTTATGACATTCAAAATTACTGAGACAATTCAAAATCTGAAGTTTGTATTTATTTATTTTTGGTACTATTTCCAAAAAAAAATGTGTCTCCAAAAGTGCAATTACAATTTTACCTAACACTAGTAAAATTTGTTTTTAACTGACGCATGTTTGACTGAGTTTGCGCTTACTTAAGTAACATTGGGTTTTTTAACCACTTGAGCGGTTTTTGATGCATTTAAATGGTCCATAGTTATTAGTCACAACCGCAAAACCTTTTATTATACCACTGTGTTGCCGGGAATATCATAAAATGCTGATTCAGTCAAGGTCCTCGCACAAGGTTTCACAAATCAAGGGCACTCAGAGCAAGAAACAAGAAAGCAGGCAAAATTATGCGCGTATTCAAATAAATTATAACTTGAAGAAATTTTGTTTTTTACATATCCTTTCGTAAGTATATGCAGTTAGATTGTATTTAAAATTAGACATTTCATACAAAAACCTTTATTTCGGTATACCGGATTATTTCATGAAATATTAAGTACTTCTGTTAGACTGACATTTGTGAGACGGCTTCACCAATTTATTGACTTAAATAGAGATCGTTTCATGACATGTTAGTAAGTACGTGTAATATACCGAATCATATGGATCACCTATTGCTTGCTCTCAGATGTAGCTCTGACACACAAGATGAATTTACTCGAACAAATAGAACAGCGAATAGAATAAAGTGTCCAATTTTTCGGCAATCTCCTCAGTGTTTGCCAGCATCTGTTACAAACTATTGCAAACAACATGAAGAGGCATCACGTGAAGAACTAAAAACGTATCATTATCAGCTGTTATGTAAGATGGCGTTACATCAACGGCAACTTGCGTCTATTACTACTGCTCAGTAAGAAATGAGGTAGCTATACGGAGTTTCTTTACCATTGCCGTGACATAGTGACCCTCGGACACGCAAATTAATTACATTCGAAGATATGATTAGCACCGTCATTTTTTGTAGTGTAGGTATTTTCGTATATCCGGAAAGAAAATTAGTATGTTTGATAACTTTACGTATACTTGTATAGTTTTAAATTGTATCTAGGTAAGTACCTACCTATTTAAATTTTCATTATAGAGAGGTCAACGCAACGCCACGCTATCGTTACGAGGCGAGCGAGGAAGTCTACGGTATTTTTGTCTGTTTGTTTATTGACCTAGGATGCTGCTAGTAATTTTATTAAATTACTAAGTAAGAACACTGAGGGTTATTTAGATTGTCTATTTTAATATCCATGACTACAAGCGGTAGTAGAACAGAACATTGTGGCGACCACGCATAATTTTACTGTTGGTCATAAACTTTCATCTGGCTAGCAAGCCTATCAGTAATGTTAACACAATTTTGCAAGCTTTTACTTCTTACATATCAATTAATTTGTTATTGTCTCTAGTTAGGAAGGTAAGATGAAAACAGGATTTATGTTAAGATTTATTCGCTATTCATAAAACAATGATAGGTACTTATACGTTAAATAAAATAAATGAGATATCGAGTAACGAGTCGTACCTACACAAGACAAACATTACTCAGCAATTACTTCTTCTCTTTTCTTTGAAAATCTATACATATAATAAAACTGTAGAAAAGTGGTTTTGTACATGAAATAAAAATCCAAAAAAATTGCTAGGGTGTTAAAAAACAACCAATAGAACCCATTTCCAGCATTTTTCGAATTTTTGTCTGTTTGTCTGTTTATTTGTTCAGGCATTAGCAAAACTTAAAGTAACATTTAGTTTTTGTTTCATTGCAATCGGTTCATTCTATCAAAAGATATTTGAATTTAAAGTTTTCTAAAAGTAAAATTAGGGTTATGTACACTTGGTCTCATTACTTCACGTAACTTTTATAGTGCGTAAATTGTAGTAATATAAAGTTTTTTGTTTCATCGTAATCAGTTCATACCTTATAATAATTGTTTTTAAATTAATCTATATAATATTATAAAGCAGAAGAGTTTGTTTGGTAGAACGCGCTAATCTCAGGAACTACTGGTCCGATTTGAAAAATTTCAGTGTTAGATAGCCCATTTATCGAGGAAGGTTATAGGCTTTATATCATCACGCTAAAACAAAGAGGAGCGGAGCATTAATGGAAAATTTGACGCCGACGAAGTTGCGCGGGTCAGCTAGTTTTAAATAAAATATTAGTTTTAAAACAGATTGATATTTGTTGACTTTTAGCAAACCACTTCGATCGTCTTTCTTTAATGCTACTTTTAGTATAGGTAGAAAGTCTTCAACGTTAATGTACAGGCTTATTCGTCCAGGGGGCCAATCGCGCTAATTTTAAAAGTTTAGGTCCGCTTGCAATTCGTTTCCAATTCAGTTTTGGTTATGATCTAGTTTCGATTCACCTGTAAGGAATTTGGTATCGCGCTAAAGTTTAAACTTCAACCAAAGTTGCGTTGTCAAAATTTTACAAATATTTTCGAATTTTCGTTCAAAATCCAAACAACACAACGCGATTCGCGAACGATTGAGAAAAAGTCAAGAAAAATTAGCACTGTTTCAACTTTTTGTTTGACAGCGGTAACGTTACAGTTGTGATGCAGTTGCGTTCCAAGTTTCTGTCAAACGTTTAGGGCGATACGGAATGTTTAAAAAAGTTGTGAAATGGCTACAGTTCAGTTGCGTTCCAGCCGAATTTTATTAGCGCGATTGCCCTCCTGTCCTGTTGGGTTTGTAGGTACCTCGGAACTTCTCGGGGCTTTACGCGGTGGTCGTGTAGTCCATCGCCCTTTATGGGGCGCCGGTGTGGGTGCCTACTTTTAGGAAGCGACCTGCCTGTTACCTCAACGGATACCAGAGGGTCACGGCCATCCGGCTGGCCCGGGGATACCGCACGGTCTCTGGCGAGGCGGTACTTATGGCTCCTTGCCGGACTGCTGCCATGGGATCTGGAGGCGAAAGCTCAACCCAGCGCTGTGCACGCCATAATTAGATAAGATACTGCGATAAGTCCCGTCTTTGAGTAGTGGCCACGGCGTTTTCACTTTTTTTTGGGAAATCATCAAATGACTCCTCCTACTATGGGCAAAGCACAAGGGAGTGTCAGATTCTTACTGAATAAAACCCATCCGTCTTCCTCCTAGTGCCCTTTGCGTTCCAGGGCCGCGGTGACTCTTTCGAACAAATTCCGCAATCCTGGCAGGCATTGGCCCTAGCGGGCCCCGTTTACTATGCTGACATCTCTTTGAGACGCGCGTGGAACACAACGCGCCGTCGACCCGGGCCTGGTTCTAAACGGACAGCGAGCCACCCAACGCTCGCCGTCCACAGGCCCGCGCCTACGGTGTCCGGGAACCGCCCTCGAGTCCCGACGCCAGGGGCGTCTTCTCCTGTTGTGGCGGCTGGGGCGTGAGGTTTCTCTCTCTGTCAGGCGTTCGGCCTCCTCCTTCGCTAGCAATACTGCTTCGCAGAAGGAGGCCACCGCTTCCCATGCCTCCTCGCTCCGAACCATAGATCCAGGGTCGGACGCGAGAGGTCTCCTCGACGCGACGAGGACGCGGCGGTCAATGCTTAAAAAAATAAACCTAGTAACGAATGGTACCTAGAGCTGATTTTCAATCCTGTACCAAATTTTACTGTTACAAAAAGTTTTTGTTGATATGTTTTTTTATTTTTATTTTCAAAACATTATGCCATTATAAAGACAAACCAAAAAATAACATAATTCATAGTTAACAGTCCTGTAGACAATATCTATAGGTAACTAAATTCCCTATTTTCTCTTAATAACTAGTTTTATTAATTCAACATCACCTGCTAGGCCTTTCCCAAACTAATTTCGGGTCGACTACGAGTCAGTCTGGATTCAACTGAGCACCAGTACCTAAGTATTTTCTGGCTTCTGTAAATTCGTAACGACTGCCAAAGATCTACAAATGACTGCCGGGACCATCGACTTAACGTGCTTTACGAGGCACGGAGGATTCTCGGTATGTTAAGATGGTCCCCCATCCACAAACCGACCTCAGCAAGCGTTGCGTCATAATAATCACTGGATTAATAGCACCACTGGACTATATTCTACTACTCACGTCTCACGTACTTGTCGTTAAAATTATAGTTAGCATGGTCGATGCCATTATTGTGCAAGTCTTAGAGAGAGATAACGAGTGTGTCTACTTACATTAGGTAAAGAATAAATAAATAGAAACCTATTAACTGCTTTGAAATAAAATTGGTGTTGAAGAATTCAATTTCATTTATTTGATCGATCGGTTGCTCAACAACACTTACAGTCTGAAATGAAAGATCTATACATTTTCTAAGACGTTTATAAAATAAAGAGACGTAGGTATCATTTTCATATGTAGAGCCAGAACGGTACAACTAGTGTATTTCTTAATGTCCCTCGGCACACTTCGCAAAAAAACCAACATATTTTTGTTTTTTTTTTTTTTCAAAAAATCATTAAGTGACTCCTTCCGCTCTGGGCGGAGAAACAGTAAGTAAGTACTTAGCAGATTTTAACATAGGTAAGTACTTACCTAAAAATAACTTAGTTCAAAATCTTTTTACGTTAAAATTTCATACCTACTTATGAGTTCCATCTACCGATTAGGTGTAAAAATTTGCTCTGGCACAACGAAATCGTTATAAAATTGATTATTTTACTGCAATTATGCACGCTACATATTAGGTTAAACAGGCAAGTGTTTTTCTTTTATTTTAGTTCAGCAACAGGGGGCTAAAAGGTCACTTAAGTAGAATCATACCTAATAGAAAATGAAACTTGACAGATTGTTAAAGAAAAAAATAAAAATAAAACTATTTTTTGTTTTAAAATTTATTAATTGTAGTGTGAATAATTCACACAACAATCTTTCAAATTTATTTTCATCTTTATCGCTAACGCATTAGGTTCAAGGTAGTTTGGGAAAATTTGACAGTGACAGGTAGCGTGATGTGCTTTCTGATTCCGCTAAGGCTGCGTTTCCACCAGAGATGTGTGAGGCTGAGGATGCGTAGCGAGGGATTTTTTTTTTTTTTTTTGGGACAAGCCCGCCACACATTCCCAACCACTGCAACTCCTAAAAGCCAGAATCAACAGTGGCGACCACCAGAAAAACGCCGAGTTAATGAAACCCGACGAGTCCCGGAGAAACGATTCAACTGTCTTGGATCCCGCAACGAAATCAATCAGAAGAGTACAGCGGAGGAGTAGGAAAAATAAATATAATTTCCACTTCCCTCCATATCAAGCAGGAGACAGATTAGAGCTAGGCCAATAGGCACCAAGGGACATATACAACTGGGTTAGGCCCAGTTGCCAAGCACCACGGATTATATATTAACATTTAAACTAATGGGTCCTAAATTGTGAGCTACTTTTGATTCCAGTAATAGGTATGGCAAAATCGCCTGAACGCACGGAAATTTGTTCTGGTTTCTACAAGGTCCGTATAGTAAACTACTCCAGATTTAACCTGAATACTATCTAACATAACATTACGTTCAGTCTGCCAAAGAATACACTCCCATAAGATGTGATGTGCGGATTGTTCGTATTCAAGGTCAGCTGTAGAGCATTGACATAAAGGTGAGGCCACAAGCCTAAAGGAAAATAATTTACTCTTAAAGTTGCCATGACCTGTGAGAAATTGGGCAACACAGTGATCCACCTCCAGCCATGTCTTCTCCAGCCGCTCACGAACGGATGGAAAAAACTGGTGGAGGTGTCGGCCCTTGATGGAATCTTCCCACCTACATTGCCATTCGCATAAAAGTACCTCCCAGACGTCAGTCTGGGGTTTTAATAATCTAGAGATCTTAGCACGGTCGCGTTGCGGTAAAAACTCTGGGGTCAGAAATGTGCGAGGATGCGTAGCGAGGGATGTGTATGTTAAGAACCAATAGAATCGCTTACGCTGAACGAGGCTAGGTAAATGACGCGATTCTATTGGTCCTTTACAAACACATCCCTCGCTACGCATCCTCGCACATTTCTGGTGGAAACGCAGCCTAAAGTGGCCTTTTTAGACCTGCAGATCGCATAACCTGGCTACGAAAAATACAAAATTATGCAAATACCGTGCTCGTAAGAATACCTACGAGTGCTTTAACTCCTCTGAAAACGAATGATTAACCGTGCAGTAGCCGCAAGGTCTTTAACTCCGAGAGAAAGGACACAAAGCAAAACTCGGTCAAAATAATTCCTAACGAAATGTAAACCACGCTCTTTCAAAACATTCTGTGCTGTACGAAAATGGAAGTTAATAGCAACAAAAACCATTCAGAGAAATACCTATTGGCTGTAATATCTGTTCAAGTCATCGTAAGAACGTAAATTTAGGTACCTAAGTACCTACAGCTTATTGAAATAATATCTATCGATCACGACACTAGTGCGGTTGGACACACCCACAGTTTGCGTTGAAGTACTTAGATATCTTTACAATTTGGCAACAATGACATGACATAAATTACGTTTTTACCATTCAGTATTTTTTCCACCTCTTCCCCACATTATATCGGAACGTATTTTTTGTGTTAGCTATGTATAGGTATAGCTAACATGAAAACTTATTTTTTTGTTTAGGTACGGTTTACGTAAACCATAAAGTACCTATTTGTTCCGGTTCGATATTTCCACGGTACATAGGTGCCTACATAAGTAAGTAAGTAGATATTGATAGCGTGCAAGGTTTTTCGAAAGCCTGTCCAGACCAAAAATTTGATAATAGATTTTAAATAAGTAATTTATAAACTTATCAATCCAGTAAAATCTATGACTTAACTATCAGTAAAATCTCAGATTTTCTACAGATAAGGATAATACCTAAAGAGCTAACCCATGGTCGCCCTATCAAACTATAATCGTGAGCTTTCTATCGAGCAAGTCTACGGAGATAATATACTCGTAGGTACCTATTTATTGTCTCTAAGTTTTAGATAACTTAGATAGGTATTCTGTGCACTGAAAATATACCTACCTAAGACCTATAAAATAAGGCAAAAACTAAATGAATAATGATTTACCTACTAATAACTCTAGATATTGTATGGTATATTAACATGCAGAGCATCGACATACGCTATACCTACGCATTTCATATTGGGAAGGTTCGCAAAACAGAAAAGAAAATCATTCACAGATAGCGTTCATGAACTACTTTGCACTAAACAGCGACATGTCTCGAGAAAATTACTTTGTTCGGTGCTTTATTTAATTTACTAGTGATTTAACAAAATAGTTCGATCAACACGCGCCCCTAAGGTCAAGCACGCACCGTTTCGCGACAAGTGTCACGCATTCATGATGGTTGCTACCGTTGCACTGCCGCACCGATATTTGGCAACCTTGAACACTTTCATAAAATATAACAAACGATTTCGTATCTACAGTTAGCTGAGAACACCTATTTGAAGTAAACTTTTTTTATTTACGTTTAAAATCAATCGTAAGTGCAATCGTACGTTATCAGAGTAGATCTACCTACGTGCAGGTGTTCCAGAAGTGCGGAAGTGCGTGGTCGTATTTAATTAAGGGTAGGTAGGTAGTAAGTAAAGAAACAAAATACAATATTGTATGTTAAATTTAAAGTTTATTGTTTTATTTTATTATTTTTTTTTACTTTTACACACGTGTCTATGTACATCTCTTTTATTTGGCTCTCCTTTCGCAGGTATGCTGGAAGAGATTTCACTAGAAATAAGCATCACCTTTGTACCTATTTTTCTGTCTCCTTTTTTGTTATCTACTTGTGTGTGTGTGTGTGTGTACATAAATTGTTAAATAAATAAAAATATCAACTTTTTCAAAATGCTACCTAAAGTTTTAAAAAAAATCACGTTTCAAGCAATATCCTACAGCTTTAAAATTATTCTCATCAACAGCATGAAACTGCCTCAAAAAGTCATTTGCTTGGAACATTAAGATTTTTGTTACAGTCGGATTTTTTATAAATTGACTAGCTGACCCGCGCAACTTCGTCTGTGTCACATTTTCTATTAATGCTCCGCTCCTATTTACCTTAGCGTGATGATGTATGGAGATGCCTATAGCCTTCCTCGATAAATGGGCTATCTAATACTGAAACAATTTTTCAAATCGGACCAGCAGTTCCTGAGATTACCCCCTACATACAAACTTACAAACAAATGTTACCTCTTTATAATATTAGTATTATAGAAGTTTAGATTACTAGCTGACCCGGCGAACTTCGTTCCGCCTAACAGTCGATTCTTTATTTTTTTTTAAATAAACATAGCCTAATTTACTCCTTATTACGTCAGCCTGCCAATAAAAGTCCCGTCCAAATCGGACCAGACATTTCAGAGATTAGCAGGAACAAACAGACAGACAGACATACAAAAATTGTAAAATGTTATTTTGGTGTATTACCGTATTTATTTTATTCATGATATACGTGTAGTACCTATTACCGTATATATTTTATTCATATGATATACGGTTATTTCAATATTACAAACAGTCACTCCAATTTTGTTTTTAAATATTGTATAGATGTATAGACTATAGTATAGATAGATATATTATTTCTTAACTGTATTGCAGATAAATAACATCGGTGAATATTATCACGCACTAATTCTGCAACAGCTGTAATATGATTTCTCAGTTTCATGGACAAGTGTTTTTTTTTTGCGATGATAATCAGGCAAGGTCCATGAGTCTCAAATAAATAATATGCTGAATAAGGCCGCGTTTCCACTGACGCGGAGCTGGGCGGAGAGGAGCGGTGAAGAGCGGTAAAAAGTGGTCAGTGTTTCCACTGAAGCGGAGCTGGGCGGAGAGGAGCGGTGAAGAGCGGTGAAAAGTGGTCAGCGGAGTGGAGTGAGGCGGAGCGGAGCATACTTTTGGAATCGCGCATTTCTGCGCTTATAGTTACACTCAATCTCTCAGAAAGACCATACCTACGTCATGTTGTCGTTAAAGAAAAAAGCAATCATTTTATATCTTTCTCTACTTGAAGACGAAGATAACGAATCAGATGAAGTAGCATTGACTGTTGCGACTTTTTTGAATTTGAAGAGAAAACATAGATTCTGGATTCGACAACATATAAAGTACCATTCTGTGCATGGAGAATTTTCAACTTATTTTCAAACGTGTGTGTCAATGAACTTCTCATCCATTTTGATATGTATGCAGCTCCTAATGACGTAACGATGATAACTGAGGCACTGCGCGTGAGTCACGCACCGCCCCGCTCCGCACCGCCCCGCTGTCCTCCGCACAGCACCGCCCCGCTGTCCTCCGCACCGCATCGTCTCGCTATTATATTTTTATGAATATCCGCTCAGCTCTGCTCCACCCCGCTCATGCTGTTTCCATTGAAGCGGAGCGGAGATTTCGCGCATAGTGATTGGTCAATTTGTGCACCGCTAAGCTCCTCTCCGCCCCGCTCCGCGTCAGTGGAAACGCGGCCTAAGGGACCTGCCTATGCTAAAACTTATTATGAAAAACAAATTCTTATGTCCACTCACCAAAACTTCAACGCTGATTTGACCCACAGATCGTTTCTCACCTCTGTTCACGCTCAATTATAAACTGTTAGGGCGGGTTGTTTCAACTACCTACACTTAACGCACGCGTAAACGTTAACTCGTTGCTAACTATCGTCAAATCAAAAAATTGGGTTGTTTCACAAAATGTCAGCGTTAACGCACGTAAAATATAACGTTTACGTTAACAGATGGTCTGAGCACTCGTTAACGTAACTTTAGTTGCGTCAAATAGAACAATATTGTGAAAATTCTTTTGAATTCCCAGTACCAGTTCTTCTGATGACACAAATAAGTGGTGGAATGCAAAAAAAGCTATTTAGGTAGGACCCGTGTCAATAACTTAGCTATTGGGATGAGCAGGAATTTATACCAGAATGTTTTGAAACAACGCTTCTAATTTAACGAACGTCAAACATCGTCCGTAATCGTAACTTTTTGACGTACGTATGTAACGTTAACCAACTGTTTGATACAACCCGCCCTGAATAAAATGAGGTGAATTGCGGACACATATATACATAATTATAAGGTAAGTAGCTATGTACTACCTAATTTTGTTTTTATAATTTTATTATTAAGGATTTCTTTATAAGTAGTAAAAGTAAAACAAAGTAGTATAAAGATAAGATTTAATATAAAGGAAGCATTCCTGTTTTCAATCGTAAATAACTATTAAATAGGTACTTACTTTGATTTTGTTCGCGATTATATTATGTGTATCAATATTAACAATTTACAATAGAATCAAATCTATGTTTCTTAATTTTTATTTTATTTATTTATTTTTATTTTTTTTGATTTTGCCCCGCGCTAATTATTTTGCCGCCATCATTTGTTTTCATAGAAATCATTAGTGGGTGATAGACGGCGAGCCTACGCGTACTTATGGCTCGATAACCTTTTTCGCTCGTGTGTCACCGTAGTAAGTACACGGACTCATGGCTCTACGAGTAAGTTCGTTGGCGATCCAACAGCCGCTAGGTTATTATATTCTGTGTCCAACAGTCTGTCATCGCCGCGAGCCGCAAGCCGCGAGCCATCCAGGTAGGTAGGTATTCCTTTTGTTGTGTGACACTCTCTACGAATTTTTTTTTTTCTCGATTATATTATTTTCGACCATTATATTTTCATAATGCAGTTCGCTAAAATACAAAACATTATATGCTTAGGTTATATCGAAGTAAGCTAAAAATTAAAATCTTGAGAGAAAAAACTCGTAGCGCAACAAACAAAAATGGGTTTAAAAGAGAAAGAGTAGGTCAAAAGGACGCTATAGTTAGAAACGACCATAAAAATTTAAAAACTTGGAATGTTAAGACGGTCATCCATCCACAGACCAACCTTGGCAAGCGTTGCTTAACCTGGAAGATTGACCTGTGCGGCTGTGTGCTCTATAGCCTACATCTAAGAATTAGAACTACATCCATCGTCTCATTTTTTCTGCACTCTGCATGAAACGCCTTAGTGGGTTTTATTTATCTTATTGTTTATAGAAATTAAAAAAGAACCGTAAAGTTGGTATACGCACGGTCCTAAGTCTCGTTTTATTGAAAACAAAATAAAACACGTTTTATCCATTAACTGGTATCCATGGTTGCTACCTGTTTTTCAATTAATATATAATATTAAAACTCAATATTTATATTATATTAATTTAAAAAAAACTTGCTGTATTGACAGCTATGACGTCATAATGTGGGGCTGTCGATCCAATTCTTATTTGAATGAAACGCATTGCATTGTACTATAAGTTTTGACATTGGGTGCGGACAATTGGCAGCACTTAGGTGATTTAGAGTTACGGTTCGAATCTCATCTGGTCCCATCCTTATTGTTATTGATTTAAAAAAATATAAATAAAACTGACATTGACAGGTGACATTTCTATTTTTAGATCTCAGAATCTAACAGATCTTGTAAATTGAATTATTGATTTCATCTAATGTGTTGATAATCCTGAGAAAATGCATAATATTTTAGAGACTCTTATTAACGCATCAGAAAAGGCGGCATGTGTAGCTCGGTCCTGTTGTGCAGGAGCGACAAACGAAGTGTTATTGGTCGCAGAAAAATTCGAAGGCGATGCCAACGCCCGTTTTGAGAGAGATTTCAAAACGATTGCGGATGTTTTGGCGCAGGAAGCAGCTAAGACTGAAATAGCAGGTCATTTCCCGGAGCTTGCAGATCATGTAAGAGGCGAAGAGTGTTCCGAGATTGGAGGAGTGAGGATTGAATTATGCGACAGTGTAGAAGGCACTGCGGATATTTTACAGTATTTAGTAGCCCCGGCTGTTGCGAAACGAATGGCTGAAGCAGCCCATCGCGACACAGACCATAAGTTTTGTGACAATTTGCCTAAAGATATTCCTGAGATCGACACTTCTGATTTAGGCATTTGGATTGATCCTATTGGTAAAAATTAATCATTTTATTCTTTTTAATTAAGCAATCAACTACTGCTTCTTTTCAACATTAAAGTCTAATACTAGACTGCCAGCTTCTTGATAAGTTTTCATCTGATAATCTTCTGTTGTTAGATGCTACTGCAGAGTTCATAGCCGGAGTCCAGGGACATGCTGATGCAGACCATGGTCTCCCTTGTGTTACTGTTCTCATTGGTGCCTATCTGAGGTCTACAGGAGAACCTGTTCTTGGAGTCATCAATCAGCCATTCTATGACAAGTGAGTTTACATCAAATTCCTAAATAAAGATCCTACAATTTTATTGTCCAACGTTGTAGCTATTAATATTTTATTATAACAATCTGCATTTTAGATCTTGTTTTTGAGCTTTACTCATCCTTGGGTTTGCCAATAACACTGCCATCCAGGGTCTCAGTATCAAGCTGGTGTCTGGATTTGTTCCCATTTGGAGTCCGCATTTGGCTCACCCCCTCTTAAATTGGACTTGAAACCCTGAACCTCAGGGGAAATCAGGACTCATGTTGTTATGTCTACTACCAATGAAAGAGCATTAGGTATGCCTTTTAACCCTAGTGCAGGAAGGTAAAACAAACAAATGAAAATACAATTTTTATTCTATGTTTTTATTTCTAGTGGCAAAGGACGAGTTGTGTGGGGCATCAATTATAAAGATATGCATGAGTGGGGCAGCAGTTATGTTGTGGAGAACAATGAAAAGAATATCTTACTCATGAGTTCTGCTGAGAAGCCAGAAATTGCTGATAAATTCCGGCAAGCTGGATGGGAGGTCAAGTCTCTACCAGGAGCTGGACACAAGCTTCTAAAAGTAGCTTTGGGTAAGAAAACTAGTGAAGTAATCAGATTTATCATTATAAAAAAAAAAAACAAAGTCCTACTCATGCCAGGTTTCACCTGCAAGCAACATGATCACAGTCATCATCATCTTCCTTATCCCATGTTACTTGGGGTCGGCGCAACACGTTTTTTCATTCATTCTGCCCTATCAGCCGTCAAACTATCACTAACTCCCTTTTCTTTCCTCACACAATACTTCCATCTTTTACATGATCACAGTACATATATACCTTCCAATAAAACTATTGATCACAGTACACCTCTATTGCCCATAAAATAATGAAATATGCATAATAATATAAGCTGTTTGAAGTTGCATTGTGGCCAAAGAATTTGAATTGACTGCAATATTCATACTGATTATAAAGCAGTATGAATATTGGATTTCTAGTAGAGGTTGTTAATACCAAGAGTACTTTTAGCCACTAAGATATCCAATGAAGTCCTGATATGTAAGTTCTAAGAGTTTGATGTATTCAAAATTATTTATCATTCAGTGGTTAGGCATCAGCTACATACTTTATTTTAACTTGCCTTCTTTGTTTACAGGTGAAGCTGCAGCATACATCATGTCTCAAGGAACAACTTTCCGCTGGGATACATGTGCCCCCCACTCTATCCTCAGAGCAAAGGGTGGGGATCTCATCAGCTATGCCACTCAAAATTCTATCACTTACAATGATGAAATGGATCTGGAGTCACAAGACTATAGCAACAAGGAAGGCATCATAGCTTATAATGATGGGAACACTGAAGAAAAAATTAAGAAAATTCTTAATAACTAAAGTAATATTGAAAATTTTAATAGATCTCCTGTAACCTCAAATAGTTGATGTAGGGTACCTACTTTAATATGATATAATCTTAGGTCCCTCCTGTCATATCTAATACTGAACAATTAATTATAAGAGATCATAAAATGATCTACATAATGATTTAGAAACTTCTTCTCTGTCATTCCTACTATTTCTAGGATGTTTTAATAACTATTTCTTTGTAATGTAAGGCCAATTTTTAACGAAATACTGCTGTTTAAATGTATATGTAAGTGAAATGTGTGTCAAGATTTTTTTTAAATTTATGTGAATATTTTTACTTGTGATTGTCAAAGTTTATTATAATATAGTCTAGTCAGTATTAACCAATCAAATTCATTTATTATTATGATCTCTATGTTGCATGTTATTGTAAACTGTGATGTATTGTTTTGAATTAAAGATGTCATTTTATACATTGTCTTTTATTACACAAAACTTATACTTAGATTAAATTAGTTGCTAGATTCTGATTCTGAAGAACTTTTGCTTTTCTTCTTTTTCTTTTTTTTACTTTTCTTTTCTTTCTTCTTCTTTACCTTGCCAGACTTTGTTGATTCTTTGGATTCTTTTTCCTTTTCTTTGTCCTGCAAAACAATATTTTTAATCAGATAGCTGTTGGGAAGGTAAACAAAAAGGCTAAGCGCGCACTACGAAATTTATTCGTTGCGACTTTTAAAGTGCGGAATAAAATCGCAAACGACTATAAGTCCTACGCGCACCACGATTTATTATCGCCTGCGAAATAACAGGGCCAAACACTCACGTACATTGAAATATGGATTTAAAAAAGAAAATAACCATTACTAAATACTTAATTTTACGTAAAAGAAGTTTGAATAAGAAGAAGATAACTAAACGTTACTGGGTCCATCATTTCTTGCATAAAGATTCACTGGTGGACTTAACATCCTTAGCATTCTCTACCAGTTAGGCAAGGGTGGTAAAGAGATAACATGCCAGGTGCATTGTTAGTAAAAAATAAATATTAATTTGTCAACACCCGTAAGGCCCTCTTGGGCCAAAGTTTCTTACTATTGTTCTCTTAATTTGCAGGTAGGTACTGACAGATTAATAAGCTGTTCCATATCAACTTTCCTCTTCATACCGCGTGTATCTCCATGGGTCCAGGGCATGATTCTGGACACCCCAGTGTTGGAATTTTTCGTCGGTTCTTTTCTCACTTTTTTTTCAAGAGTACTACAAAGTATCAGCTCAGCTGAGCTGATATTATTTGTGGCTTTATTCAGATTGCTCTTTTTAGTGACAGTAGTTAATTAATTATTTTTTTATTAAAAATCTCATTGGGTTAGGTCAGAATAACGATTATGTGCAGTCTAAAGTAAAAAAAACCCTTGAAAAAAATAAAAAAATGAGAAAAAAGCCGACGAAAAATTCTAAGTCTAGGGTGTCCAGAATCATGCCCCGGACCCATGGAAATCGTTTGTGCGTCGATGTCAGATACACGCGGTATAATTAAATTGGCCTTACCGGTTTCACAACAGTCTCAGTTCTAGTAATAAGTGGTTGAATTTGTGGAGCACAGCCCTCCATCCTAATTGCAGCAGTCAGTTCATCAACTTTTGACATATCTGCATTTGGAGCTCGATATTGTTCACAGTGATCCACTCTTACTACACGTCCCAGTATCTGAGGGAGGGAAACATAAAATATGATCAGCAAATATTATTTTTGTAAGACAATAGTGCATTCCTAGATACAAGATTTTAATCCAAAATAATACTTTAAATAATTTGTTAATAAATTTTGCATACCAATTGAAGAAAAAAATAAAAATAAGTAAAAACTATATGTAAATCATTATACTTTGGTTCCATTTAAATTGTCAACTGCCAGAATGGTTGACCGCTGATCTTCATAGCAAATAAATGAAAAGCCCCTTGACTTTCCAGTTGCTTTGTCTCTGACCAAGTTAATGTTCACTATTTCACCATACCTGCAATTATTAGTTAACTCTTAAAATTAAATTATAAAATATCCATTGCAAACAGCAACTTCATTCTGTTGATGAATGCAAAGAATAAACTTTTTTTGATTTGATTAATGAATTATTAGAAACTGATGCCCGTGGCTTTGCGCGCTTGACAAATACCAAAACCTTCCTCGAGAACAGAGTGAAAAACGGCATGAAAATCGGTGCAGTCGTTTTTGAGTTTATCGCGAACGAACAAACAGACGCGACGGAGGATTTTGTTTAATAATATATAGTGATAATATTGAAGCTAACGATATAAGAAACTAAACTTGTTCATCAGGCCTCAACTTACTGTGAGAAAACGCAGATAATGTCGCCCTCAGTGAGATCATAGGGCAAACCTCCAACAAACACCCAAGCACTATCCTTGTACTGATCATGCCAAGAAGTCTTATTTTTACCAGCGAGCTCACGTTCACTTAACTTCAATACATTCTTCACATTTCTGGAATAATCAAATATCCATTTAAATAAGTTTCCATTCAAAACATATCTTCTAAAAATCATTGATGCAAACTTAGAAACTTACGTCATAGGATTCATAGCGGTGTTTTATGAAATCTTAACTAATGAAAGATCTATATTTCGCTACCAAAATATAATAGTTAGGTATGTGTAATTATTTTTAACAATAATCTGAAAACATAATTATTATACTCTTTGACATAACCTATACGGCGCAAAGAAACAAGTCAATAAATCTATCTGTCAATTGTCAATTTGTCATCTGTCCACAGAATATAATTTATTATACTCTACTAAGAATTAATAGGAATATGCACAGACATATAAATAGTAGCAGACCAAACATTCGCTAAAATTTGCGTAGTCATTACGCACACCAAGGGAATGATATCATTACAGGGCCGAATTAGGACCGGTTGCCGGTATTATCTAACGATGATGAAACAATCCATATACATTCTGAAAATCCGTGAAAATCGATATTCTCTGGGTACATGAAATATAGATTACTTATCAATCGTCTTAACGAATAGAACCACCCTCTATTCCCGTGGTTATTGATAAAGGCGACTAAAGGAATATTTTAAGAGGACGATGGGCAGCAGTCCACTCTTTATCTTTTGACGGTGTTTACAAACCGTTGACGGACGTCAGTATCAGCTAGAAGAACTGGCACTGCAGTCATTAACCCGCATGCCCAGTTTTGTAGAACCGAGAGTCAAGGTATTAGTATGCCTGAAAGCTAGTTTAGGAATAAATCAGGATTTTTGAAATAAAAGTAATGTAATTCAAAATTCAAGCATTTATTTCAAATGAACCATTTACAGGCACTTTTTAATTGTCAAGGTCGGTCTGTCCAAAAAGTTGAAGCTAATTGCACGTTCCAAAGCGTAGATCTCTATGGAGAAGAACGTGCAAGACACTCCAGGGACACTCTTCTATCTTACACTCTCATAATGCTTACATATGGATTATGGAGTAAATTCGGTAAACAGTGTAGGAATTGCTCCGGGACGTAATGTTGTTCAAAAAGCGCTGGAATCGATCAAGTGATTCTCAAAATGCTTTGAACAAAGTACACTTGAAGGTCTTGGTTGCCAATCCTGCAGTTTCAGGTTTTTAATCCAGGCATTCCGTAAACTTTCATCCTTGCGAAACCTGGAAAAATATTAGTATGCTCAATTATTGCCTGCTGAATGAAAATTCATCGTTATGTGAGTAGCCTATACTGTATTTATACATATGCCTGTGTTCATGTTCTCCATAACACAGACACTGGGTAACATAATATTATTGATTTTATAATTTAGTTTTTATAATAGCATGACATGTGTACATACACTGAAACTACTACAGGTATTTTGGAATTGTATCACCAAAAAAGAATAAAAATTCATACATTAAACTGAGGCTTTATTTCATAATTCAATGGAAATAAATATTTTACTATACATACAACATAATATGTTGTTACTATACATACAACATAATATGTTGCATATTATGCAATTTACTAAAAGTTTCGTCTTTGTTGCCTAATTCGTCCCTGACTAATTGAACAGGTACTTGAGCTGTCACTTGATGCCACTTTCTGACTATTTTGTTCTTGTTATGATTTATTTCTTTATTTGTAGGCTAACGGTACAGACGAATCGCATCTTTGTTAAAAACTGTATGTAAAATACGAATAAACAGTATCGAAACATTTGAATTTAGTAAAGAAAGCACTAAGATTTCCCAAAACTTACCGATGAAAGGTCAATCCAGGTGTTTTGTGGTAGCTAGCACTGTCACAGCGATACGCACAGCACTTCTTCATGTTATTTTACCGTCCTCGTGTGTTTTATGTCCCAAACAAGTAATATTTTATTAATTTTAACGCGATTGAAACAGAACATTTGATGCTTATCAATATGGCAGACAAGCTACGCGTCAAATTTTGTCTATGTATGAGTCAGTGTGACAACACGTGACAGAACGAGACACGCTTATGAATTGTCACTTAGAAAAAAAAGGATAAAGAATCATACCATATAAAAAAAATTATCTACGTATTAATGTTTGGTCTGCTACTATTTATATGTCTGTGGTTGGTAATAGGGTAGTTGAGATTAATCGACTAAAATGTCGGCGAGAATGCCAATTTCTAAACGATGCTCATAGTCTAATGTCAATATCAATGTCAAACAGGCCAAATTAAATTGTCAACTTGACATTGCAGTTAATGTATATATCAGAATTCCAATCTCTATGTAGTCTGTGCAGAATTCGGAGTATTTTCTTGAACTAGGTACCTATCGAGAAAATAAACACCATAAAGGAAGATAGATTACAGTTTTAAATTACAGCTGTTACAATGACGACCCCTCCAGATGCAACAGATAACTATGATCAGGTTCGTAAAACAAATCTAAAAGTTTCACCAATACTGCAATGTTGTTCACTGTCTATGTCCTCCTCTTTCTATAGTTTGACGAAGATGAAACCGAACAGCAACTTGGGGCGACAGCATCAGGACGGAAACGACTATTCAGTAAAGAATTAAGATGCATGATGTATGGGTTTGGAGACGACCAGAATCCATACACAGAAAGTGTTGACTTCTTGGAAGATTTAGTTATAGAATTTATAACAGAAACCACACATAGGTAAGAATCTCATTTCTGAACCATGTCGTATGCTTCATTGAATTCCTTTTTTTCAATGCAGATCTATTTTCAGGGCAATGGAAGTGGGCCGTACAGGTAGAGTTCAAGTAGAAGATATAATTTTCTTAGTCCGGAAGGATCAACGCAAATACGCTCGTGTTAAAGACTTACTAACGATGAATGAAGAACTCAAGAAAGCAAGAAAAGCTTTTGATGAAGTAAAATATGTTGGTGAGTAGAAGTCATTTGTGGAGAATAGCAAAAATTACTCCTAATGTTGTTTTTGATGTAACTGGAGTGACACTATATATTGTTTTTCTTTCAATATTATCTCAATTTAATTAAATCTGTTAGACTGAAGTCTCATAAGAAATAACATTTTAAAACTGAATATTGAATGTTGTGATAGTCTCAAATGTTAATATTGTAATATTTATGATGTGCATAAATGTAATAATTGTGTTTTTATGAAATTATAGAAGATCAACAATAACATGATGATCAAACAAGGCTGCCATGCTTCTAAGACTGATGCAAGTAACAATATTTGATTATGACACAAACTGCTTTTGTGTTTGCACATACTAACATTTTTATTCAACCCATGTATCTAACCCTTTTATATAAGGCCGCGTTTCCACCTGCAAGCAACTTGCATGCAAGTTTAATTACACTACGGGGCACGATGGAGCGCTTGATCAGATGATCCCTTGATAGCCCGCAATGTAATTAAACTTGCATGCAAGTTGCTTGCAAGTGGAAACGCGGCCTTATGCAAACAGTCTGGCTATCCACTATGTTTTGCTTTATCTTAAGTATGCATTCTGATGTTACTATATGTTGAATAGAGAATACTAACAAAGCTTGGCACCTCATAATATATTGGTATTTCCTGTATTCTCTGAAAGTAGCATCCCTTATATTCTGTTATCCTTGGTATTGTAACAAACTGCAGAGTCAATTAAAATAGGTTTAGCGTTGTAAAGTATACTATAAAATAATAAAAATATAAATGAACAAAGGAAAATTTAAATTGCTATCACCACTGTGTTCAAGATTGCAATTTTATTATGTCAAATCGATTTCTGTATCCAAAATTTAGAAATGCAATTTTTAAATGGTCTATTTATTTGAAATCATCTGAAATCCTTTCCTGCATGAGCAAAGCAAATAAAAAAAAACAGAAGTGGGTAAATGAATTTTAGACATAGTTAACTGGATTCAGTCTGGAAAGCCTGAATAATTTTATATTTAATATTCTCCCCCTCCATTGTATTGGTCCTAAATGATTGTGTAATCCTAGTGAAGTATTAAAATTTGGTGAGGTGTTTGTACTAATAACAATCACTTTGTACTTGGTTCACAATAAAGATATTTAAACAGTGATTCCATAATTTCCATACATTGTTTGAATTCACCTGAATGGTTATTGATAATTATGGGCAATGGTTATTATTATTATACAAATAGAAGGTAATGCTTTAATTTATATTTCAGAATAAATCAGAAGTGGATAGGCTGAAAGGATATTACCTTCATGCATTGTATTGCTACTACACCAAGAATTTATTTTTAAGTAAGCTCAATGTAATTTTTTTTTTTTTTTGTGTAATTTCAGTTCTTGAATACTTTCTGTTATTGTATTGTCAAAGACATTCCTCTAAAAACCCAAAACCTCAATGTACTATTTTGTAGTTATTAAATATATATTAAAGTGATGAATTTTAAACTATTTTTTTTATGTGCCTTTGCCACCTAGTGCATTATCTGTCTCTAGCAGTTTTTAAAGCATATTATACTTTATTCAGTCTCGATAGGATGCCCTTTTCAGCCATTCAAGTAAAGCCATGTATTCTAATGCAGATAAAGTATAAAATTAATTGAAACAGACACTTGGCCACTGTCCTGCTGTACCTCTTTGTTGTTTTGATCCCATCTCAAAATTCTCAAATGGCCACATGCGCCTTGACGCCAACTCGTTTCTTGGGTGTGTGGAGCGACACACGCCCGTTAGGCGCCGTCTCCACGAGCGAGTGTATCGCCTCAAGTTGACTTTTTAGGGTTCCGTAGCCAAATGGCAAAAGAAAACCCTTAGGCGGTTCACCCACTGAACACCACTGAAGATGCGTCCCGCCGCGGTGCGCGGGAAGACTACAAGGCGCTCCTTGTAGTCTTCCCGCGCATTTCCGCGTCGGCAGTGTGTTGTGCTAGGCGTGGTTCCTATATAAATTGAGATACTTGCATATAATGGTAAAATCTGCCATCCCGCGCTACGCGACGGGGCGCGGTGCAGTCGGTGGAGTGCCTTATAGATTCGTCATGTCTGTCTGTCCGTCCGTATGTCACAGCCACTTTTCTCCGAAACTATAAGAACTATGCTGTTGAAACTTGGTAAGTAGATGTATTCTGTGACCCCATTAAGATTTTCACACAAAAAAAAAAACAACAATAAATTTTGGGGGTCCCCATTCATAACTGAAACTCAAAACAACATTTTTCATCAAACCCATACGTGTGGGGTATCTATGGATAGGTCTTCGAAAATGATAGGTTTCCAATATCATTTTTTTCTAAACTGAATAGTATGCGCGAGAGACACTTCCAAAGTGGTAAAATGTCCCCCCCCCCCCCGTAACTTCTAAAAGAGAATGATAACACTAAAAAAATATATTATATATTACCATGTAAACTACCAGCGAAAATTGGTTTGGACGAGATCTATTTAGCAGTTTTTTTTTAATACGTCATAAATCTTAAATCGCAACTTTTGCTTCAGGTTTGTACGGAACCCTCGGTGCGCGAGTCCGACTCGCACTTGGCCGGTTTTTTTCACTCATCGAATCGCCGTGATAATGTCGCTGTGTGGAATCACGTTCATAAGAGTTGTTCGTTCATTTTATTCGGCAAAACTGGAAAGCGCTTTTGCATGCAAGTTTGCCAAAAAAATATCGTTAACTCGCGCGATGTTCACTTTCTATTAGGATGACGCTTTAAGGCAAGCGCAGAGTAGGGACTACAGGGTAGGGGGTTTGTCCACCGGCAGGCGCAAACTGATGTCAGCGGCAGCGGCTGCCGGCAGCTACAGAGAAATGCCGAGGGACTGCGACACACCAGGGACAGCAGGCCAGGGCATTGTGCACCCCCGCTTGCACTGTCAGACCGCGATCTTATATTGGCGAACTCCAAAGAATACCGTCTAGTTCCTTAGCATCCCTAAGCACGCCGTCACATGCCACCGGGGCGTCCTCTAGTGCGTTCTTCAATGTCGATAAAGGAAATCCCCTTTGATACCTTGTGGTCGAACTCAAAACATCGGAATTCGTACCTTGTTACCATTACCACTACTTATGAATTTACGTTGGATAAGTAAAATCGCTTGCTCAGTGTGCGCTGGTCTTCAGGGTTAGATCACACAGACACGATGCAACGAAGCATTTTGAGGTAACTGTAGGTACAATACAGAAATTTATATACTTACTACACAGAAAGGCAAACGTTTCAATAACATTTTTTTTCCGATTATACCCCGCCATGCGACGCCCGACACAACTGTCATCAAGCATCGCTGCGTAACGGCAGGTATAAAAGAGATATACCAATCTTTAGTAAACCGGTCAGAATGCCATCTTCTTTTATATCCTTCATACTGGATGTATTTCATACTGGATGTAAATGTGGATGGATGGAGAGGGAGAGGAAGGCCAAAGAAAAGATGGGTGGATTGTGTAAGAAGCGATATGAAAGAAAAGGGAGTTAGTGAAAGTAAAGACAGGAAGAAAAAAAACGTGTTGCGCCGACCCCAAGTAACATGGGATAAGGGCAGGAAGATGAGATGATACTGGATGTATTTCAGGTTCATACAATTAAATTAAATTTATTTTTCAAAGACTTTATTTGTGCGATACAATAGAATGACAGTATAATAGCTTGCTAACACAGTACTTCAACATAACAGACAACTGTTATGAAAGAAATTGTAATATCAAACAATTAAAATAATTTAACATGATTTTATCATTATTTAACTAAAATAATAACACAATACACTACAAAAGAAACGTAAATAATTATAGTACATACATACTCAAACGTCGACAGGATTGAAATATCCTGTGGATAATATTATGGCCCCAATTAAGATCAGTTTGTTTAGAAAAATGATAAATATGGAGAGAAGTGTTCAAATCGAACATGGAAACATTTTCACAAACATTAACGAGGATAAAACTATGTGACTTCACAATTTACAAATAGATCAATGATCCTTAAGAATTACGTGTAAATAAAATATTTCAACAAAATGTTCACATTTTAGGCGACTAGACCAGGTTGTCAAAAAACAGCCAAACGTCTATACTTTGGTTTTAAAATATGTGTTACATATTTTGATAGAATATCTTCCAATAACAAAGTTAATCTTATAATTATAATAGGCCATTGGCAGTGAGTTAGTATTTTATAAATTAAATAATATAATAATAAATTACTTGTTGAAATATCAGATACGTACTTATAATTTATTAATGCTAATGTATATTCTAAGCTCGGGCAAAGTGAACAATTTACTATAAATATTGGCATCACCCTAATTTCTTGAAATAAATTGGAATTATTATGGAATACTTTGAGGAATATTTATCTAAAATAATACGAGTGAATTATTAATAATCTGGAAACTGGTAACTCTTCTGCAACTCTACGCAAGTAAAATACAATTGAAATAATGTAAAATACTTCAAAAAAATAATTTCAACCTAAAAAGAGGAAGACGGAAAACATTTGAGCCCTTTAGATGATTTGGCAAAACACAACACAACATACAAAGCAGAAAACTATATATTTTCAGTATTTTCTAAGTCATTCGAAATAGTACCATTGAGTCAGAAATCTGTTTACAGTCTTAACCATAAAGTTTTAGTCTAGAATATTGTTTTTGTCCTTAGGACGTTTACAAGTGGAAGAATTTACTACAAAATGTGTTTCCACACAAACAACGTTTTTAATAAAGGCTACCATGTGTACTTTAGCACTATTAAAAACTAACCTATTATTTTGTAAATATCTAAATATGACAATATTATTATTTTTTACTACTTTTATAACAGCCAACGCTAAGGCAAGTAAACCTGTACATTAGATATAAAAGCTAGATTGAATAGCATATAAATAACTACCACACAGATTAAAAATGACATTTTAATGATTTCTAATACACTAGAAAAAACATCACTCGTATTGATATCATGGTAGTTATTAATATGTTCAACCTAGCCAATAATTTTAAACATAATTATCAGATTGATATTGAAACATTTTTAAATCTCGCAACACTTTCAAACGTGCAATTTTTTTGTTTGCATCCATTACTCTAAATAGGTACTTCTCTAAATCAGATTAGGACAAATATGATTTTTTGGAATGGTTTTTAGAGATGGGCCGAATGTGGTTTGAACCGAATCCGAACTTCGGCCGAACTTCGGTTAAATTTCAAGCGCTTTCTCGAGAGCGACACGTCGTGACTTGTTTACTCATTTACTTCAATATTATTGCTTGACGTACCCCGCCCCCATACCGCGCTCCCACCGCGTGGCCGGAGCCGGCCGGTTATTAGCAAATACGTCATCGGCGAGTCGCGTGCGATTGTTTACATTCAACAAAAATAATTGTTATAAGTGGATTGACGAGGTTTTAGGTGATAAGTTTTGTTACTGACTTATTGCAAAAATGAGTGCAAGGAAAAAATCAAGTGTTTGGCCATTTTATACAGAAACTGACCAACTAAATAAAGTGAAATGTATCTTGTGTGATTCGCTGATATCTCGTGGTGGTAGTGGACGTTCAGCGTCTACTTCTGCACTGAACAACCACCTTCGCGTGAAGAATAATCGAGAATATGCACAATTACAACATCCCGTTTATTCGCCAAATCCGATCCTACCATAAATAAGAGCTTCAACGTCGAACACTACCGAGGAGATACCCACAGTGGTGGAGTCATCATTACGTCAAGCGACCAATTAAATAGTGCAAGTAGGTATTATTTTTCTTGTGCCGAATGTTCGGCATTTGAACCGAATATCGGCCGAATGCCGAAGTTCGGTTCAAGCTGCCGAATTTCGGTTGAACCGAATGTGAACCGAATTTCGGCCCATCCCTAGTTTATATCTACCATGTATAGATAAATAATCAGGATCATTTGTAATTATAATTTCTATGAACATGAACGTGACCGAGAACTAACTAGATACGACAATTTGTCATTATTAATAAAGTGTACAATATGATAAAAAGTGGTACACCTCATACCGTGAATATACGCGTGTCAAATATTAAAATTACGTGACACGGAGTAATGAACAAATGGAGTGACATAGGCAAATAACACAAGAGCGCATTGCGGGTTTTCCTACTACCCTATTTTTCTATTATTTAAGTCATGTACGAGTTAATAAATACTTTTTTTCTTAACCGGGATTTCCACTTCTGTTATTTACTGCAAAACGAATACATCTAGCTTCGCACTGCTTACAATTGTCTACAATTCATTAGAGAAGATTTCAGCTGCTCTCAGAAGAAACTCTAATGAATATGCAAGCACTAAACTTTAGGATACTACATGTCTTTTTTTTTTATGGTACGCGTCATACTTGGCACTTAACTTTTTTAATTTCTTTCACTCTAGTTGTTTTTTTACTCCGTGGTAAGCCGATCAGTGATACATAATAGAGTTTGTAAGTAAATGCCATGTAAATACTTATGGGTGATGTGTGCGTTTCGTTTAGTCGCTGGGCGGAGGCATGGCGGCTACGATAGCCTTCATGACAGCCGCGGCGGCTAGCGCGGCGTGCGGCTGCCATTCTTTACCACGAGTGCCGTCGCGATAGTCGGAGATGCCTGCGGATAAAAAAAGTAAAAATATAAATATCGTACGTCGCCAATTAATCATTTCGGGACAGCAGATCGAAAGTAGTTTTGTATTCTCTATTTTCCACCACTGCGAAGGTAGTTAGCCAGGCCTGGCTCACATAGATAATTGTTTAATATAGGTATCTATTTTATTAATTAATTCGTCTATCAATTCCGACTGAATACCGACGCAATTCAGTCTCAAGTTCAAGACTCGTCTATACAACGAAAAAGCACCACGATGCTTACATAGGTACTTCTTTTATTTCATTAACATTGAAAATTGGCACCGTGGTTTATTAGAAACGACGAAATCCACGATTATCTCTATATGTATGACAGCAATCTTGGAGGAATTTAAAACCGCCAAATACAAGTAAAGGCGATCACTTTACCCAAACCCTCTTGCTTCGGAACTTCTTAATAAAAGTAGGTACCTCAAAATTTAAAAGGAAAGGTCAGTGATGACTGCCAGCATCCTCACGTCAAATTCCCAATCAACAAATCCGATAAGTTCGTAGAAGACCAGATAGATCCCAGATTGTCGCGGATATTCTTACAAACATTTGAACGTGGGAATGTCTGTTGTGAGATCTATGTACCCGAATTTCCCGAAGGACACCCTTCTTACGGCCGAACCCAATAACCTAACTATTACCAGCTTTGGCATACTGGAGATAGCAAAACAAATGAAACAATATGAAAATTTTAAAGGTTTTCTGTTGTTTCATTTGTTTTTCTATTTCCAGTATGTGATAGATAGGATATTGGGTTCGGCCGTTATTTGCAATCCTTACCTCTGATAGACACGAAGCAGTCCTTCCTGTTGCCGATGACGCTGTCGAGCACGGCGTCCAGCTCGCAGTCGTAGGCGAGCGCGCGCGCGTGCGCCGCGAAGGCTGCGCGCGCCTCGCCCGCGCCGCTCACAGCGCGCCCGCCCGCCACCGGCGACAGGTGCACGCGGAGACCGCTGTCTTTCCTATCACTAGAAATGGACGATAAAAGTTTTATTTATTCGTTCGTTTACGTATGTTTTGAACATTTATTTTGTATTGCATTAATTCGCGACCCCATTTCATAGACCTGAAATGGGGTCATTGTACTTAATTTTACTATGGACAATTAATAGTATGGCACCAACCATGAAATACAACCCTCATTGTGTGATCTACTACTAAAAGAAAATCAAAACCCTTTTGATTTTATTTTAGTAACGTTTAGATAAGAAAGCACAAAGGCGATTTATAGCTTTTTTACCTCTTCAGATAGCTTACAGCTTTGATGCAGTAATTTAACAGATTATATAAGGTATGGTTAAGAATAAACAAGTAGATAAGTGAAAAATTTAGAACAAGAATTTTGATAAGATAGGTCTTCGCAAAACTCGTTACAATACTTCAATGATTTTGTTATACTATTGAAGTATATTGTAACGATTACACAACACTGGAAGTAGCAGAGTATCAACTTATATTGTCAACCTATCGACACATCGAAATGAAATGTTGTGCTGGCACTCCATTATTCACATAACTATTTACTCTGTCAAAAACACCATTACCCGAGCTCTGGGTTCAATTTCCATAAAACTCGTACTGGCTCGCCCGCTCTAATAAGGGACAGAACTTTTACCCTAACCTTTTCCTCCTCCCCCCCCCCCCTTGACTGGCAAAGTTGGGGTACACTCATTTTGTTACAACTACCACTATCACCATTCAAGAAATAAAGACCTAACGAGGGATGGAGAAGGAGAGGAAGGCCAATGAAAATATGGGTGGATTGTGTGAGGAGCGATATGAAAGAAAAGGGAGGTAGTAATAGCGTGGCGGCTTACTGGACAGAATGGAAGAAAAAAAAGTGTTGCACTGACCCCAATTAACATGGGATAAGGACAGGAAGATGATATTATACGAGTATGGTATCATTTTGTGTACATAAAACTCAGGTCACTACCCTACTGAAGTCCATACACAACATTGTTGTTGAGTAAACACATTAATCTGTATTACGCGTGAACTTAACTCAAGTGCGTCATAAACGCGGATAAATCTTTCAAAACCTTCTAATCCAAACGTCTGGTTAGCCCCAATCGTACCTTGTTGATACCCTTTTCCTTTGTAATTTATTTATTTTCAGCAATTCCTGTTTACTTCAAGCTCATCTTTAAACAACAAACATATTTGTAAACAGTTTAGCGTATGGAATATTCCCGCCGTTATGTATGGGTTTTTACAGGATATTCTTGGTGATAATTGCTGGAATATTGTTTAATAATATTTTACAATTTCAGTGACATAAGAGTACATAATGTCGAGACTAGTTGGTAACATGACTCATACTATAAGAGTAGAATTAATACGAAATTAGCTTGGATTGTGGATCTGAAACCTCGACCTGGTTCGATGAGGAAATTATATTTATAGGATTCTTGTTACTGTTATCGTTGCGAATGGTTTATTTTGAATATGCTATAAGGAAGTCGACAAAATATATTCGGCACAAAAATGTAATAACCTTTTAACCCAATACCTACTGACTAAAAGCGTTATCAGCTCGGACGAGGCGAATCATTCTGTTAATTATTTTCTGGCTGTTGCAGGAATTATTATTTCTTATTGGCAGTGGTTGCCAATGAGATAATTTATCATTAAAGCCACTCATGCGAAACAGAGGCGGATCGAATTTAATTACTCAGAAAATTAACATTCCACCGCCTTATATATATCTCAACTAGGTATAGTCCATACTTTATACCGAATCAAAGTTGATTTCGAGTGATGGTCCAGTCGATAGCAAAAAGTTGCACCAGATTTTGTAATTCGTTATGTACGAACCGGAAATTGATTACAAGACATTTAGCCGGTGACACATCGAAGGCTGTTTAGAGGTGGTACAAGAAAGGACTGTCTGGAAAGCTATGAGATAAACTTTTGCCCCACAGTGGGACACCATAAGCCAATAAAAAAAAGTAAGTACATACACTTGATCTCCCTGTGGCGCCGGATGCGACACTTCAATAAAAGCGCCTTCTCCGATGTCCACACACAAGCGGTCGGTGGCACCTTCTGGGGGCTCCCATCTACCGGGCACGCCTCGAAGTCGTTCCAAGCCTGGAAAGAGTAACAACAGAAGCATTAAGCATACATTCCAAGAGGTTGAGGGTCAAAACTGAGCACAATGTAGGTTAATGCCTGAAGTTTTTTGAAGAGAACATCACACAGATTCGAGTGGACCTATCTCTCGACTCAATAAACCGACGGAGATTTCCAATAAGTTGGCTACACGGTTGGCGCAGTGGTTGAGCGGTCGGCTTGCTGCGCTGCGTTTCATTTGTGTATGTGAGTTTGTATGTTTGTGAACGCACCCACGATACAGGAAAAATTCCTAGTGTGAGGTTGCGTTATATTTAACAAAAAAAATAAAGTGTTTGATTTTAACAGACTGCAGATTTCAAGGTATAATACTATCTAGAATCTGTTTTCTAAAATAGCTTCTTTAATAGACAATTCATTTGAGGACTTTCAACCACCTGGTTTCTCCATTACATTTTAATAAACATACTACGTGCGTTAGTAGTAAAAATGAGTTGACTTATTTGATGTCCCATTCAGTGTTGTTTTGTAAACAGCGCTGATTCACCACACTAGTACAGCTGAATGACCTTTCGAATCTGCATCATAGGCACCTAGGGAGTACCCGTGCCCGACTGCACGCACGATACACCTGTTAGCGTGCACTTACCATTTGAGTACCAGCTATACTATATTTTGAATACCTACTATCTGCCACCCGCGCCTCTCAAGGTAATATACTTCCGGGATAATAAGTATCCTATGTCCTATTCCAGGACAAGGTCTACTTGCGTGCAAAGTTTTACCAAAATCGGTTTAATGGTTTAGGCGTGAAAGCGTAACAGACAGAGTTATTTATCACATTTATAATTATTATATTACTTAGTTAAGTTTAGATAATAAATGATCAGGTATTTCCATAGACCAGATAAAGCGGTGTTTGGATGGCACTCAGGTTAAAGGTAAAACAATGCTGCGGATTAAGACATAGGATACTACTTTTCATTCCGGTACAGGGGCGTAGCTACCACCAAATCAGCTGCATCAAAGATACGGGGCCCCCAAGCTACAAGGACTCCCTTCGTGGCCTGCTAAGACAGTTCTGAGCTAGTGGGACCTATGTTTAAAAAACCAATACCCTAAAAAACGGGGGCCCCTAAAAATGTTTTGATACTGGGCCCCTTTGAGCTTTAGCTACGCCACTGTTCCGGTAGTTCCTCCATGCCTACAAAGAAATGTTTTATTATCGTGTTTAATACCATGACAGCCAAAAGAATACTAAAAACTGCCTAGAAGTCCTAGAAGGTTGTAGATAATTTGATAGAACTTTGGTATTCATCTTGTTTATCGTCGGTAGGTTATAAACTCACAGGAAACAGACCTAGCCTATTCTTTGCTTTGCTAATAATATGCAAAGAATTTTAAAACAAACACCATTATCTTTAATAGCTTTGTTTAGAACTCATAAAGATATTTCCGTGACATACATTGTGCAACGTTTTAAAACACAAACATACATTTTTGAAGGTTACGGAAAAATAGGCCGCGCCTTCTTTTCCCATTCACCAAAGACAGAGAGACCAGAGACGAGATTACTCGTGAAACACACTACAATAGTGGAAAATTCAAGGGCAGGAATTTATTGGGATAGGTACTTATCCATATCTACCTATATAGGTCTACGTTTAACAGAGACGGCGCCAGAAGTATCAGCACGGTGCAGAAGGAGTGGTGACGTCTGTCAGCAAACAGAAGACTGACATTTAGGTACTTAATAAACATCCTATCCATAGCTACGCATAAAAAGTTATGGGAATACTTTGGTGTGGGTGGAATTCTTTGCCGGAGTCAGTGTTTCCTGATACCTTTATTTCAAGAATGAATAGGTTACATCTAGGCAATCCTCGACCACATCAATTAATTTACAGCACGTGTGGTTGTGGTCAAACGTGAGGCCATCGTGAGGTGAGCTTTGATTGTTTGTTTGAACACGCTAATCTCAGGAACTTCTGATTCGAATTGAAAATTAAATTTTAGGGCGGGTTGTTTCACGCATGCGTAAATGTTAAAAATGGTGCTGACTATCGTTAAATAAAAAGACTGGGTTGTTTCACAAAATGTAAGCGTTAACGTACGTAAAATATAACGGTTACGTTAACAGATGGTCTGAGCACTGGTTAACGTTACTTTAGTTGCGTCAAATAGAACAATATTGTGATTTTTCTTTTGAATTCCTCAATACCTACCAGTTCTTCTGATGACACAAATAAGTGGTGGAAAGCAAAAAAAGCTATTTAGGTAGGACCCGTGTCAATAACTTACCTGTTGGGGATGAGCAAGAATTTATACCAGAATGTTTTGAAACAACGCTTCTTATTTAACGAACGTTAAATAAATTTAAAGATCTTCCGTAATTGTTACTTTTTGACGTACGTATGTTACGTTAACCAACTGTTTGATACAACCCGCCCTTAGTGTTGGGTAGCCCATTTACTGAAGATGGCTATAAGGCTACGACCAACAGGAGCGGAACATTAAAGAAATATGTGACGCATAGAAGTTGCGCGGGTCAGCTAGTCAATAGTAAAAAAACAATGTTACCATACTCCTCCCGCTCGTGCAGCTACCGTTATCAGTTAAGTGGTCAGACTATAACCAGCCTAATAAATATAAATCTCTTACCTTCGCTAACAAACGCGTCCCAAAGAGGTTTAGCATTGCTTAGACGCACGGCAATGTCTTGAAGAAGGAAGTCAGCTGGCTTATAAGGCTTCACCTCATAGTCCCATCCTCCTTTCTCATTCTTTAATGCTTTCTCGCAGAATATGTACACGTATCTGTAAACAAAAAGAATCGAGTTAAAAAGTATGATAATGGTATTTCATCATTATCTTCCTGCGCATAGCCTATGTAACTTTGGGTCGGTGATCAACTTTTTTTCTTCCATTCTGTCCTATCAACCGTTATACTATCACTAACTCCCTTTTCTTTTATATCGCTTTTCACACACACACAATCTATCCATTTTTTCTTTGACCAAGTCCTCCCCCCCTCCATCCATATTTATATTCATAACTCTATTAGATATGCGTTTCATCCCTCTTTACATGACCATACATACCGAAACAAGCGAATCCCTTTTAATTTTCCCGTAACTGGCGCCAGTGACGGGAAAATTAAACTTTTAAACTCCCTACTTCTAAATTATGAAAATTATATCATCTTGTAAAAAAAATGGGTAGTTGACACAGGTAAAAATACCTAAAATTTAATGACTAATAATGCGGTGAACCAATAACTAATTTAATTAAGTAGATAATTTAATAAACATGACATTGCAACAATTTACCTTTTTTTTAAGGATGGGAAATCATCCAGACTCCTCCCACTCTGGGCAAAGCAGGAGGGAGTGTCAGATTCTTATTGACTAAAACCCATCCGTGTTACTTACTCCTAATGCCCTTTGCGTTCCAGGGCCGCGGTGACTATTTCGAACAAATTCCGCAGCCACGGCAGGCACTGACCCTAACGGGCCCCATCTTCTATGCTGACAGCTCCTTGAGGCGCGCGTGGTACACAGCGCGCCGTCGACCCGGGCCAGGGGGGCTACTCTCTAAGCCCGACGTCCGTAGTTTCGGGCTTAGTTGCGGGCGTATTCTATTCCGTATTATCTAACCACTAAGAATTAATGACAACACAATTCGAAACTTACTGTCAAATCGTGTTGTCATTAAGTTTTAGTCCGGGACTAATCGTAAGTCCGTAGGTGATACGGAGTAGAATACGCCCGCAACTAAACCCGAAACTACGGACGTCGGGCTTAGAGATCAGCCCCCCTGTTTCGTATCGGACGGCGAGTCACCCAACGCTCGCCGTCCGCAGGCCCGTGCCTACGGTGGCCGGGAATCGCCTGGCAACTCCCGACCCCCGGGGCGTCTACTTCTGCTTCTGTTGCGGCGGCCGGGGCGTGTTCGTGAGGTTTCACTTTCTCTCACGTGTTCAGCCTCCTCCTTTGCTAGCGTTACTGCTTCGCAGAAGGAGATACCGCTTCCCATGCCTCGAATCCTCGCTCCGGTTCATGGATTGAACCAGGGCCGGACGCTAGAGGTCGCCGCCGCCGATCGCATCGACGAGGCGATCGGCGACGCGGCTGTGCTCCACCCAAGCAGGGCAGACCTCCACCTTGTCCTCCGGACGATCCTCGCAGTGATGACACCCGGAAGTATCTTCCCGCCGAATTCGAAACAGGTACCTCCCGAAACAACCGTGTCCGGTGAGTACCTGCGTCGAGCGGAAGGTGAAGACGCCGTGGCGTCGCTCCAGCCACTACTCAAAGAGGGGACTTATCGCCGCAATTGTGACGTGCCCAGCGCTGGGTTGCGACAGTCGTTGTCTCCATACTGCCATGAGATCCCACCGGAGCTCCGTCCGCCGTGCTGCGATTTGCCGCGGTAGAGGAGTTTCGCACCAGCGTTGCTCCTCCACGCGCCATTCGTAAATGAGCGCGAGGGCTCTCACCTCCAGATCCCATGGCGGCAGTCCGGCAAGGAGGCTTGCCGCCTCGCCAGAGACCGTGCGGTATCCCCGGGCCAGCCGGATGGCCATTACCCTCTGGGATGCGTTGAGGTAATGGGCAGGTCGCTTCCTCAAACTAGGCGCCCACACCGGCGCTCCATAAAGGGCCATGGAGCGCACGACCCCCGCATAAAGTCTCCGGCAAGAGACGTTTGGACCCCCTAGATTGGGCAGAAGCCGCTTGAAGGCAGCCCCAGCCCGCCCAGTCTGGAAGCCAAACGTCGGAAATGCTCGACGAAGTTCTACCGGCTGTCAAGCACGAAACCCAGGTACGTCATCGTCGACCCGACGCCGATGTGAACCCCTCCTACAGTTTTTTGGGATCCCGATGGTGGCCTGTTCCGAGAACCATGAAAGCTACCTCGAGACCCTAAACTGCGATCCTCTCAACGACTATCGCAACCCCTCGTGTCATAGCGTCGACCGCCGCCTGGCGCGACCTTCCCTGTGCCAGGACCAGCATGTCGTCAGCGTTACATACAACGCGTACGCCACTAGGGAGGTCGGCGCGCAGCACCCAGTCGTAACCGATGTCCCACAGGAGCGGCCCCAGATCCGAACCCTGTGGAACACCGCACCACATCTCTTACCGGTTCCACTCTGCCAGGTGACCGGGTTAGATGACGGCTCTGTCTGACAATTAAGCCTCGACTACGCGACGGAGGTAGGTCGGCATCCGGTGATACCGGAGTGCCTCCCTGATGCAAGTCCAGGGCAGGGTGTTGAAGGCATTGGCGATGTCTAGAATACACCGCCAAGACGACCCCGCCCCGGGAAATCGCGTCCCCCGTCGAAAGGGCTCTCAAGCGCATGATGGCGTCTACCGTCGAGGGGCCCGTGCGGAAACCGAACTGGTTCTCCGCCAGATCCGGCCCCGCTCTCAATATGTGCCCGACGAGGCGGTTTGCAATTACTCTTTCAAAGAGCTTGCCCACCTCGTTAAGCAGCACGATGGGCCGGTATGCGGACGGAGAGTCCGCAGGACGCCCGGGCTTCTTAATGAGGACCAGTTTTCCCGTCTTCCATCGAACTGGGAACTGGCCAACAACAATTTATCTACCTACCGTAAAAGGTTTGTGTTTCGCAAAATATACAAAAAAAAAATATAATACTAACAGTGAAAATAGAATCAAAATTGCTCGAAAAACAAACGAGAGAGTATTATCGAGATATTGATTTATACTTTGGCGTCAAAGTCCATATCGGACTTCTCGTTCTAATTGTAATCTTTGAAGCTTTATAACTTCGTCGCTGATGAAGATATTTAACAAATGATATCATGATTGTTTACTAAAGTTTATAAGTATTGCATTTTGCTAATAAAAAAACGCGTGCATAGAGCACGTATTTCTCACGTTGCGGATTGTTTTCTAGTCACCGCGGCCCTGGAACGCAAAGGGCACTAGGAGGAACACGGATAAATTTTTTGTCAGTAAAAGTCTGACACTCTCTTCTGCTCCGCCCCGAGCGCGAACGGGAGAAGTCACTTGATGATTTACCATCCTTAAAAAAAGAAAGAAAAAGCAATTTCTCACACACTCCGAAAAAAAAGAAAGATAAAGAGTTAGTGATAAAGTGCTAACTGGTCCAACAATGGTCACAAAAGGCAAAGAGCAAGTAGGTACAATTGAATTACGAGTATGTCGACAAGGGTCATGCAATGTCACTGGTCAATTGTCATTCATTGACAATGCAGAACGGCTCCTACTCAATCTTACATAATTTGAAACTCCCACGCTTATTACCGTATACAGAGGATAGAATCTTTGATAGGTTTTTTAGCATCGTTTGAATTCCCTTATTTATAATGGCTTTAGATAAACTATGTGTGTGTAGGTTATCAGGCCAAATACAGCGAATCTACGGAAGTTTGATTTTGGACGTACAATCGTTATTTGGAAGTCTCCTTTTAGAATCTTATTTTCTTAGTCATTAACCGCCGCATTTATTAAGGGTCCTTATTTGCCACCGCTAACAGTTTTGTGCCCTGATTTTGTCGTCTTAGGGCTGATTATTTAATAGTCAGATAACGATTATTGGCAGAATAAATACGTCACATTGACATATTTTCCATACAAAAGCTGCTCGGCTGCTGCTATTGAAGAATCAGCCCTTAGAAGTTTATATTTTATCTGAGTTTTTTTGAACTTTATATTGTGTTTATGAAACACGAGGTTTCTGTCTGTGTAAAAGGTCGGGAAACCTCAGTATTGGCCGAGTCAGAATTGGGATAAAGCGATGACGTTGATGTTTATATGAACTTTAACCTCAAACACCATTTTAGTTTCCACAATGCCATAAAAGTTTATATTTAGTAAATTGCCACGTCAGACTAAAGGGTATCTGTGTAAAAGGTCGGGAAACCTCAGTATTGGCCGAGTCAGAAATGGGATAAAGCGATGACGTTGATGTTTATATGAACTTTAACCTCAAACACCATTTTAGTTTCCACAATGCCATAAAAGTTTCTATTTAGTAAAATGCCACGTCAGACTAAAGGGTATTAACCTAGTGGAGGGCCGCTTCAAAATTGCTGGTCATGTTGGGAGTTTCCCTTAATGAGTCCCTTCAAATTAATTAACCTTCTTATTATTTTCTGAAAAATGTTGTCATTCTTGGATTTCCCAAGGCAGGTTACCTGACGTCAAACTTTGACCTCGTTCCATTGTAGCAAATATTTTTATAAGACCGTCAGCGACTGCAGCATTTACTAGGAAATATTACATATTTAGCTAGGTAAGGTTTACCACCTTACCTAGCTAAATATACAAGTATTTAATAGTAGACACTTGTTTATGATTAAGTTTGAACCGAAGCAGACACGCCGAAACGAAACGCGTTTGACTAACCGCGTTGGTTGAAGTCTCCAACCAAAGTCTAGTTCTGTCCAGTGTGCTAAGTTTTATTCTTCTTAAGAGTCCTATTACATTTTTTACGGAAATTCATGATTTTTGACGCTGTAATTATCAGCAGCAGTAAGATATTTTAATTATTTGATCCTGAATAACGATAGTGCCAGTCTCTTTCTTGTAAGTTAGAATTACACATTTTAATTTTTCTTTTCGTGTAATTTACTATAAATATTTTACGAACTCAGTTTGCAAGAAAAAATGTCGGCGATGGAACTTTGACGGTCTAATTCACATTGTTACAATCAATTCTTTTAAAAGCTAAAATTACTAAAAGGTAAGTTGAATGTTTTACTTGTTTATTGGAGTTCTAGAATTTCTTTAAATTCCTTGAGTTTTCACGGAAAAAAACGTAAAGAAAGCCTAATTTAAGCCAGAAATGTCTTGATTCAGCGTCCATTATATTCCAAATAAAAACAATTTTATCAAATAAATTAATGTGATATAAAATTTCAATCTACAATGAATACGTTTCATTAGTTTTCGTTTGTCAATATAATTAAACAAAATTACAATAAATAAAATTAAAGTACTATATATTCTGCGTCAATTCAGCGCGCGCGCTCCTCAGTCTCGCGCGAGCGCCCAAATAAACTATAATCCTATTCAGACTAGTAAGTATCAAAATTGTTTCGCGGACTATAGATGTACTCCCAACGCAGACCAACGTAACTTCGTCTATTGCAAACGAGCATTTACGATTCGTAATAGGACTCTTAATTGGAAATCCTACCCAGACTATAGGATCTTGTTCTAAGAAATTAAAATAGTACATAGTGGGTTATAGGAAATCATCAAAGTAACTTCTTCCGCTCTGGGCGGAAGGGAGTGTCAGATTACTGACTAAAACTCATCCGTGTTCCTCCTAATCCCCTTTACGTTGTTCCAAATCCCCGCCCGGCCGCGGTGACTCTTTACAATAAATTCCGCAATAGCAATACCACTTTGGGTACCTACGTAACGGCCCACGGATATGGACCCCAGCTAACCCGCAAAAGTAAAAGACCAGTTAGATGTATTTCTAGCTTGTTCGAATATGAAAACGTCTTTCATCATCGCGAAGATATATTGCTAACAGGTGAGACATACCTACATATTTATGACATCAAAAAAAATATGTGTAAACTGTATAGTAAGTAGTACAATACCCACTACAAATAGGTACCTACGTTCTACTTACAATACCCATACCTGTTACATACATAGGTAGATCCCCATAGTTAGTCTTTGTAGATCCCAGATACCTACTGTTATTTTCCTTACAGCATGTGTAAATATTCATGTGAATTCCAAATATGTACATATTTTATTGTAAGTGTTTTTGTCATGGTTGCAGCCATAATTCTGACTTTAAGTTCGTGCTTCTTTGACTATAATACTCAGAGATAAATATACAGTTGTTTCTGTAGATCGCTAATTCGTTTAAATTACGCCAATATCCATCTCAGTTTCGTTTTATACATATTAATTAACTTGAACCATGATTTTAATATTACTGACACCGTTTGTTTGTTATAGTAAAAAAACCGTTGACAAAAATGAAAAAATGAGAAAAGAACCGACGAAAAATTCCAACACTGGGGTGTCCAGAATCATGTCTTGGACCCATGGAAATCGTTTGTGCGTCGATGTCAGATACACGCGGTAGATCTTAGTTGACTTTCAAATCGATCCAGTCATAGCCGAGTTTTCGACAGGAAACGTGCGACATAGCCCTCTGTCTGTGCTGCCTTCATAAAAACGTCACCTCGCGTTAAACCTACCTGCGCTGCATGCGCATCTTCCGGAAAAATTCGCAAAACTTCCGGTACGAAATCAATTTTTAATTACCAAATACAGAACGGCCCATCAAAACAATTTCATTATCACTATTACGCCTTCTAGTTTACATCAGGTATAGTACGCTAATTCACGAACAAGGACGTAATAACAAATAGATCATAAGCAATCGTGCGCATGTCACTACGATAAAGCCGCGTCACATAGGGGACAATCGTACCTAATCACGTACGCCATGTGCTAGCCATGAAATATTGTAGTTTACTTTGTTGTTTAGTCACGACCCATAGTGGTATTACGCAGGATTATGATTTTTCGAACAACGAACAGTAGAGCTTTTAGATACAAATCATGAAAAGTGATTGGTTTTTGCTGTCATGCCTGACAGCGCTTTTTATATCCGACGCGGCGACAGTTGTAGTAAATAAAAGTTTATTAGTCCAGTTATATGGATGTTTTATTTTTTATGTAAAATTCTAAACGATTAAATTTCTGGTAACTACACTTCCAGCTTTGGTTAATGGACATATCAAAGTTTTTTTTTTTTAGTTGATATGGGTTTGCTCTTCACTCTAGTCTAGGTCAGAGATGACAGAGACAAAGCCTATGATAGAGCGAGCTTACCCAGAAGTGGCCTGTTCACTCTAACCTTGAAAAGAGTAGGGTTGTAAGCATTCGGAAACACAGACGCAGGCAAAGAGATCCACTCCTTTGCTGTGCTATGAAAGACGCTTGGAAGCGCTTAGTGCGAGTTGGTGGAATAGCAAAAAGGTAGTGATGGCAAGTTGCAGTGCGTCTGGATGTCCGATGGTATAACTCGTGCGCGATCAGAATGGGATGCTACCTTTTGGAACTGATACGAGCGCGGTCCGCCGGCCAGCCGTAGTGTCGGCAAAAGTTGCCAGCGGGTGTAAAAAGGCCACTTAGCAGAATCAACCAGCAATTCATACTACCCGAAACTATCAAAGGATTCACAGTACCTACATTCTCGGCTTCGCGTGGACACGATGCTCGAAAAGATACAAATAAATCAAAAATCATGTTATGTTTTTAAAAGCATAATTATTCAATACTTTTGTATCAACTTGCGCCTACAATGTGTATTTGATAAATAATTAAATTGTTTTATTCTTCGACATTATTTACATTACTCGTCCTTCAGTGTTGCCCAGTTTCCAACAATTAATCATACCTATATTTTGTAAATAATTATTTACAAAACGATTAAAATTGTTATTTTTGAAGTTGAACTCAGTCCTCCTTATTCTTAAAATAAATAAATAAAATAAATAAATATCCTTGGACATTTCACACAACGCCATATAGTCCCAAGCTAAGCAACATAGTGCTTGTATTATGGTAACGATATGGCTGATAAACTACTTATATACATTTTTTTTTTGTAAATACATACATATTATAGATAGAAAAACACCCAGACTCGGAACAAATACATGTAGGTCGTACAAATATTTGTTCCGTGCGGGAATCGAACCCGCGACATGCTGCGCAGCAGTCAATCGCTCAACCACTGCGCCAACCGTGTCGTCAAATCATAATCCTATATAGATTCCCTGGCTGGTAACCCTAGTTTTACTACCTCATTACATATTTTATGGATTACTTTCATCTACCGGTTGAATTAATCACTTGGGTACCGACGCAAGCAATTGTTCGGGATAAAAATGAGGCATCGGGTGCGGTTTGCAAAACCGCAACGAATGTTACTAGGTGAGCGAATAGTTACCTACTTTTACTTTTGAATGAACTACAATGTCAACAACTGATCATTGTGAGAAGCATTTTATTTTTTAGACTACGACGAGGATTAGTTTCATCTCATCGTAGCCTAAAACTAAATACTAACTTTATTGGATGTTTGAAGAAGACTAAAATGGCCACTTTTGCAGAATCTGATAAGCGCGAACGAAGTCGCGGGCAAAAGCTAGTCTTTGATAACCGTCTTCTATATAGGAACATTTTAAAATTGTGTGTGTACTGCAATTGCGCGGAGAAACTCTAATAAATCCATGTTGTTTTTATTAGATTTTAAATATCTACTAATGACGGATTTCGAGATGGCACTTAACACACATATTGAGTGAACGTTATAATGAATTTTCGATTTATTAACCAATCGATATTATGGATGCGATCGATGTATAGTGCTCGATCACTTGATATTCGATTAATTAGCATTCGAATTGGCATTCGATTTGGCATTGTACACCCCTCAAAAATAAATGCCCATAGAATATTCACGGAATACGAAGAAAAATAACATCACAAGTCTAAAAAATAAGAACTTCACGTCTGAGAAGAACCTTTGGAACAAAATTCAAAATATATTATCATAGTTACAACTATACGTTAGCGAAACAACGAATTTTGTGAGTGAGTGTGGCCTAACCAAGATCTCGACCTGTAGGTTAATGCCATCATAGTCCAAAGTACAATTTCTCAAGTTCTCATAAATAATGACGAATAAGTATTGACGCAGTTTTTTAACGTCACTGTACTTGACAGCTAATTGATATAAAATGTTCCAGTATTTATTCCCAGGAACATTTATAAGTAATTACAAACTCCCACGTAAATCATGTCAAGTAAAAAAACACATAGACGCGTGTTATGTTCTTATCCGTCCAAGCGAGTCATTAAACTGACTAAGAGCGAATTTCAGCAATGAATCTGATCGCGATCAAGCTGCGTTCAAGAGTTGTCAGTGACAATAATCCATAGAAAAAAATGACACTGACAGGTCGTAAACGTGGTATATGTGTTGATCGCGTTCAGTTTCAGGTAGATAAAATCCGCCCTTAGAGATAATCACTCACTCGTTTGTTTTTTGTATGTACATTGCATAAAATGGAGGTGACCCTTACAAATTGACGGCATTTATACCGCGTGTATCTGACATCGACGTACAAACGATTTCCATGGGTCCAGGGCATGATTCTGGACACCCTTTTTTTTTTTTTTTTTTTTTTTTAGGGTGGGAAATCATCCAATGACTCCTCCCGCTCTGGGTGTTAGCGGGAGGGAGTGTCAGACTTCTACTGACTAAAACCCATCCATGTTCCTTCATTGCCCTTTGTGTTCCGGAGCCACGGTGTCTCTTGCGAATAATCCCGCGACTCCGGCAGGCGTCGGCCCTTTCGGGCCCCTCTGTATGATTCTGGACACCCTAGACTTAGAATTTTTCGTCGGCTTTTTTCTCATTTATTCTTTTTTTCAAGGGTTTTTTTACTTTAGACTGCTCATAATCGTTATTCTGACTGATATCAGAATATATATATATAGAATAGATATCAGCTCAGCTGAGCTGATACCTATTTGTGGTACTCTTCTCTGATAAAAGAACCGACGAAAAATTCCAACACTGGGGTGTCCAGAATCATGCCCTGGACCCATGGAAATCGTTTGTGCGTCGATGTCAGATACACGCGGTATAATTGTGGACTTCGACAAAAATGGTTATCCGAATTTTGTTTTTCAATCCATAGACGACGACGACATTATACGATAGCGTTACGCCAGTCTAACCAAGGGCTGAGCTAAGGGTGAAATTCACCAATGACACCGAATGCAATCAAAACCTCTAAATCTCGTTCCCGGGAAACAATTTCAGCATTCCAGTACAGTGATGAGTTGATGATGATACTGAATCTCGGGAATAATTTTTTTTTTGCAATTTCTAACAGTTCGTCAACAGTTCTATATTGTTCTATCATTTTCTTTTTCATTTTAATTAAAGGATAATGTCTGTCGGTCTTGACAGATTTGTTTTGATCGAACAATAAATAAATAGTGAAAATATTAAAAAAAACCCCAAAAATTACAGTTAATGCTAAACCGAAAAAAAAAATGCTGATAGAATAATTAAGAACAGTTGAAATACACAAAAAAAAAGAGTGCCGATGACACTGATGTCGTAGGTCGTCTCAGAAATTGTTTACGTTTTGAAACCGGAGAATATGTATGTCATCAGTTTGTTACACTTGACACGAAAGAAGAATGAATGTCCGAACACTGTGTCCTACGCTAACTGCATACCAAGTTCGAAGGGTGGGCCAGTAAACTTTGATTCGACCAATTCTTTTATCGTTGACTTTCTAAATGAGACGAAGGTTACTTTTCTCATCGTTTTGATGAATCTATGTATAATCGACCCAGAACTTTATATGCTATTAAATTGGCGCTATAGAAAGTGTCCACCGAATTTTTATGACTCATTGATGTACTTCTTTTAAAGGGAGGCCATAGACAGACCCTATTGGTGATGTTCGAAAGAAGGTGAGGTGCGTAATGGTCAGACTGCCGTGCGTGTTTTTTTTTTACTACTGATAGGCACGCGTTTGACCACTATCTCGCCTGGTGGTAAGCGATGATGTGGAAGAAGATGAAGCACACTTGCCTATAAGTAACCTATTCACTCTGGATTTAAAGGTTGTAGCTATCAGGAAACACACTCTGGCAGGGAATCTACTATCTAATCTACTCCTTAACTGTAGGTACGTATACAATGAACGTGTTCTCAGAACGTTTTGTGCGTGTGGGTGGGATGTCCACACCATTTACCGGTGCGGAACGGGCTTGGCGGAATTTAATTATGAAATTCTGTCGCACAGTCCCCAATAAACCGGCAGGCTAGCAACTCGGCGTAGATGCTCAAGACTTAAGTGTATGAGAAAACGAGAACAGTAGGAGAGTATTATGAAAGTAAACGAAGCAAAAGAAATATGTAAGAATTGTTGCGTTCTTCATATTTTGCTAACGCGAAAGTTTCTGTACTGATTTAGTTATTTGTCAATTTTACTGTGTCCCATTTTTCATTAATGCTCCGCTACTTTTGGTCGTAGCGTGATGCGATAAATGGATAACACTAAGATTTGTTTAACCCTAACTATTACTTCTTGAGATAAGCGCGTTCAACCAAACAAACAAACTCTTCAGCTTTATAATATTACTGGCTTTTGCCCAGACTTCGTACGCGAATATCCCGAAATCCAAGAAATGTTCTATTAGTGCTCCAAATTTCAATTTTCTATGACCAGTAGTTTCGGCTGTGCATTGTCTGTCAGTCACTCACACAGTAACCAGTAGTTAATGAAGAATTTTATAAATGTTGATATGATATATATAGGGTTACTAGCTGACCCGCGCAACTTCGTCTGCGTCACATTTTCCATTAATGCTACGCTCCTATTTGTCTTAGCGTGATGATATATCCTATAACCTTCCTCGATAAATGGGCTATCTAAAACTGAAATAATTTTTCAAATCGGACCAGTAGTTCCTGAGATTAGCGCGTTCAACCATACAAACCAAAAACAAACTCTTCTGCTTTATAATATTAGTATAGATTTGTAAAACACCGACAACCTCTCAGGACTATGTTACTAACATCATAATCAACAACTTTTTTTCTATGACTTTTAAAGAAAAAGAAAGAGCTTTCTTTTGCTTCGCATGAGCGATCAATTTAAATATTTTATTTTTATTTTTGTATGAAAACCTGATGAACTCTATGACTTTTAAAAATATGTTGAATTTTTAAAGGTCATAGAACAAAAGTTGTTGATTATGATGTTAGTAACATAGTCCTGAGTGGTTGTCGGTGTTTTACAAATAACCCTGTATAGTATAGAAGTATAGATTTAGGGCCAGTTTCACCGGTTACGGATAAAGTGACGGTTAGCCTATTAGGAACTTATCTGGCAGATGAACTAAAACTTTTGGTTTCACAGGTGTCGGATAGCGATATCTGGCAGATTTATTAAGTATTTGAGTATTATAAACTATTACAGTATTTTAAGTGTCGGTTAGTTATCCATCAGATACGTAACCGACACTTTATCCGTAACCGATGAAACTGGCCCTTAAGGTCCCAATTTTACAATACAGACACCAATAAGCGCACCTTATTACCCACGTTTATGAGACATATAGGTCAACAGCAATGAAGTCACTGTACCGCGTGCCTACGTCTGTCTGGCTTTGGCGCGCCCTTCCGGAATTTCCAGTTACATTATGAATGATTTTATACAAACCACAATGTTACCTCTAGGTTGCGACAGTCTTCGTCGTCGTGAATCAGATATTGTAAAGGTGAAGGGCTTCTTCAGAAATAAATTATTTTATTGGATTCTTTAAAACCCATTCAGCAATGGACAGTATAGGTTGATAAAAAAAGATACAGACTTTTCGGGTAGATTCGGCACAGGCGACGAGACGACGTCGCCCAGTCGCACGTGTCTTGCGTAATCCGCGCAGTGTGGCAATCCGCCGCCGACACCCACCAGAAGCACTAGCTATATTACGTACTACATAGGGCGGGTTGTTTCAACTACACATAACGCACGCGTAAACGTTAAAATGGTGCTAACTATCGTCAAATCAAAAAATTGGGTCTTTTCACAAAATGTCAGCGTTAACGCACGTAAAATATAACGTTTACGTTAACAGATGGTCTGAGTTTCGTCAAATAGAACAATATTGTGAAATTTCTTTTGAATTCCTCAATACCAGTTCTTCTGATGACACAAATAAGTGGTGGAATGCAAAAAAAGCTATTTAGGTAGGACCCGTGTCAATAACTTAGCTATTGGGATGAGCAGGAATTTATACCAGAATGTTTTGAAACAACGCTTCTAATTTAACGAACGTCAAACATCGTCCGTAATCGTAACTTTTTGACGTACGTATGTTACGTTAACCAACTGTTTGATACAACCCGCCCTTAAGATAGAATAGATAAAGACTTGTCGGGTAGATCCGGGGCAGGCGACGAGACGACGTCGCCCAGTCGCACGTGTCTTGCGTAATCCGTGCAGTGTGGCACCCCGCCGCCGACACTCACCAGGAACACTAGCTATTTTTACGTACAACATAAGATAGAATACATACAGACTTGCCGAGTAGATCCGAGGCAGGCGACGAGACGACGTCGCCCAGTCGCACGTGTCTTACGTAATCCATGCAGTGTGCAACCCTGCCGCCGACACCCACCAGGAACACTAGCTATATTACGTACTACATAAGATGGAATAGATACAGACTTGTCGGGTAGATCCCGGGCAGGCGACGAGACGACGACGTCGCCCAGTCGCACGTGTCTTGCGTAATCCGTGCAGTGTGGAACCCTGCCGCCGACACCCACCAGGGACACTAGCTATATTACGTACTACATAAGATGGAATAGCTTCTAATAATAATCCTGCTCGTCTTTTACATCGTTTTCACATGTATGTTTAATTTCAACCCAATGTAAATAAATATTTGTAAAAAAATATTATTTTTAAAAGAGTGTCCGTGGAGTTTCTTGCACGTTGTTCTCCATAGAGATCTACGCTTTGGAACGTGCAAATAGCTTCAATATTTTGGACCGACCGACCTTGACAATTCAAAAGTGCCTGTAAATGGTTTAATTGAAATAAATGCTTGAATTTTGAATTTTGAAATAGATACAGACTTGTCGGGTAGATCCGGGGCAGGCGACGAGACGACGACGTCGCCCAGTCGCACGTGTCTTGCGTAATCCGTGCAGTGTGGAACCCTGCCGCCGACACCCACCAGGAATAGGTACTTAGGTACTAGCTATATTACGTACTACATAAGATAGAATAGATACAGACTTGTCGGGTAGATCCGGGGCAGGCGACGAGACGACGACGTCACCCAGTCGCACGTGTCTTTCGTAATCCGTGTAATGTGGCACCCCGCCGCCAACACCCACCAGGAACACATACTCCACCTGAGAATAGAACATCTTGCTGTTAATATTCTATTGAAATATGAGTAACGGTACGGGACTGCCAAGGTGAGCTCATCAGGAAGTTATCATTTTACACCAGTTCTCATCGCTGCACTTAGTTATATTTTGGCATTAAGTTAAAAATAGCACTCTTGCAACCGCCAAATTATTTCCAACTCTAGAATCTGCTGTGACGAGTACTAGAAAAGTAAAAACCGGCCAAATGCGAGTCGGACTCCCGCACCGAGGGTTCCGTACAAACCTGTAGGTATATTATAAGCAAAAGTTACGATTTATGACGTATTAAAAAAAACTACTTACCAGATCTCGCTCAAACCAATTTCCTCTGGTAGTTTACATGGTAATATACATCATATTATTTTTTTGGTTTTATCATTCTCTTATTTTAGAAGTTACAGGGGGGGGGGGGAGACATTTTACCACTTTGGAAGTGTCTCTGGCTAAGTTTAGAAAAAAATGATTTTCGAAGACCTATCCATAGATCCCCACGTATGGGTTTGATGAAAAAAAAAATTTTGAGTTTCAGTTCTAAGTATATGACCCCCAAAATTTATTGTTTTTTTTTTCTATTTTTGAGTCAAAATCTTAATGCGGTTCACAGAATACATCTACTTACCGACTTTCAACAGCATAGTTCTTATAGTTTCGGAGAAAAGTGGCTGTGACATACGGACGGACAGACAGACATGACGAATCTATAAGGGTTCCGTTTTTGCCATTTGGCTACGGAACCCTAAAAATTTAACTCAGCGTATCCCAGAGAAACGATTGAACTGTGATGCGATGCGAGCCGTTAGGTGGAAACCATCCTTAATAAAAATCAAAATGAAATATTTAGACAACTTTGGCTTATTGAGTAGTTGAGAATAGTCATTAGTATGGTTTATAGCGGCCAGATTTTTCGCATTTTTCTCTAAACTATTTCTAAAAAGCCAAAATTCTGAAGTAAGTAGGTATGTAGTGAAATGCCCTAAGGTATTGAACTACTGTACCTACTTACCAAATGAAATTAAAAACATATCATAATATTCCTTATAAAGCGATTAAGTTCATAGCGGCCTCAGAAATTTAAAATCCTATTCGATAAAACAACTTATTAAAACTACTTAATTTCTATTTCTTCTATTCTATCGATAAAACAACTTAAAACGCTCAGAATGTACTGGAAATTTCTCTTCAATACATCGAATAATTATTTATACCTAAATAAACCATAGACAATAAGAAATGAAAACTTAATATACATATTCATTAAATAAATGAATAATAAACCTTAAAATAAACGTATAATTGCAAGTGCCTGCTTATCTTCTACATAATGCGATGCGTCAGCTGCACGAACGCAGTACGGCGCATTTTGAATTTAGCAGTAGCTTAATTTAGAATTAGTTTTAAATCTATTTGACTGACAGACCTTGACTATTCAAAAGTGTCCGTAACTGGTATATTTGAAATAAAGGATTTAGTATTTGGTTGTGATGAGCCTCTTAAGGCAGAATAAATTAGGCACAATTTTGAATCTAATTTACCCCACACCCACTATTGATTTTAGTGGAGCAGTAGAATAATTCCCATATACTTAAAGTTTAATAACAACCAACAAGGAAGGTAAGGGAAGGAGAGGGGGGGTAAGGATAAGGTAAGATTTGCCAACATGTTGCAAGCTCTACTTTATTACAAAATATTAATGTTATGCGAATACCAGGAAATTAATTTACTTAATTTAGTCACAAAATTACGCAACAGGCGTAATATGGTTTACAACAGTTACACATAGGCTACCTACTGTGTGATAATATTTAAATGTAGCAATTAAAACAATAAATCAGTTACCTTCCTCATACAAGATTGCTATTATTGGTGACTTTACACAAGTACAATAAATAAATTGTAGGTGAGTACAGTATCCGTGCTCACAAATATACTGATGTTATATTGAATATAGGTTCTGCTGAATTAATAGCTTTTCCTTCTATGATCATTATGGAATATCCTGCATCCCATATACGAAAGAGATTCTAGGTACCACGATCCGAAAGCTATGAAGGAAATCCTAATCCACATTGAAAAAAAAACTTATTTCTTGTTAAAGTCAAGGAAATCTTGGAAATAACAGAAAATACTTTTTTAACCGTCAAATAAGTTTGCAACGCACCCTGCGTTTCCACCAGAGATGTGCGAAGATGCGTAGCGAGGGATGATTGTTAAGAAATAAAAACCTTTTTACAAAAAAATATAATCGACTTCCAAATAAAAAATAACATTGATTTCGGAAGTCGATGTCAAAATACGAAGAAACTAACAAAAACATCGATTTCTAGTTTTATATTTTTCACTTTTTAGTGGTACCCCACACCTAACAACACCACTGCAAAATCGCAGGAAAGCAAAATACGTTATTTCGAATACTTGGATGACAAAAAAACCATCATCCAAGTAAACGGATTACAGCGACTTCCTAACCGATTTCGATCAAATTTAAATGGGACCAATCGACAAGTATATCCTTTCAGATAAAACAATAATGTTTCAAATCGGTTCATAAATGACGGAGTTATGAGGTAACAAAAATAAAAAAAATACAACCGAATTGAAAACCTCCGCCTTTTTGGAAAGTCGGTTAAAAATAGAATAGCTTGCGCTGACCGGGTGACCGAGTCTAGGTGATTGAAACGATTCCATTGGTTCTTAAAAAAACACTTCCGTTGCTACGCATCCTCGCACATCTTTAGTGGAAACGCAGCTTTAGAGGCGGAAGCTTTGTGCATGCCACTATTTGTCCGAAGTTCTTGAATATGCCCAAGAACTCCACGACCTCATCCCACCGACCGGCCACGTATCATCGGACATCCAGTCGCACTGCAACTTACCATCCCTACCTTGTTGCTATTCCACCAATACGGACTAAGCGTTTCCAAACGTCTTTTATAATGCGCACAGCAAAGGAGTGGAACTATCTGCCTGCTTGTGTTTCCTAACGCTTACAACCCTAATCTCTTCAAACTTAGAGTGAACAGGCTCCTTCTGGGAAGCTCCGCTCCATCGTAGACTTTGTCTCTGTCATCTCTAACCAAGACGTCAAGAGCAAACCCATCACAAATAAAAAAAATGTCCAGCGATAATTGTTGCTGATATTCTTCTACGTAACACCTTAGTTGCTTTGACTACAGCACACGAGGAAACATTCCTCATAAATCCCAAACGAGAAAAGTAACTTATCAATCAAATTCCAATCCAGATATCGCTCGCAACATATGGCAACAAAGTTATTCCAGTAGTTATTTCTGCCGAGCTAATTCTGTCCTTACGGTAACCAAACATGCCAAACCCATGCAATCATTGCTATTTCACGCATGGATACAAAATAGAACCAAATCAAGGCCACAATAATACGCTTATATCAATGGGATTATCGACGCTTCGATTTTAAAATAAACATATATGTGAGGTTAGGAAAATCCTAACTAATATTATAAATACGAAAGCAGAGTTTGTTTGTTAGTCTTTCCCGTCTAAATCGCCGAAACGATTGAACGACGAATTTTGGTACAGGGATAGATGGGACCTTGCAGACGGCTATGGGCAACTTTTACACGAGCGCTAGAATTATCATAATCTATTCATGACCATGCAGCATTTAAAATATAAATTGAACATTGAAAAATATGAGGTGTTGTCACTGGCTGTATTTCTCCGAAGGAGCAAGCCACAAATATTTTATTGACGTCTTGTATAAGCACTAAGCTGATTTTGTCATAATTGCCTATCAGAAAAACAGTGTTCTATAAGATGAAGCGAGTGTGACTTTAAGAAGTATATATACATTTAAAACGTGGCTAAATAGAGAGGACCACGACGGCCAAAGAAGATTGATGTGTGAAGAATAATATTTTATTATTATTTGAAATGGGTTTGCTCTTGTCTTGAGTCTAGATCTGAGATAACAGAGACAAAGTCGACGAAGGGGCGAGCTTACCCAGAAGGAGCCTGTTCACACTAACTTTGAAGAGATTAGGGTTGTAAGCATTCGGATACACAGACGCAGGCAGAGAGTTCCACTCCTTCTGTACACATTAAAGTAAAGGGAGTCTATAATAGTTTGACGATTTATTAATTACTAGCTGGCCCACGCAACTTCGTCTGCGTCACATTTTCCATGAATGCTCGGCTCCTTTTAGTCTTAGCGTGATGATATGTAGCCTATATCCTTCCTCGATACATGGGCTATCTAATACTGAAATATTTTTTCTAATTGGACCAGAAGTTCCTGAGATTACCCCCTACATACAAACTTACAAACAAATGTTACCTCTTTATAATATTAGTATAGACTAGCTGACCCGCGCAACTTCGTCTGCGTCACATTTTCCATTATTGCTCCGCTCCTGTTTGTCTTAGCGTGAAAATATATTATAGCCTGTAACCTTCCTCGATAAATGGGCTATATAACACAGAAAAAATTGATCAAATTGGACCAGTAGTTCCTGACATTAGCGCGTTCAACCAAACAAACAAACAAACTCTTCTACTTTAAAATAATAGTATAGATTAGCATAGATGAAAAATAGACATGGGCGAAGGTCATTCTTTCAAGGAACAAAGTCACATTTTTTATTATAAGGTATGAACTGATTACAATGAAACAAAAAACTTAATATTACTACAATTACACTTAATATTGCACATAAACCTAATTTTACTTCTGGAAAACTTTAAATTCAAATATCTTTTGATAGACTGAACCGATTGCAATGAAACAAAAACTAAATGTTACTCCAAGTTACGCTCAATCCTTGTGTGTAAAAGTTATCTACATTGCTTTCGCAGATTTTACGTGATGCCCGAACAAATAAACAGACAAACAGACACAAATTTAAAAAATGCTGGAAATGGGTTCTATTGGTTGTTCTTTAACACCCGAGCTATTTTTTTTGGATTTTTTTATCATGTACAAAAACCACTTTTCTACAGTTTTATTATATGTATAGATTTGTCAAGTTACACTACCAACTATTAGCTGGATACTTGTGTTTCGAACAGCTTGGAGATATCTATACTCTGTTTATTATAACATTAGAAAAAAGAGGCTCGCAGAAGCAGGAGTACGAAACCTTTTATTTCAAGTTGAGTTCAAACAATTTTCATAAATAATGTGAGCTTTTTGTAACAATGTATGGCATGCATATAATAAAGCATTTACTATCGATCTACTCGTCACAAGGCTTGAATAGGTACATGAAATGAAACAATTTTTAGTAACAATCAGTTTATTAAAAAACAACTATCACAATGGCATGACGTTCATTATTGTTTTCAGAAACTTCACAAAACAAATATAATAATTTAGAATGTCAGAGGATTAAAAAAATACACTACCAACAGTAAAAACATTTTCTAGAGACAAAAGCGTAAATTGAGAATTTATGAATTTTATTATTCTGTTATTCATCATCCTCTGATGATGATGATGATGATGAAGTTTCACCAACGTTAATAATGAACCTTTCTACAACATTATCCATTATACCATCAAGTTGGCAAAACCTTTCCTCTTCTTTAATTGTATGAGCAATGCAAGATTGCCATTTCTCTGCAGTAATATTTATTAGTGCTTGAGGGAGCAACCGCTTCACTTCCTTTAATTTAAAAGTTTTGTTGTTTTGGGCTACATACCCCTTCATTTGAGCCCAAACTAATTCTATTGGGTTGAGCTCACAGTGGTAAGGTGGGAGGCGCAATACTAATATATCTTTTTCTTTAGCCATCTCATCTACAGCAAACTTTTGGTACAAATGTCGTACTTGTTTAACTTTTTCTAATAAAGTGGCCCTTAAGTCTTTTTCATCAAAATGAATATTTTTGGTTTTAAGCCACTCCTGAATATCTGCCTTTCGTGTGGCTGTAGTTGGCAACTTCTCCACTTTCCTCGAATGATATGGCGCATTATCCATAACAATAACAGCATCACTTTCAATTTTTGTTAGTATTAATTTGAACCACTTTTCAAAATTGTGTGCATCCATTTCAGAATGGTAGTCTCCATCACCCTTTTTGGCTTCAAATATTAATTCGCCATCCATTAAAAACCCATCTGTTGATCCTGTGAAATAAAATAAAAGGAAATGAATTTATTCTGTACTGGTGTACTGGTGAAAGAGAATTGGCTTCCAGTCTCACATGCCATTATTTATTTTGTTTGTATTAGCTGTAAGTCATCCATAGTGATAAATAAAAAAATACATTTAAATCATGTCTTACCAATATGGCCAATGATAAGCCGTTTTCCTTTTCCAGTTGGGTTCTTTAAACCAGTAGATAAACCTGCCCGGTGTGCTTCCTTTGAAGACTTTATAGTACTATCTTGCCATACCTTGCTTTTGGTGTGTCCTGTACGTATAAAAAAGTTATAGATGTTAATACAATATTACATCGACTTATGTTCAACTAAAAATACTAATTCACTGTATCAATGTAACATAAAGGAGGTTTACGAATTTATGTAAAGGCAAGCATGCCCCCACACTAAGATTTGTCTTGTATTGTGGGAGCGTTTTACAAACACACATTATCACACACACAAACAGCCATATCCGGAACAACTATCTTCGACTTCGTGCAAAATGACTTAAAAATATTAGCAGAACTGTACCTTCATTTAGCCAAGTCTCATCTAAATAATATATTTTTTTCCCTTCGTTCCTTAATCTCTTAATTTCATGGAGATATTTCACCCTCCATAATACAATCTCTTGTTTATCAATTAGGGCACTTTTTCTACTTCTTTTAATGTAAGTAAATTTTAATTTGTTTTTTATTAATTTGTATAAAGTGCTTCTTTTAAAATCAGGTAGAGACTCATCGCTATTAACAGCTTCCAGAATCTTGTTCAACGTTGGTAACTCATTATCAAAGAAAAAAGAATGAATTTTTCTTCGTATTCCACTAAATGTAATATCATCATACTCTTCGAATTTTGAATGTTTCTGTTGGCGAGGAGGGGGTGATTGCAGGCGACCTTCTTTATTATACTCTTTGAGTATATTATAGACTGTTGCACGAGATATGCCTACAAAATAAGATTAGTAATGTATATTTATTATCTCACAATGCAAAAAAATAGATGGATGGATTGTGTGAGGAGTGAATATGAAAGAAAAGGGGGTAAATGATAGTGAGACAAGTGACAGGACGAAGTGGAATAAAAAAAAACGTGTTGCGCCGACCCCAAGTAACTTAGGATAAAGGCAGGAAGATGATGATGATGATGATGGTACCTTTCTAGTAATTTAAATCCTTACCTGCAATTTCTGCAGTTTTTTTAACTAACTGCGTTTTATAAGCAGCAGCACCTTCGGGCAAGGACTCCTTAACATCTTTGTAAATATTAATCACTGTTCTTTTTTCTGTAGAACGAAGCGGTGTTTGTTTAATTCTACTTTTCTTGGGAGACAATATTTTATCCTCATGGTCAACGTTGGGGCCACGTCTTTTTCGCTGTTGACATTGATCAGCGCTACCAGCAGTTTCAGAGTGTGCATGTTGCGCTTGCATGCCACTCGGGCCTGCATCGGGATCCATAGTTCCACAAAACGTACCAGTTTGTACAAACAACACAAAACTAACAATTAAAAAGATAACAAAACAAATAGGTAACAAAAGAAAAACAGTAACAACTAACAACAAAATCACGAAAATTCAGCAATAACAACGAGAAAAGGCGTAGCATTCACAAGTATTCACAAGCGACAACACAATTGACAACTGCAGAAAATTTACGCAAATTGACGGATGGTTGATAGCATAAACCGACAAAATAAACAAAACACGTGCTTCCATAACTTATGAAGGGAATACGTAACATTTTAGATTTGGTAGAATTATAGTGACGTAAAAAACGTTCCCGGTCTGTCCACCTCTGCTTCTTTTAGATTTTAAACATCAACACGACAATATAGAATGTTAAATCTAAACAATATTAAATAAAAGCCTTGTAATTTCAGAAGGTAGATAGGTTAATTAAGTACAATTAAGTGTGACAGCTATTATATAAATTGATTATAATAAACTCCACATCAATCTTGACTGTAATAAAGTTTGTTGTAATTTTATTGCAAAGTGTGCACCTAAAAGAGCCTTTTTTAACTTCTGTCTAATGCTATAGTAAATGGAGTATAGTCTATGTGTGTTTTTTTAGCAGTTCAGTGTGGGAGTTATAATATCAGTTTCTTCCTCCTCACTCTATCGAGGCCACGCTCTGTTATGACTCGGTTAGACAGGAATTAATCTAAAAGCTTTTTCCTACATAAATACCTCAGGAGTAATTCATCTAGGAACTCGTACATAGGAGAAGACAAGTATGCGTACGTATATCCCGTTCTTTCCCGTTCCGGTAGGAATTTCGGGAAATCCTCTCTTATTTCTCCCTTACACTCCACCACTTTCTACGACCAGTAGTTACGGCTGTCAGTGACCAGTATCGGAAAAATTTAATATAAAGATTTTAGAAGTACTTCAAATAGGAATATCCTGAGGGAATTTCCTCATAGGTTTTTGTTGGTATTCAGCGTGGAATGGTCTTGAAGACTGGGCAAATCATAGTAATCTGTGAGTATTTTGTGATATGACAATAACAATGGAAAAGATAACGTGATGCTTCGACCCAAAATTATATTGGACAAGGGCAGAAGGATGAAAGAACAAAGTTCTAAGTATATTTTGTATCAAACAAGCTATGATTTTACACAGCCAGCAATTTTTATTTTACTATTGATAGGTACGCGTTTGACCACTGTCTCACCTGATGGTAAGCGATGATGTGGTAGAAGATGGCTGAAAGTTGGCTGTCGGGCTAGACATATTTATAAGGCTACCCGCGTTTCGCCGGAAGTTAATAATTATTAGTATTGCTATCGTACATACTACGGTAAATGACCAAAATAAAATACAAAACCGCACATACAACGTTACGAAGCGAAGTTACCATTTTCGGCAATTTTCCCAAAAGTCACTGTGAAATAATAGTATATTGTGGTATTTATGCGTCATATCTATAGGGTCAGTCTAACAGCTGCACTGATATGACGATGCATTCCAAATATGCAATCTCTATCATACAATAAATATTATGGTAGGCGTCAGAACTTGCAATAAAGTACATTAACCTTTCCCTATAACATCCTTACTGTTTTTCATTACTAGAGAATGTTAAGGATCACGATGGAAGTCGATTCAGAACAGCTTTGTGTCTTTATTTCTGTTTTTGATATTTAGTCAATAAATGAATACATGTGGGTCAATGACCGCTATTGCACATTCATCTGACACATACCATAGCAAGATTTTCCGAAAATCTAGAGTTCAGGAACATTCTCACCGGTTTTGCAGGACCCGTAAAACCGTAAAGTTTATTAGACTGTGCCTAGATGTTCACTATGTGTAAAATGTAGCCAAGTCCGTAATCTAGGTTTACTAAAGAATGTAAAGGATCACGATGGAAGTCGATTCAGAACAGCTTTGTGTCTTTATTTGTTTTTTATATTTAGTCAATAAATGAATACATGTGGGTCAATGACCGCTATTGCACATTCATCTGACACATACCATAGCATGATTTTCCGAAAATCTAAAGTTCTGGAACATTCTCACCGGTTTTGCAGGACCCGTAAAACCGTAAAGTTCATTAGACTGTGCCTAGATGTTCACTTGTGTAAAATGTAGCCGTAATAGGTTCGCTTGTTAAATCCGTACATGATCCATTTGACAAATCCGTACATGATCCGCTTGTAGATAAACGTACAAATCTAACATCAGAACATCCAAGAATATCTATGGAATTTTGAAAAACGGATGTTGCGAAATGATGTTCGAGACTGAACTTTTTTTTTATTAACAGGCTCACGTTTGGCCACTACCTCCGGTGACATATATCTGTCAATCACATTGAAATTTATTATGTGTAAACAATATTGTTGTCTAACCTAATGATATAAATAATAAATAAATTCGGGCATTTATTGCTAACTAGCTGACCCGTGCGACGTCGTCTGCGTAACATTTTTCATTACAGCTCCGTTCCTATTGGTCTTAGCGTGATGATATATACCTATAGCCTTCCTCGGTAAATGGGCTATCTAAAACTGAAAGAATTTTTCAAATCGGACCAGCAGTTCCTGAGATTAGCGCGTTCAACCGAACAAACAAACTCTTCTGCTGTATAATATTAGTATAGATATAGATTAATTTACATTTTTTTATTATAAGGTATGAACTGACTACGATGAAACAAAAACTTAATATTACTACAATTTACGCTCTATAAAAGTTACGTGAAGTAATGAGACCAAGTGCACATAACCCTAATTTTACTTCTGGAAAACTTTAAATTCAAATATCTTTTGATAGACCCGATTGATGAACCGATTGATGAACCGATTGCAATGAAACAAAAACTAAATGTTACTTCAAGTTTTGCTCAATCCTTGTGTATAAAAGTTATCTACATTGCTTTCGCACATTTTACGTGATGCCCGAACAAACAAACAGAAAATAGAAAAACAGACAAAAAATCGAAAAATGCTGGAAATGGGTTCTATTGGTTGTTCTTTAACACCCTAGCTATTTTTTTTTTGGATTTTTTTTTCATGTACAAAAACCACTTTTCTACAGTTTTATTATATGTATAGATAGATTAATAGGTCAATGCACCTTGGATTGCATTGTAGAGGACGGATAATTATGGTAATATTAAATATTGTGTACAATATTACTGCAGGAGGCTTGGAAACCGATCCCCACCATAATAAGAATAAGGAAGAATACATAATAAGTTTTAATATTATGTCCATTTTAGTTTTACATAATTGTTTTGCTTTAATCTACAAATCCTGCTGTAATTTTCCTTCAGCTAAAATGTATCCTGAATAATTCAGGATAAACTACTTTGTATGTACTGACGACATTGGGAAAACATATAATGACTTCCTTTTAAAGTCATAGGTATACATGTAGGCATATAATGAGCTATCAACGCGGTTTTTGGATTAGGTACCTAATTATATGTCGGAAACTCATGCATGCATGATTTCATAAAAAAGTAGAGGAGTAATTTAGAGCCCACGTAAGTAATAATTCCAATAAACTTAGTTAAACCATGTATAGAAAATGTTCCTAGACAAACTGGACTAAATCTGTAACAGCGAATTTAACGTGCTGCTTTCCGGAAACAATTAGTATACTTGGTATGTCGTTATTCCTTATAACGCAATTATCACCAAATGAATCCGTTAATTGATTAAAATAAATGATAAGTCTGTCATTCGAAGTTAATCTTTGACAGTCGTTACGCGTAGCAAAGAACTTTGACCAGATTTATATAGGAGTTGGACCTTACTTTTATTTTTCATGTCCCAAAGTATGCTTCATTTAGATTGTTTTTTTCTAATGTTGGAAACATCATCCCGTTTGAAAATCATTTCTAAATAGCCACATTTTTTTTATAAAACCTTTTATCCGACTGTTGCGTGGCCTAAAAGTGTACTTAGCGATAAGCAAAGAGGGTAAATAGCGATCCCATTTCCAATCACAATATTAATCACACAACAATCTGTCAAATTTCATTTTCATCTTTATCGCAAACGCAAAGGTTCAAGGTTGATTGGGAAAATTTGACAGTTACAGCTAGCGTGATGTGCTTTCTGATTCTGCTGAAGTGGCCTTTGTAGTTATATCCCCTGGCCTCCACAACACAGTCACTATGTAGATACAGATAGGCAGTCATTCCATGTAAAATACTAGTAGTAAGCTCATCCGGTTTGACTGGAAGCCGACCCGAATATACTTGAACTAGCTGACCTGCGCAATAGTAAATAAATGCGTCATATTTTTTCATAAATCCTCCTATTGGTCGTAGCGTGATGTTAGCCTATCTATAGCCTTCCTCAATAAATGGACTATCCAACATATTTTTCAATTCGAACCAGTAGTTCCTGATATTAGCGCGTTCAACCAAACAAATATATAACCGTAACTAGCGCAAAACACTCAATGTGTCCCAGAAAACACATTAAGTATTTTGAGCCTAAAGCCGGTCTGCTGAGATTTCAACTTTAGCGTCAAGGCACTAGTTTGAAAGCTTGTATTATCATAATGGTATATCGTCCATAAACTTTTATGACCAATCAGAGAACGAAAACAACTTACCAGACTTGGTTTCCGTACGTCATAATTATATGAGGCAACCTAAAAATCAACGCCGTGCCTTAGGGGCCCATTTTTTTTGTTTGGTTTTGTAATCATTAAATTACTCCTGACGCTCGGAGCGGAGCGGCAGGAAGTATCAGACTCTTGCTGACTAAAACCCACTCGTGTCCCTCCAAATGCCCTTTGCGTTCCAGAGCCGGGGTAACTCTTCGCCGTCTATCATCAGCAGGAACAAATCCAGGCCCTGGGCTGATTCTGACTAATTCCTGATTATCAAACCCATAATACTTTACCAGAGCTGGAAATTGCACTCAGGAGCGTGACCAGAAAAGTCTACCTTTTATAAGTTGGAAGGTGCAATTATCTAGCTAACAGGTTGATTGATTCATAGATTTCGAAGAGCAATAATTCTAGTGCGTGTAGTTGGTATATCTTTAATACGCACGTTTCTGTGACTAATACCTAGTTTGTCTCTTTTTTCTTCCAAGTAAACCCAAGTTGATTCATTAACCTTTTTTAAAAGCATTAACGTTTACCTTCTGGAAGATTCCGAGGAGTCTTGTGGTGGTGTTGCCCGCAGCGGTCATCGCTTCTCGAGTTCGACCCACGGACGGCAGTTTGGTGGTCACGACCCGATGGTTTCCTATCGTACCAAGTGTATACACGTTCGATTCCCCTGAAAAAAAAAAAACGTTTTTAAATATTCTTTAGTATTTCCCTAATTATAGAGCACCACGTAAATAGATTAATATTCATTCATTTTAAAGAAATATAAACCACAAAATTATTACTATAGTTATCAATTTAAACTATTAAATAACTATTACATATTATTTAATAACATGAAAATAGGACGTGTTTATTTGTGTTCGTTTACGTTTCTAGGATGAACATTATCCTCTCATAAGGGATTAAAGGGAACTCCCCAACCAGGATAATTTCAAACCATAAAAGCAGTTTTATTAATTATGACGTATTTCACTCGTAATGATTCACTTAAACCGGCATTTAAATAAAAGGATCATTGGATTTGTTCATTAGTGTCAACCAGCTGCAAATTGGTAATAGTCCTACTATTAGGACTACCAATAATAAATATTAATTTACTAATTAATTGTGCAGTTAAATCACCTTAGTTGACGTTCACTTATCGTAACATATAGAAGTGAGCAGTTGAGTTTGTTTGTGGAGACATTTAGTGATTTAATTTAATTCTTAAAAATGGCAGTGACAAAAACGTCGTTGGTGTCGGTGTTTGTTGTGCTTGCGATAAGTTTTAATCAAGGTGCGGCACGTCCTGTAGCATGTGCAACAAACTACGGGTAAGTTATTAATACAATAACGCGAACTACAAATCTCTTTGTGCATCTACACAGGGCGTCTCAAGAATTTGCCTAATAGAGGAAAAGTACTTACTTACCTTTAATACTTTACATAGAAAATTTTACTGAATGAAGATTTAATTTTTGTTTTAAAAACAATACGAACAGCAAAGAATTTTAATTAATCGCCTGTCTGAACCGGGAATGAACCCGCTTAAGATGAAAACTTGGGACACCCTATATAAACCTTCAGCATGTATTTTGAAAACTCCTAACTGACCAACTGTCCTTTTTTTAAAGATCATCCAGTTCAGAAGAATCGCAATGGGACTGTAGCACTTACATGATTCCAACATTCATAAAGAATGGTCTAGTCATCAACATAACAGGCGAAATAGATCCGCACGCAAAGGACAAGATGTAAGTAAATTTCAATTAAGATTCTAGGTACTTTCTAAATGACTATCACTACATATTAAAAATTAAGTCTGTTTGCGATAAAATTAAAAACTATTGCGCCGATTTCCTGTTTTCACCAATGGATAGAGTGGTTCTCGAGGAAGGTTTTAGAATATAATTTGTCAAGCGGGCGTATCAACTAGTTACATTACAAATACTATCGTTTTCCACTGCAGGGTATAGGCTCCCTTCTCTATGTTCAATTCTCTTGGTGTTCTGCGGTCACCGGCTAATCAGATCATCCGAGGATTCCAATGTCATTTTCTTCTCTTAACGTTCTCGATCGCGTTACTGTTAACGATCATTTGTATTGAAACTGAATAAGATCCGCCTGGTGACAATAAAGGAAAACCTTTGTTTTCACATATCCAAGCGAACGTTTACGTTAACGCGTAAGTTAAAAATTTCGCACTAACCCTAAGGTCACCCTGACATCACTTTCTCGCGATGTCCTTTCTTGCTATTTGAGATACCTATGACCTACCTACCAAAACCTATTCCTGATTATAGGAAAATAAAATGCGTTGTGGTTGATTTACCGCAAATTAAATTAACAGTTATTCTTTTTATTTATTATAGGTTGATTGTGGAGTTGTCTAAAAGTGGCAAGCAAAGCTGTCAGTTCAAATTCGACTTTAGAACTAAAAGCATCGCTGTTATATCATCTTCAGGTTTTGAGAGCATCGAACCTTACAATTTCACTGTTAAACCTGAATCTGAAGGTTTGTATTTTTACTCTATATGCTGTTGCTTTTTGGAATTCTTCTAAAAAAACTTCTTTACCACTAATTTTTTCCTGCCCCTATCTCAGTTTATTTTGGGTCGGCACATTGTGCCTTCTCCTTGGATATCTCCATCTCTTTCCGCTCACCTGGTTCTTATATAGGTAGTGTTCTAATGTTCTTATTTTTTTCATTTCCAGGACCATCGTTCGACTTGGTGATAACCGCAAGAAAACACAAGTTTTTCATGATGAGTCTATATACCTACGAAACTGGTCCAAGTAATGCACTGTATTGCGAGGTCGACCATTTCAAGGACATCGACCAGATAGATATTAAAGACGGAGTAGCTCGTGTGAACAGTTTACTATTCAAGTTTGACGAGTAATTGTGAACGCAGTAAAGAAGGGAAGCAGCGAAGCTGCCTGGGGGCTTTACAGATTTTTGCGGAGAGACCTCACTGTTCCGAGGATTTTTGCACGTTGGGAAGCCACAATCTCGAAGTCCAGAGTGACGTGGGCCGCTGATTCACCTCAATTGAGAATGCAAAGTCTACCGGTGTACACTGGGCCGTCAGGCGCGATTCCTATTATCTAATATTTATATCACGCAGGTACTAAGTTCGGCACAAGAGAAGTAGTGAGATCATTAGAAAATCATTAAGTGTGTTACTATACTAATGTTCATCGTTAGGTCGTTTATAAATTCATAGAATGTCTATCATATGGTTATGATAACGATATTCATTCCTGAGATTCTTACTTAATGATTAAGTGTATTTAAAGTGTCTTGCACACCTCACTAAACAGATTGAATATCATTTGTAGTGAGTTTTAAAACTAAAATGTATAGATTGTTTTGTTAGTTATACTATTTTGAACTTGTAAAAAGATTTCTCTGTTGAGGTAGAGCTACCAAATGATTAATTAGTTGTTAAGTATCTAATTGTACAAAATACGTACTTAAAGCCCGTGATAAGTTAAGTTTAATATTTGTGTGGTCCAAACATTGTTATGGACCAAATATACCTCCCTATGGGCTAAAACGAGGCTCAAATAGAAATAACTAGTTGTATATTTTTTCTAGTCAGATACTTGGAACGGCTGGTTCCGGCTCAAGATTATTTTCCTATTTGTATATAAAGATGTATTAGTTAGGTAAATAAATAAATAATTTAAATAATATAAATCTGGTTTGATTTATTTCCATCCCACAGATTTATAAGATGATGAGGCAGCATGATATTATATATGTAGCCTTATTTATTTTCTTTTTATATCCAGATACTGTTTAATAATTTGATACTTACTTAGACTTTTTAAAATACGTAAGTAAATCAGCAATAAGTAGGTACAGGAAACTCACTCCTTCATTTTATAATATCAGCGATTATGTTGCGAATGATAAAACATTAATAATAAAACAATTAATATTGGCCCGAATCCAACAAGTACGGCTGTTATGCTGAATCACCTTCTTCTAATATAGAACATTATTATGGTTAGTTATGTCTCTATTTAATTTCTCATAAATAAAAAGATTGCACTGTATATATTTATATCTGGGACTCATCTTAGCTCGTATTCCAACCACTGCGATTCATCTGCAGATTTGATTTTGTATCTAAGCTGGTTTGCGATGAGATTCGAAATCATGATGAATTTTACTCTACTTAATAGGGAACTGATAAATACACTAATATTATATTTTATTTAACTGGTAAAGGTTTCTACAAGTCAAGGACTCGACAAGTCGTCTGCCCGATCCCCGAGACCCTTAAGGGACAAATTTCCATAAACGGTTCCTTAGCCCATATTTCTAACAACAAAAATGACTATCTTTTAACTCACATTTGACTACCTGAAAGAAACATCTTATTTCCTTACAAAGCGAAGTCTTAAATTAGTACTAATTTCCATGATTCTAACTTCCATACAAACGTTTAGTCCTTTCTCTTATACGACGCTAGATTTCGACTGGATATAGCCGGTCTCTTCTGTGTGGAGTGAGCGTGAAGTGAACTGCATTACATCTTTTTTGTATGGACTGACAGCTCAATTCACCTAATTTTACACGGTGAGAGGTTATCTAGCCAAGACATCTAGATCAAACACTAATCTATTTAAACTAACGTACATAAGTATTATGTCATTGTATTTCACGGTCGACATTCGGTATTTTGGTGAGCTAGGTGTTATCTCTTCTTGTGTAATCAATTGCAAGATCGCTTTTTGTTTGTTTAACCCTTCTTACTTCTTAAACCTACGTTCCTCTTTCGCAAGATAATTTAGTTTATCTTACACTCTGCTCTATGGCTACTTCGAAACCATCGCAGTCAAGACGCGCCTTTAATAAGGCAATTACATTTGTGAGGCTTGCTCTATGCTGTCACTCTTGTTAAATAGGCCCTTGTTTCGCAATATCCTGCGGCGCCTGCGACCAATAGACTCAATCGTAAAGCCGATAGACTAATCATGCCGGATTGTCAGTGGCTGTGACTAGCAAAGGTACAGCCATACAAAAACAGACTTTTACACTGTTACAATCGATGTTTTGACTTTTTTCTCTTAAAACCTATAGTTATGGGGTAATTTCGGCCTAATTCTTTCGCAAATAGTCTTGTGTTTGAACCATAAAATACAAGACTATTTGCGAAAATATTAAAACCGATAAGAAAACACCATTATTTTTTAATTAATCATCGTGCATTGTCCTGCATACTCTCGTAATTTCGCACAAGTAGGTAATAATAAAACATAAGTATCTTAATTCATATTATATGCGAGAAGCAGTTAGGTACGTCCACCTACACATGAACTAATAATTGGCATCGATACGGCAATTGGAGACACATTCAAATGAACCAACCTATTGGCTTTAACTAAAATTGCCGGACTTAACCTTCACAAACATTCGTGACTGTTAGATTACACAATGCGTTGTTATATTTTATTATTTACAAACATGACGAACTTTGTAAACCATAAAAGATACTTTATCTGATCTTACTGATAAAGTTATGACACATTCATTCAGTTTAAGGAAATCTTTACCAATATGTATTGGGTGGCCAATACTTATTCTACGTTTGGTTCGTGTTTGAAGTAGACACAATGAAACGTACAGCAGTGAAAACGAACGCAGAGAAAACTACTGTAAAGAAACAACAAAATAAAGTTATGTGAGTGTATTTTCACAATTTAATACATTATTTCGTGTAGAACAAAAGTGGCCCCTATCTAAAGCGATGCGGAAAAAAACAAAGAGATCGAGTTTATTTTTTTAGTTCGCTGTCGCGCGACCCATTACAGCTAGGAAAAATATAATACCTATGGTGTTCGGAACCGTAAAAAACAACCAAAACAATGGAGTCTTTAAATGGCTACCATAAGTTATTAGCAATAGACTCGCCCCATATTGGAAACAGTCGAATATAGGCGAACATACCCAGTCTCCGATTGCCATTTCTGGGAAGAAGAGTAAAAAGGAAAGAGTTGTCCTAACATTGAAATTGTTTAAAACAGCATCTGACTAGCTTGTTTTGCATTTTTAACCGACGAAAAACGGAGAATATCAAGTCGGCGCATTCCTATATTTTATTTTTACGCATAGCTTTTTATGTTTTACAGTACCTACCACCTACCTAATCAGTTACAATCAATGATATTCTAATATCATTGGTTACAATATTCAACAATTACAAGCTCTACAGTTAAGTAAACAATAGCCGCGGTTATCATTTATCAGCTTTATCAACTCTCTACCTACTTAAGTAGGTATCAATATAATACTATGTAAATATATACCCACACGTGCAGGCACGATACTTATGAAATCTAAGCGGGGAATTCTCTAACCAGTTTTCACGCAGCATCTGTTAAAAGTGCTACACGTTCTTATACATAGCTGGCTAGTGAATGTTTAACATCAGAAAACGAGTAGCAGTATCAAGTGAAATGTCGAAGCGAACCTACGTGTCGTGAAATGACGTAGTACGATCTACGAGACGATTTCGAGGTCGGTGGAATCAGTGCCTGTGTGTTTGTTTTCATCATTACGTCACCGTTAAACAACTTGAATCTCAGATTTATCGTAGCAGTCAGTAGTCACGATGAAACACTGCCGCTTGTAAACGTCTGACGTGTAAGAAAAATCTTGTGTACCAAAATAATCGGAGATGTTGAAATCGTGTTGGGATTGCCTAGCCGGGTATGACTTAATTAGGTTTCTTAGTATTAAATCGTTGTATAAGAAGACCTGTGGGCTGTTAATAACATGACTGCACTTGAAAATAAAAAGTGTCATGAATAAATTGAATAATTAATGAACGTGTCGAATTAAGTATCAAAAACATTCCCGGACGCAGCTTTTTATTTGTCAATGTCATTGTCTATTTTGTCTATCTAATGTCAGTTTAGGTTACGACGAAACGTCAAACAAAAAATAACACGGAAGTTATTCCCGAATGCTATGAGAAATATTGTTGTAAAAGTGAATAAAATTACACGTAAATTTAATTTTAATCACCGTTCCTATAACTTGGAGTGAAATGCCACCTGAGTCAACATCGCGTCATGTATTTTTGAGGCGTTGTTTCGGGTTTATCTAGGTTATGATCAGTTTTACAGTAATATACGATGTAAACATTGCCAGATCTCATCTTATCATCCATTATTATATCATACTGGAATGTTATACTGTAGCTTAGGTTGATAAAACATTTTATTGGTTTGGTCTAACCTATTTGTTTACTATATTAGAGACGGGGCGCGTACTGAAGAGCCGTATAGTGTTCAACTAAACGGGACGAACGGCGTCGGAAGCGTTAGTAAAGCTCCGCCGTGGCCAACGCCACAGCTAAAAAACGAAAAAATGTTTTTACTACCAAAACAATTGGATTCGGAAGACATAATCACTGTCAAATTGGAGACAATGGATCAACCAGGCATGTATGTAACATTTCATTACACATTTCTTTCGTTATTGTGTCGTGCCTGTTATATTGAGTACAATAGACATAGGTATACAACACAAATATTGTAGATGTTTGTTGTCCCTGAATAAATAAAATAAAATAAAAATAAAAATAGACTTGACCTTTTCATCAAAACAAATAATTGAAGAACCATCAACTAATGCCTGCTAATAAACCTGTTATAATCACATGGAATGTGATGACTCATTCTTTATGTTAATTACAGATTGAGAGTTGGATTAGTAACAGGATTTAATTCGCCTGATTATAGCAACCTTGCCTGTCAATTAGAGATGACTTTTCCACCTCAGTATTCAGATAATTTGACGATAACCACAATACAAAATGGGCAAGCTATGAATGTTTTCAATGATAAAGCTGGTGATTATTATGAAGGTAAAACATGTATGTATTATATTTTTTTTGTAAAACTGCATGCTGTTTTCTGGGTCTGAGTCTGACATCTGGGTTAACTTCATCGGCACTTTTTACAGGTTTGTGAATACTTTTTTAGATAACACCTAATGCTAACCCAATCCTTCAGTAAAAATATTATCGAGATTTTATTTAAATGCACCATTGGCAATATAGTTTTACTGAAACACTTTAGGGTAAGTTACTTATCATGGGGTCTGTTTAAGTGAGTTTTATAGTTTCCATTATTTATTAGTGTTTAACCATTACCCATAACAACTGTTTTCTTTTGCCTAACTTTTATACCATGCTCACAACTCACGGGTTAAGTCTTTAGGAGTTCAACATTGCCGTCAGTTCTCTGTAAACAGAGGGGTATCCTTGAGAATTTTCTGACCAAAAAGAAACCTGTTTTGTATTTGTGTGGCTTTCAGGTTTTTTTATGGTATATGGAAGACAAAAATAAAAATTTCTGCTATTTCTCATATCAACAGCCTCATTGTTTTCAAGTTGGTAGGTCTGAATTAGAACTTTGCATTCAAATGTTTTAGGTAAAAAGATTTTTTTTATTTGCATGCATTTTAATTTTCTTACATTTGTAAGAAAATCAATGCAGTGAAATAAAATGTTCCTAATTTACGTTTACTATCTGAAAGTCCTTTCATATGCATCAAACTTTGTAGTAACACTTTTTGTAATATTTTTCTTTCAGATATCAATATGACTGTGACATTTAGAATGAGGGACAATGGATTTATGAACATAGGTATTGGACAATCCCATTTATACACGTTGCAGCTCCAGCATAATGTAGAAAACATAAGATTTTTAACAATCAATGGTGATATTAACAGAGTTGTAGGACTTGATTTCCAATTTGGATAAAAATGTCTAAGGTCTTTATTCTCGATCAATAATGAGTATGCGGTTTTTTCATTGCATTATTCTCCACTAAAATCTGACAGATAACAAATATGATATTTGTCAGATTTGAGCAGAGATCAAAATTTATGAGCATTGAGCATGGATATTTTTTCTAGAATGTAAACCTTTGTCACATCATATTTTTGTAACCAATGTTATTTATACCCAAGAGTGTTGTAAAACCTATAGTATTTTGTTGCTTTAGGCTGTTTGACATCACAAAAATGTATTATGAATCTGTCCATATTTTTAATTTTATTGCAACTGTTATTATTTACATAAGATGTTTGGTGAATTACTATGGCATCTTTATAGTACCTATAGTAATGTATTATTACTGTTGAAGTATTTATAAGCATGGTATTAACTTATTAAGGTATCATAAAAGCCAGCAATTGTCTAAGAACAATTATCCTACTTAAGCATTTAGATATTTTGCTTTACAATTAGTATATTATAACATAATCATTATGTTAAAATGACCTTCCTGTGTGGTAATGAACATAAGTACATAATTATTTCCATTATTATCATTCATCTTACGAATATTGCATTAGAAGCAAATTGATTATAGTGATTAGCAAATAGCATTTACTTAACTGTGAAACAATAAAATTGTTTATTACTAAATTTATGAGAAAGAAGCATTTGTTTAGAGAAGATAAGTTTTTTTTTTTTCTAAATAATACAATGTTTTAAACATGGTTTTATCAACTCGTCATTTTCTTACAGCTGCGCCTACGCAATTATTGGACTAATAATAGCCGTCAAAAATGTGAATCTCACCTTGATAGCCAAACCTTGTCTACATAGTATGAGCCTTGAGGGTCAAAGTTAATTAGATTGTGTTACTTGAGACTCGACCTTATAACAAAATCCATATAGCACATTTTCATTTGAACTTTTCGTATATTGTTATGAAACGTGACTTATCCGCAATTAAAAAAAAAATGAGAATCACTGTCTGTCATGTTGATGAGTCGATATTATTAAAAATGTAAGAAAATTACGTGTCTTCAATGTTTAGTCGTCTAGATCCCACCATTTAACTTTTAGACATTTCATAGTATCTAATAGTCACTGTTGTGTGCTTAAATGTTACACTATGTATTATTTTGTATGTTTCTGAACCTGTGTATGTTGTTTGTGTACGTGCCTTGTGGGAATATTTGCTTACGCACATAATAGTGTACCTACACGTTGTGACATTTATTTCTTATAATAATGAAAATACAATTTTTCACTATCTCTTACGTTTGTTGTTTCCTGTTTTGACCCCAACAATATTACTTCTAAATAAGTAAATTTGATAATGATAGGGCCAATTCTAATAATTTTCACATTCGCATCTCAATCGCAAACTGTCAAAAATGTATGAATAAGGCAGTTTGCGATTGACATGCGAATGCGAAAGTTGTTTAAAAATTAGTAGAATTGACCCTCTGATAAGTTTTCACTGGAAAAATAATGAAATTCTTTGGCCTGCTAAGTAATTTATTAACCCTTTAACCGCGCGTGTCGGACAAATATTTCCGTGTCCCTACCGCGCGTGTCGTATTTCTGCGACAGAGAACATGCATGATTTTTTCGTTCTATTTTCGTCCTATTAATTGCGTGGTACAACTAAAACTATTATTAAATAGAGCTATTATTTACAACAATTACTTAAAATTATGTGTCATAACTCTAAGCATTCAAAAAACTTAAACAAAAATAAGTAATTGGCAGCTTGAAATTTTCTTCGGCGTCTATCGCGCGCGTCGCATAAATATGACCATAGGGATGGGATACAATGCAATGCGCATTTTAAAAACGAAATAACAGACAGTTAAATAATCAGGTATAATGCATCATTCAGCATAAAATAAACGGTGTCATACCAAATAAAGTTAAATTTAACATATTGCCTTGTGTTATTAATTCTTTTCCTTATTATTCATAAGAAAAATATCCCTCACGATCTTTGTATAATGCCAACATTTGACGTTAGTTCCCATCCCTTGACTCCTATGCTTGCAACATATTTCTCTAGTTAGTCTAGCGCGGCTGTCACATTAATACGACCACTGCCTACGTCACAAGCGGATCAAACGAATGGAAAGTTCCATTAATGTTGTTCGTTGGTATTTGTGCATTGTCGATAAAATAGTCACATTTCAATTTTCAATAATGACGACTACTGAGGAATTATTAAGAATATTAGAAGGTGACGACGACGAGTGTGACGACGAATTGAAATTATCCGATTCGATAGAATTTAGAAGTGATGGAGAGGTAAGTACCTATTTCAATTTCTTCTTAGGTTATTTGCACATTATTCAGTAGGTATAGGTATAAATAAGACTTTCGTTGGGTTTAGGTAACTCCTTGATGAATCGAAATAGTATTTTAAATATTGTGATGTAATTCTGTTATTACCTATATTACCTACTTAACTACCTACATATCCTATTGATTGTTCAAATTTGGAACCGTGTTGTATGTTGTCCTTACCATTATTAAGGTACTGTGACAGTACCTACCAAGCCGGACAGGCACTCGCACTCGCGTTTGTCTCTTTTTCTCTCTCTCTCTCTCTCTTTCATAAATCATTATTCGAGTTTGGGTGTAGCTGTTTTGTGTCCGTGACTTGTGTGTTTGTGAAGTCCCAAGCTACACAGGAATTATTCCTAGTGCATGAGTTATCTTTAAAAAAAAGATAACTTTAATAAGCGTTCTGCACACGATGCCGTCACCGCGCCGTCGCCGCGCCGACGCCCGCCGCACAGTTACACTGTAGAATACGAGTCGCGCGAAGCCCGCCACCGCGCCGCCACCGCGCGCGTTCCCGTCCCTGTCTGTTTGATTCATTCCATTAGGTACCGGCTGCGTGCAATCTCGCGGCGTGCACGTTCGTACGCGGTCGGTAATGGAATCAATGGAATGAATCAAACGAGACAGGGACGGGAACGCGCGCGGTGGCGGGCTTCGCGCGACTCGTATTCTACAGTGTAACTGTGCGGCGGGCGTCGGCGCGGCGACGGCGCGGTGACGGCATCGTGTGCAGGAACGCTAACTAGGTTCCTTTTTGTTAAAGTTATATACCTACCTAATGAATATAAAAAATAATATACTTACGTAATAAATTTTAATTTGTCATTTCAGGATCATGACGACAATGAAGGCATTAATTGGACGTTAGACATAACTGTACCTGATAAAGAAAACTTTGACGAATTTATTTCGGGGGTATCACCTTCAGTACCTTTGAGCAGCGACTCCTCGGAACTGGATATTTTTGAACATTTTTGTGGCAATGATTTAGTAGAAAAAATATGTTATTTTACTAACAAATATCACCAATTCTATGTCAGGCATACGGATCTAAGGGTGTACGCTCGTTTAAAAAGGTGGCAAGATGTGACTGTTCATGACATTTATATCTTTTTAGCCCTTACGATGCTCTTTACAAGGAATAAAAGGCTCACTATTGAAGAACATTGGTCTGTAGACCCCCTTTTAAATAGTCCCATATTTCATAGTATTATGTGTAGAGATAGATATTGCGCAATACTGGCAATGCTTTCATTTTCTGAAGTACACGATGTAAGTAATTTATCAAGATTATATAAAATTTGTGGTTATCCAACTAAACGTAATACCAGTCTATTCAGTTGTCATGCTACGTCACAGTTGTACTCTTCAATTTAGCAACGTTATAATTCGTTAATAATGTTGCTAAATTGAAGAGTACAACTGTGACATAGCATGACAAGTGAAGTGAGTGATATTACGTTTAGTCGGCTAACTAAGTCACGTGGTTTTTTTGTTTACCTTTATTTAATTACCTAAACAAATGGAGTATAGTAACTGGTAAGCAAAAACAAAAAAAACAATTGTGATTCAAAGATTTATTATACTTAGTTTGATTTGAAAAGGAAAAAGTCGAATAATAAGAGATTATTTTGATGTAAGTAATTAAAATTTAGATAGTAAGATTAAACAATTGTGATACAAAGATTTAGCCATTGCTGTTGTAGGTAGATTTATAAGAAAAGAAAAAAAGTACCTAGTCGATTAATAAGAGATTATTGTGATGTAAACAATTCGAATTTAGTAAGGTTAAACAATTAGTAACTGTTAAAAACATTTACTTATTAGCTTAAAGATGAACGATTGTGATACGAAGAAAGTGATTAGGGTGGTTAATTTAAAGGTCCTACAAACAGGCGCGACACGCGACACAAAAACATGAGCGGTTTCTTTGTGTCGCGCCTGTTTGTAGAAGCCATAAGGCTGATTTAAAATAAAAACAAAAAAAATTCTTTGACTTTTTTTTATCGATACAACGATTGCCCCTCCTTATGCCTCGCGCTAGGGGCACGACAATTGATATTTAGCCAAGCGGTTAAAGGGTTAAATGACAAGATGATATTTATTTTGTAAACTAGTTATTCAGCACTCTTTCCAAATACTACTACCGTCTTCAAGTGTCGCTATCTGGACTGTCACACGAAGAGTTCCGTATCATAAACCTTATTGTTGTTAACCTTGTTTCTTTAATTTTTAATTTCATTTAATTTTTATGATTACTTGATAAAGCAGCGATAGAAATATACACTGAAAATGTCAACTGTGTTGCTATTACGGTTCTCGAGATACAGCCCGCTGACAGACAGACTCACGGACGGACAGCGTAGGCTTCGTCAAAGGGTTCCGTTGGTTACCCACAGGGTACGGAACCCTAAAAACTGGTAGATTAATTATTTACCTACTCAAAAATATCATGCATGAAACTACTATAGTAGGTAGTTGGTACCTAGTAGGTATATACAACGTAACCAATTGTTTTCAGCCAGTGTTATAATAAGTAGGTAAACTGAGTATTATGTACCTATCAACATGGGATTTTGCCGACAACTATCGTATCTTAAACTGTTTATTGACGTAAATGTAATAACATGAATGAGAACACGGTGTCTGCTTCCTATATTTTTGTTTTGTTTTCCTGTATATATTTCATTCATAAAGCCACTGTAATCGGGATATAAATTATAGAAATTAAGTGGAATAACAACATAAATAGGTAGGCAGACTCACGTCTCTATTTAAAACTTTAAGTTTCACATAACAATTACAAGTATATTATATCATCATTTACCTTCCTCTTAGAACACACCTAGTTATACATTATAATAGGGTATTTGACTAGATAGAAAAATAATAATCTTATGTATGTAGTCCACCCGTTCGATTTTCAAAAAACGTTGGATAAGTAGGTATGTATTTTTTGCCTTTTTAAATTGACAAAAAATTTATAAAGCTAATGCGCATAGCAGTTCAAAAGCGGGGGCGGTGGCGGACTTAACGCGCTAGTAAAAATTGTTTTATTTATCGTAATGACGTCACGTAAGTTTTCAACGCACGATATTATGTCTTCATATTTTTTTTACGTGAAAAATTAAAAAAAATACTGGCACAATATTTTTTTGAAATCTAACTGACAGGCTAATTAAATATTTTCAGTAAAATACTTTATTGATGGTTTCCGGAACAACCTAGGACATCATCATCTGCCTAGCCTTTTCCCAACTATATTGGGGTCGGCTTCCAGTCAAACCGGATTCAGCTGAATACCAGTAGTTTACAACAAGACAATAATAGGGAATATGCACAAAAAAAGTATTAATGATATGAACAGTTTATCTAAATGTATTGGAAAATATAATACTAACTGTGAAATTAGAATCTAAATTGCTCGAAAAACGAACGAGATACAATTATTTTAAACAAATATATCTGTCCCTCTCGCGAAAACACTGTTTTCTACGGCAGCTATATAGTCGTCGTGTAATTTGACGTCATATTACGTATCGGACTTCTCTTTCTAACTGTAGTCTTTGAAGCTTTATAACTTAATAAATGATGAAGGTATTTAAATAATAATTTCATGATTGTTTACTAGAGCTAATAAGTATTTTATTTTGCAAATAAAAAAATCGCGTGCATATTCCCTATTATTAAATATATACCAACACTAGCTTTCGCCCGCGACTTCGTACACGCATATCCCGTTCCCGTAGGTATTTCGGTAATCCTCTCTTAGTGCACCCCTACGTAGTGTAAGGAAGCTACATGCCAAATTCCAGATTTCTATGACCAATAGTTTCGGCTGTGCGTTGATATATAAGTGAGTGGGTCAGGTTTGCCTTTTATACAACACTATTTTTTAATTAGTACAAAAAACGAAATCCCAAAATTGTTTAATTTGATTTATTTTTACTTGAGTATCTTAAATGATTTCTTAAAAATTACTTAATTGTAAAAAGTTGATAATTTTGTTGGTCCTAAGCCCAATAAAAGTGCGAAACAAAAGTTTGAATTGCTAATTTTTTCGTTTATTTGCCATAAATTGAGTGACATTTTGGGATATAAACAAACGTTAATAACTTTGCTGTTTATGAATATTATTTATTGAGACTTTACATATATAATAACAAGACCTTTTCTAATAAGCCCTTTAAGTATTTGTACTAATTAAAAATTAGTGGTGTATAATTAATAGCTGTACCCCGCGGCTTCGCTCACGTCACCTTTTTTATTTTTTTCTATCATAAGAACATTCTACTCATAATCACAAACACAACAAAAAAAGAATTAGCGAAATCGGTCCAGCCGTTCACGCGGGATGCTTGGACCAAGGGAAAAAGCGATTCATTTTTATATAAAGATTATATACATACCTACGTAGGTTTTTAAAGGCACACACAACACAACCCAGAACGTAGGTATCACTTAAGCACTCATAAAATAATATATGTTATAGGTTTATTTGTAAAACACCGACAACCTCTCAGGACAAAGTTACTTACACCATAACCAACAACTTTAGTTCTATGACTTTTAAAAATTCCTCATATTTTAGTTCATCAGGATTTCATACAAATTATTTTTATTAAATTGAACGCTCTAAATGTTACGGTTGTCGGTGTTTTACAAATAACCCTGTATATGAATTGAGAGAGGATCTAGATATGTAATATGATGAAACTTCACAGCTATCTGTTACAATAAAACTACTGAAGTGGGAACGGGAAGCAAAGAGGCGACGGCGATGGAAAGTTCGATGATTTTTCCAGCTTTTCCTTGTCTGTCTATTATTGTGCATGATACCCGATATTGATAATTCCTTTGATTCTTACATGACCTTTTTAGGGTTCCGTAGCCATATGCTGTTGAAACTTGGTTAGTAGATGTATTCTGTAAACCACATTAAGATTTTTACACAAAAATGGAAAAAAAAACAATAAATTTTGGGGGTCCCCATACTTAGAATTGAAACTTAAAAAAAAAAAATTTTTTTTTTGGTTAAAATGGATAGGTCTTCAAAAATGATATTGAGGTTTCCCATATAATTTTTTTCGAAACTGAATAGTTTGCGCGAGAAACACTTCCAAAGTGGTAAAATGTGTGTGTCCTCTGTAACTTCTAAAATAAGAGAATGATAAAACTAAAAAAAATATATGATGCCAAACCACAGCCAAAAAACCAAAAAAACAACCAAAACCAAAAAACACCAAAAAAACTTAAAAACTTAACTTAAACTTTTGGTTGGTAAACTACCTACCAGCGAAAATTGGTTTGAACGAGATCTAGTAAGTAGTTTTTTTTAATACGTCATATTAATAAATCGTAAATCGCAACTTTTGCTTATAAATACCTACAGTTTTGTACGGAACCCTCGGTGCGCGAGTCCGACTCGCACTTGGCCGGTTTTTATTAAGGTTGGGAAATCATCAAATGACTCCTTCCACTCAAGGCGGAGCGGAAGAGAGTGTAGGTATGATTCTATTGACTAAAACCCATCCGTGTTCCTCCAAATGCCATTTGCGTTCCAGGGCCGCGGTGACTGTTTCGAACAAACTCCGCAACCCTGGCAGGGTCCTAACATGACCTAACTTTCGTCGCAATTTATAGCTTTACAATGTGTTAGCTATCTATGATCGAACTGAAGTCAATAGATCTGATACCTGTTTATAATAAGTAATTCTCGAGTATTCAGTAAATATTGTTTGTATACGGTAAATTGAATTGACGTCAAGTATGTGTAAAACTATCTTAATAGATACAACTATGACTAAGGTAACATAGCTATGTTGTGACTCATGTAGTCTTAGACTTTTATTGACGCAGGCGTTAGAAAATTAACACCTAATTACCTGTTATGTTTACCTTTCATAAACTGATGTTCAAGCGTAAAACGGTTGTTTGTGAAAAATTCAAGAGTTCGTAACAGGATAAAATTTTTCGGAGGGTTCCGTACCCAAAGTTTGACCAACGAAATCCTATTACTAAGCCTCCGCTGTCCTTCTGTCCGTCTGTCAGCGGGCTGTATCTCAAGAAACTTAATAGGTAGACAGTTGAAATTTTCACAGATTGTGTTCTATTGCGGATAACAACTAATAAAAATTAAAGTAGATTAAAAATGAAAGGGGGCTCTCATACAAGAAATTTGTTTTTTTTTTAAGGTACTAAGTTGAAATTTTCACAGATTGTGTTCTATTGCGGTTAACAACTAATAAAAATTAAAGTAGATTAAAAATTAAAGGGGGCTCTCATACAAGAAATCTGTTCTTTTTTAAGGTACTCAGTTGAAATGTTCACAGATTGTGTTCTATTGCGGATAACAACTACTAAAAATTAAAGTAGATTAAAAATGAAAGGGGGCTCTCATACAAGAAACTTGTTTTTTTTTTTTTGTACTGAACCCTTTCGTGTGAGAGTCTGACTCGTACTTGGCCGGTTTTTTCCCCGCTTTCGTTTTAGTCACCGGATTGAAGAATATTGGTAATAAAGCCAGTGTTGACAGGGAAAGTGTGTGCTATATTTCACCACTGGTAATAGTTGGGATTTTTTTGTATTTGTCACCAGTGGTGAAAAATTGTGTGTTAACAATGCCTATTGAGAACCAATAGGTAAGATACCCGCCTAATTAAGTACATAAGTAGTTTTTATCTGTCTTTAACCAGGATTCCAGTAATGAATGTTGATGAATTAGCGAAACGTCGCAGACGAGATGGGTATGGATTAGATATGAGCGCCGCCGCCGTGGATTTCAAACGGCGTGCCGCCGCGGGAATAAGCCGGCGCGTCGCCGAGAAGCATTTTTTTTTGTATTAAGGTTCATATTCGTATAAAGTTTACAAGTGTTTTAAACGAATGATAAACTTGAATTTTGCTTAAAATGTTATGGTATAATTAATATCAGCCATGCCTAGGAAGAGGTGGCGAGACAACTTAAACGCCTACTGCCAGGGTTGGTTCGAGCTGGCTCGGGACAAAAATATCTGGAAGGACTAAGGGCCTTTGCCCGCAGAGGGGCAATGTAGGCTGAATAAAAATAAAGCTTACTTCATCCTGTGTAGCTCCATCTCTCTCAAATTTGAGCAATTAGCTCCATCTCTCTCCATCTCTCTCAAAAATTACAACCTACTGGCGAGAACTCCTCTCACTAGAGCCATACGCGTGGTGAATGAGGTTCACGAGAGGGTTGATGTATTGTGGTGCAACTTGAGTGAATTTGCAAAAGTTACACTATATGTAATAAGTTATTTAGATTAAGATATTTTTAAACTAGGTATAAGGTGTAGATTTAGGATTTAGTTAGTAAGGACACTCTGTCGCATTGGATCATAGATCTGTAATGATAGTGTAGTTAAGATTGTTATAAATAAAATAAAAAATAAAATAAAATAAAAAAAAAATTACAATCATGACGGCATTAGTACGTCATAGTAGCCCCCCTAGGTCGATCAGTTTTGACGTCTGCCGGGATGCCAAGAATTCACCATATTACATTTAAGTAGGTACTGAGATGTCCATTGTACGTATGCGGCGACAATGAACGTCCAAACCTAGGACCAACAAACTGAACATAGGATAGATACTACGTCGAGTCCCGTCAAGAAGTGAAGAAATAGTTGACAAATGCATTAGATAATGTTAAAAACATGTATTGGAAATTTTCGTTCCATACATGTGTTGAAGATAACACAGCAAGCTACAGAAAATTGTATGCTCCGAAAACTCAGATATTGACACCGTGTGAATATCTGAGTTTTCGGAGCATACAATTTTCTGTACAAGATAAGAGTTGTCGAGAATCGAGATGAGTGACAGGCAATTGGCGACGCCATGTTCGTAATGGACTGCTGTTCGTTGACGTTGACTATGAGGTGCAGAGCCCAAATGGAATTCGAAATGTAAAGTAAGTTTTTTTTTTACTGCACGCCGTCCGTCAGAAGTCTATTTTCTTTATAAGGCAGCCAAAAAAGGTGTTCTGCAACGATCGTTTCAACCGCCGGCGCGCCGCCGCCGCCGTGGATTTATCTCCACGCCGCCGCTTTTTCTAAAATCGCCACAACGTTCATATCTAGTATGGATATCAAATTGACGACACAAGAAAAAACTATTACAAGTAACCGCGGGGGGTGTAGTTACTTTTACTGTTCTGATTAGTTTTTTTTTGTTATTTGATAGTAGAACGCTGACAATACAGCGTTCACAAAACGCTCATATGGCAACTCTCGAAAACTATTTCTCGTTTTCAAAACCTTGTAAAAGACTCTAAATTAAAAGATTAACAAACATTCAGTTTTCTGCCAACATAGCAACTTGTGTTCCGACGTGGAAAACACAGATATTTCACTGGAAGAAATAGGTTTATATGGAAAGTCACCACTTATATTTTTATTACTCTACTGAGCGAAAAAGGAGGGCGAGCGACCCGCCCCGGCTTCGCACGAGTGCAAATTAACATGCCTCGTCTATCTCTCTTTCTGATAGTGAAAACCGTATAAAAATCCGTTGCGTTTTCTATGGGCAAACCGTACCTACAATTCAAGTTCTACTATAAATCAAACTTAGAGAAACCTAGCTGTTGGTGGTTGGAAATTTAATAAGCCCAGATTTTCACGTGATTATTCACTAACAGGATAACGCAAGGATATGTGTGTGTATGTAGGTAAGTACTTTACACCGTTACACGTAATATACCTAAGTACATCTCGAGGTTGACACATCAATTTGAAAACCTTCAATATTTAAGTCGAATGCATAACGTGTGTTGTAGACAGCTTAAAGTGAATTAATCATCATGAATGCACTCTAACTTGTCTACTCTACAATGCATACGATAAACTATTATCTTTTAGCACATGGTCAGACTGTAAGGTAGTGAAGTAATACATTATAAATAAACATTTGGCATGGTATGTTCTCATCTTGATAAAATAGGTATTATGTAATCGCATTTTTTTGTAGCAAGAGTGGGGGTTATATTGGAAACTACTATCTACGGCATTTTAACGAATTTGACATCATGCCTAAATAAAGCTCGTAAATGATTCATTAAACTTACAACTGTTACCTACTTATTAGGGGTTCCATAGCAAAATGGTAAAAAGGAACTCTTATGGTATGCCTAAGTTTGTCCGTCTGTCGCAGCTGGATATCTCAAGAACAACAAATGCTATCAACTTCAAATTCGGAGTAGTTTTAGATGACGTTTGCTCAACTATTTTGCAAATAAGAAAGAAATAAAAATGTATAGTTTTTGCAATAGCGACAAAATTTTTACTATTAAAACAAAGTTTTCTGTTTTAATAATAATAATTTTATTTCCAGCTTTTTAGTTAGTAACAAATATGAATAGGTATTAGTGAGAACCCTAAAAAAACTTTAAATCGCTTTATATCCTAAAATATTATTTCAACTGAAAAATGGTTTAAGAAACCTCACAATAATTTCAAAATAGCTACTCAACGGTAATCCACATGACTTAGTTTGTTGACTTTATTTTTTTTCATTTTTACAATATCGAGGAATCGATTGACGTGTGGATCAATAATAAAAATCGGCCCAGGCGTTTGGTCTGTATAGTGCTTCAAAGGAACATACATACATAGGCTGTTAAACACATTACCACTCCTTTGCGTCGCGCAGTCGCGTAAAAATTCAAAGTAGGGCTACTAGGACCTGTGTATCATAATATGAAAGAGCGCTATTTGCGCATTCTCAAACATATTTTCTTTTTCAACCGACTTTCCAAAAAAATTTATCTGAAAGGATACCTATACTTCTCGATGGTCCCATTTAAATTTTATCAAAACCGGTTAGGAATTTTGGATTTTAAATCGAAATAGCTGGAATTCGTTTACTTGGATGATGGTTTTTTTGTCAATTGCGAAATATCGAAACGAAGAAAACGAAATTGCGTATTTTGCTTTCCTGCGATTTTGCAGTGAAGTTGTTAGGCTAAAAAGTACAAAATTAAACACATTTTCAAAATACGAAGAAACTAACAAAAACACCGACTTTCGACATTGAAGTTTTTTTTACTTTGTAATGTTTTTTTATATTTGGAAGTCAGTTGTATTTTTTTGTGAAAAGTTTTATTTAAGGCCGAAAAAGTCGAAAACCGTCACGGTTTTCGACTTTTTACAAAAAATAAAAAAACTACAATCCCTTATCTCAGAAGTTTGCATACAGAAAAATATAAAAGATTACAGGAAAAATAACACGATGTCTCTAAATAGCACACTCTTTCAGAAATCATCAACAAAACTTACATTAGTTCCACTTTCGGTCGAGAGATGGTGCTGATCTAAAACTACGATATAATCCGCAGTGCTAATATTCTCTGACGAATATAATAGGCCTCGCCGATGACAAATTAAATACATTTCACTTTTATATACCCTTCGGTACGCGAATCCGACTCGCTTTTCACCGGTTTTTTTTATGTTACATATTATAATGTAGGTACAATTTGTCCAGTGTTATAGTTACAGTAATCTCCTAATTTATATGTAGGAACGCACTTATACCCGTTTTTACGAATACTGGGTGACAAGGAAATGAATGCCTAAATCAAAGCGAACTGAGAGTTGAAAATTCAACCTAGGGTTTAGGCGTTTATTCAGGTATTTGAATACCGGCATCGTGACGTCACTATCTCTACATTACTACTCATTTTAAAACAAACTAACCCTGCCATGTTTGTCTGTCTGTTCGCGATAAATTCAAAAACTATACCAAAAGGATTTTCATACTGTTTTCACAAACGATTGAGTTATTAATGAGGAAATTTTTGTTATACATTTCATAATGTGTTTGTGTAAATTGGCTGAAATATGACGATGATTGTTGAAAATGTCGGGAAAAACATGCCGTTTGCGAGCTTATTTATGGTCTGCTACCCGTGCAAAGCCACGGCTTCTTCCATATATGATTGATGACGTGGTCTACCGGGAAGATTTCCGATATAACTACATAAAATAAAATTCGTTCTGCTTTGTTAAAGAAACTTAAGGATTCCGATATATAGTTATTTGATCAGTCTTGTAGTCTTACTCGCATAGATTGTTCATTAGTATAGTCATATGAATTGTATATGCTGTGGATAACGGTGTGAGTTTCACATTTGTAATATCTTTGTTTATATTATTTGCGCAGATATAATGTGTTACTGTTTGTTTGTCCCAAATAAATAAAAAAATAAAAAACAGGAAGTTTTTTAAAGGGCTAGGCGGTGACGTCAATGTGAACTCTTTAATTACGCATGGTTTTCGCTAACGTAAAAGCAACGTGAGCGGTTGTTAATATTATCGTAAAAACCGTATGACGTTTTCACGAACTGAGTATATCTACTTATGTCCTTTTATGATTGTGTGGCACCCTCCATAGAGTGGAACTTTTGCTTACATTTTCCACTTACCGCGCTCTGTAAACGCTTGTATTTAGAATCGTGCTATTTTATGGTGGTGATACCACTAGGTATCTGATAAGATAAGGCAGTCTGGTGCGCAAATGTGTAGCTTCATACATCTATCTACACAGGGTATGTTTCTGAGCAGAGGCTTATAGAATTAGCTTGTACTCACTTGGCCACATGACGCTCAACATATACATAAAGTATACCGAAGCATGTGTCGCTAGAGATATTTACTAGTTAAAAAAAGCATTCTATTAAGTCTGCCCTTAAGATTAAAAAAAAAATACTGGACACGATTATTTTGGCCATTCAAATCTATAAAAATTGATAAAGCGCATTAAAATTCAAGAGCTAGTTAAAATGTACTTTCTATTTTGGAAATCAATCTGACGGACTAATTAGATCTTTTCAGTAAAATACCCTAGAGAATGAACTGTTTTTTTTTTCTCTTTAGGTATCTATTGAATACAGACCAGCTAGGGGCCCAATGACATCTTAAAATCATTATGATTCTGGTGTGAGAAAGAGACGAAGCTCTAAAAAATATGTTTTTTAGGGTTTCGAACAAAAACAGAACCCTTATAGGATCTGTCTGTCTTTCCGTCTGTCACAGCCAGTTTTCTCCGGATCTACTGGACCGATTCTGTTGAAATTTGGTATGCATTGGACCCAAACACGGACGTGTTACGTAAATGTTTTTAGTATGGGAGTCACTTTTGGGGTCAAACTAGAAAATTAAAAAAAAAAGTTTTTCAAACTGTATCGTGTGACATATCAAATGAAAGGGCTTACTGTGAGGGTTTTAATAATACTTTTTTTAAATTTTAAAATATATAGTTTTAAAGTTATTCAAGAAATTAGACCAAAAATTATCCTTTCCCCCCCTTATATCCGAACTACCGAGCCTAAAATTTTGAAAAAATGCAGATAATAGTTCTAAACCTAAATATTACGGGAAGAAAGCCTGTAAGAAGCCTGTGGTGTTAAAATAATATGTTTAAAAAATTGGTTCGGAACCCTTTGCACGCGAGTCCGACTCGCACTTGGCCAGATTTTTATTAAGGAATGGGCTTTTAACCGCAACACCTGATGGAAAGTGATGGATGATATAGCATAGAACCCGTTCTTCTTCGTTGTACAACCCTTGTAGCCAGTGCCGGATTAAGTCAGCGAGAGGCCTGCAGCAAATTTTACTAAGAGGCCTCCTAAACGTGAATACGAATATATGCAACTAGCTGACCCACGCACCTTCGTCTGCGTCACATTTTCCATGAATGCTCGGCTCCTTTTAGTCTTAGAGTGATGATATGTATATCCTATAACCTTCCTCGATAAATGGGCTATCTAATACTGAAAGAATTTTTCAAATCGGACCAGCAGTTCCTGAGATTAACCCCTACATACAAACTTTACCCCTTTATGATATTATTAGTATTATTAGTATAGATAAAAACAATTATAGCCCCAATTAACCCCGGGGCCCTTATGTAGCTCCAGAGTCCATATAATTTTTGGTTTTGCCTACATTGTCCTTATAGAACTATGGATACCTTATATACTTACTATAGAACTAAGACGGTATGGTTGCATGAAATAAAAGAAAGAAAACGAGTTTATTGCGCATTTGCTCATAAACCAAATTAGTGACTTCATCCATAGAAAACGGCAGGTGCATCTTTTTGCATTAACAAAAGGATAATCACGCGAATACGCGAACGTCGAGGTCGTGCGCGTGTTTGATTGGCAAACCGAACAGCGTTCTCTGTCAGCACGACTACGCGATTAGGTTTGACGTACAGACAACGTCTTTATGGAGAAAGCATAAAATTCGGATTGGACCATCGCGACGGTGTCACCGGTCAGTTCAACTTGCAGGCGTCAAAAATAAAATAATAAACCGGTCAAGAGCTAGTCGGACTCGCACACCGAGGGTTTCGATCCATCACATAAAACGTTAAATGGTTTAAAATTTTCATCGCAAATTTTCATTTTTTCATTTTGCGGAAATATTTCAACACTGCGGCCATCTCTTGACCGATAGTGGAAGTAATGTTTTATTTGTTGAAGATTTCTAGAAAAGTATGCTATATGTATATGGACATCGTTTTATTTTTTTCTGTAATATTTACATAAATTTCTATCACGTAGAATAATTTCAGATTTTTCTCTATGCAAACTTCGGAAATAAAGGGGGAAAGGATCAAAATTTTAACATTTTTCGTCAAAAGTCGTAAACCTTGCGGCCTAAAAAAATGAGAATATGCAAATAGCGCTCTTTCATGTGTTTCAATTAAAAATCGTCAAGTGTAGTGCTGGAAGAAACCACGTGCAAGACCTCAGCACGGCGCTCTCCAGTCGCGTCAGCCATCGTCCCAGGCGATCATCCAAAACTTCCAAGTAAGTCCCTATTTGTTCCCTAGTTACAACCAATGCCAACATTCACTCCAGCATAATTTAAATCCCCGCCAAATTGGTCCTTCGAAGCCGCTACCCAAATTTACACCATAAGTTTTTGGGTCACAGGCCTTTTCGAATTTTTTATCAAGCTGTGACAGACGGACACACTTAGTCACACCATACCTTTTTACCAATTTGGTACAGAACCATAAAAACCTTAATGTGATGTATTGTGATTAATTATGTCAGAAGTGTATGGTTTCCTGCACATTACCTATCTGTTTAAGCTAGGACTGTGTCAGAAGCAGGCGCGCTGCGTTATGGTTAATGGTAAAATTTGTACCTGTGAAGTTGCTATTTCTTGTACTTAGTTAACTTTTATTATTGTTACTGATTTTTTTGTTGTTTGCCTTTGCCATGTTGCGGGATTACGCTTTGGGTCATAATCAGGTCAAAACCAATTATGTGTATTTGTTATTATGATTGTCACCTGTTGTAATGGCTTGTGAATGAATAAATAAATGTGAGACTTACCGACAGTAGTGTATCGCACGTAGGTCTCCTGGTTATCCATCATGGCGTCAACGGCTTGCTTCTCGCAGTACAGCGCCGTGATCACGGCTATGCTCGGCTGCCTCGATGAACAGAGCTGTGGCATTTGTTTCACAACCTGGATACAACAGTTTTACTTTAATAAAGGCTTTACTAGAACACGTCACGGTGGCCAACCGCAACACCGTGACGCTGCAGTGGATAAAAGGACACAGCGGATCACTAGGTAATGACGCGGCTGATGAACTGGCCAGGAGGGGATCTGGTGCTGTGGTTGTTGGACCCGAACCCATAGTACCGCTCCCCTTCGTCCAATTCCGCACATGGCTGCGTGAACACACCCACAAACAAGCGGAACGCTGGTGGGCCTTGGCACCAGGCTGCAGGCAGTCCAAGGAAGCCATGCCAAACCTGGACTGAAAACTGACCAGGCGCCTTCTGCGACTGGATAGGTACAGCCTGCGAATGGTGACAGGGACCATCACCGGTCACTGTTCACTGAATTAACACTTGCACACGATAGGTATTACGGATAGCCCTCTATGCAGAGCATGCATGGAGGGGGAGGAAACGGTACCGCACGTACTCCTTGAGTGCAAGGGCGTCGCCGAAATACGGAAGCAAACCATAGGGTCACCAAACTTGCTAGCAGATATCCTGACCACGCCGAGAAAACTGATCTGTTTCTGGAGGGAGGTTGGGTGGTTGGAATGACGGCCGCCATGGCTCACGTACAATGGTCCAACTTCAGGACTAAGTGCGGAAACCAAAACCCCCTAATAGAATAATAGAAAGGCTTTACTTGGTGACATGGTCATAGTCGCAGGAAGAACCTGGATAAAGGACGTAGGTTCGTAATCGCGAATTATCGGAGGTGACGGGGTCTGTGTTTCCCGATGGCTATACAACCTGGAAATCTTTCAAATCAAGAGCAAATAGGTTAATTCTAGCCAAGCGTGCTCCATCTTTGCTCACATCATGGCTTTCCATCAGGTAAAATTGTGGTCAAGCGCAATCCTATCAATAATAAAAACCGGCCAAGTGCGAGCTGGACTCACACACGAAAGGTTCCGTGCTATAAACCTTAATTTTCTATTATTTGATGTTATAGTGGCAATAGAAATACACAATCTGTGAAAATTCAACTCTAACTATTACGGTTCTTGAGATACAGCCCGCTGACAGACAGATAGACGGATGGACGGACAGCAGAGGCCTTAGTAATAGGGTTCCGTTGGTTACCTTTTCCGTTGGCTACGGAACATTAAAAAGTATCGCAGAAGCCTCGATGGCGATTATGAAGATTTTCATTGATATCATATTCTCTCTCCTTCTCCTCACGGAGCCATTGTATAGTTTTTATGAAAAATAAGATCAACATCAATATAATATCTAATATATATAAATCACGTGTCACGTTGTTTGTCCGCGATGGACACCTAAACTACTTAACCGATTTTAACCAAATTTGCACACGGTGTGCAGGTTGATCCAACTTGAAAGATAGGATAATTTAAAACATCACGCTACGACCAATAGGAGCAGAGCATTAATAAAAAATGTGACGCAGACGAAGTTGCGCGGGACAGCAAGTAATATATAAAAATCAATGCCACTTTTCGTTGTAATTTTATAACTCAAGACCGGCTGGGCCGATTTCGGTAATTCGTTTTTTGTTGTTCGCCAGAATACAGGGTTTCAATACAAAAAAAAAGGGTAGGTAGGGTAGCCAGTTGACGGGAGCGAAGCCACGGGGACAGCTATTTATTTATATTTCAGACACTGCCCCAGCCATATCTCTATGTTAAACCTCTTTGTAATCAAAGCTTAATAGAAAAATACATTTTTGGTAAGTCAATGTCGTCAATCGTCAATGCCTTTTCAATATAAAAAATAAGATAACAATAATGTATGATTTCTCCATATAATAGAATATGTTAGTATTTCAAATTAAGAGGGCTTTCACATTTTTTCTTGAATTTTAGCGTTTTATTCGAATTTTGATGTGTGATTTTGCTTTAGATATAGCCTTAAAAAAAAAAACAAAAATATGCCTAAGATAGTTTGATCATTTATCTTGGGAGTGTTCTAAATAAATATTTCAATTTGTTCATGTACATCAGTAAAATCCTTGACTCCGCAAAGGATGTTTCACAAAACGTTGCTTTAGGGTATCTTTTGATACCTTGGTACACCGAAGATATTATAATTTAATCATTTATAAAAATGTCCACGGTACAACTGTATCTTCTACTTTAGAATGTTAAAATCAATTTATTACGATTCATACAGTAATACACCAAAAATAATTCTGTAAAACTGAGAGTTATTGACAATTTTCCGTACGAAACTATAATTTTTATCTATGAAATTATAATCAAAATTCAAATAAAAAATATTTAATAACTAAGGTGGCATTGCTATATTGCTTGAAAAAAAAATTGGTCTAATTAAAAGTAAAGTAAATATTTTTAAATAATTGTCGAAAATCAATATAATCTTGTGACGCGCGGTATTCAACTTTAGTCAACCTGAGCAATTCGATTTTGTAAGAGCGCTTTGACAAAACTGTCTTAGGCATATTTTTATTTTTTTTAAAGGCTATATCTAAAGCAAAATCACACATCAAAATTCGAATAAAACGCTAAAATTCAAGAAAAAATGTGAAAGCGCCCTTAAATATTTTAACTTCTCAATTGATGAATCCTCGCACTACCTTTATTGATGCAGCGCCCATGTTTTTGAAACTTTCTTGAGTTTTCTCGCAAGGGCCAATAGATGGCGTTAGCGAGTGCGAAAAGTTTCCTGTCACCGTTTGAATATGTCGGTGTGAGCGCGCCTATGCGTCCGCTATAAAAATTCCTTTTTGGTGAAATCGTGACGATACTCGTAAAATAAATGGACCTGCATCTGTGCTTCATTGAGTAATTATAGTGCAGTGTTGATTTTTGGAGTTTCAACCATCCCACCGGTGGATTTAAGAAGATTTGGCTCGCCGGCCGGCAACCCATACCTGCGAGGCTGCGAGTGGTGCATGAACGAGGTAGTTCCCCATCTCCCTGGGTCTGAGTGGGATCTCTGGATTGCCAAGGTACATGGGCATGTTTTGCTGCTAATAATTCTCTGGGATTGGTTTGTCGAGGATTCATCATTATGGAAATTGAATTATTTTGAGGTCCACCATTACACATAAAACTTAGGTTCTAAAACCTTCCCAAAGGTGCAGGCTATTTACACGCCTCACCATACTTAATTAAATTATAAAAAAAAGAAAAGCTATTTCTAAACAGTTACAAGTAGCGCCATCTGTGTTGTTAGCAGTGTATTATACAGGAAAATCGTCGTCAGAAAGCCGCAGGAAATATTGGTGTTTTATTAACTGCGTTATACATAGTATGTTGTTATGTACCTGTGTGTCTACACTATGCTGTCGGACGTAAACACCTTCTGACATAGCTCGGGTGAGACCTTTTTCTTCTAGAGATTCTAATGCATCCTTCACTTCTGCCTTTGACCACTTTCCAGCGCTGCAATAGAAAATACATTCTTTATATACCTTTAAGCATAATAACCTCCGAATACGAATCTCTTTTTAACCGACTTCCAAAAAAGGAGGAGGTTCTCCTTTTGGTCGGTTTTTTTATGTATGTACACCGATTATTCCGAGGTTTTTGATTCAATTTCTATTATTATTTTTTAGTTCGAGAGCATCCTTGCCGTTTGGTCCCGTATAAATTTGATTCGGTTTGGCTCAGTGGTTTTTATTTAATGTGCATTTTTACTTATTTCAATCCGCGTAGACGATGACGTCACCTAAGTTTCACCACTTAAAAGTGAAAAAAAAAAAACTTAAAAAAAAATATATAACCGTCTTCCAAACAAAACACTACAAATTATATAATAACTTTAATTGCGGAAGTCGGTTTTTGGTTTTGTTCCTTTTGTTTTTTAACACCGACTGCCGAAAGTGAAAGTCATTTTATACTTTGTAGTGTTTTGTTTTGAAGTCGGTTATATTTTACTACGAATAAAATTGGTAGCATAACATTATTTCAAATAGTTGCAGTAGTCGCCATCATAAGAAAAAAAAAACGTATCGACACAAAATTAAGTAACCGATTTCCGACTTTAACTTATTTTCATAGTGTCGGAAATCGGTTACTTCGTTTTGTGTAGATACTTTTACTCTATTGGTCAAATTGGCATCCATAGGAACCAAGGATTTGAATAGCCTTTACTTACCACTTCAATAAGTATAAAGACAAAAGAAGAAAACTTTGCCGTGGCAAACTTGTAATACTTACGTGACAAAATCGTCCACCCGCAATGGATTAGGGTATGCATTCTCTATCATGTCCAACACTCTCTGTTCTGAGATTATATTGTCTTGAGTTTGGTTCAATATACTATCTTCAATATACGCTGTAATAAAACCATTATGTATTAAACACTGGCAACTGTTTGGTGTTATCCATAAGATCTCGTTAAGGTATCAAAAGAGAATCGGACGTCGTAATTTTGGACCCTGACTGGACGTTCTTTTTAAACGAGTTCAAAAAAAGAGGAGATACGCATTTCTTCTGTTTTATTTTTAATGGGGCAATTAAACTGCAATCTAGTGTTGCATATTCGAAACTCTGAACTATAGTTCTTGCACGCTCCTTATGGCAAGCGCATTTTCCTAAATTATTATGTAAGTGCATTTATAAGTTAACAGAACTTAACGAGGACCATCATAATAGCTCTTTAGCATGATTGTTTTTATAAGCAAAAGCAAAGCAAAATCGTGTTAAATAAAAGGTAAAAGAATGTCTTTTACCTTTTGGTTGACACGATTGCTCCCCGTTTGCTATAGTCTTAGATGTAACATTTACTCAACTTTTAATTTATATTTTATTTATTAAAGTATAAGTGTGCTTGTTGCACACATATATACTTTAAAAAAACAGTAAATTTATGTAGATAATAGTATTATGAGTCTTAAAGACTTATCTTAAAATTAATCTATTCTAAATTTCAATTCAAACAAAACAAAACTCATACATGCAATCAGTAGGTTAGTGGATTGTTTCTTGAAATGAAAATGTGTTTGCTAAAATTAATCGTCCTAATATGGTTACTAAGAGTACATTCATGTAAATGGCGCAAAAATACTAACGAATGCAGCTATCATTTAAATAATCTATTATGTTAAAGCAAAAAATAATAAATTCTAAATATATCATTTGTAAATTGAAAAACATACTGGAAGAACTTAGTTTGTATTATAATACTTCTTCCAAAAGCGAGTGATACTGCTAAAATAATGTTCTTTTTTATTCCAATCACTCACTCAAAAAAATACACAATTGACCAATTTGTAAGTCTAATAAAAAGTTGAAGATAATTCGGGATTTAATGTACTGAAGTTTCAATTGCAATTAATTTAAAAGTCAACTTTGGCTAACTTTTAACAACATTTGTGGCAACATTTGTCGTTTGCGAAGTTTGTATCAAAAATGTGCATCAGAGTCATCAAGCCTTTTTTACTTTTTTCCTCAACTTGCATAAAAGTACATTTTGGAAGCCAAATGCTGCAGCTTTCGCATTCATAGCCCAAAGTGATATGGTCAAATGTACTACGCTAGAAATTAAAGATGAACAGATACATAATTCAAATAGTTGTAGAATACAGACAGTACATACATGCATAATAGTAATACATACTAAAATAATATACATACAGCCATTAGAATAGTTGTATATAACGCTCTTACTCGTAATAACGCCATTTGCTTCTGTACCATAAAATTAAAAACAGATATACTTATTATTATTTGTATTAAGCTTAGAATAATTTATAAATATCGATCTTTTTGAGCTAGGTACAGACTGAATCAATATCCATTAATGCCATAATATTATTTTTAATAATTTATTTGAACAAATGTTGTTTAATGGCATTCTAGAAATCATTTCTATCTCTTAGACAATCCCACAGTTCCATATCGCTACATAATAAAACCAGTGCTGGATTACCTATATGTCAAGGGTAGCAAATGCTATGGGCCCCGCGCTTACAAAAACATTTCGGTAAAACCAGCACCAGATCCGCTGGTCCAAACTATGTAATAAATAAATGGCTAAACCTATGGCTCTGGCGCTACTTAAGGTCCCCGTGGCCCGTGAGAAATGATAGAGCGGGAGATGGCACGGTTTTTGGGCAATCATATTGAGAACACCGAGATGTTGATACCTTTCGACCTTTACGATTATTCAAAAACCGTGCCAACTCCACCTTATAAGTCGCAGAAGTTTAAATTTGCATTTTCGTTTTTATTTTTCTAAGGTTTTAGGTTTAGGAGGGGCCAATTTTTTAAATTTTCTACAGGCCCTGCGCTGGATTAATCCGCCACTGGATAGGACATCAGAGACAAAAGGTTTTAGAAAGCCCAAATTATGTAATCTTTAGTCCCATATTATGGGTAGCAAAGACAGCTTTGGTATTCAGCAGTCTGGTCTGTACCCAGCTTTACAATCTGTAAGTTCAACTATACTTGGTGCACCTTTTACTTAAGCAACCCCATATTAAATAAATAATATCCCTTTTTTTCTACTATTCCGGTTATTATTTCCAATATTTGTGCAATAAAACCTTATTTCTAACACATTATGAAGGTACTTACCAGGTAAGGGGGGTCCAGCCGCTTCTTGTCTTAACTCTACTTCTAGTAGTTTGAGTTGATTGTACTTGTGCTGCATTAGTTTCATTATCTTTTTAATGTAGCCCACATAATCTGGAATTAAATTATTTACATCTTCATTAAGTATGCTGATATCAGTTTATTTAAAGAAAATAGAGTAATCAATTATCACCTGAATTTGCCACTTAGCTAAGTAACTAGGCAAAAGTACTGGACATTGAACTGTACCACTCTTAAGAACTAATATATTTTCTTAAATCAGTTTAAGAACAGTATTGTCTACACGGTTGGCGCAGTGGTTGATTAGCTACTGCGCTGCGTGCCGCGGATTCGATTCCCGCGCGGATCAAATATTTGTATGGCCTACAAATAGTTGTTCCGTGTCTGGCTGTTTGTGTATGTGAGTATGTTTGTGAACGCACCCACGATACAGGAGAATTTCGTAGTGAGGGGCAATGTTTAAAAAAATGGACCATTGACAACTGCTGCTGAATTATTAAGAAGGTACTTGTATGTGTGTATGTAATAAGTCTGGTGTTCGCAACTCCACTTCCAAGTGCGTATTTTGCATGCAGGTGGGTCAAATATGTCATTGCTCCTCCAGGAATGCCAGCAAACAATTATCTCACCCTGTGCAGCAACACACAGCTACATACTAGACAGTTTAGGTGCTTGGTAATTTTGATCGATACGAATATTATAAAACTCAAGAGTTTGTTTGTTTGGTTGAACGCGCTAATCTAACGAACTACTGGTTTGAATTGAAAAATTACTTCAGTGTTGGATAGATCATTTATTGAGTAATGTTTTAGGCTATATAACATCGCGCGATGATCAATAGGAGCGGAGCATCAATGAAAAATGTAACGCAGACGGTCAGCTATTATTTTTTTTTTAAAGAACTTTGCCGCACTTGGAATTTCTCCGGTATCGTGGGTGCGTTCACAAAAATACAAACTCACATACACAATCAGCCAGACGCGGAACAACTATCTGTAGGCCATAAAAACATTTGTTCCGTGCGGGAATCGAACTCGCAACACGCAGCGCAGCAATTAATCGCTCAACCACTGCGCCAGCCGTGTCATCCAGTACAGTCAACCGTGTCGTAATTGATAACATGTGTGTTCTTAAAACAATAATTATTTACCTTTAGGAAAATCTTGAGGACTGACAAGTTCCCGGAAGAAAGCTTGTGCCTCATATGGCCTTTCATTGGGAGTCATGTTGGGTTTGAACCAGAAGCGCAACGCGCGCGCTTCCCTAGTATGAGTCCCAGTCGCACCAGACACCAAATATACGTAGAATTCTAACTGGGCATGGCAAGGCTCCATCACTCCATTCTCTGAAACATGAATATATAATTTATTATGACCAAATCGTGCCAACAATGATGATGATGCCATTGTACAATCATTAGATCATACTTGTAGGTCATGCTAAAGATGACTTTTATTTTAAGACTAGCTTTTTCCCACAGCTTTACTTCTGTTACCACAGGATGCCATACATTTATCTATCTATGCTAACATAATAAAGCTGAAGGGTTTATTTGGACGCGCTTATCTCTGGTACTAGCAGTCGGAAATGGAAAATTCTTTTTGTATGTACATATATGATAGCCACATTCATGATGACATGACATTCATGATGGTTATAGGCTAAACAGGAATAGGAAAAACTGAATATTCGTACGAAGTCGCAAAAATAAGCTATTTATTTTACGACTAGCTGACCCGCGCGACTTCGTCTGCGTCACATTTTCCATTAATGCACCGCTCCCATTTATCTTAGCGTGATGATATATGCCTTTAGCCTTCCTCGATAAATGGGCTATCTAACACTGAAAGAATTTTTCAAATCGGACCCGTAGTTCCTGAGATTAGCGCGTTCAACCAAACAAACAAACAGACAAACTCTTCTACTTTATAATATTAGTATGGATTATTCCCGAACGTTGTCGAATGTTGTCATTAATTCCACTGTGTAACACAATATTACGTGCATTGATTAATTTATTCCATTACAAACAAAGTTGCCTTATAGGTAGTATAAGTATCTATAACACGGCACATGTCTTACTTATGACATCTTTTAAATTTTCATGTGCCCTCATTATACTACGCTAGAAAAAAGGTTAACACTCAAGTTTATTCAACTGTAAAGCTTATAGTCTAGACGACAAGTTGAAAATGGTCTCAAATAGAGATACTGCTCTTAAAATTATGTGCGATATCAGTTTTTGTTCAAGTACAAAAATTATTATAAACAAAGTATGAATATTCTTTTTTACCTACTTTTACGGCGTGATCTTGTAAGTATGTATATGAGAAAGGCTCTACGAAGCGAAAAATTTTTACGACAATTAATTTAACACAATGCAGACGGAAGTTCGAGAAAATTTTGTTAGTTTCAAACATTTAAACTTTTTGAACAATTAACTTTCAGTAAAATTTTCAACGGGAATAAATTATTTATAGTGTTCAGAAAACACCATATTTTTTTCAAATAAAAAAGATAGGTATTCAATACCTGAAATAAATTAATTAATGTGTCGTACTCGCTTTTGACGCCGCGCTCGCAACCTAAAAATGTGGCGCGGAGACTCATTTTCAGCGTTAAATTAAAATTATAAATAATGGAGATAGAGTTCCGGGAGCTGACAGTTTTTTATTGGGAATTTCCTCCTCTTACAGAATCTTTTTTATTTCTTAAATATTAATGTTTAATGAAATATTGGCAAAAAACGAAAAGCCATTTTTTTTTCATCTTTAATTACTTATAACTTTTTGAATTTTTTATGTGCTAATACACGCCTTTGGCACATGGAGGAGGAGCTCGTGGCTAAACAGTAACAGCCGCACAGGTCGATCTTCAAGGTTAAGCAACGCTTGCCGAGGTTGGTCTTTGGATGGGTGACCATCTTAACATACCGAGTTTCCTCCGTGCCTCGGAAAGCACGTTAAGCTGTTGGTCCCGGCTGTCATTTGGAGATCTTTGGCAGTCGTTACGGATAGTCAGAAGCCAGAAAATCTGACACCAGTCTTGCCAAGAAGTATGGTGTTACCCAGTTAATGGGTTGTGGAGGTCTGGTAGGCAGCCGCTCCACGTAAAATACTGATATTCAGCTGAATCCGGTTTGACTGGAAGCCGACCCCAATATAGTTGGGAAAAGGCTAGGCAGATGATGACACGCTTTTGGCACATTTTTTTAGGCGTCATTCCGATTCAAGCTATAGCACATAATTTTAAGAGCAGTATCTCTATTTTAGACCATTTTCAACTTGTCGACTAGACTATTAAGTTTTGGTGTTTTTCCCAATATTTTTATTCATTATTCACAATGCATGTACAAGGGAATAATATTATTATTTTTGTATTGAAATTCAAAACATAGGAAAATAAACATGTTTATGTTTGGTTTGAAACTATTAATTACACTGTCTATTACTTTGTGAAAATAAAATCCTACTAATATTATAAATGTGAAAGTTTGTATGTTTGTATGTTTGTATGTTTGTATGTTTGTATGTTTGTATGTTTGGATGTTTGTCCGTCAATCACGCAAAAACTGTTGAAGGGATTTGTATGAAATTTCGCACATATGTAGGTCACATCCTGGAATAACACATAGGCTACTTTTTATCCCGATAAAAGGCATAGCTTAATGGCAGCGGAGGAGGAAGTGGAAATCAGACGTTTCTGCTGCCTTAGTACATCAGATTCACAAGTACCAGGAGAGCATAAACATGTCGAAATATTTTCGGGTCTGAATTTGTGAGCGCCAAAGATTCTCGAGTACCAGGAGAGCAGACATAATGTCAAAGTATTTTTGGTCAGGTTTTTTTTTTGCTGGAAAATAGATTGGCTTTCATTGCAAGCGTTCATGTTTGTATGTTTGGATGTTTGTCCGTCAATCACGCAAAAACGGCTGAAGGGATTTGGATGAAATTTGGCACATATATAGGTCACATCCTGGAATAACACATAGGCTACTTTTTATCCAGGTAACATACATGACTTAATGGAGACAGAGGAAGAAGTTGAAGTCCAAAGTTTCTGCTACCTTAGTACTTCAGATTAAAAAGTACCAGCAGAACAGAAACATGTCAATTTTTTTTACCGGGCTAGAATTTTATTACGAGTGCTAAGAGATTCACAACCACCAGGACACCAGCAACATGTCAAATTATTTATGGGCAAGATTTTTTTTTAAGCAGAGCAGAAATTTTCTCTAGAATACAGAGCGCTACAGATTCACAAGTACCAGGAGAGCAGAAACATACCGAGGTATTCCGGGGCCGGAAACATCTCGGAAGTTTTTTTGGGGCTTGAATTATGAATGCTTTAGATTCACAAGTACCAGGAGATTAGAAATATTTCGAAGTATTTTCTGGGCTGGAAATTGTGAACGCTATAGATTCTCGAAAATAACCAGGAGAGCAAGACACACGTCGATTTATTTTCAGCGCCGGAGTTGTGAGCGGTTAAGTTTAAAATACTCAAGATTCACAATTACAAGGAGACCAGGAACATGTCAAATTATTTTTGGGCAAGATTTCTTTTGAGCCGGAACTCTTCGAAGTATTTTAGGGACTGGTTTTTTTTACTATTGGTAGGCAAACGTTTGACCGCTATCTCACCTGATGTTAAGCGATGACGCGGTCTAAGGTGGAGCACGCTTGCCTAGAATTCCAAGCGCTACAGATTCACAAGTACCAGGAGAGCAGAAACATACCGAGGTATTCCGGGGCCGGAATTACGAGCGCTACACATTCACAATTACCAGGAGAGCAGAAACATCTTGGAAGTTTTTTCAGGGCTTGAATTATGAGCACTTTAGATTTACAAGTACCAAGAGATCAGAAATATATCGAAGCATTTTCCGCGTTGGAATTGTGAACGCTATATTTTCACAAGTAGGTACTAGGAGAGCAGAAACATGTCGAAGTATTTTCTGGGCTGGAAATTGTGAACGCTATAGATTCACAAGTACCAGGAAAGCAGAAACACCTCGGAAGTTTTTTTGGGGTTTGAATTATAAGCGCTTTAGGTTCACAAGTTCTTTAGATCAGTAATATGTCAAAGCATTTTCCACGTTGGAATTGTGAACGCTATATTTTCACAAGTACTAGGAGAGCAGAAACATGTCGAAGTATTTTCTGGGCTTGAAATTGTGAACGCTATAGATTCCCGCAAGTAACCAGGAGAGCAGACACACGTCGATTTATTTTCGGCGCCGGAGTTGTGAGCGGTGAAGTTTAAAAAATACCAAGAGAACAGAAACATGTCGAAGCTTATTTTCGGACTAAAATTAATGAACTCTAAAGATTCACAAGTAACAGGAGAGCAAAAACCTGTCGAAGTATTGTCGGGGCTGGAAATTGTGAACGCTATAGATTCTCAAGTACCAACAGAGCAGAATCATGTCGAGATATTCCGGGGCCATAATTACGAGCGCTACAGATTCACAAATACCAGGAGAGTAGGAACATGCCGATGTTTTTGAGGACTGGAAATTAAGAGCGCTATAGATTCGCAAGTACCAGAAGAGCAAAAACATGTCGAGGCATTTTGGAGCTGGAATAGATTCAGAAGTACCAAGAGAGCAATAACATACATCTGGAAGTGTTTTCTGGGCTGGAAATTCTGAACGCTATAGATTCCTGAAAATAACCAGGAGAGCAGACCCACGTCGATTTTTTAATTTAATATGTCAAAGTATTGCCGGAGCTGGAATTATGAACGGTGCAGATTCACAAGTAGAAACCAGAAGACCAGAAACATGCCAAAGTATTTTTTTCGACAGGAGTCGTGAGCGCTTAAGATTCACAAGTACCTACCAGGAGATCACAAACATGTCGAAGTTGTGTCGGGGCTGAAATCTTACTTTCAGCCGCACCGCAAGGTCTCACAATATCTGGATACCTGAATCATGAAAATGCAGTTCCAAGGATGAGACAATGAGGGGCAGTTCTAAAGTCTACGCAGACGAAGTCGCGGGAAGTAGCTAGTTTATCATAACTTTAAGATGGTATGTGTTACAAAAAATAATGTAGGTATGTATTCATGTTCAGCAGGCCCAAATTGATAATAACTGGCTATTTAAATCAATGTCGATATCCGTAATTTATTTTTACTACCTTTTATTTAGACTTTATGTATATATTATTAGAGTATTATGTATGTATCTGTGTATATATTATGTTATATTATAATTACTTTTTTTTTTGTTTTTCTTATGTCACACCATAACAGCCCCAATTTCATGTCCAGTCAAATACTGTCTCCATCCCAGGTTGCCTGGAAGAGATCGCGAAATGCGATAAGGCCGCCCATTGTATGTATTTTAGTTCTAAGTTTCCTATTGTATTTAATTTTTGGTGTACAATCCTACTAATATTATAAATGTGAAATTTTGTATGTTTGTATGTTTGTATGTTTGGATGTTTGTCCGTCAATCACGCAAAAACGGCTGAAGGGATTTGGACGAAATTTGGCACATATATAGGTCACATCCTGGAATAACACATAGGCTACTTTTTATCCCGGTAACATACATGACCTAATGGAGACAGAGGAAGAAGTTGAAGTCCAAAGTTTCTGCTACCTTAGTACTTCAGATTCAAAAGTACCAGGAGAACAGAAACATGTCAAAATTTTTTACCGGGCTAGAATTTTATTACGAGTGCTAAAAGATTCACAAGTACAAGGAGACCAGGAACATGTCAAATTATTTTTGGGCAAGATTTCTTTTGAGCCGAAACTTTTCGAAGTATTTTAGGGACTGGATATTTTTCACCATTGGTAGGCAAACGTTTGACCGCTATCTCACCTGAAGTTAAGCGATGATGCGGTCTAAGGTGGAGCACGCTTGCCTAGAATTCCAAGCGCTACAGATTCACAAGTACCAGGAGAGCAGAAACATACCGAGATACTCCGGGTCCGGAATTACGAGCGCTACAAATTCACAATTACCAGGAGAGCAGAAACATCTCGGAAGTTTTTTTAGGGCTTGAACTATGAGCGCTTTAGATTTACAAGTACCAGGAGATCAGAAATATATCGAAGCATTTTCCGCGTTGGAATTGTGAACGCTATATTTTCACAAGTACTAGGAGAGCATAAACATGTCGAAGTATTTTCTGGGCTGGAAATTGTGAACGCTATAGATTCGCAAGTACCAGGAGAGCAAAAACATGCCAAGGCATTTCGGAGCCGGAATTACGAGTGCTACAGATTCAGAAGTACCAGGAGAGCAGTAATATCTCGAAGTATTTTCTGGGCTGGACTTTCTGAACGCTATACATAGATTCACGAAAATAGCCAGAAGAGCAGACACAGTTCGATTTATTTTCGTCGCCGGAGTTGTGAGCGGTTTAGTTTAAAAAATACCAAGAGAACACAAACATGTTGAAGCTTATTTCCGGGCTAAAATAATGAAATCTAAAGATTCACAATTAACATCAGAGCAGAAACCTGTCGAAGTATTTTCGGGGCTTGAAATTGTGTACCAGGAGAGCAGAATCATATTGAGATATTCCGGGGCCGGAATAACGAGCGCTACAGATTTACAAATACCAGGAGAGCAGGAACATGTCGATTGTCGAGGTATTTTTAGGCTGGAATAAGCGATATTGATTCACAAGTACCAGGAGACCAGGATCATGACAAAGATTTTCAGGGCTGGAAATTAAGAATGCTATAGATTCGCAAGTACCAGGAAAGCATATAAACATGTTGTTGGGGTTTGAATTATGAGCGCTTTAGATTCACAAGTACTTTAGATCAGAAATATGTCGAAGCATTTTCCGCGTTGGAATTGTGAACTCTATATTTTCACAAGTACTAGGAGAGCAGAAACATGTCGAAGTATTTTCTGGGCTGGAAATTGTGAACGCTATAGATCAGCAAGTAACCAGGAGAGCTGAATCATGTCGAGATATTCCGGGGCCATAATTACGAGCGCTACAGATTCACAAATACCAGGAAAACAGGAACATGTCAAAGTATTTTTGGGCTGGAATTATGGACGATATTGATTCACAAGTACCAGGAGAGTAGGAACATGCCGATGTTTTTGAGGACTGGAAATTAAGAACGCTATAGATTCGCAAGTACCAGAAGAGCAAAAACATGTCGAGGCATTTCGGAGCTGGAATAGATTCCGAAGTACCAAGAGAGCAGTAACATACATCTGGTAGTGTTTTCTGGGCTGGAAATTCTGAACGCTATAGATTCCCGAAAATAACCAGGAGAGCAGACACACGTCGATTTTTTAATTTAATATGTCAAAGTATTGCCGGAGCTGGAATGATGAACGGTGCAGATTCACAAGTAGAAACCAGAAGACCAGAAACATGCCAAAGTATTTTTTTCGACAGGAGTCGTGAGCGCTTAAGATTCACAAGTACCTACCAGGAGATCACAAACATGTCGAAGTAGTGTCGGGGCTGAAATCTTACTTTCAGCCGCACCGCAAAGTCTCACAATATCTGGATACCTGAATCATGAAAATGCAGTTCCAAGGATGAGACAATGAGGGGCAGTTCTAAAGTCTACGCAGACGAAGTCGCGGGAAGTAGCTAGTAAAGTATATAATAAATAAATAATAATAATAAATAATAATTTTGTCACACAGTATTCTTAGTGGTTAGGTGATACGGAGTAGAATACGCCCGCAACTAAGCCCGAAACTACGGACTTCGGTCTTAGGGAGTAGCCGGCGTGGTTCGTAATCAAATAAAGTACCTACCACTAGAGATACAATATTATTTACATGCATAAAACAATGTTAGGTACTTCTTTATAATTTGTGTTCACATTATGTGTCTTTTTCAAGCAGACCTATTGCCATATGGTATAGAACATCTTATGGTATTGTGAAATAATCAGGTATTTCACAATACCATAAGAAGCAAGGGAAGTTAAAAGTTTTGGAAATAAAAGGTAGATTAGCAGCTCAGTGATTCGAATACAATTCTATTAAGTCCTTGAAAGTAATTAAAATTATGTCCATAATTTCATTAAGGATATTTTTCACAACAAAAATCCATCAGTACCAATGTTACTTGATGTTAATTTTCTTATCTATCAAATAATATTATGAACATTGTTCCGATATAACACAACACAATGCTCATTGTCTTACTTAATGAGTTGATAAGTTTAATGAATGATAATTATTAATTGCACTTGAGGAATAGCTCCTTTGGTACTATTACTCATAGACTTACTATTTATGTCAGTTTAGTATGAAATACAGTGCAGGCTATTATGAACTTCATTTCAAGTACACATAAGGTTGGTTATTCTTTGTCAGATCATTCACATCAAACTTACTTTGTTTATTTATGCTTTTGGCACTGCACTTGATGTTATCATTTTAAAAGCAGAACGCGAGATTCATAGGAATAGCATTAAAAACAAAATAAATACATTCTACATAGTTGATTCAAAAATAACTATTACTAATATTTTAAGCTGAAGAGTTGGTTGGACACACTAAACTCAGGAAGTACTGAACAATTAATTTAGTGTTGGATAGCCCATTTATCGAGAATGGCTATATAACTTCACGATATGAATAATAGAAGCAGAGCATTAATGAAAACTTACACCAATGAATTTGCTATTTGGTAAAATAAAATTAGAAAATTATGACTCAGGTGGCATGAAATCAATCAGGAAACGGACAAATACTGATTTTACTGTATAAGGATAAAAAGCTATAATTTTATTTTATTTTTAAACTAGGCTACAGGAAATGGCAAGGTCAACATATTGATAACCTTTCATGTGTGGCTAGCAAGATAGCATTTAAATTATGATTATTTGCCTTTTATAATACAGCTATAATATGTTCATAACGTGGTAAATCCTTGTTAATGTGTCCAGAGGGTTTATTAGGATGCGGACATCCAATCTATACTTATATTATAAAGAAGTAGTGTACGAGGTTGTAGGGGGTAATCTCTAAATCTACTGAACAGATTTTGACAATTCTTATACCATTAGAGCGCCACATTGTTTGTAAATGTCATAGTGTCGGCTTAGAGTGTAAACCTGATAAATCCATTTTTTGGTATTTTGACGTTTTTTGTACCATTCCAAAGTTTAACAAAAAATACACAATCTAGAATACCAGCTACAGTCAGTTTTCTTTTAAATTTGACAAAAACAGGTTTTTTTTTTTTTTTTTTTATGCGTAACGGGGAAACTCTTGGCCCAAATCTCACCTGATGGAAAGTGATGACTAGGCCGAAGATGGAAGCGAGTTTCACCCGGAATCCTCTTACACAGAGGAACTGGCTATCATACCTCTAACTGCCGGAACACAAAAATGTGATGTGATGAGTAAAACTGTAAAATCCATAACTTCAAAAGTTTGCAGCTAACTTCATGTAATCTGCAAGTGTCCGCAACACACGCGTACAAATAATGAATGTTCAAATTTCTTTAGAAATGTTTTTTGTCTCTCCTGAAAATTTACCTTATATGCAGTTAGCAGGTTTACACTCTAAGCCGACGATAGGCTATATTTATAACTAAAGAAAATAGATATTGAAAATTACAATACTAAACCCAAGCTAAAGAAGCAGGCTAGTGAAATTAATGGGATTGAAATATTAAAAAGCATTAATATATTTTGATGAATTACCTGTAATTTTTTTTGTGTGTGCATAAAATATGTATACTAACATAATTAAGCTGCTAAAGAGTATGTTTGTTTGTTCGAACATGCTAATCTTTGGAACTAGCAGTTGGATTTGGAAAATTATTTTATGGTATCATAGCCACATTAATGAGGAAGGCTACAGGCTGAATATGGGCATACAAAAGCAAGAGCTAGATTTCAAGATAATCTTTTTATGCATCAGAATTTGATTTCCACACTTAGTCCTGAGTAGTTTTTAAGATAAATTGGATTGCTTGTATAAACAGAAGTATGGCCAGTATATGGAAGAGCATTTTGAGAGCTTCTAAAAATACAAAATAATAATAATAAATAAATAAATAAAAATCTTTATTCATACAAAAACCTTTGACATTGCTTAGAACTAGGATACATTAACTTGGTTAACTAAAGGTCATACGGATAAGGTAAACTTAATAGTAAAATCCACTCAAAGTTTAATGCCTATGGCTGGGAAAATGACATCAAAGACCTTAAGCTTTGCAATGGTCATGTAGTAAGATGAGGGAATAATGTAAGAACAATCTAAGTGTAGTTTTTTTTAAATTGGCTAAAGCAAGCTTTTGTTGGACTAAAAAAAGGAAGAACATACCATAGTTTTTTTCTTTATTGATAATAATCCCTGTATGGTCTCCACCAGCTACATGGATCTTGTCACTGGCTTCTGCTTCCACAGCCTTCCTCTCAATCACTAGGGTTGTTGAATTTGCAGTCTTGCTTTTTGGTGTCATCACCACTTTTTCCTCTACTTCCGCCATTTTTACTGAAACTCCTTCAAAGAAAAATAAACGATTGCAACAACCACTCGACACTGCTAAGGATTAGATCAGCACTACCAAATTACAAACTATGACTCATTCTTTCCTCCCTTTTTATGGCTTTCTTATTCTTTAAGAAAATCTTATTTCAAAAGTCCTTTTGATATCGAACACAGCTTGGAAAAGAAACGTGATATTTCTAACACGATGTTACTTTGTTAGATCGAACTTTCACAAGGTAATCATGTTTAGATACCCAGGGAGGAGGTGGGCCAGTCAGTAAAGGCTTTGTGACATTGAATTTTAATAAACCTTCACCTGTTGCTAGTTTCTTCAATTTCTTAACTTAAAAATATCCAGATAAATAACTCAATATATTTTAATTACAGCAAAATGCTTCAATAAACATGAAATAAATAAATTCAAGCTCAATATATCTCACAATAATATTTTTGTTCAAATCATGTACAATTCTGGACCCGTAATACAGATAACATAATTCTATTTTTGACTTGAGCTTGACAGTGACAGTTGAGTTTTGCAATAATTCTACCATGGAGAACGGAGAATAGAGACTAGAACTAGGTACTCTGTGTCGTGTCTGAAAAAAAAAACATGTCCGTCAAAATATGGCGCTACAATCGCATCGTTTTAAAAACAGCGCCAAAGTTTATTAAAAAGGGTCTTTCAACAAAGACGGGTCGATGTCGAAATTAAAAAAAAAACAAGCTGTTTGTGAAATAGAAATTATTTTTTTTATTTGAAAGCCCCATTTATGAAATATGACATCGTATATGTCCACTGCGGCTTTGAACGGTGGCACGGATCCGAGATACGTAGTATCTCTATGTAGTCATGTAGTCTGTGGATCCGAGAGGTCAAATTTTCAATTACTCTACTGCATAGATCCGGCTGAATCTGAGCGATAGCCTGCGTTATGTTGACTTTTAGGGCATCGGTTGATTGCGGATTATTGGCACCTGTGCGACTGAGAACCCCACAAGAAAAAGTCTAGCGGGGTCCAATAGCACGATCTTGGTGGCTCATTCACGTCTCCTCTGCGAGATATAACCCTACCCTCGAACCGGTCTTAGAATATCCATTGTGTCGCTCGCTGTGTGGCACGTAGCGCCGTCTTCTTGCCGTTTTGGAACCACATGTTTTCCACGTCCATATCATTCAATTCAGGCCAAAAGAAATTGTTAACATTGATCTGCAGCGCTCGCCGTTGACAGTAATGGCCTCACTATCATCGTTTTCGAAGAAGTACGGACCAATGACGCCGCCAGACCAAAATCCGCTAGCCAGTATACTATAGTAGTCTTTGATCCGCACCAAACTAACTTTTTGTGAACCTCATGTGGGACAACCCACATGAGGTTCACCAGGTGGTAATCCACAAAAAGTTCTATTGTGGTCGTCCCATTATACGTTTCAACTGGTTTCAACCATTCATCCAAAAATGCACCTCGTCGCTAAAGATGATTTTTCGGCCAAACAAGTTATCCTTTTAATTACATACGCAAATTTAAGAAAGATAAAACAGATGACAGTATTTTTATGAGTTCGGTATCGATATGCTTCATATTTTAAAACTGATTAGCTGACCCGCGCAACTTCGTCTGCGTCACATTTTCCATTAGTGCTCCGCTCCTAGATATTTGTCTTAGCGTCATGATATATATTGTTATAGCATATAGCCTTCCTCGATAAATAGGCTAGGTATCTAACACTGAAAGAATTTTTCAAATCGGACCAGTAGTTCCTGAGATTAGCGCGTTCAACCAAAAAAACAAACAAGCAAACAAACAAACTCTTCTGCTTTATAATATTAATATAGATTTTTCTATAGTCAAACGTTGAGTCGAGTCGAGAAAATCATGAGTGCACAAGATGTGCGAAGCCAAACTCCTCTGAGGGAAAAAAAAAATCATGAGGTTTTGACTCTTAGAATACGGGTGTTAGGGTGTTAGTACTTAGTACTCTTCTTGTTTGGCACTGACGTTGAATACGTCAGTGGGTCTTGCTGACTGTGACTGTGACTCACTGACGTTGACGTATGATTTATACGTCAGTGCTGTGACTGTCATTTTCAAATCATTTGTTACAGGAGAAAAAAATTGGTTGCATTTAGTGATGCACTTTGTAAACTTAACGAGTGTCTGTATGAAAAAAAAATAAATGCACATACCACAGGCCCAAACACATATTTGCTGTAGTCGATTTATATGAATAGCCTCAATAAAACTACATGGCAACTTGGGCAGTATGGCATAGGGCAACTTTATTTCTAATCCATTGAAGAGTAACCAGGTGAACGTCGGATTTTTCTTTTTTGAACCAAGTAATGGACACCCACAAACCTTCAAGTTTGCTTTGTTTATCATGGCCACGTTGAAGTCTGTCCGTAGTTGACTTTTGACTTTTGAAGTCAAGTGAAGTCAAGGTTCCCCCTCTAGTTCACAGCGCAGGTGAAGGAGAAGGACGTTGTGATGGACTGAACTTGCTTTTATTAGTTACTGGAAAAGTTTATTTATTTATTCACACGTATTTGTAAGAAGTTTAACATACTATAAGTGATATTTATCTCAGACAAGGTTTTAGTAAAAGTAAAATGCAGCTCAAATTGTTTTTCGTAGTTTTACTTTTTTCATTCATAAAATCAAGCAGCGAAACTTTGCAAGCTGTAAGCGACGATGATCTCCTTGAATTAATTAGAGAGAAAGAAAAACTTATTGTTTTATTTAGTAAGTACTTAACGTATTATTATTTAGATAGACATACGTAGGTGGAACAACCACTAGTCGTTAATGTTGAATCTTGGTCGAATTTTGCTAAGATGTCAGCCTTTCCCTAGCCGGTATTTTTATGACACATTGTTTTGTAGTTGATGATGTATCATTCTTACTTTCTCAGTTCATATCTGCCTGTCCGATATGACCATGACCATGATTTTTTACCTTTCTAAAAGATTAGCAGCTAGAATAACAAGGAACAATGATTAAAGTATGTTATTACTAATTTGTTATGGGATCCTTAAATAATACCGTGTCTAACTGGTCTACAAAATGCAGTTTTTAAGTTTTCACTACATAAACTTTTTCCTACCTATTGACTAAACTGAACTCAATTATTTTCCAGGCAAACCAAACTGTGATAAATGTGATGAGTTTGAAACTCACATAGAGAGTCTACAGGATGATTTTAAGAAGCATATGAATGCTGTTAGTGTGAAGTCAATAAACAGTCACCTGAGCCGACTATACAACCCAGCCAAGGATCCCGCCCTTGTTTTCTTTAGACATGGTGTCCCATTGTTGTTCAGTGGTAAGGCTTCTTTCTATTTTGGGGTTTAATTGAGTTCATATACTGTTTAACATGAAAAAATTGTACACACCTAGATAAAGAGTAGCACTTGACTAAAAATATTCTATCACAGATACAGAAGAAGGTTTACTCTACTATTTTGTTAGTGTATGAAAAATATTTTTATATGCCATCTACATTTCATTATAACAGAGTATGTGTTAGTGTTGAAATTTTAAGTAGTTTTCAATGAACATTTGTGTAGGTCTGACTAAGAAAACATTGTTTTTCCAAAAAAAAAAGTACTTAACCTATTGTCAGACCTACTTAGTGTCAACAAAAAAAAAACATAAATATTGGTCAAGCTGTTTCAGAGGTCTTCAATAACAAACCCATGATTCAATTTTATAAATAAAATTAACAAATACCCATTAAGTATTAACTTAACTTTGGATTATTTGGACTTGTGCTATTCTTTATCTAGGTGTGTGATGTGAAAAACTTGTGTAAGTTTGAGCCTTTTAAGTAACATGATTTTCCAATACATGGTTTTATGTTCTACAGCATTGTTTACTTTTCACTCCCACTGTCACTTATACAAAAATGCAATTTTTTAGTAACATTTAAACTATGTTGCTCCCAGCGTTGCCATGATTCGCGCAAAAATGACAATGACTGTGTACTACGAAAGTAATGTTGTCACATCAAGTAAAGGGAATGACTGTCCTAATGGACAGTTATTAAATTTTCTGGGTGTGCAATATCTATTTTATTAATGTTAATTTCAGGGGAACCTGACGAGAATGAAATATACGGATTCTTTGAGAAGAACCAGGCTCCTGCCGTCAAAGAGCTTACAGATAAAATATTTGAACATATCACTCAGGCTGCCACTGGAGCCACTACTGGTGATTGGTTTGTAATGTTGTAAGTATGCATTTCATATTTATAAAAATGCCAAAATATTAAAAGCCCTATTAATATGTCAGCTGTTAAAACTTGGTCACCCCCTGACACTTGTTATGCGTATTTTCAAATATTATCTTGGGAAATATCAGAGTACCAAAAAACGTAGCTCCAAACTTTAATCTTATTAAAATCTTGTAATAGAAAAACAATCAGGAGGTCAAACTTTATCTTGTCCCACTGGACAATAATCCAGTGAGACAATACCGGCTATAGTGGCTAAGCAAAGATCTCTATCCAGTTTACCTCATTCCTGGTTTTACCCCACTTTTTCATTCATATCTTGATTCATAATTAATTTCTAGCTATGGAGCTTCCTGTGTGGATTGTCAGAGGCTACATGCGGTGTGGGAGAGTGTTGGTGCCACATTGAAGGGCCGAATCAACGTCGCTCGGATGGACGCAAACCAAGCAGGACTGAACACTGCTAAGAGATTCAATGTCAACAAATTACCTAGCTTCCTCTTGTAAGTTTTTATTTTATGTTTCATACTTCTTACTAAGAGATGGTTGCTCTGAAATAAGAACATTTCCAATTCAGATTTCTTTCCGATTGCAGTGTGGAAATGCTGTGACAAATAGTAGGTAATTAAAATTATATTGCTTTTGCACAAAACTTGAAGGTTACATTTTAAAACGATTATGTGAGTGCAATGCAGCAGAAAATTTGTTCATAGTGTGATAATAAGCAAGTAGTTAGTATTCAATTTACAGTTATTTACACTGTAAATACTAGTAACATTGAATATTTATATAGGTGTTAAATTATACAAACATGTAGGTAGGTACTGTAAGTTGTTTGTCATGTAGAAGTTATAGTATATCGACAGTATGTTTCTTTTTCAGCTTCCGGCTCGGAAAGGTATACCGCTTCGATTTGCCTAAGAAAGATGTAAAATCTTTTGTAATTTTTGCTCAAGACTGGTACAAGAATTCCAAAGGAGAACCTGTGCCATTGCTGGCTTCGCCATTGTAAGTTTGCCATGGACCTATTTTTCTAAAAGAGAGAATTAATGTTTGTTTGTGGGTAATTAATTATTTATGTCATTTTGTTACAGCGATGAGCTTGTTGACTGGTGTGTCGAAATGATCAAAATAAGCGTAGCATTTGGATTAGACATTCTAGCACAACACCCTTGGATTTGGCAAATAGGAGTTGCAGGATTTGGATTAGTGGCTATAACTGCCATTATAGCTCTCCTCAAAGCAGGAAGATCTAGGCCTTCCAAAGATCCTAAAAAAGAAAATAAGAGTAAATAATCATCTAAGTTTTATAATTTAAGAAACCTATTTTTTATGCATTTATCTTTTATTTTTTTTATACTTAATAAAATTTTGCATTTACTTAATTTGTGTTATAAGAGAGTTGGTGAATGGGTCTGAATTGGAGTAACATTGTTGCTAAGATGTTTGTAGATTAATATATTGGTAATGTTGCAGATAATTTTATTTATACGTGTATTTAAGAATAAATGAAATAATAAATATGAAGGTCTTGACTCTAAAACGAGTTTTCTTTATATAATCACATTACCTTATTTGCTTGATATTGCAGTCTTGATTCATTTGTTGTCTAAAACATTGTCAATGTTGATGTAAACCTTGGTCTTTTCTTCTTCAATTAACTAGAACCAACGGCCAAATACGAGTCGGACTCGCGCACGAAGGGTTCCGTACCATGTTTTTTAATGTAAAACGGGGAAACTCTTGGCCCAAATCTCACCTGATGGAAAGTGATGATTAGGCCGAAGATGGAAGCGAGTTTCACCCGGAATCCTCTTACACAGAGGAACTGGCTATCATACCTCTAACTGCCGGAACACAACAATGCTGTTAACATTGTTGTTATGGCGACAGACTTAGACATGATGGTGGTAGCTTGTCAGGCGGACTTAGAACAAGTCCTACCACCAACCAAACCGAGCGAAAAATTTGCCCCCGCTGGGAATCGAACCCGGGACCTCTGGGTCTGAATCAGGTGGTTTAACCACTAGACCACGGAGGCGGTTAGTGTCACCTGTTTAGCACCACCACAGACATAGCACCACCCGGGGACCACGTGTAGGGATTCGCTGAAGGGTATTCTCCTACGGACGCGGGTGACTCGGCCCCCAAATCTATACTAATATTATAAAGAGGAAAAATTGTTTGTAAGTTTGTAAGTTTGTATGTAGGGGGTAATCTCAGGAACTACTGGTCCGATTTGAAAAATTCTTTCAGTGTTAGATAGCCCATTTATTGAGGAATGCTATAGGCTATATATATTATAAAGATATCATGCATATTAGCCAAACTATCTCAATTTTTGTCTATCCAGGCGGAAAAAAATAGCTCTTACAACAGAGTTATTTGCGTGCGCTGCCTTAACAGTTGTATATAATTGATAACAATGTATGGCAACCTGGTCCGCTTTGAATAGTTCTACAAAAAAGTCCGCGGCACCATATTTCTATCTTTTATATTTTAGCAGATATAGTAGCTTTTATGTGTTAAAAAAAGTATTTTTCGATGTACTTACTTATCTTTGAACAATTTTTTAAACAACAAAATATTAAACCTTATCGAAAACAATGTTATGATGATCACAAGAACATCATAGAGATACGATTTGCTCAAAACAGTATGTCAATTGGTTGAATAGTTTCGAAGATAATATAAAATTACTAAATCGCAAAACGCCGCCCGCGCCGTCCATTCACGAACCGCATTAGAACATGCTTTGTGCAATTACGTAATTTTTCTGAATCGTGGTGTTAAGATTTTCCGCGGATTAATGACCCTCTTCAGTTATTATTTAACTTTTGTCGTTAGGTACGTGAGTTGTACGTAGTTGGTTGAATGTTGTTGGTCTATTGTTTTGGTTGCTCGGTTTCTCAAAACACAATTACAATATTACTTCGTTCTCATTCTTCGAGTTCGAAGCCTGCTGTGATATTTCTGTTTTTGGGATATCGGACAGTTTCAGCGATTGTTTATCATGCCTAAAAGGAAATCGCAACTTTCCCGTCAGACATCCTAGACATGAGACAAGAGCAGCTCGAGTACGCCGTACGGCAGAGTCTGCTCTTGATAATCATCTGCGCCTCTCGAGGAATAGAGAAAATATTTCGCAAGCACGCGCTGGGAAATCTAGCTCCGAGCGTTCATAGCGGCTTGCTTACCAAAGCTGGAGAACATCGCAGGTCCGTGCTCGGGAATCTAGCGCTGAACGTGCAAAGCGTCTCAGTGATTTAAAGCAGCATGTCTCTGCAACAAGGGATAGGGAGTCTAGCGCTGAGCGCTCGCAGCGGCTCGCTAGCCTAGCTACATTACATATGCAATAAAACAAAACCCTCCTTTTGGCAGTCAGGAAATAAATCATAGCACTCAATACTAACCGAACCACAGTCATCATTTCATCAGAAGTTAAAATGTTTACCGCCCAACGAAGTGGGCACGGGTCAGCTAGTTATCTATAAAAACGGCAAACAAAAACAAGTTTGTTGTATGGGAGCTCCCTTAAGAGGGCTTTCACATTTTTTCTTGAATTTTAGCGTTTTATTCGAATTTTGATGTGTGATTTTGCTTTAGATATAGCCTTAAAAAAAAAACAAAAATATGCCTAAGATAGTTTGATCATTTATCTTGGGAGTGTTCTAAATAAATATTTCAATTTGTTCATGTACATCAGTAAAATCCTTGACTCCGCAAAGGATGTTTCACAAAACGTTGCTTTAGGGTATCTTTTGATACCTTGGTACACCGAAGATATTATAATTTAATCATTTATAAAAATGTCCACGGTACAACTGTAGGTATCTTCTACTTTGGAATGCTCAAATCAATTTATTACGATTCATACAGTAATACACCAAAAATAATTCTGTAAAACTGAGAGTTATTGACAATTTTCCGTACGAAACTATAATTTTTATCTATGAAATTATAATCAAAATTCAAATAAAAAATATTTAATAATTAAGGTGGCATTGATATATTGCTTGAAAAAAAAAATTGGTCTAATTAAAAGTAAAGTAAATATTTTTAAATAATTGTCGAAAATCAATATAATCTTGTGACGCGCGGTTCTAGGGTATATATGTTCTGTGCGCGCGGTATTCAACTTTAGTCAACCTGAGCAATTCGATTTTGTAAGAGCGCTTTGACAAAACTGTCTTAGGCATATTTTTATTTTTTTTAAGGCTATATCTAAAGCAAAATCACACATCAAAATTCGAATAAAACGCTAAAATTCAAGAAAAAACGTGAAAGCGCTCTTAAATATTTATTGTATTCTGTTTTTTAGTATTTGTTGTTATAGCGGCAACAGAAATACATAATCTGTGAAAATTTCTTGAGATACAGCCTGGTGACAGACAGACAGACAGCAAAGTTTTAGTAATAGGGTCCCATTTTTACCCTTTGGGTACAGAACCCCAAAACCCAGTGATACTGATACTAATCCTTATATATTAATCCCTTTTTTAATAGGAAAGAGAAAAATAAAATTCATTCTGCATCTAATCTTTTTTTATTACTGTGCATTTTTTCTTAATAAATAAATAAATAGCAAAAGCCACATACAACACTCATGTTACATTATAAATTAATTATTGCATTAATATCTAGTAAAACTCCACCCAAAATAACATACACAAAATATTGCAACATTTGATTTCCAGTAGATTATTATCTATTCTAGAAAATTTCTTTGATTTTAAATTCATGACTAAACAGATTTTTCTAATTTCTTTTTAAAACGGAAGTCAACATTAAAAATTGGTGATTTTTATCTAATAATTAGCTAATCTAAGAAAATAAGTAAAATTGCGATGAATCCAGTAAAATTCGAGAGGTATAGGTACCAGATACCTATGCAAATCAACAGTGAAGGAAGCATTACATGGTATGCATGAGGAAATTAATAAGCAATATTAGGTACCTAATTCAAGACTAAAGTTGACTCAACGATGATGCACTCACACTGGGGAGTTGCTAACATGGTTGCTACACACTAGATTCGAGTTAGTTTGAGGCGCGCAAAGAAGCCTTTAGACAAGAGAATTTAGAACATTGCCATGCATTGTGTGTGAACAATGCCCCTAATAACATGTAATGTTAGTACATAGTAGTTAACTGTATAAACAGTTTGAACAGGTAAATGAGTAAAAAAAAAATGTAAAGTAACTGTAAAATTGCATTACTAAACTATAACTAGGTACATACCTACTCAATACTTCACATACTTACTATAGTAACAAACGAAATCATTCTACATTATTGCACTATTCTTTTTAAGTTTTATGTTAATGTGTATTAGTTAACAGAGAGATCATAAAGTATAATATTATGTTAATCTTCATAAATGGTCCACAAAATATTCCTAGTACTCTTACAAAAATAATTCTAGTCAACATGGATGCAATTCAGGAATAAAATATAATATTCAGTACATATTTCAAGTAACACTGGGATGCTGGCTTTCCAAAACATTTATTTTATAATAAAATATGGATCTGTTGGTAATGCAAATAAATATTGCATAAGTTTTTATTAAATATTATGTAAGCCTGTCTAAAATCCTTTAAGCAAATTATTCATTAAGGCTTAAGTATCACACTTTTTATTACCACTCAGTCTTCTGTGCTGAGCCTAATAAACGTTAATCTTTTAGTGTAATATCTTCTAAATATTGTGAATTATACTAGCATTGCTTTTATCATTATACATTGTCAACTTCAACATTTATCCTAAAAACTGAAGCAGGGTCTGCCAATTCAATACGCACTGCATTTTCAAATTTCTTAAAAATGTCAGAAAACTCCATGATATTTGCTGGTTTCGATTCTATCCACATTTTATCAAACTCATAAAATAAATAGCAATAAAATTTATGAAACAAGTTTACATTTGGCAAATATTGTTTTGAATTAAACATGTAAGTTTTAGCAGAACCATCTTTTAGTAAATAATAAGCCATTGATGTGATATTGATACCTACTATGGCAAATGTGTAACCATATTTAGGATGTAGTGAATGACTTAAAACATGGCTTGAAACTTGAGGATACTCCATAGAAAAATATAATAGATTTTCTAATCCAAGCAGGCCCATTCCACGAAAGTCTGTTTTTGGATCATCACCCTGGAAATTAACAAAAATATTAGGATAACACATGTTTTTAAGACATTGATAATCTGTTTCATTATTATCCGAGTTGCAAGATACACAAATCAAAGTTGGTTTAAAAGCTCTAGATTGTTATAATGCTTACCTGGAATCCTATGTATTGCCATTGCTTCGTCACTCGTGCCTCAAGAGGAGCATGAGGCACCAGCAAAGACCATAACTTCAGTAACTTATCTTCATGTTCATTATTATTGCTATCGAACTGTGTCTGTCGCAGGTGCTCCACTTGGTCCATCAAACATCTATAGCTCCAAATCTGTTCCAAGCATCGTCGAAAAGATCCTACAAAGGAACTATGCAGCTTGGGGTTGATTTTCTTGACCCTAAGTATGATTCCAATCGATGGGTCCAAGAACTCTCGAAAATTACGAGGAACGAACCTTCGTTCATAAACCACACTGTCCAGAAAAGAAACGACCTCTTTTACGTCTCGTGTTCGAGAGAGCATCAATGATTTCTCCACATTACATGTTCTTTCTGCCCCAGCTTTATCACCGTAACAAATTCTTTGCAGTTCACACAATTTCGTCGTTTTTCTGAGAAACCATTTGATGAAAGGTCGAAGATACCACTGAAGCACTGACCAAAGGTTAAACATAATCATTTCTTGCAATTTGTACTAATAACACGACACTTCTGCGTCTATTTGCTATTTTAAAATATATTTTTTCGATCGTTTCGGTTTCACATCGGTTGTCATGGCCACACTTTTTTTTAAATATTTATTACGGCATAGTGATGTACCTTTTTGAGCAACCCGTCTGTCAAATGTTCACTTTTACGATTTTATCATGTCCGATACCAGTAAGTTGAGTTTTTATTTTCTGAATTCTCATAAAATAGTAGTAAATTTTAAATCCCTATCAAATGATAAAACATGAACCACTTTTTACAACAACTGAAGGCAAACTAATTCGAACATATCCTTTTAGTCGATATTTAATTTATTTTGAGATTCTCTCTAGACCACAGACATATAAATAGTAGTTACTACTACTTATAGGTCTGTGCTCTAGACAATATTATAAAGTCCACCACTAATTTTGATGTTAAGGATGTCCGGCTGATCGGTACTAAACTTGAAAATGAACGGAAGTGGAATGTAGCTTATAATGAAGTTCGTCAGACGTGGATAATATTTTGGCTGCAGAATTTGGATTTGTTGAAGCTGGTTTTTTCATATACTTATTCTGACTTCCTCTCAAAATTGTGACTGACATGAACAAAAGAAATAAAGATTTCTTTTAATTTTTCTAAGTTTTCACAAACGTGATAGCGTCTTATTTAGTTTAGTTGCAACAATCTGTTAAATTTCTTGTCAAATTAGATCTTCAGATTTGTTGCTAAAAAAATAGATTCAAAGATTGGGAAAATTTTACAGTTTAGGTAGTTTGATGTGCTGGCGTCTGTAGGTACTTATTTGGAATAGGTTGATTTGTTCTTATGTACCTGTAGCGACGCAAAGCTTTTGTTTTAATTTAAATTTAATTTATTATAGCGAGGTTGCAGTACTGTGTGTTTTGACTACCTATATTTAAAAGTACTCTGTGGTTTTGACGAACAACAGCGACTGTCCGGCGAGCGAAATAATGCCTAAATTTTGATTGTTTTTTCGTCTTGGCGAAAACTGATAAAGAAATAATACAATATGGTTTCAACATTTACTTCAAAATAAAAAGCTCTATCTATTGATATAACTTTTATTATATTCGTGATAAAATCTCTTAGCAGTACACGTTTAAAATTGTAATTTAGTGTCATGTTTGATAAAAAAAAGTATCGAGCCAATCATTCTAAATCGCGTTTCTATCTTTACGATTTACTTGAGTATGTTCAATTTTTATGTAATGATTTTTATTTATTAAAAAACTTATAATTAATTAGATTTTCAGACGTTCAAAAATCTTAAAAAGTACTGCAACCCCGCCTTAAGGGGGTAATAAATAAAACTTGTAAGTCGAATTTGTGTTTTTATTTGATGAAAATTGTAATTCATAAATTTTACATTAAAATTATTTACAATGCCATATTACAACACGAACGGGCGGTCAGCACGCTGACATCTTATATTTACAAAACCAAATGGTGTTTATATTGACTCTGCAAATTATATCTATCTATAACAAAACTGTGACACTTTTTAAAGGACTTATTTTTAAAGACAGTTTACCGAAACCAGCCAGCTCATCAAGCTACAACGATCTGTAATATTTATTTAATAGGTTTTCAACTTTACTGCTGAAGCATTAGGTTCAAGGTTGATTGAGATAATTTAACAGTTTTGGGTACCTTGATGTGCTAGCGTCTATAAAAACATTAATGAGGCTTAGGTATGTGGCAGGTACAAATCTATTCTAAACGTAATTACAAAGTACCTAAAATATTATTTAGCTCGTTCCCTTATTAAAGTTTAATTGCGAACAAACACAATGCATAATTTTAATTAAGACTTGGATAATGTTTTTACAATATCGAATAATTTGTTCCTCACACTTTTGCGTTCCTTCTCTGAACTAAAACTGACTAAACACGTAGTTATGTTTTTAGTCAGTTTTTGTTCTTAGTAAGTAATAAAATGCGCAAGAACTGACGGATTTTATTATGAAAATACTTTAGTTGAATACTTATCTAATAAGTCTATATTATCTAATTATTTGCTTGATACAAATTACCACCTAGTCAAAGCAATGGGTAACTGTGTAACGCTTCCTCTAAAAATATCGCTTGGAACAAGTTGTGAACTCGCATCTCATTTCCAATGGATAGGTATCTAAGTATTTGGATGGATCATTGGATATAGGTAGGTACCTAATTAGAAAGAACAGCTAGTCTATTCTGTAAATAACCATTTCGATATCGACTTCACCTGAGTGACTAAGCTTACAAAGTGAACTTTATTTCACACATCATACCTAAGGTCTTATTTATACGAAGTTGAAACTCACCTCGGATTCCGAGACACGAAAATGTTGTTACAGAATAGCACTGCAGATTGGTGAAACCATTGATTTCTGTATTTTTTTTATAGGATGACATTGGGAATTAAAGACCTAACTATTAAAAGTTTTCAAATCGATAATCGTGCAGCTGTGCATTTCAGTGACAAGAAAAAGCATGTGAAAATGTTGTAAAGAATTTGTCTTGTCGTTGATTCGCCGATTATTTTCTGTTAACCCCGATCTTGAATAATATAAAATGTTGCTTGCTGTCTTAAAAGGAAGCGGATTATAAATTTACTGGACTTTAATTAGTTTATCAATTTGCTCATCTGTACCTACCTAGGGCCACATATCTGTTTATATTTTAAAGCTAATAGATAATGCAGGGGGTATAGGTTAGTCACATTAGGTACTGTTTCGATGTAGGTTTAAACTGAGAAAGTCTACTTTTTTATCTAGTTTTTGGAAGGAGTTTTGAAACAAAATTGAAATTAAGTTGGTCCCAGGATATGATGATGATTAAATATTCAGAATCTAGCTAAAAGTTGATAGACATTCAAAGGGGCAATAAAATTGAGCACTCAATCAATCTGTCTGAAATTGTAGTCGTAGTAGATAGTAATCAAAATAATAGCCTATAGTTAGGTACTTAATTTTGGTAGTCAGATTCGGAAAATTTGACACCAGTCTTACAGGGGGTACCGTGTTACCTACCCAATTGCTAGGTTATGGGGTCAGAAAGAAAAAGAATAATATTTATTTAGCACATACATGAAACACGCGCGGTATAGGTAGGTATACGTAAGTATAGGAAATGGTAAGTGCGCCAAAAACTAAGTATGTGTCTCACGGCTGCACTAAAAAGGTCTATTTTAGGGATATGTCAGACAAACTCTTCAAAGGGGAGTGACGTTTCATTTGAAGCAATAACAGACGGACAGGCAGACACTTCATGTCAAATAAAGTATCCATCTGCCTGTATCCGAGTAGTTTGGGCGCCGGTCCGATAAATATTAGCAGGGCCTGCAGTCTCGACATAGTAACCGACCGAATTCGGTCGATAAGTCCTAGCGACTACAATACAATAATTTTAAAGCAAGTGATATTCTTGCAAAATATGCTTACAGTAACAGTTAAATTAGCGTGGTCAATTAAACAATGGTCCCCAAACTAGGCAGCGCCTGCATCTTGGGGGCCTGGTTGCGATGACTACATTTTTCAATAGTACTACATACCTACTATTTACTACTTTCGGAAATGGACATAAATCAAATAAGGGTACCTAAAAAATAATAAAAATGTTAATGTAAAATTTAAGATAAAATAAAATAATGAGTTGGGAGATGAACTATTGTGTTAGTGGTAAAGTGAAGTGTCAGGAATGAAGTATCATAAGTTTTCAGTTATCGTGTAAGGATTTCCTCAGTCTCAATGTATGCGAGAAGCCAGCTTTTTTTTATCATTTTCTTACATGAGTTGATGTTAAGGCGTTTTATGTCACAGTTCTTGCTTATGTTGTTGTAGATGAGGGTGTGTTATGTGTGTACCTATGTAAGAAGGGCATCGTCTGGCCAAAAGACTGTTTGCGTTAGGAAGAGGGACATGAAATATACGTTTTGAGATCAGGCTTTGGTAGTCAGGTCTGTTTTTTATAGATTTGTGTACGTGGAGCGCGTAGCGCTAAGGATAAATAGTTGCCGTAATCGAAGGATCGGAAACACCGATGCAGACTGAGCGCGAAAGTGGCCACTTACGATTTTTACGGCACGCGAAGTAGTTGTTCTTGCGTTATTTAAATCTATCTATATCTGTGTATATGGGGTTTAAATGATAAGTTTTTGTCGATGGTAATGCCTAGATATCTAATGGAGGGAACGCGGACTATAGCAGTACCTAAGTACAGTTTGCAAGTGGTGTATTGTGATCGTTACAGCATGTGTGAAACTTAAGTGATAATTAATGGCAGGGAGGACTGGAGGCTATGGTTTTAAAAAACGAGATAAGCATGGTTTTTTTAACGTTAAGCGTAAGCAAGTTTCTACTAAGATTCTCAGAGATTGTTAGAAGACCATTTTCACCAGAACGGTATACTTGTTCCCATTTTTTGCCATGAAATAAAATCGCCGTGTTTTCTGCATATGAGATTATTTCAGCATTTTCGAGTGGTGTGGTAAGTAAGTATGTCGTTCATTTACAAGACAAAGAGGGTCGGGCCGAGAGTACTGCCTTGTGGAATACCAAAGTTAATTGGCAGTATCCCACTAGAGTAGTCACCTGCTTTGACTAGTTGCCGGCGATTAGTTAGATAGCTTTGAAACCAGTCCAGTGCGTTTCCTCGTATTCCTATACCCTCTAGTTTGGATAGGAGAAGATGTATTGATATAGTATCGAACGCTTTGGCGAGGTCGAGGAAAACAGCCATGACACGATTATCCTCTTCAATACTGGATGCTATGGAGTTGGTCAGTAATATTGCTGCGTCCTCGGTCGACTTGCCTCTTCTAAACCTAAACTGTCTATCAAACAAAAGATTGTTGTCTTCCAGATAAGTCACTAGCCGCTTATTAACGACTTTTTCGAGAAGTTTTGATAAAATGCTCAAAAGAGCGAGTAGAATACGGAATGTCGACGCACAAAATATCGATAAATGCTAATACGATGCTACAAAATTGCGATGCACGTTACCGCGAAAGACTGTCTCTGCGAAGCCACTACACTTCGATGCACGTTACCGCGATAGATCTTCACTGCGATACTACTTGACTTCGATGCACATTACCGCGAAAGATTTTCACTGCGATACTGCTTAACTTGAATAGAATAGAATATAATAACGTTTATTGTCTCCAGTATTACAGCTAGTAGTATTAGTACATACACAAAACTATAATACCGGAAGCAAAAGGTTCAAGCGTCAGCATTATGCTTAGGTACCCTAGTGGGTTGCTAAGCGCTGGTTTTTAGCAAGAGCGCTTTCACATTTTTTCTTGAATTTTAGCGTTTTATTCGAATTTTGATGTGTGATTTTGCTTTAGATGTAGCCTTAAAAAAAAAAAAAATGCCTAAGACAGTTTTGTCAAAGCGCTCTTACAAAATCGAATTGCTCAGGTTGACTAAAGTTGAATACCGCGCGTCACAAGATTATATTGATTTTCGACAATTATTTAAAAATATTTACTAAACTTTTAATTAAACCAATTTTTTTTGCAAGCAATATAGCATTGCCACCTTAATTGTTAAATATTTTTTATCTGAATTTTGATTATAATTTCATCGATAAAAATTATAGTTTCGTACGGAAAATTGTCAATAACTCTCAGTTTTACAGAATTAATTTTGGTGTATTACTGTATGAATTGTAATAAATGGATTTGAGCATTCCAAAGTAGAAGATACAGTTCTACCGTGGACATTTTTATAAATGATTAAATTATAATATCTTCGGTGTACCAAGGTATCAAAAGATACCCTAAAGCAACGTTTTGTGAAACATCCTTTGCGGAGTCAAGGATTTTACTGATGTACGTGAACAAATTGAAATATTTATTTAGAACACTCCCAAGATAAATGATCAAACTATCTTAAGCATATTTTGTTTTTTTTTTTTTTAAGACAGAAGAAAGAAAAGACAGAAGAGCATATTAATAAGTAAGGTGATATGGATATGTTAACATATTTGGATGGTCTTGCATATATTTTCTACATAAAGAAATAAAACAAATTTTCCCCTACGAATTTTTTGTCTTTTATATTTTGTATCAATCAATAACATAATTATTATGACTTTGTTTAATTTTGTGAACATTTTTGTTACAACTAACTCTGTATTTATGTCAAGTTGAATATACTTATAATATGATTAATTATACATAATAATAATATGATTGTTTATTATGTACTGTACAAACCATTATGGAATGTATATTATCTTGTTCACTATGCGTTTTGGTTTATATTTTTTTAGGCCCATTCAAAACATATTAATATGAATTAATTATGTAATAGTTTCTCAGTAACGATGTTTCGCAATAGATTATCGAAGTCAAGTCACTCCGTCGTTTTTCGCGGTAATGTGCATCGAAGTCAAGTAGTATCGCAGTGAAGATCTATCGCGGTAACGTGCATCGAAGTGTAGTGGCTTCGCAGAGACAGTCTTTCGCGGTAACGTGCATCGCAATTTTGTAGCATCGTATTAGCATTTATCGATATTTTGTGCGTCGACATTCCGTATTCTACTCCAAAAGAGCAATAGGCCTGTAGTTCTCCGGTAGTTCTTTAAGACCACTTTTATAAATGAGGTGGATACAGGCAACCTTCCAACGGTCTGGAAAAGTGCCATGTTCTAAGCTTAAAGTTAAAATATGAGTAATTGGTTTTAGTAATGTTTTATTGAGTAAAATAATCAATCTCACACTAATTCAATCTAGTCCGGCAGCACTCTCAATTTTAAGTTGGTCGATAAGATTTCCTATTTCGTCTTTGTCCGTTGGACGAAAGAAGAAAGAGTTGTTTGAACTTGAAATTGAACGATTGATTTGAAAATACTGATATTTGGTAGTTTCTACCTACCTACATTCAAAGCATGAATGTCATCGTTAGCAAAGGTTAAATTTTGTAAACTTTGTAGTAAGCTTTTGCGAATTTCGTTTTTTTTATTTTAATTCTTACGATTTAATTAGTTTCGCCGTGATAGGCAGCGATTTAGATCATTTTTACATGACCAAAATCGCTACCTATCATGTCGAAACTGCAGGGTGGGGGAGAGAGTTTTTTTATTATTTTCTGCCCTCTCCTTATGTACTAAGTGCGAATTTTTATTGTTCCTACTACTTCATACATGCTTGTTATCCATGTAAGTACCTCTATAGGTAGCTCTCTACGCAATGAAGCTTGCAGTGCAGTGGCTAGCTTAGCTTGGCATATGAAATTTAGATTTTCATACCTAAGCAACATTCATTTTAAATTGATGGTAATATCTCTTTGGTAGATGTAAAGTAACGCTATGTCTATACAGTAGCTCCTTCATGGGGCCCTGTTTGTGGTGGCCTGAAGACGTGCCTCGCTAACACTTTCTTATTCTGTCTAACTGACACAATGTTATTCAATCAAAATAAATCAAAGGGTTAGAGGTAGACTAACAGAAATGTGGTTCATGAAACAGGGGCAGTGCAAGTAGGTCCTAGTAGGACGTACTCACATGATTTCATTTATTATAAGGCTCAAGGCAAAATGCGCACTAATCGTGTTAGCAAAAAAAATGTTTTAGCTTGACAATAATTTGAGATAGATCTTGTCATATTAATATCTATAAACACGTGGATGTTATTTTACAACAAAATTTAGCTATCGTCAGTCGTTTTTCAAAATCCACTTTAGCTAAATATCATAGTGCCTATTCTACCCATTTTCACATTCGCATCTCAGTCGCAAACTGTCAAAAAAACCTTATTTTTCATACATTTTTGACATGCGAATGTGAAAGTTGTTTAAAAAATCGTAGAATTAGCCCACTGGTCACGTCACTTGAAAATGACAGACTCAAGTTAGTTATTTATTATTATAAACAATGACAAACTATCACTTTTAAATACAGAAGAGTTTAATTCATTGTTATCTTTAGGTATCTCACTAATGTCTTTTCATGCATCAAAATGTTGACAATTCATTCTTAACACTAATACTAGATAATTAAAAAGAAGCTATACATTGTATCTACAATTATACATAATATTTATAAGATGCAAAAACCGCAACGCAATGTGCTATGTTTTTTTCAAAAACTTTGCTTACTTCTACAATTTGCAAATTATTATTTGAACAGTTTCTAATTAAATGAGTAGCAAGAAAACTGTGTCTTAGCTTTAGTTACCTATTGGTTTCAAAAACTCTTAATTTAAAATTTGTACGTTTTGAATGTGGGTTAACTACCTACATAATGACAAATTTAAATTGTGTTAATTTATTCTTATCATATCAGAAACAGCTGAAGAAAAATTACCTACTGCTTTTGATATAAAACTGTACTGTAGCAATCGCGTTCACAATATTTATTTAGAATTAGCTACAACATAATTGCAATAATTTCTGAAGCGCTGTAAAATTATTATTGGATCTAGTTTCGTCTATTCAAACTGAGGTTAATTCTGAACTATAAGAAAAACCATAAGATCGTTGCTGAAAAATTTTTTTTTTATTATTAATTTTTAATCGTTATTTTTGTATTAGTGAAAGAAAGGTAAAAGTAGTCAAATAAATAAAAATACAAAAACGTAATAGTAGGTCGATATCATTATACTTACTTATAACATGGGCTATAAGGTATTAAATAATCCAACATATTAAACACATTCACCTCAGTTTGCATAGAGTTTTACGCGTTTAAATCTAAAGTGGGTAACACACGAACGCGAAGAGAATGTCAGGTATTAACAAAGTATCTACTCATATTATTGTTTTTATGGTACAGCACATTATATGGTATATACAATTTCCTATATGTTAACTAAAGTTGCTTATTTTATACTTATAATTAAGCGGCTTAAAGTTAAGCCTATCTCTCATTTTCGGCAAAGCATTTAATAATTTTAATTACTCTATAACCGAACCTCACTAGGTTTAGTTATTTTCATTGACAAAAATGACTAGAAAATGTGAGTAAGATATAATTATGATGATAGTAAAATAAACGTTCATAATATTTATTATCATATTTTATTAATTTAAACAGGAGGTGTAGAAACATATTTTATAAAATACATAACAAACAGTATCAGGTGTCTCTAAATTTGTACATAACACAATCTTACATTCAACCGAAATATAAACATTTTTACAATTCTTTACGATAACAATAACAACTTATTAGAAGAAGAGTTTTGTTAACATATTTCAATAAACATGATATTTTATTAAAAATCAACAGCTTATTGTAGAACAATTTAAGACTCAATTAATACAATCAACATTTTATATTTTGGACTAGGCCCAAATAATAATTGATATAAATTAACTAGAGATTTCTGAAACAAGCCTAAGCTTAAATTTCCAGATGAAAGGGCGTTACCATAAGCATATTAAATGGAGGGAAGCGAGCCTTAAAATATAATAGTAAGTAGTCAGTTCCAAGTGTTAGAGATAGATCCATAAACAATAAATATATAAAATATAATCAGCAATTTAAAAAGTTTGGCATGATTAATATTCTCTCGACGCGTAATTTACAAAAAAGTAACGTGCTTAAATAATACCTACCCATATAAAATGTATAACTTATACATATATAACTTATACATATATATGTAAAGGCAGCATAGAATATATAATATTTTTTAACAGGATAGCACAATATTATAGGTACAAGGTTGAATCTTATAAAGCGAATGATATGTAACTTTTATCTTACATTTTAAATAGTACCTATAAAAACGTAGCGAATTTAAAATAGTATCACTTTGTATCTATCCAAATATTAAGGGAATGGTCTCATTTGTGTTTAATATTTAGCTATTGAATTTTAAAAGTATCTACTGTTAACATAGGAAAACAGTAATAAATATCAGGTAAAAGAGATCATTGGCAAACGATTCTTTAATAGGTACCTAAATATATTTTTGTTAGCCGTGACACTGAAATTAACATGTATGCAGCTGAGATTTTTACAGTTATTTGAGTCGACGTTACCATAAGTAGCTGTTGGATTACCTAACACGTCTATAATAATGTAAGTGTCTAAACATTAAACTCGCTTAAAGGTACATAAGGCATCCAAGCTTTAATTTTAATATACAAATATGGACACCTCACGTCTCCCAATACAAATTGATCGATGCATATAATTTTACGCACAGCCAAAAGCGTTGTGTTTTATTCAATTGCAGGTACTCAGCATTTGACCACCCGTTACAATGATTCAAAAGTAAATGAAACAATAACAGTATAATTAATTAACTAATTCAATCAGGCATCCCTACATTTTCAATTATATAATTTTGATTTCAAAGCACAGCCAAAACGCTTTTCTTATAATTTATTGTTTTATAATAATTTAGATATAAAATCTATGTTTCAAAACAGTTGACTCCTTGGTCCACTTCTTAACAAGCAAAAGGCAAAACTTCAATGGTGTTCAATTAAACTTGAGTTTTCTTTTTATCAGATATATTACTGAATTATTAAAAAGAAAATAACAACATATATAATATTATGTTGTAACGTTTCTGTCGACCATGCATAGGTAGGTATTGTAATAAATGTATAACGCACGTCCTACAGACATACGGAAACTAAAGCGCATTGTGGTTTTGGACAAAGATTTCGTTTTTTAATATATTATACCTAATTACAAACGGCTTCTAGCATTTGTGGACACTACGTAATACCTAGGGTGTGATGATAGAGAACAATATCATAATAATGTTACAAATCTCTTAACGTGGTGAGTTATCTACTTACGCAACAAATACGGTGACGGTATGGTCTCACAGCACAATATTCACGATACTTATACACAAGTATCTAGTTACAATATTCCATTAGGTTAGTATACCTTACGTATTGATAGGTGTCATTTAACTTCATTATTATTTACAGCCAGCATTATATTCATCAATTTCTGTATTAACCACTAATTTTATATCAGGCAAAAATAATTCTTTGACATGTAGAAGGCATGTTCATGGTACAATATCGACACAATCGGTATACACTCGTACACCTCAGGGATAGCGTGAACTCATCGGTATTATATATTTATATTAGAATTTAAAGATAATAATGACTTGAGCTTCATCTATGCATCTACAGCTATTTTTTACATTACTCCGAATTATATTATTTCGAAACTTAATCACTTTAGTTAAAATGATACGGTGATCATTGCCTACGTCTCACCTTCACAAAGCATATTATTATAATTATCACAACATATTATGTAAGTGTTGGTTTGGACAAACTAATAACTATGGTGATTATTATCTACTAATAAATATAAAAAGTAATCATGTCTTTTGCTATCTTACTAGTAATAATAACTTAAAAGCAATAAAATACGCTGGTTCGGTCTTTAGGTTTGAAATAGATTTCTTTCCCTGCACATCGAAGGCTCTCCCCAGTATATTTCGCCGTTCGATATCTACACGATCTCTCTAAATTCATACAAAATCCGATGTAATCACGTTGATACAAGAATTTTCATACAATTACATAAGTTGATCCCTCTTTATCCTATCATAAGTTTTCGTGTATTCACAAAAAAGTAAATCTTACTCGTAGATATACATTATAAACGTCCGTCTGTGAACTTGTAGAAAACTATTTCAAAACCTGTAGAAATTCGCACACATCTTTCAATTTATTGACGTAAAATTATGGAAAGCTGCGACGTTAGCTTTCTGCTTCAAGTCCTTAAACTATAATTATCTTAACAGTACGATCACTATATAAACGGGTATAATCACATTTCTCGACCGTTGACAATCATCAAATATGTATTATAATAGAGTGAGTAGCTTAATCTCATACATATTTGTGACGCAGTAAAAGAATGGTAGAAAAACACAGTAAATGTCCGTTCACACGAAGCGGCCAGCGACAGTGGGAAGTGAAGGCAGCATTAAGCGAACGCCTTGTAGTGAATGAAGAAGAAGATGAGAAACACGGCGTAGGCGGTAGGGAACGTGATCCGCGCGATCACGTCGATAGTCTTCGCTACGCGGATCGGGTGCGGCGGTTCTTTTTTGCGAACCTGGACGAAACATGGCTGAAAGAGATTATTATGCAAAATGAATGATGATACCGAAAGCCGCTACTGTGTATAAGAGGCTAATGGAACTGTGGATCTGTGTCACTGGTTACGTACCAACCCTACGGCTGATGAATTCAGTGGAACTAGTCTTCTCGCGTTCGCTGTGATGTGTCTAGGCATCAGCCCGAAAATAAAAACTAGCGTATTCAACCCTATGTTCATGGAAGCTGCAAATTACTCGCAAGCTGTTGCTCGAGGAAGTGCTTTTACAATGTAATGTAGTTGTACTAAAATAAATGGTAATGTAGGGTCATACGCAAAATATTGGTAAGTTTATGTTAGCGTCTTATGGAGGGACAGTTACCTCCGAGACGCCGCCATTGTTGGCGGTGTGCGTACAAGCCCCTGGACCAGTGCACGCAGTACAAGACACCATGTCGGCGCCGCCTGTCGACTCGCGCTTTTTGTCTCCCTGTAACACCAGTTGGTTTATTTCTTTTATTTTACTTGGTCAAATATCACCACTGGGCTGGATAAAGACCTACAGAACACATGCAGCATGATAATGATCCCACTGCTTGGACGCAGGCTTAGTGGGCTTTATCCATCACACGACGTGGACAATTTAGGAGGTTGACTATTAGGACGGAAAACGTCACGAGTTTTGGCCTTTAGCACAGTGCAGATTCAATTGAATGGCAAAACCTAGTCTTTTTTCAACTTAATTACAAGCGCGTTCATTTGTTCATTATAAACTGCGTCCCTACGAGCTGATCGTGCGTGTTTTACGAAATGCACTGCAGCACGATTCAGAGTACCTAGGTACACTTTTTTTACCTTTCATGTATATTTCACCGGGTAATTGCAGACGCCGTCGTGCCGTAAGATTGTAAAATATCGCGTGATATGAGTTTGCTATATATTTTTCAACATAAGATACGAATATAATGGAAACTCATGAATTTGGAAAGGATTTATTGTATTTGAAATGATTTGTTCATAATATATCAATAAATTATAATCTAATATAATTACAGTTTTACGGCGTTTGCAATTGTCGGGTGAAAAATATACACTGAAATTTAAATAAAATTAGTAAACTACCTACGTAAATATATCTCTTGGTTAGGTATAGTTTCAATAGAAAATAACACTGTTTGGTTAATACGTGAGAATATAACAAAACTAAATACAGCTCTACATGTTTAGGGCTACTATTGAAGGGATATATAGCTGTTATGACAGTAGATATACTCAATACTCACAGGCTGGAGCGTTCCGAAGCAGCGTTAAATAAAAGAATGCGTTAGTTTTCATGATATCAGACTCAGAGGTGATGATGCTGGTGATGTGGGGCTAACTAGTGTCAGTCTCAATGACGTCACTTACAGCGCCGCTACTCTCCGCTTCGGGCACATCTTGCCGAGCCCATTGGAGGAAAGCCATCGCCTCCTACGTAAATGTTTAACCAGTGTTTAGCCGAAGCATGACTCAACGTACAAACGTACCGCAGAAGCTGCAGGTCAACCTAGTCTCAAGGTACATACAAGCAAAGTGTTCAATGTAAAAGAAGTAACTATAAGCGTACTATTCAATACCAAAATACATTTCAAGTTATTAATTGAATCTGAGTAAATAAAGTTAGGATACCCTGATATAGAAGGGTGTAAACTGCTACTTTGGTTTGATCAACTTGAAGTATCAACATTGTCATAGTATGTATGGGTAGAGAGGAAGGTTAGTGAGATAGGTGTGCATGCATCTCAAATGGTTCATTCACCTTAAGGACTTAATAGAAATGAAAATAAATAATTCGAGGATAAAAAAACGAAATTAGTATAAATTGAAGAAAATTTTGGATTGAGGCCAATAATTCTATTGAAGCTTTTTATTAGAATTACAGCATGCAATTTTGATGACCGTTTTGTGTTTGAAGATGGTGACTAGTGCTCCGCATATTTCCTTTTTACTTCAACTTGTTGTTGTGAAGAACGTAAACAACATTTAAAAAAATATAAGTTTGGATATTATATTTTTGAGTAAAAATTTTAAAAAATTTGTTCTGAGAAGACTGATTTTCGTAAATCTATACTTTAAACTAAACTTACCTGCGTTACCTTGGTTTAAGAAGCAATGACTGTTAAGCTAGTTTCTACAGTAAATCAGCCTTTCAGAACGGAGGTAAAAGAAAAATACACGAGCAATGTCTGGATAGTGCCAATGAATGTGGCGAATGTTCTTACCAAGGGGCTGGCCAGTATAATGCCAATTCTGCTCAGGACTGCAGGCAGTCGCTGCGAACACATCACACACACAGTTTGTTCACTCGTGACAGATGGTCTAACGATGTGCAATCGTGAACGTAGACTACGTTGTAGTGGCCACATTTATAATGGATAGTATGCACTTTGAAATAGATACGGTACCCACTTCACAAAAGTATGAACGTAACATTAATTACAAAATACAAGTCAAATGCATCTTTGCAATGTTTTCTAATAGATGTTTGATAAACAATCTCAACACAGAGTTATGGATTTCATCATGAAAAGCAAGGAATGATGACTAGAGACACGAATTGTAAGTTATGATTTATGGCCACACAAAATAGTCTTATTTTGGTGAAGTGACGATTGCAAATGATACAATATGTGATGAATTCTTGTTTACCCATTAAATTTAGTAAATATATGAGACAAATACATGCAAAGACGTTAAAAAGGTGAAGCATGCTGTAGAAATAAAAGAAACAACACGACATTGCCGCTTTACGTATGAAATAAAGTACGTACTCGTTTATCAAGCCATGTCTTGTTGTTGTAAGATTGAAAGAAAACATTGCAAAGAGTGAAGATAGAAAAAATTTAAAATATTCACGACGGAACTTATTTGTTATTCTGGTAAGCTAATTTATATCAGGGATCAATACAAAATGTTGTTTGCTATCTCGAATTCGCGAAACTGTTAAATTCCTTCGTGAATCATGAATAGTGGGTTTTCTAGAAAATACTCCAAATACCACCATACAATATCAAAGTGCTTTTTTAAGAATCTAAAACCAATTGCTGGCTACAAGGACCACAGTAAGGAGAGGTAACGTTTAGTAGCGTAAACATGTAGTGAGTGTATGTACAGGGCTTTATACATGTAGGCAGGTATACTGAAACTCTGGAGTGATGTTGTATTGGAATACATGTGGTTTTCACTATACCCACGAAGCCTATCAATAGACACAGTAAATAGATTTTGAATTTTGTACAAATAATAAAACAAGAAAAACCACATCGAGCACACTCTTTACGAAATTTAACTTTGAATATTAAAATTAACAAACGTGGCAATAAAAATACACGTAAAATCTCAATTTTCTAAATAGATCGCCATCAATGATTCTTTTGATGTAAAGTAAAAGATACATAGAGACACTGATGACACTCTAGACAGTGAAATTGAGAGAGATAAAAAAGAGTATTCACCTGTGTGACTGGATTTTCTCCGGGTCGGTAGACAACATTGTGTAGGGGTCGTTTCCGCCCCACATAGTTGACGCACACGAACTCTAGTAACGACGCATAGATGAAACACATGCACACGCCGTCCCACACATTCATCGCAGTCAGGTTCGATACAACCGGCAGTGTCGATCTGAACCCATTCGATGTAGTGAAAAAATTCAACATTGTTGTTACACCTGCGTAAAGAGCAAAGCGACATAAGAATTTTATCACAGTCATCAACATTTAACATTTAGAAGATAACAATTACCTATAGTTAACAATATTAGTTAAAAAAGAAAGCGTGTTCATGATACAGTTACTAGAACATTGAGAATGTAAATTGTAAAGCTCTACAGAGAAATGTAGAAAGATCATGCGATTACCAAAGTACTAGTACACATAGATCTACTTACGAGTAGCCAATCTTTGTAAGCAATGCTTGTATTGCGTAAAATTATAGAATTTTAGAGGACCCCGGTACTTACAATAATTATATTTGTCAATTTGGTAACCATAAATGGGCTCTTTTTAAAGAAAATTTTAAATAATTGTAGAAATTAGATTAAATTTATTCATAATTGAGCAAATAAAACAGTGAACCAACCTATCATTACTCTAGCAGGCACTGCATTCCATTCCAGCCAAAAAGTAATAAACGATGAAGTCACCAAAATGATCCCCGGAATGAAAACTGTGGTGAAGTAAAATGATCTATCCCTCGTGAAGATAAGATCCACTTTGAGGCAGCTGTAATTACCTAAAAATGTCAAGCATAATCTAAAAATAAACAAAAATAAAATTGGCAGGTGATAATGATTCGTCGCCTTTGACTATATGAGTACATTATTTACATATAATAAGCGAAACCTGCAACAGATAGCGTGTTATATCAACAGCCGCAGCCAACATCTACGAAGAGTAAAATGTATGCAGTACGCAAGACCGAGAGCATTCCAGATACCAGCCACTTTTTACCTATCATGGAACGGGCTGGTACTGCGTTCCATTCCAGCCAGAACGTGATGAACGAGGAGGTCACCAGAATTATTCCAGGGATAAATACTGTTGTAAAGTAGAACGCTCGGTCTCTAGTAAATATTAAGTCGACCTTTAGACAGCTGTAGTTACCTGTGGAGTGAATATCATTAAGTACAATAGGAGCATCGTAGCACGCGAAGTGATCGTCGTTTAATTTCAAAATAAAAATAACCAGGATACAAAATTCCAAGTAACTCAATTCAGAGGCCTTGTTAAAATTAAAGAACATATGAACAGCCAAAACATCATCTAAGTATACTAACTACGCTCTGTATGCATGAGTAATGCGTGTTGTGTTGTTGTGTCGTACCATGTTCATGAACATACATCGTAGCATTATGACGTTCATCAAAAACGATACAGCGTACTATTTCAAACGCATGCTCTCACAGTCATGTATGAAATTTATATGTGCATGCATGAAAACAATGAAAAAAGTGATGAGCACTTAACTAAAACAATATGAATGCTGGTGAGTGTAACAAAGGTATCGTAAGGAGCAAACCTTCGACTTCCATCATCACGGCTGATTTACAACACTTTATACAACACTTTATTATTATAACACAATTACGCATTTACTCACACATAAGCAAAAAATATTTGAAATACGACGACACCGGACAGAACGGTGCCTCGTCCGGTGCAACTTAAGTACCTTGCTCCTCAAAGCGTCTCTGGCAAAGATTACATGTCATCTCTTCGTCTTCCTCGTAAAGTGAATTACCCTCAGCTGCTTGCAAAGACGTTAACAAATTCTTACACTCTACATTCTCAACAAACTAATGAATACATTAAGATGTTAGGAATAGCAAAATTTGTATCAATGACTGTACACTACATAGTCACACTGGATATAAAGACTAGTGATCACACTGGATGATCGACGGACAACCTAGATGAACATGCTCGTTAGCTAGGGTAACACCTAATGTTTTCGACAACGTGTGATCGCATAACGTACACTATCAAGCGACTACTATATATATTTTAAACACACAAAATAAATTAATTATGAAAATTAACCTTTTACATAAATCAAGACCAAGCTGAAAAGAGTTAATCAGAATTTCAATATAATTAGGCATCCTTTGACCATCTCTTGTGCAAAATATAAGATGTGCTTCAACAAAATATCTAATTTTGGTTACTAAGCTACCGTATAGGGCGAAAAAAATATATGATTTGGAGGATATCTTTCTTTTATATAACGTTTTAGAAGCGATGTTGGTATGTTGTATGTATGTAATATGTAGGAATGAACAATCGTATATTTTACCTCTCCAACTGGCTTTGATAGGGCAGGGAATGGTTTGGTTCTGGATGAGGTACGCATTGAGCGTCGTGAGCGAGGGCGACTTGCGCAGCGTGTCCTCGTCGTTCTTCCACACGTACGTGATCGCCGACTGCTCGTACGATACTGGCAAACACAAAGAGTGTTACAGCACTGCACTACTACACTCATGGAATTCAAAGGCTTTAGGGACTGAACATAAAACATGTGTCTACTACTCTAGGAATTCACCAAAACAGTGCGTACTTAGTAGGGAGAGATGCATAATAGGACCAATTAACTTACTACTTTCTAAGGCAAATGAACACAATGGGTCATCAAAAGGAAAGATGTTGAGCCGTCCCTGACACGACAGGATGAGATGCCGCCGCATCAAATAGTTTATAGTACCATTGCGATAGATACGCAAAGCGAAATGCATTGGTATTATCGGGTCCTGAAAAATAAGTACAGTTAAGAATGTCATCTGGTGTAAGAAGTAATCAAAATAAAGCATTTGCACTATAGAAATACGCTCCTATCCTAAATACTCCTACATGGTGTTCACAAATTACTTATCACCAAAACCACCGGACCAAATGTTACGATGAATTCTACAAAAATCAACTCCAAACGTCTAGATTGCATTTTAAAAACCAGAAAGAAATCGAGGCGAGCATGAAGTGTCAGCTATAAAAATTCTGTATGTACAAATAATGGTCCTTTTAGATTCATGAAGCATTGTATGTAGTTATAAATACCCATGAGTGCTGGGAAAACTCCTTCAGAAGAAAGCATGGTGGAAATAATTATGTATAAAATTAGATGAAAATATAATTTTGTAATCTGTATCTTCAGATAATCAATTGTCAATTAAGTTGTCTAGGTTAAGTTCGATACGGACCTTAAAGTCGCCGTGCATGATGAAGTACGTATCCGGTAACCAGATGTCTTCGTGGTGATGGATAGCGTTTAGGAAGTCGTAATGAGACTGGTTGGAGTAGCGCAGGCGAGGGTCGTACCACTGCTGCTGAAGTAAGAACTCCACTTCGTATTTCTGCAAGCGGCCAAGTTAAATAGATATTGAAACAAGGATGGAAGAAAGACAGGAAGAGAAATAACAAAGTACACTAAATACTTACAAGACTAGATTCGTCCGGAGAGGCTAAGCTAAGAAGTAGTACGCTTACATTTACGGTGAGGACACCTGAAAACAACATAATTGATGACATTCATAACTTCGTTACATCTTAAATGGTACAAGACACAACAACGACATACACTTAAAGTACATGCTTACTAACAATTGTGCTGGAGTTCAGTAGGGATCTATCTAATCTCGACGTGTCTAGCAGTTTTCTTTTTATTTCGCTTATTAGTAACCTTTCTTACTATTAAGATTTCGTATATGAAATATCTTGTGAACGAAACAAGTTCGAATGTAATAGAAATAATGATTGGAAGGTAAGTATAATAAAATTAAATTGCGAAAATCAACCATAGGCCACACATGTTGCAATAATAACGAAAATTGTAAATAAGAAGTTGGCAGATCCGATTTCTATTGGAAAAGAAGTATGAATTTACGACAGACAAGAATTCATAATATTGTGTTTGATGTTTGTGAAAAGAGAAAATCATTTTAGGCAAAAAGCATGGCGTAAAAAGAAAACTCATTATTCAATGTTTCAATGTTGAGTGACTGAACCATTAAACACAGTGTTGTTATTTATGAGATAGAAGGTAATGACTATGTAGCTTACCGACGACTACAAAATAATCAGTTCAAATAAATTCAATAATAAAAGTGGGTGTGTTCTAATTAAATCTAATACATCAATGTTATCAGGTGCATCCATACTGGTAAAAATAATATGTGACTCATATACAAAGGTACAAAATTATTCTAAAGCATAGGATCAGGTATCTACAGTTGCGTGAGGTAAGAGAAAGATACAAGTTGCGTGCAAGGAGTTAATTACAAGGTTATAGTTGCTACGATCCAGATACACGTGGAAGGATTTCTCTTTTCATAAACATGAACACAACGCACCACGATTGTGCGAGCGAGGCCGCAGAGACGGGAGCCCCACATTATTTTGTGCCAGAGAGTCGTTGGGCGAAGTTAGACCACAACAAAATTCTGGATCTGCAATTCACACCAATTTTCAATGACCTACTTGACCCCTTCATTCATACGCAACAACATCAAGCTCTCAAATTATATCAAGTCAATGTTTTTTGAAATTATATGATATGATTTGAAAACTTGGTCATATTTCATGTAAATAATGATATAAATGATGCCATTTACCATCTACTGGTGGCAGCAGTCTTTTGTCATAGCGGGAGTTTTTCAGAAGGTTGTCCAGTATCTCTTTGTCCGACTTTCCCGCTGCAAATCTGGAGAATAGTGAATAAATTTATAATAAGAACTGCGAAGCAATTTTGCATTTCTGAAGAACCTTTTAAATCATCAAATAATGGCCTGGAAGCGAGTTCTAGACAAAATTTATGCCGTAAAATATATCATGGCAAATTAAGCGTGTAGAAACGCACAGCAGTACGCTTAGTATTGATTTTAGATTAACACTTATTACCTTGCTGCTACAAAAGCCGTTCAATAAGCTAATAAACAGAGCAATGACACGTTCTAATAATAAATGTCATAGTTTTAATAGTGTGTTGTTTATTAACGATTGGAAAAACAAGTGTATGGATTCATTATTTCAAAATACAACCATTAACTAACTACGGATTAAGGAAAATTTCGAACAACTGTGTTTACTGACTACTTTGAGAAATTCGGTAACATTGAACCATAATTAAATCATATCGAAACACGCGTCTAAGCTAACTCCTGGTAAGTATGTGCGGAAACAAAAGCTTTGTGACAGGCATGAGCTGCTCACTCGTGCTAAACTGATTTGAAAGTTAGTCCAAAGTTAAACAAGAGGACTGTATGCAATCAAAATAATCACATCAGCGCAAGGTGGAGACTAAGCAACTAAAGCAACTTATGTTTACACAATCCAAGAGAAAGTGATAATGTAGCCGGGATAATAAACATACTGGGGTATAACCCTCGCCACAGACAATTTGTTTTGCATAGTGCCGCAGGGCGTATTAATGGAGCGAGGAACTTCACGCTAGGCTGGCCTGGGCCGGCTGGCGTGTTAAATACGCTTCGCCGCCTGTGCTCGCCGTGTGTCCTTCCACGCTCTACTCAATACCATCTAAATCGTTACTATAGACCCACTGAACGCTGCTCTGTCGCTTAAAATTTTGAAAAAGTTCTTCATGAAAACAAATGAATTAATCTGATAGCTGACCAATTATATAATTCTATTATTTACAGTTCATTAAGAAAATTCAAATGTTCTACAAATTGTTGTTGGAAGTTGAATGACTTTCACAAAGCTTCCCAAAATATTTTTCGAATCTCTTTTCCACTTACCTACATAACTGGTAACTGTTATTTTGTTCAACCAATCACAAAAGCAAATAGGAGATTTGACAACTGATTAAGACTTTCAGGAATTGGGGTAGAATAAAGTTGGTTACTATAAAATAAATGTGATTTAACTTACATGTCTGATGTGAGAGCTGATGCTCGACTGAGCATGAGGACGATGGCCACAGCGCGTGCCACGACGCATGACCAACCCATATTAGGACATCTGGAAATATTATAAACCAATCATTAATTACCTGCACATGAAGTGTTGAATGAAATAAGATGAATATTGTCACACACCGTGACCATGTCCAGAACCTTAGTTCAGATTGGATCAAAGTTCGGGTACGGTAAATAGTAAATGTAGCAGTGTGTAACAAAGGTAGAAAAGATTTGGTTTTTAACAAATGTAAATCCTGGAGAGAGTCCATATTACATCAGTTATGTTTTTTTACTTTTTCATGATGTCCTTAGTTTATCACTTGTCTCTAATATAATTATAGAGGTATGCGTACAGAGTTTAAGTGTCTAAACACACTATGCCTTAGGTACGGTGTGTTTAGACACTGAAGCCCCCAAACCTTCATTGAAAAGGGAGGATCCTCCGACCAGGCGGTTGTTGTGTCTGGCGGGCAACTGCCCCATAGTTGATATTCGTACCGTTATATATATATTCAAATCGCACGGTCAATTCTGATACCACGAAGCCAGATTTCGAAGTAGTAGGTACTCTGCTGCTAGTTCGATATATGGCGTTATGGTTTTAAGGGTGCTATGTAAATTTTGCTACGAAGATTTCTTGTGGCTGCATGGAAACATCCTTATCGATGCATTACTGAATTGTCACGTGATCAAACATTTTAGATTGCTGATAGAACTTTGCCAAAGCCCTCTGTCTAGAATCAAATAGTTGGATTCAGTGAGGCCGAAGAGTCAGGCGTTTCGAAACTATTCAGCGCCTGTGACGTAGATTCATAACATTTCCTTTTGAGTTTCCTAAAGTTTATAACGTGGCTACTATGTCGGCAGTACCGACTGCAAGTGATTGGTCCACTCAAGTATATTAACCCTTTGACTCTTTGACCGTGCGACGACTGTAACGCATCGTTCATATCCCTAGCGAATCGTGTGTATTTACATAAATAGGGCTCGGTGTCTGGGGTTTGAACGAATGATTGACCGTAGCGTCAGTGAGTTAAACCGATTGAGAATGGACTGAACTTTTGCTGCCTAGAAATGAAGAGAATACGGGTAGAAAAGCGTGAGTGAGCAATCTCATACAATACGTTATATTGACGTAGGTATGACGTTTTCACTTTGGTGCACCAAGCCTTTATACTATGACCGGCAGAAAAGGGACATATTAGCCGTACTGTCGCTTTTTCTACTGCTTCCTTCTAGAGAGCGCTATTTCTTTGGGATTTATAAAAAAAAATCTCTGCGTCTGTTGTAAAGCAAGAGGATGAACAATCTGTGCTAATATTTTCAGATTCACGAACACTTATAGAAGTTGGTTTCAGGGTTAGTAGCGCGGGTGGCTAGATGTTTTACTTTAGCTTGGTTTTTATAACAAACTACTACTTAGTTAAATTTTTGGATCTCAGTAATGAGTAGGGCATGAGAAGACAGGAATACAAATGATAGGAGTCAGACTGATTGCCAGACCCTTTTAAAACGATTTCGTCTGCATTTGAAGATTTTCATGTAAACCCAAATACGTAGTCGCTCCCTTTTGCACCGTTACGTAATAATTACAAGCCAGTCTTATATTTTAAATGGGTAAGATTAACCCTCTTTTGCTTAGAGTTTTACAGAGGTAAGCACTCAAATTAACCCATTTGGCTAAGCTAGGATTATTAAGGCTAATGGCGTGTTTTTGTTGCACGTTTTAACAGTCTGTTAAATTAGCTGGCAGTATTTTTAGTAAATATTTGCCAATTTGTATGTCTAAAAGTCCTGAACATTGGTTACATTTCTTATTTATATAATTACGGTACTGCTAAACTATCTACTTTTTACTTTAAAATTTCCAATCCTGATAACACGCCTACTTGTACATAGATAGGATAGTATATAATACACTATACACAACAAAGAGAATTATTAAGAGCGTCAGACAAACCCCTCGCAGGAGTAAAGCGGATTACTGAACGTAAATAAAATATAAGTTGAAATATCCGTATAAGAGAAATAGTTTCGAGGAGTTTTCCTATAAGATGGATTGACATTCCTGTACTATACTAGCTCATCCTTTCAGATTGATAGAAAATGTTCTTGTATTTTGTATATTATTGATGGGCATTTGTTTGATCACAATCTCACCTGAGGGCCAATAGGCTAGATTCCATAATCCACAACCTGCAAAACTATTTAGTCCGTCAGTCAGAGTATTGAAAAAAAATGGACACGTATTTTTTGTTTTTGTAAATCAATGAATATTGACAAAGATAAAACGCATCAAAACTCGGGAGTGGAGACTCGTGACGTCACGACTCACTAAAAATTATGCGAAGATGTGACGTATTGAGAATTTTAAAAGCGTCGTAACTTCGTCAATTTTGGTTCCCGTAACAAAAAAAACACGGGTTAAATATTTTTTGATAATCTGACGGACTAATTAGATTTTTTCAAGACACCTATTCTACAATTAAACAACTTTCGCATTCGCTTAATGTAAATCGCAAACTGTCAAAAAAGCCGTTTTGACCGTAGTTTTCATAAATTCGAATGCGATGCGAATGTGAAAATTTGTAGAATTGGCACTCTGATGTGGTCGACGATTAAAAGAAATCGATTTTTTTTATTATTTTTTTATTTACTCACTTAATTACACTCAGTAGACTTTTTTTTGGGTATGCGACATTATCAATTAATTACTCCTTTCGCTCTGGGAGTGTCAGACTCTTGATGACTAAAACGCATCCTACGCGCCTTTAGCTTTCCAGGGCCGCGGTGACTCTTTCGAAAAAATTCCGCGACCTTAACGTTCTCGATCGCTTTAGCGTAAACGCCAATTTGTGGATAAATTGAATAGGCGCCGCGCCGTCTAGTGACAACAACGGGAAATCTTTTTTTCCATACAATTTGACATAAGTGAACGTTTACTTTGACGTGATCGAGTACGTTAAAAACTCGCACTAAGCCCTCACGTTCTACTTTTCAGGAACCTGTTTACCTACAAGTTTGCAATTTACGTTATTTATTTGGTTGGATACATTACTTTCGAGTAAATTGTATATTGTGTGTGTACCTACGAGTACATTACAATGAAAAGCCTTCCACAGTTTTGCTTCAGTAAGTTCCACAGTTACATTAATTTATAACCGCCACAGTTGGCAAGTTCGCGAGCAAATATCCGTATTCAACTATTTAATTTACATACTTAATTTGCAAATAAAATGTATCAGAACACAGTCACGAGGAGGGTCATGCGCACGTTGCTAGCGTGTTGCAAGGCTCCACTTGTATAATATTTTTTTCCTGTAGATTCTGTAAGCGCAGAGACATGACCTACTTTCAAAAGTTGTATTAACGTTATGCTTATGACGTCAATAAGCGTCGACACGCGAATCATTGCCGCGGGCGACAGCGCCAACCTACCTATTGTTTTAACTGTACCTATGTATGTATGTGCAGTTTTATTACAACCCTTTTAATAAAATGTTGTGGTAACACATTTTCGGTAATTGGATTTTGTAATTTTCACAGCCCGCGACAACAGTATCCATCAAACCATGAATACTGTTTCGGGTTATGATCTTTTTTATTCGTTTTGTTTATTAAAAAACGAGAAAATCCTTATGGGAAATGAAATTGGTCAAATATTGAAGAATACGACCGTAACCCGTATTACTTATTTACCAGACAAATGTATTCCTACTTAAATAAATTGAACTATAGGAAACAATCGAGACAAAAACAGTTACAAAAGGTTTACCGCTCCCCTACTTGTGACGTATGAAGTTAGAAACGCGGTGTCTGGGGAAATATCGAAATTTATGACTCGAGGCCTATTTTATACTCGTTCCCTTTTCAAACTTGGCCAGATGCCGGCAACATTTTCTTTGTGATTCTATCTACGCTGTCCACTGGTCAAACTTATTTTTATTTTCGGGAACGTACTGAAAATAAATCTTATTTGGCTTTTCTTGTATGTAATCTTGGAAAGATCATAAGGTACGGCATCGATTTATTCATTTTCTCTAGAGATAGCGTTAGATCGAAGCTCTTTGTAGCATTCGCCGTCAAACTGCTATTCGCATAAGTAGATCTGTTGAATATTTTCCTTGGAATTGGATTCTGTTCATAACCTACAAATGTGTGCATATTTATGCGGTTTTATGTTTACGTTTACTTCTTGCTTAAGTTATGTGGTATCAAGATAAAAAAAAAATCGTTTATTTTCCACCACAAATATAGTAACAATTTAGACAGTATGTTGACAATTCAAGGGTGGACTGGAGCCTAAACTAGGGAGACCCTGTATTTCAGGACTCCAGGTCACTCGCCTACGGAAAAGGATTTGGACTACCTACTGGATAAGCACAGAATAATGGGATGGAAAGGGATTGTATTTGTGAGAATAAGTATGAATGTGTATATGTGTGTGTGTGGGTGTGTGTGTGTGTATGGGGGGGGTGTATGTGTGTGTGGGGAGTGTGTATGTGTGTATGTGTAAGTGAGAGTATGAAAGTGCGTGTATGACAGTTTTTGTTATACAGAGCTTACTTCACTAGAGAGATTCGGTATCAGTGTAATTTAATTTTAATAGGTAAGTCTTGATCATCCCTTTACATGCTTTAAATGTTTTAGGATATATATATTTAAGAGGTAATTAATTTTGTTGTACAGGTAAGGCGCTAGGAAAGCCAGTTGTCTCTTAAAGAAGGCTGTGCGATGCGTGACGGTATCACAGACCCTGTTTCTTCTACGCAAAGAGTAATTGAACCCTGGAACGTACTTTAACTCTTTGTGTTTGCGGAGCGTAGCGTGCAGGACAAATAACTGTCTTACCGTCAGAATTTGAGATTCTTTGTATAGTGTGTGAGTTGGATGTCGGAAGGGTTTTCGTAACATTACCTTAAGCAGCGATCTTTGTGCTCTTTCAACAAGTATTATTTTCGTCCTACACGCCCCACCTCAAGCCGGTATGCAATACTGAATGATCGACTGAACCAGAGAGTAGTAAACACTTTTTAGCAGGGGCGGTTTGACCACGTTTCGGAGTTTTTAAATATCCAAATCGTCTTGCGTACTCTAGCTGATAAGAGGTCCAGGTGAGCATTCCAGGATAGAGTATCATCAAGGTGAACGCCAAGGTACCTTATATTGTTGGTTCTAGTAAGTGGAGGACAAGAACAGGCCATTGAGTTAACATTGCTACATGAGTGAACTTTAAGGGAGAAACTGGAAGTAGGTTGTGTGGGTTTATTTATTGAGAAAGTAATACTTATACTTGGATTTATTGACATTAAGGGTTAAAAGGTTTAAGTTTAGCCATTTTGATATTTGGTGGAGGCCCTTTTCAGCAAAAGAGCTAGTTTCGGCCCAAGTCTCTCCTTGAAATAAAAGTGCTGTATCATAAGCGTAGGAGAAGATATTTCCGTCTGTTGGATTATAATTGCAGAGTTCGTTTACATAAATAAGGAAGAGACTCGGGCCAAGGACAGAGCCCTGGGTCACGCCGCATGTTATAGGAAGTGGACTGTTGATGTGGTTGTTAATTTTTGTAGTTTGAGTTCTATTTGATTTTAAGATAAAAGTCAAGGCAAGAGTGAAAAGGCTACTTCTGGGCAAGCCTGTTCCATCGTCGAACACATCATTGCTTTCCATCAGGTGGGATTGTAGTCAAACGCAAGAAACTCGATAATATTATTAAAAAAAAAAAAATCTGCCTGTCTAGCTTTTTCCCAACTACGCTGCGGTCGGCTTCCATTCTAATCGACTGAAGCAGAGTTTTCGTTTTTTACATGGAGCTATGGCCTACCTGACCTTCACAATCGAGTAATGGTAAAACTCTTTGACTGGACACAGTTTCACATGCTTCGGACTGTCAAGGAGGTTCAAATGACAGCCGGGACCAACGGCTTAACGTGCTTTCCAAGGCACGGAGGAATCTCGGTAGGTATGTTATATTCGTCACCCGTCTACGGACCGCGGCAAGCGATCCTTAATCTTGAAGATCGACTGGCTATTATTTTACTTGACGGAAAACAAATTATTTGTCTTGTAGTACCTTTCTGCTGACTGCAGAGCTTTGTCGGCATGTGGAGAGATGCATCAACCCGCCCGCGTCCTCGGTGCCCTCCACAACATGTCCGCTGAATACCTGCAACAACCAAAAATGTTTATAAAACTAGACAATGTAAGACAATAGGCTAGATTCTATCATCCAGAAATTGCAAAACTATTTAGTCCGTCAGTTAGAGTATTGAAAAATAATGGACACGTATTTTTTTTTTTGTAAAACAATGTATATTGACAAAGATAAAACGCATCAAAACTCGGGAGTGGGGGCTCGTGACGTCACGACTCACTAAAAATTATGCGAAGGTGTGACGTATTGAGAATTTTAAAAGCGTCGTAACTTCGTCAATTTTGGTTCCCGTAACAAAAGAAAAAATACGGGTCAAATATTTTTTGATAATCTAACTGACGGACTAATAAGAATTTTTCAGGACACAAGCCTATTATACACGACCTGAAACGACTGTGTATGCCCTATGCCCAGCAGTGGACGTCTTCGTGGATGATGATAGCTCAAATGGCCGATTTCTGTATTGATAATTAGGAGTGGTGAACGTGTCAAATGCTACTTTCATATAGAAGTTTTTCAGGTTTTCAGGCTAAATTAAAGTTCGAAAAATACTCAACTTCAATTTCATAAATCAGGAACCGAGGGTTAGTCGTAATTCTAATCACAGATAGTTATGATTCTATCGATAAGAAATACTCTAAAAATATGTTAGGTACGAATTTGGCAACAGAAACATCCAGCGATTTTATTAATGACCACCTTTGTAATTTATATCCAATACAATGACCAATTTCTCCCATAGTAACATTATTTTTGCGCCGAAACGCGAGGAAAATACGAAAAATGTAAGAAAAACTGTAGGTTCACCAGAGAAAGCTGAACTAATATACGCTTTTAGATTTATATAGATAAATCGTGCTCGAAAAATAGCGGTAGGGCTCCCACTTATTACGTCGAAACAATAAATTCGAGCAGAATGTTACCACTGCGACCAGCAACTTTCTTTTATCCAAGTTATGTAACATTACACCTATTGATTCGGGACGCCCGCAGCTAGAATTTGATACTATACGTTATGGAGGAGCAAATTCCTATTATATTGAACTTCTCAGCTAGTCCTGTTACAATTTGTTTCCACTCGTAACGTTTAATGCGACGCCGTGCCACCGCGAGATGGCACCACGTGCGACCTTGCTGCCCTCGCAACGAAAAATTGAGTCACATTATGAAAATTAAAACGAGCCATTATCAGTTATTTATATTCACATCTATTTACGAACTAATTTAAATGCGAATTATGTCCGAGGGCTCAGTTCATTTCTTTGTGAAACTTTTTAAAAGGTTCTTGAGAACGGTCCACATTGTAGCGAGAATAATGGCTGACATAAAAATATATTCTCATTCAAAGCCACAATATTGCAAAATGTTTGAGCTTCAGCTCTGTTGAATGAGTTGGAATGTTATGGTTTTTAATTTAGTTCTTAATTTTGTGGACCCTCAAAAATGTGGAGGGTTCCCACATTTTCCACTCTTCTATTTTCTGACGGTATAAACCCTTTTTTCATTGGCGCCCTCTCCCGTTTAATTAAGTCAACAACTGGCGGCCATTTTAATAATACCCGCTGTGTTTTGTTTTTATAAACGTAACCCCGAAATAAAAATATATTCGTCGTATCAGACACAAGTAACTGGCACACAAAAAACGCGTTTTATCGCCATTAGCACTTCATTGACGGGAAAATGTTTTTTTGTTTTAGGAATTAAAAAGGGAAATTGACAATGGCGCTCGTTCATTTGTTCTTTTACTTTTGATTTATGCATTTGTTTTTTATTGTTCTCTAACTGGCCAACCCACAGATTATACGGGTATTAGTTGGAGTTAACCAATTTGTGGATTCTCGAATGAATTAATACGATGGAAGCAGCGTAAAATAAAATTAGAGTAAAATAAAAGGACTCTGGCTTAAGTTATCACTAAAGTCGACAGCCAGCGGCCCGGGATTTTAGGGCTAAGGCCTAAAATAGCTTGGAAATCATTGCATTTATAAAACGCTGTCAGTCATTCTTAAACCAAGTCGCGGTGCGACATTATGCGAATTTCCGTCTCGTTCGTAAATCTTGAAGAAGAGACTAAATCACCGTATTAGGAGAATAATCTTTTCATGCATTATTTTTTATGTAAAAGGATGCTGTCCCAAATTGGATGTTTCCTTTTATTGTATAAACGTTTCTTAATTTGAGTTGAGTTATTAAAACATGTTTTCAAAAATTGGAACAATGTTAGCTAAAAAGCTTACATTGTTCCAATTTTTTAAAGCATTTCTTTTTATTTTATAAACGTTTCTTAATTTGAGTTGAGTTATTAAAACATGTTGCAACAACATCTTGCCCGTTCACCTACGTCCTCCAGGGCCGAGGCTAACGAGAGAGCCGTCGTCTTGTAGCTTATGGTAGACGCCAGATAAATGTGCGATATTGGTCATTGACCCACATACATTTCTTGACTTTCATAATATGAAAAACACAAATATACATAAACCTGTCATGCCGGTCTATTCTGTTGACATCACATCGTGTTCACTTAGGTGGAGTGAACGACAAGTGAGCTGTCATTCCATCTTGTTTGTATGGTTTGACAGCTCTCTTCGTGATCACTTCACCCACAACTTCACTTCGACATGTTCACAGACTCGACTGACCGAATCGATTTCAATCGTGATTATCTAAAAATTAATAACGGTTCATAATTTATTGTTCGGGTATAAACAAAGGGATATTAAGGAAAGCATAGGTATGAATTCTCGTAGCATTTCCATATTTTGTTTAATAATTTGTTTTTGATGGCTTACTTCATGTTTATTATACACATTTGCAGGTATTTTACAAATATAAGATTTGTAAGATTACAGAAATGTCAGAATCCACGAAACCACTCACATATATGCATAAGCATGTCCCTATGTTTCTAGATTCATCCATATACGAGGTGTGTGTGTAAATATGTCCATATACAGGGTGCATGTTAATTACGGCGAGTATTACGTATGACCCTATTTCTCGTAGTTAACACGTGCGAGTAACGTAGAACAGAGTTGTTCCATGTATCCAAGTTTTGAATTAATTAATGAGATTACTCGATTCACTGGGTTTACGTTTACCTACACATGAAAGTAAGTCGGATTCGAATTCGTTGAACTTTATATTGGAGATTGAACGACATGTATAATTTAAAGATATGAATTAAAAAGTACTTTACAGATATTTATGTTGCTTGCTGAAGAATTCCAGACTAGCGAATCATAATATTAATAAATATAAAACTTAAGTTACATCATCACCTGCAGCGATCATGTAATGCAGCTGTAGAAAATAGCAATAGAAATACAAGCAGCATTTTCAAGTTTAAAATAATAAATTCGTATTAAAAAGTTGCTACGAAGCACATTTCTAAAAATAGAACCGCATTTATCTTCACAAAACCCAAGAAAGAGCTCATTTACATTTATTCCCCGGCCTGTTAATATTAATTACAAAGTTCTAATAAAATTAAGCACCCATTGAGTCGGTCATTGGTACAAATGAGAGGTATTGTTTCGCGGCTTATCAGCGGCGCGGCCTTTAATGTGATTATACGAAGAGTGCGAGGCCTCGTAGCCCGTAGCAGGTGTAGCGCTACGGTGCTACGAGATTTGAAAATTTCGTAGCGGTTATAAAATGGCGTAGCAAAAGAACTTTTTCAAGTGAAATAATTGACTTACGTGTATTAGTGTGTGTATTTTTTAATGTTTATAATTAAAGAGAAACATAAACAATGTCTTGTCTTTATTGTAATTTATTTGCTGTCGACGCAAAATGCCTTCATCTACCATATTCACCTGTAGTGCTATTGTAAAAATCTCACCATGATAGCTAAGGCATACCTATTGATCATGAAGTGAGCTGTAATTTCATCCAATGAAGGGGAAATATCAGTTCACATCAAGCTGTCTCCACCTTTTTTCACGTTTAAATGTTTACAGAACAGACGGGATGTTAGTCACCATCGCGGTGGTTACCATTTTTTTTTTACTATTGATAGGCACGTGTTTGACCATTATCTTACCTGATGCTAAGCCATTATGTGCTCGAAAATGGTGCACGCTTACGTATTAGTAACCTATTCACTCTTAACTTAAAGACTACCAGGTTGTAGCTATCAGGAAAACAGCTCCAACAGACATTTCATCCTTCACACAACGTATCCATCATTAAGTGGTCCATGCTAAGAACTGAATAATTGAAATAATTTTGCGGCTTGAAACCACTTTAATTGTGAATGGTTTCTTAATAGTCTGATATAATCATAATGTCATTTCAACCCTTGTTGACAATCAGGGGCCATAATAATACATCTGAATGCTTTGAAAGAATAATGGTTGTTTCAGTGTAATTAGTCTGAAAATTACAGGACTATAAATCACTGTCTGTTATCGATTGTTAACGTTTATTCTTCACTTTTTTTTTCCAATTTTCTGAACGTCGAAACAATTTACTTTTTTTCGAGAACGTAGCCTCAATTATGACAATTAGTTTTAAAAGTTTGTATCGTTATTTTTCAGATGTTTTTAACTGGAGATGATTTTATTACATTTGTTTTTTTCTGTTTTGTTGTAGCAACACGAAGTGGTTTGCTGATGCTTTGCCATCTTGAGAGATTCCTAGAGTCCGTTTTGCATTACGGAATTACAAAGCCAATGACACGTCATGGTATTGGCAGGAAGCAGGAATATAGGGAAGTTCAAAACAAGTAATTTGATATCTCAAACTAACTTCTTTTCCGTTACCGAACTTTTTCGATCTGAGGGCCAATTAAAAAGCTTTCTCATTCACATTTCAGTCGAAATCCGTCAAAAAAATTTGGAAATTGAGATTTTTTGACAGATTGCGTCATTATATGCGAATTCGAACGTTGCTTAAAAATAAGTAGAATTTGCACTCTGTTTGAGACTTACATTATGTCAATTTTCTTTTTTTGTTATGAAATTGTAAACAAGGTAATAGGCGCTATTATTTACTATTCATCATAAATTAGTCTCATACTTCAAACAAAAACACCTTTAAAACCATTCTTAAAACGAAAAACTACATCGGAACCGTATGCCCGGGATTCGGTACGGGTCAGAGGCTTATGTAGTGAGATACCTCCGGTTCTCTTCAGGCCCGTTCCGGTCGCATCATCCCGTAATCCCGGCCTGCATCGCTTATGCCGCTTCCGGGATTTAGATTCTGTATAACTTTCTTGGCAAGCTTTTATTGCTGTGTGTGTTGTGAAAGTATGTGTTAATTGTGTATTATGTAGGTTTATGCTAACTTATGATGAGGATGAGGTTTAATGTTTGTAAGGGTGGTGAATTGATTCTGAGGTTTTATTTTGAGAAGCTCGCGTTTGACCATAATCTCATTTGATGGAAAGCGCTGATATGGTCAACGATGGAGTAGGTACGCTTGCCCAGAAGTTACCTATTAACTCTTGACTTATAAACTCGATATTGTAGCTATTAGGTGGGAATAAATTCCATTTCTTAGCTGCGGATGTTTGTAATTGTATGTGTAGATACTGGCCGAATTCACTATAACTACAGATGTTTGGAATGCATTCTGCATTTTAGAACTTACATTTGGTTTTGTTGTAACATAGACGCACAGAAACATATATATTTTTTATTTTTTTTTATACAAAACGGGGAAACTCTTTTTTTACATTACTATGTGATTTATTTTCATAGCATAACTCCAATTTCCATTCCATAATCATACGAAATTAAATCGATTTCATTAAACGATTCGTTCGCTAATAAGCACTGAAATCTCCACACCCCATCAGAACAATACAATCGACAAAGTAATAATCATGAACAAGATAAAACAAAACACAATACACACAACAAAATAACTTACACTAATTTATGAACCAATTAAGCTCGTGTTTCGTTGCATGGCCTCCAATCGACTGTGATTTTATTAACTTTTCCAATATAACCCGTATTATATTCAAAATCAATAGGATGCCAATATAGCCCTCAAAAGGTCGGGTTATATTGTTATTACACAAGGTTATGAAACCCTTCTACACCTGTTGTGAAAATATGACTCACTGGTGCATAAACGAATCGCGTGTTTGAATATGGTGGAATTATAAATGTTCGTTATTTAAATAGATCTAAAATGATAACAGGTGGGACGAGAATTCATTACGACTGCAGTTTAGTACCTATAACTGCAATACGTTAAATTCTGACAGTATAGTACGCTACGTAGTTGATTTTAGCGAAAATAAGCGTAATAGTTGTGGGTAGTATCTTCAACATACATGTTTTATATTTTAAGAGGTTAGTTTTTAATAGTTATCTAATTTAAACCAACTAATAATAAAAGTTATTAGTCTCTTGAAAAACCAGCCCTAAATTAATTAAATTATATTATTATTATTATTGGTCCCGGCTGTCATTTGTACAACTTCGGCAGTCGTTATGGATAGTCAGAAGCCAGTTAATCCGACTCCAGTCTTACCATGAAGTACTGTGTTACCCAGTTAATGGGTTGTGGAGGTCTGGTAGGCAGCCGCTCCGCGTAAAATACTGGTACTCAGCTAAATCCGGTTTGACTGGAAGCCGATCCCAACATAGTTGGGAAAAGGCTAGGCAGATGATGAATTAATATTATCTATACTAATATTATAAAGCAGAAGAGTTTGTTTGTTTGTTTGGTTGAACGCGCTAATCTCAGGAACTACTGATCCGATTTGAAAAATTCTTTCAGTGTTAGATAGCCCATTTATCGAGGAAGGCTATAGGCTATATATCATCACGCTGAGACAAATAGGAGCGGAGCAGTAATAGAAAATGTGACGCAGACGAAGTTGTGCGGGTCAGCTAGTTACTAATAAACTGTCATGCTTACCGGGAGGCGAGAATTGTGATATGTAACAAATATATATTTCTATAGGAAATAACGAAAGACGCCAGGAACATAAATAATAAACAATATTTTGTTTGATCTCATATTCTTAACAGAACTGAAACAAAATAAATCACAAAGATACAATCTTCCTTCAAATGAAAAAATGTATCGTATGGTCAGCGATCCCGTTACCAGCGAACAAATAAATATCTGTTGTTATTTCTGTGTGACATGTCAGCATTTTTATTGGTCTATATTTTCTTTATTGGGAGGACTGTGGCGTCGCGTAGCGTTATTAAAAATCTGAGATTTTCGTGATGGTCATAAAAATGTGATCGTCTTTGTTATGTTATCTGTGGTGATGTAATTTGTTTTGTTTTTTAGTGTTTGAGCCAAATAATATTTAACGTCTACTACAATTTTTGAAGATTTCGGTTGAACTCCTCCCTTACAATGAATACTTATAAATTAACCAATTAATCTCCTTAGCCATTTTTCCAACTATGTAGGAAAATTTAAATGCTATTGTCTTTATAATATTATCGGCTTCTAGTCTTATCCGATGCTTGAAAGAAAGTTCACAAAAAGGTGTATCTTTTCATTAAAGTATTAGGTGGTGGGCTGTAAGATCTAACGGCCCCACACAACCTAGTGTTATTGTTTCTAAACCGCGTCAAGGGCCTCTGACATGGTTCATTTGATATACACAGAGAGTTTTTCATGTGTACGTGGATGGCCAATTAAAAAACTATGAGGATTAGTGAAACACTGAAAAGAGTCTCGAGTCCGATTTTGATGAAAACTAAAACTTTATCATTGGCTTTTGAAAAATCGATTTTCCCTAGCCAGTAATGAAACCGGATGATTTTGAAAAAAAAAATACATCCTGTATATTCAAGTGTCGCTAGTAAGGATAACATTCTGAGAAGTAATAACATAAATGGCAAATAAATTTGTCGGAAAGCGTTGAATTTTTGTCCCTTCTCGTAACACACAGAATGGTTGTAGACCAATTCCAAGACAATTTCACTAAGTTGACACAAAATAGTGCCATTAGTAGGAACAAAAACTACTTCTAATAAAATAAATGCATCGAGTGATTAATAACTGCTATAAATCTGTTTCTTCTGCATCTGCGAGTTGAACAGAATCGTTTCCTAGAATTTTCAAATAAATCCTCTCTGACTCGTATTTAATTTAGAAAAAGACACATATTAATATAAGACATTTTCAACAATTCTCGTTAGAGAAAACGCAATTATTTCAACTGAAAAATAAAAAAGGTAAAATGTTGAAGGTATTCATGTTGTTTGCACATTCTCAGAAAACTGCAATTTATGTGAAACATTCATTAAGTAATGTACCGGTGTTTTTAAACGGTTTTTCTTTCGGAAATATTAAAATTTATTCTCATTTTAAAATATGAGTTTATGACAAGACTCGGAATAAATTACAGGGTTGATGCATTTTGTAATAAAGAGTAAAGAGTTGGATACGAAAAATTGTGAAAAACTATTCATTTGTATAAAAGGTACCTTTATTTTTGGTGTCAAATAAATAGCAATTCTTCGGTTCAATGTCGTTACGAAAGAATAAAATTTGTTTGAATTACCTGTGTGCATACATCAGGGTAATTACTGTAGTTGTTTTTTAAATCATGATTGTAGTTAATTAAAGCTTGCCTTTTGTACAGAACAAATAGCAGGATCTGTGCAATTTGAGTTTACGTCTTTCGCAGATCGTTGAAATGTTTTTACTGTAAGTCTTAACATACTAGGGTAAAAGTGGGATAGTTGCCCTAGGAGTATAGATGCCCCGAAACTTATACAGAGAAACTCAAACAAAACACGAGAACCATTTTTACTTATATTCCAAGGCAGAACCCCATACCTAAATAAAATTGTTAACTAGCTCATCGAATTCCTGAATTAGGATTATCACTGTTTTTAGAAATCGAGTCACTTATTATTTTACTGGTAAGTCGTTTTTTTTTTGTTAGAATCTGATTTAATTATACATAATATGAGGTGAAATTAGAGATTTAGTAAAGCTGTTTTTTTTTAAATGGGGCGTCTATTCGTACCGAAAAGGATAGACGCCCTGATTTTCATGATTATAGACGCCCATAGTTAGGGGCATCTATCCTTTTGCTTAGCTCGCTTAACTTTGCATGACGTTTAATTACAGCTTTCATTTTTAGCGTGCTTCAAAAATAGTGCCCGTGCTGAATAGATGCAAGAAAAATATGGAAATACCAAATCGTCTGTGTTATTTGCAAGCAATGGTTACACTACAACTGCACCATATACTGTGACAATTGTAACAAATACGGTCGCAAAGAAATTATACATTTTTTAAGATTTTTTTAAGTGATTTAGTATCTCATTTTCATACCTATAAGATTTATTGAAAATAAAGTTTAGTGTATCGTTGATACAACATAATATTAAAGATTTATATATATATTCTATAAGTTATGGAGATAAAATATACATAATGATTAAAACCAAAGTGTAAACATATTTGACTAAGTCATTGGTAAAAATAAAACAACAATCAACGATCCTCATAGTAATAAATCCACTGAGGCACCTAACCTATATGGTAGGCATCTATCCCCAAATTAATACGTCCAAAATAATTATTATTGGTCTCCAATATATAATAATTGCAGTTAATCGCGCTTAATGATGACGTCGGTAAGATAAATAGTTTTCATTATAAACAAACTTTTTTTTAAATTGCTATAGTTTGGAAATAATAAGCCTATTTTGAAATGTGGGGCAACAATCCCACTTTTACCCTTTTTAGATTAGACTCAGATACGCAATCAAAATTTTGTGCCTGAGCAACTAAAGTCCAAGCTAAAAGATTTTCACATCTCATTTGATCCTTACAAGAAAACTAACCTTTTCTGTCCACAGACGACTACAACAGTACAAAACAAAAAGACAGCATACAACTAAAAGGTACATAACTAAGTATATACCAACATCTGTTTACTGCGGCTTGTGTTTAAGATGTCTGATGGTCTGAGTGCTCTTAATGTTCGCATCATGAATTCGTGCTGCGTATAAACTTTGTTATTAGCGCTGGTAGCAGGCAATTACCCTGCCTCCTGCTAGTGACGTGCTCGCTAGCAGTCGGCCATTTTGGAATGAGGGCGAGAGAACTCTCCCGTTCGAATTTTAAATATGACAGAAATGTGTTAATTTTTAGTATTGAACGAAACTAAGGCTTTCGAGTTTTTGGGCGTCAGTTGCTAGGTTGAACTGAAATGAGTGAAGTTAGGATTTTTGTCAGAAAAATGACCGTCTGTTTTAGGAGCCTAAATTCAAAAAGTTTTGTTTTATTCAAATTAAGGGTCGCGTTAATGAATAGTTTTATTCATCGGACATTTTTTTTTGAGAGCATGTTATCTTGAATGTTAATGCTATCATAATGCCAGTTACAACCATCGACCAATCTATCTGATTGGTCGTGGGAAAGTATTGAGAAAAACTCCAACTTCAGCACTTGTCTCACCGCCGGCGAGGAAGCTAGTTTTCGACTATTTGCTCACTGTGGAAAGAGAGAAAAGATATAGATCTCGTGAGAGTAAAAGAGACACATACATCCATAGTCGATAGCTAGCTGTTCACAATCCTGGCGGCTCTTACCTCAAGTTGATCGCAGCGACAAGAGCTAATAAAGATTGTACTCGCTCGCCGATGCTCGCTGGGCGGTCAGAACTCACTAAACAGCGTTCTTTTGTATTTATATTTATAGTGCGGGCCGGAGCGTGTATTGCCAGTAATCGCCCGCCGCACAAAAGCACTCGCTCAAAAGTCGAGCAAAACTATCGAAACTTTTCACTCGCAACTCGCTGCTTGCCAACTCAATTCGCGTTTGATGCTTTACCCGCTACTTGCTGATCGCCGGCGGTGAGACAAGTGCTTTACAGAGCATGATGTGGAGATCAATGTTCATTCTTTCTCTATGTTGCTTCATGGCATTGTCAGAAACATTAATATCCGCAGTTCAATATTTTTGTGTAGCCCATAAGTACTAAATAATGTTAAAATGTGAAAGTAAATCTTACAGTCTGTCTGTAAGTTACCTCTTATTAATGGTTGAACGGATCTGGCAGACACTTTGCACACAGGTAGACACAAAAATGTCATTGAAAAGGACATAAGATACTTTTTGTCTCGGGAGCATATTCATTTGGGATGACTTCAGTCATTCACGCGGGCAAAACCACTGGCAGAAGCAGGTTACGAATAATTCAGCAATTATACGTACTAGTTTTAATTAAATAACAGCAACTGGGCTGAAAGTCGAAAGTCGTACGGCGCCTAAACACATACAATTTGCCTCGCAGCTACGGCAACTTCAAACTTCTAACCCCTTTCATTCCAATTTCTAAGTCCCGTCGGTTCAATATAGCCCTTTCTTATCAAGGGTTAAAATTTTATGAGATGCCAGTTCGACAAGAAGCCATTGTTGATTGTTGTCGATTATTTTGATTAAATTTGGACATTCGGGAAACAGGAATGCAGTAAGTTCTTAATTACTGCCTAATTGTTTGAAGTCAACCTTGTACCGGACTTGGTTTACTGGAGAAAAAATATATTAAGTCAGAGTTTTTAGCCTCTAAAGGCACAATTCCGATCTTGGCAACCGCAACGCGCGACCGCGACCGGCGAAAATGACGTGCGACCGCGACCCACCTGCTTTGTATGAATTACTATAGAACATGGGTGCACGCGTCCGACAAAACCCGTAAGTGTTCTAGGGTAATTCATACAAAGCAGTGAGTCGCGGTCGCACGTCATTGTCGACAGTCGTTACACTCTGTGGGTAGAAAGTCAGTTGTTGAATTTGTTCGAAAGAGTCACCGCGGCCCTGGAACCCAAAGGGCAGGAGGAACACGAATGGGTTTTAGTCAGTGATGATTTCCCATCTTTAAAAAAAAAGATGTAATGACAGCTTTACAGTAGCATTATAATGAGATGTCACGAGTAGTCGTCAACGCCTCCCTCGAGACGAGAGGGGTTCTATTTTTGGCGCAGCGTGACAGTGTCTGCATAATATCTATAAATAAAGTGCATGGACTGCGTATTTTTATTCTTCCCACAAGTTATTTGCATGATGCTTTAGAATGACATAAGAACTTTTTTGTAAAAGCACGTTGAAATAAAACTAAAGATTTGCCTCATATGCTCTACCTACAGGTATCCGTTAAATTACTTTTTGTGATACAAATAATTTTTTCTATAATGCTTTCAAAACTTGCAAGAATTTTGTCACGAAGCCTCTCTGTCTAAAATACTCATTTTGAAATATTATAATGAAAATATATATAGCAACATTTTTTCAACATTAAAGTTGTTGGTTAATAAACTGGAAAGACGCATGGATGTTTGTTACCCTTTCACACACAAAATACTAAACCAGTTTTGATAAAACGTTACAGTAAAAAATCTAGTATATTAAAATGACACAAAAGCCATAATGTATAAAGGGGGAAGAACTAATTCCACACGGCCTTGTATTTAATACTGCTTGCTATATTTTAAAAGTTGTACGCAGTTAAGTTTTGTTTTCTTTTTCTTCTGGAACAAAGTATAGAGCCTCTTTACTATACAAAGTGCACAGCTTAAGTATGGGAACTAATAAATATCGTGCAGTGAGTAATGTTAGCCCGCGGTGTAATATGAGAAACACTAAGTAAAGTGGACCTCCTGCAGATAACGAGGTTTATCGTTCAAGCGTGGCTGCAACAAGACTAGTGAATCACTAGCTAAATAAACTAAAGATTTGAAGAGATCATTACAACAATAGTGTTTCCATCAAAGACGTTTCTTCAATACGCAGTACAGGCACGTTTTGTTACCGTGGCTCCGGAACTCAAAGGGCACTGAAGGAACATGGATGGGTTTTAGTCAGTAAGAGTCTGACACTCCCTCTCGCTCCGCCCAGAGCGGGGGAAGTCATTTGATAATTTCCCATCCCTAAAAAAAAAAGGCGCGTTTTGTTCTGCCGCGGTGGCGGAATTTGTTCGAAAGAGTTACCGTCCTGGAACGCAAAAGTCATCAGGAGGTGGGATTTTAGTTAGTAAGAGGCGGACACAGACACTCCCTTTTCGCTCCACTCAGAGCGGAAGGAGTCAGAATGTATTCTCTGTATTTTAAAACAAAATTCTACTTGACATCTATCTATATACATATAATAAAATCGTAGAGTTGCCGTGTCTGTACATTGAATATTTTCGCATAAAAATACATAGAAATGTCAGAAAAATGACATAGAACACAAAAAAGCAGTTTTTGAAATTCTTTTCTGTTTGTCTGTTTGTCTGTGCGTCTGTATGTCTGTGCGTCTGTATGTCTGTGCGTTTGGAGGAGCATCACGCATAAACCACTGATTGGATTCAAAATTTAGGTACTTCGAAATATTAAGTGATAATCGGAGCAACATTTAGTGTTTATTTCATCAAAATCGACCCACAAAATCAAAAGATATCGAATTTTAAAGTTTACGAAGAAACTTCATCGAGCGCTAAAATAGGTTGTTTTCATTGAGACTTCAGATACTTGCAATGCCATCTATTGAGAATTTTTTTAATAAGAAATGTGTGAAAAGACCCCGAAACAATGTATTTTTGAGTTATTTTTTAATTAAACACATAATGTTTATAATTATATGTTATTATATTATCATTATTTATCGTAACGTGTAAGCTTCTAAGTTTGAACTTATGAGTAGTTATGAGCATAAAGACAGTTCAGTTACGTTGTAGATCGATAGATGGCGTTGTACTTATGACGCGTTTTTCTGAATCGCGGTGTTAAGATTCTCCGCAGTAGCATAAGGTCAGCCCCATGTTTTATGTGGTTTAACTTAAAGACGTATAATGTTGAAATTATTGAAGTATATGGATTTGATTGAATTACTAGATTGTTTTTCGATTTACTGGGAGGAGAGGAGAGTCTCCTCCGGAGTCCGGAGTTACCTGTATCCATAAGTAAACTGTTTTACTAACAGAAGAGATGAATATTTGGTATTATGTTAAACATAATACCAAATATTCATCTCTCAATATGTTTCAATGTGGCTAAACTATATCAGCCGAACACGTCGATCTTCAAGGTTAAGCAACGCTTGCCGAGGTCGGTCTGTGAATGGGTGACCATTATAACAACCTAGCCTTTTCCTTACTATATTGGCTCGGCTTCCAGACAAACCGGATTCAGCTGAATACCGGTATTTTACGTGGCGCGGCTGCCTACCAGACCTCCACAACTCATTCAATGCAAGATTTCAGTCAGATTTTACTGGCTTTTGACTATCCGTAACGACTGCCAAAGATCTACAAATGACAGCCGGGACCAAAGGCTTAACGTGCTTTCTGAGGCACGAAGGAAACTCGGTATGTCAAGATGGTCACCCCCCACAGACCAACCTTCGCAAGCGTTGCTTAACCTTGAAGATCGATGCGTTCGTCTGTTATAGTTTAGCCTTGAAGATCGGCACGTGCGGCTTTAGCCACGAGCTCCTCTATAATAAATCGATTCTATGAACCCAGTAAAACTTTTTTGATATTATAAAATCTTAAAACAAACTATATTTATCAGTGGTCTACGATCAGCAATATTGTCAGTAAAAATCGGAGAAAATGTGTTTCTTTTTGGACTGTTCTGGACGAAATTAAGAATCCACTTGATTCAGCACCATTCGTTCGATAGTTGGTTTTGTTGATTTTGATTCAAGATTAGTTTGTACCAGGAGATTAGGTACCTGGGCTGGTCGGCATTTCAACCGATAGAGATGATACAGTGCCCTGCATTAGGTACCCTTTTCATAATTATATTCTTAATTCGAGAGAGAGATCAGGATACGTAACTGAACGTAGATTTTGTATATTATGCAATCTATACTAATATTATAAAGCAGAAGAGTTTGTTTGTTTGGTTGAACGCGTTAATCTCAGGAACTACTGGTCCGATTTGAACGAGCTCCTCTATAATAAATCGATTCTATGAACCCAGTAAAACTTTTTTGATATTATAAAATCTTAAAACAAACTATATTTATCAGTGGTCTACCATGAGCAATATTGTCAGTAAAAATCGGAGAAAATGTGTTTCTTTTTGGACTGTTCTGGACGAAATTAAGAATCCACTTGATTCAGCACCTCTACCACCAGCAATCTATACTAATATTTTAAAGCAGAAGAGTTTGTTTGTTTGGTTGAACGCGTTAATCTCAGGAACTACTGGTCCGATTTGAAAAAATCTTTCAGTGTTAGATAGCCCATTTATTGAGGAAGGTTATAGGCGTATATATATATATATATATATATATATATATATAATCACGCTGAGACAAATAGGAGCGGAGCAGTAATGGAAAATGTGACGCAGACGAAGTTGCGCGGGTCAGCTAGTATATAATATTTATAAAAAGTAGGTATCTAATTTCTGGTAATACTGAATCAATTAAGAAAATTATTTAATTTTTAGACACAAAGGTTTTTGAGGGTTCCGTACCCAAAGGGTACCCGACGGAACCCTATTACTAAGCCTCCGCTGTCCATCCATCCATCCATCCGTCTGTCTGTGAGCGGGCTGTATCTCAAGAGCTGAAATAGGTAAACAGTTGAAGTTTCACAGATTGTGTATTTCTGTTTCCGCTAAGTATAACAACAAATAAAAGAATAAATATTAACTCGCACTTGGCCCGTTTTTTTATTCAGATAAATAATGGATGAAATACTTTTTATTTTGCATTGATAGCAATACAGTAGTAGGACGATCTCATGTGTAACGATTGTTCACGACTTTACTGAACAAAATGTAGTAAATCCTATTTTTACATATAAGAGTTATCTTCAAGTCGTATTAAGATAGTGATCAAAGAGTCAAAGCCCCCATCTGGTCTTTTGGTCATGATTTTAAAAAAACTTAACCATCCGGATGGAAACAAATCAACGAAACGAACAAAACGAGTTCAGTTCAATAATCCCAGCGGAATTTGTTATTTCAGTGTAATGGTTAATTGCTAAAGTTCTCCCAAAGAATGACCTTTGTTCCAAATTTCCATTAAATTCAACGTTGAGAGGAATAAGCCTTACAATATTAAATTATGTAAAACATTAAATTACTTTAAATCCTCTTGAGACAAGTTGTTTTAAAAATGAGAAAGTGAAAATAAAATGCTTTTGTGTAAGAAGAGAAATGCTCCCACTGACAAGGTATTTGCTAGTCAAATAATTTTCAACTTGCTGAAAATAAGACAGGCTGCTGACCTGACTTTTTCCTATTTAAGTAGTACATATTCTCTAAATTAATTACTAGAGGACACATGCTTATTCAAAAGCTGAGGTATAAGTTGCTTCAATCTATTCAGCTTTGGAGACGTGATAGGTTGAGGAACATTCAAGTACAATACTTACATAAATTTTCACATTCTTATTATTTCATAGTGTGTCTATCTGTCACTGGATTATTGGAAACACCGTTAAATTATAATAAATCCTAAATAGATTACAAATTATCGACGTATTGTGAACAGAGGGCCAATTCTACTAATTCTTAAACAACTCGCTTTTGCATGTCAATAGCAAACTGTCAAAAATGCCTTAATTTTCATCCAATTTTGACGGTTTGCGATATAATACAAAAATCCCATTTTATAGTTTACCTACAATATATCCGGCCTCCCTCTCCACGTGTGTGACATCTGAGGATGCAAGATGCAAGTTATGGTGACGAAAAATGAGCTATAAGTAATTTTCTTAAACAATTATGTCAATAACAAAAAACTAAACAAAGTTAAATCCGTCGTTAAATCAAAACGTAGGCGGAAGATGTCAATCGTGTAATTCCGGTTTACCTGCCATCCTGAGCGTAAAAACGCGATTAAACGATTATCACAGTTGAATGGGCAAAGGCAACCGCCTACACGTTTATAATTGGACTTATTGGATACCCAATGTACGTAAATACTTAGGGATAAATTTTCAAACTAGTTTACTGTTTCAGACCACATTGATCCACTTAACTTTGGATGAGTCAATCCGTACATATAAAATTCTTGCGTTATTGAGTGAGTGATTGGCAGAAAACACAAGGCCGAAACTATGTAAATACTGGTCGCAGAAAGCTGAAATTTGGCAGTAGGTTCCTTGAACAGTGTTATGGAGCACTAAGAGAGGATTTCCTGAGAGATTTTTTACGGGTTCGGGAAAAATCGGAATATGGGCGTATGAAGTCGCGGGCAGAAGCTAGTTTTTAATTTAATTTAATTTATTTAAGCATTATGGAAGACTTACAGCTAAAACAAACACATCAAGATCAGTATATAGGACTCTCAGCCAATTACAAGTCTCCACTTTTAAAATTCAGAAAAAGAAAGTAATTTCTATGGACATTCACACCAAAATTACTCACTGGTTAATACTTGTAGGTATTATAATTTTTCTCGCACTGCAAAACTATCACTATACTTAATTAAAATATAAATGTTTAACATTATTTATATGAAAAAGTTTCGGCTTAAGCACCTCCTGGCTGAGGACACACTGGTTGTGAAGGGAACCAAATCGTGCTGCTTACACAGCTTGTTTAAATTTCTGCTTGCACGCACAATATATGAGTTCTGCCTATAATTTGTTGAGGCAAGTGGCACACGTAAAGGTGGGCTAAATCGTTTAGACTGCCTGGGGGTCTTGAAATAGAATTGTGACAAAATGTCGGAGCAGTTAATGTGATTGTTAAAGATTTTCAACAACATGACGCAGTCAGAAATCTCACGGCGGTGAGCTAGAGGTAGAATGAACAATAACAATATAAACAATATTTATTTTTTCAAGATTAACACCAAATTACAGTTATTTTACCTTAAATAGGACTTATAAGTTAATGGCAAGCTACAAAACATGTGCAACTGAGCTTAAACTAGAAGGATTCCAGTGCTATAAGCACCAGTCACTTCCGTCACCACCAATAGTCGAGCTGTCTTTGTCGTAAAACTCTTCAAGTCACAGACAACGCGCAGCCTGAGTCACTAGACGAGAGAATTCCTATTATATCCAAGCTGAGCTGAGATAGAACTTTAGAAAAGCCATTTCCGAAAGGGGTTAACTCAGTGATAAAAGTTTAAAAATTTCCAACCATTTGACCAAAGGTTTTGTAATTTATAATGATTTATAGCTCATCCCCGTGGCTTGGCCCGCTTGACAAATTATAATATACTAAAACCTTCCTCGAGAACCACTTTATCCATTGGTCAAACCAGCATGGAAATCAGTGCAGATATTTTGAGTTTATCGCGAACAGACAGATAGACAGACGCGGCGGAGGGCTTTGTTTTATAATACGTAGATGATCATAAGCATTACATATTTGTGCAACAAATCACAAAAGCAAAGTGACAAAATAAAGAAGCCGTATAAAAGCGATCGCTGTTTAAAGTTAGGGCAAATAATACTACCGTCAGAATACAAACCCAATCCTCTTATGTAATCCCGGGATTTTCACAGTTGTTTCCGAGATAATCCCGGGATTTAGCATGACTTAAAAAGAGCAATAAACCCGGCGGAGTGCAACTCTGGCCGCGGGCGTTTTGTTCCGGGCCCTGTACCTACGTCAAAGCTAGATGCTAGTTTGCGGAGCCTTTTAAAATGAATAACAAAAAGTAATATTGTCTCAGACGGGGACAGTCTAGTTAATGAAGGACAGCCAAATGGATGAAGTGACTTTGTTGTTGTTATATTTACTGAAAACTTTACTGTTAATATTAGCACATCTTGACAGCATCAAAAGACAAAGTTTTCCTTTCTTTTGTCAGTATCAAAATGCATGCAAGCATGCGAAAACAATGGAATTTATTTTCTCCTATTTTTTCTAGAAACAGTTACCGATTCATTCGCATATTTCACACAATACTGTCGGCACTATATTTCTGTGAAACTGCGGTTTGTACCGTACCCGAGTTATAGACATTACTTTTACATACGACCTATCAAAACAAAAGAGAATCGTCTTCCCAAAGAATACGACTAGAAGTAAACATCGGCCATAGAAATAAAATGCAGCCAGGTACTCCACATCCAATTCAATCTAACTTACAGCGGTAGGTGCTTGAACTTAGTGGTTTTCCTTTACCTACAAAATTACAGGGTTGGCAGTGTTGGCACAGATTGTGGAGATAAAAAAAAATGGAGGCGTACGTTAGTGTGATTTTGGGATAATTATGTTTGGTTTTTCAAAAGGGACTGTATTTTGTTAGGAACCCGACTTTTCTGTGAGGTTGTTTTTCTATTTTTTTGGGAAAGCTTTCCAATCTCTAGAAAGGTTGGGAATATATAGTCACAGTGATAACTCTTTTTTAGAATGCGTGGTAGTAGTTTTTTTTTAAATAAAAACGTTGCCCCTGACTAGGTATTTCTCCTGAATAGTGGGTGCATTTACAAACATAGGTTTAGTTCACAAACGCAAACAGCCAGCCAGACCCGGAAAAACTATTTGTAGGCCATACAAATATGTTTTCCGTGCGGGAATCGAACCCACGAGACGCAGCGCAGCAGTCAATCGCTCAACCACTGCGCCAACCGTGCCGTTTACCGTGGGAAAACTATATTGTGTATAGAATAAACTCTACGACAATTTAAGCCATCATTGTCGTATTTCGCCTTTCGGAGAGGTTTCATAAGGTTTTGTAACCGGCTGTTATAAATGCTCAGCATAAACAACATTTACGGGTTCTCTGTTCCTCTAGTCTAGAGTCATCCTATTGTACCCTATTTGAGATAAAGACGGACAAACTAAAGAAAAACATCGTTCAGCGTACAGGGTCTAAAACATTGTTCGGGAACAAAGTTACGGGCACCAACTAGTATAAAACAAAAGCTCTGTTATGTAATAAGTTGGTCGAACACGGCTGTTACAAAATTCAATAAATAACTCGTTCGCGCCGCGCCGAAATTACTTCGATTCGTGACTGGGGGTGCTATTTTATACTTTCTTAAAATGAAAATAGAGGAATTGCCGGAATTATGTGCCTACTTATTTGATTTAGAACAAAACTTATGTATTTATAGCTTAAGGCTTCATTATAACAAGCACTGTAAATGCTAATCTTATGGTACTACAAATGTAATCGTTTTTTTTTTGGGGCCAGTCAGAATGCTTATTTCTATTTGTGATGGTCAGAAGGTACAATCGCAACATTATGATAATACCTGCAGGCTGTTGTAGCGATAGTTGCGGAATTGGTTTAGAAGAGTCACCGTGGCCTTGGAACGCAAAAGGAAGGAGGAGGAAGGAACATGAATGGTTTTTAGTCAGCAAGAGTCTTGCACACTTTTCCGCTCCAACCAGAGCAGAAGGATTTATTTGATGATTTCTCATCCTTGAAAAAAGGCTTTAAAGACCTTCCCAGGGATCACAAACACCATGGTTATATTATAACCGTAATATATTCTGCTAGACCGAATGGAGGCACGTTGGTTTGCGTGCAGGGAGCTCTGGGGCTCAGGGCGCCGCAAACCCCGAACGCGACCTGCAAACTAATTCGTGAAATCAATATCCCACTTGGCGTGATACTCGCGAATTTGTCGTTAATTATTTATTATGAATTGGGCATTAATATTCGGGTGATATGGATTTTATTAATGACTGCAGGGACTGGATGTAAATATTTTGACTATGCAACAGCAAAATTAATGATATACTAGCTTCTGCCAGAGGCTTCACCCACTCGAATGTCATGCGTGAAATTATCCGAAAGGAACATACTCCCGGGATTTAAAATAGCCTATGTGTTTTACTATCATCTATCTCGGTGCCAAATTTCATCCAGATTTGCTCTGGCGTGTTTGAGTAACAAACATCCATCCATCCATCCATCCCAAAGTAAGATTACTAATGAGTCCTTGATCATCTACTGTTAAATTAAATCATCGAGAAGATATTAACTTTTACTTTGCCAAGGCGTTTTCATTAGAATAGCTGTGACAGTCTTTTTTGTAGTGTAGTGGACCCACATCCATCTGCGGGCGTATACAGACAAATTAAACATATTTATACGATGACGGTATAAATATGAAGGTATATAAACTTTATTGATAAAAATAAGCTCAGCAAATATTTACTGAAACTTCACAAACGGCGCGGCTCTCCATCCAATTTAATAAGAACCAATGAAGTTATGCTTATGCCTCAACAGAACCATATCGTTATTGAAAAAGGTTTTCAACACACGGCGGGAGAGTTTTCCGACATTAAATAATTTTGCCGAGCGCAGACAGTGTGCTACCTGTATCCACATGGAATATGTAATAAACAGAGCAAACAGACACGTCATACTTGAGTGGTATTCGTACTCGCATAATGTATTTTTTTAATGTTTATTTATTTGTTTCTATTTGTTTATATAAATTAGTCATAAGCAATTTCAATTTTAAGGCAACCATTTTGAAAAGAGAATAAGTTTCAATTGATTGAAATTGAAATGTATTCATTTATTTAGATTTTACGTTGGTGGTACTAGGCAGAGTTAATGCAATAAGGCATTATCTACCAGTAAACCTTGGGTTACTTACTGGTAGATAGTGCCTTGGGATTTTACTCAATTATAAAGGTGTTACAATCATGTAATGTCAATCCCCTGGACCCTAAACTAGTGTAAATCGTAATATTCGGTCTAGCGTACAAAACATTTGCTCAGTGTGGAGTGGGAAATCGTCTTCTCTGAATTAACTGGTGTTGCTTTTGCCAGTTGTATGCTTCATTTGATATCACGCCCTGCTATTGCGTATGCATAATACAGTAATCTCTTTCCTTAAAGCCGGTTGCAAACCAAGAGCTTAGCTGAAGGTAAATTGTACACAAGTGTAGAAAATGCTACCAGCTGTTGGAACTAAGCTAGGTAACTTACAAAGTTTCTGAGTTTTTTCTCTGATTTCCTATCAACGTTATCCCTCCATGTCGTCTCTACTCCATGCCCCACTAGTTTCACTGATACAACATACTAACTACATCATTTTGTGTCGCTTCACCACACTGATTACATTCGGTCGGATGGTCACGACGCGACGGACCGCTGCAGTAAATGTAAATATTGCCCTATATCTTGTTCACACTGAGCCAGTAATTAAACCGACGGGATAGCGTCAATTGTACAGCTCCTATTGGACACACAGCTGATTTCGACTGCGTGATTAGTTTGGTTGCGCACAGTGGGCCAATTTTACTGATTTTTAAACAACTTTTGCATTCGCATGTCAATCGCAAACTGTCAAAAAAGCCTTAATTTTCATAAAGGAGATTGAGCAAGTTACTATGGCACTTGGTTGTGCAACTTTTGACACAGTATAGTTATGAAAATTAGACACAAAAAGGGTTCAATTAAAAATTAAACATTGTGGGGTTTTTGAAAAAAGAAAAACATAAGTTGAGTGCCTATTGAGGTTATGTTACATGTCAAAACAATTCGTTTTGAAACCCTATTAACGTGCAAATATTTTACATTATTTTGGTAAATATTAATTTATTGAGTATTACCTATGTTCATTATTTAAGATATTAAAACACATTGATCTAGAAATCCTCTCAGAAAAACAACATTTCTAACAATTTATCTGTGAAGTGTAAATGAACAACACAACTTACCCTTTAATTAATTATAAGAATTACGCAAAAAGAGTCAAATTGCTCGATGTAGTAGATAGACGTGCAGGAATCCTGAAATTCAACTCGACACGAATTTATATTTGTTAGCAAAGAAAAGCTAAAAACAATATTCTCGGCTTACAGTTAACACGGTAAACAGAAAACACCAATTTGTTTGACATTTCATCGAATAGTGTTGTGACACAATAATAGACTAGGGCGTCATAACATTATCCATTATATCTTAATTGTTTTATTTTTGCCTAGAAATTGCTTTTTAACGAAAAAATGGTAACATTATAAAATAATAATAATAAAGAGAACTCTTAATACTTTTTAGTTGCAAATGTAGATTATTTTGTTGTTCTACGATTTATGTTAATGATCAATCGATCGATTATAATTGATTAAGAAATGCCGTTTTTATTGTATTAAATACTAGGTAATTAAAATGAAAATATAAACCCCACAAATTATTTCAATGAATTTAAGTCAAAAATCGATTAAAATAATGTTATGAATTATACATTATCTCAAATGGCCATACGCGTCAAAAAGTGAATCTATAAGTGCTCAATCGCCTTTTGACAGTTTGCGAATGAGATGCGAATGTGAAAATTAGTGGAATTGGTCCTCAGATATGTGAATATGTTATCTGAATAAACTTACGATGTTTATAAAATATATCGACAGATTATAAACTTTCGACTAATGTATAACCGGACTCTTCTACAATAATTCGAATAAAAATCGATAGATTATGATCTCTCCGAATAGGGCCGAGTAATTGTGAACGGACATGAACTGACGAACAATCAGTTCTACTGAAATGTTGGGGGTGCTAAGGTCTTTTAAATCAGACAAACAGCTCGATGGAACGTACTTTAATTACTGACTATGGGGAATATGTATTACAATGCGCATTGGAGTAAACTGCTTAGTACTTAGCTTAAAATTATACTTATATTCTAAAGGAGTGTACTTACTACGTTATGCACTGTTAGGGAGCAAATGTACACTTCACCTCCTGGGGCGAGGGAAAAATAATCCATCCGATTTGGTGGGATAATATCTACCCGTTAAATTGCAAACATTTATTGGTGCCCCTGATTGGTAGGTGATAGTGGCAGGATATAAGTAAAGGTATTTCATGCAAATAGAATTAGCATCTAGTTCTGAATAAATCCTCTTTCTCAGAATCCGTTACCGTCACTAATTTTGAGCTAGACCGAGACTTCGATAGATTTGATGTGAGTTCTTTTTTCAAATTGCGTATCGAATACTAACAACAAATGACGTCCATCCCGTCTGAAAGAACCCTTTGAAAAAAACGAACATGATGTAACTACGTCGGACTATAATTCCGAAAATAGTGGAGAAGAAAATCCGGTTCACTTGCTCTCTGAAAAGTTACTATTGACACTGAATAACGAAGTGAATAGAAGACATATTTAGGCACTTTTAAAGATTTTTTTCGTTTTCAGCTGAAGATAAAGCTGAACTACTTGATATTACAACAAAAACATCCAAAAACATAATGATTCATTTACTGCGATTTATAAAGAAGGAACGAATATTCTACATTACTCATATTTTGAAAATGTCAGCAATAAATAAAATATAAAAACATAAAATACAGTCTCAGCTTAATTAAAGGCACTATTCTGAACGTTTTCAGAAACGGCGATAACCTTTCGAGCATTGACTTGAGCGTTGCGTGCTCAAACTTATTTAGTTCGTAATCCTTCCACGTATACAATAAAGCGAAACTGATATTCAGAATAGGTACGTTTGTCGAAAGTACTTGTATTCTGATATTGAAGGAAAACAAAAGGGAATGGGAATATTCGATGAGATGTAAACTCGGTCTATGAAACGACAACACAATTTACTAAAAAAATAAATGTTGTTTTGTTTTATATTCACGGTTACGGCACAGACACATTTTGTTTTCTATTCCTGTTCGCTTTTCAACTTTTCGAAATATCAAAAAAGTTTTATTGTCAGAATTCATTCCGAGTCAGTGTTTTGTTTATGAATTAATTATTTCCTGTTTTTACTACTATTGATAGGCATACGGCTGACCACTCTCTCACTGATGGTAAGCGATGATGAAGATCGAAGATGGAGCACGCTTGCCTAGAAGTAACCTATTCACTCTTGACTTAAATACTCCTAGGTTGTAGCAATTTATTTCCTTTTAGGAAATTTTAACAATTTGGTATGTATAGGTATATACAGCGAGCGGCTCGTCGAAAGTCGGACCTCAGAAAACCCGTTCAAAAATAAAAAAATAGCCTACGACCATTTCCAAAGTCTAATCTATCTCTATATCAAAATTCATCCAAATACATTCAGCCGTTAGAACGTGAAGACGTACCAGACAGACTGAGTTAATTTCCCCTTTATAATATTAAGTATGGATTTTACGAGTTCGTACATCGGGATTGATTAAATAATTTATACAGAGTCAAATATTTTCGTAGCTATGGTAAATCGAAGTGCTTGTGAATATTTGATAACCAACTGTCTGTCACGCCACAGACTGTATCTACGCTAACGACAGAATACACCGAATGACTGGTTTATCGCTTTACTCGTGGTTTCATCACTTTTTATAATGTACTGTTTATTTAATTTTAAATACATTGGGCACTCAAAAACTCCGTAAACTGGCAACATGGAACAACCTGGTTGCCTGGAAGAGATCGCCGAATGCGAAAAGGCCGCCATTTGTATATTTTTTTAGTTTAAGGTTTTCTTTATGTTTTTATATTGTTTGGTGTACAATAAAGCATATACTTATAAATATAAATAAATAAAAACATGTAAATCCTAATGCTGCGTGCAGACTGATGAAAGGTAGTATTCAATGTAACGTGAAAGGAGCATTTCCTCAGTGTGGATGCAGCGCGTGCACGAACCGAACATTGTCTTCTAGTTTCTTTCTGTCATACCTTCGATTCTTCCATACCTATCTTCATATCTGGTTCAGTTCATGTTCACGCGCGTCTCAACACGCCACACTGGCGCTCTGAGCACACTGTTCGCCCCTTTATGTTCGTTCGAAAAACGGACAAACCACGAATCACACCGCGCGCGACTGTACCTAATGTTCGTAGCATGCGCCTGAAATGCACAGTGCACGCGCAAGGCTATGAGAAGTAAGTATGAGAAGTCTATGAGAAGTAACAAAGTGTTACATTGCATGTAACATTGCACTAATGTGGAAGGCAATTTTTTTTCAAAAATTAATTCTGAAATAAATGATCCTTGTTCAGAACTAGCCTATAATTAACAAGTTGTTAATTATTAAGTTAGCAAGTAATATGGATTATTTTGTATCCGTACTTCTGATTGTTTCCTTTTCACGTCTTAACGGCTGAACAGCATTGGTTGAAAACTAGCACACAGGCATGTCTCAGAAAACGACAAAGGACAGTTTTAGTTTAGCAGGCGGAGAAGCTAGTGTTTCAAAAAGTAAACCAAGGAAGTAAAATTTCCACTACAACTACTGCAAGCTCATTCTGGCGTGGAATCCAGTGTTCTTGTTTCAAGAGCGATGTTACTGGCACAAAAACCCTCTTAGTTAAGTCTTGAAATCCAAAAATGCTTCGAAAATCCCTGTATATTGCTAGCATAGATACAGAAGTCGATACACAATTAAATAACGATAAAAAACATAAATAAGTATTATCACCTCGTTCAAATCAATCAATTAGTGGAACATGAAACAAATTGATGTCAAAGGTACCTAATTCATACTAGAGTGAATTATTTAATTCGAATCAGCCATGTTTGTTTGAAACTCCGATAAAAATTTCGTCGGGTGTAACTTTGAAACACATTGCTGAAAGTAATTTAAAAAAATTATTTACGAATAGCGGTTTAGTGGTTCTATTAACTTTTATTACGAAAAGGTATGTTTGGTTAGAAAAGTTTGAAAGTAACTTCGAACAGAGTATAATTAATTAATTATATCTTAGTTAAGCAGTGTTATGTAATCTGTATCTTATCTTGTTTAAAAAGAGTCGTCTTATACGCTAAAGCTATTTCAAAAACAAGAAAATTTATAAACGTCTGTATTTCCTGGTATTTCTCATCTTTTAAAAAGTTATCCCAATTCTGTTTCGGGAAATTTAAGAGATGAATTTGTTTCAGAACTTTTTTTCTTTTAATTCAATTAGAGTTTTAGCAATTTACTCCAAAAAACAGTCATAAAACAGGATTTATTTGACCAAAGTTGAGTTGTAATTTATAACCCCCGAAAGTGTACCTACACATTTGTTTGATAGAAACTAACTGAACTAATTAAAATGATATCAATGTATTTAACTTTAGTAGGTCAATGTCGAATGGTGGCGAAAACAGCTACTTATGAAATAGCGTCAAGTGAAACAAGGCCTACGATGTTTTGCGTGACTGTACCCATTTGTGGGCCATGTTTAGTGTTTCAGGATATTTTTGGCATTAATATATGCATAGGAGGAGCGCCGTGCGGTCTGTTAACTTCTTTGTGAATACATATTCATTTAGTTAAGGAATTGATACGCACTCATGGGTGTATTTTAATAATGGCACACGGTCGTCGTAGTTCAGATTTTTTAGTTAGAAAAAGAGGTATGCGTAGACTACCACAGTGAGTGGGGTCAGTGACCATACGTACCCTATTTAAGTAACTGTTTTTTTTTTTAAGTTTGACAAACTTTTATTTGAGCAGAAATATTGATCATTGTGACATCTGTAAAAAGACGACATACATATTAAGACAAGATATATTATAGAAAACCATTTCTTCACTGTTGGTTAAAAGCAATTGTAGCTACGTGCGAGAGAAAGCCCTAAATAACAAAAAGCGCCTTAATCCTGTTCCAGAGCCTTTTAAGAGTCCCTTTGAAAGTAGGTGTACGAAGAAATCTAATCACAAACTTCAGGTTCAAGTGTCTCACGAGAACCATTCTGAAAAGCGAGTGTTATATTTTTGCACAAACTTTCCGAATAATTAGGCTAGCACACTTTTGGGAGAGAATTATCCAGCACTACCCAGCGTCGTAAGTCTGTCTGTAGAGTACCTCTTACAGAAATACACACGTCCGTTCTAAATATAAACCATTTAATCAAGGGTCATACAGTGATACAGAACAATAAAAATATTATTCATCATAAACGAATCTGAACCTTACTTCCTGGTGGTAAGGAATGTTATTGCTGATCATATATTTCAATCAGGACGCTTTTAATATCGCGAGTGACATCATCAATTGATCAGGCTTGAAATAGCAGCCATTAACGGTTTCTCTCTAAACGTTACTCGCTGTCTGTCTTTATTAAAGAGTCAATGTAGTAGGGCAGTGTTAATTAGGAAACCAATCAGCACTACGGGTCTAAAAAAGCCGCTTTAGTAGGATCAGCCAGCACATCAAGTTACCTGAATCTGTCAAATTTTCCCAATCAGCTTTGAACCTAATGCTATAGCGATTAAACGCTATTCTCGAGCAGCCCGCAAATTAAAAGAAAAATAGTAAGCCAAAACAACTTTGGACTAATAGGGTCTTACGTGCGTTGACAGGTTGAAAACGAAATTTGACAGATTGTTGTATTATGCTCCCAATATGATTCTTGATATCTCAGACCAACAAAAAAAGAAAGACGGCGCACCGCGAACAAACAAGTGAAGCCACCTTTTTATCTACGTGTGTGTCGAACGGGTTGCCATTTGTTGGATTTTTTCCCTAAAATTTGGGTAATAATACATATTAGTGTGGGTAGGATAATATTGTACGAGGAAGATATTTTTAGTATGGTGTTGTATATCAATTGTTTTGAAAGATTTCTATTCGATAAAAAAACACATTAGTTAAAAAAAAGAAAGTGCATTTACAAACGAACGAGCGTTGTACTGAGAAAAAATACACGTAATTGTGTGATGTTTGCAAGAAAAAAAGAGGGTGAGCATCTCTTCCATTCATGAAAACCTAACTAGTGGACCCCAGCGGCTGTGACTGTGCAGCAGGACCGGCATTTAGCCAAGCTATTTTATCGAGGATATAATCTTCCCGTTTATAATATGCTTTACTACATAGTGTGCGTTTTATACATGCCTCAATTTTTTTCTCATTCAGTTCGGGGATATCTAATAGTTTTTGATTCATTATTACTTGGAAATCTAAAATATTAAATACATAAAAAACAAAACAGGAAAATAACTCGGAAGTAAAAAATCATAATATTTTATATTGATTAATCGAATGGGGAATTTTTAAACCATATAATGGCAACCCTCACACTCAATGTCACTGCTTTAGTTCGTTGAGGTTTTTAGTTCCTTGTAACCTAGAATTCATAGTATAATACTTAAGAAACGATGTTATTTGAAGTACTTACTGACTACTGAGAGACTTTTTCTGTGAAATGCATTTTTACAAAGGTATTTTTACAAAATTTCACTACACAGGAAGGCATAATTCTATTTTTTTATAGTATGTTCACTAGACGACGACTCGTGACGTACTAAGAGCGATCGGCTTAGTTTTAGTGCAGGTGTGTGCGTGAGCCTGTGTGTTTACTTGCATCGGCTTAGTTTTGTGACTGTTAGGTGGCTTCACTTGTTTGTTCGCGGTGCGCCGTCTTTCTTTTTTTGTTGGTCTGAGCTTGATGTTAAAAATACTACTTAGTATTTTTACACCCGCAGATGATCAGCCATTGTTTTCAAATGACAAGAACAGAAGATATCAAATTATTACATATTTGCACACCTTTTTTTCAATATAGAACTTAAGTACACGCTACACAGAAAACAGAGGGCCAATTCTAATAATTTTTAAACAAATTTTGCATTCGCATGTCAATCGCAAACTGTCAAAAAAGCCATAAGTTTCATACATTTTTGTCAGATTGCGATTGAGATGCGAATGTGAAAATTAGTAGAATTGGTATTCTGAGGGCCTTATCTCATGTTTCATTTGTATAAAAGCCTATTTGGCATCTATGAGCACAGATTATTTGAACTTTCAGCATTTTCATTTTCAGTGGTACCTAATATACTTGGACACAAAATTGCTACGCGAGCGTTTTTAACAGTTAATTTAATGATTTTCGTTTACATATTGATTTAAATGAATAGTTTCTCTCACATCTTGCTTTACCAGTTCCACATGAAACGAAAAAAACTACGGTCTTCCAAGTGGTCACTTCACAATACCGGCTGTAAGTTCATCGACCTCATAGTATCTAGAACTTCAGCTGGCTACGTCACTGCTACCTGCTCGCTATCGATCCGCCTACGACTGCGTAAGGTGGAACTCCTGCAGAATTTGGCTAAATGTCCTTTTACGCCGGGTAACCCAGGCTTGAGCAAAACATATCGATACTTAAAAATATTGACGGTAACACATTCTCACGAATCCTTTTGTTTGTCGAGTAAATTTTTAAGTACCTGAAATTATTATTTTTTATCTGATACCAGTGCACAATTTTAAGCTTTGCATATAACTTTAGCCATTTTGATTAAAAAAAGATGATTTTTAAGTTTTTTTTTTGTATTTTAGTTCAACAATGCAATTGACACATTACATTATGGAATGCAAATAAAGAATATGAATATGAATCGGAAATATTTGGAAATAGAAATTGGTCAATATTAGTTGTTTTTTTCCCCATATACCTACATATCAATGCTTTCATTTTTCATTACCGCATTTCCACGTTATCGTCGTACTACACACGCTTCAACGTGAATACGTGACGCACCAAAGATACACTCTGACTTTTTAATGATCTCCGAAAGCGGCAAGTGTGAGTTACGTACGTTTGGTTAAAGAAGAAAAGAGGCTGAATAGGTGAGAAGTTGAGTCTATTAAAAGGTAAGTAGTCTAAGGGAAGTTAGCATAGGGTGTCACTAACACTTACTAAGCGTAGTCTACATCTACACTATCTATACTAATATTATAAAGAGGAAATATTTATTTGTTTGAATTGAATAGGCTCCGAAACTACTGGACCGATTTGAAAAATTCTTTCAGTATTAGATAGCCCATTTATCGAGGAAGGTTATAGGCTATATATCATCACGCTAAGACAAATAGGAGCGGAGCAATAATGGAAAATGTGACGCAAACGAAGTTGCGCGGGTCAGCTAGTCTATACTAATATTATAAAGAGGTAACATTTGTTTGTAAGTTTGTATGTAGGGGGTAATCTCAGGAACTACTGGTCCTTTTTGAAAATTTCTTTCAGTATTAGATAGCCCATGTATCGAGGAAGGATATAGGCTACATATCATCATGCTAAGACTAAAAGGAGCCCAGCATTAATGGAAAATGTGACGCAGACGAAGTTGCGCGGGTCAGCTAGTTAGTTATAAATTGGCTAGAGATAGATGCTTGTTTTTGTCACTTTCAACGTAATTCATCAATCAAATGGGGAAGAGTAGTTGCCAAAGTTCAAGTCATTTGTAAGACCGACCACCAAAAAAGGGAGCATACTCAACCATTAGTGGTCCTTTTTGAAAATTTCTTTCAGTATTAGATAGCCCATGTATCGAGGAAGGATATAGGCTACATATCATCATGCTAAGACTAAAAGGAGCCCAGCATTAATGGAAAATGTGACGCAGACGAAGTTGCGCGGGTCAGCTAGTTAGTTATAAATTGGCTAGAGATAGATGCTTGTTTTTGTCACTTTCAACGTAATTCATCAATCAAATGGGGAAGAGTAGTTGCCAAAGTTCAAGTCATTTGTAAGACCGACCACCAAAAAAGGGAGCATACTCAACCACTTCTCTTTAACAAATACAAACGGGTGGCAAGTGGCTACATTTGTATCAATACGCAACCAAAAAGCCTTACAAGGGTACATTTATTTCTTCAGAGTATTTCTTAACGTCAAGAAATATTTATGTGTCCCATCACTCAATGTAGGCTCAGCACGTTTTATGTTAACTCCGGGATTGTCTTTCTTTTATTTTCGCTTGTCCTGGGAATTTCGTTCAGAGTGGTTATGCGGTCGGAGATAATTGCAATTTTCGTACACATTTACGTCATTGTCAGCGAGATTGGCCTCCATACTGGATTGCTGTTGTTGTTTGCCGGAGGCCTTAATGTAGTCCAATTACGTATTTTCTGTATTGTGTTGTGAATTTGCGGATCGTTTGCAGTTTATTTAACTGATTTGGCTTAATGTTATTCTTTAATCGACTCATATCTGGAGATTTCCAACCCTATTGACTTATGAAATAGTTACAGTTCTAATCTAAAGTCTATACTAAAAGTGTTAATATAGAAAAGTGTCTAATAGGTATTACTTTCCGAGTTTCCTAATAAAGACATTACTTTACATAAAAGGCGGCCCAAATCACTAGTTATGTCCTTGTTATCAAAACAACGCGATATCGTAAACTATGTACAACAACAGTCGAGACATTCCAAAGCTCGTACCATATAAATATTCAACAAAACAAAATATAATCTTATGCGAGCAAAGATCCCTAAGGTCAATGCCCCCTCAATGCGTGCCTCTTTCTTTTCATCAACAAAAAATACCGCCAACAATGAAAATGTAACTGGGAACATGACTCGGCTGCGACCTTTTCCTGCGCCTGAAACAAAGGGTGCTCATTCTAGCGGAATAAGTTTCTGGCGCAGTTTTTCCCCATCAACTATCTTTTGACAAAGGCAAATATAATCGTGGCTCATACGGCGAACAATTCTTGGGAAACTTTAACTTCTTATTACGGGACTGCCCCAGAAAGAGGGTAATATTTTTCGACAGTGTGTATTGTTAGAGTGTGTTTTTATACATATGTGTAAATCTGTATATAAACACTTATGTTGCCACCTCTATTTTCATGAAGTCCCTGCGGGTATCTACTGCATACAACTCGCGAAAACCGCCACCTTGTTAGCGGCACTCAATACCAAAATTTTAAAACACCTTGGTGTCATCGGCTCTGAAAGTAGTAAATGTAGTGTAAGACCCTATTGGGCCAAAGTTATATTGTTTTACTATTGTTCTTTTAATTTGCGTGCGCTGACAGATTACTACCATCTTTCCTTAAAATTTCACAATACCGACCAAACCAAAATCATCTCTACTTATTAAAATCTGCAAAGCCAATTGGTATGCTAACCAGTACAACAAACGAGAACTCAAGACGCGGTATATTAGGCAGATATCCCCACTTATTTGATTAGATCTTAAGGATGCTTGGCGCAGATGGCGGTCTCTTATTCTTCAGACAAAGGCCAGTTAGACTCTTGTCACCACTAGTTCACAACAGCTCTCACGCCCTTTTAGCTGAGAGGCCACTTAACAGAAATTTTCTCTTACAACTGAGAGCCCTCGACTCGGAACTTTTGTTAGCGTTCAGAGCTCAAAATAGATTGTCGTGAAAACATGTTGGTGAAAATTATGAAAATGTGTGTTGTTGACTTTATATGCGTGACCATATTTCTGTTAGTACTAAAATCAAAAGCAAAGAAATAAAAGCAGAAACACTAGTTCCTTGTTTGTTTATGTAAATTATGTAACAGAATGTAGGACGAAGAAAATTGCGTGAGCGTTGTGTAGATGAATTTAAATAAATATTTCAAAGGGACGTATAAAAATACGGCTTTTACTATATCCTTGTTTATGTTGATAAATAAAACAATATTTTTGTGACGGCGGTTTTTCACGGAGAATTTTTTCTCCCATATATTATTTTATGTGGGTATGTTTGTTTGTTTGTTGGCCGAAATCTAAATCCGTTAATACCTTGAGGGCTTCGTCCCGGCCGGAATAACACCGTCGGTATAGGATATGTTACGACATAGCTAGCTTCTGTTACAACATATTTACAAGTGTTAACGCCTAAGCGTTAAGTGTGCCTGCAGAGATAAAAGTTAACGTACTGATGATTTCAAAGTAAATATTGCAAGTGCACCATTACAAACGTCAAAATTAAATTTTAGTATGCTCTAGGATTGTAACCTTAGAGACACGGCGAAGCACTTGCCGTGTCACTCGATATCTCGAAGGCCTTTGACAGGGTCTGGCACGCAAGTCTACTCAGCAAGCTTCCTGCTTATGTCATCCCAGCTGGTTTTTGTAGCTGGATATCAGACTTCTTCAGTGAACGGTCGATCCGAGTAGTCGTTGACGGCTGTTCCTCTGACCTCATGGCTATTGATGCTGTTCCTCAGGGGTCTGTTCTCTCTGCAACTCTTTTCCTGTTACACATCAATGACCTACTTCAGTCTGGTCTTGTTGGGTACGCAGATGACAGTACGGTTTCAGTTAGATACTTGTCGAGCGCAACAACCAGCGGGAGTGAAGTTCGTTCGTTGAGAGAGGCCATGGTAGAGCGGACAAATTTGACCTTAAGCCTTGTCTTCCTGTGGGGTGACGACAATCTGGTCACTTTTAACGCCACCAAAATTCAGGCGAGTTTTTTTTCCGCAAAAAGGAATCGTTTCGACCAAACTCCTACTTTTCGGGGTATATCTGTTCCTGTGACTGATCGGCTCGCGCGTGGAGTTGTCATCCAGTCTGAACTTCGGCGCCACCATTGAGTACAGAGCCCAAACTGCAGCCAAAACGCTTTGCATCCTGAATAGAATGAAGCGATACTTCAGGCTTTCAGCTTCACCTAAGAGGCTCATCGGCGACGAAAAACTGGATAATGCCAAGCTTCACAGCTTGGCTCATCGCCGCATGGTTGCCTGCTTGTCGGTCTTCTGCAGATTGTACGTCGGAGAGTGTGCCCGAGAACTCCACGACCTCATTTCACCAGCCCTCTTCTACCATCGGACATCCAGACGCACTGTAACTTACAATCCCTACCTAGTTGCTATTTCACTAATTCACACTAATCGTTTTCAAACGTCTTTTGTAATGCGCACAGCAAAGTCTCGTCTGTATTTCCGAACGCTGACAACCCTAATCTCTTCAAAGTTAGAGTAAACAGGCTCCTTCTGGGTAAGCTCGCTCCATCGTAGACTTTGTCTCTGTCATCGCTGACCAAGACTGGAGTTAAGAGCAAACCCATCTCAAATATAAAAAAAAAACCTTTAAGTGCACAAGATTTAAGGATTTAGGTTATCGGAGTTGAGCCCTCTAGGCTCGACTACTACAGAAGACGGCTAGACAAAACAAATGACATGGTTCAGAGGTCACGTATGCCTTGGATCAGAATATTTTAAAGAAATGGAGACAGGCTATTGCCCAGCTGTGGGATAACGCAGACTTATATTATCCAGCAATTGCACAAGCTTTTATCGTTCAAGAAGTTTTGGAATTGGTTCACGTAAAAATACTAAACAATCAGCTGTCTGACCCTATTTTACACATGTCAGGGACAGCACGAGTGAAGTCCCAGTCGGAGTCAAGCCTCTCTCTTTAATATTTGTGATGACCTCGCCCTGTATAATGAGGTGTTAGTAGGTACCAGCGGCACTCCAGACTGAATGTGACACCCGCTGTATAGTACTTAGGGAACAACTGCACATTTATTTTTAGTTTTTAAAACCTTGGAAGGGAAACCTCACTGGGAAGAGAGAATTATGGTGAAGCCAGACGAGCGTAAATTTTTGAGTTGGAGTCGCGTAAAATGAGTCGGTGGAATTTACGCTGCATTAGGTTTCATACAAAAGTCCTTTCTGTGTGTGTTGGACTGTAGTATGAAACCGAATTCCACCGAGTCATTTTACGCGACTTAACTCACAAAACGACCCTTATGGTTTAGCCTGACGTGCGTAACGTCAGGCTAAACCATAAGGGTCGAAAATTATGTAGACAAAGAAATAGTTTTATATGATGATACAATTGCGGTGAGTTGGTTTTTACAAACGAGTAGACGAATGTAAGCTCGAGACGAAGCCAATATCAAACAACATTTTTCAACACACTTGCGAGAAAAAAGTGACAAACTTTTTTATTTTTAAGTATCAATCGGAAAGTCGAAAGGCGAATGTTTCTTAAACATTAGTAAAATGGGAACTCTGATCTCCACAATCCTGGGTATCACGATACCCCGAGTCGAGATTGGTGGTAGTTTGTCATCTTCTTTACATATTGTAGCGAAATAAAAAGCTGAGATCGCCAACGTACACGTAAATTTATTGAAAGGTAAAAAAATGAAAGTACAAAAAGTATAAAAAGTCAACACAAGGTAATTTAAAAAAAAAGTAGTGCTGGTGAATATAAAAAAGGACAAAATTTAATTAAAAAAACGAAAGGAAACCTAGACACGGTTCTTTAAATTTAATGGGTAAAAAATAAGCCTGAAGATGTGGTTGCAACCAGAAATTGGCCTAGGAGCGACTCCTCAAATTGCCTAGAGAATGCGGCGCTAGGTAGGCTTTATAACTCCTAGACAATGTAGTCAAATGAAAAATAGGAAACAGGTACTTAAACTAAATATAAAACAACCGTAGATTAATTTAATCTATCTTCGACGAATTAATTTTGGAGCACGACGAGTACGGAACCAAACGGCTCTGGACGGTCTGTCCTGGGACTGATATCGTCGTCTGATCGATATCTACAGCAATAAATTTAATAAATGAGTGACGTAATCAAAAAAATCTGAATTTCTAAATAGTAAGTGAAAATATTTACGTACCGGTACACTGTAGATATTAAATATTCACTTTAGGTATAATTAACATTGATTAAACCTGCGACAAAGAGACAAATTTAATTAAATATTGTCAACGCCGAGAAAAACAAATCTTCCGAAAGAATAAAAACGAGAAATACGTTATAATCAAGAAAAACTCCACACCAAAATTTTCAACAGATCTGCATACTATTAGTTTTATATAATATCATTGCATACTATGCTTTCACTAGCATTTTAAATAACTTATCACATTATATCAGGTGCAGTCGTCGTCTATCAAAACTTCACCAGCCACTGACAAGCCATAGCTATCAAATTTTTCAAAAGATTTTTCATTAGTCTAAATTTAAACTAGATCTCAAAAAAGGAAACAATTCAGCACAGAGGTAGAATTGGAAAAGGTTGAATGACGCCAAAACTTTAAGCTGCATCTACAATGCTGCAATATGTAGTATAAAATGAAGTCGCTTGCACTGTCTGTTCGCTTAGATCTTTTAAACTCTTCAACAGATAGTAATGCAATTTTCAGCAACGGATAGAGTGATTCAAGAGAAAGGTTTATATATATTCCCCGAAATTCCTACGGGAACGGGAAAATGGGATATGCGCGGACGAAGTCGCGGGCAATAGCTAGTACCATATAAAATAGTATATTTATAACTTTCTCCAAACACAATGTTTAAACAGATAAGTTATAATATTTTTGTGAAACGAGCGGACTTGACAGGCCGTTATAAATTCATGAAGTTACGTCGTTTGTCATTCACGTTGACGCTCGCATTATTATATTGTTCGCGGTGCGCGTTGTTTGTATCAACAACACGATTATTATGAGATTCTTTCATGAATGTACTTATTTTGTGAGTCACAAATTGTGGCCGAAAATAATTGAGATGTGCTAAGATTTTGGTATTCATGACCGTTTGTGAGTTTTGGGAAATATTTGATAGAACTACGGATCTAAAATGGCCACCTTAGCAGAATCAGAAAGTACATCACGCTACCTGTTACGGTCAAATTTTCCCAATCAACCTTGAACCTAATGCGTTAGCGATAAAGATGAAAATGAAATTTGATAGATTGTTGTGTGATTAATATTATGATTCTGTTAAAGTGGCCTTTTTAGAGCCGCTGGGCTGCCGTATTACCACTGTTAATAAAGTTGCACGAACTTGTATATATGCAGGGTGTAACAGAACCCAGAACTTGTAGAGATCATTGTACTGAGTGCGTTGAGATTATCCAGAAATATCAATTATAAAATAACCGCCCCATACATTTAGACAAACTGTTTCAGTACATTTTGTTAATTTCTGTTTTTTCGGTACGAGTTTTGGTCCCATGGTAAAAATTGTTCATAATAATAAAATAACCGCTATTCAGATTTTGCGTTAATCAGTAAAACCCAGTATTTGTGAGACCCAGTTTCTAGCTAGAATTGTTCCGTTCCGAAACACGTATGTTACGGGATAACCGAAACCTTCATTCGGGCTTCGAACTGATTCAACAAAACTCTCAATCGATCGTCGTCGAGGAATTTAGCACAGAAATAGTTTGTGAGGCGGAAATGGTTGTACGTTTGTATGACATTTTTTTTAACCTAATGGCAAAAACGGCACCCTTATATTTTTTTCTAAACAAGCTGTGTCAGATAACCTGTCTTATACATGGCTGTAGTTTCGCTATAATATAGCACAGCCAAAAATCAACAATAAGTATAAAGAAAATGATTCATCCCTGGAGTACCTAACGTACTTTTACGTTATCATCTGCCTACCTAGCCTTTTCCCAAGTATATTGGGGTCGGTTTCCAGTCAAACTGGATTCAGCTGAATACCAGTATTTTACGTGGAGCGGCTGCCTACCAGACCTCCACAACCCATTGACTGAGTAACACGGTACATCTTGGTAAGACTGGAGTCAAATTTACTGGCTTCTGACTATCCGTAACGACTGCCAAAGATCTACAAATGACAGCCGGTACCAACGGCTTAACGTACTTTCCGAGGCACGGAGGAAACTCGATATGTTAAGATGGTCACCCATCCGCATACCAACTTTAGCAAGCGTTGCTTAACCTTGAAGATCGACCCGTGCGGCTGTTGTTATTTAGCCACGAGCTCCTTTTACAGAACTTTAACTAACAGAAATAAAACCAGGATACTAAATGTTTCAAAAACATAAAATATTTTCCGCAGCCTTTTACTATGATTCATATGTTTAAAAATGGCTTCCATTTACAAGTAACTTTACTTATGTAAAGTTGTATCTTTATATCTAGCACGTACATGTAACTTATGAGTTTCAGTCTCTCAGTGAACAAACCCGGCTAGCAATATATTTTGCACGCGTCAGCGGCTTTACGAGATCAAAATATGACGCGAGCGGTGCGGTATATCTAGCAGTAGCAAGTGCTCACTAGATGCACGCTCATGATAATGGAATATTTTATTACTGGTATACGAGAACATATTGTTTAATTGAAGCAGTAAACGTTACTATAAACAGGTCGGAATTGCACAGTAAAAAGATAACAAAAAGGTGATCATGTTTTAAATACCTGGGGCGGAAGTTATGGTTTGTGTGTGGCTTTTGTGTGGATGAGAATGTAGTCTAGTTCAATGTTAGTGATGGTGATGAATAAGAATTCTCTCTGAGTGGTCATGAGATAGTGAAGAGATAAATTTAAAGCTTATTGTAGTGTTCCTGAATTATCAGAATACATCCCGATGGGCGGGTTAAGACAATCCTTAATAACAGCATTATTAAGGATTGTCTTAACCCGCCCATCGAAATGGACAGATAAATAGTTTCCATAACGGGTAGAAACCTGGATGAGGATGGCATAGGAATGAAGAAATTTGATCAAGAAAAGAGATGAGATGCAGGAAGGAAAATGTTGGTTGTCATATTCTGCGCTGTTCTTGTTGGATTCATTGTTGCGGGATCCAAGACATTCGAGTCGTTTCTTAGGGGTTCATCGACCAGAGTTGTGGAATTTACAGAATTTATTCGAAAGATCACGACCCTGGAAGGCTGCTCTCTAAGCCCTAAGTCCATAGTTTCGGGCTTAGTTGCGGGCGTATTCTACTCCGTATCAACTAACCACTTTGAATTTATGACAACATAATTTGACAGTTATTGTGAAATCGTGTTGTTATTCATTATTAGTTCGAGGTTGGGACTAAAACTACGGGCTTCGGGCTTAGAGAGTGCCCCCCCTGGAATGCAAAGAGTAGTACGAGGAACACAGATGGGTTTAGCCAGAAATAATCTTACTCTCCCTTCTACTCCGCCCAGAGCGGAAGGAATCATTTCATGATTTTCCATTCCAAAAAAGATTGTCATTCAAATCGTATTAAATAACAAGCATTGCCATTCATTTCTTCATTTAAAGCACTCTTAATTGAAACGTATAATTAAGGACAGTAGCAAACTGAACAGCTGTTTATAATTTAGTTAAATCCGGCTCGGCGCGACGCAGCCCGGCCCATATAATTGTAAGAAAATAATAACCAGTCTGAGTTCTTAGCTATTATAGTGAATTATTAAAATTCACGGTCACTTGGCCTTAATTACATGTGTGGAACGGTTTCTTTGCTAGCCAATGTGTTGTTGTAGGCAGAAAAACTGTCTGAGAAAATTACAAGTTTTCGAATAGGGGTGATGTTGTCTAATTTTGCGTTTAGATGCATTTTTTACGTATGTTTTTACATATCTGTATTATCCTTATATGAAGGGTACAGGGGCAAAACAGGGGATGTCACAAAAACCAGTTTTTGTATAATTTACATTTTAATTTTTCAAAGTGGATGGACTTTCTTTTACGTATGTAATCTTATATATTACTTAAAGGATCTCAAGTTAACACTACTGAGATTATCTTTAGGTACAAAGAAGCTTTGTTTATTGTTAAAAGTCATTAATGATATAAAAGTCAAATTAATTATATGTGACATTCCTTGTTTTGCCCCTGTACCCTTCATATATAAAATTGTCCCGTTACTGATGAGAGATTGAGTGACTACAGACAACACACAGCCGAAACTGCTGGTCGTAGAAAGCTAAATTGTGGCATGTAGGTTCCTTGAAGAGTGTAGCGGAGTACTAAGAAAAGTTTTCCCAAAACTCCTGCGGAAACGAGTTATGGGCATACGAAGTCATGGGAAAAAGCTAGCAATACATATACGATTACGAAAAATGTGTTATCTAGTATCTGTTTTGTGCAGGTTAGGTAGGTAATTGTTCCATGTTAAAGCCGTACCCTGACCAAATAACCTTGAGCATTTTCCCCCTCAATAACAGCGAAACAATAGCGAATATGCTCAGAATGTTGAATAAAATCGTTATAAAATCTAATTTTGGTCGTTTGAAAAAAATAGTTCTACCAAAATGCTCATAATTAAATAGCCTATCCATTAGTGTAAGTACAAAATCAAAATAATCGTTAGTTTTCGAGAAGATGCATGTTTTCAGTATTTTTTTCTCATTTCTGTGGTTTCGTTGTGAGGAGATTAATTAAACATTAAAAAAAAAATACAAATCTAACATTTCGAAGCCAAGATTATGAAGAAATTTAATGTGTTTTTTATAAGTTGATATTTCTTTTGAATAACGAGTATATACCTCCAAAAAACTGCACAAAAAACGGCTAGCACTTCGTTTTGCACGGGGACGTGCCTTAAATAGTGGTGTTCAGCTACGTCCTGCTAGGGGAGTTAGACTAGAAGCTGTCGTCAACTTGGTTGGGGAAAGGCAAGGCAGATGATAATAATGTTGAGACTAAGTTTTTTTTTAACCTGTTTTTCATAATATTCGTCGTTACGTTTCATACAATAACCCCGAGCAAGATAGGTACGATCTACGAATTATGTAGCAAAAACATTTTACCAAAGAAACCGTTTCTTTTACTCAACGTCTAACCACAGTTCGTGATGTATTTACAAAAAAATCTGTCTAAAAGCAAAAGCTGTCTGCAAAGACGTTACGATGTTACCCCGCCCCCTTTTAAGGGTGGGGTAAGATGAGCAGAAAACCACAGAGCAATGAATCACTAAGCTGACAGGGACTAGACACGCCATTACCAATTATAATCATGTCCGTGCAATTACAAGAAGACGCAGTGTTGGCACGCCCTCCCACAAGGTGGACCGACCTTCAGAATACGCTGGATGTGAGACGCACAGGACCGGTCAATGTGGCGACTCTTGGGGGAGGAATACGTCCAGCAATGGACCTCTTTCGAAATTATTATGATGTGCTAGTACCTATTGCGGAGTGCAAGTATCAGCTGACATGGGCATAGTCATGGACATTATGGACATGGATGGACATGGTCTAGAAAATTCCATCTCTAGCAGATGTCTAGTCATTTCCGTGCTCTGTGCAGGAAACCATGGATAATGTTTCCGTGGAAGCTTAATGTGTCTGGATTCAAAGTAAAAAAATCTTCAAAGCCATGTTATTAGCTGAAAGTACTTTTAAACTGCTGTAAATTATTGTGTTGCTTTCTTGTTTGTTTTCTAAGGTTTCTTTTTATTGCCTCGTTGTTTGAGTGGGGTTCGAACGCAACTGCTGGGTATAAGGTCCCGAGTTCAATTCCCGAGTTGGCCTCAATATTATAGGGTTTTTTTTATCTGATTATCTCAGTAGCAGGACGTAGTCAGGATTTGTGATTGGTGTTGCAATCATTTTGCTGGCAAAAGGCTCGCCCCTACTACATGGAACTTAAATATAATTGGTGAAATGTCGGTAGATGGGCACTTCTGTGTTTTTCCCGCTCGGGCGGAGCAGAAGGGAGTATCAGACTTTTGCTGACAAAACCCCATCCGTGCTCCTCCTAATGCCCTTTGCGTGTCAGGGCCGCGGTGACTCTCTCGAACAAATTCCAACCCAGGCACTTATGCTTAATCCTTCTACGCGTTCTTTATTTGTATCTTCGAAGTATGCATTCCGTGTTGTTTTGTGGAAATAAACTATTTTAAATAAAAGTACCTAATGTGAAATCAACTACTAACGACTAAAAATAAAGGTGTGATCTCACGCTCTATTTTTATAATACTTTCTCTAAACTACTTTTCTTTTATCTATGTGTACTCTCCTTTCTGCCAGTACCTATTGACCGTCTGCTCATTAACGAGTTCTACTACTAACTAGTAGTTCTACTAACTCGACACTAATGAGCACTGGTTGTACCTCGCTCGTCTTGTTCTAATGCTCAAACTTGCTAACAAACAAACTCCTAATGGCGATTCTTAATAAATTATTACAAAGTTTACAGCTTAGAAAAATAAAGAATTCTTTAAAATAGAGCTGCATCTGATAAGTGTACAAAATTATGTAAAATATTTTTTTTTGTTTTTAGAGTGAAAGTACTTACTTTTCCACTAATGAGTTTTTCAATGGTGCTTAAATTAAATAGGTTAGGAAATTGCGATACAGTTACTATACCAGTGTAACTCAAGATGTTTTCCTATTTACAACAAGAATACATGCATAATAGTACATTACTGCAGCGGACAGCAAAAGAGGCATTGATAGACGAACGTGTAAATGGGGGCGGAGGCACACATAGGTACGTAAGTCCATCAATGCATAGTTGTAGCCAAGGCTTGCAAATAATGCGCGGAAATTAAATACAATAGTTAATTTGTTTTTTTTTTCCTGCCAGTCAGTTCGAAATTTAAATAATACCTGTGATGTAACCTCCTTAGTTGCCATGTTTCAAAGTAAACGATTGTTCCATTTTGAAATTACACGACAGACATGAGTTTACTATATAATTTATTTGGCCGCTAAACCACGACAGATATGGATTTTCATACAACTTTTTCCGGCCGCTGCTCGCATGTATGTGGCCAGTACAGCAATTTCGATTTTTCACGAAGATGGTTGTCAAAATAATACTCAACATTTCAAGCATGTTTGAGAAAAAGTATATTAAATGAAACTTTAAACATGATTCATAGAAGTGATAAAAATTGCTAGAAAAAAAAAACACAAATAACGACTTAAAACTACATTACCTTCCCTCTGGGACAGTCGGGCAATACTTAAACATCTCATCAACTTAAAACAAACCTTTATTCATTTCATGTTATTTCAAATATTATTCCTACGAACGTGTGTGTACGTTTCTGGTTGAGCCCTGCTTACCTCAGGGACTCCGGATTCCCGCAGTATCCGTATTATTTCTCTGTTCACGTGAATGGCGGAGGTTTTCCACTTCAAGTAATCCCTGACAATCTTACGACGCCCCAGGGACGACGCTTACCTGCCGGTGATGAAATTAAACAAAGGTTTGTTTGTGTATTTAATGAGAAAGGGATATGTTGAATTGATGGTTGATAATCAACTAGCTGATGCCCGTGGCTTCGCTCGCTTCACCTTCCTCGAGAGCCACTCTATCCATTGGTGAAAACAACATGAAAATCGCTGCAGTAGTTTTTGAGTTTATCGCGAACAGACACTGACAGATGCGGCGGAGGACTTTGTTTTATATTATGGCTGAAAATGAAATGCTCATATTTGGAATTGATTTAGGTATTTAGTGTTCTAAAAACCTCTGCACTATATTCGGGATATACATTTAAACCGGCCAAGTGCGAGTCGGACTCAAACACGAAGGATTCCGTAACATACACTATAACTTTTTATATTTGTTGTTATAGCGGCAATAAAAATACAATATTTGTGAAAATTTATATTATGTACCTATTACGGTTCTTGAGATTTAGCCCGCTGACAGGCAGGCGGATGGACGGCCTGACGGACGGACGGACGCACAGCGGAGACTTAGAAATAGGGTTCCGTACGGAACCTTAAAAGCATTAGCCTAACTGATATAATAAATGCGAAAGTGAGTTTGAAGTTACATCTTAAAACTTGGTTCGGGGGTTGGCCTTGTCCTGGAATAGGATTTTATCTCCAGAGTATGTTCTCCTGGGAGAATTTTTGTACTTTTACGCGGGCGTAGCCGCAGGCGTCCGCTAGTTTATCATAAATGCTCTTATAATTATTATGACACTTTATTTTATATCTATGCAAAGATAAATCTAATGCTCTTTTTTAATTTCGGTTTTCCTCTTCAAACATTTTTCGTATTATTAACTTTTTGATATTATAATTTGAAATTTGACATTGCATTTTTATTATTTCTTTTTTTTTGTTTTAATTTGACATCAATGGCGTAGTTAGTCTCAACGGGGCCCTGCATCAAACATTTTGGGGGGCCCGCTCTTGATTTTTTTTAACAAAATAGGCCCTACTCGCTCAGAACTGTCAGCAGGCTACAAAAGAGATGGTGGGACTAAATGTACCTTTAGCTTTGCTTCTACACGTCGGAACCGTTGTAGTCCGGGGGCTGCTACGCCCCTGTTTGACATTTGTATCAGAATTAAGATAAATTAATTTAGAGGTACATAATTGGCCTCATATAAAAATGTAAATGTATTTGTACGCCAAATGGCAAAACATAGAGAAAATATGTAACTATTGTTTATAACATCTTGCACATAGTAGGTATTTATTTGTGAACATAGGTTACAATAGGTTGAGTCAATTAAATTCCGTATTAAGTCGTTCTATCCAGAAGTCATGCTAAAACATGTATCAACTTCTATTTATAATTATGACATCTATCATACTAAAAACAACTATAAATCTACAACCCTACGTTATGAAACCCCTCATCACGTAAAATGAAATCAGACCGTTTCCCCTCGCAGGAATAGTGGGCAGGTCTTCATTTTCGCGCCGAGGTACATTAATCACGAAAGGTTGCGATCTTTCCGCTATCCACCCTAACTACATCCGCAGAGCCTTGTAAAAAGGCCCATCGATCAGAAACGATTGGATTCGTCATTATTTACAAGTAGATGTTTTGAACAGGGTTTATCAGAAGACTGTGGTATTATTTTAGTTAGACAATTCGCACACTGCATCGTATTACGCAGCGTAGCGCGAGAGTGCGTGTTCTTACGTTGCTTGAATGTACTTGAATGTTACTTACTACTTACGTACTCTTTTCATTGAACACAGCGTAGTGCAACACACAGAAAAAAAACACGCGCGGTTTTTCACTTCATCGTCACGCACCCCGCAGCGTATAGGTGTGTGAATCGCCATAAGGTTTCATACCAGCTAGTCTATTCTGTAAAAACCATTTCGATATCGAGCTTCACCTGAGTGACTAAGCTTACAAAGTGAACTTTATTTCACCCAACATGAGGTCTCATATTTATACGAATTTGAAACTCACCTCGGATTCCGCTGTCGAGACACGAAAATGTTGTTACAGAATAGCACTGCAGATCGCAATTCTACTTATTTTCACATTCGCATCTCAATCGCAATCTGTCAAAAATATAAGAAAATTAAGGCTTTTTTGACTGTTTACAATTGATATGCGAATGCGAAAGTTGTTTAAAAATAGTAAAATTGGCCCTCAGAAACAGGTCATAACGATTACAAACAAAATAGACGTAACAAAAAACCCAACCGAAAATGTACACTTAAAAGTTACAAACGTTCATTTTACTGCATTTGTTCCATATTAGTTTCGTTGCTTATAACACTTATTTTATCACAAAAAGAACGTCTTTGCGTACTTGTCATCAAATTAAATTAAATTATAAAATCAATTTTCTAAACGCTTAACACTATTTCATCTACGAGTATCAACCGATTTGCTCAGTGATACAGCCACCGTGTCACGAACTCGCGACCGACTCTATATGGAACCTGCATCGTATCGGTACACCATCCACTTTACATCAGGCAGATTGCTTAGCGCTTACCGAGCCAGAGGAAAATCTTTACTAGGTATTGAGCTTGACTGTATAAGATTGTGTCAGAAAAAATAGTAAATTGTCGGAATCGTGAATGTTTCTTAAGATAATGTAATGGAAATTGTGTATAAGTTGCAATTACTGTGTGGCTAAGGTTGGCAGTAAAACGAACAGCAGGCCTAGACAAAACAACTTTCTGTAGCGATAAACGCCAGACGCTAACGACAAAATGTATGGGATTGACATTAGGTGCGGAAAGGAAACGAAACGTCACGCTAAGTTCGTAGACAAAAAAGACTTGTAACGAAACGCTAAGGCTACCGCAGCGTTAGCGTGGTGTCTCTCATACATATTTTAATTTAAAATTAATTTAATCGGAAGCTCGTTGTTTATTATCGGTTAATTTTTTTTTAATTAAATTCCGATTTCAGATTAAAACGATTTTTAATGAAAATATTCAGAATATATTGTACAGAACCAATTGAGATTTTCCAACAGCTTTACTGAGAAAGAGTTTATGTAAATGAAAAACATCGAATATTACGTTGTAATTTTGCATATATTCTTTCATATTTTATTTCCCGATAAGGTTTATAAGCAGTTCAATTGACCGTAGTTTTACCGGGCCGGCTGCCGTATGGACAGTAACCCTTGGGGAAATCACCGGAGTCTGGTGTTTTCACTGTGCTGGATCCACTTGATATGATTAAACGTCTGACAATTGTGGTGGTGATGATAAGGAACTATTCTTGACTTGATGCCAAATACGTAAAATAATTAATTTACAAAAAAATAAGTATGAATAAAAGTTTAGAACATGTAAAATGAAATAAAGCGTTTTGTTTATTTATTTATCTATACTTCTATACTAATATTATAAAGAGGTAACATTTGTTTGTAAGTTTGTATGTAGGAGGTAATCTCAGGAACTGCTGGTCCGATTTGAAAAATTCTTTCAGTATTAGATAGCCCATGTATCGAGGAAGGATATAGGCTACATATCATCACGCTAAGACTAAAAGGAGCCGAGCATTAATGGAAAATGTGACGCAGACGAAGTTGCGTGGGTCAGCTAGTTTATTATAATCTTAATTGTACACCGATTAAAGAAATAAAAAGAAAACTACAAACTAAAACACATATAATATGTACATACAATGGGCGGCCTTATCGCATTCCGCGATCTATTTATTCCAGGCAACCTTTGTTTATTTTGTTAAGGCTTGCTTATTCGGGGCTTTTGGCATTGAAAACGCTACCTCCGCCCGCGACCCCTCATGTTTAACACGACGATGTTATACGATGTCCTGCCGATGACCGCCGACTTCTTCGCAGAATTAATACGCCACAGTGTAAAATATTTGTAGTTGATCTACTGAACTTGTTACATTTTATTGAAACACATTGCAAACATGGCGGGAGATTTAGTTTTATAATGTGTAGTGTTCTTGTTTTTTTTAACACAATATAGCTTTATGAAAAAAGTAAATTAACATGGTAGTAACAGAAAAAAACCGAAAGTTTCGATAAAATCTTGAAATCAAAGCATTTATTACTACCACACCGTTTACTTTGTGCCATTACCTTTTTTGTGAGCCTTTTTTAGTTTTACAAGTCTTTTGTTTGATAATATAAACATATAACTAAAACCTACCTACGTTAATAACCTAAATTAACAGACATATTTACGTCAATAACTTAACAATAGCAAATTATGTACGTGATAACCACCTATAAAAATTAAATATCACTCATTGTCATAACGAATGACGTAGTTTGAATCATCCAGGAGCGATATATTTGCATTGTACCCATTATCTTGATGAATTATTAAAAAAAAATCGCGCTTAGAGGTATTTTATATCCGGTACATTAAGTGAGCCGTCTTTGTAAGACGACTAGAATGGCACCGTGTAGGTTGGTTGTTTTTGATATTTGTCCGTCAATCACGCAAAAATGGGTGAAGGGATTTCGATGGAATTTGGCACACATATAGTTCACATCCTGGAATAACACATAGGCTACTTTCTATCCCGATAAAAGGCGTGGCTTAGTGGCGGTGGAGGAAAAGAAATTCGAAGCCGCTGCTGCCTTAGTACTTCAGATTCACAAGTACCAGGAAAGCAGAAACATGTCGAAGTAATTTTGGAGCTGAATATTACTTTCAGCCGCACCGCAAAGACTCACACTATCTGGATACCAGAATCATGAAGATGCACTTCCAAGGATGAGAATATGACGCATAAAAGTTGCGAGCCAGTTCTAACGTCTACGCAGACAAAGTCGCGGGAAGAAGCTAGTGTTTAATAAATATGTAAATGAGCTATATGATTCTACTGTAACGCTTATACTGTAATCATATTCTGTTGTTTTTTTGGCTACTAGAGTCGTGCTGCTATAGCTTCAGTAAAAATTTATCGAATAAAATATTCTTAAGCATATTTAGAATTGTCTCCTCGAGTACTTTAATTTGATACCTAACATAACTATGTCACGAAAAATTTAAGGTGAAAATGGTTGCAAATAAACTTTATAAATCGGTTATCATCATATCAGCCGAAAGACATCCACTACTGAGGGGCTACTCTCTAATCCCGATGTTCATAGTTTCAAGCTTAGTTGCGGGCGTATTTTAGTCCGTATCTCCTAACCACCAAGAATTAATGACAACACGATTTGACAGTTAGGTACTATCAAATCGTGTTGTCATTAATTCTTAGTTCGGGTTCGGGACTAATCATTAGTCTGTAGTTAATACGGAGTAGAATACCGCCGCAACTAAGCCCGAAACGACGGACTACGGGCTTAGAGAGTAGCCCCCCTGGACATAGTCGTGTCGCCTCACCAACCTGACCTGTGCGGTTACATCCATCGACTGCACGCGACCTGGTGGGGGTCGCCTAGTGGGAAGCCTTCAAAAGCTACGTCTACCGATACGCGGTCGCCACTACAGATCTTTTCGGCCTCATCGACCATCTGTTCGCGAGCAATGTGCCCTTCACACAACTTTAGTTTGGCAATATTTTGGACAATGTCGGTAACTTTGGTTTTCTAGCGGATATCAACATCCCTGATTCCATCACGCAAGGAGACTGCAAGACCCTTGCAATTACTCTCTCCTCTCTACAATTACCCTCTCCACTGGAAAAAAAACATAAGTTTTGGAGAAAAAACGGATTCTCTAATATGCTACTCCGCAGGTCCTGATCCTGTGATGATTACAGGTCATGGCACATTATTTTGGCACCGCAATGGCACAGCACAGCACGGCGTCTCTTCGAATTTAGGCTACGGTTAGCATCCAGCGCGATAGCTACGCGTCGTCTGCGAGGTGAAAGCTCGCCATCCGCGCAAGGCGAGGAGCGAGGGGCGATTGTGGCGCACGTTGCCTGCCACCATCGCTCCTCGCTTAGATTAACTATAGTCTGGAAGTTATTTATATTCTCTGCAAACGCATAGGCCATATATATATATTTTTTTGTATATCCCGGTAGTATGTTCCCTAGGTATCACGTGGGCGAAGCCGCTGGCAGAAGCTAGTTATGAATAAATTAAAGAGGTATTGAAACTCCTTTATGATAGCTACATTCAATTTATCGATAAAAATTTGAAATTAATGTGTCGAACCCTATTGTCAGATGTCAAAATTGTCAACAAAACAAATTAAAATATTTTCATCTTCCATTACAATTATGTGAATTAAAACAATAATATACTATCAACATATTTTGCCCAACCTTCGGAATTTTAGTGAGTGTCATCATTTTCCTGTTGTTTCTTTTAGTGGCTATTGATATTTTAAACAACAGTTCCGCGATTTTTTTCAAAAAAAGTGTCGCAGGTCTGGCTCCGAACACGTCCCGTAGGACTGTGCGGTCTTCAAAGGTAAGCTTTTCTGCACTAAATCGATGATTATAAAAAAAATTATTAGAAAACTCAAAAATCTAGCCGCTTTCGTCCTTCCAAAATACGATTACCTTTCAGTTCGTAGAATTTTTTAATTGTTTTGTGCTGTAATTAGGAAATGAGATTGAAAATGGTTTTTTGAAATCGACCCTTTTTCAAAATTTTTTTTTTATCGGGAAAATTATACTATTTCGTGTTTTCACTTCCTCTTGCCTCTAGAACAAGGATGTATCCTTCACATATATTTTTTTCCAGGCTTAAATTCAATATTGTGAGCATTTCCAATTGAGTCTCAAACAGCCAAAATTCGAATAACAGGCCGTTAAAGATTTTTATAATAAAAATCAAATATTGCATCCTGACAAGGTTATGCGATCCTCGTGCCATGTGTGCTACGCCGTAGCACCGTCGCGTAGCAGACGGTATGCTACGTAACCGCGCGTATGGATGTTGAAAATAATGAAAATGTAGACTATGCAACATGTTTCTACTCACCATTTGCTATTTAATAGTGAAACAGTTACTTGTAAAACCTACAATAACTAATTTGTAATGAATTACAATGCAGATTAGGAAAAAAAAATATTTAAAGAACAAACTATATACACTTAAAATAGAAAAAAAAACTCCTAACTAATATATGAATTACATAGATATTTCTTGTAATCATACCGCGGTTTTGTGTTTATACAGATGTATGATTACAAGAAATATAATATTCATTTTATCTAACAAGTAACCCGTTATTTATTAATTAGAACGCCTCTTAAAAACAACCCTTCTTAGAATAATTAAGTTTGAACAAAGGTACATTGTAATATCTACATCACTGGGTCTATTCACAGTACAGAGTTGAATGAAAATTGGAAAGATCACACAAAATTGATACAGAAGTACAACAAAAAAAAAACTGCAGTCGGCAGCCTAACTGGAATAAATGGGATTTACATCAGTTCCGTGTGACCATTGCGTGGTCATTTGAGGGGAAATTTTTGTATTTTTAAGGAGTATTCGCATTCGCATCGTGTCGATTAATTCTCGCTGCAATGATATTGCGACTTGAACACTTGACGCTTTTTAAATTAGAGGTTTTTCAAAATTACTTTAAATACCAGAATCTGAAATCAGAACTAATTTTCAAATTCGCATCGCATTCGCATCTCAATCGCAAACTGTCAAAAATGTGTGAAAATTAAGGCTTTTTGACAGTTCGTGATTGACATGCGAAAGTTGTTTAAAAATTTGTAGAATTGGCCCTCTGGTTATCGTACAAAAGTGAAAACATCAAACCTAACATACGTCTGTCTCCTTCACACCTAACACAATGACATTTAATGAGTCATTGTGAAAGCGAGACAGGATGATCTTTCTGTCTCACCATACATCACTTTCCAGTTATCATTTGTTATTCTTACAAGTTATGCGCGTTAGGAAAAACCTTTTAGCTGAAATAGTTTTGGATCGTTGCGATTAAAGGTTGATCCACACATATCCGGGCAGTAACCGGGATGTGTCCGGGCCGTGTTTTGACATGTCCAGGGTATGGTCCAGACAAGGACATGTGTGAACGAGTTCATATAAAATATACGCACATATATTGTTTTTAGCTCCGGCTCGGTTGTGTGTGGATCAACCTTTGCTCTGATGTACACTTTCTAACATAAACATTGACATTCGCTGCGTAGTTTAGAAGAACAACGTGGCCCTGCATAGCAAAATATACAAGTAAATTAGTAATGGCTCACCATTATAAAAAAAAAAACTGGCAAATTGGAACGCAGTTTTTTTCTATTTTACGGGATAACAGAAAGCTCCATCACACTTAACTTTTGCTCTAAACGGCGTTCCTAAGTACAGCACCATATAAATCTTTAGTAACTTTCCTCCTAATACAAAAAACTATTTATCTAGCTGGTCCATTTTTTATCTTATTCCCGTATAAAGTTCCCTAAGGCGAGTTTAAAGTGCACGGACAGATGGACTCGAGAGCGTGCTGTTTTATGAATTAAAAATAGAATAAAAGAAAACGGCTATGCGCTGTGCAACCACGAAATATAAAGAGGCAAAAGGTGTATGTTTTTAGCGAGATTAATAGCGGAAAGAGGATGTTTATTTCACATGAACTCGCGTACCCAAGCACTCGGCAGTAATATGTGAACACAATGTTTTTATTTTGATAAAAAACTAGAATGGTTTGGTTTTTTGTCAGATTATGATGGAATGACGACTCTTTTTATTTACTCTAATGCGATGTTTCATAGTTAAGTTAGAAATAACAGAAGTAGGGAAAATAAAGTCCGCGCGAGTAAAAACTATGCCAATGCTTAGGTACGTAAGCATAGGAGGGAGGGGTAAGAGCTTTGATTACTATCGCTGACAAGGGGAGGGGGGGTGTTAAAAATGTCTAAAATTCTGCTTACGTAATACTTGAACGGCCCCTGACCTCCAGAATCTATAAAAATAAGATATAAGGTTTGTTATATTTTGTAGTGACACACATATTGAATTTCCATACAAACTTTCGTCCCCTATTCATAAAGGGGAAATTTCAAAAATCTTTCCTTAGAGCTAAGCTTCTTTTGTCAAGCTTCCATAAACATGCAAAAGATTCTTCTTGATAAATATTTATTCACACATACCATAAACATGGTATATGTGGCATATGGTATATGGTAGGAATAAATTATAAGAAGCCACCTACAACGATCCTTTTATCCCGTTACAGGACGGCGGTGACTATTTCGGCCAAATTCCGCAACCAGACACTGGCCCTGGCAGGTCAACCTACTACTAGTTTACATACCTTTTGTTTCATATTCCTGTGTCAAAACATAAATGTAGTTTGAAACATTTTATTTCCAATCTCAACGGAATATTACACGATGGCTACCCCACGCTGTGATGGTCGCCTTCATTTTCGTCCATGTTTCATTTAGCGTCGTATGTGCGTGAGATTTTAATCGCGTGTTTATGAAGTACCTTGACCTTTTGAAGAATTTTATTTTGTGTTTGAGCTGCAAGGTCAACGGAGGGGAAGTGCATTCGTTATTTACAAAATGATTCAGTTTACAAAATCCACCATGTTAGTTACTAGTTAGTATGTAGATGTCGATAGCATTGCTTGATAAGGGAATATGCATGAAAAACGTATTTATGATCGGAACATTTTATCTAAAAGTATTCGAAAATAAAATACTAACAGTGAAATTAGAATCTAAATTGCTCGAAAAACGAACGAGATAAAATTACAAACAAATATATCTGTCCCTCTCGCGAAAACGCTTTTTTCTATGGCAGCTGTATAGTCGTCGTGTAATTTGACGTCACAGTTCGTATCGGAATTCTCTTTCTAACTGTAGCCTTTGAAGCTTTATTACTTCATAAATGATGAAGGTATTTAAAAAATAATTTTAAGATTGTTTACTAGAGCTAATAAGTATTTTATTTTGCAAATAAAAAAATCGCATGCATATTCCCTATTGTGGAAAACAAAGCGGATATGTTTGTTTTTAATGATTGTCCAATCTTACGTGATAGTTGGAAAATATAAGGGGAGAACCGATTGTTTGATAGACAAGAAAATACTGTGAAAGGCACATTATGTGGCACTTGGGCAGGACGCATTGCTCGCAGAGCAGGTGGTCGATGGGACCGAAAATTTCTGGAGTGGCGACCTTGTACCGGATGATGCAGCGTTGGAAGGCCTCCCACAAGGTGGACCGATGATCTGGAGATGGTTGTGGGTAGCCGACGCACAGGACCGGTTGTTGTGGCGACACTTGGGGGAGGCCTATATCCAGCAGTGAACGTCTTTCGGCTGATATAATCATTTTTTTTTTTTATGCAAAACGGGGATACTCTTAGCCCAAATCCCACCTGATGGAAAGTGATGATTAGGCCGAATATGGAAGCGAGTTTCACCCGGAATCCTCTTACACAGAGGAACTGGCTATCATACCTCTAACTGCCGGATGGATGGACGGACACAACAATGCTGTTAACATTGTTGTTATGGCGACAGACTTAGACATGATGGTGGTAGCTTGCCAGGCGGACTTAGAACAAGTTCTACCACCAACCAAACCGAGCAAAAAATTTGCCCCCGCTGGGAATCGAACCCGGGACGTCTGGGTCTGAATCAGGTGGTTTAACCACTAGACCACGGAGGCGGTTAGTGTCACCTGTTTAGCACCACCCGGGGACCACGTGTAGGGATTCGCTGAAGGGTATTCTCCTACGGACGCGGGTGACTCGGCCCCCAAAATAATAATGATGTAGATGAGTTATCATTCTGCAGTCCTAAACTGAGTTGACATATTTAAATTGACATTAAAAATAACTTGAACTACTGAAAGTCTTCTAGTAAAGTTAAAGGGAATTTATGTTACCCGGCAAAGTACTTTAAAACCTAGAGCCTGTTCCGAAGGTCGTTATCGTTAACGCTCGATAAACGCTTAAAGCTATACTCCTATAAAAGGGCGTTTCGCGAACGCAACCCCAACGCTCATGTGAACAGGCTCTTAATTTGGAATTTCCAATAACCTATAATCTATGATTACATGATTCGAGCAATATTGCGGCTGTCATTCGAGTTCCGTTCACACAAATATTATGCTAACACACTTCCCATTTCCCGGTAAACGTTTCACTGTTGGTAACCCGTGTTCATTGGTTGTGTTCACGCTAGAGTGCGTGTGGCCAACGTTTGGCGAGCGCGACCAACATCGCGTCATGTTGGATGTTCACTCTATGTTTAGCCGCCTCACTGGCTGCTAAAATCATCCATTGAGTTGGGTTATTGTCTGTTTACTACCCGAAATTTGGTTTGTGATTGGTGTGTGACAAATCAAGTAGGATTACGGAAGTAGTAAAAGATTTGTGTTTGACTCCGAATGAGAGTTGAAATTCGTTTGATCCGTGTGTACCAATGTTTTTTTTAAATTATTCCTTGCTCTGATCGTTTTCTTCTCCGTTTAATTAAGTATTTTTAATAGTCAACCACATGGTGTACAATAAATATCTATATCTGCAAAACTGTCTTGTCGCTTCCTCGTCAGGGCATGGCACACAAAACAGAGCTTGTCATTTTTTCCTCAGTAACGGGTTAAGCTACGGATTTTTTTTTCGGAAAATGTATCCACAGAAATCACGTTTGTCATCATTTTGATAAAATTGAACAAAATTGTTATAAACTCTTGGAATACTAGTTTTACAAGAGCATGCATGTTAATTGTTAAAGAGGTAAAATTTGGTTCGTTTTCTTTACCCATTCTTTAGAATCTCAAACCAATTCTGCTTAGCCTGCAACAAAAAAAAATGTCTCTGTTGGCCCCAGTTGTACCAAACACTACATAGCATCGAAACGTGAACCAAGAAAGGTATGACGAGTAAATATATGTCAAGGCCGGTTGTAACACGCGTTAGTGGCTGAAGGAAGGCATGGCGTGGGTAGCAAGCAGCCGCGACCACAGGGTTGCCAGGCGTTCCAAAAAAAAAAACGTTAAACTGTTTAATAATATCGGACATAGGATATAATTATATAGTTTACTAGCTGCCCCCCGCCGCTTCGCTCCCATCAACGGGCAACTTTCTTAATTTTTTTTTCCATGAGAACCTTTTCCTAACAATAACAAACACAAAGAATTACTGAAATCGGACCAGCCGTTCGCGCGTGATGCGATGACAATGGGATTCATTTTTATATACCTGCATATAGATTTGTATAGGTATCATAACAAATAACATAACGAGCTTAAAAATAGTAGAGAGAGTAAGGCTTTTCGGATGCCTGTCCGGCCAAATAAGAGGTCCAACATGTCCAGTTTTTAACTACGTCCTTGATGAGATATTGTTGGTCTTTGATTAGAAGTGAAGATGACTTGATGTCATTTTTGACAAGCAAAATATATTTCAAGGCCGGTTGTAACACGCATTGGTGGTTGAAGAAAGGTATGGCGAGGGTAGCAAGCGGCCGGAGCTCGAGACTCGCAGCCACAGGGTTGCCAGGCGGTCGGGTGAAAATATAAATAATATCGGAAATGTTCTATAAATCTATATATGTACTATATAAAATGAATACCTATTTCCCGTGGCCATTAGATCACGCTTGAACGACCGATTTCGGATATAAAAAAATACTTTAGGAGTTTAAATAAAAATAGTAGTGGCGTTTCCGGCCGACTAAGGCCGTTTACAGCTCGTCCGGTTTTTGATGAATATGACTTTCATGAGACAATATAGCCGTTCAATTAGAATTACGATTTTATGACGTCGATGCCTCGAACCTGGACCAGGCTTCTTTTCAAGAACAGAGAGGCCTTAACAGTAAGCAAAGTAAGGCTGTGGGTGATGGAAACGATTTTATGATAAAGAATAACGAAGGCTTACTACATACAACATAGTTATTTTTATTTTATCGAAATCGTAACTACCCTTATCCTAACTTATTATTAATATCTATTATAAATGCGAAAGTAAAATTATTTGTTAACTCGTCACGTCTTAACAACTGCACGGATTTGAAAATAGTTGAGAACACGTGTAGAACAAGGTCTGGAATAGGACACAGGATACTTTTTAACCCACGAGAGGCAAAGATTATCTTTTGGAAGTCACTGACGAAACCAAGCTCTTAATAATTTAAAGGTGTCCGGACTTTGTACCCAAAAGAACGGCTTATCTTCCTGCGGGTCTAAAAATGCCACTTTAGCAGAAACATTATATTAACCACACAACAATCCGTCAAATTTGATTTTCATCTTTACCGCTAACGCATTAGGTTTAAAGTTGATTTGGAAAATTTGACAGTGACGGGTAGTGTGATGTGCTAAAGTGGCCTTTTAAGACCAGCAGGTGTTTTCGGCAACCCTAATCTTGACCCCCCCACCTCCTTATTTGTATTCATCAGGATAAAACAGATTTATGTTTTAAGTTCCGTAAAATTTATGAAAGTCCACGGTTATTATTATAGTTTGCAATTTGAATGGGAATCCGTCATTAAATGTGATGTGATAATTAGAGAGTTTTAGAGTTTGGTTCGTGCGAGTTAATCGCAGTTGGTTTGTGTTAGTTCGGCGCAGTTTGCAGAGGGAAATGAAGCTTCTTTGTGGAGTAGCTTAGCAACTATTTGACTAAGCTTTTGTTTGTAGTGCGTCGATTATTATTTAGTGTTCAAAAGCAGGATTAGGTCCATACTAAGTTTTGTAAGATTTGATCAATTTATATTGTAGATGGTTGGTTTATTTTGCCCATGTCATCCACAATATCGCAGTTGATTCTCAGCGCTTTTTAAATCTCTAAAGCAGTAATTCCACTTAACTTTGTTATCATAGCAAATAAAGTATTTTCTATGTACCTATAAAATTGTTTAATCAGTTTCAGGTAATTTTATTATAAAAGTAGAATGGCAGCCGGTAGTAAGGGTGTCCTCGCACTGATTTTCTAGAACAGATTAACAAAACATAACACTGCCCAAGCGAATCGTGGTAAGTGGACTGTCGTTGACGATATTAACTTATAATGGAATTAATTGCCTTCTTTGCAGCGTGGCTGCTGAGGTGATGTAGTGTAAAAAACTCTCTGATATTTCAACAACAAACATTTTTTTTTTCGATACAGACGTTTTTCCGTCGATCAGTATGAAGACACCCTAACACATTTCGTGCCAGCCGGAATCGATTACTCATTTAGTAGCAGTCAACTCGATAAGGTCATGCCTTGCCGCTCGACTTTATAAGAGGTGTTTTAAAAGCATTTATATTGTAATACAAATTCGTCCCTTTATGTTGTAACTTCAGAATTAATTGCTGACATTGATACATTTATTTTATAGCGGTCTGAAGGTAGTAAAGTTTTATTTTTGTTTCGATGTCACTGATTGAAAAGTCGCTCGGAAATGATAGAGTAATTATATAGAGCTGTAAAAACGCAAGTTTAATTTACGTGAAGTTCGATTGACTGAAGTACTTGCAGGGGATATGACATGAGTATCTACACTCTACAGCAACAAAATGGATGTTCTTGGCGAAGGCGCGTTCGGTCTACGTATTCTTGCCTGTTGCTAAGTGCATTTGAGGCACTTTCTTGTGTAAATATTGTTGCTCTTTGGAGATTTTTTGAACCAATCGATTAAAATCGCAATGATTATTAGAATAATATAAAAAAACTAATATTTTTAATCAGCTGTTTGCTTTGGTTTGTCCCAAACATAATCGGAGTCGATCCCTTGAGTACAAGATGATGTGAGACTGAAATAAATAGAAGATTAAATCGTAAAACAGTAATAAACACATTAGCAACCCCCGATAGTACAAGATAATTTAATTAACTAATTAAAGTTCGATTCAAAACGGGGGTTCCAACCACTCAATGAACAATGTCAATCAATGAAATTAGTCGTAGAAACTTGACAATTTTGTCCCAAAAGCTGTGTGATTCTGTGTGATAAACTATAAACGAATCAGCTCGATCGCCTCAAGTCTCATTGAGCGTCAACTACTATTGATAGTACGTTCAGATGAAAGTAAAGGCTCTGGCAGATAGGTCCGTTGCGACAACGTTTTTTCCGTTGGTTCCGGTGAGACCCTCTGATGTTTGAGACTCATCGCTTAGTATATAAAAACCGTCACCGCTTTCTTTATGCGATGGTAGTGAATGCAAGTTTAGTAGAAAGTAAAGGCTTCAGGAGACGGGCGCGATGTGGCAACGTTAGTAAAAAAAAAACATTTGTCTGATTTTTTTTATGAAAACGTGTCGCATCATTCTCGCACTCCAACTTTCTACAGGCAGTCTTAATTCTAATGGCCTAGTGAGATATATTTTCTTAGTACACAATATAAATTATTAACAGCTTAATAGTCCCAAGTCTCATTGGGCATCAATAACATTAATTGGATAGCACTGCGCGTCTGTAGCGGTGAAAACCTCAGACGTTATGAGGCTTATCACTTAGTAAAGACTGAAATGGCTTTCTTTATGCGATGGTTTTGGATGCAAATTTAGTAGAAAGTATAGGTTATGGCAGATTGACGCGATGTAACAACGATTTTAATTTGAAATTGTTCATGTCACTAAGACGTGACAACATGTTGTCGTAGAAATCATCCTATTTCTATGAAAACGTGTTGTCACATCTTTGTCGCACTGTCGCGTCGCACCTGTCTGGATAGCTACAGAATTAGACTTATTCTCAGTGTCAGCAAATAGATTTCGTTCTGCTTTGTTAAAGAAACTTAAGGATTCCGATATATAGTTATTTGATCAGTCTTGTAGTCTTACTCGCATAGATTGTTCATTAGTATAGTCATATGAATTGTATATGCTGTGGATAACGGTGTGAGTTTCACATTTGTAATATCTTTGTTTATATTATTTGCGCAGATATAATGTGTTACTGTTTGTTTGTCCCAAATAAATAAATAAATACCATCAATGTCCCAAAGAGATTTATTTCGTAGGTACATAAAATAAGTAAAAGTAAGTATTTAAATTAGTCGTAAAGTATTAGGACTTTACGACTAATTATAAGATTTATTTGCTTCGCTCTTTACTCGTATTATTGCTTTCCGAAACATTGACATAAAAAATAGTTTTTCACTATAATAGAAAATTGGTGTGGAGACCTTGACAAAGTCTATTAATAGCATGAATTTGCCTGAAATTAAAACCCACTGTTTGGGAAATAACATCGGTAAGAAAGCAACAAGGAAAAATATCAAAAAACGGAGTATTTATTGAAAACAACGCAAAATGCAGAAATTCATAAATTAACTGATTGTTTTGCAGTCGTTTCCATTTTGTCAATACTGAGGACGACAGACAGGGAAAAGGCGTAGCACCGTAAAGCCATGTCATGTCTTTTTTAATCGTTCGTCATTGCGCGGGAAAATGCAATTCATCTGCCAGTGATTGAGTGGTCTATAAAACCTGTGTTGTAAAAAGTTTTAATCAGAAAATGCTTTTACTATGGTATTTGTTTTGCCTGAAAGCAAAAGCAATGATTTCAGTGAATTCAGCACTTAAAGGTAAAATAAGCAGGCATTGCAACTTTGAAGATTATTTGCTCGCAAAAGTAATGAGGCTGAGCGAGCCGCAATTCATATTGAAATGTTACTTTTTAAATGCCAAGAGAAGTTTTTATTTGCGCGGGTAGGAGAATTAATAAAAAAAGCATCAGTTTGCAGATCATGTGTTTTCAAAGAAAAGTGCTTGGAAAAACGAGGTGGAAGGAATTTTGTTTTAGTCTATTTTATCTTACCAATACTGCCAGTAGTAGTAAGTAGGTTGGTTACCTAAAAGAAAGAAAAGTCATATTTTAGTACAAAATAAAACTCTCGGTTTCTAAAACTAGCTGTGCAATAAAACACCAACAAAAACACGCTCACACCACCAAAAAGTCACCTACAAAATCTCCATGCCAAAAAGGATTCGAAGAACCAAAGGTAGATACTCCCTAGAGAATGTGTGTGAACAGATGTGCTGAATAATTTAGCTGGCAACACTTTGAGCGCGGTTCGTGCTTGATGAGAACCTTACCCCTTACCCATTTACCTATTATACCTACGTGGTGCCGGCCGTGCCGTACGGCCTCCGGGGAATGTGTGTAGATACATTTTTCAAGCGACGCAATTAGACGGAACGACTCACTACGCAACGTTCAATTTATAATTGGTCATGTGGACACCCTTTCATTATTTTATCTGAGATTTTGCTGTATATTTTCTCATTGGTTTCATCACCAATTCAAAACGTTCTCACGTAATTCCCAATTGTGGGTTAAGCTCGCTTTTGTACATTAGGTATGTTTGAATGTCTGTATTTTTGTGTCCCATAAAGAATAAAAATAAGAATTCATATAATAACGAATATTTGTATCATAATTTTATATTTTATCCCTCTTTACAGGTCACCTCACAACTGTTCTAAAAATAAGGATGTGACACTAATTAAAATACACACTCCTACCGGAGTGTGTATTTTACAATACCAAGCAAAGCGGAAGCATAGTATTTTTTATTTACTCAAATATAATATAATACCTATCTAAAAATAACCAGCAACCTCGACGTTCTTCCTTGAATGAGGCGTGTTACAAAAGCATGAATTACCAGATTGCCACGGCATTTAGTTTTGCGCAGTGAATGACATTTAAATGTGGAACACATCCATTCGTTATTCTGCCTGACGAAAATGAACCCATTAGAAAAGTTTAAAAATAGAAAAGTTTATTTAAGAGATTTAAAAATGGAATGATGACTAGAAATTTTGGAATAGGTAATTGTCTAAAGCCCGTTTGCACTTACCAAAGATATTTATTTTTTAACTCCGAGGTGACTCGAGACCTATATGTATCAAACTAGAAGATGCCCGCGTTAAATTATATACTAAAACCTTCCTCAAAAACCACTCTCCATTGGTGAAAACCGCATGAAAATCGGTGGAGGAGTTTTTGAGTTTATCGCGAACAGACAGACAGACAGACGCGGAGGAGGACTTTGTTTTATAATATGTAGTAATAATACGTAGCGATATTTTAATGTAAGCAACTAAGTTAGAAATATAAAGACAGCCTGGTTTTCACAGTCGCGGGATTATTCGCAAGAGACACCGTGGCTCCGGAACACAAAGGGCAATGAAGGAACATGGATGGGTTTTAGTCAGTAGAAGTCTGACACTCCCTCCCGCTACACCCAGAGCGGGAGGAGTCATTGCATGATTTCCCATCCCTAAAAAAAAAAAGCCTGGTTTTCACAAGCCCAGTTTCTGACCACCCAGTAGTCAGCAACTGTACATTCTGCTGTCTATACAGTACTGTCACTTTCCTGACGTGTTCTCACTACTTGGTCTGCATAGGAGACAGCAGCAGCAGTACATAGCTACTGTGTAACTAATTCTGACCGGTGTTTCTGACCCATCACGTTTCCACGAGGCTAGCAAAGTGGCTGATCAGTGCGATATAATTAGATAAAATATACGATTATTGGCATTACTCTTTGATGAAAAATTGTTTGCAATTCTGAAAAGCCTGAAGAAAAAAAAAATTTTCCAGTCGTTCACTGTCCTTCGTCAGTGCCACTGTCGTATGGAGCGTTAGAGATCTAACAAAGCAAGCGCAATGCGGTAAAAATTCAATCTTATTAGTTGTCGTGTACAGTAAATAAATCATTTAAACTACAAAGTTACATTCAGCATAATTGAACCATTCTATTCTAGACGGATGACGATGCGAGAAGATTATAAATTGTCTAAGTAGTATATTGTAAAGTCTTAAATGCCTTAATTTCTGGCTGAGCCTGATTTTGTACTATCATCTATAAACTATGTTCTTTTAGATATATAACTGTTTGGAGATTAGGGTATAGGTGTCTATCCTGTAGATATTATTGTCATAGAGCAAACACTCTGTTTGTTTTAGGTACCAGCATACCTATAGGCTTAGAATAATAACGCATAGAAGCCGCGTCTAGAACAAAACCCGAGCAAAATCGTGTGTCCACTTCATTTTCTTTGTGTGCGTGAGCCGAATGTGTCTACGTTCCTCTAACGCACACAGATATAGCTTTCAGTGATACCATTACTAAGCCGTTACCCAAAATATGGGAAGACCCATTACTATTTTGCTATCAAGGCAAGTATTTTATGTTGTTGGGAACTGGAAAAGGTAAACATGATTTTTCATGTAATATGACATATTTTTTCGGAAGGTATAATTCAATTTATTTCAAAATAAAAGGAAATAAATCGCATAAAGAATGAGATATTGTTCAATGCGTTTAGAATGCTTGATGGGTTATAATTATAAACAATGTTAAAACTTCGGGTCTGATATGAATTAACAGTAAGTATTGTATTTTAAAATTACAAAAATGAAAAACATTAATGAAAGCAATGTGGGTATTTTTTCCTCACAAATAGCAACACTGTGTTATGACAAGTTAGGTTATTAGAATTTTGTTTTATTTATCGATTTACGTAAAAATAGTGCATAGAATGTGAGTACTTATTTGTGAAATGTTATTTTATCACATTTTTTTGTTTTCCTGATGTGCTATAACATCCTTTCACGCAACAAACTGTCATTTTCAATTATTTACTCGCGAGCTGTGTTCGACGGAACGTGACATTGAGTACTGACGGCCTGGTGGCTAAGTTTGACGGATTAGGCTAAGTTTTAGTTGCCTCACTTTTTGCACTCGTACTAGGTTTCTATGCGTTATTATTCTAAGCCTATAAGCTAAGCCTAGGTATTTGAGCGTAGCTAATCAAGAGTTACACACAACATGGCCGCCTCAATACTGATATTTCAATTTTCGCAGAACACTGAACAAACACGAGCTCAGGCCCAAATCGCAGGGAAATGTCGTTAACTTTCGTAAGAAATTTATATATTATGGCAGCCTATGTGAGAACGTGACTCCGTTCATAATATACGAATATTTTTCCTATGTTATAAATATTTCATTTAGGTAGCTGATGATACTATATCATAACCTTTATCACGAATATAAAAAGTTCGACTTTTATTTTCCGTTAATTAAAAACTGGGGCGAAACTAAAGTGTCAGCTACCGCTGTGAATGGGCATTGAGTGTCACCGAAATATGAAAAGTAAAAAGTTTTTATTTTTTATTTTCAGCCGCTGTGGAAAAGTGGCTCGTATAATCCCTAGGGATTATACGAGCCAAATGCAATTGCTAGGTTAGAACGAAACCGTTTCACTGTAGCAATGGATCGCACTATATGGATGCTATCTTACACAGTATGTGATGAGAGTGACATTTATAACCTAACCACCTTTACAATTCCTGCCACGGCTCACTGCACTATCCAGTTCATTTCACAGACCACGACTGCATTCGTTGTTATAATCGATATTCTTTCTTTGTGATGCAGAATGCAGAGGTTACACGTGTTTTTTAGGGTTCCATAGCCAAATGGCAAAAAACGGAACCCTTATAGATTCGTCATGTCTGTCTGTCTGTCTGTCCGTATGTCAAAACCACTTTTTCCGGAAACTATAAGAACTATGCTGTTGAAACTTGGTAAGTAGATGTATTCTGTGAACCGTATTAAGATTTTCATATAAAAATAGAAAAAAAAACAATAAATTTTGGTGGTCCCTATACTTAGAACTGAAACTCAAAAAAAATCAATCAAACCTATACGTGTAGGGTATCTATATAATTTCTAGGTTTCTAATATATATTTTTTTCTAAACTTAATTGTTTGCGCGAGAGAAACTTCCAAAGTGGTAAAATGTGTCCCCCCCTGTAACTTCTAAAATAAGAGAATGATAAAACTAAAAAAAAAAAAAATGATGGTAATGTACATCATTTATATTTTTTTAAATGTAAACTTTCACCGAAAATTGGTTTGAACGAGATCTAGAAAGTAGTTTTTTTTAATACGCCATAAATCGTAAACCGCAATTTTTGCTTATAATATATACCTACAGGTTTGTACGGAACCCTCGGTGCGCGAGTCCGACTCGCACTACGCCGGTTTTTTTTAGATTGATTGTTTTGTGATGTTTCATTAGTTAGATTACTGATAAGATATTTTTCTATTTAGTAAAATTGAGCAATTGCAAGATTTTGAGTTAAGTAGGTTATCTACTTGTATGCAAGAGTACTCTAGCGTCAACCACATCATTGCTTACCATCAGGTGAGATATTGGTCAAATGTGAGCAAAAGAATAAGAAGGTTCGAGCCTTGAATTTATTGCTCATTTTTACAGTAAAATACTGTTCATAGAGAAATACCTAATACCATAACTATTTGTATTACGTCATGCTTCGATGTACATACCTACATTCGAATTATGTATGTGTAAATAAACAAAGTCACCGGTCGTAAGTTTGTAATTACGTAAATACTCTAATTATAACTACTACAAACATCCGGAAACACCTCAGAAATTAACACATTAGTAATAGTTATGACTTGCCAAAAGCTGTAAAGAATGAGTAATTTTCTATAAAAAACCTGAAATTAAGAAAAAAATATTAGCTTTTTTATGCTGCACAACAACCGGTCGTGTGCGTCTCGCTTCCTTCGGCTACCGGCAACCTCACCAGGTCATTGGTCCACCACAAGGCCTTCCAACGTTGCGTCTTCCAGTACGCAGTCGCCACTACAAAACTTTTCAGTCCCATCAGATCGTCTATTCTTTTTTTTTTTAAATATTGATAGGCGTACGTTTGACCGCTATCTCACCAGCTAGTCTATTCTTTAAATAACCATTTCGATATCGACTTCACCTGAGCGACTAAGCTTACAAAGTGAATTTCACACGTCATAAGGTCTTATATTTATACGAATTTGAAACTCACCTCGGATTCCGCTGTCGAGACACGAAAATGTTGTTACAGAATACCACTGCTGATGTTAAGCGATGATGCGGTCTAAGGTGGAGCACGCTTGCCTAGAAGTAACCTATTCACTCTTGACTTAAAGACTCCCAGGTTGTAGCTATCAGGAAACACAGACTCAGGCAGGGAATTCCACTCCTTAGCTGTACGCACAATGAATGTATTCCAAAAACGTTTTGTGCGTATAGGTATATATTCTGCGAGTAATGTGCCACTGTCATTTTAGTTTGCCTTATGTTTTAGTCGCAATTTGTTAAAACTTACTCTTCGAGTGAACGTCGCTTGAAAATGACTAGAATTGGCAGTCTGGAGCCAACGTATAATAAATGTATCTAGGTATATCTATACTAATATATAATATATTATCTTATATATATAAAACAAAGACGGGTTTGTTACAACACTCATTATTCGAGATCTGCTGAACCAATTTTCATGGTTATTGATTCGTTGGATTTGTCTCCGACCCGAATAGCAGAATACATCTTAAAAACAATGAAAACTCGATATGTGCAATGAATACTTAATTGACGGGAGCGAAGCCGCGGGGGACAGCTAGTATTATATAATTATATTTAATACTAGCTTCTGCCAGCGGCTTCGCCCGCGTGATCCCTAGGGAACATATTCCCGGGATGAAAAGTAGCTTATGTGCTATTCCAGACTATAATCTATCTTTGTTCTAAATTTCATTAAGATCCGTTAAGCCGTTCTGGCGTGATTGAGTAACAAACAACCAAACTTTCAAATTTATAATATTACTCGTTTGGTGTAAAGCGAAATTATAACCATCTTCCCCTCGACATTATAATTATTAAAGGATATTGCAAACTGTCGTAAGCCGTTTTCCGAAGCTACTCGCTAGCCTCTAGGCGCCAAGCTAGCCGCCTGCCTGTGCGTTCGCGACCACAAAAGTAATCCTTATAGCAAGATTCAGTATTCACGCGCGATGGCTTATTATTAGCGTTTTTCATGTATAACTTTGGTGTTTCTATACCGATTTCTATGATTCTTTTTTTATGGAATAGTTAATAATGTTAACTTTTATTAAGGTTAATTAGGGACGACTGAGAGTTTTATAAACCTAAGAGTAGACAAATACAATCAGAAAGCTTCGAACTGCTAAACTATCGGGAGTTACACGTGTTATTGTTCGTCAATCATAAAAGATAGACATATGCTGTCGTTGGATATTTTTTATATAATTTTAAGGAGAACATTTCCGTCATACATGATTTCTGTGTAGCTTTCACCATTAAGGTTGCACACGCGACGGAAGCTTAAAAAATGGAGTAACTTCTCCCGTTTTCCCAACATTTCCCTTCACTGCTCTGCTCCTATTGATTGTAGCGTGATGAAAAGTATACTATAACCTGCTCCGGAGTATGAATAATAATTGTACTAAGTTTCATTAAAATCCGTCGAGTAGTTTTTGTTTCTATAACGGTTATACAGACAGACAGACAGACAGACCGACAGACAGACAGACAAAAATTGTACTGATTGCATTTTTGGCATCAGTATCGATCCCTAATCACCCCCTGATAGTTATTTTGGAAATATATTTCATGTACAGAATTGACCTCTCTACAGATTTATTATAAGTATAGATAGATATAGAAGAAGAAGAAGATATAGAAGAAGAAGATTATAAAGAGGTAAAATTTGTTTGTAAGTTTGTATGTAGGTAGGGGGTAATCTCAGGAACTACTGGTCCGATTTGAAAAATTCTTTCAGTGTTAGATAGCCCATTTATCGAGGAATGCTATAGGCTATATATCATCACGCTAAGACAAATAGGAGCGGAGCAGTAATAGAAAATGTGACGCAGACGAAGTTGCGCGGGTCAGCTAGTACCTAATAATTTCAAAACATTGTAACAATCTTTTAAAATTAGTACCGTGAAATCACGTAAGTACAGTCGAGTACTCACGTGGTTACCGATGTAGGTCATTGTAGGTGTCCTTAAGAATCACGTGCTCGCAGCAATATGTTGTTGCTGTTCAATTAAAAATAAGCAATCAGTGCTACAGGAATGTCGTAATTACATTTTTGTGTTTCAATGTACTTGCAATCACGTGATTTTGACATTTTGTGTTTTTTTTCTTGTAGTCACGTGGTTTTCTTGATTAAGTGAGGTTATCTGAAGGGTTATTGAGACAAACAAAGTAGGGTTTTGGGAAATAAATCCGAAAATAGTGGTACCTACCTAGGCGTATTAAAATGATGAAAGGATCGTCTAACTATTTTTCTTGTTTCTCTTTTCGTAAAGTTCAATAAATATTCCTAAACAGAGCAAACAGGAATGCAATGCAATACCCCTTTGATGGCGCAAACAAATCAATGGCTGCCATTAACCAGCACTTTTATGTTTTTCATATAAACGTTCTATGATTCCCAACCGCATCTGACTGCACAGTTTCCGCCATTAATTGATCTGGCATGCACCAGTACAGTGCAGCACGGTCCGTGCTTCTCAATAGGGAATTCTTCAGTTACCCTAGCTGGAAAGAGAGCACAGATGTCAAACTAGTAAGTGTGAAGGGGACGTACAGAGGTGATTCCGTTTGAATGGACCTGAGCGTGCCATTTCATAGAATTTATAGTATTAGTTTCGCGTATTCCCTTTATTGCTGTTCCTCCTTCATTAGTGAGGTGAGATACACGTGTTACTCACGCAGTTATGTGTATATTATGTACCTATTATGTGTTTATTATGTACCCATTATGTAGTCGGACATGTAATTACGTCCAGCTGAGGACTGTGACACAATGGACTCATTGTTTGCTTGATTAACGGCATGATGAGTTAGTGTGTTAGGCTTCACTTGAAATCGGAACTGATCGGGCAATCCCGAGGGGGGGATGCTAGCAGTAAAAATAAAAATATTTGTTTATATTGTTTGTTCCAAGTGTATATGTCAACGTAAAATGGCAAACACAAGATAAGAGAATAGTAAACATCGCGTGAAATTGTAAACATTTTTTTTCTAAATAAGACACTGTATTGGAAATGATTGAATTTGGATGGTATATATTATATACAAAACGATTTTTTCATAATATATCGATAAATTATAATCTAATCAATTTTATTTATTAAAATCTTACGGAGTCTGCCACTTTCCGGTGACATATACAAACTTGAACAATATCGCATCTTTTACTACGTTATACTTTTATTGCTCGACTGTACCTACCCTAACGCCCATTGTATGTAAGATGGCGGAACGACTTTAACCCAGACCTTAGCAAGTATTTTCTTCTATTAGGGCGTGTTGAATGTCAGCTAACTACATTTGGGTTGTGGAATTCTTCGAAAAAGCGTGGCCCTGGAACGCAATGGGTGTTTTAAAAGAATTTTTATTAATTTAAAAGCCACCAGCTCCACCCAGAGCGGGACAAGTCATTTGATGAATTTCCTTCCAAAGACAATTACGGTTTTTTAAATGTGTATCTAGGTAATGGTATATCAGTAAGCTATAGCAATAAGTGATAGATTGTAAGACATTTGTACTAGAGTAAGAACTAAGATAGAATAACAAGTAGGCACAACTAGTGTTGTCAAGAAAATGGATACTTATAGACATAAGATTAGGAACAAGGCATGTCTGAAATGTTGAAAAAACAAATTGTAAATTAAAATGCAACTAAAATAAGAAAGGGAAGGAAGATGGGGCAGTTAGAATTGTCATGAAAATGTATCCATTGTAGAGATTGCGATAGGCACAAGGAAAGTCCAAAATGTTAAAGAGACACCTCGTGAAGAAAATGTAACCGATCAGTGGATTAAATAGGCACAAGCAGGTCTAGAATGTGAACAGGGCCGCTTGTAGAAACAATGCTATAGTGTTGACACGGTAGAGCGCTAGAAAAAGTAGAGTAGGACCCAACTAGGGTCTCGATTTAATAATGTAATCTAGGATTTTAAGAAAGACAAGTAGATAATATCTCTGAAATTTGATAATGTCACAGGGGTCAGATAAAAAAATAAGAAAATGGTATATCAGTAAAAAGTACGTCTATGGTTGTTGTAAAGATGGAAATTGGCATATTTGCGCAAATATTCTCCTTATTTATTTGCTACAAAATGAACTTAATCACCATAGGATATATTTTTTACTAACCAGGTATCGCGAATATTTTACAAATACGCCAAGTACAGATAACAAAAAAGGATATTTTATAATTTTTTGGTTGTTCACATAGAAATATAAAAACAGGAGCCACTGCTACTTCAAGGGGGTGCGTCTGTGTCCGCGCGACATGCTCAAATTGACCATATCATAGGCAAATGGTCGTCTCGGCGAAGTTGTTTAATAAATCTATGGTTGTACACCTACCACAGAGAAGTCTTTTTAGCCAAAGGTTGACTGGCAGAGAATGCCAAGGCATTCTCTGCCAGTCAACCTTAGTTTTTTAGGCAATATAACAAGTTATATTAAGTCTGCCCATGTAATACTATGCTCAAAAACTACTACATTTTCACACGATTTTCATGTTGTTTTCACCAATGGATAGAGTGGTTCTCGAGGAAGGTTTTAGTATATAATTTGTCAAGCGGGCGAAGCCGCGGACATCAGCTAGTTATGCATAAATTTAAAATAAATAAATAAAGGAACCTTCAAAGTTTTGTACCGCCATCGCCGCTACCATCTGCATTAATAGATGTTTATAAATACGACAGCGATCGATAACTAGCGGCAAGGTTTTTCTTGGCGACATGTTGTTTTATGTTAACTGGGAAAATTACAAGTATTTTAACTTCAGTATAAGTTTTTTAGTCTATTTTTCCGTGCCAGGAGGGTAACCAACGGAACCCAATTACTAAGCCTCCGCTGTTTGTCCGGCCGTATGTAAGTCAGCAGACTGTATCTCAAGAACCGTAATAGTTATACAGTTGAAATTTTTACAGAGTACGTATGTGTTTCTATTGCCGCTATAATAATCGAAAAAATACCCTACCGCAGTATCTCTACGTTGACGTCGTGGTGGGGCTTGCGCGTCCCGATGGACCTTAGGTCATACCTAGGGTGACCAGACAAAGAGAGATACAATCCGCAAGGCAGTTTTGTTGGGTACTGCCCAACAGTTCGCCACAAAACTGCCTTGCGGATCGACCCCACGAACCTATATCTCCCGGGAGAAGTCTTGTTCCTCATTTCCGGCTTGCCTTTATTGGCTGACCAGAATGAACACTGACGATGAACAGAGCTGGTGGGAGCTCTGTTCCCCTCACCCTAGGTATGACCTAAGGTCCATCGGGACGCGCAAGCCCCACCACGACGTCAACGTAGAGATACTGCGGTAGGGCATTTTATTGATTATTATAGCGGCAATAGAAACACATACGTACTCTGTAAAAATTATTACAGCGGCAATAGAAACACATACGTACTCTGTAAAAATTTCAACTGTATAACTATTACGGTTCTTGAGATACAGTCTGCTGACAGACATCTTTGTTGCCTTAATCGGCCGGTCTGAGTGGAGATTCACTAGAGCAAACGTGCTCGGAGAAGGATGTATAATCCGGTAAGATGCTGGTAGGGATCTTGACCGCACTTCCGGGATTGTCCAGATAGCCGTGGTATACCTCTCCACTCCTCTAGCACCTCAGGCTATGTTGCCACCTTGGCGCTACGTCACTTTGAGCTAGCGACCGTTTTCGGGGGCCCATTCATTGAGTGTGCAATTCACCCCTTCCATTTAAAAGCCGTGTATATTGTTAGAGGTCAGGCAGGGGCCAATAGTTCTTCTATAATAAACGATTATCAGTCCACTAAACCATCCAAACCCATAGCGTTTCATCTTTTGTTTTCATATTTTGCAATAGTACTGCTCCAACCGGGGATTGTCCTTGGGAATACTTTCACAGTACGTACAAGGATAATCGCCGGTTGGTGCCCCATTACATTTGAAATGTCTAACGGGGCCTCTGCGAGTTGGTTTCGGCCCCTCGTACGCCTACCAAGGACCCGAGAAAGTAAAAACAAAAAAATGAAAGTGGCCTCCCATTCAAGAAACGTATTTTTTTCGGATTATGGTACGGAACCAATTGTGTGATGTGTGAGAGGTCGACTCGCTCTTGGCCGTTTTTTTCATAAATTCCTTTATAATACACTTACATAATACAATCTATAATATAAGATTATCATGTGATCATTTGCTGTAGGTATATTAAAGAAACGTATGTAAGATATATTCAGAGGAATATATCTATACTAATATTATAAAGCAGAAGAGTTTGTTTGTTTGATTGTTTGTTTGTTTGGTTGAACGCGCTATTCTCAGGAACTACTGGTCCGATTTGAAAAATTCTTTCATTGTTAGATAGCCCATTTATCGAGGAAGGCTATAGGCTATATATCATCACGCTAAGACCAATAGGAGCGGAGCAGTAATGTAAAATGTTACGCAGACGACGTTGCACGGGTCAGCTAGTCTGACATATACGTTTCCTAGTGAAAATAGGACAATCTAAGATTGAATGTCCTGAACGTCTTTCTAAGCTGTCTCTGAACGTTACTCCTCGACATTCTCGTTTAAGAATCTTCTCCATACTGCTTACGCTCGCACAGTTCACCGTGACAACTCTTACATGATTCGTTCAGCAAAAGCATTCAACAAAATTGTTAAAGATGAACAGCTTGCAATAGATTTGTTTGCAAGCTTAGCGACCATTAGTACTGTCTAATTCAAATACTATATGGGTTCTGTTATTTTCTAATAGTGGTTGCACATTTCTACCTACGCAGGTACTTACTTTTTATGTTAACCTTAGTACCTAGTAGTAATAGTTAATTAATTTTGCAACTGTACAACAATACCTAGGTACCCTATTGTTAACTGTGGAGGTTGTTGTGAATTATTTTATTATGACCCACGCATTAATAGCTGTAAGCCACCCAAACAAAATAAAATAAAAGAATAGAGCTTTCTATTATTGAAATGCCTATTTTTTTACAAGTTACTGTTTTCTTATTTTTTTTTTCTTAATAAAACTTTGCCCCACATTAGGAATTTCTCCTGTATCGTGGGTGCTTTAACTAACATACAATTTCGCATACATGATTAGCCAGACCTGAAACAATTATCTGTAGGCCAAATACTTGTTGACACGCAGCGCAGCAGTCAATCTCTCAACAACTGCGCCAACCGTGTCGTCATATAATTTAGCACTCAAAGTTGAGTTTTTCTCAAACTCTAGAGTAAGGCTAATGTATGGTTTGACAAGTTCTTAACAAAATACTCAATTCATAGACCCATCCTTTATTTTGCAATATGAAATTGATTATAAATAATTGAACACAAGAAAATTGTTACGCTATCTACCTGAGAAAATGACTGATGGTTTTCATTATCACTTATTTACTCTCGACTGAGATGAATCGAGAGAACTCTCATTTGTCAAGCCGCACCAGGTTCTACCATAGACAACGATTTATTACTGGTTATAAAGGGAACACGAGACAATCATTTGAAAAGGGAATTTAGAATTTAATATGCAGCCATGAACACGGAAAGGGAAACACCCTTTTGAAATCTTTGGAACGTGAATAATCTGGTTGTAAAATTATTAAATTTGAATAAACTTTGCCTTACTTCGAGATATGCTTTGCTTTTGATTCCATTTCCAAAGGGTGTTATTATACCTCTATATTAGGAGTATAAATAACTAGCTGACCCACGCAACTTCGTCTGCGTCACATTTTCCGTTAATGCTCGGTTCCTTTTAGTTTTAGCGTGATGATATATAGCCTATAACCTTCCTGGATAAATGGGCTATCTAATACTGAGAGAATTTTTCAAATCGGACCAGTAGTTCCTGAGATTACCCCCTACATACAAACTTACAAAGAAATGTTACCTCTTTATAATATTAATAATAATAATAATAACCCTACCGCAGTATCTCTACGTTGACGTCGTGGTGGGGCTTGCGCGTCCCGATGAACCTTAGGTCATACCTAGGGTGAGGGGCCAGACAAAGAGAGATACAATCCGCAAGGCAGTTTTGTGGCGAACTGTTGGGCAGTAGCGACCCCACGAACCTTATCTCCCGGGAGAAGTCTTGTTCCTCATCTACGGCTTGCCTTTATTAGCTGGCCAGAGTGAATACTGACGAGGAACAGAGCTCCCACCTCTCTCTTGCCTTAATTGGCCGGTCTGAGTGGAGATTCGCTAGAGCACACGTGCTCGGGAGAAGGATGTATAATCCAGTAAGATGCTGGTAGGGATCTTGACCGCACTTCCGGGATTGTCCTGATAGCCATGGTAGACCTCTCCACTCCTCTAGCACCTCAGGCTATGTTGCCTCCTTGGCGCTACGTCACTTTGTGCTAGCGACCGTTTTCGGGGGCCCATTCATTGAGTGTGCAAGTCACCCCCTGCCATTTAAAAGCCGTGTATATTGTTAGTGGTCAGGCAGGGGCCAATAGTTCTATAATAAACGATTATCAGTCCACTAAACCGCCCAAACCCATAGCGTTTCATCTTTTTTTTTTTTCATATTCTGCAATATTCTTGCTCCAACCGGGGATTGTCCTTGGGAATACTTTCACAGTGCATACAGGGATAATCGCCGGTTGGTGCCCCATTACATTTGAAATTTCTAACGGGGCCTCTGCGAGTTGGTTTCGGCCCCTCGTACCACCCAAAGGACCGGGTCTCCAGAGACCCGAGAAAGAAAACAAAATAATAATAATAATAATAATATCCTTGGACATTTCACACAACGCCATACAGTCCCAAGCTAAGCAACCTAATGCTTGTGTTATGGTAACGAGATGGCTGATAAACTACATATATACATTTTTTTTTTGTAAATACATACATATTATAGATAGAAAAACACCCAGACTCGGAACAAATACTTGTAGGTATAATATTATTATATTACCTACTACTATAGTATATATAGTATTATAGTATAGATTAGTTATTCAATGTCCACCAACTAGACTCCACCTCGAAATGAAACTAGCTGGTTATTTACTGTAATTTTTATTAAAACGTTGCGCCACACTAGGAGTTTCTCCTGTGTACTCACCTACACTCCCCAAAGAACCTACCTCTACATGCCAAATTTCTGCTTTCCACGACTTGTAGTTTCGTCTGTATGTTGTCTGTCACTCTACTCAGTAAAGGATTTAAAAAAAATACGATAACTATAGACACCGAGCTAATTAGAACAGTTTTAATAGCTAGCCAGTTATTGCCCACAGAATTGGTGTGTAATATCTAAGTATAATACATACCAATATTTCTATTGGGCGTTAAATAACAAAAATAAAAACAAGCTATAAAAGAAGTTTTGATAGTAGGTATGGAGCCCCTGATGTGCGAGTCCCACTCGGGATTGGCATAGTTTTTATGAAAAATAATCTTCATCAACTTTATTAGACCTCATTTGTCAAATACTTCAATATACCAAATGCATAAAGACTACGAAGTGGCACAACCATTCGTAATAAGAACAGTAATACGCTCGAAACTTTTCTCTATGGTTCGCTAGTGTTGTGTTTGTGTTATCTGTGGTCCAACGCTGGCAAAAGTTTCTGCCATTGAAACGCTGGTCACGTTCATGTGGTTGCGCTGATTTCTTCCATTGTGGCGAACTTTTATTCTATTAGTTAATTAAGGCGAGACTACGTTTCTAATTAGCTTTTTGTACTATATTTCCAGTATGGATGGGGCACGTGTTTTGTTTTTTTTTTTAATTTTTATTTTAAACTTATAATTGCTAACGGATAGGCGCGACGCGATATAGATTAATGACACTGTGACATTTCTTAAACAAACAAAAAAATTGTAAAAGAAATGAATTTATTTAATAATTTTGTTGTGTTGTTGTATCATTGTCGCATTGAGAGCGTCTGTGAACTTCTATGATTCGATTGAATCAATCGGTGAGATTATGGTCACACGCGAGCTTTTCAATCAAAGGTACTCAGAAATAAATTATCATTCATTCATTCAAAACGATGTCTTTTGAATTTGTTAGAGTATGTTACAACAGGTAACTTAGAAATGATTATGTCCGATGCCTAATTAAACTGTTTTCCCGTACATTTGACTCTTTGTTAGCATTATTCTGAAATTAATAAACCTTCGAACATATTTTTTTCTCGTGTGTGTAACTTTTTAAAAGCTCCGCGGCTTTGTGGTGTAATAAGCGATAAAATAAATATAAATTGTGAACCCGAACTCGTTCCGTTGGGGTAAATTAGTCGAGACAACTGCCACTTACCTTGTTACCGCATATGTACGTAAATGTGTATGTACAGCATTTAAATATGCGTGTGTAATGGAGTTATGTGGTGTATTTCCTGAGAAACGTATGGTGTTAAAATTTGTATGCTTGTGTGATAACGTGGGCAAATACGGGAATGTAATAATATAGTGTAGGTAGTGATGAGATTAAAATATATTGAATGTATGGTAGAGACTAGACACATGATTACTGAAAATCTTCGTGTCCACGTAAGTTGTGCTGGGCGCAAGATTCTGCTATCACAGGCATAGTATGAATTGTTACAGGCTGACACTTTTTACAGTTAGTCGGTGAAGTCAGCCAAGTTAGCCAGAAGTATCACCGATTAAATGGCGAGTTTTGACAATGTCTCCAGCAGTGCTCACCGGGGCGTTCCCGTCATTATTATGATTACTTTTTTTTTTAAAGGGTTTTTGTTTGATTCAATGTGCCAATTCAATCATCCTTTCTCATCACTAGTTACAAAATAAATGGTCTACGGAAAAACTAAAGACGAAATAGTCATGTCTGAATTAATCGATTCGGGTGGGGTAAAACGGAATGTGAACAGGAAAAAAGAAAAAAGAAGTTGTTTCGTCCGAAAAATTTAGTAGGTACCTACCAACCTATTGCGGAGTGCCTTTTACCGACTTGTACGGCACCAAAAAAGAGGGTTATTTGTGTCAATCAGCATTACAGGCACTAGTTCTTAACCTAAATCCATTACAGCGTTAATTATCGTCTTTCAGTGAGGTTTTGTTAGCTAGGTACTGTTGTGTTGTCGACAGCTGTTTGGTTTCAAAATAGATACTAACATTAGTTAAATTTATTTATTACATTTATAACGTACCCTACTTATGTATCATTTACTATGGTATCCGTATTGTAATCATTACCTGAGTGCTTTATATCTATCCTCAAACATTTTATCTTTGTATTTTACTAGGTGATCAACCCGGCGATGTACATACCAAAAGTAATTTCATTAATTTCTTCCAGATTTTGCAATTTCCCGAATGACTTTTATTTTTTTTTCTCTAGGGACCTAACAAAATTATTAATTGTTTTTTGTTTAAAAAAAGCCATAGATACATAAATACGGCCTTTCTTTTTCTATTTTCAATCTGCCCAAAGATTTTCTTTTAAAATCGCTTTTAGCGATAGATAAGGCCGCCCATAGTTTCACGATATGTACGTACTGTTTTTTTCTTTCATAATTTCTGCTACTTATATGGTATACATGATGGGACATAAAGGAGCTCATGGCTAACTAATTACAGCCGTACGGGTCGAACGTTACGGTTAAGCAACGCTTGCCAAGTTTGGTCTATGGATGGGTTACCCATCTTAATATACCGAGTTTTCTCCGTGTCGCGGAAAGCATGTTTAGTCTGAAGTACCGTGTTATCCAGTCAATGAGTTGTGGAGGTCTGGTAGGCAGCCGATCCATGTAAAAAACGCAATTTCGTTACTTGGATGACAAAAAACCGTCACGCAACCAAACGAATTCCAGCTACTTTGATTTAAAACCCAAACTTCCTAACCGACTTTGATAAAATTTATATGGGATTAATCGGGAGCAGATTATTTCAAATTGGTCCATAAACGACGGAGGTAAAAAACAATTAATTTTTTTTTTGAAGTCGGTTAAAAAGTAACCCTTTGAATGCATTCACAAAAACAAATACTGCGAGAAAATATCAACCGTACTCAATAAATAAAAGGAAAAGGGTTCAGCTTTCTCCGTCTTTACGAGTCTTACATTAAGCTTGATGTCCCGGAAGTAACAGCCGCAGGGGCGAATATGACTCTCAAATATGGTGTGTGGGGCAAATATGAGTATCCAATATTATGTGTGAGGGTTAAGATGGGAAAGTAGGTGGATATGTCTATGAGAAATTAATGATGGCAGGAGAGCTGTGTCATGGAACGACAGTTTACGACAGATGTTTTGTGTTGGTGCTGAGACCCGGAATGTTATGTGTGTTTGGTAGTTTAATATTTTGTTGTTAAAGCCAATTCACCAAAATAAAGGAAGGATAAGATTGAGGTCAAACTGAATATGCTCATGTTCATGTCGATTGTTTCTTTTTAAATACTTTTTAAAACCTTCGGTAGCAGTTAACCACTATACGGATATTTTCGCAGAACACTTTCTAAAATAGGCGTTAGTGGCAGCTGTAATAGATTAAAGAGATCAAAGTTAATATTAATCTCATAATGTGTTTATAATCCAATATAGATAAAACAAATAAATAATACGGCATTTATGCGTAAAATTTAGTCGCTTCTCCCTTGCACATATCACCTGAATAATTTTGCTATAAATCATACAGATAACGCGTGATTTAGGTGGGTGTCCTTCAAGTGATATCTTTACGAGACCTCTAATATTTTTCCCAGATTCTGATCAAAGGAACAAACTGTTCCAAAAACACGGCGCAGTATACGCTGGTGGAATGCTCAGCTTGGGAGTGACAACTGACAGGACTTAATTCTATAGGCATTTTCTACCAGTCGATTTTCTCCTTTCTTCTCTTAAATTAATAGTCTTTATTTATTCGTTACTAAAAACTTGAGTATTAACAAACCTATGTCCTCCTCTAGTGTCGTAAAAACATATTGCTCCGATGAAATTTTTCATTTCAAACCCCATTTTAATGTTTCTTGATTAGAACTGTGCTTGCCGAAGGGGAAACCTATTCGACGGGTAATATTTTCCTTATACTAGGGTGAGTTCGTGTCCTGAATAGATTATTCAATAGATCTATCCTTTACTTAGGTCCTGAGTTTCTTTGACCCTTTGTAACGTCATAAAGGAAATTGGCAGCAAATAACAGGAGAACTGTTTAATGCTTTAGACGTCTAGGAAGTCAGCTTTTTAGAAAAAGTTTCTTTAATATGGATTTTAGAATATGTTATTAATGAAAGAAGAAGTATAGGTAAATTTTTGCAGTATGTATCTATCATTTCCGTAATCAAGAGGTAAATTAGATATTTTCTGATGATGTGATCAGATTCATTCATACAGGTGGGTCTAAAGGCTAAGCTTACAAACTGTACTGTTTTACGAATTCATAGTATTATGAACACGCCAATAATGACATTTTTGTGTTAAATAATATCGACTGACTCATAACTATCCATCTTGTTTCGATATAAAATTTGTTGCAGACAAAATTTACTACAGTACCGTGAAACGGGGTAAATGGAACTCATGGGGAGAATAGAAACAAAACATTGATTAAGATTTTTACGTTATTTAAATAATATTATTTTGCAGCATTTAAATACTAAATTTTTTTAATCATGATGCTTCTTTATAAAAACCAGTAATATACTAAAGTGAAAATTTCAATCCAATCACTTTTCTATTCATCCCTTTTGGCGATATATATACAGGGAAATTGAAAAAATACCCGAAACCTCTTAGGCAGTGAAAGTACACATGATTATAAGCAACTTTTGTTTTGGTAAAACTCCGAAATCTCGAAAAAAATATCAGCTGTTTCATACAAAATGCAGTATTTAGCCAATGAAAATGTATGAAACAGCTGATATTTTTTTCGAGATTTCGGAGTTTTACCAAAACAAAAGTTGCTTATAATCATGTGTACTTTCACTGCCTAAGAGGTTTCGGGTATTTTTTCAATTTCCCTGTATATATAGGTAGCAGTTCTCTAGTTGGCAAACTGTTCAGAAGCAAAGTGCTTGGTACAGTAAACACCATTGATTCGAAGTTCTCGCTTGTTCAATACTGAAGCTTCAATACCTGTAGTCCCTGGTATTTGGTATGCACGGCAGTCACCCAACAATGTAGGTAGGTACTTATGTGTGGCGAAAAGCTTACGATGACCATCTCTCACGTTTGACGCTGCTACGACTCAAACTTTTGTTATGTCCAATAAGATATAGGCTTGTAAAAGTTTGTGTGGCAGTGATGCAGATTAAAGTGTATATTTTTGGCGTATTAATCGTTTCGGCAAAAAACTAAGATTTAGTGCTATTTTTTGGTTTAAATCGTTACATTTCATGCAGATGTATCTCAAGTAAATTTTTTTGAAATCATAATGAGTCAATAGAAAGCCAAATTTCGTACATCTTAAAAAGCATTCACTTTCAAATTACAATATCATTTCACTTACAGTCAATGTCATATAATATTTGTCATACTCATAATTTCGGGAATTTAAAGGTGGTTTGACAGTTTTCGACTGTGATACAAATGCTCCTTAAACATAGGAATAAGAATTGCCCTAAGTAACCACGTAGTTAATTACAAAACAGAGAACATTTAGACCAATAAATGACTAACACTTTACGCACTGTGTATATGAATGCGCATTGGTGACTTCTCGATCAGACTTTCGGTTCGCGCCAATTTTAGTATCAATAGACTCATCAAGATGTTCACATTCATCACGAATACCTCGAATAATAGGCAGTAACTATTATTGCTAAATTGTCGTAACATATATTTTAGTGGCACTTTTATTCGTCTGTGAGCCGTTGTCATTAGCAATCTCTTAATATTAGAGCATCGAAAAGATGGGACAATTATTGGTCTTTACTTCCAAACGGTTTTTGGTAAGAACTTTATTTTTGTTTTGTGATGGGATAACATGTTAAAGTCTCTTCTATAGCCCCTAAAAGAGAAATTCTATAGGTAACAATTGTCGAATAGTCTAGAATGTACGTGATTGATAAGCTAGCGAAGTGTCCAAATTTATTTTTATTACTAGCTGACCCGCGCAACTTCGTCTGCGTCACATTTTCCATGAATACTCCGCTCCTATTTGCATTAGCGTGATGATATATAGCCTATAGCCTTCCTCGATAAATGGGCTATCTAACACTGAAAGAACTTTTCAAATCGGATCAGTAGTTCCTGAGATTAGCGCGTTCAACCAAACAAACAAACTCTTCTGCTTTATAATATTAGCCTGCACTATCCCAATGCAGGGCAAAGGCCTCCATTACCTCCTTCAACTTTCTCGGGTCTTCTGTATTTTTAGCAAGTCTTTTAAAAAGTAGTCTAGCTTGTCTCGCCATCTCCGAGCCTTTGTCAAAATAAAAACAGAATTCAATAGATAAAAGTATTTTATTTCACATAGGCCTTCATAGGCACTTGAGCATTAGACGCGAGTGTCTGGCTGGAATTCGTCGTTTCCTATGCAGAAGAACCGGCAAGAAAGTCCACGGTTACTCTTTAAAATATGGTCTATGATAATTTTGGTACTTGGCAATCGCTATTGCCGATATTATAAGATATTTGTTTACGGTAAGGTTAGTAAAAGCGTCTTCTATACACAATAAAAAGCAAAAAGAGTACTGTCTATCTCACGAGACACATCGGCCACGGGCAGTCTGGCCAACTTGGCAACAGTCTACTGTTTAATTATATCGATCGAGTGCCGATAGCCTTGTTACGATCCCTTGGCCTAGGTGACTCTTCCTGACTACAGACATCTAGGTAGTAGGCGATTAATTGGGAAGGGAGCAAGGCTTAGCTTAATGTTTTTAGGTCACACAGGGTACAACGGGGTATTAACTTTGATCAAGTGTTCTGGGTTAACGATTGGAAGAAAAAGATGGCGGAGATATAGCTACTTCATTTGGTTGTGTCAAACATTGGTGATGGTTGGTGTTGTAGACAAACTCGAATCTTTTCTTGACATATTAATCGACAGATAAAGGGAGCTTGAAAATATAAGGTAAGCTGTTTTATTCAGTAGCAGGATGAAATAAGATAATATAATCATCATAAGTAAAACTGGGATTAGATCAAAACGCAAAACAATTTGAAAATGTATTTGACGTTATTACCTGTGTCTTATTTAGATGAGCAGCGACAGTCTAATAAAAAAACAATACCCGTCACATTATTTTCCTAGTCGGTCACTGAACTATCAATATCCGTAATTATGATCCCGATAAATCGCAAAGCTATAAAAAAGATGGCTCATAAATCTGTCTGAGTGACAGGGGTTATGATAGAAGGCGACAGTCATTTTGTCTGGCGGACATCGGAAAAACCAACCTATACAGCTGACTTTTAATTTGTTTGTCTACTTACGTAACACGTCACAATAAACAGAGAAGCAAACAAGACGATAAAAGTGAAAAGTTTTGCCGAAAATAACGGTTTTTGTTATACAACTCTACTTCTCTATGCTGTGACGTCATTCGAATATTTCCTTAAAAAAAGAACGGGTATTTTTTGGCTTTTGTTTCTAAGAATAGACGTTTACATCTTTTTTTGTGGGTGTCGATGTAAATAAAGAATGACGTCACGTAGTCACTTTAGTAAGGAAGGATAGGTTTAGATGTAGGTATTGCGTGAATACTGGAGCTGAAACTGTATTTTAATGGGCAGCTAACATTCACGAGATAACTCTATCTAATATTCTGAATTGATTTTGATGAATTTTGGTTCAGAGATGGATAAAAGCGGTAAAATATAATTATTTATTACTAACAGTTATCATACCGTTACGTTTTTATCAGAACGTTCCAATTTTGGTGTTGAATCGAAGTTTGAAAACCTAACAGTGCAGTTTGACAATGGCATAATTTGAAATTGAGGTCACTTCAAAAGAATTTGTTAATGTACTCTTGATGTGGTAAAAGAATACATAGGTACTCGTCGTAAATAACTATCTCAAATAAATATAGCACATACGCACACCTATATTTATTGCCCAAAATCTAAAATGTATAGCTTCGAATGATACCAGCACTGATACCGTTAGTTGCCATGCACTACTGGCTATGTATGTACTCAAACGTGATTTATTTTCAGGTTACTGATTTACAAAGGGCATCAACTACACTTTGCAGCGGTGTGTTGCCATCCGCACAGCCCTTATTGGTGATGTTCCGAAAGTTATAAACGTACAAACGAAAGCGAAGCAAAAAGAGGAGGTAGGTATGTATGGTTCGTAGCAGATGGTATTAAGTAGTTTCTGTTTACCATGGGAAAAGCTGTCTATAGTGAGCTTTGCATGTACGTACTAAAACGTTTTCAAATTAGGTATGCGCAAGCACAAATGAGAAAATTCGCTCATCTGTCGTTTACTCACTTGTCCAATAAACCCTAAGGCCTCCGTCTGATGGAAGACTCCAATAAGCCCAGTCTACTGGGCATGTAAGCCGCCTGTAATTCCCGCTCCACAATAGTCTGGCCAAACAAATTAGGTCACAGTATTACGACTATTACAAGTTTGAACCTTATTCAGCATTAATTAGAACTATTTTTACACAAACGATCCATGAAACTGACTGATTGGTGCTGACTAGCATTTCACTAGTCATCAATTTCCGTCTCGATAAGTCGTTCGGGAAATTTTTATTTATTTATTTGCTCTATTTATGAAGAGTGAATGTTCCGCGAATATTTTTGGAATAACTTATCATGGACGATCAACTTTCTGTGCCAACCCAAGTTTGGAGTGGTTTTTCTATTAAAAGAGGGCATTGACCCAGTTTTATTAATAGGCTGTATTATTTCATCGTGTTATGTACGACAGCGTACCTTTTTACTGACTGGTTAGAAGCCTACTTTTATTTACGCAACTTTTCTGCCAAGCCTTCAAGCAGAGGGCCAATTCTACTAATTTTTAAACAACTTTCGCATTCGCATGTCATTCGCAAACTGACAAAAAGCCTTAATTTTCATACTGTTTTGACAGATTGTGATTGAGATGCGAATGCGATGTGAATGTGAAAATTACTATAATTGGCACTCAGATCTATCTTTCAATATAAACATGTTTTTGAGATTTTCTTAAAAATAATTGGGTCTATAGTGACCGGCTTAAAACAAACGCCTTCCAAAATTTTCGGATAGGAAATCATCAAATGACTTCTTCCGCTCCGGGCGTGTCAGACTCTTACTGCAACTGCAACACGACCGTGCTAAGATCCTGAGATTACTTAAACCCCAGACTGACGTCTGGATGGAACTTTTATCCGAATGGCAATGTAGGTGGGATAATTCCATCAAAGGCCGTCGCTTCCACCAGTTTTATTCATCCGTTCGTGAGCGGCTGGATAGAACGTGGCTGAAGATGGATCACTGTGTTGCCAAATTTCTCACAGGTCATGGCAACTTTAAAAATAAATTATTTCCCTTTAGGCTTGTGGCCTCGCCTTTATAGCAATGTTCTATAGCTGACCTTGAATACGGTCAATCCGCACATTACATGTTATAGAAGTGTATTCTTTGGCAAACTGAACGCAATACTATGTTAAAAAGTATTTAGGTTACATCTGAAGTAGTTACTATACGGACCTTGTAGAAATCAGAACTTTCCGTGCGTTCAATTGATTTTGCCATACCTATTACTGGAATCAAAAGCAGCTCACAATTTAGGACCCATTAGTTTTAGTGTTAATATATGCAGCCCAGTTGTTTTGTATAAGGAGGGAAGTGGAAATCATATTATTTTCCTACTCCTCCGCTGTACTTTTCTGATTTATTTCTTTGCGGGATCCAACACAGTTGAATCGTTTCTCCGGGACTCATCGGGCTTCATTGGCTCGGCGTTTTACTGGTGGTCGCCACTGTGATTCTGGCTTTCAGAAGATGCAGTGGTTGCAGCGGTGTGGCGGGCTTGTCCCAATAAAAAAAACAAGACACTTACTGACTAAAACCTATTCGTGTTCCTGCTAGTGCCTTTTTCGTTCCAGGGCCACGGTGACTCTTTCGAACAAATTCCGCAATTTCATCACATTACTTGGAAGGCGAACAGAGTCAGAATAAGGCAAAGAACTGCGAATAATAATACGTACGCGTTTCTTTTGATCAAACATTTTTCAGTATAGTTAATTTTACATCCTGTCTCCCTCTACGCGAGGGAGAAACTCAAGACATTTGAGAAGACATAAAGTAGTCAGTTCGTTAAAATTTAAATATTTTATTAGTTGAGTACTTTAGTATGTATGAAACAACGAAGACTGAGGCGAGGCAATCTGGCCGCCACTGAATGGCTTCAGGGTTCAATATACTTACATGTTCTATACATATATCCACGACTATACACTCGCCCTGACCTCACTAGCAGAGGGTTAATGTAGAAACTAGTGTAGAAGTATAATAAAACCGCTTAGAGGAAGGTTTTGTTCTATATTCACAGTTTCTTTATAAATATAGAAGCTAAGAAAGAATTTATAATAGTATCTTACTTTAGTGGAGGATTCTGACAAAAATTAAAAGTCATAACTTTTTAAAAGCATGTATTTACCTACATAAAGTCAATCCCCCAAAACTCACGCTCGTCACCACTTTTTGGTTATAGCTGAGAAGAAGTCCCTAGTAATTTAGTTGTAAGTTGATGAACTAGAGTATACCATAGGATATTCATAAATTTTAATATAGTAAGAAGTAGAACTAGAGGATACCATGAGATATTCATAAATTTGAATAAATTAATTTATAATTGTTTTATACATAAAAGTATGATACGATACAAAACAAAAATAATACACAGAGCAAAGATTAATATTAGTCTGTACACAAATGACAAGTGCACAAGTACACTTCTTTAGGTAGTCAAACCAACTCCCATTTCTTTCATTGGCACATGTTTTAAAAAGGCATCATGAAATTGAAGCCGGCCGATATCTACTAAGTGGATAATTTAATATGCGGAAAATTCAGAATCAAGGGTCATCAGTTCATTGAATTTAATTATCCGTTGCTATAAATTGAATTGACGTTCAGACCCAAGTACAAATTTTTGATTTCGGTCCTTCTTTGTTCAAATTTTAACAAAAATCTGTGTCACTCAAATAGAAGGTAATATTTGCTAAATTAAAAGCTCCTGGACCCTTGTAGACCCTTTTTTAATTAAACGACTGTAAAGTTAGATTTTTCCGTTTTAACGGACTTACGAAGTTTAGGTGGTTCATTTTAATGCTTTAAAGATATAAATGCAAGAATTTTTTAACGAAAACATACCTACGTCTAAAAATAAATAAATGATCATAGTATGCATGGATGAGTGAAAATGCTTGAAAAGCATTTCACCCGTGTGTTGGTGTAGCAGAATATGGTGAGATGCCTGTGAACCAACCTAGTTCGTTGCACGGCTTCAGCAGTCACATTAACACCTCTAACTCTATTTAGCTCTTTTAGCAAGCATTAAATTAGTTATTGCTTGCAAAAAATCTAAGTTAAAAATTCCGCGAACGAAATCACACTATCGATTCCATTTTTTCCGACACACATTACAAGAACTGTACGAAAAACCAAGAAAGATAAGAACATTAAATATCTGCGCCCCGGACGCAATGTCGTCGATGCGTAGGACGAAGATTCGTCGATGATTTCCGCGATAGGAAAGACGATCGACGATCGACGCCGTAATGGCGACGAACCTTTATCAAACGGCTCTCGTTATGCGACCTGTCTTGTTACGGGTGTCTTTTGAAAGGCTACGCATTAGGTACGTGGAGGTTTCGCGTTCCAAAAGCTATTGTACCTGTAGGTATCGCACCTTATGGTGGAGGATCAATTTTCTGCGTACTTCGGGTTTTGCACGAATTTTGGGAGGTAAGGTGCGTATGAAAAGTAAACATCAGGTTAGTGTAGTAGCGTACCTAACAATGGAACTTCTTGTTAAAAGATTCTTATTTTTTTAAACATGCTAAGTTAGTCAAATACGTACCTATATTGGACTACGCAATCAGGGTGATCGTAATAGTATGTACATATCTTAATTATCCACTTACTGAAAGAACAATTCTTGAATTATCCTTTAACAATTAATGCACAAATAAATATTTTCAATCTTGGGGTGTTGCAGCGATAAAGCATGGTCGATACAATGTGATGGATAACTTAAAAATAGTAAAGATAATATGCTAATGTTCTATGTTAACAGACTAGCTGATCCGCGCAACTTCGTAGGCGTCAAATTCTTTAGCCTATACTCTATAGCATTCCTCGATAAATGAGCTATCAAACTCTAAAATAAGTTTTTATTCATATATCGCATTCCTGCGATTAACGCCTTCAACCAAACAAACAAACCCTTCAGCTTTATAAAGTTATAGAAATAATAAGCTAATGTTCTAACAGATTCACTACGAGTATCTATCTCTACATATAACTAGTTTACTATGCGAATATTGGGAAAACACAGGCAAACATATTCTGTTAACTAAGCAAGTCATGCTCACATGCTCAAACCACTAATGGAACCGGGAAGGATATAAAACAAAGTTCAATCAAGGAACCCTTTTTTTGCTCTGAGAAGCGAGCTCGATTAGTAGTAGGTACAGTGTAATAAAGTACCTATCTTCAACAGAGATATAAACTGGTACATTAGACAGGAAAAATACATTAGGTATTTATCATGTGCTTGTATAAAGAAAATGAATTGTTTCCAGAATGTATGCTGTATAACAAAAACATGATGAAGTCATTGATTTATTTCATGAAATGAATCTTTATATTATGTGAGTGTGCGTAAAATGATTGCTGTAAACACTGTAATTGTCACTGTTTAACCTATATAAATGTTGTATTAATCTAAGTTGTAATCTTTCATAGTCTTTTGTTATAATTTTTCTATAATATTATACCTATATATACTAGATGACCCGCGCAACTTCGTCTGCGACACATTTTCCGCTCCTAAATATTATTGCAACAAAAAATTGAGATGTAAGCTATCCTATCTTTCGAGTTGGATCAAACTGCACACGGTGTGCAAATTTGATTAAAATCGGTTAAGTAGTTTATGAGTCCATCGCGGACAAACAACGTGACACGTGATTTATATAAATTAAGATATAATATTTTTTTGTTTAGCTCTGTTTCCATAGCAGTTTATGCGTACAGTTCAGTGCATGTAGTGCTCTTCTTTAAGTGATGAGGCACTTAGACTTTAGTCTGAAATGTTTTTTTTTATGTTTAAAGTTTACTCATTGTTGAAGAGCCAAATAAATAAATAAATAGTAGCTTACTATCTGTGGTTTCATGCACGTGGTTTATCACACTGGAACTGCACTTTTTTTTTAAATTGAAAGAGTCTTAGGAAACTCAGCAATAACGTAGCCTTCCCGTGCGCTTAATCCGTTTTTCCCGGATTCCTAGGAATTTTGGGTAATCATTCTTTGCGGTGTGTACGGAAGCTACATGCCAAATATCAGCTTTTTACGACCAGTAGCTTCGGCTATGCGTTGTCTGTCAGTCGGACAGTTACGGAAGAATTTTATATATTAGGATTGATAATCTGTAAGCACTTTCAGAAACTTTACCTTTTGCAAACAAACAGAAAATTTTACCTTTTTCATCTATATCTGTAAACTAAGTTTAAGGAATTCTTATTCAGCCAATTCATCAGTAAAGCTTTAAATTGTGCCATTGAACAATGGGCACGCGACATGCATCTAATAAATCAAATGCGCCAGAGTAGATTACAATATATATAAGTAGACCGAATAGAGGAGAGACATATTAGTCGATTAGTTTTATTAATGAAAACTAATCGACTAATAAAAAGTCTACTTAATTTAATGCTGCAGGAAAATTTATGCTGGACCGGTCCGAGAGCATAAGCTGAATAACTTTGAGTAGTCCCTTAGAGATCAGGTTTAGAAGCATGTGATAATTCCTTATAAGTCGAAGTACGTAAGGTTCTTTGATAGTTAAAACTCCTAAAATGGTTAAATGGGTAATTCAAATTATATCGGGCATGCGGCTTGTGACAACAAGAACAAGTTTGTTCCTCAAAATATACATATTATAAAACGACACCCTACAGTCATCAATTAAAAATAAATCAATTAATAAATCATCAGTAATAAATATCAAATAATAAGCAGCTGGAAGGCTCTATTGTTCTTTTGTAGTAGGTACACAATTGATGATAACGAGTCTACTAATTATACAAACAATGTATGTATAATCTATTGTTTACCTATAACTACATACCTATCCCTATATTTTATGATATACCTATAAAGTTTTCATATTTTTGTGTAACACTGAATTAGAATATACAAAGAAATAAGACTCAAGACAAAGTTAGTCGATTCAAGGAACTGTATATTCATTCTTTAGAAACTACTTATGAAAAGATCAAAAGAGGGAACAAAATTGGTAGCTCAATAGCATAATCTAACAGCTATAACTTGGGGTCAATCGAGAGATATAGGTGGATAGATAAGCGAGCGCGATCGTCGTCCAGATCATTGCTTACCATCAGTTGAGTTTATAAAACGTGAGATTTTCAATTATAAAATAAAAAATCGTAATTGAAAAAAAAAAAGATAACCAGCTATACTTGGAAATAGAAACTATTTTCCCACATCAAAGGTCACAAAATAAACAGACATTACACCCACAAGAAAAAAAGTACCAAGCATTTGCCAATAATTTTCCCAGCACTAGAACTACAAGTTCAACATGCATGTGTGCGCAGCAGCTGATTGTGACAGGCCATGATTAATTGATTGAAATCGTGCAAACAGCACTCGACATCGACACTAACTCATCTATCATTTACAGCACTATTATAGAGCTACGTTTCCACAAATCGACTCTAAAATTGAATTTTAGAGTTGTACTCAGTGAAATTTTAATTTTAATTCTCAGATATTTCGCGAAAATTGTGTAGTTCCACCTGTACCGTAACGTATGCAATTGCAATGACTAAATTTTTCATGTACGGTCGTTCAGTTGGCTTGTTAACAGGTTCAGACATTTTTTATGAGTCACGCCCGCCACACATTCCCAAACACTGCACCTCCTAAAAGCCAGAATCAACACTGATGACCACCAGAAAAAACGGGGAAACGATTCAACTGTTTTTGATCTGATTTCATTAATCAGAAAAGTACAGAGGATGAGTACGGAAAATATAATATAGAAAAGTGCTAATGTGTTTTTTATCAGGTCTTTCAGTAACGACCCGAAGATTGAATTCTTACTCCGTCAGTGTCTTTTAAGATCTTTAGTAGCAGTCCCAAGTCTGAATTTGCTACCGGTTAACGGGAATAGAGTCGCCTCTTATTTCATGGGAGTCCAATCTAGCTGAAAAATATATTGTTTGTCTTACATCTCCGCTTGACCTTTGAGGGATTACAAGCGAGATAATGTTTTACAAAAACAAGCAACTGTTTCATCATCACCTGTAGCTGCATACCGCCGGGGTTTCACCCGTTCCACTGCAGTCTCCGCATGAATATTCAATGCGGCGATCATTTTACAAAACACCCCCGAGGCGGGGACACAATAGCTTGATGTGAATATAAACCTTGTTTCTCAGAGTTCGGTGTACCTAGTTATACTAATAAAGATGTTGGAAACTGTTAACTATCTCGTACGTTCGAGACTCAAGTACGTGTTCTGAAATTTTCTGCGGAGTTTGAAAAGAGGGTGTTGGTTTGTAACGGTGATAAGTTTGATGTCCAAGTTGGTATATTGGTCATACATTATTAGTTCAATAATATAATTATAACTTTTCATTTTGAACAGTACCTAGAGCCATCAATGTTCTGTATTTCTTTGATAGAAACGTTTAGAAACCTGAATTATCTTAATTGACTTCCGCAGTTTTAGAATCTTAAGGGCAGATTCTAATTATGTATAAAATATCGCGGTTAGGCAAATTCCTCATTCAAGAACTGTTAAACTACCATTACAAATATCTCAGGCATAATAAAAAATATCTGCCGAACAAATTGTGAAAAATCGGCCTTGAATAAAGCAGTGAAACATTTTTAATGTTGTCAGTTCAAGAAACCCATGTCTGTCTTCAAACAGAACAAGTATTTATAAAATACTTTAAAGAATGTTTGAAACTAAATAAAGGATAAACAGAAATCGTCATTAAGCACGTTAACCAGCATTTTATCACTAAAATGTTTATAAAATGGCTTTCATGTGTAATAAGGTACATACAATACATATTATGTCGGGCATCATCTAAAATTTTTTATGTTTTTGTCTACTATCCCACCGGAATACAAAGTGGTAGTCTACTGTGGAATAAACTGGTAGCTTTTAAAATAGTGTTGGTCATCGATTCTGTCGGTGTCGGCTAGATATATTTTTATCTGTAGGGATAAGTTACCTCGATGTCTGAACTATGTATATTTCCAGTCCAAGTTATTTTGGTCGGCTTTTAGTCAACCGGATACAGCTGAATATCAGCGTTTTACATATAGCGACTGCCTATTTAAGGCACTTGTCTCATCACCGGCAAAGAAGCGATTAGCTTTCGACTATTTGCCCTGAGGAAAGGGACGAAAGATATAGATCTTGCATGAGTACAAGAGACACATACATTAATAGTCGATAGCTGGCAGTTCACACTATCGGCGAGCAGCTCCAACCTCTAATTGATAGAAAAGATTATACTCGCTCAGCGACACTCGCTCGGCGATGCTCGCTTGGCGGTCAGAACTCACCAACCAGCGGTAATTCATAACTATAGTGCAAGCCGGAGCGAGTATTGCGAGTAAAAGCCCGTTGCAAAAAAGCACTCGCTTAAAGCCGAGCGTAGAACAGATTGTCGATGTTGCCGAAATGTTCTGGAGTGGCGACCGCGCACTGGAAGACGCAACGTTGGAAGGCTTCCCATAAGGTGGGCCGATGACCTGGTGAAGGTCGCGGGTAGCCGATGGAGGAAAGATGTACAGGACCGGTCGTTGTCGGCGCTTGGGGGAGGCATTTGTCCAGCAGTGGACGACATTTGGCTGATGATGATGATGATGACTTGGACTTACTTAGAATAGTTCATATCGGGATTGCTATCATGTACCTTTTTATTTGCAAGTTTCCGATATTTCGGCACTGTTGCAAGCGCCATGATCACGGAGTAACTTGGACTTACTTGTCTTCGTCTACGCAGAAATTGAAATAAGAAAAAATGCTCATAAAATAAAACTTACTGAGCAAAACTGATTTAAATTTTTACCGGACTAAAAAAGAATCACACAAATCGGATCAGAAACCTCGGAGTAATCGGTGTACAGACGCCAGAAACTGTCAAATTTTCCCAGTCTAAATTGAACTTAATCATTTTAACTATTAAGTTGAGAATCTAATACATAAATTTGACAGATTGTTATACCCTGATGTGCTGGCGACTGTACATACATACAAAAAAAAAATGCTCCTCTCTTTTTGGAAGTCGGTTAAAAATACAGATTACGAACTTAAACAACCCAACAAAGGAGCCTATCCGATGCTGTTCACAGCTCCGTCAGACATTAACAGAAAGCGTGAACGGCTATAAGACTTGAACATCTAGGGAGCGTATCATTTTCTGCTTCACAGATTGTCTCGGGTGACATTGCTTTCTACCGACAATTATTATTCATTAGGTCGTTGTCACAGCGTCCTTTCATTACAGTCTCGAGTCAACTCGTTATATCTTATTCAAGCTTGGGCTTGTGTATATTTTAATAAAAGACCGCCCCAAGCAGGGAAAGTTCTAGGGTAAAATAAATAAGTAAGACATTCAAAATCTTACGTTTTAAGAAACTTTGGTGCAGGCTGGCTGTGTCATCATGAGGATTGTTTACTTGGATGTAAAATTAAAGTTAGAAAAAAACAGATGGGTCTTTTTAAAGCTTTTTAGGTTTCGTGCCCAAAGGGAAGGTTCAAAAGAGACTATGACCTCTGGGTTTGTTTCGGTGTTTCTTCTCAGGGTTGTAGAATAATATGACCAAAAAATATTGACGTGTTAAAGAGTTACATGTAACCCATTTGCAAAATAAATATTATTTATTTATTTATTTATAGGGTATCCACGGTAACCACGTCCGTTTGTCCATCCGTCCGTCAGCGGGCTGTATCTCAAGAACTGTCTACCTACCGAAATAGGTAGACAGTTGAAAATCACAGAGTGCGTATTTCTATTGCCGCTACGCTAATATAATAATGAAAATTAAATTAAATATTAAAGGAAAATTACCCACACAAAACGGGATTTTTTCGGTTTATGGTACTGTTACACGGGACTGAAAACCAGGTTTAAAAAAAAACACTTTTGGATACACTAAAGAAATAGTTTTAATTAGGGGTTTGACCTCGATACAAATTAGGCTAAACTAAATTGGAACTGGCAGACACAACGATATAGATAAAGAGATGGTACCGGTTCAGCGATTGGAATGAGACTGAAGAGCTTAATACTGTTAATTAAGGGTTTTCCCTAGCATTGGGAAACTGTAACAGTACGAAACCCTTCGTACCATAAACCGAGTCAAGTCGGAGAGAGAGAGTCCGACTCGCACTTGACCGGCTTTTTATTTAATGAAGAATTTACAGGTCAATCTGCCTAGCCTCCGCCTTCCAACTTGGTTGGGGGTCGTCTTCCAGTGGAACCGAATGAGCTTCATTCGTTTAGACTGGAAGTACCAGGCTTTGATAAGAAGACGCTGCTTATCTGATCTCCACAACCTAGCAACGGTAACACGATACTCCTTGGAAAGACTAATGTGAGATTTCTCGACTTCTAATTTCTCGTAATGACTGCCAAAGATCTATAAATGATAACCGGGAAAAGGGTTGCAGTACTTTTTAAGATTTTTGAACGTCTGAAAATCTAATTAGGAGTTTCTTAATAAATAAAAATCATTACATAAAAATTGAACCTCAAGTAAATCGTAAAGATAGAAACGCGATTTAGAATGATTGGCTCGATACTTTTTTTCATCAAACATGACACTAAATTACAATTTTAAACGTGTACTGCTAAGAGATTTCATCACGAATATATATATATAAGTTATATCAATAGATAGAGCTTTTTATTTTGAAGTAAATGTGGAAACCATATTGTATAATTTCTTTATCAGTTTTCGCCAAGAAGAAAAAAACAATCAAAATTTAGGCATTATTTCGCTCGCCGGACAGTCGCTGTTGTTCGTCAAAACACAGAGAGAACTCGGTATGTCATGATGGCCACCCATCTACGGGTCGAACTCAGCTAGTGTAGCTTGACTTGAAGTTCGACCAGTGTGGTTGGTTGTTAGAATTGCTAACATGGAGTGTGATATTAAAGTCAGAGTAAACAGATATTCTTTTGATTTGAGACTCTTTCAGCTTTGTAAATTAATGAAACATCCAAAAACTCCTCGATAGAAATTGTTATAGTAAATTATAAATTACAAGAAAATTACGCAGCATTTTTCGACAGTACGTAAAAATGTCCACATACTAAGTAAATGTAGGCATAGCTCGTTTACTAGAACTAAAGTAATTAAAAGTGAAAACTGTGAAAAGTAAGTAAATTAATTAAGAACTTACATTAGGCTAAAAATAAACGAACATGTTTTCATGAAATTAATTGGCCTTGACAGTGCCTTAAGTGTAGACTGTGTAGCTCATACTGACATCGTAACACTTAAGTGCTTAAGTTGGTATTTTCTTTAAGTTGTAAATATGTATATACTTACGCTTTTTTCACATGGGGGCAGATGGAACATATATAACGTCACCTGCTACATATTTATTTATGAATACAGTTTTGGTGTTTTGTCAGTTTCTTCGTATGTTGACACCGACTTCCGAAATTAAAGTTATTTTTTACTTTGTAGTGTTTTTTTTTTTGGAAGTCGGTGGTATTTTTTTGTAAAAAGTTTTTTATTTTTCACTTTTTAGTGGTACCCCACACCTAACAACACCACTGAAAAATCGCAGAAAAGCATAATACGCAATTTCAATTACTTGGATGACATAAAACCATCATCCAAGTAGACGAATTCCAGCTATTTCGATTTAAAATCCAAAGTTCGTAACCGATTTTCATAAAATTTCAATGGGACCAATCTGCAAGTATATCCTTTCAGATAAAATAAGAGTTTTTCAAATCGGTTCATAATTGTCGGAGTTATGAGGTAACAAACATAAAAAAACATACAACCGAATAGATAACCCCTGATTTTTGGGAAGTCGCTCAAAAACTAGCTAAAAATACCGAGGGTCGGTATTTTTCGGGTTAATATATAGCTTATGATACTCAAAAGTAACGTGGCTTTCAATTGGTAAAAGAAAGGGCGGAGCGAGAGGGAGTGTCAGACTCTTACTGACTAAAACCCCTCCATGTTCCTTCAGTGCCCTTTGTGTTCCGGAGCCACGGTATCTCTTTCGAACAGTCCCGCGGCTCCGGCAGGAGAGATTATCACCTACAACCTCACAAACTTTACCTCTTTATAATATTAGTATTGATGTACATACAAGTGAAAAATATTGTGCAAATGTTTGTTTGAAAACATTATAAATTTTCTATTATTCAACCGTCAGTCAACTTTAGCACGGTGGAGAGGCAGTGGAATTTAAAAGAAAGACAAAATTGATAGAAAAAAAAACAATTTATAGCTGCTATGCCTTCGTTGAGAGTATATCATACCTCGCTTCGTTTGCTTTCATTTATTCTAGTAAATGCATAGTGGAAATTTAAAAACATGTGTTTGTACGCAACCTATCCTAACATTTATAGGTACACACACTACACACTCTAATCTTTTTACGCCTAGAAAAGAGATGAAATCGGAACAATATTGCTTTGCATAATTCCTAGTCGGAGAACAGCGACGCTATCGGAAATATCAGAATTTATGGTCGGATACAAGTTGAAGGTAAGCCCAGCCTATCCGACGAATCGATAGCAAACTTTGTTCAACCGATTCAACCTGTTAAAGTTTCACGATTTACAGCTCTCCGAGATTTATCGTGTTCTAGAGTGATTGATTACGGTGGACTTCACTTGAGTTCTGTTGGCTTCTTGATGAAACTGATTTAATTGGAGTGCACTGAGCGTTATTATGTCCGTCATCGGTGTAGATTTAATGCACAGCGTCTACGTTGCTTAGCGTCGGCGTAGCGTGTACGAAACATGGAGGTGGCGTAGCACTAGGAAGCGTAGTATTTTGTAACAGCTCACTGGATTATCTTCGATAAACAACTACGAGGAGGTAGTGTCATAGGAGAAGACATCCACTTTAAGGATGTTTGTCCATTACAGCGGAGCGAGGTGAGGCAGTGGAGCAGGGAAACCGAGAAATTTTAACCATTGGACTTGCATAAAATCTCCGCATCACGTGAGTCACTGACGTTTTGACTGACATGTTTGGTTAATATTTCTCCGTTTTTCCGCTCCGCTTTACCGCTGTAAGGATGCCTGTCCATTACTGGACAGGCATCCTTATAGCGGCGCAATCGCTAATATCAGAATTTATGGTCGGATACAATTTGAAAGTAAGCTTAACCTATCCGAGGATTGGTTGCAAACTTTACTCAACCTATTCAACCTGTTTAAGTTTCACAATTTACAGCTCTACGACATTTATTGTTTTCAAGAATGATTGATTACTGTGAACGTTACTTGAGTTTTTTGGTTTCCGGATGAAACGGATTTAATTGGAGTATACATAGCATTATTATGTCCGTAAGATCATCGGTGTAAATTCAACACGCAGTGCCTACGATGCGTTGCGTCGGCGTAGCATTTACGAAGCAAACTGTTGGGCATTTACGAATCGTAGTGTTTTCATGGTATCTACGCTGGATCTATCATCTGCAACAACTATGGTGGATTAATGTCATACATATTATGATACTAGCTGACCCGTGCAACTTCGTCTGCGTCACATTTTCCATGAATGCTCCGCTCTTATTTGTTTTAGCGTGATGATATATAGCCTATAACCCTCCTCGATAAAAGGCCATCTAACACTGAATGAATTTTTCAAATCGGATCATTAGTTCCTGAGATTAGCGTGTTCAACCAAACGAACAAACTCTTCTGCTTTATAATATTAGTATAGATAAGGCATTAACCACTATTGGTTTGAGTGCACATGGATATGAATTCAGCGCTGTGGCTCTGTCTTGCACACGAACCCCAGCATTATGCTGAGAGATGGCCGTTTTGCGCGGATTTGACGCATATCTTCCCAATTTTTCATGTATATAATTGTGTTTTGTGTTTTTTTGGTATGCGTCATACTGGCCGCAAAAAAACTCTTTTTCTTTCTTTCTTAATTCCGGTCATTTTCTACTGAAAACATTAGAACATTCCCTCACCCTTATCTCCGAACTACACTCGAAAACGGATAATAGAAATGAATTCAAATGTCATACACGCCAACCCTTACGGAAAGAGTAATAAATAAGATTAGTGACCGGCCATCAACTCCAAATATTTACTGCTAAGGATGGGAACAGTGTCTGCGTTCCACGCATTCCCTAGATAATCCGTGCAATGATAATATTATTACGTGGGATCTGGCGAGTCTTCATTACCGTAACGTGTGGGGACGGCCTTACTTGTGAATTCGTTATGAGGATGAGTGGCTCGTACAAACGTTTATGTACGTACATAATATACTCATGCTATGAAACTTGGTTTGTGTTAGCTTTGGTCTACGTGTGTTTCAGAATGTCTCTTTTAAGTACGTGAACTTCAAGCCCTATTATGGACTGCTTGGGCTTCTAAAGGAATTTTAAAGCCGTACCCTGACCAAATAACCTTGAGCATTTTTTGATACAATAGCTAATACGCTCAGAATGTTGAATAAAATCGTTATAAAATCTAATTTTGGTCGTTTGAAAAAAATACTTCTACCAAAATGTTCATAATTTAGTTGCCTATCCATCAGTATAAGTACAAAATCAAAATAATCGTTAGTTTTCGAGAAGATGCATGTTTTCAGTATTTTTTTCTCATTTCTGTGGTTTCGTTGTGAGGAGATTACTTAAACGTTATACTTAGTAATAAAAAATAAAAATCTACCATTTTGAAGCCACGATTATGTAGAAATTTAATGTATTTTTTATAAGTTGATATTTCTTCTGAATAAAGAGTATATAGCTCCAAAAAACTGCACAAAAAACGGCTAGCACTGCGTTTTGCTCGGGGACGCGCCTTAAGTCCTTTTAAAACGATTCCAATGCCATATTTCCATCTCCTGGGATTTCCATAATAGGGTTGTGGAGGTCAGAGAGGCAGTTGCACCCTACTCTGTAACTCATATTCTTTTAAAATCGAAAAAAACTCCCATTGCTACAATGATAAAAAATCATCTGCTCGAAAACGTAAAGCACACATTGAAGATTGCAATGTCAAAATGACAGCATGTGCAACCATTGCATTCATGTTTATATTACGCAATAGGGCTGTTTGGTATTCAACTGCATTTGATCAGACTGGAAACCAACCCCAACTCGGTTAAATAGGTTACAGGTAATTTGTATTTTGTATTTCCGTCTTCAGTAGTCGAGACTGTTCATTATTGTAAGTCAATCAAGGAGCTCCCTTAATCTACCTACAACTAAGATAAACCAAGCAATTGATGGCATTGCGGTCGTTCAGTGGCTGCAGTTAGGTACGAATAAATCACGCTGGTATTTAATTACCTCTCTGTCTAGCACCGAGCAGGAAACTATTCAATCTGTCAAGATTACTGCTATCTGGAACACAATACTTTGTTGTTGTCTTAATTTGTGTAATTAATATTGATAAATCTTTAGTATGTGTCATTGTTGCGCTATCGGATTATAGAAAACACCGTTAGAATGTAATAAATGTGTGTGCGCGCGTGTGTGTGTGTGTGTGTTTCTTTTAATTCTATGTTCTATGTTCGAAAATAAATTAGAGTACTTAAACTGTAAGCTATAGAATTTGAATTATGTATTATACAGAAGAGAGTGTGAATTTTCATGTTATTTATGAAGTTACGGTGTGTGGAAAAATCCGGTTCATATTATGCAGAGAAAGAAAAATTTAACCATGTGTGTGGCTGTGAGGAGTAAGTAAGGACGACCATAAAATAATAATAAAATTAAAAAAAAATAACGTTTAATTCGACCAACAAAGGATCATAGTACACATTACACAATAAAATGAAAACAAATACAATGAAAATCATAAATATTAACTCAAATTCATAAATAAATAAAGAAAAATAAATGTAAAATGTGTGTGTGTGTGTGTGTGTGTGTGTGTGTGTGTGTGTGTGTTTGTTTTAAGTACTATCCGAGGACATGCACCTGAATACACAAGGAACTTCCGAGGACATTTTCAAACCGAGGACATTTTCGGGGGTCCTCGGATTGACTTATCCACTGCATCGTATTTGTCGTGCGATTCTGAACCTTTATGTATAAATAATAAGAAAAAGTCACCCAGTCCTCGTTTTGATTAAGAGAATTCATATCTACACACCGACAGTGTGTGACCGCTACGCGGCGCCACCATCGATTTTTACACACTCGCCTTACACACGAGTTAAATTTTGTAGTATTGTCCGAGGACTAATGTGTGAATTTAACACACCTGCCCTCGGATGAGTAGCTATATCAGACAGTGTGTATTCAGATCCTCGGAATGGTAAGCGGACCAGATAGTGTGTATCCTATCCATCCATAAGTCAAACAATGATGACATAGTTTCTAACTATAGGCCTATATCTATTCTGCCAACCCTTGCTAAAATCTTTGAGTCTCTCATATGTCCCCACATTCAGAATCACCTTAAACTGTACCTAAGAGAAGAGCAACATGGCTTCGTGGAGTCTAGATCCACAAGTACTAACCTCACACTATTCACGGAATTATTAGCAAAAGCAATTGACTCGGGCTACCAAGCTAATGTAATATATACAGATTTTAGTAAGGCTTTCGATAAAGTCTCACATGGTTTACTTATTGCCAAATTAAAAGCATATGGAATAACCGGATCGTTACTCTCTTGGTTGAGCTCATATCTCAAGAATAGATCTTTTTACGTAGTCTTGAACGGTTTTCAATCAACTATACGTTATATTTCATCTGGCGTGCCACAGGGATCTCATTTGGGGCCGGTTTTGTTTATTTTTTTTATTAACGATATTCCCGATTGCTTTCGTTATTGTAACGTATTTATGTATGCTGATGACTTAAAGTTTGTCAAAGTCGTAAAATCAAAAGAAGATGCCTCTGACTTACAGAGTGATCTAGACAGACTTGTTCAATGGTGTCAAATCAACCAGATGCAACTTAATCCTGCTAAATGCTATCACATAAAATTCACACGAAAACATCATATAATTGAGCATGATTACTACATCAATGAAGATAAAGTTGCGGAGCTAGACACAATTAAAGACCTCGGTGTAGTATTTGATCAGAAGTTAACTTTTATTCCTCATATAAACAATACTATAAAAAGGTCCTCTAGAATGCTGGGTTTTGTTTTAAGAAATTGTAAGCAGTTCAGGAGTGTCAAAACTAAAGTGATGCTTTACAATAGTTTGGTTCGGAGCATTTTGGAATATTGTAGCGTAGTCTGGCGGCCGCACTATTCTGCTCACTCACTGCGTCTTGAACGCGTACAAAAGCGTTTTCTTTGGCACCTGGCGTTTTCTTGTGGAATTTCCAAAAACATACGTTCGTACAGTAACCGACTGAAGCACTTTAGAATGGTTTCACTGGAAAAACGCCGACGCATTGGTGATGCAATGTTTGTGTGCAAAGTAATGGCCCATAAAATTGACTGTCCACAAATGTTGCAACTTTTTAATTTCCGTGCCCCCTCAAGAACTCCTCGCAGACAAATAACACCTCTCTGCCCACCGCAGAGAAGAACAGTTCTAGGCGCGAATTCTCCATTTGCGAGGTTTGGCAGGGTCATTAATAGCTGTAGTGATATAATCGATTTGCACTTTGACAGATTGGGAAAATTGAAAGCCAATTTTCATAAAAATCTCCAGTAATTACAATTATTATATATATTTTTTTTAATTCTGAAGGAAATGTTTATACATAGATTATAGATTAAGATTTAGCCATAAGCCATTTTTATCTTAGATCTCTTGTTTTTATCTATTTAAGAAACTAGATTAGTTAAACATATTATGTATTTTTTTTTGTACAACTTTCATAATTATGCATGCGGTGTTCACCTATAAGTGATTGTTGCACTAATGTACACTCGTTTATTGCATTTTATTTTTAATATAAAAGCAGTGTGAACAATTGTTGGTGAACCAATAAATAAATAAATAAATAAATAAATAAGTAAAATTAAAAGAAATAAGGCTGCTAGTTCACTAAGTCGATATAAAAATTGATTAAATGGAAATTGGACTCCGTTAGAACCGGTCACATTCACAATAAAAAGATATAAATCATCACATTTACAAGTTCGCAGAAGTCAATACCCATTAGTTCCAGCAGAAGCCATCACCATTCACAAAAGTCAGGGTACAATATGAGAACGAGTTGTTGTCCATTTAAAACCTACGATGCAAAGGTATATATGATATACATCGCTTGTTCTCGTGCAACTACAGCGCAAGGTCTATTTATTGACGACACGGTTGGCGCAGTGGTTGAGCGATTGACTGCTGCGCAGTATGTCGCGGGTTCGATTCCCGCACGGAACAAATATTTGTACGGCCTACATGTATTTGTTCCGAGTCTGGGTGTTATCTATCTATAATATGTATGTATTTAGAAAAAAAAAATATATAAGTAGTTTATCAGCCATCTCGTGACCATAACACAAGCATTAAGTTGCTTAGCTTGGGACTATACGGCGTTGTGTGAAATGTCCAAGGATATTATTATTTATAGTGACTGAATCATTCAAAGCACCCCGCTCTCCAACTAGTAAAGATGCTATTGTAAAAGAAATGGCTAAGTTACGTGAGAAACCAATAGTACCAATATTTAAATTTCAATAATACATGTAAAATTATTTGAATTTTTATATATTAAATAGTAATATTATGTTCAAAGATGTTACCTTAGTCCATGACAGTTATGCACATGTCTACACCGGATAAAAGTCTCCAGAGAACTGAATCACCCACGGGGTGCTGGGCGTCAGCGACGCTTGTCGATTGGTAAATTTGGTTGGCGGCAAAAGAAATGTTCTCGGATAGTACTTAATCTAAGAAATGTGTGAAAAAAATACTGCAAAACTTGGTAAAATATTTAGGTCAAGGTACGAAATACTTAGGTAGAGGTCCTCGTTTTGTATACATAGGGCTCTTCAAAAAGTCCTCAGATTGTTTCTGAAAAGTATAACACAAGGTCCTCGCATTGTACATAACTCAAGGAAGAGTGTGTGAAAACGAGTCCTCGGATTATCATGCCCAGGCGGGTGAGTAGGTCCTCGGAAGGCTCACACAAACGTCCTCGAAAGGATGTGGCTTGAAGAATGAGCAGTGTATTTGAAGTCCTCACACTGTTCATAAAAAAACGGCGGAAAAAAAGTTTTGACAGCACTACACGAATAGGTTCATTAAATAATATTTCGAATTCTGATGCTTTATATCTTATCAAAAATATCGTACGAGGCCGTTAAGACAGTATTTCAGAGCGTCCTCGGATTGTTCATAAAAAACTATAGTCCTCGCATGGACGTCTACACAAACAAGGGTGTGTGTGTATGTGTATAATGTTGCCAATAAATATGTGAAAAACTGTCTAAATGCTTAAAGACAAGATCAAGTCATGTGAACGACAAAACATACTACCTCACATACAATGGAAAATAACTGAAGTCATATAATATTTCAAATCATTAAAATATATTTTTATAATTTACTTTTATGGCTCCAAATTCAACCGTTTAAGCATAATTTATTCAAATAAATCGTGACAGAGATCACTTTGAGCCTCTCCGGAAATCTGAATCGTCAAAGTTTAACCGACACCCAGTGTACATTTCACAAGTTTTTATATCATTTTGTCTGAACAAAGTTGTCTTGTCTGATAATTTTGACAACCATTTGCTAAATCACTTTGTTTTGTTGCTATCTATTTTTGTAAATGTTTTTTTTTTAAATGACCGGGGGCGTTTAAACTATACAAAGTAAAATTATACGCGTATAGTTAAAGCATTTTTAATTATAACTAGCTAATTCATATACAAAGTAATTTAGGTTCTTTAAAAACTTCGACATCTGTAATTATTTTTTTGTTTATATTTTCTATTATCAAAATCTATAAATTAATAAAGGTCCTCTTTACTAACTCTCTCTCGTCAATAATAGAACAATATCTTAGCTTTGTCTGAACCAGTTACGATCAAAGCAAGTACCCCTCTAGGTCGGAACGGTAATAACAAATGACATTCCTTTGTGCATTGTTAAGCAGTATAGCTTTATTCAGATATTCTTCGAGCCGTATGCAGACATCACACTGTCATCTTGTATTCCTGTACTATATTTTATTTCATAGATGGCTTTACAGTTGGTCGTAACTTGGCGGAGTAGTTTTCGATGTTGGTTTTACAGATTCATACATTTTATAGCAATTTTAAAATGTTTGTTGTACCTATTGTAGACAGGTATATACATCCTATATCTGAATGCCAATTTTACCTAAAATATACCTCAAGCTAGAGCAACACAGGCCACCGGCGGACCGTTGCTCTATGAGTGGAGAAGAACATTTATTTTTATTTTACAGCTCTTAAAATCGTGGATGCTCTTTTAACTAAGGGGCCCTTTGAAGAGCCTCCACAAATAATGGTCCTGCGCTTCAAATCTTGTTGACTTGTCTTTTTACTGCCGTAAGAATCGTATAATCCTCGAACTCGAGAGAACACAAAGGACAGAAAAGAAAAACTTCAAATAAAAAACATCTACCGAAAAACAAAACACGAAAAGAATCCAGTACATCAAGTTCAACTTTGTTATAGCAATATCGTATTTATATATAGGTAGGTAAATACATAATAATATTTGACATAACAGTGACGCGTTGCGGTCCGCACGAACTTGTGTTACGAAAGTATGAAAGAAACCCTAATTGTTTTTATTTGTTCACGCAACGCCGACATTAGGGAGACACAAAGCTCGCCACCCTGCGGATATTGTGATATTAGATTAGGTGATGGATAGCGTTTAGGAAGACCTCTACTAAGTGTTTCATTCATCACAAAGACTCAAACCATGGGAGCTTGCCAACAATTTGTTAGTGTACGTCTAAGTATACAAATAAAACAGTTCTGTGACTGATGAATGAAGCATTACCTAAACAACTGAAGATGGAAACATGGCATAGGGCTCATTTTGGTTCATAAAGGAATCTGCCATAAGTCAGATTGCAATCAGAGTCCTTAGTTTTAAGACTCTAATCTCATCATCTGCTCAGTCAATTCCCTACTATGTTGAGATCGGCATCTAATCTGGTTAGATAGCAAGCTGACATGGAGCTAAATACCAGTATTTTAAATCAAGCAAGTGTCTATCTCTTTGATATATTCTTCACAACAGAGTTACATAATGGTTAAATAAAATCGATACCTCTGGCAAAACAGACCCAGTTTTTCGAATTTCTGAATTCCTAAATTTTAGTAAAAATCTACATAATATGACATTCGAGACCAACGTAGGTACCTCATTTTTTAACCGTTAAACGTGCATACCGATCTGGGAATCCGAAAATATGGCCAATAGGCATAGGTATTATTGGTAGAAAATAAATTTCCCTTTTTGAAACAAAATATGTTCTTTGAATGTTTAATGAGTGATTGATAAGTCTATAAATAACCTTTGTACACAGTGGAATAACTACCAGGAACTCATTGTTTAATTATTGAGCTGAAAAATATGGGGGAAATTTTATTTTATTTTTATTTTTATTTATTTGGGAAAATAAACGGTTACACATTTTAAATAACAAACAATATTAGCAGAAGCGAAACAAATGCAAAACCAACAACATTTTCCACATAATATAAACTTATTTTATAAAAACAAATACGACGGGCGCTCTCAATAAGTAGTTACAATAATAAATCATAAAAAAAATACATTAAGTGTTGAAGGCAAAACTAAAACTAAACAGGCATGCAAAATGAGAGAAAAAAAAAGGAGATTATATAAAAACTAAAAATTAAAAACAGATAATGTAGAAATTAAAAACAAGCAAAAAGTCAACTAATTGAGATTATCGGCAGTATCAATAATGTCACAAACAAGGCGTCTAAATTGTCCTGATGAAGCAGCGAATATGTCAATGTTATTAAAATTCTTATTATATTGCTCGCAAAGGCGGCGTAAGGGTGCGCGCAAACCTGCGTTCGTTCGATTAGAAGATACGGCAAACAAGGGTCGTGCGCGCACTCCGCGGCCTATGATGGTTCTAGGTACTATATAACTAATCTTACCAATAATCTCAGTACAATCGAAAGTGTTATTACAGAGGTGAAATAGAAACATTGTCTCCAAGAACATACGTCGGTTTTTGAGATTTTGTAGCTTGTACCTGTTCAAAAGATCACTGTAAGAAGTACGTGCGTAAGTGCGAAAACAACGGTAATGCATGGTTTTCAAGAATTTCCTTTGAACTTTTTCAATTGCGTTTGAATATTTACTGTAAAAGGGATTCCACACCGCAACGGCATACTCCAACTGAGACCTGATTAACGATTTGTAGAGATGTAAATATGTGTATGGACGAACGAATTCCATGGCTGACCTCATCACAAAACCATACATACGGAAGGCATTATTTACAATTTTACAGATGTGAGCGTCAAGATGTAACTTATCATCCAATAGAACTCCAAGATCGCGAACCAGTGTTTCCCTGGTTAACATTATGTTATTTAAAGTGTAATGATATTTTATAACGTTCTTATTTTTTGTAAAGCTTATACAGCAACATTTAGAAATGCTAAGTTGGAGTTTATTTACTGAGCAGTATGTAGAGAACCTGTCTAGGTCTTGTTGTAAGAGATGACAATCATGCAAACCTTTTATAGGTCTAAAAATTTTGAGATCGTCTGCATATAACAATAGTTTAGAATTATGAAAACATGTGGAAATGTCATTAATGAAAATAATGAATAAAAGTGGCCCTAAAATGGAGCCCTGAGGCACTCCAGAAGTAACACTTAAAGTGCTGGAAGAGAATCCGTTCATCACCACCCTTTGAGTTCTATTTGAGACGTAGGAAGAGAACCATCTCAAAAGATCGCCACGGATACCATTGAATGCAATCTTATTTAAGAGTAGTTGATGGTCAACCTGGTCGAAGGCTTTTCGAAAATCAGTGTAAATAGTATCCACTTGAACACGAGAGTCCATGTTGCTAAACAAGTAATCAACAAAAGTTACCAGGTTGGTTGCAGTTGATCTTTTTTTGACGAATCCATGTTGTTGTTGAATTATATGAGTATGCAACAGAGGGTATATTTTATTATGAACGAGTCTCTCGAAAACCTTCGACAAAGCAGGCAGTATAGATATAGGGCGATAATTCTCGACTTCATCCCTAGGTCCCGACTTGTAAACAGGTGTTATATTTGCAAGTTTCCAAGCTTGAGGAAAGCATCCTTGTGAAATAGATTGGTTGAATATTGAATGCAATGGTATATAAAGACTAATTGCTGTCTGTTTAATAAAAATCACCGGTAGACCGTCCGATCCTGGGCCTTTAGATGGATCCAGTCCTCTAAGCGCATTAAGTACTTCATCAGTAGTAAACTGTATGTTATTTAACAGAGTGCAGCTTTCAGAGCAGTCGTCGTGCGTGGATGGAATACCAGCAGAAGTCGATGGTTCATAAACCGAATTAAAGTAATCTGAAAATAGATCACAAATGTTTTCTGGATTGTTAGTGGACTGGTTATTATATGTCATAGTGGACGGAGTACCAACAGATTTATTTCTATTAGAAATGAAAGTCCAAAAATGCTTAACGTTGTTCCGAATACCATCCTCAACAGAAATCATATATTTTTTGTAGCAGATTTTGCATTCTTCTTGGAATCTAGAACGGTACAGTGAGAACTGCTCATAATCCGAAACATTCCGATACAATTTCCACCTAACCCAAGCCTTGGCCTTATTTTTGTAAATATGTATTAGAGGCTTTGAGAACCATACGGGAAACTTAGAAGATCTGCAACTAGTTAAAGGTACATGTTTTTTAATAATTCCAAAAATTATATTATAGAACGTATCAAGAGATGTGTCAACAGATTGGTTACTTAAAACTTCATTCCAATTTATCTCCTTCAAGTCGTCATTAATTCTGTCGTAATTTGCCTTATAATAATTAAATTTTTTTATTGTCTTGCGAGCCATTGAGTTATAGGGCAATAATAGTGAGATGAGTACACAGAACGGAGGATGGTGATTATCAAGCTGTAATAAATAATTTGTGGGTGTGGAAACAGTGCAATAATCGTTACTTATGACCAAGTCTAATATTTTACCGTTCAAATTTTTAATATTGTTATATTGATAGGCGTTCAGAAAGGATATAAAAGCATTCATGTGACCGCACACGGGAGAATTACCTCGACAGATCTGAGCAGACAGTGAAGTACTGTCTGCGCAACCAACCCATTCGACTTCTGGCAGATTGTAATCTCCAAACAAATAAAATTTCTCAATGTTTCGGTCATCAAGTTGTGCTTGCAGTAGGTCGAAATATTCTGTATATATACACTCAGGTGTTCTAGGTGGAATATAGACTACAGAAATTACTTGGCACCTACCTCTGATTGAGCTAGGTATCTGTACAAGGACCTGTTCAACGTTTGTGTGCATAGATGAACGCGCAGAGACTCTGACTGAACGCAAACTCTTCAAAATCGCTATGAGAACACCTCCACCATCCTTCTTATTAGTGGCCGCGCGATCACGGTCGCAACGATACACTTCATAGCGTTCGTCAATGAACTCGTTGTTAAATATCTCTGGCGTCAACCAGGTCTCAGTCAAAACTATGACATCGTAACAGTTTGCTAAAATGTTCATATAAAGAATATGCAATTTAGTGCGAATTCCCCTGCAATTTTGGTAATATATGACTAGGTTCTCAGTCATTGTGTCGTAAAACCATACAGGAAGTAATAGTCGTCCAAGCACCATCCGCCATTAACGCATTAGCAAGTGCAAGATTGACGTGCGATAAAACAAGAAATGAATGCGAACAAAATACAAGAAACAAGGAATGTTCAAACAAATAGATTAACCATAAAAGTACCAAAATACAACACACCAGCCTGTACACAAAATGTTTACCTAAAATTAGTACCACAAATACAAATAATATTCCAACGTTAACGCCTAGCAAGAATCTCGTAGCAACAGTGAGCATAAAATTGCTAACATAGTAATTTATCACACAGGTAAAACAACTCAAGAAAAATAAATAAACATAATAATATGAAAACATGGAATCAATGAAAAACATACTCTCAAACTCCAAAATATTCCCTTTGCCTTATTAATTATGCAAAGGGAATATATTTCCCCTATATCCAGCACGTACCTTCGACTCAGGAGGGTGTTTTATTTTACCATGAGCTCTTTAAGGTTTTAGGTACATTTAAAAACGCATCATTAATTAACCTATCGCAAAAATCTTCGACTGAATACTAAAATCAAATGATGAGGTAGACCATACGGACCATACGGACCAGACTTAACGGTGAATTATAGATTGGATCAAGATTGGACAAAGAAATCGTGGATAAAATCCGGTCACAAAATGATAATGTAAGTAAGTCAGCAAATGCGCTGTCATTCCGAGGACATCACATAGTAATGAGCACTGAAAGGGTTCTCTCTGCAGCACACGCAACAAACAAATAATAATTAATTTATCAAAGGTTAACATTTTACTGCCGTTGTCTCTCTTTAGCTCGTTAATTATTACTGAATGCTGTTGTTTCTGTTTCAGGAATGGTTAACGTGATTGTTTGTTTGTTCATCACTCCTGAACATAGAGATGGAAAACAGGATTAAGTTGTTATTTTTAAAATTGTTGTTTACCAAACGAAGCCGGGAAATTTAATAAAGTATGTATTTCATTAACCATCGTGTGTCACTACTTTGTGTGTCAGTTCGTATGGGGTGCGAACTTAAACCAGCGTTGGTGATCTGTCGACCAGCATACACTGAGGTGGTTTCGGTAATAGACATAGAATTGCGCTGAGTGCGCCCTTAGCTTATGCCTGTGTCAGTTAAATGTTAGCTATTCTATTCCAAGTAAAATTATTCTTCATTAGATTCAGTCTGTAAGTTGAGATTTTTCAATGTTGGTTAATGGATCACGCCTCCCACTACCCTACCTTTCTCACAGTTTCGTACATGGATTCGTCAGAGATAAACTGAGCTTCATAACAACAAAAATGGCCACGGGCTAAATACTGCAAGCAGGCAAAACTGGCAGTGCAAAGTCTACATCCCTGACAAACAAAACGACTATTCAGCCTAAGTAGAAATAACTTCAGAACAATAATAGAAACAATTACGGGCACACATAACATAGGCGGCTCGGACAGCCTTACTCTGCAAGGGCTGCTTTAACGTCAAATAATCAGCCACCCACATCCTGGAGTGCGAGGCCGTAGCTACCCAACGTGAACTAATATTCGGAATGGTGAGGTCGTTTGTGAAGCCTGTGATGCTCCCAGGAAACTTCTGTGCTTCTGGGCGGTTCTGGGCGAAACTAGGCTGGCTAACCTAGCCACGACATCTAAGCACGACCGAATGGAAGTCTAAGTGATCTACTCTACTCATGCTTACCTGGGATCGATCGATGGCATCCTGGGATCCATAAAATTTGTCCCGGTACTAGAGACTTTCCGCTGGAATAATTTCGACTTGCTAAGCCACACATTAGAATACATATTATAATTTAAATAGTCAGTCCCATTAATTAAGTCTTCAACATAGAGGGAGAATACACACACACGTTCGCTTATTCTGTTTGTTTACCTAGTTAATATGATAATGATCTTACATCCCGAGCTTCATAACATATGATGTGCTCTAATTCTATCTCTGTTCTTGCTGTATGTTTGAATTAATAAATATGAAATGTAAACTAGGTAAGTCCTGTTAAAACATTAATGATCTTATTAGACGGAAACAATGTTGAATATTACCAACTTGAATGTGTAAATAAATGTAAACTTAGGTGTTTTTAATTAAAATAGTATTGGTGCTAAACGTTGGCGAGGTTTAAAAATATAAACTAGCTTTTTCCCGCAATTTGGCTACTGTTGCTTATGGTAGGCACCAGAAAGAGAATGTAATAAAGTACATTAATTTTTCCCTAATATCTCTTCATAGGTGCCCGAAACAATCAATCAATCATTTATTTATTTTGTAAAATATAGTAATGTTGGTGGGCGAATAGGTACTGTGAACTCCTTGGCTGCAGGTCTCTGGCAGATAATTTAGTCGATGGAACTTTGGAAACGTCTGGCAAAAGTAAAACGTATGCTTTGTTTTGATACGGGCGTCGTGAGGAACGAGTAGCTCGCTTCTAAGTCAGATGCCGCAAACAAGTATTCGTACAATCATAATCAGTTATTAGGGATCCGTACCAGAAGGGCAACCAACGGAATTCCGTTTGTCAGCTGGCTGTACCTCAAGACCGTAATAGGTATACAGTTGAAATCAGTCAGATTACCTACAAAAAAAAAAAAAAAAAAATTAAAGGGGGCTCCCTTACAAGATACGGGTTTTCTTTTGTTACCTTCAAAAAGTCAAGAGCCAACCTACCACAAATAAAAAAAACCGGCCTTTCGAGAGTTGGACTTTCACATAGCCGGTATTTTTTATTTTTTACAATCTTAAAGTAGTATTACGCACGGGCGATGCCCTATGGTGCTATTTTAGCTACCTACCACATAATACACACTACTTCTTACTTTTCAGAACCTACTGAAGCTAGGAATTACTTGATTAATCAATTAATATTTCGAGTATTCTTAGGACGTGTAACATTAAATGTTGACAATGTGTCAATCGAATCAATTAGGCTTAATGCTAGATTACGTCATTGTGTGCAGACTAATCTCCGGAATTAGTGAGCCGACGTCTTTACGAATATTTCTTAGAAATGTCTGAATCTAAAAATGTTTTATGATAGCTGTCATAATATGTAGTATATTTTGTTTGTGTGTGTATGTTTAGAGGAGGAAATCTGGGAGCGAACTGTGAAAACGTTTTGGGAACAATTCCGCGTAGCTTAGGAGTGGAATTCCCTGCCCGAGTCAGTGTTTCCTTTTACCTAAAACCTGGGGACTTACTAAAGTGAAGAGTGAATAGGTTACTTCTAGGCAAGCGTCCTGCATTATCGACCTCGCCAAGTCTCTCCTCATGCACGACCCCATAAAAAATACAGTTACAGATTTGAACCATTCCTTCAGTTTCAGGTAAGGCAAACAATTTAGTCACTTAAAAATTTCCCAATTTTCTTTTCATGCACTTTTTTTATCTCAGAAGCCATGAGGTGCCTGAAAATCTGAAAAAGTAAATATTCTTTTCAAAATATTTCACTAGCAAGAAAATTTCCCAAGATGTTCGCAAAATAATTTCAGGAAATAATCCCAGTTCGGCTTTAACCTACCTAATCCGTGGCATTCACCCGGAGCTGGCTAACCGGAAGCAGTTAATGTTCGATGGTGAGCTCAAACCGGTTAATTCGGATTATCCGGACAAAGCAAATTATCCGTTCGAATCGGTGATTAGTCACCGAATACCCGATGTTACTTTACTTACGGGTGTTCGCCTGAAACCGCTGGAGAATGAAGTTGGTTTTGCTGTTACTAAACAGGTGTAAGGATTCAGCTAAAACGTAAAGGTTTTTTTTTAAAGTGTTTTCATTAGTCATTAAATAGCCTTTAAATATAAACTAAAGATCAATATACAGATGTACAAACGCGTATGAAAACAAAATAAATCATTGGGCATCAAAAAAATAATCCTCATCGCTGTCAATGGCAAAAGTGCCCAGAACACTGGCAGCATTGCCGAGTTGAATGGCAATGCTGATTCTTTGGCCGAAAAAATGCCCAGCCCTCTGGTCACGTGAACCGTCGACAAGTTGTTTGCTGATGTCACGAAAGACTATGTGCACTCGGACCCCATGGGCCTATTGTTTCTACACCAAAAGGCTCAAATAAATAACTTCCAATAGGGAGTATGCATGAAAAAAGTATTTATATGATCTGAACAGTTTATCTAAAAGTATTGGAAAATATAATACTAACTGTGAAATTAGAATCTAAATTGCTCGAAAAACGAACGAGATACAATTATTTTAAACAAATATATCTGTCCCTCTCGCGAAAACGCTGTTTTCTATGGCAGCTGTATAGTCGTCGTGTAATTTGACGTCACAGTACGTATCGGACTTCTCTTTCTAACTGTAGTCTTTGAAGCTTTATAACTTAATAAATGATAAAGGTAGGTATTTAAAAATAATTTCATGATTATTTACTAGAGCTAATAAATATTTTATTTTGCAAATAAAAAAATCGCATGCATATTCATTATTAGGTTATTATATTTGCGCCTTATAAGGTAAAGGATTTTAATAGATGTTAGTAACAGAGGCCTGAGAGGTTGTCGGTGTTTTACAAATAACCCTGTATAGATAGATGGATAGATTGTAGCATTCATGTTACTTAACACAAAAGGCATTTTTTCAGCACGTTTAAATTACTACTGAGTGACTTTTTAAAACACGAAAGGGTACAAAAGGAATGGTGGAACGGTCGAAATTGCAGTTTTTGAGTCGAGCGTAACCGAAAGTTAATTCTGTAAAGTCGACGGAATTCTCGCCTTTGTCGGGACTTGGCTTTCTTTTATTTTTAAACGAAAATGTGTCCGCTCACTTTGAAATTCGATTACTGTACGATTCTGTAAATATGTCGAAGTGAACACTTAGGCGAAATGAACGATTAGTGAGCTTCAAACCATATAAACAAGATGGCATGACAACTCACTTGTCAAGTGATCACGGTGAGATGTCGACAGAATCGACCGGCTGTTCGAACCTAAGATGTGAAGAGAAAAGTTCGACCCGGATAGTTTTGAAGGGGTCCAGAAGAAAATAATAACAAGGGAGAATTTAGAGTTTTGAATAAAATGATGTGGGAGAAAACACAAAGCTATCCCAAATTTAAATTTTAATAAGAGTATAATGGATATGTCACCAGATAATTGCAAACTCCATAAGATTGTAAAATATCGCGAGAAATTATAATCTCATTTTTCTCAATAAGACACGAATGTGATACAATTGAATTTCGATGGGACTTTTTAGTCTAAATGATCTGTTCGCAATCTAAGGCGAAATTTATAATCTTTTAGAAGACTGAGTTTAAAACTATCCGGTGACAGATACACTTGGTAAGGCGGTATGATGAACCTTCTCCAAAAAATAGACAAACAACAATCAAGTGGTGATCACTGATCACAAAGAATGATATATACAATTTTACTGAAGTATACTTCTACAGTTCTTCATCCTGACCTAAAATTGTACCTATACAAAACGATGGACTGTATCTTTGTTTTTAACGCCAACTGACGAAATTAAGATTATTTCATACATTGGCAATATTTTTTTGTAAAAAGTTTTTCATTTTTCACATTTAAGAGGAACGTAGACAACGTTTTCGTCCACGCAGAAATTTTAATTAGCAAAAATGCTCATAAAATAAAAACTACTAAAGCCAAACTTAACGTGTAATGGGTATTTTCACGGGGTAAAATGACAATTACGCCGCATCAAACGAAAAAAATCACAAAAATCGGATTAAAAAACTCGGAGCAGTCGGTGTATATCGATAAAAAAAGTACCCGCCAAATTGAGACCTCCTTCTTTTTTGGAAGTCGGTTAATAAAACGATTACGAAGCAGAAAAAAACTACTCTGCAAAGTTGCCAGTTATAGCTTTCAAATGTCGTTAAATAACCGTGGTAACTAGTTATACCATTTGTATCGATCGGCTAGTACAACTAGCTAATTTATTTCTTAAGGCAAGTGTAGTAAGTAATAGCTGAAGTGAATAATGGAGGCCTGGGCAAAATACCGCATTCATGTCCTTGGCTCAATCACGTGGCTGGGCAAAATTGTAAATGTTAGTTGTAACTTATTTAAATTATTCTGTCAGGGTTTATAATGTTACGTATGTAGAAATGATGTATTACCTAAGTAATGTAAAGTGAAATATTGTACCTAGTATGAGCTCATTATAAAACACTTAAAACGTTTTATGAATTTAGAAATTAGGTAGGACAAACTAAGGAACATATGCTTTGTGACTTTTATTTTGTTTTTTTTCAATTAATTTGATTGAAATTTCGTGTTACATGATTCGGCCAAACCTGGCTAGAACTAACATGTAATAACTAGAAACACATAATATGTACTAACTTATAATTTGTTTACATTTAGTTTTGTTTTCATTTTAGCCTATACATTTAATTTTTGACATGTTATTAAACTTTAATTATGTAAGTACTGTGTGTACCTATAAGTTACAAACTCACTGTAGATTTTAAAATTAATTGTAACAACAACAGTGCCCCAAAAATGTGTGAGTGAATATTTATTTATTATAACCAACTTGCATTCACAGTATAAACATGTCGTTGGAGTGCCATTATTAAATAAAAAATTAAATAAACAAATAGTCTCACAAAAAAAAAATGAGTTTGAGCAAGGATAAATAGATACTTATTTCTATAATTTGATAAGTTTTTTTCTTCAAATTCTCAATTCAGAAACCCAGAATTTAGCCAAAAAACTCACATGTTTCAATTGACACCAATCATCATTTGCCCCTATGTACGCAGTCCCAACACCTTTGATCAAAGTAGAAAATAGGTACCATCTAAACCTACAAAAAAGAGACAAAAAAGCCGACCCAACGTTGATCAAACGTTTGTATCGGCCGTATTCAAATCGAATCGATAGCGTTTCCGCCGCATGTTTTATTAAAAGCTTGGCTAGCAGCCTGCTAGTATGGTGGTGGTAGACGTGGTAGGAGTGTGACCAACCTCAGGACAGACTATTAATAGGTGCATGCTGATCAATAACCGCATAAACTCTAATATTAACAGTTTATAGTTACAGATTGGTGTGCGATTTGAAGGAGAAACAGAAAACTGTTCGTAAAGTCGCACTGAAGCCTCAGAACCGTATTTATTTGAATTAGATTTATTTTCAACAATAAAGTAAACATGATAAGGATTATTTAGGACATCTTTTATTAAAAGCTAGGCTAGCAGCCTGGTTGGTGGTAAGAGTGTGACTGACCTCAGGACAGGCTATTAACAGGTGCACGCTGATCAATAACCGCATATAAACTGTAATCTTATCGGTTTATGGTTTATTACTAATTGTATTATGAAAGGAAAAGTATCGATTGGTATGTCATTTGAAGGAAAGAGAAAATAATAATATGGGTTTTCTTAAGGTTATAAGACCAGTGGTATTAGAGAGATTTTTTAACGTCGATTTGTAATGAAACTGGACAAGCGCCGTCTGCTGTCAATTTTATTTTAGAGACCTCTATTTTTATGACAAGTTTGCCAAACCATTTCCAACTGCTGATTTTTTAAAGTCAGAAGCGATCGACAGAAAAGCATACAAGCAGACAAAGCAGGTCGACAGGACCAGAAGAAATGATTCCACAGACTTGAATCCAGGAAAGGAAAGCAGTAGTACTTGTATAATAAATAGCTTTTGCCCGCGACTTCGCGCATATCCCTTTTTCCCATTCCCGTAGGAATTTCGGAACTCCCATTTAGTGCTCCTCTAAACTTCCCAAGGAATTAACATGCCAAATTTGCATAATTCTACGGGCATTACTTTCGGATGTGCGTTGACTATCTGCCACTCAGTCACCAGCAGGTAACGGAAGAATTTTATATATTACGACTAGCTGACCCGCGCAACTTCGTCTGCGTCACATTTTCCATTAATGCTCCGCTCCTATTTGTCTTAGCGTGATTATATAAAGCCTATAGCCTTCCTCTTTAAATGGGCTATCTACCACTGAAATAATTTTTCAAATCGGACCAGTAGTTCCTGAGATAAGCGCGTTCAACCAAACAAACAAACAAACAATCAAACAAACAAACTCTTCTGCTTTATAATATTACTAGCTGACCCGCGCAACGTCGTCTGCGTAACATTTTTCATTACTGCTCTGCTCCTGTTGGTCTTAGCGTGATGGTACCTATATAACCTATAGCCTTCCTCGATAAATGGGCTATCTAACACTGAAATAATTTTTCAAATCGGACCAGTATTTACAGTAGAGAACAGTTAGTAGTAGACCAACAAACAAACTCTTCTGCTTTATAATAATTATATGTTATAGATACTTTAATATGTATACTATATATATAGATAATTAGTATGGATAATTAACACTGCAATTAAAATAATGAAAAAAATGGGAGCTCCAACGGTTAACAAACTGCCATACCGTTTGCCCGCAACGCCCGCAACTCAACCGAGTAGTCTACGGACGAGTATTTGTGAACGCTGTTGTTTTTACTGATTAAATTTTTAATCAATTTTTTCGTTACATTTGTACAACGTGCTGCATCACTCATTGTGCAATTCTGTTGGAACAAACATCAACTAATTGATTGTTGTTTATGAATGGCCTTTGTTGTCGACTCATCTGGGCTGTTTACCTACTTCATGGCTTTCAGTCACCGATGCACTGACGTTCATAGAATTTTGTAGCATCGAGATGCAAACTGTACCATGTTGACCAGTAGTGCGATTATGTAAATCTGTTGAATTGACGGCGTGGGTGAAGTGAACACGAAGTGAGCTGTCAATCCATGTAACCAAGATCGAATGATAACTCACTTTGTGATCACGTCACCCTTTTTTTTAGGGATGGGAAACCATCAAATGACTTTTCCCGCTTTGGGCGGAGCGGGAGGGAGTGCCAGACTTTTACTGACTAAAACCCATCCATGTTCCTTCATTGCCGCTGCATCTCTTTCGAATAGTCCCGCAACTCCGGCAGGCGTAGGCCCTTTCGGGCCCCTCTGTGTGCTGACTCTCTTTGAAGCGCGCGTGGAACACGAACGCGCCGTCGACAAGGCCTGTCGTCATAAGACGTATGGACGGCGAGCTAGCCCATAGCTCACCATACACAGGCCCGCGACTACGGTGGCTGGAGGCCACCAGGTGGCTTCCGACGCCCGCGGCGTCTACCGTGGCAGCCGGGACGAGAGGTTCCTCTCCCATTCCGCCACCTCCTTCGCTACCATGACTGCTTCGCAGAAGGAGGTGACGGCGTCCCATTCCGTCTCGCTCCGGACCATGGATTGGACCAGGGCGTGATCACTTCACCCAAGGTTTCACTTCGACATGTTCACAAAATCGACTGGCAGTCACGCCAGGCCTTGCAACACTGCGTCTTTGGTAAGCAGTCTCCGCTCTAGAACCTTTCGACCCCTTATTTTTAGGCCATTTCGAGCAATGGGCCCCTGTTGATTGTCACTCATATTTGCTGTTGGTGGTTTTTCATCCTCATCAGCATATCAGCCGAAAGACGTTTACTGCTGGACATAGGGCTCTCCTAAGTGTCACCACAATAACCGGTCCTATACGTCTTGCATCAATCGGTTATCCGCAACCGTCACTAGGTCATCGGTCCACCTTGTGAAAGGCCTTCCAACGCTGCATCTTCCGGAAACAAAAGTCTACTTTCAGGCAACATTAGGTTATAGTATCCTATACGCTGAAAGCTATCATTAACAATGTTTTTTTTTTTTATTATTTGAGATGGGTTAGCCCTTTTTTTTTTAGTGATGGGAAATCATCCAATGACTCCTCCCGCTCTGGGTGTAGCGGGAGGGAGTGTCAGACTTCTACTGACTAAAACCCATCCATGTTCCTTCATTGCACTTTGTGTTCCGGAGCCACGGTGACTCTTGCGAATAATCCCGCGACTCCGGCAGGAGGTTAGCCCTTGACTTTAGTCTTGGTCAGAGATGACAGAGAAAAAAATTGTGTAAATCTTTGAGCTTTGTTGAAATTTGGCTTTTTCAGTGAACACATAAATTGTTTAAATACATGGCAGTATCACATGTCAGGGATTTTACTACAATTTCAGCTATAAAATTCGATAGCATGCAAGTAAAATATTTAGGTATGCCAAGCTTTCCGATCGACAAATCTGAACCGTTTTTTAAATTAAGCTGCTATAAAATTTAAATTAAATTTAAAATTAAATGAGGCAAATCTTACTTTAGTGCCATAAAACTATGGCACTAAAGTAAAGTTTGCCACAAGTTTTCAGGCTAAATAGTATTGAAACCTCAAAATCCTAATTCATACATCGGGAGTTTAGAAATACCTACCTCAGGCCCTTCCCTTGGGGAAGGCAGTGGGAAAAAGCAGCTCTTAGATACAGTAAAAATCGACAATTCCACAATAAACTCTTGTAGAACACAAAGCAATGCATCTGCGTACTAATTTATTTCACCACAGACCAAACGTTAATGACTACTCCAGTTGTAACTAGTTCCGTCCGTCGCGTCGCCGCGTCGTCCCGAACACTATGAGTAGCTCGGCAATGTATTTTTAAACATAGGTAGCTTCGTGAATAAATATTATCATACAATAGTCGCGTACTATGGGGGATAGAGTATAGAATATGTCACACGCAAGGTCGTTGACTGTCGTCGTTTGAAACAGTTAAGTGACGCGTCCGTACTAATGAGGTTTAGCGGTTATAGATTTTCCATTCAAGGCATGTTTTTTATTTGAATTACTAACACTAAACTAATTCGACGAAAAAATTAGTTAGAAGGCTGAAAATGAATTAAAGGTTTATTCTAGGTAAGTCTGCTCGCAGAACAGATGGTCGATGGGGTCGGCGAAAAGTTCTGGAGGGGCGACCTTGTACTGGAAGACGCAACGTTGGAAAGCCTCCCACAAGCTGGACCGACGACCTGGTGAAGGTCGCGGGTGGCCGATGGTTGCGAGACGCACAGGACTGGTCGTGGCGACGCTTGGGGTACGCCTTTGTCCAGCAGTGAACGTCTTTCTGCTGATATGATGATGTGCTCCATCGTTGACCACATCGTCACAAATTTCCATCGGGCCAGGGGGGCTACTCTCTAAGCCCGAAGTCCGTAGTTTCGGGCGTATTCTACTCCGTATCACCTACGGACTCAAGATAACTAAAAATGAATGACAACAGGATTTGACAGTAACTTTCGAATTTTGCTGTCATTAAGTCTTAGTGGTTAGATTATACGGAGTAGAATACGCCCGCAACTAAGCCCGAAACTACGGACGTCGGGCTTGGACAGTATAGGCCCCCAGACGCCAGGCAAACAATACGAAAAATAAAAGACACCACTGCCTTTTCACAATTGCGTTCAACAGCACTATGTTGAACAGAGTTTTCCTTCTATGAAAATATAACCCTTGTTTTTTCATGAATCTAATAACCTTAATAATCAATATCCTAAAATTTAAAAGCCGTGTCTATTGTTAGTGGTCAGGCAGGGGCCAATAGTTCTTCTATAATAAACGATTATCAGTCCACTAAACCACACAAACCCATAGCGTTTCATCTTTTGTTTCCATATTCTGCAATAGTACTGCTCCAACCGGGGATTGTCCTTGGGAATACTTTCACAGTGCATACAGGGATAATCGCCGGTTGGTGCCCCATTACATTTGAAATGTCTAACGGGGCCTCTGCAAGTTGGTTTCGGCCCCTCGTACGTCTACCAAAGGACCGGGTCTCCAGGGACCCGAGTAACAAAAATAAAAAAATATCCTAATACATAAAAATCCGACTTGTTCAACAGCCAACGCATAGCCGAACAGGTTCCAAGAGGAGTGTTTTCAAGGGAAAATTTCCCAAAATTCCTAAGGGAAAAACGGGATATGCGCGTACGAAGTCGCGGTTATAACCTAGTACTTTATAGTATTATCTGCTGAAGACAATCTTATAAACGACGATTTTATTCATAAGAATGAATAAAACCTTAAGACTACAAACTAAATAACAGGTTTAACCCTGAACTATAAGTGGTTATAAGTTCCTGTACCCCATGAATTCTTTAACAATCGCCGAAGTTAGCAATCACACATTGATTAATTGATTCAATTATTTACCTGAAAGTACTTCTAACCCGTAATCAGTTCTTTGAAAAAGACATTACCAACCCGTATCGAAGAATGTTCGAAGAAAGAGCGGACTTTTCAGAGTTTTATCCAATCGTAACCGAGAACTAGGTTATCGTGGACAGGGGATCGATTTATACTCGAACGAATGTTTAATTTATAGAAAGAAAAATATTCCAAGCTATATTTTACTTATAGCTCACTATTGTGGGCAACTACGCGAAGTCACTGCTGAAACCAAACATATTTGTTAACCTACTAACATTATAAACTAGCTGTCCCCAACGGCTTCGCTCCCGTTTAACCCGCATAGTTCCCGTTCCCGTGGGAATTTCCCGTTCCCGTGGGATTTCCGGGATAAAAAATCCTATGTCCGTCTCCTGGATCTAAGCTACCTCCCCACCAATTTCCAGCCAAATCGGTTCAGCCGTTCTTGAGTTATAAATAGTGTAACTAACACGACTTTCTTTTATATATATTATATATATATAATAGACTAGCTGTCCCCCGCGGCTTCGCTCCTGTCAATTAAGTGTTCATTGCACATATCGAGTTTTCACTGTTTTTTAAGATGTATTCTGCTATTCGGGTCGGAGACAAATCCAACGAATCAATAACCACGAAAATTGGTTGAGCAGATCTCGAGTTATAAGTGTTGTAACAAACCCGTCTTTGTTTTATATATATATAGATAGATACTCGTACATGTGAAATTTTGTTAGGATTAATGGAAGGATGGATTGTAAGATGGATATTAGTTAGGTAGTCTTTCACGCAAAAATTAATGAGCTAATTTGCATCAAACTTAAATAGTTTTTTTTTTTTTATACAAAACGGCGAAACTCTTGGCCCAAATCTCACCTGATGGAAAGTGATGATTAGGCCGAAGATGGAAGCGAATTTCACCCGGAATCCTCTTAAACAGAGGAACTGGCTATCATACCTCTAACTGCCGGAACACAACAATGCTGTTAACATTGTTGTTATGGCGACAGACTTAGACATGGTGGTGGTAGCTTGCCAGGCGGACTTAGAACAAGTCCTACCACCAACCAAACCGAGCAAAAAATTTGCCCCCGCTGGGAATCGAACCCGGGACCTCTGGGTCTGAATCAGGTGGTATAACCACTAGACCACGGAGGCGGTTAGTGTCACCTGTTTAGCACCACCCAGGTACCACGTGTAGGGATTCGCTGAAGGGTATTCTCCTACGGACGCGGGTGACTCGGCCCCCAAAAGATATATAGCAAACTTATAAAGCTTAAATAGATTAACACATAGAATATATTTTATAGGTACTCGGGGTACTTTCACGCGGGCAGCAATAGTATGACACAAGAAATGCCGTTCTTCTTTTATGATAGATTTTTTAATAAAAGAAATTAAAAAAAAATATTCGACATTAACACAACAGGACGGCACGGTTGGCGCAGTGGTTGAGCGATCGACTGCTGCGCCGCGTGTCGTGGGTTCGATTCCCGCACGGACCAAATATTTGTCGTATGGTCTATAGATAGTTGTTCTGGGTCTGGCTGTTTGCGTATGTGACTTTGTATGTTTGTAAACGCACCCACTACACATAATTTAACTCCTAAATTCATAGTGTGGGGCAACTTTTAAAAAAAAGCAAAACAACAACCCAGCAACAATCACTAAGTTAAAGAAATAAAAAAATAGAAGAATACGTTTGAACTAAAACTATTGAACATTCCCTATCCCGAAAGGGTTACCAACTCAGCTGTGGCTGGTCGTTAGACATCCGGCCTTGTTTTTCAGATGGCAGAGGTGCGTTGAGCTTGAGATACCATGTAGCATTGCTGCATCATCACAACACACAGATAGGCCAAATTTCAAACAAGATAATCTTTCGGCCTGTTAACGGAACACTTCCATTAACCCTATTAATATAATTCTACCAAAGAATAACCACTAACTTGACCACCGTAGTACTTTCGGCCTTTTAACGATGCTATTAACCTTCTTATTTATCATTCTGTCAAAAAATAACCAAGAAAAGGACCACCATATCTTTACAACATTTTTATAGCAGTCGTAGAAGGAAAATTGCATATGAAAACATCATTGTGGCCTGTACGCAAAATCTCAACATCGGCGAACAATTGTTAGAAGTCGCGGGGATTTAGGAGGCCGTGTTTACGATCCGTCTGCTGTTATCACTCTTGAGGACTTGGGAGAATGGCTGCGTTAATTTTATTAGGCTCTAACTCTGAGTCTTTGGTGGTACGAGGTGCACTACGTACTGATTTAAATGTAAGCTACAATAATTTATAAATTTTAAGGGGTACAATATAGTTTGTTTGTGGGAGTATATCTAAGGAGTTTGATTGGATTATGAAATGTTCCACATAAATAGATGGACAAATTTTAACACAGCATTTAGTGCGTCTCAGCAAATACATTTAACCCAGTAAACATTTCTGCTGACGCCAATTGTTCACACTGTGTATGAGAAACTAATGAAGTGTTAGAATTAATTTATGTAAACTAAATTTAGCTAGCATTTCTGATCTTTATAATTAATTTCATATTTGTTTAATTAAGTAAATTAGGTTAGTAAAATAAATTAACATAACTCAATTAACAATTGTAATATTATGTAAATATTGTTAAAAAATCTAAGGCAATTTTTTTGTACACTGTTTGCGCCCGTGCCGCCTGTGATACAGGACCCTCCTAGTACAGGCATCTAACATCGTTTTACCTATATTTTTATCTAAGATTTATTGTTTTATTGTACCAATTTGAACTTTTGAATAAAGATTTATTATTATTATTATTTATTTATTATTATTATTCAGGCAAAAAAAAAATGATTAACATTATTTTATTTTGACCTAAAATAAAAAATAGCCGGCACACTAGAATAAACACGTATAACATTCATTATGACTTGATGTCACATGTCTTATATTTTTTTAGCATTTTCCTTATTTTGGTGCGTGAATGCCATATACAACTTTTTGTCCAGAAGAATGCAAGCTTTCTTTAGGATAAGCGAAGAAGTGAATTCGTGGAGAAAGCGAGTGCTAAATAATTTGGGAACGAGCAGAAAATCATTAAATGTCTTCTCCCGCTCTGGGTGAAGCGGGAGGGATTGTCAGATTCTAACTCACTTAAGCCCACCCGGGTTCCTTCAAATGCCTTTAGCGTTCTAGAGCTGACTTAACTCTTTCGAAAAATTTCCTTGGACTAAAAAGACAGACAGACTAAAAAGACCAGCGGGTCTATAATAGCCACTTTAGCAGAATTCATTTCATTTTCATCTTATAATAATAATAATATTTTAAAGAGGAAAACTTTGTTTGTATGTTTGTTTATTTGATTGTAATGAATAGGCTCAAAAACTACTGGACCGATTTTAAAAATTCTTTCACCATTCGAAAGCTACATTATCCACGAGTAACATAGGCTATATTTTATTTTGGAAAAAAGTAGGGTTCCGTAAGATATTTGGGTTTTTCGGACACAAGGTGTAAAAATCAACCAGAAAAGTTAATTATTTTGCGTACGCTGTCTAAACTTTATAAGATAGAACCATAAATGGTTCTAATGAATTGTAGATCTTATAAATATCTACAAAAAAGTCCGGGACACACTATACCTATCTATGTCGAGTGAGGCATTACAACCATTTTTTTGTTTAAAACATTTTGATTTTTTTTGGACTACATTTAAACGCGTTTATTTTACTCATGCTATTAATCCTTATCAAAATAAAGTAGGTATTTCATCACTAAGTACAGTTTATGTAGATAATATTTGGTCTTTGAATGATTAAAATCGGACGTTTGGTTTTGAAGTTATGGCGAAATTAAAATATTTCTGCTGCACGGCCCGTTGCGAAGTGGACGTCACCAAGGCGGGGGTGCGCGTGCGGGAGGGGAGTTTGGATCTATGAGTAAGGTAGTGCGCGACTCAGACGCGAGGTAACAGTTTTTCTGTAGTGTATTTAGTATCAGCATTGCACCCGTGCGAAGCCGGGGCGGGTCGCTAGTTGCTAATTAAGATGAAAATGAAAGGAGGATGGCGAATTTGGACCCACACTATTTATAAATTAACTAAGTGTCATTCACTTGCAAGTTCGTATTTACTATAATTAAGAGTCTGTTAAAGGATTATATAAAAAATATTGAGTCACTGGGTGGTGGGAATTAAAAGTTAGAAAAGATTTTTATTTACTTAAAAATAAGTCATCATGCAGTTACTAAACGCACCGTGTTTCATATAACATTCCAACTTACTCTTTCATTACCTACATGATTTACGTTCTTACACTTGTTTATGCTTGTCAATTATTTTTTTTAAACAAAACTTGTAAAATATGAGAAAATCATACAAAAGTTAATATTAAAAATGCATTTTCATTTTTTATACAAAAATGTACAATATTATAATCATTACGATTATTTGTGATAACGTAGAGTGGAACGTTACGCTGTCAATTGGAGTAGGCTGTCAGTGTCAAAACAATTACTTAGTGTTTGTTTTCAGCGGCTAACTTGGGATATCTATTATTTTCTATGCGATTTTGTGATTCTTGACAACTTGGCTTTACCTTTGCACTGACTATTCTACAAACCCACTAAGACAACAGCTATTACCTTTGGATTGCGATTTGCAAGTGGTTTGGACTTAGTTAATCGTTAAAATGTGTTGTGTGAATTGTCAATTGTGCATTGCCCGATTACTAATTATAACATCTCCCAGCCTCTACGACTTACTGCCCATTTGCTTTTTTGCTAGTTTTATATAGTTCTACAACTAGTTATAAGTTTCCATACTGTACGATACTTCTAACAGTGGGTCCCATTTTACATGCAACTTCGCCATCCTCCTTTGACAGATTAGGTTCAAGATCGATTTTGAAAATTTGTCAGTGACGGGTAGCGTGATGTACTTTTTGATTCTACTAAAGTGGCCTTTTTATACCCCCTGGTTCTGTGTTGCCCTTATACTGGCTGTGGGTCATTCATACAAGATACCTACATGATATAATAACACAAAATTACAAAGTAATAACAACATAACATTTTTTTTTTGTGTACTTTTGATATGCGTCATATTGTCCGCAAATAAACTCTTTTTTTTTCTTTCTTTCTTTCTTTCTTTCTTGTGGATGCTTTCCCGCAGCTGCGACTGCGCGAAAAGTTTGTTATTTAACGAGATTAGCAGTTTGCGATGTGATATTAAAGGGTGTGTTTTGTTTCCGCACATTCATCTATTTCCGGAACCCAGATTGTATAACAGTGTCCATGGTATAATTGAATTTGTAATATGATTGGGTCGAAAATTTTAATAGTAACTTATAAATATACTAAACTAACAAAAGACTAAAGTATAGCATCAAAAAACTCGTCCTCCACGCTGTCAGCTGGTAATGTACCCAAGAGACTGGTGGCACTGCCACGTTGAATGGCAATGCTTAATCTCTGCCAATAATAAGAGCCAGCTCTTGGGTCACGGGAAGTGTCAACCAGCATTTCGAAATTTCTTTAAAAAGGCTGTGAGCACAAGAGCCCCACGACCCTAGGGTCTCAACCCCAAACAGCTCGAAAATATAGTTACCAATAAGGTTACTATATTTACGCCGCTTGAGGTTTTCCGCAGCCGCAGCGGCAGCGCCAGCACAACACGATGAACTAGGAAGATGGGATGGCGCAAGAGTATCGACACAGGCTGCGTCCCACAATAAAGGCCTACCCATCTTAAAACTTAACGTAACTTATTAAGTGTTTTCAGTTCTTAATTCCATCCTGGAAATCATATTTATCCTGGAAATTATATTTATTTTTTCCTACTCCTCCGCTGTACTATTCTGATTAATTTCGTTGCGGGATCCAAGACAGTTGAATCGTTTCTCCGGGGCTCGACGTTTTTCTGGTGGTCGCCACTGTTGATTCTGGCTTTCAGGAGTTGCAGTGGTTGGGAATGTGTGGCTGGCTTGTCCCAAAAACAGTTCTTAATTCCGTAATTGTATTTCCACCGACAATTTTTAACACTTCTGAAAATTCTAATTCACTAGCTGACCCGCAGAGCTTCGCCTGCGTCACTTTTTTCATGAATGCTTCGCTCCTTTTGGTAGTAGCGTGTGTAAAGCCTTCCTCGATATTTAGGATATCCAACACTAGAATAATTTTTCAATTCGAATCAGTAGTTCATTCAAACCAACAAACTCTTCAGGTATATAATATTAGTGTAGATAACATTCAGTCACGAAACAAGTAATTTTTGAATTATATACTCCTAAACTTCCCAAAACAATGCTTCAGGAAAAGATTGACACGCACGCAATGGAAAATAATGTTCAATAGAGAGGATGATTTTGGCCTGAAGGAAAAAAGGCTTTGATTGCTAATGTTGATATATTTCTTGATAAACGTTAATAAGAGAAATATTGAGATAGAGATACATTATTTAGTTTAGTGATTGTTAATAACATCATATGAGTCTCATTGTTACGCGAAATAACGAATACATGTACACAAATAAAAACATCAGTGAACAAGAAGTAAACAGAAACAAAACCTGACCTGTAGATACCATTGTAAAATTAAATTTATTTTTGTCAAGAACAAGGTGCCGCCGTGACGCTACACGCTACACGATCTAATTTTATCACGATTTTGACAGACAACACCGTGTGGATAGAGAAAGGTGAAACATTTCTGGCAACGGGTATTTACACCTGAATGGTCGAAATTAATTGTTGTTTGTCGTTCTAGTTGCAAGAGGAAATGAATATTGAGTCGAATTTGATACAAATCGAAAAATGTAGTGATAATGAGGAGTTATAAGAAAAGAAGGGGTGGAAGGAGGGAAGCTCTCAAAGACCGGCCTGTATTACGAAAATTCTTTTTCAAGAGTAGGCCCTCAGGACCGCGGTAAAAAGGAAGTTTTGAATTTTGCTAATCTGATTGAAAGCACAGTACGTAGATATCTACGAGTATATTTATATATTCATTTAAACAATCTATACTAATATTATAAAGCAGAAGAGTTTGTCTGTTTGTTTGTTTGTTGGTTGAACGCGCTAATCTCAGGAACCATAGCTCCGATTTGAAAAATTATTTCAGTGTTAGATAGACCATTTATCGAGGAAGGCTATAAGCTATATATCATCACGCTAAGACAAAAAGGAGCGGAACATTAATGGAAAATGTGACGCAGACGAAGTTGCGCGGATCAGCTAGTCTGCAATATGCAGTTATATCATCACAATAACACCTGCAATTCTTGATTTAGTACCGCAAGACGCTGCAAGTACCACAACGCCAACCATTTCTCTAATATTAATGTTAACGATGACGTACTCCGTTAACCCACCAGACATTCCATACTAATCCTATTAACAAATTGTACTACAAACGAGTTTTAGAACATTCCTCTTCCAATTTACCCGTTTATGAATTCTCAAGTATTTAACCTAGCTAGACAAGGAACCTACTTCGTCCAAGTCTCGATTTCGTTTTATGATCTGAAGAGGAGGTCAGGAGGTTTTCGCGGCATATATTGGCATTAGTCCAACTATTATCTTCATAATGATATTTTATACAAGACCTACATTGAGATTTATTTTCTACGAGCTTTCTTTTGTTTTCGGCATAGGACTAACGATTTTCTCGAATCGATAAACAAAACAAATTCACTTGATCTGAGGGCTAAGCACGAGTTTCTGCGTAATTGTATCGACAGCGTAAACGTATCGCTTGTGTCAAATTTTGTATGCAAAATTGATCAGCGCCATGTGTCCGTATTCGGAACTAAACTAATCGGTAGCACAAGTTTCTGACATTTAACTTCGTATCGAGTTTACGTTTTAACGTTGCGTAAATGAACCAAATGTATGGAAATCGGTCGCACCATGGTAGCACGAGTTGTGTAGTATCGACTTTGTCGCTAGCTGGGACGTACGCACGTAAAAAACTGTCTCACTGACATTTTCTCGGTGAGACAGGTTACGTCAAACAATTATCCGTGTTTATTTTGGAATAAATACAAGAATTTGCAATTTTATCATGAAAACAAGAGGAAGGCCATGCTGCCTATTAACCATCCGATCTCCTGTATACATAAAGGCGCTAGGAGAAGGTGTAAAATGAGGTAAAATTTTATTTCATTTTCCTTGTAAACACACGTAATATTTTCTCATGAAAAAACATTATTATTAGTTTTATTCATGCGAAACACACAGAGCGGCCCAGTGCCGTTCGTCTCCGTGCTTCGAGTTCGTCTCCGTGCGTTTTCACCGCAACTCCACGTTGTCCTGAAGCTCCAAATCAGTTGAAGTTCCAACCACGCAGTATCGCGACAGGCGTTACAAATAACTGCTTAAGGTACCTACGTAATATAATGAACGTGTGTGCAGCTTATTCATTTGTGCTCTATCAATTCTATCATGCTTTACAACGGAAACATACCAACGCAAAGTTGTAATGTTATATAGAACTAAATTATGTAGGTACTGGGCACCCGGATCTTTTTCCATCCCTCAGCAACTAAATACATTGTACCTGATACCCTTTCACAACAATATAAGGCGATTATCACACGGCGCGGATTTCGTAGCGGTGCCCCGCGCGGTAAGGCGGTTTACGTGTGTTTAGCATCAACGGATTTATTAGAGTCCAATGCGACGTGAGATCCGGTTCACCGCCTACCGCAGCGGTTCGCGGTGCCGTGTGTTAATGGCCTTAGACTTCAAATTTCATAATACATAACATATTCTTTAGCAGGTTTGTGATGAATGCAGTACCTACCTCTTTAAATGGCAAGAACTATAATCATATGCCACGTTACAAGTTACAAGCCTGTCGATGATGGCTAAAGACCGATGTTTAAAGGAGAGAAGCAGAGAAGCACGACAAATATAAAATGGAACACCTTCGCAGTGTGACCATTGGTTTATTGCGAAGACCTTCCATAAACCTACATCTTACCAGTTGTCCTTACACCGTACTGCTAACGCACTGTGAGGGGCATTAATTCTTTGAAAAAAAAAAATACCAAATCCTAAATCAAATCGTCCCGTACCTATACATGGCTTGCAAGGGGCGGGTAGCCCCCTTTTGGAGTAAAAGAAAGTAATTGATCAACCCATGGATTTTATATTTCTGTGGTTCAACCCATTTCTTAATGTAATACTTTAATGAAACCTAAATACACAGTAATAATAATAACATGTTTTTTTTTTCGAATTTGTCTAATATTGAACGTTGCATAGTTGGTCGAATCGAAGCTCCAAAGTATTGAGCATCGACGCCGAGTTGCTGGCTTATCGGTTTTCTATCGGTTACATTTTGGGGAGTGTGCGACGGAATTACATAATTTAATTCCGCCAATTCCACCATCGGACCACAAGACGTATGGCGATGCGCCATCGTTACATGGTGGACATCCCACCTATACGTACAAAACGTTTTGGGAATACATTCATTGTGCGTACAGCTAAGGAGTGGAATTCCCTGCCGGCGTCTGTGTTTCCTGATAGCTACAACCTGGGAGACTTTGGCAAGAGTGAATAGGTTACTTCTAGGCAAGCGTGCTCCACCTTAGACCGCATCATCGCTTAAAATCAGGTGAGATAGTGGTCAAACGTATGCCTATCACTAGTAAAAGAAAAGTTCAAATTGTTTGTTTAAGAATTTGCAAAGGTAATCTCTTGAAGTCAGGTCCGATCTTCGATCACTATTCCACGCGATCGAAGGGTCCGATTATTTTTATTTGTGATGAGTTTGCTCTTCACTCTAGTGTTGGTCAAAGATAACAGAAACATAGTGGAGAGAATTGGTCAGAGATGGAGCGAGCTTACCCAGAAGGAGCCTGTGTACACTCTAACTTAAGATTAGGGTTGTAAGCGTTCGGAAACACAGACGCAGGCACATAGTTCCACTCCTTTGCTGTGCGCATTATAAAAGACGTTTGGAAACGCTTAGCGCGAATTGGTGGAACAGCAACAAGGTAGGGATGGTAAGTTGCAGTCCGTCTGGATGTCCGACGGTAGAGGGGGGCCGATGGGATGAGGTCGAGGAGTTCTTGAGCACACTCACAGAAGTACAATCCGTAGAAGACCGACAAGTAGGCAACCTTGCGGCAATGAGCCAAGCTGTGTAGCTTGGCATCCACCAGTTTTTCGTCGCCGATAAGCCTCTTAGCTGAACCATCCCAAAGGTGGCTGCAAAACTCCATGCAGGATCGGACTTGTGCTTTGTTTAGGGTCTAAAACTGTCCTTGCCTGAAGTATCGCTTCACCCTATTCACGATGCACACTTACAAGCCAAGTTCCAAGCATTTTTTTAATTGCTTAAAAGATATGCTCCTGTATGACTGAAACAGTTTTTGTGAGACAGCCTCATGAGCGAAGCAGCGGGGAAAGACGAATAGTAGTTGTAAATAAAATTACAGTATTGGTAATGCAGTAAACGGCCCCGACTAGGCTCGTGTACTAACAAAGGTCGTTGTTACGAACCAAAACACTGTGTTATTTATTTTATCATTGCTTTTCTCAAAACAGTTAGAGAAAATGGCACATCATGAGGATACTTATATCATAGAAGGAAATCTCGAAGATATTGTGAAATCCAGCTAACCTTCAATGGGCCCGCGTGATGGATACCTATAACATGCAATATTTTCATTTTTGCTTTCATTTCAAAGAATTTCGTCTAGAATAGAAAGGCTTTAATTTATTGCCAAAAAATTTCGGATTTAATGGGACAGTTGATATTTTCGCGCGTAAACTGCCGATGACGTTACTCCTGCCTGTCATTGATCAAATCAAAGTCATAGAGCAAGATCCCGGTGATACCAAACCCTACTTATTTTCTCAGTAACAAAATGTGTGGGATAGAATAGCGTTCGAATACAATGTATGGTAGGCGTAGAAAATGACCTCTGAATTTATTTTTGTTTTTTATCATTGGTTGAATGAATTCTCAACAGCCAATCGCATCACATAACTCTGCGTTGATAATTTTCCACAGACTGGGCATTAGCAGATTATGGTAGGTTCCAGATAAACTTGCAATAAAGTACATTGACGTTTCCCTAATATCTCTTCGTAGATACCCGAACAATAAAATAAAAACAATGTAATAAATAAAAACTAAAGTCTACCAGGGTTTGGGAGGATGCAAAACTACCTCCTAGACTTTTGAAATATGTCTTATACCTAAATCATTAAAAATCGAAACTGAATGCAGATAATTATGTACACAACACTTCTCTATCAAATCATTTTGTTACTGCGAAAATAAGTAACGTCTGGGAACCATGGTATCTTGGACTAAAAATTAACAGGTGTGACGTCAGTAGACGCTGATTGGTGTATTAAAACACGTTCCATTTCACGTTACTTTTAATTCGAAATAATTGGTAACCGGAATGAAAACATTGCACGTACAAAAAAGTATAAAGGAAGGGCCTTTATACTTTTTAACATTTTTGTCAGCCAATATTGATAAATATTATATATACATCTTCCCTATTGCGGCCGAATCCCTATCACAGAAGAAGCCTGTAGCCAAGCAATAGTAGAAACTTTGTGGTCCTAGTTGTGATATTTTAGGGTAGATATTATTTACAGGTTGATTGGTAATTCAGTGCTTTCCTTCGAATGGGATGTTGATGATGTCAGCAACTTGGCGTCCGGCGTTGTTTTCGAGCGAGAACTTTTAAGGTTTTTTGAAGTCTACCTAACGATCAAAAGTTGCTGATTGAGAGAAATCTCCTCTTCATAAGTATGGAGATAAATTGCGTGAAGAAAAAAGTATGAAAAGTTCTTGAAACTTATCTTTTGTGATCTAGAAATCGATCACTCGAAAATGAAAACCCAATTTGGTCACCAAGTTATCTGGACTGGACAAAAACCGTTTCAACTGTGCAATTACCAATCACTCTGTATACATATAATATGGATGGATGAAAAAAATATTATTTAGATTTAAACAACACGTTTTATATTTCATAATGAGTTAAATGTAGGTACACGGATCTTACATAATTAAAATGGCAGTCATCATCATCATATTAGCCAATTGCCGTCCACTGCTGAACGTAAGCCTCCCCCAAAGAGAGCCAACCATTCAGGTCCTGAGCAGTCTGCATCCATCGGCTGCTAGCCACCATCTTTAAACATCGGTCCCTCGTGCCGCAGGGCGTCTCACACTACGTTTGCCCACACGCAGTCTCCACTCTAACATTATATATGCTCCATCCGTCCGTCTGTCCGTCTACAGACATGGCCTGGCCGGCCAACTTCCACTTCATCATGCTGATTAAAATGGCAGTATCGGCAGTATATTCCAAGTAATCTGTGAATTTGCAACATTACATAAGTTCCAAAAGTTTTCCAAAATCTCTTTGTTGAGTCTGCTGTTATCGTAGTCTTTGAAGAAACTCAGTCCCATACTATTAGACGGTTATGTAAGCGATTGGAATGGTTTGTCTGCTCTTGGTGGCAATGCCGGCTTACACTGTTGCGGTGTCGACAAAGGCTCTTGGCTAGAATCTGGAATATTTTACTTGCCTTCTCCTGTAGATAAAAGAAGTTGATATGTAAGAAAAATAATTCAAAGATTTTGACACTGAAAAAATGTTGTTGATTTTTATTAGTGTTTATAGACTTGGACTGGGTTGATTGTGAAGGCCAGATAGGCAGTCATTCCGCGTAATATAGGTACTGGTATTCGGTCTGACTAGAGGACGACCCCAATATTGTTGGGAAAAGGCTAGGCAGATGATATTGGACATTGCAACAAGGAATTTCTTACTAACAGCCTGAAGCCTCATTCTGAGTGCTAAGCAAGGCAATACTCATAGGTCTTACTACATGAGACTTAGCATAATAGAAACATTTTACATCGTTGTATGAATCTGTGTAATATATTGAATATAAGAGTACCTAGATAATAAAAAATTACAAATATGCTTACTTTTCTTTGAAGTTTTCCCTGAGGACGATTTGAATAAAACTTATTCTTGCTGACTTTGTTAATTAAAACATCTCAGAACTGTACAGTGCACATTTTCTTATAAAAGGTGGTAAATCACGATTTTTATTTGAAATGACAACAAACAACAATAGACATTTACTATTTAGGGTCAACACACACCACCACGCAACGCAGTGCGAGCGACATTTACAACCCGCGGTATTAAACATATAAAAAGTGACTTAAGGCGCGTCCCCGAGCAAAACGCAGCGCTATCCATTTTTTATGCAGTTTTTTGGAGCTATCTACTCTTTATCCAAAAGAAATATCAACTAATAAAAAATACATTACATTTCTACATAATCTTGGCTTCAAAGTGGTAGATTTTATTTTTTATTACTAAGTAGGTATAATGTTTAAGTAATCTCATCACAACGAAACCACAGAAATGAGAAAAAAATACTGAAAACATGCATCTTCTCGAAAACTAACGATATTTTGATTTTGTACTTACACTAATGGATAGGCAATTTAATTATGAACATTTTGGTAGAAGTATTTTTTTCAAACGACCAAAATTAGATTTTATAACGATTTTATTCAACATTCTGAGCGTATTCGCTATTGTATCTCTTGCGCTCTTATTGTATTGAGGGAAGAAATGCTCAAGGTTATTTGGTCAGGGTACGGCCTTAATCTTGCAAAATATGAAAAAACCATCGCAAAGCATGTAATTGTTATTACGACTAACCGAATGATTAAGTAGAAAATGTTAGCGAACAATAATGTAGATATACAAAGTGTTACAGAATAAACACAATACATCTCAAGAGGTCATTGTACTCATCATTATGAACAACTTTTACCATGGTTTAAACTCTTAATTCTTTGTTGTACACTAAAACAGCTTATAAGTATTAGATAAAGCCAAATAATAAAGTTCAACTACAAAGGCGAGCGTAACTCAAAGTCGAGTTTTCTTCAGCAAGCCTTTGAGTGATAAAGAGAGATCAGCGTAGAAGGTAGGATCCAGAGTACAAATAATACACGTAAATATACTACATTCATATCTAAATATAAATAGATATATATAACAAACCCGAATACGCGAAAAAAATCAGCTGTTCAGTACATTATGTCGAGTAATGCGCACATAAATCAGCAGTGGGTCGATGTTTTTCCCGGTAATGATGAGTGGCCCCTTAAGAGTTATTTAGTTTTTTATTTTATACTTTGTACTTTTCATTTAACCGATATAACAATCACGGTCCAAAGGACGTAGGCACCTATTCAGGTGAACGTGAAAAGTTGTCGTGTATCGCAAATAATTTACAGCTACACGCGTTTGCATCAGTGTGCTAACGGTTTTATATTTTTTGTAATTTGAAGGAAACCGTCAAACGTGAAATGAAAGGTGTCAAACGTCACATGCGGAACCGATCAAAACCAAATAATTTTTCATAAATCACGACATCAATAAACTGAAAATATCAACAGTTAATGAATAAAAGAATTTATAAAAATGATAAATATGTTTTAACATATGTATAAAATAAAATACTTTTTTAATTGTTATTATTTCCAGGCTCTTAATTGTTCAAAATAGAATTACCGATTTTTTGTGTTCATTTTCAGAACGCACCATTCAGTTCAAATCGTTCCAATCGCTATTGGGTTCTCTGCCTAAATTAACCATAGTTCAATTATTACTATCGAGTAGACGCTAGACGTTTATTAGAACTCGTGCTACCAAAACACCATCTCGCTGTAGCGAGTGCGTAAAGGTCTGGTAAAAACGTCACGATAACGTTACTATTTCGCAAGAAACTTGTGCTAGGGGTACAGCAATATAAATCTAAAGCGTTCCGATTTTGGAAGTGGAAACTTCTATAGCGGCGTTGAGCACTTTTCTTGAGATGGGTATAAAATGTTAAACTCGAGTCAGGACACGTGACCTGATCGAAAATTCGTAAGACAGCTGATTCAAAAATGCACAACGTTAATGTTCAAGTTTTCACTTCTGCACTCCCGGAGTGCAACCCGTTGTTTTTTTTAATCGTAATGTTTTGACAGAACGGCTTTCTGTGACGTTTCATTGCCATAATGCAATTATGCTGGCATTGGCACGTCATCATAGTCCTGCATTCAATTCATAAAAAGTGATTGATGGCGACAATACAGAGATGTGTCAGTAACCTCTTATTAAATTGAACAGGGCCCAAACCCTCCTAACTTGAAAAAAGTAATACTCCGAGGTGGAAGATACAGGAACCAATGCTTCTCCGGATGAATTCTTTAGCAAGGAACTCTATTACCTACGTAGGTAAGTGTACCTACTACTAAATCTACCTGTTTACTTTGGCACAAAATACACCAACCTTCTTTGTGAAACAAACAGGAACGTAAGTCCCGATTGGAAGTGCGATAATGTAGAGAACAAATTGGGTGTTTGTAAGATAATTTCCCTCTTCCCTCGAGAGGGTATCCCTCGGGGTCCTTATCCAATAAATGTCTGGCTACGTGCCGGAGCTCCAGCGATTTTAAAACGTGACGCGAGGCGATCCTTACCAAGATGAATTGGTTGGAAGGTTTAGACAGAACCCCTGTAGTTATACGTAGGGAACTAGGGACGGAGCGATACGGTTCGCATTCGAATGAAGAACCGTAGCTAAGGATGAGCTGAACGTCATAAATCTCGATTTAAAAGAAGATTTGAGTCGAGATTATTAACAAATCTGTCAAGTTTTAATCGAGATTCATGACTGAGTGCGAGCAATTAGATATTGTTGTTCTACGTTTGATAATAATAAATTAAGCCTGTCATATCATATTGCTTAACATTGTTGTGTGAGACGTGTGATAATGCGAGAATTCAGTGTTCTAGATTCGAATTTGAAGTTTTACACCTAGTGGGTCCACGTGGCAAAGACTTTTCTCTCGTATTGTATGCCTGCACAGACTTACAACAAAGTCTGTATAGGTACAGACAAATATCGATAGAATTTTTTTTTTCAGTGTATAAAGTCGCACGTGTGCGCAGTTTTTTTTTCAGTGCGCAGACATAAGTCTCTAGCTTTTTCTTGAAATCTTACAAGGCATAATTATTATATCGAGCCTTCTCGGAACAAACATCGTAGGCGACAGTTTGCACTTTTTTGTTTTTCTTGAAGTAACGTAGTAAGTTAACGACATCTTTCTCATAGATCGTCAGCCTAATTTTCAAACTGCTTATGTCCATTTGAGCAAACTCGTTCATAATTAATAAAATATTAAGTTATGGGACTTGAGAGGTATTCCAATCGATAGATCTCCAAATTTTACACTAGATGGCATTAAAAGTCAAATTTCGTATTTTATGGAGTTACGCAGTTTGAAAATTAGACTGACGATAATTATGTAGGTACTTTTGCATGGAAAAAGACTGATAATTTCGTCTCCGGCGAAGACACAACTAAGTATTCAAGAATTTTCGTTCAGCAACGCCCAGGTTCGGTAGGTAGTTATGTCATAATTAGAAGGTCTAACGAAGATGTTTTAATCAACATAAAGTCGGCGATAGTGGCTAGTAGTAATCTCAACGAGTGTCACACGCGGTTCAAACAGAGCATTAAGAATTTTACGAGGTTGTTCATCAAACTGATTCAGGGAGAAACGGCGCCAAATTGAGGTATAGAGGGTGTACTTCTGTAATATGCCACAAGACCCTGGCATACCGTGTGATGGCCATGACGGGGCATATGAGTAGATGTTATCATTATCAGTTGGGGTAGGTTAAATGACACAACGCAGATAGGTATGACGTATGAGGCCTTGCTATAGCGTTAAAATGGAGAACTAGACTTTACAAGAAAATCTTTATACTCATATAAAAAAACTGAAGTGTTTGTTTGTTTAATCGCGCTAAATTCGGGAATTTTCAGTCGGATTTGGAATATTTGTTTTTGTATATAATACCATTCATAAGGAAGGCTATAGGCCACAATAATATTATTAAAATACGCGAACGGGAAATGCGCATACGAAGTGTCGGGCAAGCTCCATGTGAATGAATGTAGGTAATTACAGTACAGAATTTATTCAAAACTTGGTGACCCGGTAAGCTTTGTACCACTTACAATTGCTTTGCTAGTATCACTACTTCTTTTCCTAAACCATCCAACTTTGAGGCGAACAAAAGAAATCAAATTAATTGGGCGACTTTCGAGTTTTGCGACACTAAAGCGTGGCAATTGATATACCTACATTTGTTTTATTTTTATTTGATTGATATATTTTACTTAGAAAAAATTGCTCGGTGCATTTCAGGTCATTTAGGCAACAGCAGAATAGATTGTTACTTAATTAGTTTACCTGAATGGATTATTTTTTCATGCCCATGGATAAGTTAAAGAGTGAGTATGAAAAATTGTCGTTTCGTATCCCAAACCCTGGTTTCACGACGGCTAGCTTTCAGAATGTCAGGATCTTTACAACCCCAAAGGTACGAAGAAACCGAGTCATGTTTTTTGGCGTGTTCTGGAAAGTGATATAGCTGTCTACGAGTTGTTTTCGAACTGACTGGCAGATCAAATAAAAGATAACAGCTGTGAAATAAAACGGATACCCATAATAACCGAGCTTTCTTTTATCAGCTCCCTCAGTAATTACACCCCAATACCTCACCGGAACATAATATTAATTTCTGCCCAACCCTTTAGTAGAAATTAAACAAATAAATTAACACGAATTTGTTCGCACCCCTATTACGTTTGAAAAGGTATTGTGTGCACATAAAACACGTCGCTTACCGGTGATTGAAATTTGTTTTATTCATATTTTTACTGCTAAACCCGCCGGTGGTTTAATGAAATTTTTTGTGTAAATTTTACACGGCAATTGAATACTCAAGTAATGTAAGTTTGAACAAAGGAAACCTGTCAGTACTGTGCTATGTTACGTCAGCAAAACTATGTAGAAAAGAAATGTATACTTTTAAGTCGGTAGCGTTACTTTGTATGAAGTATGTACGTTGTAGTATATCATTCAAATGTGAGTAACACAGAGGAGCAATGACAAAGGAAGTAGTGCGCGCCAACTATTTGAAATACACATTATAAATAGACATATAAATAGACATATAAATCTATCTAATTAATAGATTTTATAGTACATTATTGATACTCGGTAACATTTTACACATGGTCGTAAAAGTGGTCTAACTCCAGACCTTTATTATTTGACCTAGTTTGTCGAAGATATCTACGTCATCGGTTGGCTGTATCCCAAATTTGGGGATAAAATTTCGGCGTAGAAAGTGTAAGCGATGGGTGCTGGTCGCCGGCAGCCTAGCTGTCGGGACTAACGGTGTAGAAGTACATGGTACATTAGATAAGGCAAATAGGACGTTTTTACTTAGTTTTCTTCCGAGAAAAGTTATCGAACAAGTTACGGGAATGGTCTGTAGAGTGTAGAGATGCTCATTAGCCCTTTTCAGGCTTTTTTTAACAGTTTTGTGAACAAAAGTTTAATTCAAATTTACTACACCTAGGTACATTTAATGTAGGTACTCAAACATTGCGTTTTATGCTATGGATATTAATAAAAACACATTTCAAAGTTATTTACTTAAAAAATACTTTACAGAATTGGTAGTTAAAGTGAAAATGTACAGCACTACCCTCATATTTTCAGCAGCGCCGTAGCGATAAAATATAGAGTTACGGGCTCGACTCTACCTAAAGCTACTGCGCTATAATTTGATACAAAAGGTAGTAAAAATAAAATACCTTCGCCGCTCCCACCGCAGTATCGATTCCCACCAGCACGCAGACCACCGCCAGGCCACCACTCGAGCAAATAAAAACAAAGCAAGTGAACACAACACTCAGAAAGTCCACACTATTATAAAAGCGGCCGGCGAAAACCGCAACAGTTCACTTTTCGCCACAGTCAACTTCAAGAGAAAACTTCAACAACTTAAAAATAAGCAGAAGCGACGATCCGACCGCGACCAAGACTATCCAATTAGATGAGAAGAATTTCAGCGATAGAAACGGCGCGCACCGCGGAAAAGTTTTATATGAATTTACGTTTCTCCATCCCGTAGGCGCGGGCCGAGCGGCCGAAAGTTTTCAGCGTAGCGTCGGGAGCCGAGTGTGCTTTTGTTACGCAACTCACTGCGACGCTGCCCGCCAGGGGGAGCGCGCGCCGTGGCGCAGTGGCGGGCATGCGCACTGCCCGCCGCCGACTCGCCGGCGACTGTCGCCCGAACGCTCGCTCGCCTCACGTCCACACTCCGAGATCTTTTCACTCCTCACCACTCGCACTAGCAGCTCCTTTCAACCGATATGAGCGACTGGCCTAATTAGTAACTACACTACTCCCCAGCGCATGCCATCAACAAACTCTACGCATCGCTGAGTATCAAACGGAATTCATCAACCTTCCTCATACATCCTGACCCACTTTGTGACTTAGTACCAGAGGAAAGTCAATAACAAAACAGAGGTCATGGTGCCAAGAATCGCGTGAAGCCGCGATAATGGCAGGACGGAACGCAAGCGCTATCTCCGATCTGGAGTGAGGCAGGTAATGTAGCTTACCAAATACTGCGAATAGCGCTTAAGTGCCGTGAGAAAATAAATATATACTTGGTTTAAATTGTTCGAGATTGAACAAGCTTTATATAAAAAGCCTTGGTTTAATCTGACTGTGTGTGTTACGCAACACTCGCCTGTCATTTAGCTACGAAGGCACATAGAATATTCACCGTGCCGCTAGACACGGGAAGAACACTAAATAAGGAAAAGGTCTGTATCGACTGCGATACAAAAACCAAATACCTGAAAATTACTTCATGCTATTTCGACCCCAAAAAGTTCGATTTTGACCCAACCTTTTCACCCGTAGGTACCTACGGACGAGAATTTTAGATTTCTATTGTCTAAGTAAGAATTATAACAGCACGGGTTGATCTTCAAGGTTAAGCATCGTTAACCGAGGCTAGTCCTTGGGTGACCATTCATTCAACAATCAATGGACTAGATCCTCTGAAACAGTTTTGTTACGAAACTAGGTATATGAAGAAAGGAAATCCGCCACTTTAGTTACTCTGGAAGCTTTCTCATACGATAATCGTTTTCCATTTATCTCTCCCATTCTGACATGGAGTGGGTAAACTTCTGAGGCAGACGTTAATTGCCGACTTCTTAGAACCAGAGCTGTGCATACAATATTATCTGCAGCCGTGATTATAAGCCGTGTGCACACCTGTGGCGTAACGAGATGCAATTAGGCGTCGTTCAGATAGACGTGATGCGGTTGCAGCGGCGTAGTTGCTCCGAAAGGGGCCAACATTTTTTAAGGCCATATTTCCCGACGGCCAGGCAAAATTTTTGAGGGCCATCCTCACCCAACTGGGAAGCCGAAAAGGACACACATTTATTTATTTTGTACCTTACAACATCAATAAATCTACACAGTGAAAGCAATAAATGCCTAAACGATGGGATGAATGCCTGAATGTCTGATAACCATCTTCGATTTCTCGTAAGTACTTATAATGAATTTCGCAGAAAACGCAAAGATAGCATTCCAACCTACAGGAAATGTGTGAAAATTGTGTAAAGAGCGTTTACTCCTCCCGGTACTTTACATAAACGAGTGAACTGATTTTAAATCTACCTACCAGGTACGCATAAGTTTACATTGGTTAAAAGTAAACGTAAGAAGTACAAAGCACGAAAAGAAGTCCATAGAGAAAGAGAGAGTGATTTCACAGCTAGATGCAGTGAACTGCAGGTGAAAATGAATATATTCTTTGTAAAGCCCGTAGTTTTTTTTTACACACGTTATAAAATACCGAATGATATTTCTAAACGCACGTTTTCTGAATCCCGGCCTTTTTCCTTTCTTAATTTATAGCTAGAACTTAATGGTGTTTTGATTTAAAAGGGGTTAGTCGTGCGTGGCCTACGCTGGCTATTAGGCACACACGTCTAGGACATCCGTCTATGAAAACGGCAGACATTTTCGGGTAAAATCCGGTTTTTCGTGTCTAAAGAATAACTAGCAAACTGTCAAGACTTACTTACTTGACTAGTACGTGGCTATTTAGCTAGGTACAATAATTATTACTAGCCCCGTACTACTAGGCCAGGTATACCTACTTAGATAGCTATGACAAAATTAAAAGTCATTTGTTCAAATTAGGCTGACAATCAGCACGTTTTGATCGTCGCGAATTTACATAACGAGTGTAGTGGGTACCTCCAAAACTTCCGTCGGTTATTAATTAATTGTAAGTACCTACACCTCTTAAAAAGCACAAGAAAAACATTTAATTTTAAACGAAACAAGTGACAAATTTAGACGAACGACGCGCCCGTCTGTCGTGAGCCTTACGTTAAACAATGTTCCGGCACATCTTGAGCAGCATTATACCTACCATGTAACAATTACCGGGAATTACCACCTAATATGCAGCCAGACGCCAGATGTAAGTAGCACCACTAAGAGTAATTGTACCTATATTGCAGCTGTTGGACGGGTTGTGCGTCAAAAGTAGATGAAGGTATTCGTAGGTAGGTACAATTTGTCGCCTCAACCTTGTAACAGTTAGTGCATCTAAGTATTCTCTCTACTCTTTATTAATTTGATTGGTTGGTACTATTACCTTATTAGGATTTTTTTAACGTTTCTCCATACTCGGAAGTTCTCCTGTATTGTGGGTGCATTCACATACACAAACAGCCAGACCCAGAACAACTATCCGTGTGGGAACAGAACCCGCGCCACGCAGCGCAGCAATCAATCGCTCAACCACTGCGCCAACCGCTCTCAGGTAACTGGAGACAGAAACCCAGTCATCAGATTAGTACGAGTATTACTAAGTTTCCGATGGACTGATAAAATTTCCTTCCTAGTTATCACCCAGGTAAGTTGTAAGGTGCCTTAGGTAGATGTAGATGTATAATTTATTTTTAACAGTTTCATAGCTGAAGGGTTAACATTTAACAACGGAAGACATGTGCACACTTCGAGCATGAGTCCACGAACCCTAACGCGAAATTCAAATTTTCTTACGTTTTTTTTTGCACTTTGCAGGCAAGTGCTAGGTTGTATGTTGATTAAAATATTATTCGCGGCTGTAAGACAATTATGTAATTACAGAATTATAATCATCAAAATCATCAATACAACGCTCTAAGTTCATAAAGCTCTAGGAATTACTTTTTCTGTTTTTTTTTTTTTTTGTTCCTAGGCCTTTATGAACTTGGAGGGTTGTATTTGGAGGGAAGGAACTAAAAGAGGCTAAAGCGCTAAACCAAAAGCTGCTTCAGGAAATTTCGGAAGGCGAGGTGGAAAGTCAAAATGTGGTTCAGAAAAACACCTGCCTCAAGAACGAGTTGGCTGAGCTACACATTCAGCACATGGACTTAGCCGACCAACACACTCAACTCCAACATCAAGTATCAACATTTCAAAAGTGCAGTGATATGTTTGAAGTCACTTTGAACCGTGTTTCTGAACTGGAACAAGAACTCTGTGATGCCCATAAGGCGCTATCTAAGGCAGAAGCCGATAAGGTCAGTGGAGAGTGTATTAACACCAATATGTTATTTGATGAGTTGGTAGGTTTTCGTTCTAAATCAGTGTGTGAGCCAGCCATAACTATAGATTTGACAGGTGACGATACCATACCACTAGGTCCCATAGTTGTGAGTCATAATAAATTAAAGAAATATATTAAACTTAAGAAAATAATTAAACGGTCTCGGAGAGCAATAAAAAAACAAAATCTCCTAAAATTAAATATTTCACTGCGAAAAGACCGAGTCAGCCTCTCTAATAGATTAAATAGTTGTACTGAAGAGTTAGATAGATGTAGGGAAAATTATTACAAAGAAACTCAGTGTCTCCAAAATGATTTATTATATAAGGAGTATTTACTGAAAACCATTTATGAAGAATATGAGACTTCACAACAGCAACTTAGTGAACGCTTGTTAGAGGCGGGGGAGTTATTGGATTTGGTGAAGTACAATGCTGAGAGGTGTGAGTCTTTGACTAATAATCTCTCATGCAGCTGTATCAACCGTTCACCACCTCCGCAACCCCAACTTAACATGTCACCATCGGTGTTGGCTCTTCCATTAGAAACCTGTATCAAGACACCAGAAAATAAATCTATCTTTTTTTGTGATGAATTAGGGTCTGGCTTTGGAAAAATACTACATAACTACTTAAGCCATAGTTTTACCAACCATAGTTATCACAATATAAGTTTTAAGCAAATGGTTAAGAGGATCATAAATTCAAATCTTGATGAGTATTCACAAATGGTTCTTCTATTAGGGAATAGTACTGGTATTACCAGAAAGGACATAGTGGATGGTGTTGACTCCTTATTAAAGTTAAACATAGGAAAGCTGATGTTATGTGCTTTTCCTTATTCAGATAGTTTATCAGCTGATCAAAACAATAAAATTTTAAAGCTGAACAATACTTTACACTTGCTGACATGTTGTCATAGTGACAAATTATTGTTTTTTGACACTAATAAATTTGTTAGTGGTTTTAAATTAACTCAGGGAACTTTATCTCTGTCCGGTAACTGTAGACATAAGATTGCTATGCTGATAGCATATAATATTAACGATGTTATAGGTAGTATAACAAATATTAGGTTAGGTGACGAGCCTATGTTGTCTAGTTGCTCTAACAGCGTAGGGACTTATTATTGTGATTCTTTGTGTTGTACGAAGGAGGACCCACATATAATGTCAACATTCTTTGAGGCCACTTCCGATCAGAGAGAGTATTCTCTTCCTGATGAAACCCATTTTAAACCCCCAGACATTTTAAACTCCTCAATTTTAGCTGTGGAAATTGCTCCGGATAATTTTTTAAACTGAACTGCAAGACAACAGAAGCTACCTCTTCTAATAACCAATTATTATTAGCGAATAGTAACAAGGTATCTTCTGGCAGTAGTAATATAGTTCCAGGTAAACATCCTAAGGGGGGGCAACACACTTTAAAATTGTTTAATCAGAATATTCAAGGTTGCTCTTCCAAATTACTCGAAATAGAAATGTTTTTAGAACAAACCAAGTTTGATGTAGTTTGCTTAACTGAACATTGGTTAAAAGATCACCAAGTAGGTTCCATTAATTTCGATAATTATTATGTAGCTAGCCATTTCAGCCGACAATGTATGATACATGGAGGATCACTAATTTTAATTAAAAGTTACATTAAATCTAAAGAAAGAAAAGACATTGTTAAACTGTCAGTTGAACACACCATTGAATTGTCCTGTGTTGAGTTGGATAAGCATGTTGTTGTATGTGTCTACAGACCTCCAAGTTACCAGAATCTATCTGTGTTTGATTCTGTAATGGAAGATGTGTTAAAAAAAGTTTGTACCAGCGATAAAACAATAATAATATGTGGCGACTTTAATATTAACTTATTAGAAACTAACTCAAATAGTATCAGTTTATTGAGTCTGTTTAAATCATATAATTTATCAAATGTTTTTATTGAACCTACCCGAGTAACAGCTTCTTCTGCGACTTGCATAGACAACATATTTTGTAATTGTGATTACTTACATAAAGAGATTGTTAATAAGTTGCCCTCTGATCACAGTGGACAAGCTATAACGTTTTGTACCTATATACCTTTACAAAAAATTCAAATTCAATTTAGACCAATAACAGATAAAAATTTAGAAAAATTTAGTAATACTTTGGCCAGTAAATTATGTGTTCAAAGTTTTAATAACACAGAAGACCCAAATGAGTTTTACGGCGAGTTTTTTTCAATACTAAACGCTCAATATAATGATAGTTTTCCATTAAAGTCAAAAAGTGTTAACACAAAGTTTATATTCAGTGATTGGGCAACTACGGGCATTCGAATTAGTAGGGAAAAGCTATACGAACTATATGGCCTTAAGCAACATGTGAATAATATAAGCTTTCATAAGTATGTCGCGAAATATTCAAAAACATTTAAAAGTGTATGCAAAATAGCAAAAGCTCTGTTTATTAGTAATAAAATAAAATCAGCAGATGACAAAATAAAAACTACCTGGAAAATAATTAATAATGAAACAGGTAGGAAGAAAAAGCGTGAAACTGAATTTAATTTAAAATCCGTACATGGTCCCATAAACTCAGATGCAGAGGTAGCTCAGGAATTTGAAAACTTCTTTGCTGATATTCCTCGTAAAACTACAGAAGCTCTTAACTCGTCACCCGCGCTCTCTGCTGCCTTACTTAGGAAGAATGTCAAGGTTTGTCCATCAGAGTTCAAGTTTAAACATACAAACCCCCTAGCCATTATAAAAGCTTTTAAAGATCTTAAAATTAAATCAACAGAAGATCTTTGGGGAATGTCTGTAAAAGTCTGTAGATCTATTATTGAAACTATTGCTCCCCACTTAGCTCTTATATTTAACTCTAGTGTAGACCGGGGAGTATTTCCTGATCTCATGAAGCACAGTAAAGTCGTTCCACTGTTTAAATCTGGTGATAGTCAAGAACCCAACAATTACAGGCCGGTTTCAATCCTGCCGGTTCTCAGTAAGGTGTTTGAAAAGTTAATGCTTAACCAGATGTTACTACATTTTAATGAAAATTCCATCTTTCATGAACATCAGTACGGTTTCACCAAAGGGCGTTGTACAACTGACGCCGGTGTCACTCTAATAAAGAACATCTTTAATGCCTGGGAAGATTCGCAAGACGCCATTGGAATTTTTTGCGATCTCTCGAAGGCGTTCGATTGCGTTAACCATGAAACACTCTTGTTGAAACTGGAGCATTATGGGATTAGGAATACATCTCTTGATCTGATTAGATCGTACTTGAAAGACAGACAGGTTAAAGTACAGGTAAACGGCGTGAACTCACTGGGGTCTGAAATGACAATGGGCGTTCCGCAAGGTTCAATATTGGGTCCATTCCTCTTTTTAGTGTACATAAACGATTTGCCCCAATTGCTTCAAAATGAGCCAAAGATGGTGTTATTTGCTGATGACACATCATTGATATTTAAGATAGAACGACGGTCACAAAATCTTGATGATGTCAATAACTCTATTCATCAAGTTCAAGATTGGTTTACGGCAAACAACTTAGTATTGAATGAAAAAAAAACCAAATGTATTAAATTTACTTTACCAAATGTTAAAAGTAACGAATGTGACATCGTATTGAATGGACAAAAACTGGAATTTATTGATCAGACGGTTTTCCTGGGAATCACTTTAGACGAGAAATTGCAATGGGGACCTCACATAACATCTCTTGCGGCGCGGCTAAGCTCAGCCGCTTATGCTGTTAGAAAGATAAGACAGTTAACAGATGTAGAAACTGCGCGTTTGGTCTATTTTAGTTACTTTCACAGCATTATGTTGTATGGTATTTTGCTATGGGGTCGGGCTGCTGACATTGAATCCATATTTATTTTACAAAAGAGTGCTGTCAGAGCCATTTATAATCTACGTCGACGCGATTCTCTTAGGGAAGTCTTTAAAAAGATTAATATTATGACAGTCCCATGTCAATTCATTTATGAAAATATTATGTATGTACGGAAAAATCGACATCTCTTTAGCAAAATTAGTGATAGACATAATTTTAATACTAGAAATAGAAATAAACTAGATCAGCCATTTTATAGATTAGCCAAAGTACGAACATCTTTCATGGGGTACTGTATTAAATGTTACAACAAAATACCTTGTGACATATTAGAATTAAATGAAAGAAAATTTAAAAATTATGTTAAAAGCACACTATGTAAACAAGCATATTACAAATTAGATGATTATATTCAAGATAAGAATGCTTGGAAACATGCTGGTCCTGCTCCATAGGACAGTCTAAGGTGTAGTAAACAAAGTCAAACTTATTGATAATGTTTGTATTAATATATTTAGTATATCTATAGATGTCTTTAATGACTTTTATATTTAATTTAACTCACACACTGATTTATTGTTCTTTATTTGATAAATCAATAGTACCAACATTTTTAAATAAATGTGTGTTTGCATTGTATAGACTCAAGTACCCTGGCGGTTGGGAGTGTCATGCTCACTCAAAAGCCTAGCTGATGGTGGCGTATGCGTTAAATTATGTGGCTCCATTCAAAATGGTTGAGACGAATGGGCCTGGCGCATGTCATGGCGTCGTCGGTTGGGACTGGTCATTTCTCAGCTGCCATGGTTTATTTTAATTTATTTTAATTATTTCTTTGAATTGTTCCTTTTTTAGTTCGGATGTTTTTATCATGCTCGTCACATCGTTCTCACATGTATGTATAATTTCAACACGATGTCAAGAAAACTTTGTAACAATTTATTATTTTTAAAAGAGTGTCCGTGGAGTTTCTTGCACGTTCTTCTCCATAGAGATCTACGCTTTGGAACGTGCAAATAGCTTCATCTTTTTGGACCGACCGACCTTGACAATTCAAAAGTGCCTGTAAATGGTTTAATTGAAATAAATGTTTGAGTTTGAGTTTGAGTTTGAGTATTTGTGATTTTGATGATTATAATTTTGTAACTACATATACGTCTTACAGCCGCGAATAATTAATCAGAGTTCAGCCATATTTAACGATTCGGCATGCAAACATTTACATTATAATTAATGAACATGTCATTTAAAAATCAGATCAGTTAATAAATTATCAAAACAATTACCTATCAAAATCAAATAATAAATTTTTCATAGTAAATTCGATTGCCGAAAGATGTTAAATTATTCCTTTTGATGACGTTATTCGCAAAATCCCGTCGGGCGTCGATTACCTATTATGTCAAAATCTTGTCGTGCATGAGTGGTTATATTGTAGGTACTCAATTTCATTAGGTGCCTATATTTTGCTGGTCAATAATGTGATTTGAATAAGTAAATACTATAAATTCCCAATATTTAAAACAGTATTATGAAAAATTGGCCAGCACCACTCGCGGTGACCAGCCACTTTCCGAGGCATGCGGCTGTCACACCATCAACTTCCATACTTCGGACTGCAAAAATTCCAAAAAAAGAAACCCCGTTAACTCTTTTAACCGACCTGGGAATCAAACCCCATGCTTGGCAGTCGCATGACTATGAGGCCATCGGGGCACTCAGCTGAACAAGTAAGTATAGGACCTTAGCTATGGTAGACGCTCGGTAAACGTGCAATAGGTACCAGTCATTGACATGGGTTCATTTATTGACTTTCTCCTTATCAAAAACCGAAATAAAGACATACAGCTGTCCTGAATTGACTTCCTTGTTGATCCTTTACGTTCTCTAGTAGGTAGTAAAGAAAAAACCGGCCAAGTGCGAGTTGGACTCGCACACGAAGGGTTCCGTACCATAAACCTATTTTTTTTTGTTAGAGGCGCAACAGAAATACCTACACAATCAGTGAAACTGTCTTCCTATTACGGTTCTTGGGAGACAATTGGGCTAACTGACAGACAGATGGACGGACGGATGAACAGCGAAGGCTTAGTAATAGGGTTCCGTTAGTTACCCTTTGGGGACGACGGAACCCTAAAAACGGTTCAGAATTTTTTGTTCGGGTACATCCGAAGGGATATTAGGGAAAAGAATAGAATTTTTTTTATGGGACAAGCCCGCCACACATTCCCAACCACTGCAACTCCTGAAAGCCAGAATCAACAGTGGCGACCACCAGAAAAACGCCGAGCTAATGAAGCCCGACGAGTCCCGGAGAAACGATTCAACTGTCTTGGATCCCGCATCGAAATTAATCAGAAAGTACAGCGGAGGAGTAGGAAAAAAATAAATAAATTTCCACTTCCCTCCTTATCAAGCAGGAGACAGATTTGAGTTAGGCCAATAGGCACCAAGGGACATATACAACTGGGTTAAGCCCAGTTGCCAAGCACCACGGATTATAAATTAACACTGAAATTATGGGTCCTAAATTGTGAGCTACTTTTGATTCCAGTAATAGGTATGGCAAAATCGCCTAAACGCACGGAAATTTGTTCTGGTTTCTACAAGGTCCGTATAGTAAACTACCCCCGATGTAACCTGAATACTATTTAACATAATATTACGTTCAGTCTGCCAAAGAATACACTCCCATAAGACGTGATGTGCAGATTGTTCGTATTCAAGTTCAGCTGTAGAACATTGACATAAAGGTGAAGCCACAAGCCTAAAGGAAAATAATTTACTCTTAAAGTTGCCATGACCTGTGAGAAATTGGGCAACACAGTGATCTACCTCCAGCCATGTCCTATCCAGACGCTCACGAACGGATGGAAAAAACTGGTGGAGGTGTTGGCCTTTGATGGAATTTTCCCACCTACATTGCCATTCGGATAAAAGTTCCTCCCAGACGTCAGTCTGGGGTTTTAGTAATCTAGAGATTTTAGCACGGTCGCGCTGCGGTAAAAACTCTGGGGCCGTGATCTTTCTAGCATAGTAGTACATTGCAGCACGCCGCTGCACCTCCAGATCTACTGGGAGAACACCCGCCAGCACTGGTAAGGCTTCAGTACTAACCGTCCTATACGCCTTGCATAAATAAGAATATCAAAGCCAAACGCTGGTTTTGAAGTAATTTACGTCGAACCGCCCCTATGGTGGCTCTATCGGCCCAGACAGGTGCCCCGTAGCACATACAACCCAAGTAAGTAGCCCCATAAATAGTTTTTAAGGTTTGAAATGAAAGGCCCCAAGTAGCTTTAGATATTCTCGTCAAGGCGTAGAAGTTCTTTTTTGCTTTTTCTCCTACTGTTTTTAGATGCTCAATAAATGAAAAGTTCCTTTCTAGTAGCATACCGAGGTAGCACACGGATTCTTTCCGTTTAACGGGTACGTTATTAAATTAAATGCAGGGCCAGGATTTAAGGTTTCCTTTTAAAAGAAGTTGATAGGTTTTATGCGGTGCAAAGGTCAGACGGTTTCGATCGCCCCACTGAGATATTAAACGTAGGCATGTGTCAGCCAAGTTCTCGAGTCCAGCCCGAGTACTTGCCTGAATGAGCAGCAAGCCATCGTCCGCGTAACCGGTTAATAAACAGCCGTACGGGAGCGGAAGCGCGAGGAAATCATCGTAGCCAAAATTCCATATATATGGACCGATAACTGAGCCCTGAGGACATCCCATGGTTAGAGACTTAGTAATGGATGTCCAAGTTTGAGTTTCGCGGAGCCATTTAGAAAGTACGAATAAATCAGATTATAGATGTTTTTGTAGCAACCACGGGTTTTCATTTTAAGTAGTAACATCGGCCACCATGCGTTATCAAAAGCGCCAGAAATGTCGAGAAAGATTCCAACCACGTATTTATGTTCCGATGAGTTGACAATTTTACGGACAGATAGTGCTGCATCTACAGTGGATTTCCCAATAGTAAAACCGTATTGATTTTTATGAAATTTAGGTCCGTTCGGTAACAAGCGCGGAACAATCAGTCGCTCTAAAAGTTTTCCCAAAGATGGGAGTAGTGTTATGGGCCGGTATGACTTAAGGTCATCCGGGGGCTTGTCGCCACTCTTCGGAATAATGCGTATAAAGCCTTGTCGCCATATTCGAGGAAAAATACCTTCCGCAATGCATCGGCTATATACTGATAATATCGCGTCGCTCGCTGTTTTACACGCTTCTATAATCATTCTATTAGATATTTTATCTTCACCGGATGATTTGTTGAGAGGTAGTCTCTTGACAACGTTAATGAATTCGTCAGTGGATGGAAGGTCTGACTCTGGTGATTCAGGTGGTACCGCGGCCCACGCTCTGATCTGCTGATGGTATTCATTATCATTTACTGATGAATCGCCTGGTATAAGAGATTCAAGCAGAACATCAGTTGTTTGTTCGATGCCGGTGGTATGTTTATTATTTACTTTAATGTCCTGAACGTATGCAAGGTCGACCGATCTATTGGCCTTGAACTCGTGATACAGAGGAGACCACGGACCCTCCTTATCAAGTTTATCAACAATTTTACGGAGTAAATTACCCTTAGATTTTTCAACCGATGCTCTGTAGCGAGACTTGGCAACCCTAAAAGTACTTAAAGCAAGATTAAGGAGGTCTCTGGTAACATTACGTTTTTTAAGCTTATTAAGCTGTCTACGCGCTCTGCGATAGCTTTTACGTTGTTCAACAAGGTAGTCACTCCACCAATCACATCTACGAATATTGGTCATAGATGCACGACCGATAGAAATGTCAGCACAGTAAGTGAAGGTGTCTGACATTATCTCAGCACTTTCCTCAGCTGACAGTCCATCGCGAGTGAAGTCTTTGGCATGACAAGCAAAAAGTGAGCTAAAGAAATCCCAGTTCGCGCCCTTACTTTTATATCTAAAATTTCCAATTGAGTGTGAGGAACCATGAGTAAACAAAGGAACAAATTCGTACACGATCAGGCGATGATCACTACAAGACGCGTCAGGAAGAACACGCCACCTATCCAGGCGTACGTCTTGCAGCATTGTAGATGCAGCTTAAAGTTTTGGCGTCATTCAACCTTTTCAAATTCTACCTCTGTGCTGAATTGTTCCTTTTTTTGAGATCTAGTTTAAATTTAGACTAATGAAAAATCTTTTGAAAAATTTGATAGCTATGGCTTGTCAGTGGCTGGTGAAGTTTTGATAGACGACGACTGCACCTGATATAATGAAAAAAAATATTTAAAATGCTAGTGAAAGCATAGTTTGCAATGTTATATAAAACTATTAGTATGCAGATTTGTTGAAAATTTTGGTGTGGAGTTTTTCTTGATTATATGGTTTAATCAATGTTAATTATACCTAAAGTGTATATTTAATATTTACAGTGTACCGATATCGATCAGACGACGATATCGGTCCCAGGACAGACCGTCCAGAGCCGTTTGGTTCCGTACTCGTCGTGCTCCAAAATTAATTCGTCGAAGATTAAATTATTCTACGGTTGTTTTATATTAGTACCTGTTTCCTATTTTTCATTTGACCACATTGTCTAGGAGTTATAAAGCCTACCTAGCGCCGCATTATCTAGGCAATTTGAGGAGTCGCTCCTAGGCCAATTTTTGGTTGCAACCACATATTCAGGCTTATTTCTACCCATTAAATTTAAAGAACCGTGCCTAGGTTTCCTTTCGTTTTTTTAATTAAATTTTGTTCTTTTTTTATATTCACCAGCACTACCTTTTTTTGTATTTAAATTACCTTCTATTGACTTTTTATACTTTTTGTAGTTTCATTTTTTACCTTTCAAAAAATTTACGTGTACGTTGGCGATCTCAGAATTTTTATTTCGCTACAATAAAAAAAATGACCCTGTTCGGGCGCCATATTGTAGCGAAATAAAAATTCTGAGATCGCCAACGTACACGTAAAGGACATCATCCACATTTCATACAGTTTTGGTCCAGAAGTAAAAGTGCCGGCCAAATAAAAAAAGTGTTTTATTCTGATAGAACTCGTCCGCCTTAGAATTTCTTTATATGACACCAAAGCTGTAGCATCACTATACTTGGTATTATTTGAGTTCTAAAAATCCGTCTTTCATACATTTCGAGTAAACTACTAACTGTAACAAATGAAGTTATCTTGCCAGAACATGATGTTATAAATATTTTTTTGAACACGATATACTTATTGTTGTATACACTGCATACCCAAAAATACCAGGAGTACCTAAAACCAATAGAAAAGTAATGTTGAAACTAGACGTGGGTTGGACGTGGTTGGAATTAAAACAATGGCCGGGCCTACCAAAAGATAAGCAGGTAGATACAAGAAAAATAGCCTTTACCGTAGGTACCGCCATACAATGCTGTGTTACCCCTCCCCCAACCCCCAACCCTTGCACCGCTCGTTTCGCCGCCCGCGCCTGTTTATTTCCTTAGTACCGAGAGCAACGTTGCCGTCAACTGCCGTGCGTGTACGTTTGTGTGATTTTTCAGCTGGCTCCCGCTCGCTTTACGTTCTTATGTTGTTTTTGTTATCACCTTTGTTAAGTTTTAATATTTTCTGTTACGTTTTGGACTTTGTTATTGACTGTTACGTGTCCGTGTGGGTAATAAACACGACTCATGGAAGACTGTATCTTGTGTCGTGGACCGACAGAGAATCGGCGAAGATATGAATGGACTTCCCGAGAAAGGGATCATCTTGATATCGCCCAAATAGTGATTGAAGAATTGATAGACAGACAGGTAAGATCACAGTCATTTTAAATACGATTATATGTAATATTTTTGGATTAAGCATTTGAAAATACGTTCATTTGTTAATGAAAACGATTTTTTTCTTTTCAGTTGGAACGTACTGAGTTCATTTGCCGACCATGTTGGCAAAGAACAGAAAGAAGGTACCGGCGACGTATTCGAGATGTTGAAGAGCAAGTTGGCCAAGAAGATAATCCACCCGTCAAATCCAATGTCAGAGCAAGACAATATTAAACGTATATTGTAGTGGACAAAACGTTATCAGGAAGACAAGCCATCGCTCACTACTACTGTACGTGCGTCATAGGAAAAAGAACTATTGGGTGCTGTTCTCATATAATGTGTATTATACCGTATGTCTACGACATATATGCAATCCTTGAAACCACATACTAGTTATGGTATTTGATAACGCTATACAAAAAAGTAACGAAATCGGTCCAGTAGTTTTGTCAAAAAGTCGAGTTTTAATTTAAAGCAAATTTGAACACTCTGTAGAATTGCAACAGTAGGTTAATAGTACAATGAACTTGAATCCTTGAACATTGAAAAGCGACGTTGCCACGCTGTGCAATCATTCACCTACGCAGTTGTACTCATTTTACCTATTTACCTAAACTGCGAACTCGGTACACCTAAACGACAGGCGGGACTTTAATGTGTTTGTATTGCATTTTAATTGAAAACAGAACAAAGCTGTTGTGGCATAATTGAAGGTCGTGGGTGAGACCAGGCAAGCACTTTTCATTGTGTAATTTATTTATCATCACTGCTCTCAAAACGGTGAATGAAAGAAAACTTTAAGTTTAAAGATGTCCTAGAAAAAAAAAATCGAAGACATGTGATTTCTACCAACCCGTATGCCCGCGTAGTGGATTGCAACCCACTCCATCTCACAGAGAAGAGGCATTTGTCCCTAACCAGAGGGAACATTGTAGGACCAACTATTAAAAATCTTAATATTGTTTGTTTTTCGTTACATTCGTACGTGAAATTTCTCCTTGTGAAATGTTCTTGACCTGTCACGGCCGAAATTTTATTTTGTTATTTTTACTCAAATTCATTTTCACTGAGACACTCCAACAATACCTGCAAGTGTACACTGCGAGTCACGGCGGCGCGGTTCGTTTGTCGGCTTAGTACAAAAAGACGCGGCACGCGTGTGTCGGCTTTTTCAAAGGCCTTCGGCTTTTGGCGAGGAGGGGCGCGGGGAGCGGGTTGCGCGCGCGCTCGACGCGTAGGGTTGGACACAGTTATCGACAATATTATCAGCTTTCTCTCATTGTCTTTTGAAGAGAATAATGATCGGTTAGCAAAAAAGATGTTCTATTTTTAATGGACATGGTTAGTTTAGAATTATTATAGCACCACTATGTACCTACCTACCTATTCTGATTAAAAACTATAATTGAGTGGATTTAGAGATAAAAAATAATGAAATTTAGGAAGAAACATCCTATTAAAAAAACGTGCTCACCCGTTTTCTACATTACTCACTATCTAGGTAGTACCTACGGTAGTTTCGTAAGTCGAAACGTACAAAAATTAAAATTTATTTTAAAAGTCCAATAAATTTAACTATCACTTCACTGTTAAATACGGTTATTAAAAATAGTACTAGTATTGTAATGCCTTGATTGCGTATTAAGTCTTTATTAGATAAGTAATTGTAGAAAAGTATCGATAAAAGATAATTATTACATTGTTTACCCTATTTACCTATGACTTTTATTTTTTGCCAGTACGGATGTAAGTTTTGTCAGTTCACCGCGAGTCTTCCGGGATAGCGTGTGTGCATTTCGCAAAGATTTGATAGGTACTTAAGTACACGCATTGTTTTACGTGATTTTTGTTATTCACTTGTATGTATTAGTAATTATTTTCTTACAGTGAAATAGACACTGAGTAGGTACTGGACTTTTGTGTGTGTAAATTGTGTTTTTAATTTTATTTGTACATACCTAGGTACTTTTTTTTACGGTGAAATAAACACTCGAATCCTGGTTGAAACGTGGTGGACATTTTGAACATGAGAAAATTTAAGTTTTAATCCATCTTGTGCTATGACAGAATTTATTTAGATTAGTTCAGTAATCAAATTATCACGAAGTAAAAAAGAACGGGTGAAAAATAACCATAGTGAATTTCATCGCAATTGCCAAAGATAAATCAAAACGCCGCCGCGCGAGCATTGTTGCCGCACTTCTCGAGGTCAGTCGAGGTCAAGGTACGTTTTCTAAATAGGGTGATTTACTTTTACTAAATTTATTTTCATATTTATTTTGTTTGAAAACTTAAATTTTTTCATTTACGTTTTTTTAAATTTATAACAATTTATTTATACTTCTGTGGACAAGTGTTACTTGTGGTTTCAATTATTGCATATATGTCGTAGACATACTGTATGGTATATGAGCTATGCTCGACATTTACAAAATATAGCTCCACCAGCTTTGGGATTAGAGAATATCATTGTTATGCCAGATGATTTTGATACAATTGTTTAATAATAATATCGATTATGTTATATTAAAATATGTTTATTGAAATAATTCAAAGCTATTATTGTATTACATTACATTAAACATATAAAAATCTATTCTTATTTTATTACAACCCCCCAAACAAACTACGGACTAAGGTCCATAACAAAATGAAATGTTCTGTTATGGACCCTAGTCCGTAGTTTGTTCGGGGGGTCCATTTAATTCATTTAAGCGAAAATATTATGGTACCTCATTGTTTTCGTTAATTCATTTGATTGAAAAATGTATGAAAAATAAGGTATTTTTAACATGAATACCACCAAGTATATTGGCGCTACAGCTTTGGTGTCATATAAAAAAATGCTAAGGCGAACGAGTTCTTTCAGAATAAAGCACTTTTTTTTTATTGGCATTTGGACCAAAATGGATGATGTCCTTTATTGAAAGGTAAAAAATGAAACTACAAAAAGTATAAAAAGCCAATAGAAGGTAATTTAAATACAAAAATAGGTAGTGCTGGTGAATATAAAAAAAGAACAAAATTTAATTAAAAAAACGAAAGGAAACTACGCACGGTTCTTTAAATTTAATGGGTAGAAATAAGCCTGAATATGTGGTTGCAACCAAAAATTGGCCTAGGAGCGACTCCTCAAATTGCCTAGATAATGCGGCGCTAGGTAGGCTTTATAACTCCTAGACAATGTGGTCAAATGAAAAATAGGAAACAGGTACTAATATAAAACAACCGTAGAATAATTTAATCTTCGACGAATTAATTTTGGAGCACGACGAGTACGGAACCAAACGGCTCTGGACGGTCTGTCCTGGGACCGATATCGTCGTCTGATCGATATCGGTACACTGTAAATATTAAATATACACTTTAGGTATAATTAACATTGATTAAACCATATAATCAAGAAAAACTCCACACCAAAATTTTCAACAGATCTGCATACTAATAGTTTTAACATTGCAAACTATGCTTTCACTAGCATTTTAAATAATTTTTTTTATTATAGGTATCAGGTGCAGTCGTCGTCTATCAAAACTTCACCAGCCACTGACAAGCCATAGCTATCAAATTTTTCAAAAGATTTTTCATTAGTCTAAATTTAAACTAGATCTCAAAAAAAGAAACAATTCAGCACAGAGGTAGAATTTGAAAAGGTTGAATGACGCCAAAACTTTAAGCTGCATCTACAATGCTGCAGTCTGCACTAGAAAGTGTGACGTCAATACAAGATTCGCCCATTTGGCTACAAAAAGTAGGTGGTGCGTCTGGGGTGTTATGAATTGATAAGTTCATCTCAGCAATAAAATCTTCAACAGCACAACGTCGTTCGGAATCAGTGGCCCGAACTTTGCCATACCACAGGGAAGAAGATGCATTTACGTCAGCACCAACTATAACTTTGCAGCCTGCGAGCGACCGCAAGACGTGACGGAGATTATGTATATGAGGAGTAACAGGGTCTGAATACTGAAAGTAGCAGCTCACAACGTAAACCTTAAAGGTAGGCGATGACACTTCAAAAGAATAGAATAGAATGCATTTATTTGTTTGTCAGAATATTGTACAAAGTTGTTATATGTATATTATATATTACGTCCAAAATATTCTGCCGTTTCTGGCGTACAAAGAAAGGTGTTGAACTTTATTGCATAACATAGGTACCTCGGTACTTTTATAACTTTTCAGCAACTTTTTGAACTCTCCGTAATCACGCGCTGTCGCGTGGCCACTGGCAGCAGTTTTGGCATCCTCATTAAACGTCAGTTTATAACACAACTTCACAGAACGGTAAACATCAACTTTTCAGAATCTTATTAAACTTAGCGAATTGTTTCAAGTTTAAGAAACTCACTTATTTACACTTGGTTCATCTCCGTTGCGGTTCCAGTTAATGTACTAAGAAGATTTGCAACTATAAGACTTTTTGAGATCATCCACCTTAAATTTTATTGCCAAGCGTTTTCATAGCAACGAAGATAGGATCAGACAGATAGCGAAGTATCCATCTGATCCGATACCATAGAAATAACTGAAAAGGTACCTATCCCACAGAAGAATAAGAATACCTACGCTTTGCCCTGAACTTAGCACCTCTGGGCAGTTAAGCAGCCACAGTCGCATCATTGCCGCATCATTGACGACACGGTTGGCGCAGTGGTTGAGCGATTGACTGCTGCGCAGCATGTCGCGGGTTCGATTCCCGCACGGAACAAATATTTGTAGGACCTACATGTATTTGTTCCGAGTCTGGGTGTTTTTCTATGTATAATATGTATGTATTTACAAAAAAAAAAAAAAAATGTAGGTATATAAGTAGATAGTTTATCAGCCATCTCGTTAGCATAACACAAGCATTAGGTTGCTTAGCTTGGGACTATATGGCGTTGTGTGAAATGTCCAAGGATATTATATTATTTCAAGTTCTGAACAAGCCTACCACACTATTCCCAACTAAAAGCTAAAAAAGCGTTTCAAATCAGCGGAGTTCACCAGAGGAGGCGACCTAAGTCTTTTCGTATTTCTACAAAAGATTTCTCCCCCTCAACCTAGTTGGTTATCTTTAATTTCGATAGTTCGATGTCCTACAAGTGCTAAACATCCGTTTGTAGGACAGACGATGGTTTTTGAAGTCAATTTGTGAATTGTTTAGTGCCTAACGAAGGAGTCGTTATGATGGCTGAGGCGACCGCAACCGACTGTGTTGTGGGACCCCCAGTCGCTGTGTTTGGTGAAATTCTCCCAGAAAGTTTATTTAGTTTGTCGTAATAGGTCACAAAGTCCAATGTTAACGCCCGCTACGACGACGGTGACGATCAACAAAAATGTTATAATTAGGTACCCTTTTTTAAGGATGCCTTTTGCTTTCCAGGGCCACGGTGACTCTTACCAACTGTGCTCTTACGAATATAATTCCGCATATAATATAATCTAATTATCTACCTACTTACCTTACAGACTCAAAATCAGTGAATATGTCACCGCAAAATGGCAAACGCCGTAAGATTGTGAAATATCGCGTGAATTTGTAAACTATTTTTTCTAAATAAGACACGGATAAATTGAACGGAACGGAACTATTGAATTAGGATGCATCCTAATTCAATAGTTTCCAATAAATCCGTGTCTTATTTATTAGTATCCGTGTGTTATAAGTATAGTGTCTTATTTTATTTATTTTCACAATATTCCGAGAAATAATAGTCTAATCAAAATTTATTACCTACAATCTTACGGAGTCTGCCGCTTTCCGGTGACAAATACACCAAACACACATAGGCTGACCATGCCATATACCTACCATAGGTAACAATCTTGTTAGGGACCTAAGTGCCTAGGTACCTACCTACTGAAACATTTCGATAACAAAGACGTATTGCAACTGGTTGCACCACGGAACAGAAGGTTGCACCCAATAAAGTTGTCAAGTTGGTATCCATAGTAGCGCAGGTCAATGAATGGTCAGTAAACTATGCAACCATACCATACACCTAACTAGGTGTCTACCTGTCGTGGGTACGGTCAGCAACAAAAACCGTCTACCACTGCTAGGTAGGTATACTTTAAAACTAGCAATACTTATTCAGCTTTAGCATTTTTATTATATTTTCACATAATTTTATTTGAAACTGATTGCAAATCGTATTTTAATTAATGAGGTTTTCTTTTTATCTCATCGCTAACGTTGGCGATAAGTCGGCGAGGCTAAAGTGGGAATGGGCTGGGCGAATCACAAACTTAAAGGAGGCACCAAGAAGATCGAAGAAGACCGATGGGCCAGAATGGTAAAGCAGTGGATGCCTGAAGATCATAGCCACGGCAGTCCGGCAGATCAAAGCAACACTGGGGTGATATTTAGACTCATTCCTGACAGATTGGCCGGAAAAGGTAAAATACAGAGAACGTTGGAAAACTATGAGGAGACCTTTGAACAGCAGTGGGACAGTACCTACCTACCTACCTAACATATATACCTAATGTTAATTAAAAGATTCAAAGTGTGATTTAGAAAACGGAAGAGACTTGTTGCTGACCATACCTAAATGTGCACGTGTTGTATGACATGGGTAGGGACCTATACCGCGTGTATCTGACATCGACGCACAAACGATTTCCATGGGTCCGGGGCATGATTCTGAACACCCTAGACTTAGAATTTTTCGTCGGCTTTTTTCTCATTTTTTTATTTTTTTCAAGGGTTTTTTTACTTTAGACTGCTCATAATCGTTATTCTGACCTAACCCAATGAGATTTTTAATAAAAAAAAATTAATTAACTACTTTCACTAAAAAGAGCAATCTGAATAAAGCCACAAATAGATTTCAGCTCAGCTGAGCTGATACTTTGTGGTACTCTTGAAAAAAATTAGAAAAGAACCGACGAAAAATTCCAACACTGGGGTGTCCAGAATCATGCCCTGGACCCATGGAAATCGTTTGTGCGTCGATGTCAGATACACGCGGTATGTAGGTGAGTAACAAATTAACCCATACGGCCAACACTGATGAAATATGTATGTGTATCGAACGCAGCTCTTCGAATTACTTGCCTATCTTCATGCCCATCAATTACTGGACAGGCCTAGCACAATAGAAGTAAGAACCTAGACTCGAAGAAGCTAAGTTAAGAGGGTGTATTCCGTCCACTAGCGCCGCCAATCGTTTTTTATTAATTGTGGTAAATTTAAGACACGTAGATAAAAAACCGCTCTGTAGTGTTCTGAAGAAATGTATTTATTATTTTTTGAGAGTTATGTTTTGTACTTACTTTAGAACATAAATAGTTGCCAAAGTCGATGTTTATGCTAAAAGTGGCCACTTTTAGCTTAAATTGCCGTTTTGGCTATTTAGCTATGAGTTATGTATTAGAAATAGCTCTCAAAAAATAATAGATACATTTCTTCAGAACACTACAGAGCGGTTTTTTATCTACGTGTCTTAAATTTACCACAATTAGTAAAAAACGATTGGCGGCGCTAGTGGACGGAATAGGTACACACTCTTAATGGTCATAAGTAATCACCATAGATATACTTATGTTTTTATATTTCTGTGGTAATCACATATCACGTCTGTAGGTAGTAAGCAGAGGTACCTAGGTATGCAGCACTAATGTACCTACTCACGTTTCGCCAATTATGTTTACGCTTATTGCCATCATTCAGGCCTGTTTTAGACTCCGGAGTAGGTAGGAAGGTAGGTACTTCTAAGCAGTTCTAGTTGGGAAATCGAATAAAATGTGCACCGGCCTGAGAATCGAACAAAGAACTACATGGCTCAGTGGCATTTCTTTTTATTTTATTTTACTATTGATAGGCACGCGTTTGACCATTATCTCACATGATGGTAAGCGAGGATGTGGTCGAAGATGGAGCACGTTTGCCTAGAATATAATAAGTATTGGCAGTGCAGTATAGATAAATTGTATCTGTCCTTCTCGCAAAAACGCTGTTTGTTTTCTATGGCAGCTGTATAGGCGTCATGGACTTTGACGTCAAAGTTCATATCGGACTTCTCTTTCTAATTTTAATCTTTGAAGCTTTATAACTTCATCGGTGATGAAGGTATTTACAAAATAATTGCATGGTCGTTTACAACAGCTAACAAGTATTTAATTCTGCAAATAAAAAATCGCATGCATATTCCCTATTGACTAACAAGCGATGAAAATGTTTGCTGTGCTCGCGCGATGATTTACCTACAAGTTTCTAGGACACTCTTAAGAGAAATGTGAGTGTTTAATTTCATCTTACAATGAAATCAAATCTTTAAGTTAGGACGACGCCTTAGAACAAGTCTTATTAGGGGTCCATACCAAAATGGTAAAAGGAACCCTCATGGTGTGACTAAATCTGTCCGTCTGTCACAGCTTGATATCTCAAGAACTACTGCTATGCTATTATGCTACTTATAATTTGGAATAGATTTAGATGTTTGCTAAACTATTTGCAAATAAGAAAGAAAAAAATGTTCATACTTTTTTACCGTTCCCCCCCTTATCTCCGAGGTTTGTATAGAGAAAATCTGAAATTATTCTATGTGATAGAAGTTTATAAAAAGATTACAGGAAAATGAAACGAGGTCTCTAAACACTCTTTCAGAAATCGTCAACTAAAATTAAATTAGTTTCACTATGTACCTATCGTTCAAGAGACTGCGGCACTGACCCTAAGAATGCAAAATAGGTACACCGCAGTGTTTTAAAATTTTCTGACGCAAACCGCGTGTATCTGAAATCGACGCACAAACGATTTGGGTATCATTTAAGCTATCGCCAATTTAATTAGTTTTGTGTTTCTTAAATAATAGGGTTTGCCCACAAAATAGTAGATTTGTCACCAAAATCAAGTCACCAAATAATATAAAATCAATTCCCCAATAAATCACCTAAAATCATGGAGTCGTGCGTAGGTCACAGTTCTAACCTAACCTAACCATTTTTCTTTTACTAAATCAATTTATTTGGTGACAGATCTACCATTCTGAGTACAAAGCTATTATTTAAGTAATAAAACTTTGATAATTATTCATACCTAGGAACACTTTTTGTTTATCTGAGAACGAAAATATTTCGTGGCGATAGATCTATTTATTAAGTGATAGGTACAACTTGATGACAAATATAAATTTTGGTGATAGAAAATATAGTTCCCAAACGATTTCCATGGGTCCAGGGCATGATTCTGGACACCCCAGAGTTGAAATTTTTCGTCGGCTCTTTTCTCATTTTTTTCAAGAGTACCTACCACAATTATTAGGTATTCAGCTGAGCTGATACCTATCTATTTGTGGCTTTATTCAGATTGCTCTTTTTAGTGAAAGTAGTTAATTAATTATTTTTTTATTAAAAATCTCATTTGGTTAGGTCAGAATAACGATTACCTATGCGCAGTCTAAAGTAAAAAACCCTTGAAAAAAATGAGAAAAAAGCCGACGAAAAATTCTAAGTCTAGGGTGTCCAGAATCATGCCCTGGACCCATGGAAATCGTTTGTGCGTCGATGTCAGATACACGCGGTATAGGCCTCGCCGATGAAATATATGTTAGTCAGGAAAATTGTGAGGTGGCAAACGAACGGCACCCTAGAAATTGCTTGATGTAGGTAGTAGGTGGTAGGTACCCAAATTCCTTGATTGTTGTGTAACACACTGCCATGGCATTCAGTTGAATCCGGTTTGACTGGAAGCCGACCCCAATTTAGTTGGGAAAAGGCTAGGCAGATAATGATGAGTCATTCCTGTTCAAAAGTAGCAGAAGTGACACACTTGCCAAGCTGCTAGAAGCTCCTTGCAGAGTTTAAAGTGGTTGCATGTGTGGTGAGTAGGAACTTATTTGAGACGTCTCAGGCAGGCCAGGGAGCTCTCTCGAAATAATACGTTTCATTGTAATAGCTGTACTTCGAATTGACATAGAACCTTCATGGTTTGAGATTTTTGAGTGAAACTTTTTTCACATGGTAGGTACCTACTTACCTACCTATGAAGTTCTTCTTTTAAAAAATGTGCAACATTCGATTATCGACTTTCAGTTGTTTTTTTTTATTCAGCTTAGACAAGAAAGACGGATACTTCGAAAATTCGAGTGATTTTTGAATACGAGTTCCAACGCGGAACTAACGCGCCAGCACAGACATATAAATAGTTATATGTCTGTGCGCGCCAGAAACAGCTCGCAATATCAATGTTGCGTTTGGAGAGGGGACTGCTAATGAACGCACCGTTCGATTTTGGTTTAAACGCTTTCGTGATGGAAACTTTGATTTGAAGAACGATCCGAACCACGTGGAAGACCGCCCACACAGGTGCATAACAATGAATTGAAAGATATGGTTGAAGCTGATCCGAGCCAAACTACCCAGGAATTAGCGGCGTGGAGCGTTGACTCATTTGCGTCAAATCAATAAAATAAAAAAAATTGAAAAATGGGTAGGTACCTCATGATTTGACTGATCTGCAGATAGAAACACGTGTTGCCTTGTTGAATCGATACAGAAATGAAAAAATATTGGATCGAATTGTGACATGTGATGAGAAGTGGATTCTTTAGGATAACCGTAAGCGCAAGGTCAAACGCCGCAAGTGTCCTAAAGCAAAGCTTACCAATAAAAAGGTAATGGTAACTGTTTGGTGGTCTCATCATGGTGTTATTCACTATAGCTTTCTCCGATCTGGTCAAGCAATAACGGCAGATGTCTACTGTTCCGAACTCCGAACAATGATAGCAAAACTATAGCAGTGAAACAGCCCCGAATCATGAATCGATCTTCACCATTAATGCTTCATGACAACGCGAGACCTCATACAGCACGAGAAACTGTTTTAACTCTACAGCAACTGCAATTAGAAACCATTCGTCACCCTCCGTATTCGCCAGACCTTGCTCCAACGGATTACCATTTTTTTTTCCTGATTTGGTACTGAATTTTCTACGTGATAAAAAGTTTTCTTCTCAGGAGGCAGTACAAAATGCTTTCACACAGTTTGTCGAATCTAGATCACCAGAGTTCTATCGCAAAGGAGTCCTATTACGAATCGTAAATGCTCGTTTGCAATAGACGAAGTTACGTTGGTAAGTTACTCCCAACGCAGGGGAGTACATCTATAGTCCGCGAAACAATTTTGATACTTACTAGTCTGAATAGGATTATAGTTTATTTGGGCGCTCGCGCGAGACTGAGGAGCGCGCGCGCTGAATTGACGCAGAATATATAGTACTTTAATTTTATTTATTGTAATTTTGTTTAATTATATTGACAAACGAAAACTAATGAAACGTATTCATTGTAGATTGAAATTTTATATCATATTAATTTATTTGATAAAATTGTTTTTATTTGGAATATAATGGACGCTGAATCAAGACATTTCTGGCTTAAATTAGGCTTTCTTTACGTTTTTTTCCGTGAAAACTCAAGGAATTTAAAGAAATTCTAGAACTCCAATAAACAAGTAAAACATTCAACTTACTTTTTAGTAATTTTAGCTTTTAAAAGAATTGATTGTAACAATGTGAATTAGACCGTCAAAGTTCCATCGCCGACATTTTTTCTTGCAAACTGAGTTCGTAAAATATTTATAGTAAATTACACGAAAAGAAAAATGAAAATGTGTAACTCTAACTCACAAGAAAGAGACTGGCACTCTCGTTATTCAGGATCAAATAATTAAAATATCTTACTGCTGCTGATAATTACAGCGTCAAAAATCATGAATTTCCGTAAAAAATGTAATAGGACTCTTAAATGACCATCCTATTAGATGGCAGTAATGTCATAGATATTAATGGTAATTATTTTGATTAAATAAATATAATAAATAAATAAAAAAAAAACAATTTCAATTTTTCAGTACAAATCGGCAATTTCATACTTTAACCCCTAATATGAAAGCTAGGTACCTACTACATTTTCAATATCGACCATAAAAGGTAATGTTGTCCAATGAAATCAAACACAAGGTTTATTTACACACTTTATTGAATTAACATAATGAAAACAAACATTAATATCATATTGAAATGAACCTCATGACAGTATACTGTAACCGTGAGTACAACATTTATATCATAACATTTAATCAATTCAATACACAAAACGATTAGATATGTAGATAATTACAGTGATATTCGAAAGATATGACATGTGAACATCTAGAGTGTGAGAACATAATGTAGATTACACATCTTGCATCTGCAGTACAATAAGAAGCAGTAAAGAATAAACCATTTATCAGATTCGAAAAAATATGTGCAAGTTATTCTTTATTATTATACTATGCACATTCCCTATCTATTCTCGGCGACATCCGGTCAAACGAACGCTACTTGAATTATCCGCACAACCAATTTATTACTATGATAAGCTCTCACTCAACAACACGTCTACACATTCCTCCTCGACTGCAATACAGACTGCCTACGGTCAGCTGCTCATATCAATGTTATTGAAGGCCTGTAAAATCCAATCAATAAAATCGATTTCTACAGGAAGCAGTGTCTTCCCCACGCCTGCCCACTTCGCTAGAAGACTACCGCAATGTCGCCCGACGCTTGTGAATCCAATCGTCAACCGTTTCTAGTTAAATCTAACTTTTAAGGTACCAGTTATTATTGCATGGCATATTATGATGTTGGTGGCAGTCAGCGCCATAAATATATCAACATTGAAGTAACTGCCGCAGCCGCAGCAGTATCGATAACATTACATTAGATTGACTAGACAAATAGCCGCGTTAGAGATCACAAACACACACATATTCAATCATCTGAACCATACTTTCCAAAACTTAAATGTCAGTATATTTATGTCATTGATAATAACCAATAAAGTCTATGTGTTTAAATCCAAATAACATTTGTAGAACAATAGACTTTTTTAATGTGTACTAATCATAGTGAATACAAAAAATTAAATGCTTATTGAAGTAACAGCAGTGAAACAAAAACATCAGATATTTTTGTTATTTTTTGATATTACAATTCTTAACTATACTCAGTCAATAATTACTATTAACTTTAATACTAAATAGGTGTCGAAACTGAGAAATTAACAGCCTAAGCACATACACAATATGACAGAAAATAAGATAGCAGATCTACTTTGATATTAATTTAGTAAACACACAGTACTTGTGTGTTCTTATACTTTGTGTAGTATGTGTCTTGCGAATGTTATTTATTCCATACATTTCATTTCATATAGTACGATCTCTCGCACTCGCACTGCACACTTAATTATTCTGTTTCTTTTAGTGAAGACGATTTTACTATTTTATTACCTGTATAGATTTAAAAATCAATAGACAAAAATATGTTCTGTCATAAAGGGTACTCGGAATACATACAATTGAACTATATAAGCGGTGTAGATAAAGTGAAGATATGATGAAATCCTCTGTATCATGATACCCTGTTCACTACGAAAGTGTAGTATTTAATTAAAAGACGAATATTTTGTCTAATATAATCGTAGTGTCATACTTAGAAGGGGGTGAAGCGAATATAATTTATTGGATATTTTATAATATGCATAGTAAATTACACAACCTTTTTACCCAATCGTGTTGAAACTGTATATAGATAGATATTATTTGGTATTATTAGGACATAGCAAAATATTATGTATGTATTATGAATTTGATAATAGCAATATAATGTCACCAATAAAAATGCGAACGAAGTGGATTGCATCGTAAGCATTTATCCAAAATATTTAATTATAGAATGTAGTAATGTCAAATTTTATAATATTATAAACCGTAAAATTCAAGGGATTCTCGAAAACGGTGCAATAAGAACTTCAAATACATGTGCTAACACGAAAATTGTAAAGAAATTCACTATTACATTTATAAATATTTGCTAAAAATTGAATGTAATTACACTATACAGCGCTGCCTGACCCTGTCAATAAAGGCTATATAATTCATAACACGATCCAAAAGAAGTCCACAATCGTACAACTTACAGTTTAAAATAATTTAAAGAAAATCTAAGAACAAAAGGCACTAACTTTTAGTTTAGTGACATAAATATATTACGAACATTTGAAACATACAAATAACGAGGATAAAACTGATTTATCTGATTATACAGTTAATAATTCATTTAATTTAAATATTATATGACAAACGCAATCATGGACTAAATAAGTGTCTTTATCGTGAGTATTTGACTTAATTCCCAACCATGTATGCGTGTTGAAAGTTCCCTAGCCCTTACTCAGATCTCTTCTTTGATGGCACAGTAATACTATTCTCAACATTACCTAAATAAACATTCCTGTATTCAAAAACCCCCAATTCAATTAAATCATCGACATATAACCGTATGTTAAATTTATTTATTTAAAATATGCTATAGGGTATGATACGCTATAGATAGGGAAACGAAATAAATGTCGAGCAATTGACTGAGATTTGTAACAAAATTAACTATAGTAAATAGTAAGTGATTATTATGCACTAATAACATAACGAGTCACGTATCTTGCCTATTGCATATTTGGTGCGACTAAAGTAATTTTTATAAAGATGCTCCATATGTGTGTAATATAATGTTTACTTACGTCGCACAAACGAGTACGATGTGCATAGCACACTTTATTATAATATTGCTTATCAAACAACAGAAAACAAACTAAACATCATTTCGCATTCTAGCTTACATCAACATTGACAAAATTGAGCAAATGAAAATAACAATAACAATACGAATCATAATTATATTGCTAAGTATAATTATATAATGAGTATAATAAGGATTATATCGATTGCTGATTACTATTTAATTACAACTGAACGTAATAATACAAGGATATAATGAAAAATTACCACTAATTATTATTAATTCGCTAATAATTTAAAATTGCATTGACCTAAATTTTATTCATATGATTGACAACACCGATGAATTAATACTTCCATATCAGAAAGTATTTGCGTTACAATAACCTGTCAATTTACCATATAAAACGTGTCCCGCCGAGACGCGCCGCGACACGCGCGCCGCCTGCCGTGTTCACTCTGAACTACAAGCGTGCTCTATGACTACTACCTGCATCACTATCCGATAACGCGATAAACATCCTGACGTAGCTCTCGCACAAAAGTGCATCCCCAAACGTTAATCACAGCTATGAAATCTCTTCTCTTTAGTAAATTACCAATTTTTTTTTATTTCAAAATTATCTTTTCACAAATTTATATCTATAGTTATTCTATGTAAACCTGTTTAGTACTTACTTTACAAAGCTCTATACATTGCCTTAATTGCAATTTAATAGACTATAAATAATTGATTTTATCAAAATTTTTATTGCTACATTAATTTACTTGAAGCACACAAAAATAGTTAAAACTTTGAAAGAAGTGAAAACAAAAAACAAAATAAACTTTTTTATTATTTTACATAACGCAAAATACACCGATAGAAAAACAAAATTTTGACTAGCAATATAGAATTTCTTAATTTTTTCTACTTCCAGAACAATTTGACTAGCATACCGACCGACGATTTTAACGAAATATGAACTTTCAATACTATCGACGTCACATAAAATACACATAATTATGTAAATAATTTTAGACACAACTTTGGCACAATCATTAATTACTGAAATACTGCAGGGGAAGACTCGGGAAATATGTTATATCGGGATATGTTTCGAGAATATTAGATAAGTATAATCGCGTAATCTTACAACTAGGGTGCAAAATTAATAAGTAGTGGATAATACAGTTATCGCTTACGTAGTTCCTATTAAATTGATACTTTTATTGTTATTTTATCATACACCATGTTTAAAATATATGCACAGTTCAGAGCTATGCCTTATTTACTAAGTTGAAATTCTGATATTTTGGCACTCGCTATTCATCGTGACTTGGCACTATTCAACTTTGAAGCAAATAGAAAGACGCTTCACTGAAAAGCTTTTCAATACAGTGGTCCTATAGTTATCTTACTCTACGTTATCCTAAGTGTATTTTTTTTTACGTTTTTGGAAATATTTGATTACCACAGGACTATATTTGATCTAAGACTAAATACAAAGAGCAGTCTGGAGAGGGTGATAAAATAATTCAAAGTAACCGTTCTACATTACAATACTAAACATTAACTACTCTCAGAATAATTTAGCATAAATCCACAACATTATTAATGTTAAACAAACTTTAACAATCTTTGGCTTTGATCCCTTGACCAATATTAATTATTCGACTTAAAATTTCCAGTAGCCGATGTATCCTACACATTGTGTATACGTTAGAGATCTTAATAGTTCAAATGTAAAATAAATTAGAAGACTATCACATTTAGCAACACTATTTTTATACCTAACGTCTTTTTTGTGATATTAGACGACATTAAATGATATACTGAAATGTTATCTTCTCCTGTCTTCGTTTTTAAAGTAAGTTTTCTTAAAGGATTTGATCCCATCGGTTTCGTATCGCCGCGCCGCGTCCGAGCGCCGCAACTGTTACTGTAACACCTAATTCTCAGGTCATTACGATTATTTTATTTACAAATATTGTCTTTAAACCCTCTCGCTCTGTTCGCTACTCTACTCTACGCTACGTCAGCGGGTCCGAGGTCGATTGTAACGCATCTACACCTATCTAATGTACGCCGACACTCGATTAAACTTACTTTGAACATTATTACTTGTGGTCGGTACTGATCATAATGGAAAATAAATCCAATAGACAATTGATACACTCAACCGCTTAAATCCATAGTAAATTCGATCAGCTTAGCTAACTCCTGTTGCACACTTTGTTATAAATTCATAAGCCGTGAGCAGTGAACCAGACAAATTATTAAAATATTTAACTATTTAAAATAAGTGTTTTGTGAAGTTATACAGTTACATGTTCACTGTTCACGGATTAGCAAACATTTTAAAATGTCAGTCGTAAGTTTTTTTTATAATAATAATTTTTCAAACCCCATCCCCAGGTCTTACTGATATATAAATCACTGACATGTTCTGCTCCAATTAATCAAATACAGTGGAGAATAAATATAAGAATATCTAAAATACTTATAAACTCGTAACAAATGTAAACATACATTCAGCGTGGATCTAATGTCTTGCCAATAGCGTCACCTCGTTTTAGAGAGATTGTTTTGGTCACGTTCATTTGAAGAAATATATCGGGGCCAGAGTTCCGTATTGCGGCTGCATCAGAATGGTGCGTTCAGTGTTGTACAATTTGTACGCAACGCCGGAATTCTGGCCGCGGAGCCCCATTCAATGGATCGGTGCCTTCACGATGTGGTTGGGGGCGATGTAGTGGTAGCCCGGCAGCGGCAGGCCGGCCGTCTCCATCGTGATCCTGGAACACATCAACCTCACGTTCACTCACTGAAGTCACACCGCAGCACCAGGCACATTCGGTCAAACAATAGTCAAAATAACAATCTGTAACACCCCGTTCATTGGGACATAAACGAGCTAAATTTTCGTGTTGGGTTTAAAAATATCAAATTCAAAGAACAGCTTGGATGGAAATGGAGATCATAGGATAAAGCAGCAACGGGTTCTGATCGCTAACCCGATCACAGAAAAAAGTAAGTTTAAAACGTGGAAACACTAGGATTTAAATTAATGTAAGGAAAACTCTTACCAGGATATTGGATGATCCATTGAGCAGTAGGATAGTAGACGTGGAGCAAAGTTCAGCATGTCAGGTATCACGGGAATGTTTGGTGCCGGTGGGTGGGCAGGAGGTGGCGAGGGTTCTTCAAGGAAGCTTTGTGTTTCGGAACATTTATTAGACATGGTTACCTGCACTTAAGACTAAACCGCACTCTGTCAGACAAAAGTTTCTTTAGCAATGAAAAACAAACGCTTACTGTTATTATTTTTATTTAGTATGTACTTTAAAACAATACACTTTTGCTTAACGATTCTAGCGAGTAATATAAACCTGAAACGAATATGAAAACGTTTACTACCTTAAAATTAACATGATTTTTATTACAAATAAAAAATTATATTGACAGCTAAATAATCTGCATTCCCTACGGAACTACATTTAGAAACATACGAATTGGACCTCAATTTTAAATTCGCACTAATTAATAAAATAATGTAGTGGCAGAACGACGCCATCGCCTAACTAATCTGCTATAGCTTCGCTATGTCTAACGCAACGGCGCTGTCTGCCTTATACTTAAGGTCGCCTAAATATAAAACAGTCCAAACTACTTATAATAATCTTGAGAAACAATCATAAGTAGCTATAAATGTATAATAAATAATAAAAACATCCAACATTCCCATTCCTGTTGGAATATATTTGGCGTAAATAAAACGACTCATACCGACTACAAACAAAACTAGACTCATACACAAACGATCGGTCAGCATTATAAAACTATAAACTATCATATATTACCAAGTAAAAACACCATACACTTTTTTATAATTTTCTTTTTAATTTATAGTTTTACAAAGCCTAGTTCATTGATTTCTAAAATGTGTCGAAAATTTTAAAGGAATATCAATTTAGCAACGAATAGTGAAATAATTTAACTAAAAAGTGATTTTGTTATTACAATAATTCTGTCAAAAAATCTAGCTTGATCTTCCATTTAAAATGTGTATACAGAGGCACTGTCATCAAACAATACTTCTTCGTTATGCTGAAATGAATGTGTACAAATGAGGTGAATTACAAAATCACTAGAGCATTATTTCTCTAGATTTTTTCGAGTTTGAAGTATCGTTTGATGTACTCTTTTGATTGCGACACCCTGTATTTTGATTCCAAATAGATATTTCATTACATCTGAACGCAAAGCACTCTGTATATTCTACAGCCTTTAGCTTCTACGTACTTCTACTATTGTCAAGATCCCTAGTTGTCGTTAGTCGTATTAATTTTAATTTTCCGTCGTTTAGTCCATCATGTAACTTCACATAATTGTTATGTACTAAGTATTACCATCGCGATTTTATTTCATTTAGTTCCTTACTTAATGATGATTATTTTAGTCTTATTTTAATATTTATAGAAAATCAAGGTCTTTTTTATGATAATTTTTATTTTATTCTTTCGTCATTTCAAAAGCTGTCTCTAACTCAGTCATATATAAGAACAGACACAGAAAAGTCAGTATTGATTTTATTTGAAATAGAAATCTATCATACTTACTCACACAACATAAATTTGTATTAAAAGTGGTTTACATACTTAGAACCTATAACGAATATTGAATACTACTTAATAATACAATAAAAATAAGATAGTTGTGAACAAAGAACCATTATAGGATAAAGTATTTAAGTAATTAAAGTGCTTTTCAATATACTGAATAAAGTAGAACAGATGAAAGCCGATTTCTCAAAATAAAAAGAACTGTGTTTATTTTACTCTTAAAAATAATAAAATGATGCTGACTTGTGCCTTACAGAACGCTGCGTTGCAGAACTTGATACCTAGTCTTTTTGCACACGAACTCTATTGAGTCACGAGAAACGGACCGTCCAGTTTCACAGTTAGCATTAAGTTTGCCCTTACATTTAAACAAAATCTTACGATGACAATTCTAGTTACATGATTTCAAAGAAACAAAGGAGAGAGTCCAACACAAGTCCAGTACCAATGACCAAGAACCCAGTAATCGATACAATCAAATTGCCTGTAATGTTCCTTATTATAAAAAATAAAAAACCTACGCAGTTTAACAATAAACTAAAAAACTTTGTTAGCTATTTGTAACCCTGATAGGAATTATTTTAAAAAAGCCCAATAAAAAGGTTTTTTTTTTCAATTGAATATTAATGCAGAGTTCATAGATTCCTGCATTAACATATTATTTTATAGAAATTCTAAGATCCACCTGACGTAATTGATTTTATACTTTATTTTTATGTGTATTACGATTTATTTTTATTTCCGAATAATTCAGCGCCGGGACTAAGAGGTTAAGGGAAAGGTATTGTTGCAAAACTTTACAATTTGGTAGATAGGATTAATGCAGTATCATAAGTTAATTGACTCGTAAAAAAGATTTTTCATACAAACTTTGTGAGCAAACCTGTGTAGGACTATTTCTTTTATCTTAAGGAACTAACGATATCATAAGAAGATTAATTAAAGGAACTTATCGGCACACATTTGGTATCGATTACTAGTTCAGTTGCGATACCATCTCCGTTAAAGTAACGATCGCGATGCACTTCGATTACAGTCCGTGCCGAGCGCTTGCGCAGCCTCACTACATAGTAGAGCGCCTGCGCGGCTAGTACGGGTTGTACTTCCGGTCTTTGGAAGACTTGGCGGGCGCGTCGTCGTCCTGGCGGCGGCTGAAGGACTTGTGGCTGCGGTGCACGCCCGTGGTCTGCACGGGGGGCGCGCTGCCCGACAGCAGGTCCGTGAGCCCGCCCAGGGCCGACAGGGAGCTGAGCGCGCCCAGGGCGCCGGTCTTGCTGAGCAGCTGCGCCAGCGGGATGGCGGAGGCGAGCGGGCTAGCCGCGGACGCGCTGGCGGTGCCGCTCGAGGAGCTTCCCTCCAGGTTCGCCTTCTGAAGCTCCACACTGCCGGAGCGGGACAGGAATGTTGTACAGGGTCAGGCGACCTCTGGGCTTATTCGAAGTACGCGGCGCGGTTGACGGCTCTGGCCCGAGTTTACAGCGGACGTTTTGAATAAAGCAACTATTAATGTTTTTGTGGTAACACTAAAAAGTTTTGTAATTATTTCCTAGTGACAGCATTTTTGCACCAGCTTTCTTTAAAATTCACACCCTGAACGATATGTGCCGATAAAAAACTTAAAAAAAACGTATTTAGCAATCACAAACCCTCCTTTAAAAAGACTTACGACGCAAACCAAAGTTATTTATTACCGATTGGAAATCCCAGCGGTCCCGATCGAAATATTTTGTATTTTTAATCTTAGTGAAATTGGTGATATATTGAAGGAAAAAAAACACTATCTTTCGTAATCAGCCTTCATTAGTCTAATTTTGGATCTTAAGTTGAGCACATCACCAGGTATTGGCATTCAGTCCATCCCAGCTACCTATTTAAGGTCATCGATCCATATAACTGGCATGTGGCTGGGTGACTTGGAACGCATCGCGATACGCGATCTCCACTCCTGTGATCGACTATATCAAATGCTCAATCTTTCACCAATCATGGCCAACTTTCAATTCAGCTTGATAACCCTGTAAGCAATCGCGGTAACTATGGTTATTTTTGCGATTTTATATTTGAATTTTATGAAGAACTAGCTGACCCGTGCAACGACGACTGCGTTACATTTTTCATTACTGCTCCTTTCCTATTGGTAATAGCGTGATGATATATAGCCTATAGCCTTCCTCGATAAATGGGCTATCCAACACTGAAATAATTTTTCAAATCGGACCAGTAGTTCCTGAGATGAGCGCGTTCAACCAAACAAACAAACAAACTCTTCTGCTTTATAATATTAGTATAGAAGTATAGATAAGATTCAAACATAAAAAAGTCCGACTACAACTTTCTGTATAGCGCGTTCAGCGACCTTGAATTTTTGGACCTAGGTACCTGATTGTCAGTGTACCTACTGTATTTCTTACAGACCGAACCCTTTGGTTGACGACTTTAAGTCTTCGAACAATAAGATATCTGCGTCGAAGGGACTTGGCGAAAATTAGTTTTCACTCGAATATTACATAACCCCGGTCTAAGGCTGCCTATTATTTGAGCTGGAGCAGAATTCGCAAGAACTACAACTAAAAAATGAATTGAATTCGACGATAGATAGCTTTGCAATGAATATATTGTAGTAGTAAAACAAACAAAAAAAATATGTTTTATGATAAACCTATTTATTACTCGGTTCAGTCGCCATGTTAAATTAAAACGATACCGATTTGGCGAGTGCACCGGTCTTGCTGAGCAGCTGCGCCAGCGGGATGGCGGAGGCGAGCGGGCTAGCCGCGGACGCGCTGGCGGTGCCGCTCGAGGAGCTTCCCTCCAGGTTCGCCTTCTGAAGCTCCACACTGCCGGAGCGGGACAGGAATGTTGTACAGGGTCAGGCGACCTCTGGGCCTATTCGATGCACACGGCGCGGGTGTGACGGCGCTGGCCCGAGTTTTACAGCGAACTTTTACATTTTATTTTAGACTACACCATTCGACTGCAGGAAAAAGGTCCCTTTTCCATCCTCCGTCTTTTTCTTGTCTACTGCAACCAGCCAGTCCTTTATATAGGAGTTTAGTTTATCCCTTTATGTTCTTGGCCTTTGTGATTCAGTTATTGCAGTTCTAAACCCACTTTTTGAGTTCCACTTCGACCGTTTTTCGGACGAGGTTTTGTGCTAGTGCAGATCGCTACTAATGTCGGCGTCTGGGAGCTCCTAGCAGAGCTCCGACCCTTTGTAGTAGGAGAGCTGGTCGGATAGCACGCCAGCATTAATGACATCATCCGTCGGGCTATTGTCACCGCCAGCCGGTGCCAGCTGTTTTATTACCCAATAGCTTGGCGCGTGACGATGAGCAGAAGACTGACAAGATGACTATAATGCTTTGGAAGTTGGGTAGGCCTTTAGTATGGGATGCAACATGTGTCCACACCCTGGCGCAATCCCTTAACATAGCAAGCTGTGCTGGGGCGGCTGCTACAATTGCAAATACTTTGTTTCAACCTCTTGCAAACCCCGAAAGTGGCCAAATCTGCGCTTCATAGATGCAAGTGTGAAATATTCTTTTCTCTTCGATCAATAGCCTCTTCAGACATTTTTGGAGCAATTCACAACATCGTTATTGTATGGAAAGAGTATATTTAGACGACGTTTTCATGACTTAAATTTCATTTCTCTCCCACAGCTACGTTGTTACTGGTGCGGATGGCCATGATTTTTTTTGGAAGGGGGCACGCACGCGTGTCGATAAAAGATTAAGCTGAGGTGACATCGTACCCAAACCTCAGCGTGTCTCGGAAAACACGTTAAGCCGTTGGTTCCGGCTGTCTTTTATAGATGTTTGGCAGTCCTTGACAGAAGCCCGGTCTGACAACCTTTCTGTGTCTTAAACTCTGTGTCCAAAGGGCATCGAGTTGCTTAGTTTCTGGGTTGTGGAGGTCTGGTAGGCAGTCGCTCTATGAACAATTCGGTATCCAGCTCCATCCGGTTGAAGTCGAAGTCAACCAGACCATAGTAAATTTACGTAGGTGATCTTCCTACTCAAGAAATATGGCAGTGTGTACGTTTTATAATGAAGTTGTTTTAATATATTGTATATTCATTGTAGTAATAAACCTTTTTGCGATTATAAACCTGAATAACGAAAATTTTGTTTACCTTCAAAGTTATAAAAACATCGATTACATTCGGAAAGTTATGATATATTTGTTTACTTAAGTTTTTGTTGTTATAATAGATATCTTTTTCACTAACAAACGCTCGGAAAAGTTATACAACCCAAACAAAAGATTTACTTCTAAATAAGCGATTTCTGTCTAGATAAACGTTCTTCCGAAAACTCAAAAATGTTTAACCATCCTTTTTTTGATAAGTCAAAACGAGCATAATTTGTTCTATTACATATTGTTAATACACAAATCTCAAAACATTAGACATTTTATAATAAACTTAGTCTTAAAATATGAAAATAAAAAAAAAAAATATTTACAGACGAATTGCACTTCATTTTGAAGTCAGTGAATTTCGTGACATTTCTTTACTACATAAGAGTTAAGAATATAATTGTAAGTACAAGATAAATTATTGCGGCTTATTTGAATGCAGGATACGAAACAGGGTATAGGATCAGGATTTTGTCCATAAGGTTTCCATATCAGGTTATTTCAACTTTTTGTCGAAAAGTACCAAACCAAAAAAATATTTTCAAACAAATTGTGCTAATAAATATGAAAACAAAGTAAAGAATCTGGCTTTCCGAGCGTTTGTGAGTTAAAATAAAAATTGAATACCACCATAGGTAACTGCAAATTTATTAATCGGCCAATAACAGAGGTTTGCATCGAATATCATAAAAAATATAAAATAGCAGTAAAATTAACAAAAATAAAAATCCTATTGTTACTCGGGTCAGACGCCTTTTTTGCACAAAACTTTTTTTTTTTTCAATTGAAACGAAAACGATTTCGAAACGGCCCATAAGGTAGATAAATCAGAGGAATATTGAAGGATCATAAAAAAATCGACCTTAAGGGTGGACTAGGCAAGAGTTCGTTGGACATGAATGGGCAAAATAATACTCCTGAGGAGTCGGATGGATGTTGGGAAAGAATTAAATGGTTTTTTGTTAATTAGTATTGACTTACCTCATGTTGATGAGGTACTGGGCCAGGGCCACGGAGTCAGGGTTGCCAGAGATGGTGATGGTCCGATCAGTGCTGCCTCCTTCGCGCTCCTCGCAGTTCGATATTCGGATCATTGCGCCGGAGATTTGTCGGATTTCAGCGATTTTGGTGCCACCCTAGTGATGTCATTTTCGTTTAGTTAAGATAAGAGGTGCTGAACTAATGGTGGTGAAAAAAACATATTCCCCCTGTTTTTGATTGGATGGAGTAAAGTAAATAATTATCAAGATAATTTCGTAATTATAGCTGTATTTTCACAGCATTTCAGATAAATTTATAAATGTAACTTATAATTTCGTAATAACACACATTGAAATTTTAAAATATAAGTCTTATTTTCCTTAATAAATGAAAATCAATCGCCGAAATGTATGTATAACTTCGTAACGACTGACTCAAATAGGATAACTCTGTTATAGTTGTGTCCGTAATTTTCAGGGCAATATTTATAAGAAGCAAAAAAACAATAAACATCCGGGCGAAGCCGAGGCGGGCTAGTAATAAATAAATGTATATTCATAGTGATACAGAATTCAAAACGAGGAATAGCTGTTTTCAGCATTGTAGCTCTTCTCTAAGAACACATAAAGTTCAAGATGTCATGAACACGTCAAAGTAAAACGAATCGCAAAACAAAGTAGTTGGGATTTGCCAGTCTATTCTGTAAACAACTCACCATGAAAACTTAGATTGTAGCGAACTGAATTTCATTTCCATTGACAGATCACCTCATGTTCACTTCATCTTTGTCTCGGTGCGATTTTTTAATAGCACTCAGCATCTGTTTCTAGCGCGATTACTGTCCTAAATTTTGCCTTTAAAACAAAATACCAAAAGACAAAAAGTCAGTTATAGCTTACCTTGCCAATGATGCACCCTATCAGTTCATTGGGCACGGTCATTTCATGCGACTGTTGGTTAGTGGCGGGCTGGTTGCGAGACTGGTTAGACGTACGCAGTTGTGAGCCCGCTAGAGCTGCTAATGCTGGAAAGAATACATGGAATTCATTAATAATAACCGCTGAAAGTGTAGCGATGTTATGATACGGATAGGCTGAAATAAGCTTGAGAAATGGTTGGGACAGTGATTATCGTTGGAAATGAAATTAGTGTCCCGTATATGAGTAAATTCCTTCAATCTAATCAATTAAATTTACAGTTACATCTTGATATAAATTGAAGTGTATCTCACTTTCATGGACACAGGTTCGATTGGAAAGGAGGAAGTTTCTTTCGAAAGGACTTAGAATATAAGCCTAATAGGCAAACAGTCTTGCATGAAGACTTTTTGTACACTTAGTCTTTGAGTTTTACCTATAATTTTATGTTATTAGCGTTATCAAACACTACTAGAACAAACTACAGAAAAGCTTGTAAAGCGATTCGTCCACGAGTGGGCCCATTAGTTCATGGCCGTTCAAAGAAGTCATAATTGAACACAATGCTTCAAAATTGCTTGGCAATATTCGCCTACAATGGCAGTGCAGGGCAACTCTCAGCTGCTTAAAGCGTGGTGTATTTATCTAGGATAGGTGCTAGTCGCAGCATGTGAGTGAACACACTATGGTCAATACATAATAATTTATGGTTCTATATGAGCTTTATAGTTTTAGATAACTTGTGGACGAGGCACTATACAATACGATGGAAAAATAAATAACACTTTAGAATCAGAATTACTTATTTAACATACGCCCCCCAAACTGAAATATAAGTGTCGGTTTTGAGTACTGGGCTTTTGGCTTATTTATATTTGATATTCTGTTTTAAACACGCTGTTAGCAGACTGTCACTTCAAAGCATTATTTACTTTTCTACGACACTATAAAGCTTTTCACTATTCACAAAATCATTAAAATATAAAGTTGTTAGTATGGATTTAAAAATAATAATACATACTTAGGCTCTGTTTACCTGCAGGGTTAAGTCCGGCAGCATTGGCTGGACCTAAGCCGCCTAGACCGAGCGCGGCTAAGCCGGCTAGTGGTGACTTAGCCAGGCCTCCCATCTAGAAAAGAATGGGGATGTTTAGATAAGCTGTTTTGAATGTGTTTTGTTACCAAGCAAGGTCCCCACCTTGCTTGGTAACTGTGTGTATCGTTAAAATGGACATGACAGCGTAATATGTGATTGTGTATCGTTAAAATGGACATGACAGCGGATGAATTCAAACAATCACAAGCAGCAAGTTTTTTTTTAAAATGTCTGTGTTTTTGCTTGTGTATGACATAAAACAGTTCTAAATTATTTCATAAAAGGGTATCGAAGCTGTCTTATTGTTGTTTAGATGTAAATAAAGATAAACAATCGGCATCTTTCACCGTGCTTGGATTTTACCATTATTATTTAAAGTTTCCCAATCCAAACCTTACATCTACAATTTCATATTGCGTTCCATACAAATATTTTAGTAAAGGCTTACTAAAATACATGTTTAATGAATATACAATTTGGAAAAGTTTAAGTGTAAGTACATACTACGAAAACAGTATATTTTACAAGACCATACAAGTTTCATACAAGGAAGAAGAGATCATACTACACAGTGTGATACTTCATTCTCTGAAAATGTTCTTTCTAAACAAAATTCATAACATTATTCTAAGATTAATTTTATATATATTTATGAGCTCCAGCTGCTTGTTTTTCTTCTCTGACATAGCCAGGATGGGATCGCTGGATAGGGTTACCTGGGTAGAAACTAGATTTTACAAAGTAAATATTAAAGTCTAGGAAAATTCGCAATTTTCACTTCAATTTAGACGTGACGTATGGTTAATTCAGACGAAAAAAAAATCTGTGAAAACTGAACAAAACACCTGAATTAAACATACTGGAACAGTGAAGACTACGGATTCAGATTGGACGAAAGGTACAGGATTTGCGAATTTTCATAGCAGTCTCAGAAAAAATGAAAACCACGTCGTGAGTTCTTGAATGGTGCTGCCCATAAAATGCACCTTTTAAACAACAAAAAGGCAAAATTTACTGTACTCTAAAATATAAATTTGTTTCATGTTAAGCCATGCGCGACCATGGTTAATCACCATTATTATTTTTTGTGAGGAAAATAAAAGAAAAACGATGGAATAGGCAAGGCAAAGGCAAAATAAGGAGAGGTGCAAGTAGAGGAACGTTTGTAAGAACATCGCTTATTTATAGGTGCGCGAGCTGTTTGAAGTACGTACGCTCGGGTCTCGGCAATGCCAGAAAACAAACAGATAAAGCTTTGATTATGAATGTGTTCATCACTACACGACTATAATAAATACATTCGGTTCAAATGTGCTAAGATTAAATGCTATACTACGGATCGATACATGGAAATCATAATGGAATAAGAATGATACAGATATGGGGGTATACGTGCAAACAAGAAAGAATATATCGATGAGTTTCAAGCGTAAGGTGCAAGAGAGCAGCGCAAAATAATATGGATATCATTCCTACACGCCATATCACCGGGGTTCTAAAACTATTATAGTACAGGGTTAATTCATGGCCGCTACGGGGATCGACACCACACATCCAATTCGAGGGGATTCTGGGGCAGCACCAATCACATTACGTCACTCAGTCCACACAACCTCATAGAGAAGAGTCTTAAATACTTGTATATCATGGAACTCGTCATGGGTAATAACTAGAAGATCTTCGTATGTACTAACAGACAAAGTTGAACATTCTGGTATTGTCAAGTCTACGGGGCGGGTTTAGCAAAATAGTGTTTGATTCAGAGATTTCTATATCGAATTGGATCAGCATTCATTACATCGGATGTGAAGATCTTACTGAAGGCCCTAGCTTTTGTCCCAGCTGGGCAGGCAGTCTTGGATTTCTGTTGCTTATCCTACATGCAGACTTATTTCGTACATGGAGTGGAAAAAAATGAATTGCTTATACGGCTTTTATATCAGTTTGTCCTGTATATATGGAGTGCCAAGTAGATTCTTAAGGCGAGGGTATTTTTTAGTTTTTTTTTTTTTTGAGTTACTTGCAGCGCGCGACAAGCCTTAGCGTAGCGACACACCAACCGATAAAATCAGCATTGAAATAATCCGTTGGAATTATTCTATTGTGTATGACCATTCATATCGGAAGCTACGCGTAGTAATTCATAGGCGGCGTTATTTCTCAAAGTTTGCCCGTATACAAGTCTGCACCTTCGGTTTTTGAACATAACCAATGAACCACATGTGGTCTTCACTTATTGTGGTTACTGTGCGGACAGGGAAGTAGTCGAAACGCGCTGTAAGTTCGGCTAGACGCGTCACATAATCCTGGCTGGCATGTCGCTACACCGCAGTTAGATGAGCAGTTCATTTGTTTCCGCCTCGTTGGTGACGTGTGCCGCCCAGCCGGGACGGCGGCAGTCTCTATGAGGTCGTGGCGGCGCACTGCGTGCACTCACGAGGTGGTGGTCGTGCAGCGGCGGCAGCAGGTGGTGCGGCGGCAGCGCGCCCACCAGCGGGGGCTTCACCTCCAGCAGGGGGAACACGGGCGCGCACACCGCCCCGCCGGTACCGCCCCACTGACATGCCATACCAGAGGTAGTAGCGTCGTAGTGTGCCACGCGCACGTGCGCCGAGCGGGTATAGGGTCGGCGCAGACAGAGCGGCGAATTAACGAGCACCCGCGTGCTTACACTCAGCAATGCTCGAGCAGTCCCGCGGATACTCGCGTACGTTATCGTCACCAGAATACTTAACAGGGTAGATGACTAAAAAATCTAATTAGTCCATCAGATAGATTTCCAAAAAATATTATTTTTTTCTTTTTTCACACAAACAAAAAAATTAAGACGAAACAGTGCGATAAGAACTCGTGTCACGTCACTTGTAAGTAATCTTTTTACACAATAGTGACGTCAAAAGGCCCCACTCCTGGTCTTCTTTTTTACTCAGGAAGCATTCCTATTGTGAAAATTTAGAATACGTTTTGCTCTGAAGTTACCTTTGACCATTTACTAATTTTCTCCAGCAGCGATTTTTTTTCGAACCACGCTCGTGACATCTCAAATGACTATGAGGAACATACGCGAGTGCAAGCCACGCGGGATTATATTTCACACACGCTCGAACATAATCAAGGCAACTTTGCGTGCCTGTGAGCGCACTATTTATTTCGTATCTTGCAAGCTACTTTCAATCCTTTGTAGTTTGCAATTAAGTTCATTATCAATTAAAACTGCTCGAGCGTCTTACTGCTCTTATCTGCGCTGACCCATATGCGGAGCTCGATGACGGAATTAAAGAATAAACTAAACTTTTTGGCCGTTCTGAATACAAAACACGTTATTGCAACACTCAACTTGTACACTAGGTGGCGCTAGCGATGCTTCATAATTTTATTTGCTATAGTAAAAACTTATTTTATTATTTTGATCTTACTGTGTGTTTTTAGAGATGATTTTGGTATAACAGACTAGCTGATGATACTGATATCTTGCTTGCTTTTTGCATGGTGACATAGAACATTAGTGCGACTGTCACATACGCCCAACACAAGTAAATATGTACATAATCTTGCTCGTGCCTACTTAAAGACCGGCCAAAAAGTTCAGCATACTTTGTAATAATGTAGACAATTCGCTGGACAAATTCTGTTGATTGCTGAAATATTTTCGCGCGAACAGACTAAGAGCGGATTTCACCAATGAAATTGATCGCGATCAGTATATCTAAATTGCGTTCAAGAGTTGTCAGCGTCAATATTCAACAAAAAAAAAATAATGACACTGAACATGAAACTGAACTGATGATGAATGACTTCATTGATTAAATCCGCGCTAAGACGTTGGATCTTAATTTTTCTATGACTCGTTTCCTAGACGTCAAAAGTTTGAGCAAATATACTCAGAAGATAGTCAATGCAGTGGTTGTGTTGTGTAGCTTCCTTCCATGATTGTAAATTCAGTATTTTAAAGTTATTGCCCTACATCACAGCTTTTCTTGCGAGTTTTTCAAATACATAATTATTATGAATTATCATAATTCTTAATAATACTTATGTAAAGTCAGACCTAAATTCAATCCATTTTCATTCAGTTTGTTAAAAATGCGTAAGCTGAAAGATGACGTACACAAATGACACGAACAAAATGGTATAGCCAGTTAAAATAAATATAAGTAATGTTGCCAGTTGCCATTGCAGTTTTAATAAAAGTTAAAATTTAGTTTCCATACAGCTCGTAATTTTATTATTAGTTATCAACAAAATTTTTGATTTAAAACTTAAAAATAATATTACTTAATAATTTTGTCTGCAAAATTACGTCAGTCTAAATTAAAAGGCAATTATTCTATTAGCAGTTTATTAAGTTTAAGTATTAATTAAGATAACAAATTAGTATGTTCTAAAACTTACATCTTGCGCGGGAACGGCGTAGTTTCCTTGGATCGTGTACGCTTGTCCGCCGGCTAGTATGACTGGCCCGGCTACGTTTGGCTTTGGTCTGTAGGGGATTGTAGCGCCTTTCGGTGGGCTCTGGAACAGTGGAGCGGACATGAGATGGTTGGACTACTAATGGCGCCAATAATTACGTTTATGTTATCTCTTTCCGATAGGCAGAGTTAGACAGAGATGGACTCTGCATAGGGCTATCGACCTAGTTTACATATTAGAAGCGGTTTCTAGTGGTGTAGTTTTAGTGCTATCGAATTTTTCAGTTCTGATTTTTTTTTATTTGTGATTCAATTTGCAGTTCTTTTGGGTTTTGTTTCACGGTGTGCAGAATAGGATCATATTTTACGGTGAAGTGTCTAACCAAAAGAGGTCAGGCATACTCTGCTCGAGATTATAGAAATATTTTGAAACGGTAATCGACCCTCTTTCGTACATAAAAATCGATGACGAAGCGACAATCAACACCAAAAACTTGTTAAAATGTAGGGAATTGAGAGAAAAAACAAGAATTAATAATAACGACATTGCATAGTAGGTGTGGTCAATTTTTCTGTAGTAACAATCCTTAGCAGAATTTAGATAATAAATTATTATGTTACCTCTAGCATGACACAGCAGATGTGATAAATGCACTGAGTGATAGCGTCGCAGGTGCCACTGATTGTCACGGCACGCTCTGTGGAGTTCGGCAGCATCTCACTCGCCACCTGGAAATAATAGTAATAACAAACATGAGTTATTTACAAAGGCGGGAGGCGACATTTTTGCCATCGTGGGCTTGGATAGGAAAAGGCCTATGCTCAGCAGTGGGCGAAGTAGAGCTGAGATGATGAAGATTTTTTTTTTTTATACAAAACGGGAAACTCTTGGCCCAAATCTCACCTGATGGAAAGTGATGATTAGGCCGAAGATGGAAGCGAGTTTCACCCGGAATCCTCTTACACAGAGGAACTGGCTATCATACCTCTAACTGCCGGAACACAACAATGCTGTTAACATAGTTGTTATGGCGACAGACTTAGACATGATGGTGGTAGCTTGCCAGGCGGACTTAGAAGAAGTCCTACCACCAACCAAACCAAGCAAAAAATTTTCCTCTGCTGGGAATCGAACCCGGGACTTCTGGGTCTGAATCAGGTGGTTTAACCACTAATTTAACTATTTACATGTTCTATGGTTTTGATGACTTGTAATAGGTTGGCGTGGTATTTTCAGCGCAATAGGGACGATTCCTGATCAAGATAAATACAATTCAGTTTTCATCAGTTACCTGACGAACTAAATAGTATTGTTTTTCTCATCTGGGTACATGACAAAAAAAAAAGTAAGTAAGCTCTAACGTAAGATAAGTAAGCTCTAACTTACTGCAATTAAATAATTTTGCAAGGTCGTTATAATTTTTACGTTACACCATTTCACGTAATTTTTAACCCCCGAAATTGTGTTGTTATAAGTTAACTAACGTGTCCTACTGTGTGTCTGTGTATCTGTCTGGTATCGTAGCTTCCAAATGGAGAAACCGATTTTCGTTTTGTTTTTTTTTTTGTGTCATATACAATTTTATCCCGAGTGTTCTTAGCCATGTTTAAATCTGATTAGCCGTTTTAAGATTATCAGCTCTTTTCTAGTTGATGAGGGGATTTGACTAACTTCCTTATGTCCAATCGAATCGAAATGTGATATCATATTACTTCAATGAGATTGAAAGAACATGGTAAGGTAACCATGACCTGATCAGCCGTTTGAAGACCATCAGGTCATTAATACTTGATGAGGGGACCTGAGTACCTTCCATATGTCCTATAGATTCGAAATTTGGTATCGTATTACTTTAATGATATTGAAAGTACATGGTAAGGTAACCATGACCTGATCAGCCGTTTGAAGATCATCAGCTCTTTAATAGTTGATGAGGGAATCTGACTACCTACCTACTGACTAATACCTTCCCGATATTTATACCTACTTTAATGAGAGAGCTAAGTGAGAAAAACAGGTGTAGTCGCAGATTGCAAAAAAAGAATTTACTCCGAAAAACTCGCAAAAACGACGAACTTTAGTGGTGCCTATAGGCTCATTCATGACCAATCTATAAAGAATGCGGTAGTACTAAACTTGTGGCCCGAGGAAGTGGGCGGACCTGCGCGCGCGCAGCCTCTGGCTTTAATGGTCATGAACTTGTGTAGTTCTTGAGAAAAGGTTAACTGCTGTAGTTTCCGGCGGTTTGGAGGTTAAGGTCTTACAATCGCGTAGCTGTTATCTATGAAAAGTGGATTAGGGCGAACAGCTTAAACTAAGCCTTGCTGATCAGAATAGCAGTCGTTTTTGCTTACGATAATTTCCAAAACTAGTTACGAGTTAGATCTTCTGAAATATCCGTGTTGTCCAGAACTGTCTCATAACATTCGTACCACATAGTTGCGCTAAGGATCTCAATCATAAATTCAAACTAGTAAAATACGGAAAAGTAAGTTTGTAAAGATTGACACCTTAATCGCTAAGACTATTTATATAAAGAACAATGGTCAAATTTCTATAGGAGCTGGACCTTACTTTTATTTTTCATGTCCCAAAATAAGCTTCATTTAGATTGGTTTGTTCTAATGTTGGATACATCATCCCGTTTGAAAATCATTTCTAAATAGCCACATTTTTTTGGGAAAAGCGTAAATTATACTTTTGAGTTTTGAAGCAACAACTACCTTTTATCCGACTGTTGCGTATCCTAAAAGTGTACTTAGCGATAAGCAAAGAGGGTAATTAGCGATCTCTTTTCTATTTGTTGCGATTTCTATTTAAGAATTTCCCAAAAAATAAGGCATCTGTCAAATGAGATGCAGATGCAGTATGATTGCCGGGTGTCAATCAATGGCGCCGATCGATGACCACAGATTAGGTAGCTTGTCGATGATAAATGACGTTCCATTGTACGAAATTGAACGAAACGCTTTCACTTAATTATCTTTTATGACAAAGATCTAATGCATAATAAATCAACATAGTAGTGATATGGTGCCTAAATACTAATTTAAACAAAAACAGTTAACAACTATTCAGAAAAAAAATAATATTCATAGTCTTTGAATAAAAAGTAATTTCATACGCGAAATGAATCGTCAATAGGTGCGTTCTGAAACTATTATTCGAAAATAATTTAGAAAAAAAGACAAAAACTAAAATAAGGATAACTTTTTTTGGTGGCCACTTAAAAAGATATTTCTTGTGTTTTTTATGACTTTGAAAAATAAGAGAATTTTTCATATATATAGCATTTAGGGACACTATCGTTTCGACGCCAGGTACGTTTTGGCCAACCTTCTTTTGGTATGCCTCATGGCTACGGGTAAAACTTGAACGCGGGAAAATACGCAGGCTAAAAATGTGGACGATAAATATGAGCAATGGTGTTCTTTGGAACTAGATGTGTGAGAGAGAATGTATTCGCGTTAATTGTGATTCTAAACTAGGTAATACTATTGTACCGGGACCGCTGTACTGCACCTTAATATGTGCGGCGCGGCGAGGGGGAGGGGGAGGATGAGGGGGGGTGGCATTGCAGGCCGACAACTCTGTCAGTCTTCCGTCAACGCTCACAGCGCGCGGCAGGTAGTGTTAAAGTCCAGTCGCGGAGCAGAAATAATTTCGTACAATGACCTCTTTACCTACTGACAGTGGTCACAAACATTTTTGTGTTAAGTGCGGTTTACATAAAATATTTGAGGAGAAAGAAAATTTACCAACTTGAAAAAATAAAATAATATTGTTATCACATAAATTATTTATTTAGATTTTATACTATAAGTAATAAAATCGAGTTACAATTACTAATACGGCAGAAAAAAAAGGAAATTCATAAATCCGATTCCTCTACCCGTATCGGAGTTACTGCTTTCCGAAGACGTCTCGCCTATCACATTTATTACAAAATAATCAACAGTTTTGTCTACATTATCATCTAGTCTAACTAATTTCGATTCCTCTTTTTTACGGGACATACACGTGCAAACAATAACAAACCTTACACTCTCAGGTAAAAGGTTTACAATCCCTGAGGACGGCGGCCATTGCATCTGTGCGAGCGAGACTTATTCTATTTACGCGGAAGTGACAGAGACAGGTAATAACAGGTCAAAGGACGAAATTCTTCCTGCTTCGCGTCCGGACTTAACGCGGAACAACGGTCCCGGTCGGACTATATGGAACATGCACGGCGCTGACTATGCCATCTAGTGTCGCATTTAATCAAAATTTTAGGGGTCAGAATACTTGATATTGACTTTTCTGTGCTTCCACTTGCGGTTCCTACACGCTCGGTTCTCAGTACGAAGCAGACTGTGCCAACTAGGTGAAATATACTTGACAGTGACATTTCTGCGCTACCTATATATTTATGTTCAGTAGTATAGTAGTTAGGTACTTTACCTGTATGTTTGCCCCGGTGACGTCGCGGATCTCCTTTATCTTGGAGCCGCCCTTGCCGATGAGCGAGCCGCACTGTGAAGCGGGCACGATGAGCCGCAGCGTGATGGGCGCGCGCGAGCCACCGCCGCCGCCCTCATTGAACTGAGAGCACCACTGTAATGTTACACACGTACATCTATACTAAAGCAGTTAAAAAAAAAAGTGTGCGGTAAAGGGACCTACAGAAGCGAAGTTCCTCTGAATGTCATGATCTGCCTAGCCTTTTCTAAAGTATAGTAGAAGTCAAACACCCGTGCAATAACGGTCGTTGATCCACATGCATTTATTGACTTTCTTAATATAAAAAACAGAAATTATGACATAAAGCTGTCCTTTTTTTTTACGGGGGGTAATCCTCATGGATGTCCTCCACCCTGGGCCGGAGGTGTCTGTCAGACTCTTACTGACTAAAACCACCCCGGTGTTCCATCTTTCACCTGCGCCGGGGATCGCGGGAACTGATTAGACTTCAGTAATCCCCGGCTGGTGCCAGCCCGCTTCTGCGGGCCACCTCGGGTCAGCGGGGAGAGTGAGGTGTTTGACTCCCCCCGCGACGTCACAGAGGGGCGCACGGGAACACCACGCGCCGCCGCCTCGGGTCTGGATGTATGCGGGGCGACAGACGTCCCCAAGTCTGCCGCCCCTGGACCCAGTTAGGGGAGTCGGGAGAGGGCAGCACATGCCTCCGACGCCCGGTAGTACCGTACCCGAAAGTACTTTATGGCACGTTCATCTGGCGCCTACCATTTATTGATGTTGGCTTCCAGTAAAACCAGATTCAGCTGAATACCAGTAATTTAGGTGGAGCGACCGCCTATCTGACGTCCAAAATACTGGTGGGTAACACGGTAATTCTTGGCAAAAAGTTTTTTTTTTTTTTCTGTTTGAGTCTCGAATCTCGCACGCGGTGTGCGTAACATATTTACTTGTAGAAATATAGGGTACTAGCTTTTCCCGCGACTTCGTACGCATATCCCGTTTATTCGAGTTCCCGTAGGAATTACAGGACCCGAACCGAACCCGCGACACGCAGCGCAGCAGTCAATCGCTCAACCACTGCGCCAACCGTGTCGTTGAAAGACGAAATCAGTTAATTCGCGTAAGTTGCTTGCGGTTGTTAAATAGACTAATAGAAGTGAAGATAGGAAGATCACGTAGTTAAAACAGAATGAGTGAGCTAAAATGTTAGGCTATTAGAAGAATGGGTAGGAATTCTATTTCCAAGCTTATTTATTCTCCAGTGGTGACAGATTTCAAAACAAAAGTCTAGCTTGTGATTAAGTAGGTAATTATCATATTGTGATAAAAATATTTTGAAAAACTATTTCAATAATTTTTCAATTGAAGATTAAGAATCATGTGACGAGGTCTAAACATTGGCGCATGATTGTCACCTTTTGGCAATAAAAGATAAGAAAATTATTGTTACTTAAATACTTTCATATCAATCAATGTTTGTAAGTTGTAAGTACATACCTCTTCGAATTTTTTGCATATAAGTGTGAATGCTTTGAATATAGCACTTGTGTTGCCAGTAACAGTGACGATTCGCTCTGGGCACGATCCATCGGATATGTTGATTTTTGCTCCAGACTGAAAACAATACAACACGAATATTAATCGACCGTCGTATACTGCTGATAAGCCGAGCAGTTCTTTGCATGTTTTATGTTAAAGATATTGGCAATAATTTGTGAACTCACCTCTTCTCTGAACCTTTTAACAATCTCTCCTTTTTTGCCAATAATACTGCCAACTTCCTGCAAACAAATATAAACTATGTTAATCTAAGAACAAGTGTTACATTCGATTTAATTAAAATTGGCGTCCAAAATAACCAAAGGGATTGCTACATTGGCAAGTATTGTGCAACGGGCGCACGCACTTGTAATTAATGTAGTCGCGCAGAGATTTATAGTACAAAAGATTTCCTGTCTGGTCGCCAATAATAGGCACTGCATAGAGATTCTTTGCAGCAGTCAGACGCACCGGGGTTGCAATGGGACGGTTTTAGAGACTTGTCGTATCAGATCGGTGCTGGCAACTGGGCATCATGACTTCTACAGTATGTGAACAATGCTATTGCTCAACGCCGTCGCTTACACGACACAAATAGCGAACATTATCTAAGAAAGCCGCCAGCTCAAACTTCTATCGCGACGATTGACACTGACCAATTTCACTGCAGATTAATCTATGAATTATTTACCAAGCTCGTCGTAAATAATTGATGACATGCCGAGAATTTACGTTTCACTTTTACGTTTATTGACGAATCGTAGCGTGAAAAGAGAAGTCGGCGAAAAGAAAAGTAGGTAGCTTAATCTCGCGTGAACCTGGAATTCGTGAAGGTATTTGGGACTTTCTGTTATTTTACAAATACAAACAAAAAATGTATTGTGAAACGTATCTCATAACATTAAAGTTACTAATTTATTGGAATGTTTACACAAAAACAAACAGTTAATACAATGCGGTCGCTAGTCAGTGAACCAAAAATATACCGATCCCAGACTGCGATTAAGGAAGTGAGCGGAGGCAAAAACAATGACAACATTAAATATCACACATTACTCCAATTAGAAAAAGGTACAAATCGAAGTTTGATGAACAGGGCGAGTGCCAATAGCTGGCTGGTTGCCAAATGTACTTTGTATTGGATTATAGCCAATTAAAAGTACCTAGATGCAAAAGTAGGTATAGGTGGCTGTTAGCATCAATACATCTCACATGTCAGTGCAATCTAACGACATCTAGGCGTGCTAAATTAGTGACGCGGTTGAGTAATGGGAGCTTAAATAAAACGGTTAGGATGTGATGTGAATTATATCATGTTAATGAACTGTTTTGTCAAAATCATGCAGATTCGAAGTGGAGGCTATAAAGGCCACTTTAGCAAAATCAGAAAGTACAGCACACTACCCGTCACTGTCAAATTTTCCCAAGCAACCTTGAACCTAATGCATAAGCGATAAAGATACTCAAATGAAATTTGGCAGATTGTTGTGTGGTTAATGTTATGATTCTGCTAAAGTGGCCTTTTTAGACCTGCTGTTGTAAAGTATTTAAGTTGACCGAAGCAGTAATAAGGGTTTGTTAGAAATAATAAAATGAAAGCCTAGTCGTTAAGCAAGCCTACATGGTTAAACAGGATATTGCGTTGGGCAGCCTTACAAGTGTACATGTTCCCTAACAAGATTGGAATACCAAAGTCATATTAGATTACCATATGTTCAAACAAATAACTACAACTCTTTCACATGATCAGGACAATATTATTTAAATGTATAGTTGAATATTTATTACTTATTCAATTAGATAACAACATTTTATTTTTTTGTTTTACAAAATTTCAAGCACATAGTAAGTAGGTATACAAAGGTATACATTTCAAGTAGCTGATTTGACTTTCTTTGGGAGGTCCATAGCTACTTCGTAAGCCAGTCCTGACAAGGAACCGGTGTAACTCCTTGTCATCAGATTAAACTATTTAAATTTTTATTGATACCATTTAGTTACTCATTTTTTTAGGCCCACCAAAGTCTGATGACATCGGGACAAACTTATTTCAAATTATCCAGTTGAAATTAAGTTATTAGAGAAGAGTGCCAATTCTAATAATTTTTGGCAACATTTACATTCACATGCCGATCCCAAACTGTCAAAAATTTAAGAATAGATCCTTTTTTATTATAGACTAGCTAAACACCGCGGCTTCGCTTCCGTCAACTGCAACTTTCTTATTTTTTTTCTTTCATAAGAACCTTCTCCTGACAGTAACAAACAAATCAAAGAAGGATTAGCAAAATTGGTCTAGCCGTTCATGCATGATGTGATGACCAAAAGGGAACTAGGGATTCATTTTTATTTAGATTGCAACTGCAGCTCATTTGCAGTTGCAATCTAAATAAAAACATTGTTGCAAATGCAAACATTGTTAAAAATTAAAAGATTTTGGCCCTGTGTGTGTTTTTATAGAATGGCAATAAATAAATAATAGTTTAACAACTTAACAAAAATTCAATTGCTCATTTCCTTTCCTCTTAATGAATCATTCAGTTACGGTAAGCTTTATTAGGAGAGACAGTTGCCTTTTAGAACCTTTCTTTCTTGAGGGCAACTGCTTTTTGTCCAACAATAAGTGCATGGCTGATGCACTGCAATGTCACACATATCAGTACTTACTTTTATTTTTTTGACATAAGTTGGGTATTTGATAATAACTGCAAACAAATCAATTCTAGGGCTAGATGACAAAATCTATACTATCTATACTAATATTATAAAGCGAGTGATGTTCGAATGAGTTTGTTTGTTTGTTTGGTTGAACGCGCTAATCTCAGGAACTACTGGTCTGATTTGAAAAATTCTTTCAGTGTTAGATAGCCCATTTATCGAGGAAGGCTCATCACACTAAGACAAATAGGAGCGGAGCAGTAATGGAAAATGTGACGCAGACGAAGTTGCGCGGGTCAGCTAGTAAATACATAAAGTAATGTTAACTTGGTTAGTAATAAAATGTTTTGTTTTCTTTTTTTTTGTTGTTGTTGTTTTACCAGCCATCACTCTTCATAGAGTCATCAGATGTGTTTGCAGGTCAATGTCTTGTGTTTCTTCCAGTGAGGAAAGCTATCCTTCTTTGCAACATAGTAATGATAAAATGTAAAGTAGTTTTTTTTTTTAAATTTAGGTATAATGTGTTTGCTCTTGCCTCTTAGTCTAGGTCAAAGTAATTTGATTTAAAACACTTATGACTGCTGTTATTTGCAATGCAACTTGCGTGTTTGTTAAACAAAGCAATGGAATGCACATTCAATAGAATTACGGCCCAAAGAATAATACCTATCTCAATGTACTTTTTTTCTAATATTGTTAGTAATTTTCAAATATAGAATATAATATATCCTTGGATTTTACTCTTTTACTGTTATTGTTTTCATCATTTGCTTTTAGTTTAATAATATAATAAGTACCACATGTAAGCCTGCTTTGTTAAACTACCAAATAATGTACCTAATTAGTTTTAAGCAAGCTAAAATTAAACTTCTAATACAGGAATTAATTACTACAACTACTTACTGATATTGGGAAACAGACACATTAATAACTACTTTGTTAACACTATGTTCATTACTCAAAAATACCGCAACACTAAGTGGAATTTAGAAGAAGGTAAAGTGTACACTTTCACAATTTGAAAATAAGTCATTCAAAATATTTTGAAAACATTGCCAATTTTGAAAAATAACCAAGTGTTCATTCTCTTACCTTCCCCTGCATAATCAGTCTGATTGTGAGGGTAACTTTGGAGTCTTCCTCGTGGAGAGTAGGGGGTTTCTCCTGTTCCATGCTCGAGGAGGTGTCCGTACTGTCTCGCGGAATTTTGGCTGCGTACAGGGCTACGTGTGGGCACAGGGGACACTCCACTCAATCTAATGGCTGGGACTCTGGGGCTCGTGGCACGCACTGCAGGCAGGGTAAGCTGGAAAACAGGCGCACATCTCAGAAGGAACGTCCAGAGGTCTCGAGCGAGCTAAAGGTACGGGGTGTATGGGCACTCGGCGATTTTTAAAAGCGAAGCCGATTACCGAATATTTATTTACAGTGACAGTCGATGGCAAGCGTAACGGAATGAGGACGGCAAATGAGGATCTAGACGCTATTATGAACTAACTGGTCTTAGGTACGACCGGATTCTGCGGCTGTAACGCGAGGCGGCCCGCTCCGGACGGAGGGACCGTTACTTGAACTCCGATACCTGTTCGCGGCTCGCGACATAACCTCAGCGTCGCGCCTCATGGCTAGCCGACCAGGTTATCGATCCCAGTAATCCCAAACAATTCTCCCGACAGTCGAGTTTCAACAACTTTCTTACCTCGATTGTTTTCCACGTTGCAACAATAACTTAACAAATCTTAACACTAATATTATCACCAAGATGTGTATAAAAATCACACTTATCACAATTTTCTTTGTCACATATAATTATAAAATTAAAATAAAACCCGACGGTGACGCGTCGGTGTGAAGCTTGTAATTGTCATAAACAATAGAGGAAAGAGGGAAAAGCTGACTACAGCGCTCCTAGTGGCTGCGAGGAGCGAATTTTGACAGATGACGTTTTCGTCGGTAAAACAGTTAGCATTAGTGCCCGCATAGACGGTCTACTTATCGATAAAAATATAGAGGTTGTTGATGTTTGTAAATAAAGTTGTAGTACGACTTGACCTGGCGCCGAGTTTTAAAATATTATTCAAGCATTGTTATTTCTACATTTCATTATTTCACTTTGCGAATTTGCAGGTCGTCTAATAAAATCACGTCTGTATTTTCGGAAAGAGTAGGCAGAATTAGGTAGGTAATGTCTGTACTGTTGCATTTCCCACGTAATTAGGGCAAACCTTTTGCCATTTGTTTGGCACAATTCCAAACTCTGGTGCTACTATTTTACAAATTATTGTAAGTTTTCGAAGAGAAAACCGAAAAGCACCTCACCCCGACCTGGCAATCGACGATTATTTGACAGATATTTATGAATTTTCGATGCACTGGCTCAATCCTTTTGACTTACCTACCTCGAGAAAAAGGTCAGATATAATAAAGTATTTAAGAGTCTATAGACAAATAGATTATTTAATAGTACAGAGATAGCTATGTGTTTGTGGGAACGTGCACCCATAATCCGCATAACGGTACCGAAACCATAAACGTCCCACAAGGAAGGTATTTATTATTTGTAAGGACGTGGTCATCGTTACGTAGTTGTCATGTCATCCACGTTTTGAATATTTTGTAATTTTGACCTACTTTGCTGTGCAGCAAATAGTGGTAATATCTACGTAGGTTTATTCCGAAACGTTAGTAACTTGAGACCCCACATTGCGTGCATGTGATACTACGAGAACTCGAATCTATACCTACTTTTATTTTGCTAGCTAGGTACCACCCACGGCTTTGCTCGTGCGTTATTAGAGCTTCATCTGCCTAGCCTTTTCCCAACTATTTTGGGGTCGGCTTCCAGTCAAATCGGATTCATCTGAATACCAGTGTTTTTACGTTCAGCGGCTGCCTACCAAACCTCCACAACCCATTAACTTGAGTAACACGGTAGGTAGGTACTTTTTGGTAAGACTGAAGTCAGATTTACTGGCTTCTGACAATCCGTAACGACTGCCAAAGATCTACAAATGATAGCCGGGACCAACGGCTTAACGTGCTTTCCGAGGCACGGAGGAAACTCGGTATGTTAAGATGGTCACCCATCCACAGACCAACCTTGGCAAGCGTTGCTTAACCTTAAAGATCGACCCGTGCGGCTGTTATTATTTAGCCACGAGCTCCTCCGTTAATAGTGCTTCCTCCATTCCATTATAAAATACCTAATAGCTAGCTAGCCTTTACCTACATCTTCTTGAAAATCGGTTTGGCAGTATTTGCGTGAAAGAATACCTAACAAACATCCATTCATCTTCTCAAACTTTCACATACCTTTAATATATATTATTATATTAAATACCTAGGTAATTAGGTACCTATACCTACCTAAGAGGTTCCTCATATTCGGTCCTGTAACCTATATCCTATTTTATATGGTTTGAAATCATTAATGACTCCTTCCGATCTAGCTGTCCTTTTGCTGGGCAAATGCCTCCCTCTATTATTTCCACTGTTCCCAGTTCTGGGCACTTCTGGGCCACTTCACGCTAACCTACCTACCCATAATTTATTTTATTTTCTTTCTTTTTATAAGTTAGTCTAGTAATAAACATAGACTCACCCTGAGATCGTTTCTACGATCGTTGACTCTGCTTGGCACACGCTGAAATGCCACCACGGCTAGCGGCCAAGCATAATGATTTAAAAATATTTTGTGTTTGTGGTAGGTCGTTATGGCTAGAAGAGAGGAAAACCCTAAGTTTGTTAGAGTAGGTAAAGGTACCTTCCTACTCTGAGCAGGGGATTTTCAGCCGGGCTTCTGAAGTGTATCTTGTCCAATATCTAGGTACACGACACGACCTCGCTTTATGTTTACTTCACATAAGCTTGCGCGGTGAGATGTTTACAAAATCGAGAATACCGCTAGTCTGAGTGAATGAAGGAGTAGGTGGGTAGGTATTAAATACCTACCTACCTGATAACAAGGGTAGGCACTAGTTAAGCGAGAAATTTTCAGGTTAGCCCAGTAACAAAAAAAGAAAAGATACAACATACTCGTAACTTTCAGCGAGGAAAATCATAAACAATAGAACCACCTCTACCTATTCTTTAATACCAGCAAGATAAAAAAAAAACACTGAATAAAATTCTAAAGGGGTTTTTATAGAACAGTTTAACAAAAAAAAAGCCCGATGGTCCCTGCACGCCAATATTGAAGCGGAATGCTTTGTCCCATGCAAATTCGTTCCCCGTTTATTGTCGGTCGAAAGGATATCTCCTGAGGTAAACTGCACATAACTAGATCTATCTAACTCCAGACTAGTTTGACAGCTGTAGGGTCGGATAGGCGTAGAGATTTTTCAATGTTTGATTGAGGGGTTTTGAACAAGGCTGTCTTTTACCTATTGGAGGCTGATTTTGATAATGGCCCCCATAATTACTTTGGCAGAGGGGTATTTTGAAAAATTAGAGCTTGGAATTTTTCGTTTGATTTAATAGTTTATATATTTTTAAGTTGTCGGGGGACCCTATCGATCGCGGGCCCTGAGCACTTGCCCAGTGTTCTCAGTGGAAAAGAGGGGCCTGGGTTTGGATCAGGTGCAGACCTAGAAGAAGAGACCTAAGTATTATGACTCTCTTCATCTATTAACTCTGATTTTTAAACACCTAATCAACAAAGACTTTGTTTTCATTTAAACGCGTTAGATGAAAAAACACCTAGGTGTTCATAGATTTTCTAAACCGGTGACCAGGGCTGGGCAAAATACATGCTTTGCTTTAATTGAAATACAAATTACAAAATACTGTATCGCAAGTAATTAAAATACGAAATACAAAATATCTTTAAGTAAGGTATTTGAAATACAAAATACAGTATTTTAGCTATTTTTAATTGAAATACAAATGACAAAATACAAAATAAGTAATCTAGACCGGGCCGAGTCTGCTATTGCAATAGGGTCGGAATGGTGGATCATTGATTTTTAGGGTTCCGTAGCCAAATGGCAAAAAACATTACATATTTAGATTCGTCATATCTGTCTGTCTGTTTATCCGTCCGTATGTCACAGCCATTTTTTTTCCGAAACTATAAGAACTATGCCGTCGAAACTTGCTAAGTAGATGTATTCTGTGAACCGCAATTATGATTTTCACACAAAAACCGATACTTAGAACTGAAACTCAATTTTTTTTTTTCGTCCACCAGATACGTGTGGGGTATCTATGGATAGGTCTTCAAAAATGATGTTGAGGTTTCTTATCTAAACTTCCACCGAAAATTGGTTTGAACAAGATCTAGTTAGTAGGTTTTTTTTAATACGTCATAAATCGTAAACCGCAACTTTTGCTTATAATATATACAGGTTTGTACGGAACCCTCGGTGCGCGAGTCCGACTCGCACTTGGCCGGTTTTTTGCGTTTTGTTGCTGCTTTACCATCATTACACTCTCGCGGTCTCGCCTCGCACTCACACTCACGATCGCTAAATGCTTATTGATGGTGAAATGTATTTTATTGTTAAAATGTATTTTGAAGCCTCAAGTATTTGAAATACTAATTACAAAATACCTTTGCGTCAGGTATTTGAAATACGAATTACAAATTACATTTTAAAGAAGTAATTGAAATACAAATACAAAATACGTATTTGTATTTCAATTACGTATTTTAATTACTAGTAATTCAAATACTGCCCAACCCTACCAGTGACACTTACCTCAGCGTTGGAACATCGACAAAGCTTTGACTAAGTAAAAGACCCTGACTAACTCCTGAAACGGTGGATAAAAAACTTTAAGAAGGATATAAGTGAACAAACAATCTTCGATTATAGAACTCGGAAAACGCTCACAAGTTTCTCTGAGACATAAAAGAGTAAAATTGAAAAGCTTTTAATTGAAAATCGCCTAGGGTCATGAAAAGTCTCTGCTCTGTAAAAGTAACCTACTTACTGAAGTAACACACCATTTTTACGTTGGCTACTCTCGAGAGTTTTGAGAGTTCTTTAGTTTTTTTGACAGAAAAAAGTACTCTTTATTTATAACGGAGAATAGCCGAATAGGGTACTAGGTACCTACCTACCTTTCAACAAACTAAGTTAGACAAAGCATGAAATCAGTTTTTTTTATATTGGGAACATGACGATTAAATTCTCGAATAGCAGGTGTAAAGCCAGTTCTAGTCTAGATGTCTACAAAAAAGGGTTAGACACGTTATTAACGTTTTATTTCACTTTTCCCAGAACTACGATTAGCGTCCTACAACGATTCGTTGATTGCTAGCGAACTTCCTACATAATAGTGGGAAATAGTTGCCAGTGTGTAATTTTCTATTTGAATTGCGAACGTTGGTAATTTTTGTTTCTCGTCTCGTGAACAAAAAATTAATTTGAGAAAAAAAAATAGGTACACGAATTAAATGTTCCAGTTTTCATTTATTGCAATAAAAGATAGCAATGTTAGATACTTTTGCATAAAATGTAAAATATAAATAGGTACCTATATTAGTATGTAGATACTTACGTATTGTTAGCGTTTGACCTAGCTAAAGGTGAGTAGGTAACTACCATTTCTGTTCCGTGGTATAACTACGTATGCATATAATATCTACGCATGATTATGAAAACGATTAGGTAATATAACATTGTATCTGGGTAGGTAACTTACGTAATCCATAGAATTTTATGTCTACATTGGCAAAACGTTTGTGAATAAGTATGTTACCTATAGCGCTCGAATGTAATATCTATGCATGTCGTCGTTATGTGCGTAGGTATTTTTAGGATTCTGTACCTAAAAGGTAAAAACGTGATGCTATTACTAAGCCTCCGCTGTCTATCTGTCTGTCTGTCACCAGGCTGTATCTCATAAACCGTGATAGCTAGAAAGCTGAAATTTTCACAGATTGTGTATTTCTATTGCCGTATTCCTATAACAACATATAAAAATTAAGGTTCATGGTAAGGAACCCTTGGTGTGCGAGTCCGACTCGCACTTGGCTAGTTTTTAACTTTCGACTATTTTATGTTTGGTACCTAATATTTTTATTACTTAGGTATTTTTATGTTTATATTTTTGATAGTCTCACCGCTGTAGGCTTTTGCCGAAGAAAATAGGGAGGTACAATACGAATAATCTAAGTTTACCCATGCGAAGTACGTCGCAATCGATTGCGCAGGATGTCAATTTGACAAGAAACATAGAAAAGCGCATGCGCGGGTACGTCGCGTATGCTGTCTCAGTCACTCGTATACGTTTGATGCATACTTGTGCCTCGCTTCCTCAATGCAATACGACTGTTGGTGCGAAAAGTGTTAAACGTTGTTATTGTTTTAATTAATTATTCTGGTTTTTTCTTACTGTTTGATTTGTATTTTGTGTTTTCTTGTAGTGTATGTGTTTGTTGTGTTACTTTGTGATCGTGTTATTGTTATTGCATGCATTTTTTCAAAATTCAAATGTAACACGTACACAAAAAAAACATTATCTACGAACGTAACACTTTTCTACGCGATGGGGCCTGCGCGGTCGTCACTAACAGCCAACTTCGCATGGGTAAAGTTAGAATATTCGTACTGTACCTCTACCAGTAGAAAGATGGCAAATGAATCGCCGAAACATCTAAAATCGCACCAAAAATAACGGGACCTACTTAGGGCCGATTTTGCTAATCTTAACAAGCAGGTAGGTAAGTACCTACTTATGTTAGTCGTAAGCACTTGATTAATTCTTGATTACAAAGTGTAGGAAGGTAGCTAACATGTAGGTTTGTTTTAAATTTAAATGTCGTTGTTAGGGAGGTACTACCTAGGTACTCATTATTTCCTCTAGGTACAGATTTAGAACGAGAAAAAAAAAACAATAAACAGCGTTCTCACGAAGATTCTCAACACTAATGGACTGCTTTATACTTGTTTGTACACTGTAAGATGACAAGCGTATAGTGCTGCTCCTAACGAATGCTTCGTTTCTCCCGCGTCTTCTACTGGCTGCGCTCCGCTAGGTAAGATTTTACCGAACGTTTGTGCCGTAGGTAACTAGGTAACTAAGTTTGAGCAACGGAAAAAAAAAATTGTCTATGACTTCTTCCATTGACAAAAGCTGCATTATTTGCTTAGTAGGTATAAAATATGAGTTTTTACCGTAGTTTAACGGGTCGATTTATGCGTACAAAAATGTATGGGGCAGTCGATTTTTTTTTCGAGATTTCAGTGTTGGTTCCATACCTAGTAAAAGTTGTTCATAATGATGAGTTCAATGACCCCTTAAGAGGTATTACGTTTATTCTGTTACAGGTTGTCTAAAGGATTATTATGTAATCTTCTTATATCTTTCTTTTTAATATATTTAGGTAGGTAGGTATATTATACTTAGAGAGATAAACTTTGTGAGGTTGTAGTGTAGGGGGTAATCTCTAGATCTAGTACTGAACCAATTTTGACGCCACGTAGTAAGTAACCAACTTTTAAGCGGGCTTTTAGCGCATTTATAAGAATGGATTAACGACGATTCTTGCTTTCCGATATCTTTAGAAAGATACCAATAATGAAGCTCGATATATGAAGTTCTTGCTTACAAGTTGGTTTATTCAGCAGAGCTATTTATCAAAGTTAGACTAATCAATGCCTACATAGACCTACAAGCTAGGTATTTAATGCTCCAATTCTATCTCTGCAGTGTGAGGATGTGTGGATTTATATTAGTAGGTACCTACTGTAGTAGAATTTGCCGGACTGGTAGGTACAGTTAGCAACAAAAGTCGATTTGCCTATGAGTTTTACAATAGACTGTCACTGACATCATCTGTGTCCGTCACATTTTTAATTAGTGCTCCGCTCCTGTTGGTCGTAGCGTGATTTTATATAAGTAGCCGACAAATGGGCTATTGAATGCCAAAATAATTTTTACCCAACCTATGCAAAGCGATTATAGTCAAATAAAATAATCTGAAATCGGTATCTATCGCAACAGTAGTCGTTATAGATCACGGTACGTTAGGTAGGTACTAGGTAGGTATATGAAATATGAAAATTAATGGATCACACGTCACAGGGGCACATAATCTCATGACAACGGTCACTGCGGTGCCCAACAATTTATTTACAACGATATTCTCACATGACACCGTGTTGTGACGCCGAAAGCCGAATGCCGAAAGCCGAAGGCCGAGCGCCGACGAGCAAAATCGTCCTCCGACCCGCCGTTTAATTTTAATGATGATTTCGGGTGTATATCCCTGGATATTTCGAGTTTGTTTTTCGATGTTTTCGAATTGGAAAGGTAGGATGTATTGAAATAAAGGTTGACGCTTTTATGGGTTCAGCGTGTAGGATACACATACCTACAGATTGTTCGGAGTGAATGCGGCACGGATTTCGGGAAAAAATATTTTTAAATGCTTAATAAATGTAGTACGGTTATGTTTAGGTAAAAGAACGTAAAAGAACGCTTTCATTGAAAAGACCGCCCATCGTCATTTTCTATTATTTTTAAGCCTTTATTGTACCTACCTCCTTTGCTAACAAATCTAGTGGTGTAACAAATCTAGTTATGTATAACTAAATTGTTGCAAAGACTGAAGTTCTATCTACATAATATGGCCACGTCCTAAAAAGCTCTACCTACCTTTTCTTATTTAAAAGCATAGGATAAACCTACACGTGCCAACCGCGTTGCCTATCAATAAAACATTAAATTTAGGGTGGTACCTAATTACAACGTTTCTCAAAAAACAAAATAATTAGAGCTCAACTCATCTACGATTATATACCCAGAAATAAATTCCATCCACATACCTAATGATAAGGATTATCCAATACAAGTGTATAACAACAACAATAACAACAACGGGGCGGATAATCTCGCGTGGACGGCTCAGCTTAAGTGGGCTCCATTGTCATTTGTCTTGTGATTAGATGGAATCCTCCAGATGTAGGTAGATAGCGCAGTTGAGGTAATTATTGGACGATACCTAATAAGTGAGTAGGTAAGTGTCCGTGCAGTGATGGGAGGGAGTTTATTATTGGATAGTCAATTATTGGATGACGTTTGACGACCTGTAGTGCAAGTTGTATTTTTAAAAAGGAATACAGCTGATTCTAAAACACTGATTTGTGTTTACACATTCAAAATAATTATTTAATTTCACATAAACTTACATGGGCATTTTCAGTCAGTGACTGTAATTCCGATAATCCAAACAACTGGTAAAAGATCTTCTTTTTGTCTGTGTGGGCAGTAACGTCTAACGACCCCACACCCTAGTGTCAGAGTTTCTAAACCGCCTCAAGGGCCTCTGACATGGTTTAACGTCCGTCGCCGGGACCACTGGTTTATAGGCCTTCCAAAGCACCGAATCATCTTTTTATCAGACAATCAGGTGATTCAAGCCTGCAATGTCCTAGCCAAACTGGAAACAACTTAATGAAGTATGCTTCCCGTAGGAATCAAACCCCCGACCACCGGGGCACAATGCAAGTGGGACCTGTTTATAAAACAGATGAAAATATCCTAACCAATGATATTATATGTAAAAAGGTGTAGATAGGTTACCTAATACAACATTCGATCTTCAAAAACGTGAAACCTACGTGACGTGTGTCCGTTGACGGCGCAACGCGACACTGAGGTCAAGTGTGGCTAGTTAGCCACATTTTAACGTGTCGCTTGCTGAGCGCTTATAACCTATCTACACCTTTTTACTTATAATATCATTGATCCTAACTGTTTCAGCAACCATTTAACTACTAAATAGATGAGACATCCCTAGAAATGATTTCGCCAAAAGTAGAGTGCCAATTCTACTAATTTTCACATTCGCATCACATCTCAATCGATTGTGTCAAAAATTTATGAAAATTAAGGGTTTTTTGAGAGTTTGCGATTGACATGGGAATGCAAAAGTTTTTGAAACAATACTAAAATTGGCCTTAAGGTATTTAGGTCAAGTTTCCGCTTTTAGAAACATAGTCCACAAAACACATATTGAGAAAATATAACTCCTAAACATCGGTCGAGTTATTTGCACGATAAGTACCTTGACATTGAAAAGTTTATGAGCAACATTTCGCCTCGCGAGTGAAATACCACTTCGCTTCGGACCGTTTTAATCCTAGTTGCGGGTTACATTAATATTTCTGTGTGACATATGACGAGACAACGTTGTATTTCATTCAAAATTCACCAATTCATCCCTTGAATTGTTTCTAGAGAGCCGTTACATCGCATAAAGAGCCATAGATGGGGGGATTATTCGCGTGTCCATTCCTTTTATGCAAATTTATTCCAATATCATGTTCCGCTCGTGATAAAATTCGAATAAAAATACGACAAACGGGCCATCAGTTTTATGTTTGACTAAGTATTATACCGGTAAAGGGTTTTATTAAAAATATAATTGATTTCAGATCGAATACCGACTTTATTTCTGCAAATGTTTTCAATTTTTTCGTCAAAGCTCCTTTTATTATTCTAAAAAAGCAATGTCTAAAGAGGATGGCATAAGCCTTGGGCTGTCTCTATAGTAAGGATGTTTATGCTCAATTACCTGCCTTCCAGTTATAACTAGCTAGGTAGATAAGTAGGTTTCTAATATTTACGGAAAACATCAAAAGTTTCATACTCACATGTCAGTATGGCTGGTTTTCCAGTGTCGTGTTCTTTGCAAATAAATCTGTAACAAAAAGAAGGACTTTTATCACGTCGTTATAACACAGAGGTCCAGTTAGCAACAATGTCGTTCAGTATAAATTTTCAGGAAACTGGCTTTTTTAACCGACTTCCCAAAAAGGAGGAGGTTATCAATTCGGTTGCATGTTTTTTTTTTTTTTTTTTTTTTTATGTTTGTTACCTCATAACTCCGACAATTATGAACCGATTTGAAAAATTTTTGTTTTATCTGAAAGGATATGCTTGCAGATTGGTCCCATTTAAATTATATCGACATCGGTTACGAACTTTGGATTTTAAATCGAAATAACTGGAATTTGACTATTTAGATGATTCTTTGATAATCGAAATTGCGTATTTTGCTTTTCTGCGATTTGGCAGTGGTGTTGTTAGGTGTGGGGCACCACTAAAAAGTGAAAAATAAAAAACTTTTTACAAAAAAATACAACCGACTTCCAAAAAAAAACACTACAAAGTAAAAAATAACTTTAATTTCGGAAGTCGGTGTCAAAATACGAAGAAACTAACAAAAACACCGACTTCCGAAATTAAAGTTATTTTTTACTTTGTAGTGTTTTTTTTTGGAAGTCGGTTGTATTTTTTTGTAAAAAGTTTTTGTAAATATATATATATATTTTCATATCCATAGCAGGTGCCGTTCTATAGTTCCTGCTTAGCCCTATGGGATGAAAAAAATATAAGTTTAAGTATATTAATTATAATATTATATTGAAAAGCATTCTCTGTACTAACTTTGAAATCAAAATTATTAAATCCATACTGTGAAAGAAATATTTTGAATGTGGCTTCAAAATATTTCATACAATAAGGATTTACGAAAAAAAATCGAAAGGTTCAACTTTTCTTTTCGACTGTACCTCCAACCAATATCCGTTAATTCAGCATATAGGGGCTATCCTTGATTTATGTTATACGTATTTTGCTGAGTAAATAATTTTGTTAGTAATTTGTTAAGGTATTCAGAGAGTTCCAGTACCAATTAGGAAGGCATATTCTTCAAGGGCTTTTCTAAAAACTCCTAATTGAACCGTTTATGGGCCCTTACGTGAATCAATCATTTATTTCTAAGTATTAGGAAATTGGTTTTGTTTTGTATAGCCGATTAATTTGTGTTTAGGATTTTCTTTGATGAAATTGCGAGTTTTGTAAATCGAATACTTTGGTAATAGGGGAGATTGGCGCATTGGGTTCTATATAGGGGTGACTTTTATTTTACTGTCAATATTTCTGGGGACGAAAGTCACGAATAGTAATTGTTAATTCATTAATGTATGAGACAGTATGAGTGCTTTTAACACTCCAGAAAGAAAAGCAGTTACTTAAAATTCACCTTGTATCCTACTGAAACATCTGTCATTTGACGTTTGTTGCGGCTGTCATTTGTAGACCAATAGCAGTTGTCATTGTATGTCAGATTGTCAGAAGTCAGAAAATCAGACATCAGTCTTACCAAGAACTACCGTGCTACCCATTCAAGGAGTTGTGGAGGTCTGGTAGGCAGCTGCTCGTCGTAAAATACCGGTATTCAGCGGAATAATCCGGTTTTACTGGAAGCCGACTTACCCGACTCCAATACCGCGTGTATCTGACATCGACGCACAAACTATTTTCATGGGTCCAGGACATGATTCTGGACACCCCAGTGTTGGAATCTTTCGTCGGTTCTTTTCTTATTTTTTCATTTTTTTCAAGAGTACCACAAATAGGTATCAAGCTCAGCTGAGCTGATATCTATTTGTGGTTTTATTCAGATTGCTCTTTTTAGTGAAAGTAGTTAATTAATTATTTTTTATTAAAAATCTCATTAGGTTAGGTCAGAATAACGATTATGAGTACCTAGTCTAAAGTAAAATAGAAAAGTAAAATAAAATAGTAAAGTAAGTAAGTAGTATAGTAAAGTAAAATATGACCACGTTTCTGAATTTCGCAAGGTTCTCAAGTGGCTCCCTGTCCGACTTCGCAGGAACTCTCGGATATTGTGTTTGCTATTTAACATCCTTCACAACCCTAAAACGCCTTCCTACCTGCGGGAACGCTTCTCCTTTTCCCGTCCCTCAGATGCGCCTTGCAGGTCGCATCTTAGAAACCTCCTTAAGTCCTCTCCCCACTCCACTGATTTTTACTCCTATTCCTTTACTGTGCACGCGGTTAGGTTGTGGAATTCACTACCGCCTGCTATTAGAGACTGCAAAACTCTTACGGTTTTTAAAAAAAGAGTGAAAGAACACTACCTTTCTGTACCGTCATAGTTGCAAGTATGTATATATTTATTTGTATTTATCTTAAAATATTATTTAGTATATATTAGCGTTATATATATATATATATATTTTGTAATATTTATGTATTGTATGTTATATTTAAAGTTTATTGTTTTATTTTATTTTTTTTTACTTTTACACACGTGTCTACATCTCTTTTATTTGGCTCTCCTTTCGCAGGTATGCTGGAAGAGATTTCATTAGAAATAAGCATTACCTTTGTACCTATTTTCTGTCTCCTTTTTTTTGTTATCTACTTGTGTGTGTGTGTGTACATAAATTGTTAAATAAATAAATAAATAAAAAAACTCTTGAAAAAAAAGAGAAAAAAGCCGATGAAAAATTCTAAGTCTAGGGTGTCCAGAATCATGCCCTGGACCCATGGAAATCGTTTGTGCGTCGATGTCAGATACACGCGGTATAGTTGGGAAAAGGCTATGCAGATGATGACGACGGGGGTGAAACAACTCAGATGTTTATAAAAAAAGTCGATGAACTGAAGGATCATTAAATTAATTTAACCTTTACCTATTGCAAGGGCTGGTTTCCACCATCAATAAATTGAAAATATATTTAGTCCGTCAGTTAGAGTATTGAAAAATAATGGACACATATTTTTTGTTTTTGTAAATCAATAAATATTGACAAAGACGGGAGTGGGGGCTCGTGACGTCAGAACGCACTAAAAATAAACCACGGCGTGACGTATCAAGAATTTTAAAAGCGTCGTATCTTCGTCGATTTTGGTTAAGTTTAACAAAAGAAAAAACACGGGTCAAATATTTTTTGATAATCTAACTGATGGACTAATTAGATTTTTTCAGTAGACAAGCCTATTATAAAGGCCTAAAACAAGTAAATTCTTTTCCTATCCAAATCTACTTTGAAATTAAAATTATTATGCGCATAATATGACCGACGATCTCCTTTGCGCGATCCTTTAATGGCAAGTGGTAGCATTTCCCGCCAGTGTGTATAGCTCGTGCGCATGCAACCTTCTACGTCACAGTGCCAATAAAACCAACAGAAAATAAAATATTCTCAAGGAGCTGAAATCATCATCATCATGATATCAGCCGAAAGATATCCACTTCTGGACTTAGGCCTCCACCAAGTGTTGCCCCACATCAACCTTCCTCCGCATCCATCAGTTACCCGCGACCTTCACCAGGTCATCGGTCCACCTTGTGGGAGGCCTTCCAACGTTGCGTCTTCCGGTAAGCGGTCACCACTCCAGAACTTTTCGGTCCTATCGACCATCTGTTCTACGGGCTGCCACTTCAGTTTTGGCGATCCTTCCGGCAATATTGAGAACCTTGGTTCTCTTGTGGATACAATTATCCCTGATTCGATCACGCAAAGAAACTCCAAGCGTTGCCCTCTCCATTGTTCTTAATTACTGACTTTAAGCCTTCTGATGAGGCCCATTGTGAGCGAGAGATTGAAATATCAATATCAGATTATGTCCAAAATGAAATTTCAATTTGGACGTAATCTGAGCCTATACCCAATCAGTTAGGGGCAGTTCAGGCCATCCCAAACTATTCCAAACACTTTTTGACCATACTAATCATGGCAAACCGTATCGAAACTCAGAATCTAAATAATAATGACATGTCCTCGTTACAAATTTGTATTACATTACAACTACTTATGATAATAATATGTTACGAGGTACCTACGTACCTAATTCATATGATATTTTATTTATGTCGCGTTTCAAAAGCCGGACTGATGGACAGATGGACTGACGTAGGTACATATGTAGGGTTGACAAGAAAAGAGTTCCGTTTCGACCCATGCGTTACTCTTATCAAAAATCATTTCACTTCCAACTGAACGTAACTGCAGTCAAAAGATAATTATAAACTGATCAACAGCGACTTTATTGTTCGAAAAGGAAAATTGTTTTTTCGAATATTAATTTAAATGTATTTTTCTTGCAACACAGAACAGACGTTATCAGTAAATTGCATGCAAATATTGAATAAATCTTATTCCAGTTTACACAAACGGATGCTTCATTAAATTTAATAACATTATTGTACTGTACACATAATCTCGTTTGAGCCCCATCAATTATTCGAAACAATAAATTTGCTTCGACTACCAGACCCCTCCTTCCTCTTTTCATAGAATCTCTTTAAATTAATGAGTGTCTAATTAAAGGTATTTATGCGAAAATGCTGGCTTTATAAAAAAAATATCTTCTTAAAACTTGGCCAACTTTATTATTTTAATTAAAGTATTCAGATAGGCCCGTGATTATACAGTTTGAGGAAGCTTACAGAACGTCATTTCAAGCCACGGTCGGAAACCAATTAAAGTTAATAATCCTCTAATATAAAACAATCGGTTTTTAAGCGAACTTTCAGATTCCTCTGCTTTATCTCAGTAGACATTTCCTCTCGCTATTTTAAGACATACTTTTCGGATAACTAATTAAAGATTGTCGAAAACTTATTCGTGCTATTCGTCGCCATTTTCTAGTATTTTTCACCTGTTAAAGGTTGATTCACACATGGCCGGGACGTGACCGGGCAGTGCCAGGGCTGTGGGCGTGCAGGGACCGTGCATTTGTGTTCTGTCAGGGGTTTGCTGTTCACATACGTCAGGGACGTAACCGAGCAGTGATCAGGCCGTGGACATGACACTCTCTCACCATTTTATTTTCGTAGGTATCGCTTTTGTGTAGTGTGAAATAGAGATTAGAAAATACATCATACACTGTACATTGACAGCCCAAAATCTATCTCCTTGCGTTCATCCAAAGGTTGTCCGTAAGAGATTACCGTGTACGATACGATCGCCTATTGTCCACTTGTTTTTATAAATGAGAAGCCTGAACTGCGCCTGTAATTGTGTGTACTTTGTGCCATAAATACCTAAATAAATAATATTGCTGGTCTTGGTTGGTTGGTTTAGACTCAGTTTCAAGAACAAAAATTAAAATAAATTGTAAAACGTACATAACATAACTGCGATTGGTGAATAAGATTTCAACAACAATTGCATCACTTGACTTGTGATTGTGAGGTCTTGTTATTTTTTTCCGGACGCCGGAGGTTATTCAATGTACTGAGTGGTAGGGTAGGCCAAGCACGAATATATTTGACGTAAAATTTTATTAATACTATAAAATTTGTTTCGCACATAATATAAATTTGAATTGGGTGGCACCTAAATTCATATTTTTGTATGATATAAATTGTGTGTCGCATAAAATTAAACCATTTTGGTATTATTTTAGGGTTGTAGTTTTTAATATTCAAAAGTCACTTACGTTAATGAGTCTGTAACGTTACTATACTTAAAACATTCGTGCTAGGACCTCTGAGATACCTATTAAATAAGAAAGTAGGGTGCTCGTAAATTGACAGCAGGTACATAAATAAATAGATTAAGTCGGCAAGGGTAATTGATGATGGAGACCCCTTACCGCCCCGAGCAACGACAGATTATTATCTGTACTTCACTTATAACAGAATAACAAGAACAGTTAATAAAGTGAAATGGTGTAGCGTTGGTTTTCATAAACATGAATGTTATAAGGAAGGGAATATTATGCTACTAGCTGATGCCCGTCTCGCTTAAAAAAAATATACTAAAACCTTCCTCGAGAACCACTCTATACATTGGTGGAAACAGCATGTAAATCGGTGCAGTAGTTTTTGAGTTTATCGCGAATAGACAGAAAGACGCGGCGTAGGACTTTGTTTTATAATAATTAGGTAGTGATAGTGATATTTATTCTTTTGATAACTTATATCTGTAGAATGAATAACTAGGATGGTTTGTTTTGGTACGAAAAAAAACAGCCATAATTTATTATTCTTTACGTAATAAATGTTCTTTACGTAATTTATAATTTATAAAATGTTGCTGAGTAGTAACTATAGTGTAATATCAATTATAAATAAAATAATAAATGTATTATTTTTTTGGACTGATAACTAAATGATGGCTAAAAAAATGTGTCATCTAATTAAGTAAGTAGAATAAGTATAATATTGGCTTCAACAATAAAAGGTGAAAGTATATTTATTTTATTAATTCATTATTTTATGTAAGTCAACACAATATAGGTACTTAAAAAGAAAATTTTAAATATTTTCAGAGAAAAGAGCACAAAGGTACTGCTTATTCAAAAGAAGACAAAATGTGTCAAGAAACAGAGAAGGAAACTTAAAACAGACCATAGGTAGGTACTAACTTAACTAAAACAAATTATAATCTTAATAAATACAAATAAAATTACAATAAACATACAAACAAATATACACAAAAAGATTTATCTAAATATAAGTATAGTTACAAAAAAAAGGACCTATGTCATCTATCAATTTCAATACCATGAAATAATCAGTCAAGGACTAATTGTTTGTCTTTTCATTATAATTCTCAATTATAATTTAGGGTTGAAACTAAGACGGGCAACACTTCGCCCCACCACGAGGGACCTAATATTTTCGTTGGAAAAGTTTAGCAGTATGACAGTTCAACTTTTCCTAACCTGTCAAGGATTACAGTCTTAACGGTTATTTATTATGTCACTTCTAACTACAGACAGGGTTGTTACTGCGGTGGCTCTTTATTTGTAGGTGATTACTTACTTTTACATAGTTAAGTAAACTCGCATAGATTGATGATCACTTTCTGTTTTTATTCAGGGATGTTTATGTGAGCGCAAGACTAAAACAAAACAATAAATATAGGTATACATATAAAACTCTTCCGTTAATGACTGATTGAGCGACTGATAGACAACGCAAACCCAAAACTACTGGTCGTAGAAAGCTACATACCAATTTTTTTAGCACGAGGCGATTTCCCAAAATTCCTACGAGAACGGGAAAAAATTGTTTGATGTCGAGCATCAAAAAAACTTTTTACAAAAAATACAACCGACTTCCAAATAAAAAAGACACTACAAAGTAAAAAAACAACTTTAATTTTGACACCGTTTTTTCGTATTTTGACACCGACTTCCAGCTATTTCGATTTAAAATCCAAAGTTCTTAACCGATTTTGATAAAATTGAAATGGGAATCTGAAAGTACCTAACTATATCCTTTCAGATAAAACAAGAATTTTTCAAATCGGTTCATAATTGTCGGAGTAATAAGGTAACAAACATTAAAAAAAAAATACAACCGAATTGAGAACCACCTCCTTTTTGGGAAGTCGGTTAAAAAGGCTTACGTATTTCAGTAGCGTGGTTTTCGATTATTTGAAACTATCAAAAAGCGGGGAATTTAAAAAAAACTGCAAGCTGTCAATCCCTTGCAGATCTCGTGGAAGGTGGAACGACAGCTCATACCAATTTTCACGTGGCAATTTTAACATAACGGGCAGTTTGTTCACCAAAAGATTTGGTAACTCGGTGAAACTTAACGAAAATCGTAAAAAAATAAATGACCATCGCTAAGGTTACTAAACAGTAGTCGTAAAGATAACAGAGTGCCAATTCTATTAATTTTAAAGCAACGTTCGCATTCGCATCTCAGTCGCTATCTGTCAAAAAAGCTTTTGTTCATACATTTTTGACAGATTGTGACTGTCATCCAAAAAACATGCGAGTGCGAACGTTGCTTAAGTAGCCTCCACACTATTCCCGAAGTTGATCGAAGTTGAGCGAATACGATAGTGTGGAGGGGCACTTCGCTTCGCCTCGTACAACTTCGCTTCGCCTCGGGCGACTTCGAGTTGCTGTCGGTATTTGCGCCCGAGTCAAAGGACTCGAAGTTCGAACACGAAGCGTCTGTCCACACTACTCGCTCACTTCGGCTTACTTCGGTTCGCGTCAGTCATAGTAAATACGCACGTATTTTTATTACGCGAGAGTACACATTGCAACGGCAGTTGCCACATGAACGTTATCCAATAAGCCTATCGTGAGGGGAACGGGGGGAACGGGCGACTGAGTTCCTCGCGAAGTTGCTCGAGGTGTGTGGACACCTACTTCGGACTTCGGTCAACTTCGGAGAGCACTTCGCCTCATGCAACTTCGGAATAGTGTGGAGGACGCTTTAGAAATTAAAATGGAATTGGCACTCCGGTATCAGTTGAGTATATAAATAGACATTTGATATTACCTTTACCTTCGAACGTGTGAATATCAAATAGCTTGGGTACTACCAAACAACGCTCGCGATTCAAACACAAATGCACATTGAACCCACGTTTGATCCATCGCCTTCTATTAGCTGTGCCGTCTTTACCGAAGGAATTCATGTGAGCAATGTTACCCATCAGTGTATTGATATGTGCTTGTATACTATAATATAGCGTAGGTATATACCGGTATAACGACTGATATCTAGTAGTCTATAGCAATTGATTCTATTCCGTGCGGGTGTTATCTTGGAAGTTTCTGTATACCCTGTAGGTACTATACTTAACTCAAAGTTAATATGTTTATTATATCTATGGTATAGATCAGGGATGGCGAACCTATGGCACGTGTGCCAGTGGTGGTACGCAGCACAATAATTTGGGCACGTCTGTATAAAATTACTTAGCATCTTGATGAAAGTAAAAGTTCAGTAGGTATGATTTTTCTTTTGATGCTATTGCAACAGAAATAAACACACAGCTGATATAATTAAAATTGCTTCATAAATTTGTAGTAACAAAAAAGAGTTAGTTTATAGCAACTAGTGTTATTTTTGTACATTGATTCATTTTCTTGGCGGCACGTCGTGGCTACATTATTATTATTTTGTAAATGAAAATGGCAAGAGCACCGAAAAAGGTTCACCATCCCTGGTTTAGATAGTGCATTTAGGATTAGACGGTATAAATGGTATAAATTGGTCGTTTCGTCGTCGGTACGTTTTCTTTTTTTAAACTCGCCTTGAGAGTATTTAGGTACTGTAGGTAATAAATACCTGAAAGATTTCTTTGTGAACAAATCAGAATCTATGTAGGTATTTGAAACAGTAATACGACCAATCTTCTGAATAGTAAATGGTTCAAGTCACTGATTGATGGATGAGTTCTACTGACGTTAAAAGAAAATGTATCACAGTAGTTCTGCCAGTTTCATCGAATTTGTTCGAAGTCACCGTGAACCTAGAACGCGAAGGGCGTTAGGAGGAACACAGATGGGTTTTAGTCAGTAAGAGTCTGACACTCCCTTCCGCTCCGCTACCCAGAGCGGCAGGAATTATTTGATAATTTCACATCCCAGAAAAAAAATATTATCTACCTATAGGTAAGGTATACGAAGGTCCGCATCGAATAACGGACGTCAGTATAAAAAAATTGAATCTGTCTGTCGGTCACAGCATTCAAATTCATACGTTATATTTTGAATTATTTTCAGTTCGACGTGTTGTTTTTTCATGTCAGGCTTCAGCCTTTTGTGTTACCTACGACATATTCTAGGAGCGTTGGGTGTATTTGCTCTCCTGTTTACATTTCCTAGCGACCACGAAATGAAAACCATGGAAAGAGTCTACAACTTCTGAACTTATTTATACAGTCCAGCAATATAGCTGGAAAAAACAAACACGAATAAAATATTTTACCTTTAACCCGCGGATGGGTTATTCACGTTTTGGCGTATTCACGGCTCAGAACACATATGTATGTACAGTGAAACCAATTATTCCGTAGAGAAAGTACCTACGTACGAGTATATTATTTATTGCAAGCCCGTTGGACCATAACGCGCAAAGCCGCTGTAGAGCAACGTTCAACAATATTGGAATAGTTTGTTAGTGTTTACCTTTCGACAGCCGGTATACACTGTACCACCCTGTTTCGTTTTCAGACCCGTCGAGCCAATTGTGATACGGGCGAATACCCGATATTACGATCTGCTTGAGCCACACTATGATAACTGTCCAAGTCCGGGTCTGTGTGAGTAGTCCACGGTTAATTGCATACGAGACCAGCAATGATGACTGAGCTTAATGACTAGTGCAGTTAATAATGTACCGTTGTGCTGCCTGGGTGGGCGATGGAAGGAAGCTGCTGGATTATATGACGTAACGTGGGATTATAGAGAAACAGAATGGGATATGCAACCATTATGTGAATCGACTGCAGGAGATGGATTGTTAGCGCGTCTGAGACCGACACTTGGTAGTAACATATCTATTAGGCAGGCTATTGTCTCGCCTCAAGTTAAGACAATCGATACACTATACGGGAACTGTTACCTGATAATATTTACCGAGATAAAATCGGTGTAAAACATCGCAGCAAAATGTGAACCCTAGGGGCTGAAAAATTGCCGAGAATATTCGGCCAATAAATGCTTATTCGACCTGGAAATGGAACTTAGAAACTCCTCATCGATTTAGTGGTCCCCAGCTAGACTGTATTGCTTTGTTTTTTTTTTATTACATTTTTGTTCGAGAAATTCTCTGTAAGATGGCCATCACTAGTTGTAATCCAATGTACCTAAGTGAGCTTTTTACAATCAAATCTTATGTTTTCTTACAGAGTCTAACAATACTAACAGCTATTTAGAAAAATGTTAGCAGCTTCTATATTAACATACCTACTGTCAAAATTTTAACTGTCTATTATGGTTTAGGAGATGCAAACCGTTTTCTGTCCGTCTACCTGTGAGACGGTCAGAAAACGATTGCTAGCAATGGGGTAAAAAAGCCTTTGTTTGTGTTAATTCTGTACTTGAAGTTGTGTTTAGCTTCACTCCTTTATTCATTCATCAACAAATTTACATTTGTGTCGAACATGGTTTTAACAATGGATGTATCACAAAAATCTAATAAAAATAAATATAAATTCAATTCAATAAGTAAATGTATGTCAATAAAATTCATTCTGACTCATAATACAATGTTGGTTAACTATTTATTCTTAATACTATTAATAACATATTACTTACTATCTATATAAATATTGTCAACCAATTAAAATCCATTCCCTGAACTGATCCAAAATTTATAAGAAATATTATAAGCTCTCCACATTTCATTCAGTCAGTTGAGACTGGTCATCTCTTAACCACCACCGGCTTATTTTGATCTTTACATTTTAAGTTCTTGTTATAAGTTTTTTTTATTTTTTATTTTGCATTGTCCTCACATGAAGAAGCAAGTAACTACCTACGTTTATCTAAGATTTTTGTAAAACGTCACATGATTTAAAAGAGTGTCCGTGGAGTTTCTTGCTTTCTCCATAGAGATCTACGCTTTGGAACGTGCAAATAGCCTCATGTTTTTGACTGACCGACCTTGACATTTCAACAGTGCCTGTAAATGGTATATCTATACTAATATTATAAAGAGGTAACATTTGTTTGTAAGTTTGTATGTTTGTAAGTTTGTATGTAGGGGATAATCTCAGGAACTACTGGTCCCATTTGAAAAATACTTTCAGTATTAGATAGCCCATTTATTCGGGGAGGTTATAGGCTATAAATCATCACGCTAAGACTAAAAGGAGCCGTGCATTAATGGAAAATGTGACGCAGACGAAGTTGCGTGGGTCAGCTAGTTTGAAATAAATGCTTTGAATCTTTGAATCATTGTAAGTATGTAAGAACAATAACGACACGTGTAACATACACGTCCGTTATTTACCTACGTGACACACGAGGTCAATGTCCTTCTTACGTAGAGATCAGCTAACCTGAACATTTCATGTTTGGACATTGTATTTATGAAGCAATGACGTGGGCGGGTAAACCTCTTAACTCCGGACTAAATCTCTTCCAACTTACTTACTTTTAGTTTGTAGAATAACGTTATTAAACGTGATTAGGTAGATACAAGATTTTTAAAATAACTTTGCTCTTCAAAAGTGTTGCTAACTATTTTTGTGCTTTTGTAAAAATAGGAGCTCTCAGTCTCGACATAATTATGTGGCTGAATATCTAATCTTAGCTTTTGAAATAGAGCTTTTTGACCTTTAAATTATGATAGGTAGAAATATCCTACTAATATTAGTCGTGCTCTCCAAATCTAATATTGTGAAGCTGAAAAGTTTGTATGTTTGGTATTCAGCTGAATCCGGTCCGGGAGCCGACCCCAATATTCTTGGGAAAAAGACTAGGCAGATGATGATGAAAATAGTGTGACTTAGTCTGTCCGTCTGTCACAGCTGGATATCTCAAGAACTACTTAATGCTATCAACTTGAAATTAGGAATAGTTTTAGATAAATATTTTGCAAATAACAAACAATTTTTTTTTTTAAATCAGCTTCTGAAAGTTGTTCTTAAAAATTCGAAGTGTACTAGGGCATGTGGGTGTTCATATAAAAGAATGCTATTTACATATTCTCAAACATATTTTCTTTTTTAGGCTGGATGGTTTTCATCTTTTGACGAAAAATGTAAAAAAAACTACCAACCTTTTATCTTCGAAGTTAGAAAAAATCTGAAATTATTCTATGTGATAGAAGTTTATGTAAAGATCACAGGAAAAATAAAACGATGTCCCTAAATAGCACATTTTTTCAGAAATCATCAACAAAATTACATTAGACGCACTTTCGGTCAAGTCGCGTTGATCTAAAACTGCTATATACACCCTAGACCCCTTACAATTTCAAAACTTTTCACGTTTGCGAACCCTGGTGCGTGCGGCCGACTCGCTCTTGACCGGTATTTTCAAGTTATGACAACTTTAACTATTTGACTTAGTACCCTTGTGGCATTCATTAATAAATGTTGCGCCAAGCAAGTGGTTATGCCCGACACTGTGGTCCTAACACAAACAGCGTGTGGACATGTCCATTGGTTGTGAGTGTAACTTACTGAGTATTTGGTTGTTTAATTTATTATAACCCAAAGCCACACCAAAAAAAAACTCCTAATAGGGAATATGCATAAAAAAAATATTTATTATCTAAACACTTTATCTAAAAATATACAAAAATATATTACTAACAGTGGAAATAGAATCAAAATTGCTCGAAAAACAAACGAGATATAATTATTTTAAACAAATATATCGGTCACTCTCGCGAAAACGCTGTTTTCTATGGCAGATGTATAGCCGTCACGTAATGTGACGTCAAATTACATGTCGGACTTCTCGTTCTAAAAGTAATCTTTGAAGCGTTATAACTTCGAGCTGATGAAGATATTTAAAAAATATTTTCTAGAGTGTTTACTGGAGCTTATAAGTAATTCATTTTATAAATAAAAAAATTGCGTGCATATTCCCTATTCAATACACTACATAGGTATAGCAACTACATTAATTACGTTTGTACACACATGCAAGCAAGTTTTAATTGCTTCGCCAGTCGCGTCGTCATTCACGGTGTCTGCATCGTCTCATAAAAGAACTTACGCTTGTAAAAGAGATGCTCGGTAAAGTTTATGTTGCCTTGCAAAAATTCACAACGGCGCGCGTCGTAAGCCTTTCAATCGGCATGCCTTGACATGCATAGGGAAGCGTTTTAAATGGAATATTTTAGTACAATGCGTGTTTTTTTCTTGTTTTATGTTTGATTTTGTCGTGTTTGCGTTAAATAAGAGTATTTGCGTAACATGAAAATTCGACTGTTTTTTTTTTATTAAATGTGTCAAAATCTACATAAAAATCAAGTCGCATGGAAAAAAGTTGTGAGCGTTTCAAAATCTATGATAAACAGAGACAGCACTACTTGCGTGTGACGTCACACGAGTTTATGTTGCCTAGCATAAAAGACGTTTGGCGTGACAAGGATAGTAGATTAACTTCAAAAGCGTGTAATTTCTCTATCATCTCCGTGTTTTAATTTTTTTTTTTAGTAAAAATCTTTTATTCATGTTTACTTTGAATAGTAGTCGAATACACTATTGATTTTATATGACCAGAAACTCTGAATTCTAGACCTCCGGATATAAAACTTTAAAAGTCAGGGACTGTTTTTACAATTGGCCCCTTTCTCACGTCCTACTAAGGGGTTATGCATTTAGATGTTGTACAATTTTGGTGTAGAATGAAATTTATTCCATCTATTATTTTTTTTATTTGAGATGTGCTTGCTCTTTACTTTAGTCTAGGTCAGAGGTGACAGAGGCAAAGTCAACAATTGAGTGAGCTTATCCAGAAGAAGTTTACACTCAAACTTACTTACTACAGGGGTCGAAAATGGACCAAATGGCTTCGAGAAAAGAATGGTAAGGCCGTCTGCAGATTATATCTAATTTTAGTTTTTTTTTCGATTTAATTAAAGTCAAGATACTTCTTGAAACAAAAACAGGCAGAAACACGAATCCATTTGCTAAAGCTCTGTTAACGAACGGGCTGATAAATTATGTTGTTACAAATTGTATTTAGCAAATGGCGGTAGGCTTGCTTCCACGATCCCACTCCTTGCCTGCGGCTGTTATGTTATTAAACTACGTTTGTAACGAGAAATAGACGCGCGTTCGTCACACGATATTCAGAAGCGCAATGGTTATTCGTAAACCTGTACAGGAGAGAGTGATAGATTTAAGAGGGCCTGGTGACTTGACATACAGGTTTTCTGAAAAAAATAGTTTAGGCACCAGCTAGTCTATTCTGTAAATATCCATTTCGATATCGACTTCACCTGAGTGACTAAGCTTACAAAGTGAACTTTATTTCACACGTCATAAGGTCTTATATTTATACGAATTTGAAACTCACTTCTGATTCCACTGTCGAGACACGAAAATGTTGTTACAGAATAGCACTGCAGTCTTCCACAAATTAACTATAAAATTGTGGCTGTAGAATATTTAATAACTTTTTCTGTAATTTGTGGTAAGAAAATAATTATATTTATTTATTAACAATGGGCAAAGTCAACGACAAAACATTAATTTCAATAAGGCAATATAACGACTTTTGAACGTCATCATTAACATTTAAAAGAATATATGAAAATAATAAAGTGACACTACTGTCCGTTCGGAAAGTTAGATTCTTATGGAGAAGAAACTCCATAGTTAGGGTGCTTCTCTATTTGCGGAGCGAGGCAGCGGAGCGGAGAAAGGAATAAATACTATCCAGCTAGTCTATTCTGTAAATAACCATTTCGATATCGACTTCACCTGAGTGACTAAGCTTACAAAGTGAACTTTATTTCACACATCATAAGGTCTTATATTTATACGAATTTGAAACTCACCTCTGATTCCGCTGTCGAGACACAAAAATGTTGTTACAGAATAGCACTCCTGTTGCTTAAAATCTCCGCACCACGTGAGTCACTGACATTTTGACTGACATGATTTTTACGACACTGATATTAAGAAAAGGTAATTTGTAAGATTAAGCTATCAGATTTCTATTAGCTGAAAAAAGGTAAGTTTGAAAATATAATGATTAATTTATGTAACTACACAGGCGGACTTATTGACTTAATATTTATGATGTGATTTTCAAACGAGCTTACCTTATTAAAGCTGAAAAATTTAAATAAACTAACTTAGTTTTATTTATTTATTGATTATTTATTATATACTTAATTGTACACTGATAAAAACCATTAAAAACTTTACTTTTATGGTTCCACGCATTCAATAATATATAATTATACATTTATGTTTATGTCCGTAGTTGATATTTTACCACTGCATTGCTCTCTCATCCATCTGCAAGTCTGTCATCCTATACCTTCGACTCTAATTGATTGATGACGTCAACATTGATCTAAGAGTGCAATGTACGTTATATATCTTGATACAATTGTTTTCCTCCCAATTTTCCAGACTGCTAATGTCTGGAAAATTTGAAACGCTAGCTCTGAAAGCATTTTTTTGCGTAGTTAATATACACAGAGATCGCCTTGTTATGACACCATATAATTAAGTTACAGAAAAGTAGAAGAGTAAAAAGTACATGGATAACATACTTCTAAAATATATTTTTATACAGGCTGTAGGTATAAAATAAACGCAAATACTGAAAAGTGGTATTATTTTTTTATTACATTGTATTAATAATTATAATTGCAAACCTGGAATCGCTAAAATAAATGAACTACCACATATAGGTACATATTTATGCTTTCGTAATTCGACAGTGTACTGAATATCTGTTTTTTTTTAAATATTTCATCAAGAATGATCAAAAATTATTTCATTAAAAATTATGAGAACAATAACCCCTTTTTATATTTTGCATTATTTCTCTAATGCATTATATTTATTTATTTATTCATTCAAATACAATATTGTGTCACCTATTTTGTTTTGTCTATGATGAAACTATTGCCAGTGTCCGTCCTTGACACAGGCAATAGTTTTAATCTGAGTTATATTTTATTATCTTTTTTTTGTTGTATCCCATTTTGTTTTATTATGTTTTTTATTTGTGTACCTATTTTATAATAATGAAATGTGTTTGGGAGGAATATAATATTTTTCTTTCTTTTTTTCTACGTTTTACATATTTTAAGTTGAAGATAACATAAACTCATTAGAGTTTTACCGTGCACCAAAATAGTCACTACATAATTTAACAACTCTAGTATGTACTTATTTATTTATTTAACAATTTATGTACACACATAATATAAAAAAAGGAAACAGAAAAGTAGGTACAAAGGTGATGCTTATTTCTTAAGAAATCTCTTCCAGCATACCTGCGAAAGGAGAACCAAATAAAAGAGATGTAGACATCGCTAAAGTAACAATAACAAAAACAAAATTACATCGGGTATATGCGAAAATATATTTAAGAAATATAATATGCTACATGTACCTACTTATAACTTATTTTAGTTTCTAAAAGCAAAATCCAAAGCTAATTAAATTGTTATCGCAACAAAACATAGCACAAACAATTATAGCAAAGTTATGACAAGTTTCAATAGGGGTTAGAATTTGTGGCGAATTTATATCCTTCAGTCACACGAAACCAGAAGGTTGCGCCAGATTATATAGTGTTAAGTAGAGATCATGGAACGACTAGTCGCTGACTATAGTTGGGAAAGCTGACTATTCGGGGTTTAGTTTCATCTCGACAACTTCCCATCTCGGTATCCATGAATTTATTTCGCATGCCCAAGAAACATGATAAATAAGTTCATGGGTGCCGAGATGAGACTAAACACTATTCGGCAATATTTATAGTCGATGATTAGTTCACAGTTGACACAAAATGATAGGAAAATAAAATAAATAAATAATCGAAATTCGCTACACGATTACCTCCTACTAAAATAACAGTTTAGATTAATTTAATCAATCTAACTAGAAAAATGCGGGTTATTGTACAAAAGTAAAAAACCAGACGCCAAATGGCCAGAAGGGCCTAGTATCTGGTCTGGTACTTGGGCGATGACTAGTAGGATAGTCGGCCAAGTCTGTAGTCAGCCCATCTCTAGTGTTTAGACATATTTCCCTCGTGTAGTACTCTAATATTCCGGAGTGAAGTAATCGGATTATGCAGGTATCTCGTTGGTCGGTACTCGCTGCTTAGGCCGCGCCTTAACATGTTGGTACAGAGATCAGTTTGAAAGAGAATGCTTAAGCTCACTCGGAGTTGACCGGTTTTCGATTGAAGTTGCTTAGCTAAAGAAGCAATAATTTTGGATTTCAGATTTTCTTTATAGGCTAGATTCCACCAATAAATTCCAAATCTATTTAGTCTGTCAGTTAGAGTATTGAAAAATAATGGACACGTAATTTTTGTTTTTGTAAGTCAATGAATATAGACAAAGATAAAACGCATCAAAACTTGTGACGTCAGAACGCACTAAAAATATAGTATCTTCGTCAATTTTAAAAGAAAAAAAACATGTCAAATATTTTTAATAATCTAACTGACAGACTTATTACAAATCCTCAGTGGATAAGCCCATTATCCCGTGTTTCTCCTACTATAATATTATATTGAAATTGCTCCATATATCAAAAAGTGCTATTCTTGCTATTCTTTTTCTACAACTGGTTCTTGATCTTGTTCCTTCCGTAGATCACCTGGTGATTTGAAATACAGGCATTTTCATGCCTACCTCAGACAGCAGCTTCTCACATATTCTAGACTATCCACAAACCTGTATTTAAGTAGATATAAGTAACATTGTAATCATGTAAGGTCAGTTTTTTGTGAGGAGAAATAAAAAATTGGTGAAATATCCTTGGAAAGTTTTGCTTCGGGACCAAAACTTAAACGCAAAAAACAATCAGCAGTTAGTTTTTTACCAGCCCAATTTGTCCTAGTGCTGAGCAAAGACTCCCCCTTTCTCCTTTCATACCTCTTCATTCTGTACGATTCCTGACTAAGATTTATTTTCATATGTTTCACCCTTTCAAATATTTCTGATGTAATAAAATCTATGTATATATATAATGGTGGTGGTGGTGTGGTGGTGTGTATCTGGTGTACATAATAAAGCGTATTCTATTCTCTATTAAATAAAGAAGCAATGGTCATTTCGTTAGATCACTATGAGAACGTGTCTATCGAACACTTTTTGTGAATAAAATATAAAAATGATAGTCTGGAAGAAATTATTTGCCATAAAACTGGACATAAAATGGATTGTTTGGACCTGATCGGATATTGGATTATAATTTTATTATGACTTATTCTGACCAAGCCGCTGTTGTTTTATTTGTTTTCTTGGTGTAGAACTTTCATTTATTAGAGCTACAGTTATGTTATGTTTCAGATGGAGTCGTTTGTAGGTTTGTTCCGGTGGAAACTCTTCATAACACGATATTAATATCCAGTTCTCAACATACTACCAAATGAGAGCTTTACACTGAGGTCAAAGTTACTCACCGTATGTGTCTCAAGTCAATTACTAGTATGTGGTAAAACATTCCTCAGTGAGGGCTTGTCAATACTGAGACTTGGGCGAGGCATGCGGTTGACTCTGCTCACTGGAGTTCGCTACACAGGAATTTCCACCCCGTTCACAACTGTAGCGTAGTCTTTGACAAATTTCCAGAAGTCATATCACTCACACCCTCATATGTAGGCAGGTACCACCTTTGTTTCTTCTCCCTCACTCCCCCAAGTTCACGAAATTGTGTAGTAGACTGTACTCTTCGTGTTTCGGAAGAATCCTTGTTTATAGAAGTTTGAAAATCGAGGGAATTTAATTTTAGTTCAAGAACATGAAGGCATGCATATGATACGGTTTGAACAAATATCTCAGCTGCGTAGACACGAGTTTGTAGATCCGACGATAATTTATTAGATTTTCGTTGTTGAGAATTTCGACCTCGGATGTTAAAAGACAATTTTTCTCTATATTTGCTATATGAAACTCTAATATATATTTTTAAGTTATGCTACGATAATCTATACAAAATGAATATCAAGAAAAAAAAAGTTAAGTATCTAACTAAGTCAGCAACTGTTTTGCCCTTCCTCCTTTTTACATGCTGTATGGGATTAAAGGGTAGGGTATGGTTTCGAGGGGTCATAGGTGACGGATCTAATTATTCAGTCAAAAAGTTAATTTTCGCCTTGATTAAGACGCGGGTAAATTGGGGGTTGATTTATTTCATTTATGTTCGCATCCTTTCAACTCCGAAGTCGGTACTTTCAGACGCCTGTCGTAAACAGCTGTCAAGAACTTAAATCATTTTCTGTTTTACGCACATTTAATTAAATGTATTTATTTTTCTGACAGTTGTACTGTTGGTTGGTACATTATTGGTACAGTAAAAAAAATCACACAGACACATAAAACTAGTAGAATAGGTACTACTTTACGAGCTAGAATACTATTTTATGAGCTTACTATTAAAATTTAAAAAAAAACGATAGCAATAACTGCCAGCAACTTAGTACTATCGTTCCTTTTTGTGTACCAAAAAATAAACATGATTTATTTATTATATCTCGCGCTCATTTTTAGGGTTCCATAACCAAAGGGTATAATCGGGACCCTATTACTAAGACTTCGCTGTCTGTCTGTCCGTTGAATTTTCACAGATGATGTATTTTTGTTGCATCTATAACAACAAATACTAAAAAACAGAATAAAATAAATATTTAAGAGGGGGGGGGGGGGGGGGCTTCCATACAACAAACTTAATTTTTTTGCCATTTTTATAGATAACTGGCTGTCCCCGGCGGCTTCGCTCCCGTCAACTGGCAACTTTTTTTTACATAAAAACCTTCTCCTGATAATAACAAACACAACAAAAAACATTGCGATGCCGGTTCAGCTGTTCTCGAGATTTGCGCTTAGCAACACATTCAGCGATTCATTTATATATTATAGATGGTACGGAACCTTTCGTGAGCGAATCCGACTCGCAATTGGCCGCTGGTAATTTCTTATTAGGTGGCAAAAACTCGTAGCGTCATCAGCATTAATTCTGGCCGTTTCACACAAAGCCAGAGTTAGTGGTGAGCCGTTAAAGGTCGTAACCTCGCATATTTAGCGGTTGTTTGCTAGCTCATTGCCACTAAGCACAACACTAATCAGTTTTCATTTGAACGCGGTGGTTTAGGGGCGAAATAAACGTTTGGATGGATCAATCAATTGAGGCAATACTTGGGACAGTTGGTGATTAGCGTTTTGATTTTGGTGTCGATTTTGATTTGGGTTTTAGTGATTTTCTGTTGAGAAGTCGTTCCCTAGGGATCACGCGGGCGAAGCCACTGGCTTCAGCTAAGTAGTTTGTATACAATCTGGCTGCTGTATTTTTGACTACGAATCACTTGAAAAACTCAAAAACAAATCCTGTTACCAACTTCACATAAATCAAGAATCAAATCTCAAATCTGGGCTATCTCAATTTCAGAGCCATAACTTTAACTTTCAATTGAAAACATTTATCGAAGCAAATATATATGATCAACTTGGAAAGTTCAAGCTTTGGGGTGTCGGTAAACGATTGCTACTATAAAACTGAGTTGTGGCCCAACTTAGATGATAGGTAAGATAAAGGTGCAGTTACATTTGAGATGAAGTGCTGTGAAAGTGAAATACTGAGTGTGCATCAGCCTTTTAGAAAGGAGAAAATATTTTTTCTCCATCCAAGTAAAAAAAAAGTAGGAAGGTTATGTTTTTGAAGAGTTGTCTTTTGTGATTATATTTCACCGTAAAGTGGCAAACTTCGTAAGATTGTAATAAATCTTGATTAGATTATAATTACTCGAAATATTATGAAAAATCGTTTTGTATGTAATATTTCTCATCCAAATTCAATAGTTACCAATACGTCCGTGTCTTATTTACAAAAAAATGTTTACAACTTCAAGCGATATTTAACAATCTTACGGAGTTTGCTATTTTCCAGTGACAAAGATAGACATACAAACAAAAACACTCACATATATATGTATATGTCGGCGTCAGCGACAGCTGAGCGATAGCGCCATCATCGTTTGGGTTCGGTGGTATCAGGATCATTGTAGAATAAAACACTGAATACAGTACTAAGCTCTCTTTATTAACTGTGGCTGAGTGCTAGTACTTTACAAATAGACAGTCCCCCAAAAACGCCCGCCCGTTACCACATCCTAGTGTTTTAGCTAGGGAGAAGACGTGGCCAACAAACTCCATAGCAACACATCTGTCTTTTGAGTTAGAAGAACTCGCATTTACAACATTATTAAAGAAGTCTGTTTAATTTAATTAAAATAGGTAAACCGACAGTTTCGTTCGGGACGAGTGTCCTAGTCGGTGTCTCGAGCAAAAGTGACCTCCCCAAAGTCCCCACTCTCCAATTTATACGTCTCTGTCCACGTGCCGCCATTACAACTGTCAACTGACGTCACGGCGTTTACCACTACCCACTACTACAATACTCAAATCAGCAACTAATTATTAAATGATTTCTTTATCCACGACACGGCCAGAACTGACAATCACACGTCCTCGTGTGGAGGTGATAATATGGTACCTGTAACCAACGAAAACACAACTTAATAGTTGACTGCTGGCTCGGCCTACCTGACCAAGATCAAGATCATAAAATCATCAATTAAGAATTATAACTATACTGGTCCGGTCAAACGACCCTTCAGTTTTAATCTTCTGGTCCGGTCTCACGACCCTTCAGAATTATAACTACTGGTCCGGTCAAACGACCCTTCAGTTTTAATCTTCTGGTCCGGTCTCACGACCCTTCAGAATTATAACTACTGGTCCGGTCCTACGACCCTTCAGAGTTATAACTACTGGTCCGGTCAAACGACCCTTCAGTTTTAATCTTCTGGTCCGGTCTCACGACCCTTCAGAATTATAACTACTGGTCCGGTCCTACGACCCTTCAGAGTTATAATCTCCTGGTCCGGTTATAACTAACCCTTCAGGATTATTACTGCTTGGTCCGGTCAAACCCTTCAAGCTCTTTTAATTCTTTTTTTCTTTTGTTTTCCTCCTTTTTTTTCTCATCAGTATTAAAACTGGAGACGATTGTGCTAGACTGGAATATCCCTTTAGCCAGTGCTAGACCGGATATCGGTCCCTATAGCCAAACATGCTAGACCGGATTGCAATCCCTTTAGCTGAGTCATATTATTGGACCGGATTTTCCCTTCAATGACTCTTTCCTACATTTTTTGTTATGTTAATTCTCTCATTTCTTGTCCCACATTTTTTTGTCCTACATTTTTGTTATGTTACTTCTCTCATTTCTTGTCCTACATTTTTTTCCTGTTTTTTTTTTTTATTCTTTTTAAACATTGCCCCAGCCCAGGAATCTATCCTGCATCGGGAGCGCGCTCACAAACACCCAAACTCACCCGCACTAACACTATCTATTTTGTTTTTTTTTTTTTTTTGTTCGGGTCAAGCCCAACTTTCTGCGCCAACCGTGTCTTTCAATTTAAACTATTTCCGAATTTGCTAGTCTGGACTGAACTGGTCCCTGTAGCTTATAAAATCAATTGTTGGAGTTCATTTTTTTATTCTATGTATCAAAGTACTTGTCACAGCGTTAATTGGTTTAGGATTTAAAACCCTTCCGATGATGTATTACATTTTCTACTCAGTTACGACTCAGTGCGGCCAAATAGCCATGATATGTTCTTTATTGATCAGTGGAGGTACTCTCCTAATCGTCTTCTACGTTAAACTTGTTAGAAACACTACTGAGAGGAATCTTTGGTATGTGATCGTGGGCATACTTATACGTTATTTTACTATTTATGGATTTCAAAAGATAGCGACCGATATCAACTAATTCTAAAATTCTATCGACTCTCACTAACGGACTTTAGCATCCACATCGCTACACCAATAATAACGGTCTCGCAATTTTCCGAATTCTAAAAAGAAAAAAATAATAATAATCGAAAAGCTCTACAAATAAGACCATTTTCTTTTTTAACGCACCGTGTTGCGAGCTCTACTCTACCGATTGCGTTTCGCGACGATTTGCCACCCTTAAACTCTACAGCAATTCTCTACTAACTCTTATTACGTGGAGCTATTCTTTATCTCCACTCTACTGACAAGTCAGTCATTCAGTCAGGCTTCTGACAGTTCTAAAGCGGCTGTAAACTCTAATTGAACTAAATGCCACGTACCACTCCATCGAACAAATAAAACAACAGGTCATCTTATTTCCAGTCGACAGCCATCTCATAGATCAGCAAAACAATTGATACACTCGCACTTCCTCATGGGAATGCCGAGTAAACACTCTTTATTACACTACCTAGAGCTACCGTAACGAAACCCTGATCTAGACTCTCCCGTCTATGCCATCCAGAGCCGCCGGATCGCTTGGTACAGTCACCGACCCACAGAACTCAGAACCTGTCACACAAACTAAATTGTTGCCAACTCAACATCTACTTCATAACTTCACAACGTTAATGATACTTGGCATCGGGTATCTTCTCGACAAAGAGATTTTAAAATATGCCGACCGGTAATCTATGCACATCGGTGCTTACGAAAACAAGAACAACTTGCCTGCTAATTTTTGCGTCCTACGTTCCTGTGAAGAAGCTACGTTCACGAATTACTCTTCGTTATTCTAAGAACATTGCGGTCACTGAATCAATCTTATTTTAATCTCACTAGGCTCGTTTTACCTTACATACCTAGTAGGCAACCCAGTAGTGGAAAATGAAAAGTCTATTTAGAAATTATGAAAGCGTTGAGTTATTATCTGTACCAGTCAATCAATGTCAATAAAATCAAGTTACTGTTCATAATCGCTTACTATTGAATTTGCTAACTGTTATTATGCAAGGAAAACTGTCGTTAACACGTTGACATAAACGCCTAGGTCTAATTTTTCACTAAAATTGAAAAAAATCTAAGTCGAAACAAAACATGACCTTGTGGCAATCTTGCCTTACGATATCGGATTCAGAATTTCGCACTGAATATCATTTTGAAACTATTACCACCAATGGGAAACTGTAATTGCTATAGCTTCGTACTGAGTATATCAAAATTACCTAGCAATATCAATCTAACCACTGAAATGATTCGAAGATCTTTAAAGCTTTGAAAATCACAATTAAAATTAAATGGCAGCGGCTCACCGGGCACTTCAGTCGGCCTTGAACGCTTCCAACTCCACAGATGTTGACATGATGTACAGCTACTGCAGCCTTCAAACTGCTTGCGGACCTTCGATCCGTCACACTTAGAACTGCTCTGAAGTTGTAATTTCTCAGCAGCAATAGCTGCATGCAAACTTCTAGCGCCATGTGCTGGCTTCATCCAAGGCGATAGGATATCTGAAAACTGAAAAACACCACGAGAGTACAAGTCCAATCCAAGCTTTGGCAGGAGTATAGGCTTCAGATAAGCGTAGCAGCCACACTATCCAAATTAATTAAAATCTGAAACTAATCAGAACACTGGCACTAGCAAGAAAGTTTATGTCCAATAGTGGACAACCGCCCCTAAGATGACCCACTGACCCAAAGTTGGGCTATACATGGTTGTGATGAATGAAAATATTGCATTTACAATCATCTTAATTTTTAAATTGAACTGTTAGGTTGGTACGGTCCTGTAACTGTATCGCTCTAACGTCCAACAATAGCTCTGAACTGGTACTGGACTACATTACACAACCAGCGATAGCAGAATAATATTACCGCTTCATCAGAGTTATTTAAAACGCCTTTCTACCGATTACTAACGCTTAACTAGCAACACTTAAGCTATAGCGCCTGAACTATTACTTCACTAAATCGATAGCGAACGTGAAAATAATAGCCACACTTTAGTATAGAGAAACAAAGCGATGAATCAATTAGCTAAAATGGATTATGGCTAATCATGAGACCATAGCCCTTTGTAGTCGGTCTCCACAGCATAAAATGTTCCTAGTGAACAATTTTTTTTATTATTTTTTTTTTTTAAACAAAAAAGAAAAATGTTAACGAACGAGCACAACAGTTTCACAGCAATAACAAAATGAAAATGACTCACCAGATTAACGTGAAGATCCTCACACACATCATCACACTTCCCCATGACCTGGCCAGCTGTTTTGAAGTTGCTTGCCTCCGTTCCGAACTAGTTTTTCATTGTTCAGGTTGATGAGGGTAGCCGCATAAAACCCGACGAGTAGGAATTTGACCTTGGAATGCATCTTTAATTGGCCACACGTTGAACTCTGATAGGTTATCTATCATAGGCATGTAGGCACGATGCTCTTCAGAGCCCGCACAACACTCGAGTCCTCGACGAAACATAGCACCGCGGTGACGCACAATGACCGCGCGTCGATCTTAGGTTTATTGGATCGATTTTCACGGCACACATCGAGTTTTAGGCGTCTGGATAATCACACGCGTTTCGAACACGAACCACAATTTTCACTATAACTGTCACTACGTATTTTGCATTTGAAAAGGAACCCGTCACGTAAGTATTTCACTAGCATTGCCACGAATCTTCATGTGGGCCACTTGAGTTGCATCACACTTCTGATGTCGGCGTCAGCGACAGCTGAGCGATAGCGCCATCATCGTTTGGGTTCGGTGGTATCAGGATCATTGTAGAATAAAACACTGAATACAGTACTAAGCTCTCTTTATTAACTGTGGCTGAGTGCTAGTACTTTACAAATAGACAGTCCCCCAAAAACGCCCGCCCGTTACCACATCCTAGTGTTTTAGCTAGGGAGAAGACGTGGCCAACAAACTCCATAGCAACACATCTGTCTTTTGAGTTAGAAGAACTCGCATTTACAACATTATTAAAGAAGTCTGTTTAATTTAATTAAAATAGGTAAACCGACAGTTTCGTTCGGGACGAGTGTCCTAGTCGGTGTCTCGAGCAAAAGTGACCTCCCCAAAGTCCCCACTCTCCAATTTATACGTCTCTGTCCACGTGCCGCCATTACAACTGTCAACTGACGTCACGGCGTTTACCACTACCCACTACTACAATACTCAAATCAGCAACTAATTATTAAATGATTTCTTTATCCACGACATATATATATGAGTGTTTGTGTTGTGTTTTTGTTGTGTACATACAAACAAAAACACTCACATATATATGTATATATATGAGTGTTTTTGTTTGTATGTCTATCTTTGATAGACCTCCTCATCCTTCTTCTTATTTTTTTTTTGCTGTCTGATTCTACTAAAGTGGACTCTTTAGACCCTCTTGTAGCTTTAACGGCTGAATAGATTTCAATAAATGAGGTATCATAACACCGTATTTAATTAATAACAGCAAAAAAAACAAAGGAATAAGTAATTTTGAAAAAGCAAAGACACGCCTTTAATATTATTTCAACTTAAAGTCACTCTGAAGTTATCACAGCTTAAATTGGGCAGGTAAAGTCCCAATACCCAACCTACCCATTTCCCACATTGATAAGGTACCTTCTTGGTAAGATTCTCAACCAAAACAAGGCAAACTAATTAAAACCAAACACCCCCAAGTTTCACCAAACTTTAATAAAAGTCAACATACTTGTCACAATATTATTACGTCAGCAATAAACCAACTCTACGTGATACTTTGTAATTACGTCACAAGGCAGGCACAGAGACTCTTTTAATTTTTAAAGCGCGGAGGAAGCTCACAATTGCCCATAGACAGGTTTAATTCCTCCCTAAGCGGAAAAGAAATGATCAGACATCTCTGCCAAAATGAAAAGAGGCCTGATTTACAACCTGCGTTAAACAGGCCCAAGGATCTTATTAACATTACTTTTTATAACATGGCCGGCGTTAAATTGTTACAATGTAGAGTAAAATTTAATTAAAATGTCTAGTTAGGTGTTAACTAACACCATTAAGGTGTATGCTTTATGTACGGAACCAACTACTGGTGCGTTCATTTTTTTTTTTTTTTTGCGACTGGTTGGGTCTTATTAAATCTAGGGTGTTGGGTTCTTAAATGTGGTGTAGAAAGACTTGTTTGTGTCGGTTTTGTTTGTTTAGTAAGTTATTAAGGAATTGTAATATTTGTATGTCAGTGGCGGTCAGTTATCGAAACATGTAAGATTTGGCAATTATAATTCATACTCTTACTTATGAAGAACTTGAGAACTTGGTTAAAACGTAACATACACTTAACACACACATTCACAATTCTACACAACACACACGCACAACACAACACATAACATGCACAGCACATCACACACAAACTTTCATTTTTGTTTAGGTACTATTTTCCTTTTTGTTTTAATATTATTTTCTTTTCATTTTCTTTTATTATTATTTTCATCTGTAATTTTCTTTATAAGTTAAATCATTTCTTTATGCTGGACCACTGACACATAAACCTGTTTTTGTATGGGTGTTAATGGCTGTGACATAGTTTATAACTAATGCAGTCATTAACGCACATAATTATATTGTAATTTGTGTTTTAGTTCCAATAGATTTGATAAAAAAATCTAAATATATAAAACTAGCGACCCACCCCGGCTTCGCACGGGTGCAATGCTGATACTAAATTTATACACTACAAAACCGTTGCGTAGTTTTAAAGATTTAAGAGTGTGTATTCCGTCCACTAGCGCCGCCAATCGTTTTTTATTAATTGTGGTAAATTTAAGACAAGTAGATAAAAAACCGCTCTGTAGTGCACTAAAGAAATGTATCTATTATTTTTTGACAGCTATTTTTAATACATAACTCATGGCTAAATAGCCAAAACGGCAATTATTGCTAAAAGTGGCCACTTTTAGCAAAAATATCGACTTTGGCAACTATTTATGTTCTAAAGTACAAAACATAACTCTCAAAACATAATAAATACATTTCTTCAGTGCACTACAGAGCGGTTTTTTATCTACGTGTCTTAAATTTACCACAAATAATAAAAAACGATTGGCGGCGCTAGTGGACGGAATACACGCTCTTAAGCATACATAATAGGGCTATAGGGGCAGAGAAAGCGACTTTGTTTTATACTATGTAGTGATTCACGTAAACAGAAAAGAAACTATGGTCGTAGAAAGCTGAAATCTGTTATGCCTCTGCGGAGTGTAGAGGAGCTAAGAGAGTAGTCCCGAAATTCCTACAGGAACGGGAAAAAACAGATATGCGAGTACGAAGTCACGGGTAAGAGTTAGTTATACCTATATTGACCTTAGCTTGTCGTGCTGTGCTGGTTCTGCGGCTTCGGCTGCTGAAAACCTCAAAAGGCGGAAATACAGGGTGTAAGGGACAGCCTTCCACAAATTAACAGGGTGCAATCAGCTCCTTATTTTGAATCATATTCCAGTGGAAATTTCCTCAGGATTTTTTTTTTCGATTTTTCATTTTTTTTTTGCTTTATTTCAATGTAAAGTTACATTATCTGTATGCAGAACTCCATTAATGTAAATAACATGCTAAATTGAAAAAAATCTCATGAACGACGCATGAAATCAGCTGTTAAAACGTAGCGCGGGCGCAGCTATCCTTTCGAAAGCTCGCTGCGCTGCCGTTCGCTGCGTGCGTTTTGCAGAGGTAGCGATACATTGCGAGTGAGGTAATTAAACAAATCAGTTTTATTGGATTCCCATAAAGTTCCTGAAATAATTTCATGTACCGGTCAACTTAGTACGATATACTGAAATCACCCTATCAGTTTAAGGAGGGCTGTCCCTTACACCCGTTATAGTAGGTAGCTTTTTTGGCAACTACATTTTTGAGCCGTTTGGGGTTGAAACTCTTGGACCGGTCCGAGTGCTCACGTCTTATTTAAAGATCTAGCAAAACGCTTAGTTGACGCTTCGCGTGACCCAAGAGCTGGCTTTTACGTTGGACAGAGGATAACTAGCATTGCCAAACAACGTGGCAATGCAGCCAGTCTTTTGGGCTCACTTCCAGTCGATAGCGATGGAGACGAATTTTTTGATGCCATATTTTAGTTAGTTTTTTTTTCTATTTTAAGTGTAAATTGACCTTAAATCTACCAAGTTTTTATGCGAATAAAACATCCTTATTCCTGGTTTTGAACTTTTGATTATGCACCAACTCGTTCATCCGTTCAAGAAGTGTTTCGAAATATCTTAACATAACATCCTCTCGACACCCCCTAAGAAACATATCTTCCGAATTTCATGCTTGTCCGTCAATCAGTCAGTCAGTTATTTAGTCATGAAACTCTTTTGTTAATGGAAGCCCGGTTTTTGTTGCAAAAAACAGGTCAAATCTTTTTTCCTCAGGTATCGGATTTTTATAAGGTAGCCCAGCATAAGTCCCTTTGTGTATTCTATTCTGTGAAACATTTTGGCTGTAGTGCCCCAGGGCAAACCATGTACTATGTTACGGTCTGAGCTTACAACGCTTTAATTGTATATTTATGTTTTCTTTCTAAATCCCAGGCTGCTGAATAAAATAAAAACATGATATCTCTGTAACGTTAACCTTAGGTATTTTTAGGGTTGTCAAATAAAATATATACCGCTGTATTTTGGGCTGACAGACCCAATTCAAAGCTTTAATTACATATACAGAATACTTCAAGCACAATAACCTAAAATATCTTTGAAAAAAACATATTTTTTTACACACGAATATTGATATTCGGTTGTCAAAAATGCGTTTATTAAGTTTGTATGAGAGTTTTCCGGTACTGGGTTTACGGTTTACGTTTCCGGTAAGGTAATGTGATGTTACTTTTCGGTCCCCAGGGGCCCCGCATCACGCGTCTCTACTTCACGGCCTGAGAGCATCGCCGCGGTTAACGCAGGGGTAACCAACCATCGGAGCGGAAAATATTTGTATGTGTACATTCTGTACGTGTATGTATATTTATTGATATCACTGAGTGCCTGCTTGGTCACTGAGTGCTTGCGACGTTTATTTTTCGTACAACGCGTTTTGATGTTGTTTTAAGGTAGAAACATACGCATATTTAGTAAGGTTGTAAAGATAAATAGGACACATCTAATGGATTTGGTGACACGACATCTTTTTAAGACGTCTAAAAATAGCTACTCCTGCTGAAAGGACTGGCTCGACATAGCAAATGACCGAGTTATGTGGAAAAGGGAGGGCAAAGGCCTCCCCTTTGCCTAGCAGTGGGACAAAATAGGCTATATAGATAAGTTTAGATAAGATTCTGTAACTAAAAATAGAGTTTCTGTGTAATTCTAGTAATTTTTTAAAATACTTCGTCATTCATCATTCGTCAAAAATGCCTTAATTTTCATACATTTTTGACAGATTGCGATTGAGGTGCGACTGTGAAAATTACTAGAATTGGCACTCTGATCTATTGTTAAATTCACACTTACTTTTACACAACTACAAATATTCTTTGTAAAACCTGTTCCTACTTCAATGCCTTTTAGGTCACTCAAGGAAAAAAAAAATCTAGATTTATAATCCTATTCTTATATTTTGTAAGAAGGTACCTAAAGCCAAGAATTCACGAAGCTACCCTCGTGGCTTAATCCCTGGCTACACTTGATGTCTCCGAGTGGGTTCACGAGGCAAAATGTCTTTGTGTAACACCAAAAAATTTCTTAAGAACCTCTTTTCAGTGCCTCCTCCGATAACAAGAGTCCGTTGCCCAAAAAATATTTTTTTTTTTGTAAAAAACTTGTCTTGGGATTAAATAAACAAAATATCAAAGGAAATGTTTACTGTTGACTTGTCATGTTTGTGGGTACTGCGGATAAGTTTAAGTCTTCCAATTATTTTTGGTATCAAAAGTTTTATCTGTGGTAAAATCTTTCTGTTTATCTATTAAGTTCGCGACGACCAGCCAATTATGACTGTCTGTTTTATTTTTATACTAAAATATTAAAAGTACGATTTGCTATTTTAACCGACTTCCAAACAAGGAGGAGGTTCTCAATTCAGCGGGTATTTTTTTTTGTTTTATTTATGTAGGTACACCGATTATTCCGAGGTTTCTGATGATTGTATGATTCTTTTTTAGTTTGATGATATACTTGCCATTAGGTCCAGTAAAAATCTAATTCAGTTTGGCTCTGTAGTTTTTATTTTATGAGCATATTTGCGTGTTTCAATTTCTGCGTAGACGAAGTATCACGTCGTCCAAGTATCACCACTTAAAAGTGAAAAATAAAATATATTTTTTTTTGTAAAAGTTTTTTGTTTCTAGAACATGAGCCCAATGTGGTGAGTTTCTGACATATTAGTGAACCGAGTTTATTTTGTATTAGTTCTAACCTTACACTTTATCGGTTGGTGTAAATTTATCGCTTCGCTGGCAGAACGAATGGGCGATAGGGCCGAAAGGTTTTCAAGTGGCGACCGAGAACCGAAAAGCGTAACGTTGGAAAGCCTGAAAGTTGAAGGACCGAGGCTTGACGAAGGTTTAGGGTATCAGCTAGAAGAGAGAAGCAAAGGACTAGTCGATATAGCGACGCTTGAATTAGACCTATGTCTGGCAGTGGACGAATTCCATCTAAAATGATTATGAAGACAATTTTACCAGTTCACTTTCTATAAAAATACATTTCTCAAAAACTGGTATCTACCATTTTAAATCCTAGACATCTCTACAGCAAATATTCTAACAAATTCAAACGTTGAAAACTGAAATATTGTCAAGAAACTATGAAGACATTGACAGGTAAATAGAGCCAAGCAACGAAGGCACAAAAGGGTCCGAGCGTCCGACCGTCCAAGCGTCGGAAAGTGGACAGATGTCCGGATGGAATAAAAGAAATAGCCAAATAGGAAAGTATTGTGTTAAGTGAGCGAAGATTGGCTGAATCACTGGTTGTTGAGATTGCTGCTGGTTATTTGAGTCTGAAGGGGAGAACATTAGTTTAAGTAGCAATTTACACCTTCGTTTTTTGATTTATTAGAGAGATTTTAGGTAAGTATAAAATATGTGTTTACGACCTAGCACTACTGTTACCTAAAGTTTTTCAAGTGTGATTAGAGTCTACAACCACTGTGCAGCTCTTATGAGCTACTTCTTGAGCTGGGTATAATATAATTAAGACCCTACCATCCTGATATATACAATTCTTTCGAAACTGAGTGACTGACAGACAACGCACAGCCGAAACTACTGCTCGTGAAATTGGACAAGTAGGTTCTATGGGGAGTGAAAATTCAAAATTCCTACGGGAACGGGAAAACACAGGAGCGAAAGCAGATTTAAATGACTCCTTGTATGCCGTGACGTACGAACTAAAGACCTGATGTCGCACACATCGTAGGATTTGTGTATCACAGCTACAAAGTTTTCCGCACGATTTAAACATACTCAACAGCTCAAATATCAATAACTGGGCAGTTGCCCACCAGACACAATAACCGTCCGGTTGGAAGATCCTCCCTTTTCAATGGAGGTTTGCGGGACTATACACCCTAATCTTTTCTTCTCTAGCCTTCTAATTTAAACGTTTCCAATACGTGTTTCAAAGAGGTTATATTATTAATTAGGTCATAATGTAACATTCTACGATTACCGTTATCTTAATTTTTTTGGGGACTGTTAAACATGTCTTCTTCTTCAAGTCTTTTCTATTACTCACTGTCTCAGTAGTAAGGAGTGGAATACCCTAGCAGAGTACTTCTAGGCAAGCGTGCTTCATCTTCTACCACATCATTACTTACCATCAGGGGCCTATTCAATAAAACTGATTGGTGTCTCAGGTGACAAGAGATAATCTGACAATTCGACAGAGTTGTCGCAATGTCAGTTATATTAAACAGAGCCCTGGTGAGATAGTGGTAGCCTTGTTTTTAAGTGATTACCTACCGTTCACACAGGGTATATATCGACAGTCACTACATCGACGGTCGCTGTATCAGTACCCCAAATCGATGGTACGCTACATCGACAGTACACCAAACCGATGGTACGCTACATCGACAGTACACCAAACCGATGGTACGCTACATCGACAGTACACCAAATCGATGGTACGCTACATCACAGTACACCAAATCGATGGTACGCTACATCGACAGTACACCAAATCGATGGTACGCTACATCGACAGTACACTAAATCGATGGTAAGCTACATCGACAGTACACCAAATCGATGGTACGCTACATCGAAAGTACAACAAATCGATGGTATGCTCGACGACAGTACACCAAATCGATGGTACGCTACATCGACAGTACACCAAATCGATGGTACGCTGCATCGACAGTACACCAAATCGATGGTACGCTACATCGACGCTACACTAAATCGATGGTACGCTACATCGACACTACACTAAATCGATGGTACGCTACATCGACACTACACTAAATCGATGGTACGCTACATCGACAGTCCACCAAATCGATGGTACGCTACATCGACACTACACTAAATCGATGGTACGCTACATCGACAGTCCACCAAATCGATGGTATGCTCGACGACAGCACACACAAATCACTAAAACACGAATCAACAGTGCACTAAATCGGTATGGTATACCCATCCATCGATTCTTTGAAACTGCGTGTTTCAAAAGAGACCAACTGTAATGAAAATCAATTAATAACTGCATTACGGTCTATAATAACCTATAATCAACAACGGACGTGATAGCTAAAATGATATAGATATTGATTTGAATGATAATGCTCTCAAACGTCCGGAAAGCTAAAAGCAGATCACACTCGAACAATGTCAAATAATTGACTAGCTCCATTTCCGGCCGATGTTAATGTCAATTCAGAGTTGTGAATAAATAAACATGAGTCGAATACACGTGATGATTAGCATAGTGGAATAGAGCTCTTGGTTTGTCCAAGTGAAATGAATGGATCGGAGGAACGTTAATAAGTATATGACATCCTGCTATTTTCATAAATGCGAAATTTTGTTATAATGGGTGGATAAATGACTGTGACTCTTACATAAAAAACTCCTGAACGGATTTGGATGAAACCCTATAGTCATAGATATACATACATAGATCAGAATACCAATAAAAACGACGCGCCACCGGTACATGTTTTGGGATCACATTCATTGTGCGTACTAAGGAGTGGAACTCCCGACACGCGTTTGATCACATGATGGTAAGCGATGATGTGGTAGAAGATGGAGCACGCTTGCCTAGAAGTAACCTATTCACTCTTGACTTAAAGACTCCCAGATTGTAGCTATCAGGAAACACAGAGTCCGGCAGGATTTCATGTTATTTGAACTAATCTCTAGTTCACTCGGCGAGATGTTGACAGAATAGACCGGCAGTATAGCTCCGTTTCTCTCTCACAACGGAATCTTGATGCAATGCCATCAAGATCCCTCACGTCATAATAGAGAAGGGCGCTAAAATAATCAATTCATCAGTTTATTGTAATATTTACAGTTAACATAGTAGCCTTCTCTATTGTTTTAAACCTGTTTGCAAGGGTGTATCTAGTAGGCAGCCATTTTAACGCCACCTAATTAAAATAACGCAATTAAATGGTTGCACTTTTATTTGCCTCTTGCATAAAGATCCTAGTTTCCCGATAAATGCGAAGAAAACGAGCGAGTTCAATGAAAAAGATAGGATCTCTAATTTTTTATTTTCTGCTATGTGATTTAGTATCAGACATTCACAGGGAAAATAAAAATAAATAACGATTTTAAACGTAGTCAAGTGCCCTATTACGGAAAAACACCGTTTTGCTTTTGCTCTAGAAACCACAAAACATACAGCGATTTAACGAAATGATTATTCGACAACATTTAAATGTAGGCAAGCATTTCTGAAGTTGACGATAGTGTGTTATTTTTCTCCGTTTATTTATTTTTCATGTTTAGCATTTCTAGTATTTTTAAATGTTTCTTATAAAACATTTAAAAAAATGTTATTTGTTAATACTCTGTGGCAATTCAATATTTTTTTCTTTAAACTGTCAGAAACTTTATTTATGGCCTTCATTACAATATGATCTTTTATTGTTCTCCTTAATTAAATACTAAACGCTTTTTATGGATGGAAAATCATAAAATGACTCCTGAGCTTTGGGCGTAGCGAGGAAGATTGTCAGAATCTCACTAACTAGAACCATAACCAAACACCCACTAATGAAACTTCATACTACTTCTCCAGTCAAACGGTATACAAAAACCTATCTGATCCAATTCTAAAAAGTTTTCAACAAAAAAAATTGTGTAATTTTGCTGTAGGACACATTCATTGCAGCATTCTATGAGAGCGTCCAAGTGAATACTAATGGAAGTCTACATTTCTACAACATAACGACACGTCTAAAGATCTTTTATTTCAGTTTCATATCGAAAAGTTTCCATGTAATGTAATTTCATGGATATTTGTAACAAAATATAACAGAAATAGAATATAGGATAGGGTAAATGATAAGACAAGGGTATGGGAAAGAGCAGATGGAACCCGAATAAAAAATATTTATACAATCGGGACGTCTCGTGATTGCATTGTGATTTTTTGATAAGAAAGTAATGCGAAATGTGGATATATGGAGTTTAAGGTAAGAGTTTATACAGTACCCTACATGTATAAATACATTTACATAACCTTTTGTAAATGAAACATTATTTACGTGTTTGAGAACCGTGCGTGCTGTTCAGAAAACGTTAAAATTTGTTTATTATTGACAAGCGTTTAGGGATCAGTTACGCAGAAGCTTTTATCTTCTTATGTTCGTATACTTCCGAGAAATTAGGGGATCACCTTAACGGAAACATTTCGTTAATTTTTTTATGTAAATTATTTTTTTGTTGAGTAATTCTATCTGAGAACAAGGGAAGCGTGTTTTAAGGACAAGAGAAGAGATCAAATTATGAAGTAATTGATTGAATCATAAAAGTAAGTATATTTTCACGTATTGTAATAATAAATGTACCTAAGGATTGTGACTATAATTGTTTCAGCTATTGCAGTCTTATATTGAATAACAGTACCTACCTACTAACTTGAATTTTCGCCAAGCATCAAAAAGCAAAGTAAGTGCTCCGACACGGGCGGTCCCCTCCCGCTGTGATGGTGGCAGCATCCAAGCCATGACATGGAATTTAATGACAGCTTAATGAAGTACCTTATATCTTTTAAACTTGTACAAACAACTACAGTTTTCCAATCAATTTAACAAGATCAAAAAGGTTTCTAATCTAGATGATAGTCGTAAAGAAATTGGTTCCGACGTAAGCTCTATTAGTTGCGAAAAGACAAGAATTTTCATCTCAGCCATCTAAGCTGGTCGCGAAACATTTTATCTTTTCTACAATATTATTAATACCTTTTATGCTCCCGTAGTTTGTTGTGAAGTGCTAATCTATATTGTTTGAAACCGGATCAAACGAAACATCCCCTTTTATTAGCCGAAACGAAATGCCTGTCGAATCAAATTTCGTCATTCGCTCCCCTTCGGAAAAGTGGCGCTGTATTCAAAGGGTTATTTTTTGTGGCCTTTTTGTTTGGCTTTTTGGATACTGTTAGTTCAGTGAGAGTTTTAATACATTTAGTATCTAGGTTTTACCTATCTATAGGTGATTCCTTCGAAAGTTTTTTTTTGTGATTTTTGCCTTTCTTTGCTAAACGTTTTAAAACGATTGGCATATAGGTAGTTTGTGTTCACTTTGTCGGAAGAGATTGCATATTGGTCGAATTCCACTTTTATTCAAAGCTATCCGAGAGAGTCACATTCATTCTGCGTGTATGGATTTGCTGGTAAGCCAATAAAAACCGTTTTTTCAAATTTAATTGTATTTTACATACCCATCACTAACGTTGTTTTAACGAAACTTTGTTCCTGTGTTTGCAGATTTTCTTACAAAAATGCAACTTGCAGAGCTGTTTAATCCTGTCTATAGACGATAAATGCTAATTCTTTCCCAACTTTTGTAACAAACAGAAAAATTCGCTGCAAGAGGCGGAAGAAAGCCTTCTAGTGCAAATATTTAAGAAAGCTACCAGCTTATAGTTTCCATCTCAGCACATTATCTCGCTTAAGTTTTAATACTGTGGCCTTTGAGTGCTGATCTAAAAGTATGTCAACCCGGATGAAGTGATCTTTCAAATGGCATCCATTGTCAAACTTGATAATCTATGTTTGGAATATAAAGTAAAACACATAAAAAAGAGAAAAAGCAAAGAAATATAGCCTTTTGGATAAAAATCTTCCATTACCTGTAATTTAAAGCTATTCATCCCTCGGAGGTCTATCAAGCGGTATTTAAAAAAAGAACGTCCGAAGTAAGAAAAGCGGCATTGTTTAAATTCTACCGTTATACAATACCAGGCTGCCAGGCTAGACAATTAACATTGGCGCGCAAACTGACGAGCCGCTTGCAGACAACAACGTGCTGCTCTCTCGTAAGAATTCGAAATGCTCCAAGCGTTTATGAAGTCCTGGTACATTGAAGTTAATCGTGAATGAAAATGTGTGCTCTCTTTTTGTGAACGTAGTAGTTTATTCGTTTAATGTTGACTTTTAAGCATTTCGTTGGAGTTAGTAAGATGCAGTGTATAAAACGCGGTATTCAAAATTTAATTTTTTCGATTTATCTGTCTGTTTGCCGTCATAATATTCGTTTATTTTCTAGGAATAAAACTTCTTTCATTAGAAGGAGTATAAATTTACACACTAATAGTTTAACTTGATGATTAATTTAAAGTAATAAGTAAACTTATAGTTATATCATAACGGAAAACAGTGAAAGGCTCATGTTTAACAAAAGTTCCAGAGTACCTCTGCACCCTTCAAGCAACATTCATACATATTCAACACGAAGTAAGTAACTGATTAAAAGCTAAGTAGAAATTGCGACGGCATAACGTGTCAGCGGGCATGTTAACAGCCAAGATAAGCAAGTGACGTTATACAGTGGGGTTCAGGCACTGACATTTAGGTCAGCTGGTGAATTTAGTGGCCTGACATGTGGGCCATGTCGGTTAACATCGGTCCGCACGTGAAATGTTTTTTCAGCAACTAAACTCTCACGCAAAATGCTAGAGCTATTTCGATTCTAATCTGTCAACGCTTTTTGTCAGGCAAAAAGCTGGCCCGTTGTGTAGGAACGAGAGTTAAAAATTCTATCATTGACTGAGGTCAGAGGTTAATCCTGGAAACTGAAAAAAAAAAAAACTATCCGTAGGAGTGAGCTTCTTTTTCTCACGGAAACGAAGAACAAAAAGGTCCAACAAATTGCTGTATGGTAGGCGCCAGATAAACTTTCACGAGAGTACATTCCTTCGTAGATACCGGAACAATAAATAAAAACCGTTATTCACTACTAGAGAACGTAAAGGATCACGAAAGAATCGATTCAGGACAGCTTTATGTCTTTAAACTGTTTTTGGTAATATTAAGAAAGTCAATAAATGGATGTGAGTTATTTACCGTTATTGCATGTTTATCAGGCGCCTACCATAGATAGAAAGATATAGTGCACTATAATTTAACACCAAAATTGTTCCACCATTATTGTTTATGGTTGTTGTGATATCACTACCGCTTGTGTTGATGACAACAATATTCTGTCGAACGTTCACTTTACAGGTTATTTTAGGCCTAAATTCAACAGCATGTTTACGCCACTAGACACGTCCTTAATTTTCCACTACATTTTGAAATCACTACACAAAACAACAGCTAACAAAATTTTATCGGAACATTTACATATTAAATCAATTAAGTGTTCAACATTAATGATGCAAATTGGCAAATAAGCTATCGTAGGCCGCAACTCGGTTCATCCCGGGAGGTTGTTAAATAAATAGGTACCCTCTTAACATGTCGATCGTTTTCAATAGTTGCCGCAAACATTGGTAATCCCGGCCAACTAATGTTGGAGGCCTAATGTCGGATTGTGGCCTGTAGTGTTGGATTGCGTCTCCGGGTCAAAGTGTGTGGGATCACGCGATCCTTTTCTGTACCCTTGGTGGAATTCCGGGCGGGTTTGTTGCTAATTCTGGCAACAAACAGTTTAAAGATGAAGAAGGAGAATTTTAGTCTGCAAAATTCTAGTGTTTATTTATTAATAGGGATAACAATAGAAAAGAACACTCGCTTCCATCTTCGGCCTAATCATCACTTTCCATCAGGTGAGATTTGGGCCAAGAGTTTCCCCGTTTTGATTAAAAAAAAAAAAAAAAAAAAACTAGAAACAGATGAAACGAGTTCAGAGTTTGGAGGGATTTGGCATTCACCTCATATATATAAAATAATGAGAGGGAGGTTGCACTAGGCAATTATTTTGGGGCAAGTGAACCTGTGTATTTCCGATAGGTACTTACCTGTGGCGACGACGGTGACCACACATGCTGGTGGAGCCGCGCAGTCGGACCAACCTTCCAAGGCGCCGCTGACGCGTGCACTTTTCACGCTCAACCTGATTGCTAATGAGAGGGACCTATTTGGTTGTACTCATTATTTATAACGCGACTTTGCTCCCGTTTTACCCGTATAGTTCCCGCTCCCGTGGTATTTCCGGGATAAAAACTATTCTATGTCCTTTCTCGGGTCATCAACTATCTTTGTATGAAATTTCATCCAAATCGGTTCAGAGGTTTAGGCATGAAGTAGAGACAGACAGACAGACAGAGTTACTTACGCATTTATAATATCAGTACGGATTAGTTAAAGATGTTAGAATAAGTTAGGATAATCGAATTGATCGCATTGGGTTAAAGGAGTAAACACATTTATTCAGCTCCATTCAGCTTTTGCCCATTGAAAATAAAGATTTTGTATGAAGACGCGTACGCGTCCGTTCAGCTTTCCGCGTCTATTCAGCTTTCGCGGAAAACAAGTGTAAAATGAGGACAAATGTGTTATTATCATGCGAGTGCTATAGCCGCGTACAGCGCTGTTCAGCCGCGTAAGTCTGTTCCGCATTCAGCGTCGTACGCAGTAGATAGAAGCGTTTCAGCGGAGGTAGCACACTATGGCGCTTTTCTCATTCTTACGACGCTGTACGCGGCTGATAGAAGCACAGCCTGCTGTATAAGTGTGACCAAAATCGTTCAGCAAAACGCGAATTGAGCTGAATAAATGTGTTTAGTCCCTAACTTGTCATGATAGATGTAGGAGGGCAATAAACAAAGAAACAAAGGAATATGTTGTTCATCGTAGTGCTGTTCTTTGTTTTGAGTTCCGTTTGAAACAAGCATTTTGCGGAAAGGGTAGGCAATATGCCAATGGTTTTCAATATCCTCCAACATTTGTAATCCCGGGTGAGCTGTTGCTGGGAGTTGAAAGCCTAACGTAGTATTTGAGGATTGCTGCTCTGGAGCAAGGTGCAAGAGGTTTGTTTACTCAAGCCGTTTTGGTGAGGAAATCTGAGAGCAATATGTTGGTTACGAACTTTGATGTTAAGCCGGAATAGTACTAAGAGTATCTGTCAAAGATTAAAAAAAACATATAAACTTGTACTAGTATATGAATTTTATTTATCTACTGTTTCTTGAATACCTAGGCTTCATCAACTACCACAGTCCTTTGAAACCACCACAGTTGTTGATCGACCGTCAAAATTGAAACGTTAATGATCCTAAAATTTACACAATTCTATATATGACATGCACATTATAATATGACATGCAAACACGAATCGATTCGGATTATCAATATTATGAACATTTACGGATTTCTATTCAAACATTCATGTTATTGATCAAGCAATTATACCTACGGTCAAAATTAACAATGCAAATTGATGAATAAGCCATCATTGTGAAGGTATACCGCAAAATAAACAATGTTCAATATATATTTCCCTTTATAAAATTACTCACAAATTCTCAGATTGAAAGATAACATTCTCCGGGTATCTTGGGAAGTTTAAAAATATGCACGTTATTATACTGACGGCTTTAAATTGTGAAGATACTTTTAGTTAAGCGTGGCCATTTCGGTTTTTCTTTTGTTATGATCCGCGGGAAAATAAATGTAGGTATTTGGATTGTGTGTCATGCTAAGTGTTTTCAAAAGTTTAACCACATGTGTTTTGTGTTTTTTTTATTTATTAATTTAAAATTTTCGCACAAAAAGGTACAAAAGCGGACTTAATGCCTAATAAGGCATTCTCTACCAGTCAACCAAGAGTGGTACATTTTGTAAACATACATAAGAATACTGAAGTCACCGTAAATATTATGTAAATCTCATACTTGTCGCATCAAGTTTAGGGCACCTTTATTATGTCTGACATTCCTATTAGCTTACAAATAGATATGGAATTTTAAACAATTTCTCTGATTACATTGCTCTTTGATCTGAATCTGAAATAATAAAATGATAAAGTCCAGTTTTTATGAATATAATATTCTAATTATTTTTATAATCATAAAATCTCGAAAAGGCTTCTTATAAAATGTTTACCAAAGATACAAAAAGTTTCAACCTAATCATCATTAAAACAACAACTTCTCTTAAGGATACCTAGGTACTCATAACTACAAACACAAACTTCAACGGGGCCGTAGAACAATTCTTGTGGTTCATGCAGGCGCCAAATATTACTGCTATTAATCAGATTCCGAGCCTCGACGCCAAGAAGAATGGCTCACCAAACAATAATACGACCTCACTCGCCCCTTCTGATGTTGTATAGTTATAGCTACGTATAGTTATGAAAATTACCTGCTTAGATATATTTGTAGGAAAATTACATAGGTAAGTAGTTGAAAATCTACACATAATACAGATTTTAACCCTATGTTCTTCATTTCCTTCGCTGAGCCGTACAAATTTAATGAATCAAATATGACTGTTACTAATCAGATTCCGAGACTAGACCCTAAAAAGAATGGCTCAACATAATAGATGGTACGCCCCCACTTACCCCTTCTGATGTTGTGTAGTTAAAGTACATACAGTCCTACAAATACAGCTAATTCAAGTTTAGCTGTATTTGTAGGAAGGCCATTGAGATGTAGATTTCAATTTTCAAGTTATTTATAGAAAGGTTCAGTCATTCCTAGACCCCCACGAGTCTATGACACGGATGTTCAGGGGATACGAATTCTGTGATGGTTACTTTATTTAAATACACATGGAATGTGGGTAACACCAGCTCTGCTTGCGCCGTTAGGGAGTACAAGCACTATGTGTGCCAAATTAAAAGCAAAGTTAGATACATAATTCACAGGTAAGGTCCATACCAAAAAGGTCAAAAGTTAAGCTTCTGATTAAAACAAAACAGAGCATGGAAGTCAAACTCTGAAATTCTGAAAAGGAAACACGAAAAATATACTGTTTTTGCTTTTTAGAGATATTTCGGTAATTCGATGTACTGGATTTTAAGGTTAAAATGTATTTATTACAGGGACGCTGGTTCATCTATTTTAGATATCATTTTGAAACTCGTTACAGGCATATTATATACTTATTATGAATTATTTTGAACCTTTTGAAGCCTTAACGTCATTTTGGATGAAATTTTGCAACTTAATTAAGACTTAGAGGACTTTTAATTCCGGCAGTATTTAGGTACTCCTGCCACCTCTCAAAAGTTGAAAATTTGATGTATTATTTATTAAGACTTTATGCAAAATAGTGGTACATGGCCGATACCAATGTAATATGTATAGTTTATATAATATGTATGTATTCTGTTTAAATGTTTGTATGATAAATATCAATCGCGTTTCTGTTCTACACATTCTCTACCAGTACATTTGGGTTAAAAAGACTACACTGTGGTAGGTGTACAACAAGCAAATAATAAAAAAATTAAATAAATTGAATCTTATCGATACCACCAATTTCGCTAATTCTTTTTTCGATAAAAATTGCACTGAGCCGAAACTCATAAAGGCCGTCTCAACACTTATATAATTATGAGAGTTACGTTCGCATTCGCATGTCAGTCGCAAACTGTCAAAAAAGCCTCAATTTCCATATACATATTTTTGATCACATGACATGCGAATGCGAACGCTTTTAGCAATTGTGGAATTGGCACTTCTGGGTTATAAAGGGTCAAATAATAATAGCTATGAAAACAGAAGACGTGAGATCTAACTAGAAAAAATCAAATAACGCGATTTAGGCTGACTGTCCACTGGAGCGAAGAGGAGAAGAGCAGAGAAATATCAACCAATGGAATTGCATAAAATCCCAGTGACTGACGCGGAACGGGGATTTTACGCAAATCCATTGGTCAATATTTCTCCGCTCCTCTCCTCTCCTATCCACTTCAGTGGACAGTCTGCCTTACGCGGTCATAATTATTTTTAGTTAATTTTATTGCTGTTTTAGGTTTGTTTTTTTGTTGTTGTTGTTTTTTCTGTGTTTCCGAATACTTAAAACCCTAATCTTTTCAAAGTTAGAGTGAACAGGCTACTTCTGGGTAGGTTCGCTCCATCGTAGACTTTGTCTCTGTCATCTCTGACCAAGACTAGAGTCAAGAGCAAATCCATATAATAATAAAAAAAAAATGGTGAAAAAAAAAAAATGATAGAAGCCTTGATCTTTTGTCTGACATGGATCAGTTAATATCATTTTAGCATCCGGCTTTTCCGAGGGTGCCACCATCTATTATTATCTAATTTTGTCAAATATAAAAAGTAACCCAACTACTTTGTGACTGGTGATCGCAGGTATTCATAAATGGTTATATAAGTCGTCGCCTAATTCGTGACATGGTGGCATTTTTCAAAATACGTTAATATACTGCAACTGCCTCGAGATTAAATATTAAAAAATATAAGTTCGATACATCTGAACATTTATCAGCATAACTCGCAACAATAGAACTGAATCACACGTTCCTACTCGTATACAATAAATTGATATCAATTATTACGCTATTGTTACCACAAACGTGCTTGACTTATCGTGAATCGTAAGGTTATAGGTCGACGCTCCTCAGTACCGACTTGACGCTGAGCCGCTGCGAACGTGTCATACAAAATGTGGCATATAATTTTTACATTACTATTTATTTACGCAAAATGTGACGATAATTACAACGAGAGAAGAAAGCAGTTAGTTGAGCTTGAAATACGGTCAGCTCTCGGAGGGAATTCTACACTCGGCGATAAAGAAAATGTGGTGAACAACTGTTTGATGCAACACAAATTCAACGAGCTTGATTATGGATTTGACCACCCAAATCAATTCAATTTCTCGCACCACTTCTTCAGTTATAAGAACCAAATTCAGAAGTCCAAAGTTTACAAGATCATCAAGGATATGCCCAAAGGGGCCGTGCTTCACATCCACGACATGGCGATCATTGGAGCGGATTATCTTCTCAATATCACCTACATGGACCATCTTTATGTGTGTTTTGGAAAACCAGTCAGGTTCCTGTTTTCAAATAATGTTCCTAACGCTACGTGTGAAGTCCAGTGGCAGCTCATGAGCGAAGCTAGAGGCGCTGCTTCTAATGTTACCAAATTCGACGCGGAACTCCGGAAACATTTCACCTTGGTTTGTGATAACCCTGATGTTGTTTACCCTTCTATCGAGGAAACTTGGAAAAGATTTATGCAGTATTTCAACTCGGCTTATGGCCTGTTGACTTATAGACCAAACTGGGAACAATATTTCTATGATGCACTCACATTTTTCAGAAATGACAAAGTTATGTATGTGGAAGTGAGAAGTATTTTACCCACTCTTTATGAGTTAGACGGCACTGTATATGATCCAATGATAACAGCAAAAGCTTACAGGAAAACCATAAACAGGTTCATGCGTGATCATCCGGATTTCATTGGAGCTAAACTAATATTTGCCCCGTCGAGGAAAGTGGACAGAGATGTTTTAGACCGTTACATACAAACAGCCAGACAGATCAAGAAAGAAATGCCCGAGCTCTTTGCTGGATTTGATTTAGTCGGCCAAGAAGATACAGGAAGACCACTAATAGAATTCGTACCACAGCTACTTCAAGCAAAAGATCTCAATTTCTTCTTCCATGCTGGTGAAACAAATTGGTATGGAACTATGACAGATGAAAACTTAGTAGATGCTGTATTGCTGGGAACTAAGCGGATCGGTCATGGGTACGCCCTTGCCAAACACCCAGTACTTATGCGAGAAGTGATAGACAAAGACATTGGTCTAGAAGTGAATGTGCTATCTAATGCTGTGTTGTCTCTAGTCAGGGATGTCCGGAATCATCCTTTAAATATTTTCATGAGTTTGAATTTACCTGTTGTATTGTCAAGTGACGACCCTGGTGCTTGGGAGGCTGATCCCCTGTCAGATGATTTTTACGTTGCTTTTGTAGGGGTGGCAAGTAAATTATCAGACATGAAAATGTTAAAAACTTTAGCTCTTAATTCTCTTAAATACAGTGCATTGGAACCGGAGAATAAGCCGCGGGCGATCCAAGAGTTTCATAGGCAGTGGAATCATTTTGTTGATAATTTTGACTGTAGCGCATATTAGAATGCAAGATGATTTGGAATTTATGTTTAAAATAACTAATTTAATACTGTATAGTAGAACAAAGAAGAATTTTAAAGATTATGTAATTTCAAGAGATTATAATATATTGTTTATATAAAAGTTGATACCATAGCGTTATTTTATTTAAATATCTTATACAACCCCATTTACTATTTATAGGGTTCCTACTACCTGGTTTCTATTTGCACTTAAAGCTGTTTTGGACATGACACATAAGGTTGGTTGGTTTTGGTTAAGACTGGATTGCCGTTTCGACATCTTCCTGTTCTTGTCCTATGTTACCCCTAGCGACACGTTTTATTCTTCCGTTCTCCCCTTCAATAGAATTGCGTTACGAACCATTAAATTTTTTCTTTGCCCTCTCTTTTCGTCTTCATAAACATATTCTTTAACCTCTAGTTACCTTTCAGAATTTTAAACCCTTCTCCTCACAAGTTTATATCAAGACAAGTGATTCTCTTTTAATTTCTGAATGCAGTCACCAGTACTTACCTTATTGTTATAAATCTTTTTATGAGTTCGTTTCAGCATTCATTAGTCACGTGTTTCCGCATGTTTTCAAAATAATGAACAATAACATAATTTATCAACATTTTCCTGCCAAAGTATTCCCCTTATGTAGTTTATCTTGAGTAATGTAAATTGTGTAACAATGGAATATATACGTATGTATATATTCCATTGTTACACAATTTACATTCAATTTACATGGTTTGCTGATGCAGTTATTTGTCATTTTCTGGTCTCTGTCTTCATGTCAAATTATTTTTGTTTAGCATTTATCTCCAGTCTTCTCCTCTTAGACTCATTGATTTTTCAGTCACAAGCAACTCTGTTGATCATGAGGTCTTTGGGTTCAATTCCTTCGTTGGGTAAAATGGAGCTTATTGTTTTCTATCTGGTAGTAGAAATGAGGCCGTACTAAGACATATTGAAACCATCACGATTCCGGTGGGGGAGGGAGACGTAGGTCAACACGCATAGCATTATCCCAATGTCACTACGGATTCACGATGCCGTTGGTATGTCATAAGAGGGGAACAGAAGTGATATTATACTATCACAGTACTGTTGTCACCCCCTTGATAGTCAGATAATGTTACACACACCACCAACACCCAGTCCATCCAGTGTCACTTTGAACTTTCCTTGTCTAAATGACTCCCCTTATAACCGACTTTACGTGCCTCTACCTAACCCTTTGGAGGCTTTCCACACATTTAGTCTATTGTGTTTAAGTGTTTAAGTCTCATGTACCTTTATTTTAGTATAGGAAATCATCAAATGACTTCTTCCGCTCTGGACGGAGCAGAAGGGAGTGTCCGACTAACTAAAACCCACCAGTGTTCCTCCAAATGCCTTTTGCGTTCCAGAGCCGCGGTAACTCTTCCGAACAGATTCAGGTTCTTCCCCTAATTTTATAACTTTCAAGAACTATAGGTACTCAAACATCATATTGGCATGTTTGGCGCAGTGGTTAAGCGCTCGGCTGCTGCGTCGCGTGTTGTGGGTTCGATCCCCGCACGGAACAAATATTTGTATGGCCTACAGATAGTTTTTCTGGGTCTGGCTGTTTGTGTATGTGAATTTGTATGTTTGTAAACGCACCCACAAAACAGGAGAAGTTCCTAGTGTGGGGCAACGTTTTTTTAAAGAACAAGAATGTCTAAAGTTTCACATTGTCCATCTAAACATTTATGTGTACTTTCTCTAATCTTTTAGCTTAGCTGTTAGGTATAGCGTATAAATATTTTCAATAGGTATGTAGATTGCGGGTAAGTAATTCCTTTTAATTATAAATATTATGTTTAATACAGTCATCGTAATAAAATTAACAATGTATTTTTCCTTGTCTGTCAGCTGATACGTCGTCGCGTTCCCGTCGTGGCAAATGAATAATTTAATTTGGTATTTTTTTTCTTAATGTTCTACCAATTTAACAGGCAGGTGTTTTGCTGGTGATGCTCATTTTTGGTCTAATTGCTTGAATAACTTCAAAACTGTTAATTGTAAAATTAAAAAAAAAAATAATAACTAAAGCTCTCAAAGTAAGTCCTTTCATTTGATATAATAATATCACACAATACAGTTTGTTTGAAAAACTTTATTAAAATGTTTTATAGTTTGACCTCCAAAAGTGACACACACACTAAAAAAATATTTATTTACGTAACTCGTTCGTGTTTGGGTCACAAAAGTCCATATGTGTACTAAATTTCAACTGAATCGGTTCTGTAGATCCAGAGAAAACTGTCTGTGACAGACGAACGGACCGACAGATAGACAGACAGACACCTGAGTGATCCTACAAGGGTTTTTTCACGGATGTTCAGACCCTAAAAATCGGTGGCTTTAATTATTATTATAGATAAGAAATTAAAAACATGAATCCGGGAATACCCTACACATCTTTGAGTTAGGTATTTATCTACTGGGTCACTTAATGGGTCATCAGTCTATTTACTTTATCACCACGTCATCATATTATATGCCTAGTTTTTTTCCAACTATATTAGGGTCAGCTTCCAGTCAAACTGGATTCAGCTGAAAATGACGTACAAAACACAAAATTAAAAGAAAACAACTTACTAACTACTTAGTTGGTAGGTACTATCGTCACAGCGCTAATTTTTGTTTGCATAAACTGTTCAAATATATTCGTGTATCAGTTTATTAATTTGAGTAGGTATATATTATAGTATATTTTTAATGATAATTATGTTTATATTTATCTTTGTTTTTCGCGCTATTATTTTCTGCATCACCCAAAGGTTGACTGGTCGAAAATGCCTAAGGCATTAAATCCACCACTGTGCAAAGATTTTTATTTTTCACTTTTTAGTGGTACCCCACACCTAACAACACCACTGCAAAATCGCAGAAAAGCAAAATACGCAATTTCGATTACTTGGATGACATAAAACTATCATCCAAGTAGACGAATTCCAGCTATTCGATTTAAAATCCAAAGTTCGTAACCGATTTTCATAAAATTTAAATGGGACCAATCTGTAAGTATATCCTTTCAGATAAAACAAGAATTTTTCAAATCGGTTCATGACTGTCGGAGTTATGGGGTAACAACATAAAAAAAAAACATTCAACCGAATTGATAACCTCCTTCTTTTTGGGAAGTCGGTTAAAATAACTAAATAAAACCTGTTACATTTTCACAAATCAGATTTTTAAAGAAAGAAAGAAACGAATTTATTCGGCACACACGGATTCACACAATGAATCTCTGTATTTTACGTGGAGCAGCGGCCTACCAGACCTTCACTGCCCATTAACTGGGTTACACGGTAGTTCTTGGTAAAACTGAAGTCAGATTACCTGGTTTCTGACAAACCGTAACGACAACCAAAGATCTACAAATGACAGCCGGGACCAACGGCTGAACGTGCTTTGCGAGGAATGGAGGGAACTCGGTATGTTAAGATGGTCACCCATCCACAGAGAAACCTTTGCAAGCGTTGCTTTACTTTGAAGATCGACCCGTGCGGCTATACACTTTTTTTACTTTGTCACCACAAATAAACAAAATGATTGGCATTAATTCTTATTATTGTTGGAGATAAAAATTAAAAACACGAATCCGGGAAAATCCTACATTATCTTTGTGTGAGAGTCTAAATGGGTCATCATTACTTTAGATGAAAAATAATCATTACAAAAGTTACACTGAAACTTTCGGGCGGCCTCATAGAATTTTCGATTGAACGAGCACTCCCACATATTGGCTTTGAGGAATCAATTAAAGTTTTCATCAGAATTTGGAAACTAATTTTCGGTTTGACAGAGTCAGCCGTTCGATCGGCCAGGTAACTTCGTGACACCGACCAGGCTAAACTGTACTAATTAGTATCGGCACTTTTTAATTGAACCTGCTCGATAGAATTTAGGTTGCCGCGACAGTTTTGTAATAACCTAACTTTCGTAGCTGTTACAGACATGTTTCAATTGAAATATTTTGGGGTTTGTTTGTGAGTAACATGCCTGTGTAGCTGGTTCGTTTTTATTTTGTTAACATCTTAAATGTTCGTACACAAAGCTACTTTTTATTCGCGTTTATTACCCAGCATTTTAATAAATCAAACTTTGTTTTAAACGTGTCAAATTTCTATAAACGTGGATTAAGTCAAGACAGTGACACGTGTTGATTTACACGAGCACACTAACTTGCAGTTAAGTTATAATAAAATTGAAAAGAACAGCGGATATTTTAGACGGGGATTTGTCTATTCTTTTTTACTTTGCAAAAGTAGTTAAATTTTATTTTTTGGCGCCTTTCATAGGACACCAAAGTAGACCATCCGATTGCATTCTTAATGTTAATTTATTTATTTATTTAAGGAAAAACAAACAGTAGCACAGTAAGAATTAGCAATAGGATCTTAAACAACACTTAACAACAGTGCTACCCACAACGTTCTCCACAGATTACAATTTAAAAAGTAGCTAGAAACAACACAAATACATTATCAGTACAACAATATGGAGCTGACATCTGGTTTTTTTTTATATATGCATATACAATTGTACATACCATAACAAAGACAAAAAGTAAATTTGTGTGTACTTAACATTACATTTTATGATATTAAATGTACCTATTAACTAATTATACATTGATTAATAGTACGTATCTCACACCAAAAAATTCTCTAGCCTTTAAAAGTACTCGTACAAGCGAATTTTATTTTGAAACCTAGCCTTTAAAACCAATCTATTACTTTAAGGTCAAATAACAACACATTCGAAAAAGTAATTTAAGTTTCCGCAGCACTGGGAACAACTAACGTAATTCATAAAAGATTCCGAAACGAACTGTAACACTGTAAGTATTTACTATTCAATTTCATTTTATCCGAATATTTGACGCGAATCTGCGAACTTTGATTCCGATTTATTGAATCGGAAAGCGCGGAACTGAGTCTCGTTATCATAGAACAAAGCAAAGATAAAAATGTTCCCAGTGAACTCTGAAATACAGCTATGCAGTACTAAATTAACTTCTCAATGGCAGGTCAAGCGCGTCTCATATTTCGGTTGTTTTGTTTCAATTAAAATCTCGCAGTAGTTCGTTGAGGCTAACAAATAATTATGAACTTCCTCCATTGCTGCAATGAGAAAACTTTCTCTCTTTCAACTTCAAAATTATTTGTCACGCTTTATTATGAACATGCGACAATGTTTCGCAGAATTTAAAATGTCTGATGGAAAATTAACCTTTTTCCTGAAACGCTTCAAAACAATTTCGGTGTAAAAATTATATCGTTTCACAAAAATGGCTAACAGGCTACTGCTGCTTATTTAGTGGAAAATTCGCGCAAAAGTTAAAATGTTTGAATAGCCGTTCTTTTTGCTTACTTTGAAGTTCGTTTTTAATATAAAAAGAAACTCTCTTTTCGGAATCCTATATTTTCGTTTGTTCATGGATATTATTATCAGATTTATACAAAGAAACTTTTTTTGAATAAATGCTACTGTAGTAAAAAACATCATTTTGAAAGTATCTGTGAGAAACTATGAAGATATGTACAATTACGAATATTCAATTTAACTAAACCCAATTTCAGTTTATCGTGAAATTCGAGGAACAACATTTTGATATAGGACAAGGATAAATCAAATAGTGTCTACAAAGCCCAAATAGATTGACAAACTAAAGTTCATTGATTCGTCAAACGTCAAGAAGATACGGAACATTGATAGTGGAACGGAACCCTTTAGAAATCAAACAGAAAGAGACTGGAGATAGTGCGAGTGGAGATGTAGGGTAGGGTAGGCTATTGTCAGGCATAGCGGTCGCCACTCACGGAAACACTTGTCAGTGTCGCAAGACCGGCTGTTCTGATAAATGTGTATTATACCTTACACCTTACTGCTCTAGATATTACGTAGGTACCTCCACTTTTATGTCGCGACAGATGATAGACGCGGCCGCCATCTTTGCTTGGGCTTCCTAACTAACTTTATAATGAGAACGTGTTATTGACGTGTGTGTGAGATTCTGTGGTCTGTGCTGTCATAGCTCGGTGACGAAGGTTTTAGGTGCATGCTCGTGATATCGGCTTTTGTAGCACGTTTATACTGATGTTAAGTTTGGGTAGAACTTTATAGGTAGTAAAGTAAAATTTTTGCAGTACATTAATGTATTGTTTTGGTTAAATTTACATTTTTGAGAATTAATTATAATAAGTTTAGGAAAGCTGTTATTTTTAGACACAAAATAGTATCAAAATTAAATTAAAATTTGTATAAAATTAAATTTACTTAAATAATGGCGGGTGCCAATCAGGCTGGTGTTCCAAATGTCACCCGCCAAACATACCTATCAATTTATTTTACAGATTTAATTGCGTTATTAAAGTTACGAAACGAGAAAAGAAATTAATTTAGAAATAATAAAAGTGTCTGTTGACGACTGACGACAGCAAAAACGAGAATTAATAAAAGGATTAAGAAACGAGGTTTGTGGTACAAAGCAATTATTAGTTCGTTGACGACCCAATTTTATGTAGGTTAATGTATGTAATATGTATGTTAATTGTAATTTGATTAGGTAAACAAACTACAATTAACATAGATAAATGGGCATATTTTGATAACCTTTATATATACGATTCTACTGTACGTGTGTATGTCACTGATCTCCTCCTAAACGGCTGGACCGATTTCGCTCCCCCGCGCGCTCTGCTCCCCCGCGCTACTGTTAAGTTTGAGAGAGAAAAAAACTAGTTTATTTGGCTTACAAGGCACAAAGAAAAATACAACTGACTTCCAAAAAAAACACTACAAAGTAAAAAAAATACTTAAGAAGTTGGTTGTATTTTTTTGTTAAAAGTTTTTTATTTTTCACTTTTTAGTGGTACCCCGCACCTAACAACACAACTGCAAAATCGCAGAAAAGCAAAATACGCAATTTCGATTACTTGGATGACATAAAACCATCATCTAAGTAGATCCAGCTATTTCGATTTAAAATCCAAAGTTCGTAACCGATTTTGATAAAATTTAAATGGGACCGATCTGCAAGTATATCCTTTCAGATAAAACAAGAATTTTTCAAATCGGTTCATAATTGTCGGAGTAATGAGGTAACAAACATAAAAAAAAAATACAACCGAATTGAGAACCTCCTCCTTTTTGGGAAATCGGTTAAAAAGGAAACGTAGTTTTAAACAATAAAATTGTGCGCCCTGCGGCTGCGCCAAATAGATCCAGTTCAGCAAGATGCCTGGCAACTAGGTGCTACCTGAAGCTGGTTTCAATCTCTATCTTTTCACATACTGTGTCAACGTTCCTTATCCAACTCTTCTGTCGCAGGTCTGCTCGAGTTTTTTTTTTTAAATAAACAATAGCTTAGTCACGCGACTTCTACCTCATTTTAAATAAGCAATAGCTTGGTCACGCGACTTCTACCTCGTTTTAAATAAGCAATAGATTGGTCACGCGACTTCTACCTCGTTTTAAATAAGCAATAGCTTGGTCACGCGACTTCTACCTCGTTTTAAATAAGCAATAGCTTGGTCACGCGACTTCTACCTCGTTTTAAATAAGCAATAGCTTGGTCACGCGACTTCTACCTCGTTTTAAATAAGCAATAGCTTGGTCACGCGACTTCTACCTCGTTTTAAATAAGCAATAGCTTGGTCACGCGACTTCTACCTCGTTTTAAATAAGCAATAGCTTGGTCACGCGACTTCTACCTCGGTTTAAATAAGCAATAGCTTGGTCACGCGACTTCTACCTCGTTTTAAATAAGCAATAGCTTGGTCACGCGACTTCTACCTCGTTTTAAATAAGCAATAGCTTGGTCACGCGACTTCTACCTCGTTTTCCCCGTTTCCGTAGTAACTTTCGGAAACCCTTTCTTAATACTCCCCCACACTCTCTAAGAAACCTTCATGCCAAATTTCAGTTATCTGCGACCAGAAGTTTCGGCTGTGTGTTGTTTGTCAGTCACTCACTCAGTAACGGAAGAATTTTATATACTAAGTGACTCACTCCGATGGGCGGTATTTTTCGGGTTAACTATAGCCTATGACACTCACAAATAACGTGGCTTTCTATTGGTAAAATAATTTTCTAAATTGCTTCTGTAGATCCAGAGATCCTCGCAGACGTTACCTATTTATAATATTTTTTTATATAGGTACCTACATATTAGAATGATTGATTGTAAATAATTGTCATTGCTTGACCATTGGTTATTTTGTTACATTTTCCAGAGGTTTATGCCGGTTCTGTAAATAATACCCACGTAGGAGGTTAGATCTATTGAATTTCTACTAAAGGTATATTTCACGAAGGCTCCAGTGATCCTCATGGGACGCTATGGGGAAGCCCATTCTTATTTCTTAGTGGACCGCAAAGCAATACACACGATGCGTTCTAACCTCGAGTAATTTGTTACAGTCACATGAGGAAAATGTGTTATTTATTGTCGTGTTAATGGAGTGCTAGTAATACACTTTATTTTCAGTTTCACAGAGGATAAAATAGTAATGTTTGTGTTAGTGACAAAATTTATCTACAAGGTGTAAGTAAAATGTTTGTGGACTTGAAACAAACCGTTCAACTGCGAGTGGGATTCTCTCATGAAGGGTTCCGTACCATAATTTAAAAAAGACACGTATCTTGTATGGAAGCCCCTTTTTTGTTTTAGCAGCTATGGAAATAAATACACACTCTGAAGACATTTGAACAGTCTACCTATCACGAGATACTGCCCGCTGACAGACAGTAGGACGGACAGATGGCGGAGGCCTAGACATAGGGTCCAGTTCCTTTGGGTATAGAACTCTTAAAATGATGCTAAATTGCATTATGTTTTTATTTGTTCGCCGAGACGTACACCGACTGCAGTCTTTCTATTTTAGTTTTGTGGTTGTATTTTTAATATCCTTTTTTTCTTTATTTTGTTTTTACTCCACATATGAGTTAAGATTGCTCCAAATAAATGTATTTCATTTCATTCATTCAGTATTAGGTTAGTGATAAGTTTTATTTTATTTTATTTTATTTTATTTATTAAGGGGTAACAAATAACTGCAACATATTACACACAAGGTTAACAATGTTTAATGGTAATGTTGCAGTCTGCTGCATTATCCACAGAAATAACTTACTTAAATATCAGTGGTTGCCACTGGACGAGCCAACTAAATAACAATATAAGTTGCCAATTAAATAAGAATACTTATTATGTTATCAATAAATATTTGAAAGAAATATAAGTATTTCTTTCAAATATTTATTGATAACACAGACAGAGACAACAAGACAGAGCGGAGAACCTGGTTCTCCGCTCTGTCTCGTTGTCTCGGCTTTCAAACAAAATATAAGTATTTCTTTCAAATATTTATTGATAACACAGACAGAGACAACAAGACAGAGCGGAGAACCTGGTTCTCCGCTCTGTCTCGTTGTCTCGGCTTTCAAACAAAATATAAGTATTTCTTTCAAATATTTATTGATAACACAGACAGAGACAACGAGACAGAGCGGAGAACCTGGTTCTCCGCTCTGTCTCGTTGTCTCGGCTTTCAAACAAAATGAAAAATACCCATTGTTCTTTAAGTTTCCAGTTACCTTTGTCGCTTTTCATCAAAATCGACTAGGCAGGTTACGGTTACAAAGAGAAAAACATGCTTAGCTACGCATTTTCTATTTCATGTTACAAAAAACAGCTGTGTTCTAAATTCTTCGAGGTATGCGAACAGAAATGACTAAATAGCAGTTTCAGTAGAAAATTTCAACATCGTAAGATTGTAATAAATGTTAATTAGATTATGATTTCTCGATATAGTATGAAAAAGTCGTTTTTACAATTAATAGCTATTTATTTATTATTATTTATTTATTTATTTTTAAAACAATTGCTTCCTACACTAACAGTTACAGTTTGCTATGTCCAGCAGTGGACGTTTTTCGGCTGATTTGATGATGACGATGTCTGTGGCTTATTAGGAAAAAATCGTTTGTAATTTTCCGGACTAGGGTATTATTCTAATAAATAGACATTCGAATGATCTTATCTCATCATCATCCAAAGTAAAGGAGATTTCCCACAATTCACGGTCATTGGCAGTGAGGTAGAAAAAATCGCATAAGTCTTGGTAATACTTGTTGTGTTCCGGCAGTTAGAGGTATGATAGCCAGTTCCTCTGTGTAAGAGGATTCCGGGTGAAACTTGCTTCCATCTTCGGCCTAATCATCACTTTCCATCAGGTGAGATTTGGGCCAAGAGTTTCCCCGTTTTGAATAAAAAAAAAAAAAAAAAAAAAAAAATACGAGTATAATACTAATAGTTTGAAAATTCAAAAACAACTCAACATGGGCTGATGGACTCCTAGTTATCGGGGCCATAATCGTTGTAAAGAAGCTCTACTACAACTTGTTTGAGTCAACTTAATATATTATTTAACCTACAGAATCACAAACAACAACAGATTTCCCAGTTAACTTCAAGCAGTTCACCAGTTAAATATTTAACTATACTCTCATAAGCACCAAATTAGTTATGCAAATTCTTTGAGCTCAGCATATTATTACCGCATCCTTTTAGGGTCTTATAAATAAACATGAACCCGATTGAACCCACGGGAAACCAATTTGATCTGATATCCACTAAATGCTAATTTAATTTTGAAGATCTTCGGAGCAGAAACATGAAATTTTCTGTGAATTTCCTCTTCTATAAACTCAAGGGCTATCGATTTGCCCTTATATTTTAAGTTATAAATTGTCTCACTTACTTAAATTTTGTTATTTGGAATATTTTAATATTGATACCTATTGTTTCAGAGTACCATAAGGTTCATATTTTATTTATCAGAGGATTCGGTATTGAATCCACGGAGGTGTAGTATTTGTTATATTGGAAATTGATTCGGATCTACGAAGTAGTTTATAAAGCTTACTTTTAGGATTCAACGAGGCGAAGAGACTTAACAAAGTAGAAAAATTTATAACCCGGTATTTTATGACAAAATCTCATCTGTTTTCATTTAAGTTATTCTATTGTTCTGACATCTTGAAATTAGTAATGCTACCTAACGTTTTTTCCTAGTTTAATCATAAAATTAAAAGATTATGATCTAAATTGATATACCTAACTGCTTTTGAAAAAAAAAACATGTAGGTAATCTAGTAACATTTTTTTAAAGTGAAAACTTCTAAAATGGCGTTGAGAACTTTTCTTAGGATGGGTATAAAATGTTAAACTCTCGTCAGGACTTGTGACCTGATTGAATATTTATTTTGGGGGCCGAGTCACCCGCGTCCGTAGGAGAATACCCTTCAGCGAATCCCTACACGTGGTCCCCGGGTGGTGCTAAACAGGTGACACTAACCGCCTCCGTGGTCTAGTGGTTATACCACCCGATTCAGACCCAGAGGTCCCGGGTTCGATTCCCAGCGGGGGCAAATTTTTTGCTCGGTTTGGTTGGTGGTAGGACTTCTAAGTCCGCCTGGCAAGCTACCACCATCATGTCTAAGCCTGTCGCCATAACAACAATGTTAACAGCATTGTTGTGTTCCGGCAATTGGAGGTATGATAGCCAGTTCCTCTATGCTAGAGGATTCCGGGTGAAACTCGCTTCCATCTTCGGCCTAATCATCACTTTCCATCAGGTGAAATTTGGGCCAAGAGTTTCCCCGTTTTCAATAAAAAAAAAAAAAAAATAAATATTCGTAAGGCGGATGATTAAAAAATGCGCAACGTTCAAGTTTTCATTTCTGCCGGCACTCCCGGAGTGCAACCCGTTGTTTTTTTTATTATTTCGGAGTTGACTTGCTCTTCACCTCGATCACACCTGATGGATGTGGAATATGATGGAGCGAGCGTGCCCAGAAGATGCCTGCTATTTGAATTATTACAGCCTATCTAAAAGTTACCTAGTAGATATAGTGATATCTACTAGGTAACTTTTGGATGGGCTGTAACATAAAAGAATAAAGGAACAAGAAATTTTAATATTATAGCAACAATGGTTGTCCTAATTAAGATTTCTTGTGAAACAATTGTATTTTTTTTCTGGTGTACAATAAACACTACTCTAATCCACACGAAGACTAATATCGGTAACTCGTAACAATCCACGAAAACGTTACCCACCTTAATCTCACAAAGTATCTTATACTTGACAAATAAATGACAGCTAGACTAACACCAGAACCACTCCATCAAGAAACACTCCGAAGCATTCTCTTGAGGCTCGAACCACAAACAAACAATATTTGTTTATTCACGGCAATCTATACCGTTTCCTCAAAGCTAAACTAGATTAACTTTGCTAATAATTAACGCTCTCTAATTGGTTGTACAGTCAACGATAGCATTGGTTAGGAAAATAAACTTTACTGTTTTGACATTAAAACGTTGTCGATTCTAGTTCTATTTATTTTAAAAGATGTGAAATCATCAAATGAATCTTTCCACTCTGGGCGGAGCGAAAGGGAGTGTCAGACTTATTGGCTAAAACCTATCCGTGTCCTTTCTTCTAATACCCTTTGCGTTCCAGGTCCGCGATGATTCTTTCGAACAAATTCCGTAACGTCGATCCCAGTCCTTCTAACGACTTGTGGAAACCTGCTGCTTGTAATGTGGCTCCGTCTATAACATAGCATCATACTGAAAGAAATATCTATACAGTTTTAATCCTTAATATTTTGACTTACTGACTAACCTCCTTCCGTTTTCCTTCGAATGCTTTTTGCGTTCCAGTGCCACGGTAACTATTTCGAACGAATTCCGCGGCTCTGACCAGCACTGGCCCTAGCGGGCTCCGTCTGCTATGCTGACATCTCTTTGATACTTTTATCCTGGCAGTACTTTGTTGTGCAAGCGAAATCATTGCGCAAAGTACGCGGCAAAATACTTGTGCAGTCGATTGTACTTGTAGTATCGATGCGATGCACTTATGTAATGAATTCATCATTAGGGTTTAGTATTAATTCAATTCATGTTTTGAATTTATTATTTTAATCTGTTTACGCAATTAAGAGCATTACATACTCGTATAATATGGTGTTAATAATTTACTTTGTTGTTACATAACAGATCTGTTTAGATACTACAGTAGATAGGGACATAGCTACACATTAACTTAAGTAGAGATTATCTGGACTAACTGTAACTTGCGCTTACTATATTGATGAACTATCTCGCCTCAAACAAATCGATGTCTATTTGCAATTTTAATAGAAACTAGAAAACGAATTACAGCTATGCGATCTCAATAACAGAATCTACTGTGTTTAAAACAAGCTTATTGAAAAGAAATGTGATTTTATGGCTCCTGTAATCTTTAATAAAATACCTGACCAAATTAAAAACGTTTCACAGATTTACTTGTAAACAAATGTTATTATTCTGTTCAGGATTTCTTAAGTGATAATAGGCTAGATTCCATCATCCACAAATTGCAAAACTATTTAGTCCGTTAGTTAAAGTATTGAAAAATAATGGACACGTATTTTTTTTTGTTTTTGTAAATCAATGAATATTGACAAAGATGACGGGGCTCGTGACGTCACGAGTCAGTAAAAATTATGCGATGGTGTGACGTATTGAGAATTTTAAAAGCGTCGTAGCGGCGTCAATTTTGGTTCCCGTAACAAAAGAAAAAACACGGGTCAAATATTTTTTGAAAATCTAACTGACGGACTAATTAGTTTTTTTAGTCGTCTACCCTATTCTTTGTGATACCTATGATTATTATTCTCTGCTATGTATTACATTTGCATGCTATATTAAGGCACAATGTACATGGATTCGTATAATATAATTTCCCATCTTATTTTTATGTACCTACATTCTAAGCAAATAAAGATTCTATTCTATTCTATTCTCACCTATCTATATTAAATCTAAACGTGGGGTTCCGTACCCAAAAGGTAACCAACGGAACCCTGTTACTAAGCCTCCGCTGTCTGTCCGTCCGTGTGTCTATTAGCGGACTGTATCACAAGAACCGTAATAGGTAGACACTTGAAATTTTCACCGATTCAGTTTTTCTATTGCCGTTAACAACAAATACTAAAAATTTAGGTTATAATTATTATTTATTAAATTAAACAACCGATTTCCAAAAAAAAACACTACAAAGTAAAAAATAACTTTAATTTCGGAAGTCGGTGTTTTTGTTACTTTCTTCGTATTTTGACACCGACTTCCGAAATTAAAGTTATTTTTTACTTTGTAGTGTTTTTTTTTTGGAAGTCGGTTGTATTTTTTTGTAAAAAGTTTTTTATTTTTCACTTTTTAGTGGTGCCCCACACCTAACAACACCACTGCAAAATCGCAGAAAAGCAAAATACGCAATTTCGATTATCAAAGAATCATCTAAATAGTCAAATTCCAGGTATTTCGATTTAAAATCCGAAGTTCGAAACCGATTTTGATATGATTTAAATGGGATCAATCTGCAAGTATATCCTTTCAGATAAAACAAGAATTTTTCAAATCGGTTCATAATTGTCAGAGTTACGAGGTAACAAACATAAAAAAAAAAAAAAAACATACAACCGAATTGATAACCTCCTCCTTTTTAGGAAGACGGTTAATAATTAAAAAAACAATAACAACAAAAAACAACAACAACAATAAATAATAACAATTAAGAAACCCTTCATTTGCGAGTCTGAATCTAACTTGGCTGGTTTTTTTTGTTTACATGCTTGCTAAAGGTGACTCCCTGACGCAGCCCCTGTAATGACTCGAAGCTACATTATTGTATCAAGACATTATATTCCTTACAACACTGTGAAAAAGCTAGCAGTATCTAACATCCTGAATAAAGAACTCAGTCCCAAATTTTTATAGAAGCCAAAAACAGCACAAAAATGCGTCTAAGACCATTGTCATATTCAAGTCCAGAATCTTTTATAAAAAACGTGTGATAAACAACAGATAAAAATTCTAAAGTACCGCATAAAGTGGGGACAATGACAAGAAAGGCCAGTGAAGGCAGTAGCCAGTGATGGAAATCGCTACAGACGACTTGCCCGGCTACTGAATTGCCACCCTAATGGACACAATCTCCAACCATGAACCTTCAATCGAGGCATCCATCCACCCCAGTTTATATTCAATATCCTAATAAAATAAAGAATTTTATTCAGTCAACAGAGTAAAGCTAATAAAGGGTAATTTTTCTCTCAATTCTGGAATTCAATACTTTCCAATTATCCTCACATTGTTTCGCTGAAAGTTCAATGTTTCAGCACTCGCCCTTATTCATAATCCATACATAACGAACATTGAACAGATTATGAGAGCACTTTATTTAATAACAAACTAATCTACTATCCATGCATCAACTTTAACTTAGTTACACGAGTTTAATTACATTACTACAGCTTTACATCACATCAAATATTTAATATCTAATCCCGTAAACAAAACAGATAACTTGATTTCTATTGGGGCAAGGCACACAAACAAACAAACCACAGGCTGAATTCTCGAAGTTATTCGTTAATAAAACAATAAGCTCCATGACTTTTTCTCCAATAAAGAAATGCTTTGAATTAAAGGAATGTGCGACGTTCTCCGCAGGGAAGGCGGATATTTATTCGTGCAGCGTAACTGAGGACTCGCAATTATTGGGCAAATGTTTACCGAGCCGAGTGGCCTTCTGCTCTCTGCTCTGTACATGTGCCAAGTGCTTTCCCATTATAGAAAAGTACTAGTTGCTTTCTCACAGACTCGCTGCGAGCACAATGAGCCAATAAAGCGACACTAATAGTTAATAGTTGCATTTACGTTTCTGAAGAAGCGCTTTTTGACTTCATTATACTTATTAACTGCCTTCCATACGATTTAGAATCTCAAAACAACATCTGACATAAATAAAAATTTATATTTGAGAAAGAACTCACGCGAATAAAACAAACATCAGAGAGAGAGCTCACAAAACGTAATAGTTCACAAATAAATGTCGACATTCACAAGCTTCAAATATGAAATTTTTTGCAACATTCTTGGAGCAAAACCACTGAAAAAGCTCTCTTGTGAGCATATAAATCTCGACGTGGAAGATAATCGGGTTGGCGGAACTGATTCGCTCACAAATTGAATAAGAGGCACGGAATATACCCCCACGAGAGTGGGTGCGGGGCGAGGACGATATCCCGCTTAAACTGTGAAACATTCCACTTATAAGCTATTGCTCCGTACTAATGAAATGTTGAAGTTTGGAGGAAGTAGTATTACGTCAAAATTATTTTCGTATGTTTATTTAGATGCATGGATTTGAATCCGAGTGTTTTACTGAATTTTTCAGATGTTGATAAGTTTTACATGTACGTACAAATGATATCTATATTAATATTATAAAACTAAGGAGTTTGATTGTTTGGTTAAAAGCGCTAATCTCAAGAACTATTGATGCAATTTAAAAAAAATCTTTTAGTGTTGGATAACTCATTTATCGAGACAACGCTGTATATGATCACACTACGATTAATAGTAGAGGAAAATTCATTAAAAAGTTGTCAAAAACTGATTCAACTAATGAAGTTGAAAATAAATTCGTTTTAGGTGACAGTGCTAGTCCTCCTTCAGAAGTAGGTACTAAAATATTATTTTAAACTTTCATGGTCACTAACATTAGAATAGTTCATATCGGGATTGCTACCATGTACCAAGTTGTGTTGTGTTGCAAGCGCTATGATCACGGAGTAACTGAAGACCTTGCAAATAAAAAGGTACATGGTAGCAATCCCGATATGAACTATTCTAATACTCAAATATTATTCCGCAACATTGCAACTTTTTTGAACACGCCAAACAAAAACGTGTGAACATTTAATAAGATCAGTGTAAAGTTCTTTCAATGTCTCCGGGTTGCCGGGAAAGTATTTCATTACTTTTATGTAATTTAGCGGAAAATCAAATCTTTCAATGAGATTATCCCGACGACCGTAGACGGCGACGCTTCGATGAGTTCGCGCCTTGCTGTACCGCCATTTTTATAGCTGTACAGAAATGTAGCTGATATAATAAAAATGTACAGTCTCGTGTAAAATGTATGCAATATTGGTACTTTGGGAGAAAATACATTTTCTGTTTCTCCGCTCTCCTTAATTGCGTACTTATGCAGAAAATGAACTTATGTGTGTACGTTTTATTATGATTGCAATAGGTCCTTAAACATTAATTTGTGTATGCCAAAGTTTCCTACAGCTTAAGAGTGTGTATTCCGTCCACTAGCGCCGCCAATCGTTTTTGATTAATTGTGGTAAATTTAAGACACGTAGATAAAAAACCGCTCTGTAGTGCACTGAAGAAATGTATCTATTATTTTTTGACAGCTATTTTTAATACACAACTCATAGCTAAATAGCCAAAACGGCAATTATTGCTAAAAGTGGCCACTTTTAGCAAAAATATCGACTTTGGCAACTATTTATGTTCTAAAGTACAGAACATAACTCTCAAAACATAATAAATACATTTCTTCAGTGCACTACAGAGCGGTTTTTTATCTACGTGTCTTAAATTTACCACAAATAATAAAAAACGATTGGCGGCGCTAGTGGACGGAATACACGCTCTTAATCCCACATAAATGACCAGCTTAAAAACCACAAACAAAAACTTTGAACCCTGAATAAAAACTTAATCGGTGCAGATTAACAAAAAAGGCATCAAAGGAAGGAAAGAAAACCGTGTGATTTCTAAGCGGTACGCCAGTAGAAATTTCATTACTTCATTCCGATTTTCGCGCGTCTTTGACTTTTCTCGCCAACAAAAAGGCTAGCGGACCGCCAGTGGTGGCTTTGACGGGATTAATAGAAGTTTTCGCGCGAAAATACCTAACTAATTAGCGGTAGTTTGGCTACGGACGGCGGCCGGCTTGCTCCACGCAGGTAACTATGCAACTCCGTCTTCGAATTTCAGTTTTTCACTGTCGGTTTCCTAGTATCGGTTCTGGTATCCGTAAATGTTTGGATGAAATTTGGATTTTGCTCGTCTGTAGTTTGCCTTAATAATCGTTTTTGATTATAGAGAATCTTTTATATTGCACACTATATACAAGTCACAGAATAGAATTAATATTAAAAAAAAAACTTTAGTGGTACCTACCCCACCTAACAACACCACTGCAAAATCACGGGAAAGCAAAACAAGCAATTTCGTTTCTTGAATGACAAAAAACCATCGTCCAATTAAACGAATTCCAGCTATTCGATTTAAAATCTAAAGTTCGTAACCGATTTTCATAAAATTTAAATGGGACCAATCTGTAAGTATATCCTTTCAGATAAAACAAGAATTTTTCAAATCGGTTCATGACTGTCGGAGTTATGAGGTAACAAAAAAAAAATACAATCGAATTAAGAACCTCCTCCTTTTTGGGAAAGCGGATTAAAATATAACAGGCAGAATGTGCGTCCTTAGACTCTAGAAAAATTGTAATTCTATTAACGATTGCGACCGTCAAAATGTTAAAGTATACGGTAGGTATTGATCACGTTGCGAGGATCGACCGGAGGACACGGTGGAGCACACTGTGCAGGTGTGCCCCGCTTGGGCGGAGCACCGCCGTGTCCTTGAAGCGGCGATCGGCGGCGACCTCTCGCGTCCGGCCCTGGTCCAAGCCATGGTCCGGAGCGACACGGAATGGGACGCCGTCACCTCCTTCTGCGAAGCAGTCATGCTAGCGAAGGAGGTGGCGGAGTGGGAGAGGGAGAGAACCTCTCGTCCCGGCCGCCGTGGTAGACGCCGCGGGCGTCGGAGGCCACTTGGTGACCTCCGGCCACCGTAGGTGCGGGCCTGTAGACGGTGAGCTATGGGTGGCTGGCCGTCCGTCCGTCTTCTGACGACAGGCCGTGTCGACGGCGCGTTCGTGTTCCACGCGCGCCTCAAACCCATACATATTTGACGTTATGACAATCGCCTTCGCCACGCTACCGCTGGCAGAAGTCACTTGTCTAGAGCTATCAATACAAGCCATTTTAAAGTCGTTTATTGGATGGGTTTAAATGAGAGTAGGCATTATATTCATTGCAGAAGCCAATTATAAATTTCATTTCCTTTCCATGTGTTTAAACACAGGTATCATTAAACCAACAGTGCATATAGGTTTTCAGATCCGTGATAAATATCCGTAGCCAATGTTCCAACACCCGAATTCCATTTGATTTCGGTAAACCGAAACATTGAAAGTTAATCAACGAAATCCATATTTCATTGCACCGAAATTCAAACGTTCAATTAAATAAATAGAAACGATAAAACATTACGATACCAATTAAAAACCGCGTACACCACGTTTTGTATAGGTAAATGTAGACACAATTTTGTTAAAAAAATCGTTTGTGAACCATAAATTATTACTATTATGTTGGTGAATGCAATAAAGATATTGAGTATTGAGTAAAATATATGCATGCCATTTTTTATTTGCAAAATGAAATACTTTTTAAATCTAGTAAACAATCATGAAATTATTTTTTAAATACCATCATCAGAAATGAAGTTATAAAGCTTCAAAGATTAGAATTAGAAAGAGCAGTCCGATACGAACTTTGACGTCAAAGTCCATCACGTCTATAGAGCTGCCATAGAAAACGGCGTTTTTGTGAGAAGGTAACATATTTGTTTAAAATAATTATGTGTCGTTTGTTTTTCGAGTAATTTTGATTCTATTTTCACTGTTAGTATTATATTTTTGCATATTTTTAGATATACTGTAAAGATACTAAATATGTTTTTCATGCGTATCCCCTATTGAGCAGCTGCATTTACAAGAGCGACTGAGTGTCTGACCCCCATAGCCCGGTTGCTGGATAAGAACATAAACCCTTTATAAGACTGTTGTCAGATTTTATGGCTTCTCACTACCTACCTGTAACGTCTTTTTATGATTACAAATGATCGCCCGGACCAACTGTTTAACGTGCTTTTAAGAGGTCAGGAAGAGTTATATAAATCTACTAGATATTGCCCGCGACTTCGTACGCGCATGCTACCGGAAAATGGTAAACTTAGTAAGATTGTAAAATATCGCGTGAAAATGTAAACTTTTTTTATAAATAAGACACAGATAAATTGGAAACTATTGAATTTGGATAGGATTTACAAGATACGATAAAAATTTTTTTTTTTGATATGCAGAGAGAATATATTCTAACTAGCTGACCCACGCAACTTCGTCTGCGTCACATTTTCCATTAATGCTCGGCTCCTTTTAGTCTTAGCGTGATGATATGTAGCCTATAGCCTTCCTCGATATATGGGCTATCTAATACTGAAAGATTTTTTCTATTCGGACCAGTAGTTCCTGAGATTACCCCCTACATACAAACTTACAAACAAATTTAACTCTTTATAATATTAGTAAAAAATAAAAATTTACTACAATCTTACGGAGTCTACCATTTTCCGGTGACATGTATATCTCGATTTTATCCTCTTCCGAAATTTCGGGAAGTCCTCTTTTGTTGCTTAGCTACACTTCCTAAAAAATCTACATATCAAATTTTATTTTTTCCTACTCCTCCGCTGTACTCTTCTGATTAATTTCGATGCGGGATCCAAGACAATTGAATCGTTTCTCCGGGACTCGTCGGGCTTCATTAGCTCGGCGTTTTTCTGGTGGTCGCCACTGTTGATTCTGGCTTTCAGGAGTTGCAGTTGTTGGGAATGTGTGGCGGGCTTGTCCCATAAAAATGAGAAATTTTAGCTCTCCACGACCAGTGTAGTCTCAGCTGTGTCACTCCCTCAGTAGCGGAAGAGATAAATTTTAAATATTACGACTAGCTGACCCGCGCAATTTCGTCTGTGCCACATTTCCCATTAATGCTCTGCTCCTATTAGTAATATCGTGATCATATGTCGCACGGGCTTACAAAAATATTTTTTCAACTCGAACCAGTAGTTTTTGAGATGAGCGCATTCAACCAAACAATCAAACTCAGGTCATCTACCCATGGAAGAACTTTTAGAAGCGCTGCTTAAACTTGAAGATCAGCTCGTACGGCCCATATTATTGAGCCATAAGTTCTATGAACCGATCGTTCACCAAAATATGTTTAGTATCCTGTCGATTTTGTAAATTCAATTACATTAAAGGCTCAGGGCAGTAAATTCCTCACATTATACGGGTATAAAAAAAACCCAGAGAAAAGGTTCTGCTCATAAATATTTTACTAACAGCTAAAGCACTGGTTCTATAGACCGCTAAATATGTTACCAGAGGTTTGTTTCAAACTCAAACATTTATTTGCGGTTGTCAAGCATTTATTTCAATTCATGAAACAAAATTTTTGTTTCTCAATTCTATTTTCTAGGTATGCAAAAATGTTGAGAACTTTCTTGTCATACCGTCATACCGGATTTGATACTTTTGTAAAGGCTAAAAAATCCCTGTTTAAAAGGAGATCATCATTTTTTTAGTCCGAATTTAACAACTAGTTTTATGGACCACTAAATATGTTACCAGAGTTTTGTTTCAATCTCAAACATTTCTCCCTCAAACATCAGTTGTTAAACATTTATTACAAATAAATTTACGTTTAGATAGCACTACAAGTGTTTTTTTAGCTCGACTGTATTTGCTAAGTGTGCAAAAATGCTATCCAGTTAATACTACCTACTGACTATACAAGCGTTTAAATGCACATTCTTTTCGAAAGAATGTAACGCCACACCTCGATGAATGGACTTCAAATAAACTGATTGGATACCAGCATCGCTTAATAATATTCAAAATATTTCAGCTCACTATACCTTTTGTCATTTTCCGCTGAAAATGTTCATGATGAACTACATAACACACTGAACAGTATTTTCAAAATTTTAATTGCCTAACTGTTTATTTTTCAACTAACTATTACTGTTTAAACACTTATGTAAATAAAAAACTGTTTACCTACCTAACTAAAAATAATATAAAATATGGCGTCGAAAAATTCCTCCGCATCGCTGGCCACTGGTGCCCAAAAGGCTGGCAGCATTGCCACGTTGTATGGCAATGCTTATCCTTGGTCAGAGGTAAAAACCAGCCTTAGACTCAACGCGAAGTACAAACTAAGCGTCTTGACAGATCTTTAAACAAGTTATGATCACTTAGACCCACGACCCGAGAGTTTCAACCTCAAACGTGTCGTAAATATACTACTACCAACTAGGTTGTTATTATTTAAAATTATGAAACTAGCTTTTATCTGCTGTTCTCTGTCAGTTTGACAGTCACTTTGTCACAAGAAGTACTTTAAGGCGAGGTTGCTAAGATTTTTGAACGTCTGAAAATCTAATTAATTATGAGATTTTTAATAAATAAAAATCATTACGGACGGATGGACGGACAGCGGAGCCTTAGTAATAGGGTTCCGTTGGTTAGTTAACGTTACACTTTGAGTACAGAACCCTAAAAATTATAATATTAAATTTCTGGATGGTTAGTTGATAAAATGGTAAGTGTTTTGTGATAGTTTTTCCTATAGGTATATCGTGACTCATTTGCCAACTACTCCATATCGTTTTACAAAATCCTGTGCATTATCGAGAAAGCACCGTAGATTAATGAAACATGGTGCTGATTATAAATTGTGGTCCCGGAGGAAATCTTGCTTAAGTTCCCGCCAACAATGGCCACATAAAATATTTCTACTAATATTCTCATTTATATGAACGCTCTCGGGAAGTTTTACTATTCAATATCTCGAGTAACAGTTTTATATAGGCTATTCTTTAATATATGGCGATATTGCCTCTCAAGCATAGTGCTTTCATTTTTAAAGCATAATTTCATCGTTGATGGTGAAAGAAACGATAACTTTGACAAATAACTATGTATGTGGTTCTCTTCTATTTTAAGATTTTTTGCTCTTGTTTAAAAATTGAATTGAAAAAACCGGCCAAGTGCGAGTCGGACTAGCGCACTGAGGGTTCCGTAAGCAGAAGTTGCGATTTACGATTTATGACGTATTAAAAAAAAACTACTGACTAGATCTCGTTCAAACCAATTTTCGCTGATAGTTTACATGGTGCAATGTACATCATTAATATTTTTTTTAGTTTTATCATTCTCTTATTTTAGAAGTTAAGGGGGGGGGGGCACATATTTTACCACTTTGGAAGTGTCTGTCGCGCAAACTATTCAGTTTAGAAAAAAATGATCTTAGAAACCTCAATATCATTTTTTGAAGGCCTATCCATACCCCACACGTATGGGTACAATGAAAAAAAAAATTTTTGAGTTTCAGATCTAAGTATGGGGACCCCCAAAATTTATTGTTTTTTTTTTTTAATTTTTTTTGTGAAAATCTTTATACGGTTCACGAAATACATCCACTTACCAAATTGCAACAGCATAGTGCTTATAGTTTCGGAGAAAAGTGGCTGTGACATACGGACGGACGGACAGACAGACTGACAGACACACAGACGGACAGACATGACGAATCTATAAGGGTTCCGTTTTTGCCATTTGTCTACGGAACCCTAAAAAGAGCACCTGTGCACCTGTTTTTATTTTTTTTTGACAATAGTTCTACAAATCTATGGTGATTGATAGAGTTCATGCAGTTTTCGTTCATGACATTGTATTAGACCTCTATGGGACAGTAAATTGTTCCTGTATGTTCCACATTTTCATAAAAAAAAAACAAAAAGCCGAGTAAAAGTCAAACCCTGATATTTTCCTCTTTTCTTTCCGCATGATTAAACAGAAATAAAGCAGCAATTTTTATACAATATAGCTTTTAAAGCATAACAAAAGTAATTACAAAGCAACTTGAGAAACATTGTCTGTTAAAGAAGATGGCGGCCTCGTTATTTTGAGGGTTAATCATCTTTATCGACTGGGCAGTACAGGGGAAAGTCATTTTGGTACTTTAATATCTTCTTTAGTTTACAAATTCTCAAATTTTAGTCTTAGTTTGTCATTTTATCTTGCTAATGTTCTCGAGAGTCGCATTAAGAGGTGACGTGAAGTTAAATTGTAAACAAGGAATAACGGTTTGAGTCAAAAAATAAGTTTAAATAGAAGGGTTCGGGTCATTTTAAAAACACCTGAACCATTGAGGACCTAATCCACAGCCTTCGATTCGAAAAGCAGAAGTAGCAGTTTTCAAAATGTTTAACACGAGAACAGAGGGCCAATTCAACCAATTTTTAAGCAACATTCGCATACGCAATTCATACGCAATCTATCAAAAAAGCCTCAATTTCTATACATTTTTGACAGATTGCGACTGACATGCGAAATGGAAAGTCAGTTACTTTTTGTGGAGCAGCAGAATGCAACACGATAACATTAGGTAATATGCTTCAACTACTAACTTATAAACTAACAACAAATAACTTTTTGCTATCGGATGTTTTTTTATTTATTTATATGGGTTTGCTCTTGGCTAGATTCTAAGTCAGAGATGACAGAGACAAAGTCTACGATGGAGCGACCCAGCCGGTCTATTCTGTAGACATCTCACCGTGTTCACTTAGGTGGAGTGAACGACAAGTGAGCTGTCATTCCATCTTGTTTGAATGGTTTGACAGCCCTCTTCGTGATCACTTCACCCACGCCTTCATTTTGCCATGTTTACAGAATCGACCGGCAGAAGTAGACTATTCTATCTAACTTTGAAAAGATTAAGAACTTTGAAACGTTTCTCTTCAAAGAGTAACTGCGGTGTGGGTGCCTTTAAAAAGAAGTGGAATTTTATTCACACTCTGTTCTTGACTATAATAGATTTCGCAAAAGCAACGTGACATAACAACCCTTTTATTTACCTTCCTATCCTTTGCCAGGCAATTATCACGAAAGTTTATTCATTATTTGCATTATTATCCATATTATATGGAACACAATATCATGGCCTCATTATCACATCACAAGTACATCCACCATGTATTTAAAATATTACCGAGGCCGTGTTACTTTCAACAACGTGTAAATTTCAATTACATCGTTATTTTCTGCGGTTTATTTGTAGTGCGAAATTGAGTTAAAATTTCGATTCACTATGTTAGTACGAAAAGGGTTTTGATTAATTATTCTTTAAATATTTTTTACTATAAAAGTCGGATGCCCAACCGGTCTGTTTGCATTAATGAAAAATTAATAAGTCTGTAAAAGTGAATACGTATGAGGTGTTTTACAGAGTAATCAATTCTGTATTAAAACTCGTTGGGCGTTGGTTTTTCAATGATTTGTATGTAAGCTATACATTTAAATTTTTATGTAATGTTAAAAACTGTATTATTTAGAGCTTTTATTTTATCGTCTCATCTTCAGATTTATGTTCTGCCTTTAATTGATTTTAATAAAAAAATAACCCTGATGATTTTATGTAACCAAGTATTTAGTTTGTAATTTATTTTTTGTTTAATTTTGTGTTAGTGCGTCATTTCTAGCGAAATAAATGTATTTTCTTTCTTTCTATTTTGGAGTACAATAAAGAATATTCTTCTGTAAATTTCTAAATACATTTAAAGTAACTAAAACGCAGCTGATAGACACGATCACGATTTAAAAACATAACTTAGTCTCTATTTTCCCGTAATATCAAGTTAAAATAATAAATGCTTGCTCAGTGGCGCTTAAGCTGTTTTAGCGGTAAACTTACACGAGGTAAAGTGGGTTTTAGTGTCGCACTGTGCATCCTTGCGTAAGTTTGACCGTAGCGTAACTTAGTACTCGTGCTTTATACACTGGCGGCCCGCTTAAGTACCGTGTTGTCGTTACTTGCTTAAGAGTGTGTATTCCGTCCTCTAGCGCTGCCAATCGTTTTTTATTAATTGTGGTAAATTTAAGACACGTAGATAAAAAACCGCTCTGTAGTGCACTGAAGAAATGTATCTATTATTTTTTGACAGCTATTTTTAATACATAACTCATGGCTAAATAGCCAAAACGGCAATTATTGCTAAAAGTGGCCACTTTTAGCAAAAATATCGACTTTGGCAACTATTTATGTTCTAAAGTACAAAACATAACCCTCAAAACATAATTAATACATTTCTTCAGTGCACTACAGAGCGGTTTTTTATCTAAGTGTCTTAAATTTACCACAAATAATAAAAAACGATTGGCGGCGCTAGTGGACGGAATACACGCTCTTAAGTACCGTGTTGTCGTTACTTGCTTAGCTTTGAAAGGTTTCGGTGAAGCGCCATGGAAAAATGAGAGGAAAATTTCCTATACTAGAGAGGATTTCCTAAGGAAGATATACATTCTATGATGGTCTTTTACCTTTTAGGTACGGTTCCGTACCTAAAAGGTAAAAACGGGACCCTATTACTAAGCCTCCGCTGTTTGTCTCTCGGTTAAAAGGCTGTATCTCATAAACCGTGACAGGTAGAAAGCTGAAATTTTCACAGATTGTGTATTTCTATTGCCGCTATAACAACAATAAATAAAAAAATAGGTGAATGGTACGGAACCCTTCGTGTGCGAGTCCAACTCGCACTTGGCCGGTTTTTTTAAAAGATATTTATTGGAAGGTTGTTAGTTCTGAAAAACTACTTTTATCTGATAAGTGAAATACCCTTTCACTTAATATGATTTAACAAGATTTTAGTCATTAGAGATAAAATGTAGGTAGTGAGATGATAGATTAAAGAATTTTCTTTAAATTTAAGAATTTGTAAAAATAAGACACATCCCCTTAACACAACGAAAACGTACAACAGACTTAGCTCTCATACAAACCCTAGTTTAGAACTAACACCCGGACTAATTGAGCTAGAATTACAAACCCCGTAATATTCCTACTCTCCCCCCTGCCCCGCAGTAAAAGTGGGCTAATTAGGAGAATTAATAACTCCTGGTATATTTGGTAATGGTTCCCGCCATGTCTAATGAAATAAGAGCTTTGTAGAGCTTTTGACTACGGGCTACGAATTTATGTAGTAATTTCATGTTACTACTGAATATTACAGTTTGTACAATCAGAATTATATTAACAGTCACTAGTGCGCTAACGGTACTAACTGGATTTATGATTTTGGTTTAAAGATTCATAAGTTTTATTACGATTTAAATTTTACGGGCAATAGTCTACCCACTGCGAATTGTCATAATCTTCATGACTCCGTTATGAAAAAGGGATAGTATAATTCTTGTATAGCTCCATCTCTTTCTCACAATGGGAGCTTAATGTCATGGCAACTATGGCAAGTCACATTAGGGACAGCCCCTGTAGCCAAAGTTACTTTCTACTAGCGTTATCGAAAGTAGAAAGCTTGAAAATAGCGTTATAGAAAGTATGAAACTGACATTTGATGACCACGTGACTTTTCGAAACAAAATGTCAGTTTGATACATTTTGAAGCTTTCTATTACCGATAACTCAGTAGAAAGTTATAACTTTGGCTACAGGGGCTGAGCTGCCAATTTGTAGTTTTGAACGGGTTGATAAGTTACTAGGCATACATAAAGTGTCACACTTTGATTACAATGTAAAGGATATTATAGTATTTGGCTCCAAAGGAATAAATCCTTGTTCAATATCTCTGCCAGTCTAACTAGACAACTAGCTCTATTTAACACAGCTCAACATTATCTTTGCAACTAGGTACACAGATAATTTATATCTGCATCTTACAAATTCAAAGCAAGTTGACTTCCAGCAATTCGATAGTAGCGTGCCTCGGCCGGGTGCTTTGCATCGGCTCCAAATAATTGATATCTTCTCAACCGTACCGAAATGTGTCTAGCAGATACCAGGCGTTCAGATTTCTGACAGACTTCAGGTGGAACAGTCCGCAGGGCTAAATATTGTAATGGCTTGACCGTCTTAAGGTGGTTTCACACCAGAGATTAGCGAGGAAACTAGGCGTAAAGATGTGCAACGGTGCTGGAAAAATGTGTGGCTCTAACCACCAAAGCTGTATGAGGAGTTCGCACGGTGTTAGGATGCGTAGCGAAACTGTGAAACGGTATGTAGATGAGTAGTGCGAGGATGTGTAGCTGACTCTTTTCAGCTAGGTGCGGAAGGTTTGCGGTATTGTGAGTGGCGAGCACGTAACCCTCATACATTCTTCTCGCACCCGCGCCTCGCACGCATCTCTCGCTTTTTGTGTTTAAAAATACCTAGCTCTCCTTTTTCCACCGAAACTGCGCTATAATAAAGTACGAGGATGCGAAACGGGCTTTTTTAGATTTTGATATATACCTCGCTCTCATCCTTCACACACATCTCTTGCATTTTAGCATGTACGATATAGGCCCGCTAGATCTTTAACGCCAAAGCTGCGCTAAACCAAGCTAGCAGAATAAAGTCTATCCAATTGGTGGATTTTTCCCCGTGTACCGCTTACTCGCTTAGCTGCATCGAACATCTCTATTGGAAAAGCGCCCTTACTCTCAATGCAGCTGTTATTTACTTACGGGCGTCCGTAGGAAGCTGCATTATAAATGGTTGCATTGGACGGAAATCTAGTTTGAGGAAGTTTGATGTGGTCAGTTTGATATTTTTTATGTAGTGGACATGCAAGATTAGGTTTTGTACTGTTTAAGTCTTAGTTGCGAATAGAGAACGGATGGTTTCGAGGTTAGAAACTTCGTTGGTTTTGGTTGAACCGTGTAACTTAACTTGATGTGTCAAAAAAATTATACAAATGAGAGAAAAATTACTAAATATTTTGAAGCATGTTGCGACAGAAGGGTGTGGATTTAGCATAGTTAAAGTTCATTAATTGGAAAAATCATGCATAAAACTTAATCTATATTCAACACTCAGCCTTATTTATAGAATTACAGCTGACACAACTGAAGATCAAGATCCGATTTCTGAGCCTAATCCTTATATTATTACAAGTAAAACGACACTTCTATGACTCATAAATATGTGTATTGTAAAACATTCGTCTAGCTTTAATCCTCCCTATACAATAATGTTGTCGCGCTTCGGCCCAGCTTATCTCATTGTCATACGAAACTCCTGCGATGTCGCCGCAGACGGTATAAGCCGGCAGCTCGCCGGCTGTCAGACACCATATATAAACAATTGCCAGTGCCAGCCGTTATCGGGGACACCTCTCGTATTCCTGTGACTGTGATGATGATACACGTTTCAATATTGCGTTTCGATTTGGGTGAATCAACCAAATTGTATTGTCGTGTACCTACGTTCGCTCAGGCCCGTTGTCGTTTAGTGTTTAATCTTAACTATTAAATAGAGGTAACATTGCTTTTTTTTAAAGGGGACGACCGAGCCTAGTACAGAATTATTTCATTTCTACCAACTATGAAATCACTAAGAGTCACAGGTTGATTTTTATAAAGAAAATGTACATTTTTATTTTCGGAATAAGACACAGTTGACTATCCCTGGGGAAATGCTATAGTCTTTTATAATTTTCAGTTTTAAAAACGTAATAATAAATAAGTATTCCATAAATCACAGCCACAATCATTCACCATCAGCTACTCATTTCATTTTAGTACCTTTCAACCAAATTGAATAGATTTAGTTGAACCGTCTTCTAAGTCCGTCAATCTAATTGTCTTCAGCGACAGCCAATACAATATTAGTGATTTAGTTCAGACGGAACAATAATTAATTTGCTAAATTATTGAGTTTTAATGTTTCAGTTAAATGTTACGAGACGAATAGTGCAATAAATTCAATTTTAATTCGTTGTCATTTTAATGTAGTTCACTTTTGAATTGTTCTAATGGATCTTAAGCTGTAAATCATTTTGTTTTGTGTTTTACTTTTCATTGATTCGAACTGCGGCAATGCAATTAAAGATGCTATTACCTATGATATAAATGCATATAATACGTTCATCGAGCAAAAGTTTCGGCTATCATAGCTACAGTCAGATTACGGTTTTTGACTGGATTTGTTTTAAGTATGATATTCCTCAAAACATTGAGAAAACAAAGAAAAAAATTAAGACTTACGAAAATCGCTTTTTTGAGCGTAACCAACAGAGATATGACTGAGAGCGGATTTCACCAATTAAACAGATCGCGATCAGTACATCTAAACTGCGTTCAAGAGTTGTCAGTGTCAATATTCTATAGAAAATAATGACACTGTATAGCTCGTAAACGTGGTTCATATGCTGATTGCGTTCAGTTTCATTGATGAATTCTGCCCTAATTGTGTGTAACGTCATTCGAAAGTCACATTAAAGTGGATTTGTTACATTCCGTATAAACGACGTTTTGCGTGAGAAAAATAACTTCAGCAGTGCTATTCTGTAACAACATTTTCGTGTCTCGACAGCGGAATCCGAGGTGAGTTTCAACTTCGTATAAATATAAGACCTTATGATGTGTGAAATAAAGTTCACTTTGTAAGCTTAGTCACTCAGGTGAAGTCGATATCGAAATGGTTATTTACAGAATAGACTAGCTGAAGTGTGTGTGACTTCTCTATTTTATTCTTCTCTATTTAATAAAAAATATACTATAAGTCATTCAAAATGGAAAGCCAGTGACGATAGGGTTATCGTCACTGGCTTTCCATTTTTACACGTAAGCGGCGATATTTACAAACACGTTTGGTTTGTATGAATCATTTTGATAATACCTGCTGCTTCTGCAGAGGAGCTTCGGTGATCTGTGGTCTTCCTTTACCTAACAGATAGACTTGCAGAAACAAACCAATGTCTGTTTAGTTCCTAACATAAAACGATACATCACAGACGCTTGTTGGTACCCATAACACAAGTTAAATCTTTCCTTGGGTACCAGAATTCAATACAAATAGGTATTACCTTACTCTCTAATATCTTTGTTCTGGTTCCATAATAGTTGTTCGTTAGTGTTTGATTGTACAAAATTTTTAGTTCAATAAACAATTTATGAAAAGTACTTACCTAATTAGATTGCTTGGACCGTATTGAATGCGGGATGAGCTGTAGTCTGAAACAAGAGATGCTGGAATTATTTAGAATCCTAAGAGACAAGCGTATGTAGTGAAGCGTAGTTATTAACAATTAGTTCGCCCAAAAGTGGGGCAGTTACCTTGTTTTGTACCAAGGCATTAAATTGCTAAGTACCATGAAGAAGGTAGAATTTTGCTGCTTTTCTTACAAAGTTTTTTATATCGTTTTAGGTAGTAATTCTAATTTATGATTTTCGGCATACTTGAGTAACAAAGCTGCGTTACACGATATACTATGCATGCTTATAGGGTAGAAGACCCTTCAACAAAAAAAAAATGTTAGCGATGTGGTATCCTACACTGTCACGTTGCCGAGATATTTCGAGACACCATGTAAGATCGTGACTATCATTCAAAATTACTTTGCACCCCTTTTAATTAGTAAAAAATTGGCCAAGTGCGAGTCGGACTTGTGTGCAAAGGAATCCGAACCAATTTCATTTTTAACCGACTTCCCAAAAAGGAGGAGGTTCTCAATTCGGTTGTATTTTTTTTGTAACATGGGATTTTAACACTATAGACTTCTTATAAGTTTTCTTGTAATCTGTAGGCAATGAACTAAAAATATCTGCGTTTATTCAAAATTTCAACTGGGTATGGTTATTTTCGGTCTAATTTCTTGAATAACTTCAAAACTATTTATTTAAAATCATGAAAAAAATATAATTAAAATTCTCACAGTCACCGGTAAAACCAGTATCTATTTTATAAAATGTTTTAGAATAGTTTCGTAACGATACTTCATTATTTATAAAGAAGATCATCAACTTTGCTAAAACTATAATTTATTTAGCAAATCAGCAGAACCCTGTTTTGTAAAGTATTTACTTATGTGATTTTCTAACCAACGTTTTGTATGGAGAGCAAACGTAATGTTGAACGTTAAGTGTTCCCTGAGATACATCTCACTCGGGGTCTTAATGTTGCTAGTAACACGAGGAAAGAGCAATTAGGATATTATGAAGTCGGAGCGGAAAATGTTCTGAATATGCCATATTTCTCGTTGTTATTCGAAATGGTCTGTGTTGTAGTGCTGAGATCATTATTCCTAGATTTGTTACCGTCTTTTAATATTATTATTCTCAAACATACTGTCCTATTTGTATAAAACATAAGGTTAATTAATTATAAATAGTGAACATCACTATTTTTTTCGCCCAGTTACGATCTTGACTTGGTTCAATCTTGAACTCGGAGGTTTTACAAGCGAAAGTATAATCTGGAGGTATCCTAGAACTATACAATTCTGTACGAAATAAAAGTAAAATATAGAAAGAACAAAAAGAAAGATTTTTTTTATTTGGGACTCGCACAAAACAGACAGACACTTTAAACAAAATACAATAATAACATTAAATTGATCTGTGCGAGGCCAAAAAGGTCCCTATCTCAGCATAGGCTGCAATATTTAAAATAAATAACTAACACCGTCATTTATGACGATGTCATGATGGGCCTGTGATGCCACGGAGCATAATGCTAAATAGAAATATATTAAAAAGATTAAAATAAATAAAATGATTTAAAAATAAGAAGTGAAAAATGAAACAGTATAATATAAGATACACACATTCAATAAATATCGACCAACGCTCAAAGGCCCAATGCTCCAATTAAATTTGTAAACGTCACAAATGACGGAACGATTACGAATTACGAATACGAATATTAAAAATTACCTTCTTTATTTTAAATATATATTCAGATACTTCTAACATTTCAAATGTCGTTCCATAGTTTAGTAAATCCGATGCTGGCACAAAACTAAATAAAAAGCAAATAGCATCGCCACAGGTACCTAAATCTAAAACACGACACTACCCATTGGGCTGGAACACGATAGTTAAGTGGTTATTCTAGCTGTCTATTGGTTTGTATCGCCAGACTTTAGCATATCTTTTATCAATAATTTTCAACGTTTTAGAAGAATTATTTGCTCATTAATATTCGTGCATTTCCTGGGATTTTTCACTCCGTTTTGGCCCTAAACGCAACCAAACTCATCAGGCTAGTTTCTGAAGTTGCAGCTTAATTGCAATAGCGTCTCAAACGCGCGTAAAAACATAAACAATTTCAAACATAATATTAAAGTTATCATTCCATTTTCAAAAAACGAATATTTTTCGTCATTCCATGTTTGAACCAATCCGACACTGGCACAAAACTGAATAAAAACCTTCAAATTACATCGCTAAAAGTAAATCTGAAACACGACACTACCCATTGGGCTGGAACACGATAGTTAAGTGGTTAATCTAGCTGTCTATTGGTTTGTATCGGCAGTCCTAAGCAAACGTCTTGTGTAGAATGATGTTTGCTCTCAACCAATAACGGCTGAGAGTTCTTTTTGTGAATGCGTAGTGTTGCTGATGTCTTAATTAATGTTTAAACTGTTTTGTTGGGTTTGTGGATGTTCTGGTTTGTGTGTTTTTGCTACTAGCTTAATTTAGGTTGGGAGTAAAATGGGTATAACTGCTTGATTACGGGCGATTTTAAGTTTTTTTTTAAGGAGACTTCTTACGCTTCAATTGTGATGACGATAGAAGAAACTCCTCGGTTTATGTCAATAAATAGAAAACTGTGAAAGTAATCCTGTAATCGTGAAAAAAGTTAGGTTAAAGGTGGTAATTTTAGGTAGGTGGTAGGATACCCTGGGTTAAGTCTACCCTTTTTTTTTAATTTGGGTTGGAAAATATGCATAACGCATACCCTCCCACTCGGGGGAGTGGGAGAGGTATGTGGGACTCCCCGAGTAAGTCCGGTATACCCACTAAAACAACCCAGCACCGAAATTCCCGCTTCGTCTTAGTGGGGATGGACTGGGAGATCGGCGTAGCCTTTGCGTCCAGTCCATGGGTTAAGTCTACCTTACTACTACGGTACTGGTTGGTGGTTGGTGGGTTTAAATTTTTCCGGTTGGAATAAATTAAACTATAGCTCACCCTTTACAATAACGTTGGTTGAGTGTGTATTTCTGTTAATCCCCTGTGAAATGCTGAGCTACAGCTAGCTGTTATGGTTATTTAATGATCGGCCGAAATAGCAACAACTTATCGAATCACTGGATATGAGATCTGACAGAAGATTAAATTATGGCTCTCAGAAACCGGTTGAATTAGAGATCTAAATTCTGTGGTGTAGGAAATAGCGGCAATTGATTTACCGACTCTAGATTCTTTAAGTTACGTGAAGGTCAATGATTTAAATTTTGCGTTTATAAAGCTTGAAGGTTCAATTTTACCTGATGGTTTGTACTGAATATCTTAAGAATTAAGAAAAAAAACAGTAATAAATCACATAACCAGGGGTGTGCAATTTTGTTGCTCTCAAGTGTATATTAGGGTTGACTGATATGAGTATTTTACATGTATGATTGCCAATCTGAAATCCACCACCTAGTATCTGGGTTACACAATAATCTTTGGTAAGATCGGTGTCAGATTGATTGGCTCAAAATTTTATTACGTATTCGTAATGATTGAAAAAGACGAACAAAGAAGAGAGTTTCGGTATGAAGTGGAAGGTCCTGTATCCACAGACCTCCTGTTTTATCTTTAAGATTGTAGCAATCTAGATATTGATTTAAAATAGTGTCCTTGAAGTTTCTTGCACATTCTATCCTTAAAGATCTTATATTTGGAACGTGCAAATAGCTTCACCTCTTTGAATGACCGGGCTTGAATATTCAAAATTAAATTAAGAAAATAAAGGTAAAAAAAGGTTTAACTGAAATAAATAATTAGCGTTTTCAAGTTGAGTTTTTTGTTTTGAGATCCACCCAAGTGGTTGTTATTATTCAGCCACGAACTTCTTGCCAACTGCAAGTTTTTTTACGTACTCAATCGCGTTAACGTTTACACTTGTGTCAATTTCTATAGTGAAAAAGGTTTTATGTTATTTTCACTAGGCGGCACTTTCACCAGCCTCAATGCAAATTGACGTTTCCTTTATTGCGATCGGCTTTGTATTCGCTATAAAAAAACGCACTAAGTCCACTGTGGTATTTTTCTGCTATGAACATACAAACGGTACCTATTCTTGCAAAACTTTAATTAATAGAAAAACAAAATACCTAATAGATACTCGAAGTCCATTACAGAGGTATTCCACGAAAGCTTATTAACTTTACAAAGGTTACGTACAATACTTTTATTTTAAGAATAAGATACCTCAACTTCTATAACTTAAAAAAAGAACATGATAAACAAATAACTCTGTAGCTCCTTCGTTACGTTTCAGCAAAACAAAAAAAAAACTCAAAATTGAAAAAAGAACGTCTACGCTATTCGAGGCACGTAGCGTAGTCGTTGGGATCAATCAATCAATCTCAACAGGTCGTAAATGTCCACTGCTGTACGTGATTCTCCGTCATAGTTGCAAAGAACGGGCACAGGAGGTATTGGCATAATCATCGAAGGTTTCACACGAGTGAGTTTGGTAGAGGGCGCTGATGACGAAATGGAGAACTGGTCTTTTGAGACGCATTTAGATACTCTTGCTCTTAGTTTAAATGAAAGCGTCGAATTTTTTGCAAGTTTATTTTTTTCATTATTGAGAAAATCTCTCTAGAAGAACAGTTTAGATGACAATAAAGTTTTTATAGTGCCTCGTAATGAGAAGTATGGATGACAAACATTATCCTCCTCCTAGGTCATTATCACAGGACAATCTTGAGCTTATCCTACATAAAGTTGGATACGAGCAGTAGACGTTAAAAAAAAACAATGAAAGTCAATCAACGACAAATTTCAAGTTAGTCAATGTTTGCTGTGTGAGTATTCACACTTCATAGTCGTGTCTAGATTACGACAACCTCAGTAGGAAATAACCACAATCCACCTGATATGGTCCTCGGTTCCAGGGAGAAGTTATGGCATCTTGTGCACCGAGCTTCCACTTACATGAACATATTTTGAAGACGAAAAGCATTCTGTTCGCTTCCCTGTATTCTCTACCTCTTTGGTAAATGTTCAAAATTCAGTGGTCGTTATAAGAACAATCCTTTGAAACTATGTCATAGGAAGTAAGAAATAAATTAGTTGAAATAGTAATGTTATATACATTATGTAGTTACTTTCGTAAATCCAAAACATGTGTTAAGACAAATAGATTATTTACTTGGCTTGGTTTCAAGCGAGCAGTGCCTTCATTTAAAACAAGCTTACCTAATCCCTGAAATGGTGCAAAGCTTTCTTGATCAGTGCAAAATCTAAAACACGTTACGAGTTGGTAAGACCACAAACCACACACACGGTTGTTCTCAACATTTTCACGAGTAAATAAAACGGGAAGTCGTCTATCTTAAGAATCGTTTTTCTAAATTACTTAGGTTCGGCCGGGACCCCATTAGTCGGTCCTCGTTACCTTCCCAGACAAATGGTGCGAGGCGCGAAGAGTTGGCGCCTTCTCCGACCCGTTTATTAGTATTAACAAACTTTGCCACCGAGATCATTTATACGAATGAAAAAATAAAATAAGGCGAGGGACGCTTGAATTGTGTTTTAATTGAGAACTATACCTCCTTTATTCCACTCGACTAGTCTTAATTTACAGTTTTAATGTTGAACAACTTTGTTTAAAGTTAAACTTTGTTGGTTTATTTACAGAGTAAATAGAATGTGTTGAAGCGACGTAAACGTCCACAATGAAGCCTCCGTATGTTTTAATTTAAGCGAAACTCATCAGCTACTATCAAGATATATCGAAATTAAAACATATTTCGGGACGTAGGTATTAATTTGTGTGCTCTCCCGGGCGAGGGCGCCCGACGAAAGGTATTACGAAAATTTAATTGAAGTTTTGATTAAGCACTGTTGCACATGACGGCCTCATTGATCACGACGTTATAAAGTACAGGCTTAAAAATGTGGTCGACATCATTACCTTCTACAGTGACACGGGGTTAGCCAACTGAAAACTCTCCTTTAATTACTATAAGTTCCAGTTTGACTTAGTAAAGTAACATTCTAAAACAAATTTGATGTTCCGCTCACCCCTTTGTAAAATTGAAAGTATTTTCCTCGGATTCACGAAACGAACGACCTCGACTATCCGAAAATCTGAGCATTGGATACTTCTTAGCTCGTTTTGGAGTTAAATGTCGATCTTAAGGTTGAGGGATTAAGGTGAAAAGTGTATTGGATAATTCGGCGAAATGTGACGTTTCGTTCTTAGTGACGTAAACAAATAATGGGAGCAAGGGATTGATGGAAGTGAATGAGTCCACGTCCTACGCAAACTTGTGCAGTATCCGAGCTAGGGGTAGGAGCATTGTTGTATTGAGGACTTTTAGGATGTCGAACCACTGCAGGGAAAATATTGATCTTTTATAGTTTTTTCAATACCGAATACCTGAGCGGATACCTCCTCAGTTGGAAAATTGTAATGTAATGGAAACAGTCACATTTCGCGCCATTACACGCTTTTGTTTTTTAGGTTTCTTTTATTTTTATTTCGCTGTTATGACGTTGTAAACAGAATTTAATTTAAATTCAGAAAGAAAATTAAAGCCTTGAAAAAGTACCTACTGGCAACAAAATCCACGTTTTGGTGACAGTGCCACGGTTCCAGCAAGTACTCAAGGACGTTAGAGACGGTGTGAATCAAAAGTGGTGTCAAGTTCTTTTTGAACCGATATCATACTTTCTTCGTCCGAATTCGTAACCCACTTGCAAGGGCACACAAATACATTTTCAAACCCCGCACTTACTATACAGTCAAAATATAGTGCTGGTTCAAAATATAGTTGGACAGGCAGTAATGGTGTTAACCGCAATAATTTTTTTTTGGGAAATAGGGCCTTCTAAAAAGTGTATAAAACCATTTAGAAAATACCTTGAAACATTAACCATGCACGTATGAGAATAAATGCTATACTTGCTTTGCACGAAAGACAAGCCTATGGGAAAATAACAAACAGGTTTAGACAGAATCTACCAAACCTTGGTATCGGGTTCGATCCCTAGGGCATGCAAAGTGGTATTGGGTGTTTCTGTCAGCCCGGAGGTGCAATTGCGCCGGTAAATAGCGTTAGGATCGCCCTCAATCTCATGGGACCCAATTCCGTCATCGATGTGCTGTCAGTGAGTGTACGCTGAAACGCTTCTGTCTGCCGGAATTAGGGGAGGGTTGGAAGCAGGTTTGACGTTAATACAAATAAGATCCTACTTATTTTGATGGTTTGTGGGTTTGGTAAATAATCACGCCCTAAAGGCTGAACGGATTTAGAACAAAGTTGAGACCACCGGGTAGACCATGACCTGGATTCGGGTAAGCCTTGATAGTGCGTACCTACCTGCGAGATCATTTATGACTTTCACGCAAGCACGCAGACGACCCTGCTAGGGTTGCGGAATTTGTTCAGGAGTTAGGAGGAACACGGGTAGGTTTTAGTCAGTTAGAGTCTGACACTCCCTCCGCGCCGCCCAGAGCGAAAGGAGTCATTTGATGATTTCCCATAAGTAAAAACAAAAATAGCAAAACCTAGGAAGTAATATTTTAAGAAACCACTTATGTCGTCAAAGAAAATATGAAGAAAAATAATATCACTTTAAGAGGGTTTCATGATCATAAGGGGCAATAAAAGTGACTGAGGCTATCTAATGCATAACGTTTCATACCTAAATATGGAAAATATAGAAACCCTGCATTATTGGAGTATAAGGACTATGAACTTTGAATATTTACACAGATTCCCGGAATACTAAATTCTGCTAATTAGTTAGCTTCAAACGTAATATGCTGAAAATGCAATTTCATCAAAATTGAAATGTGGAACATCCGGTATTGGAATTTCGGGATTACCTATATCATCGTTACATTTTTAGGCAATTATTTATCTTATTCGTTTCTTATACTTATCAATTATAATTTCAAATATTTCTTTAAAAAACACATTAAAAAAATATGAAAAGTAGTAGTCCGTCGGTTTCGGGAGCGGAGTCCAAGCTACCGGTGGTTAGGGCTCCAGAGAAAGGAACCTCCTCACAATACGAGCCGTATCGAGGAGTATTGCTTTCTGTATCAGGCCCTATAAGCACTTTATTATTATACACTTTATTGAACAACTGATAATAAGTATACGGCAAACATTTATAAAAAACAAGTGTACAATGTGCGGTCTCCACGCAAAATGCAATCTTTTACAGATAACCTTTAGATCGACTTCACGAAAGGAGATAGATTAAGAGCAATCAATGTACAAACACTACTTCACGTAATACATACTATACACACACACTGTTTTGCTCGAGTTCAAAAGACCGCTGGCCTACCTGATTTCCGGTCACATTGAAAGTACTTACATACGTTATTATATAATTTCACATGAATCTATGTAGATTCATCTGAAATGCCCGTGTCCATGCCAATACCCATGCCAATGCCTATACCCAAACCCATCCCAATGCCCATGTGGACACCTATAAAAAATAAGGAGCAATCTGTGTTTGTGTCAAATTGGTCCTTTAAAAACTTTGAAACATTCCAAAAATGACGAAGTTCACCATTTCTCCATTAATAACGGTAGGTAGGCTTAAAGAAAACATCATTCTAAAAAATCTATTTGTCTACAAATAAATCCCCCATAAACTAAATGAAAGAAACCTCTTCCATTCCAACACTTTGCAAGACATTGCATTATGGCCGCAACGGAACAGAAACAACCGCCATTTTTTTAAATTGCGCGGGAAAGTATAATAATTCGTATTATTATATTCGTGTCTGACACTAATATCTCGTCTCGACCGCTTGGGGCAACTGCAAGCAAACAATGAAACAGATTTAATAAAAGTAAATCGTATTAACACCTAACTCGGTAAGCTGTTTTGCTGTCGCGACTGATGCGGATAGGAAACTCGCTTTGACTTTGTTTGTGGTGCGTTATTAGTGGGGCTTAACTGATACATATAAGGAAACAGTTTAAAAGAGTCTTGGAAATTGGAGCATTTTTTCAAGCTTTAAGATCGAAAGTTTCTACTAAGAATTGCTCTAGAATTTAGGCTCTGTAAAATTGCTTGATAGCGGCTTTTTGAGAGTCTTGAAAGAATTTAGTGGAAGACCACCCCCTGATTTGGAAGGCAAAATACCTGTTTCACTACTGAAACGTTCGGTCTATTAATTTAATGCGCATATAACTATATCTATTATCGGGTACCTAGTTAAATAGTCCCTGAAAACTATGAAACACGCCCAAAGTCTTAATGAATCCCTTTTTGAGCTTCATAGTAAAATATGGACTAATTAACAACACAAAAAGTAAGTAAGGATTTAAAAGAAAATCTTATTATTACCTAACTCGGAACTTAAGCTTTTTTGTCGCAACTGATGCGGATAGGAAACTTGCTTCAACGTTGTCTATCTGTGGTGCGTTATTATTGTGGCTAAATTGATGCGTAGCTGTGGAAGAATCTTGAAGAGTTTTGTAAATGTACCTCTGGATTTTCAGGGATGTTATCTCAAAAGAAAAAAGTCGACCCCTTATTTATAGGATCTTTATAAGATTACTATGTTGTTTTTCGGTAAATGGGCTCGTTTTGTAACTCATGGGAAAGGTGTTTAAAGACACTAACTTCGGACTCAGAAGGTTAACTTACGACCTGTTTCACTGTCATGTACAATTTCTTGGTAGACAAATTTGATATAATATATATCAAATCAGGAAGTCTGTGAAATGAAACACGCCCTGAAAGAGATTAATAATTAGATTAACTAGAATTTACTTTAAACACCAAACAGAACTCTTTTAACACCAAACAATTGTGGTTTTCACCACAACTGAAATTTAATTTTTGGCCGATAGAGAAGCTCACATTTTCTTTCGTTTTAGTAAAGGCATAAAGCCAAAAATAAGGATTTGGTTAATGCAAAAAAGAAGTACAAATAAAATTAAAAGACTGAATCCCTTTATAAAGATTTAAGAACAATTCGAGCAAAAGAAAGTTTTCAGATCTTTTAATAAAGGACCTAAGACCCCGATTGAAGAGAGGCTTTTCGGCTTAATTTTAGATTCTGGGAAAGCACTGTCAAAATGGTTGAGCAAACATTTCTAACAGAATAGAATATTTACTCCACTAAGCGTCTAATTAAAAATGATTAATGAATATGTCATAAATAGGATTTGTTTGATACTTTATAGAATTAGTAGTAGGGTATCGTTATCGGAACGTAAATTGGCTAAAGATTTTGTAGTGGGAGAAGTTTGCGCACGCACAACTTCATACATTTTTACATACGCGAACTTACACTACAAAAATCTTTCCCAACTAACGCGTCGGTAATTATACTCTACTACTATGAAAATCTAAATAAATGTAGATAATTTCAAATAAGTTACTCAAATATTAGATGCGATTCGTGAAATAATAAAAATCGTTGGGAAAATAGACAAGCTTGAAGTTGTTGTTACTTGTTTTTCTTGTCAGGCAAAATATCGTTTGTACTGGATGCGGAAATTCCACTATTGCGTGGTTTGCGAGTGATTTCACACTTATAGCTTTTGCGTTTCAAAATCAATGTATTTATAAAAATAATCCCTGTTTTCCTTGGTCACGTCATAACTTGAGGACAAAAACGATTCAAATTATATTTTTTTATTTTGTTTGTAATTGTCATGGCAACTGAAAGAAAATTTAAAAAAATACATCCGGGCAAAGCCCGGGAAGGGCACCACTATTTTTTAGATTTCAAAACGCTCAAGTAATCGTAATTCTTTGAGTTTTTTTCTTACTACATCTTGTTTCTTTAGGTGTACCCTATTTCTCATAACAATTTTACTCACGAGGGTACAGAGATTAGATTTCATAGTTAGATTGAGTTATTTGATAGATACGCTTTTTATTTTGCATAAATGACGAATATGTAAACCAACAAGCTTAAAATTCTACTAAATAAAAATAAACCACTGTTTTACATAAAAAGATAGAAAAATTACAAATGTAAAACTCATCCTTATTTTCTTTTCATTTAAAAACCCACTTTCTGGATCGTATTATACAGAACTTAGTTTTCATTCAATAACTTTAGATATTTATTTTCGCTCCTCGCTGCGGGCGCGGGATTCTTTCTACGCGAAATTGTAAGTAAACCGTCTTAAGACGAACTGGCTCAAATTGCTTGAGTAAAACATAAACAGAAAGTTTGGAATAAAATGGCGTATGAAGTTAAACATGGCCGATCCCGAGAACTTGGCGCAAATACAACGACTTGAAATGAACGAATGAATTAAATTATTATCAACTCAACTGTACTGTTTATTAATAAAAAAGTTTATTTGTAACCCAGATCAGGGTTTATATATACTAACACGTTAGTATTTTGCAGGTACAGATAAATTTGATATCAGCCGTACTCAGAATTCAATAGGTAGCGCCACCTAACGGGATTTCTGCAGCTTTGTTTGCAGGATAGGAGTTAAAATATATTCAACTATGCGATAGAAGTTTCCCAGTTAGGGACAGCTTATTTTTTTCAACAAGTCACTGCGGTGCGCAGTGAAAAGTCGTAATTAACGTGGCTTTCAGCTCGACCCCAGCCAACAGTGGCTCTCATAGGATTGTCATGACAAGAATACAAAGCTAGTCGCATTGTTACGCAAATAAAAAGTTCTACTTTTATAATTTCACGTTTTCTAAACCTCACTGTGTTAGTGGTTCCAAAGTTTGATAGGGAACACTTGTAATATGAACCAGTATTGGAATTCGGGTACAAACTTTGTTACCAGGAGATTATCTGGCAACTACACAGCTTCTAAGTTTCTAAGTTTTATCAAATCGGATTATCTGTAACACGGCGTTATGTCGCAGATTGGTGTTAACTTTTAAATGAAGAGTTTATAGCGTTCTCTTGCAAATAGGGGTGATAAATTGTGGGTTAAGGGGTGTTACGTGCATGTGGTATTATGAAAATCATGCGATTTTTTCATAAAGTTTAACGCGGGTGGCGGGCAGGTGGGAGGGGCTTCACCGCTCTAATGAAGCCAGGATGCGCCCGCACGTTATTAAGGGATCACTCCCAGCCTTTTATGCGCCATGAATAGTGTGTTTTATTAACTTCATTTTAATGCTAGCCGTGTTTTTTTTTCAGAAGTAGTTTATACAAATATGAATGTGTTTTTTCAAGATTTGCAGCGTGTATTTATTCGCGTGTGTCGGATAGACACTTCATTAACAATGTTGAACTTAAAGTATAGTGAATACATTTATACATTTCTTGAATTTTTATATGTAAACCTGAAAAAGGAAAATATTGCTATTGGAGGTTACGTGTAAAGTATGTACTTATTTTCATGTTTAACTTACTTATTTAAGCAATTCCTTGGTGTCACTAACACAAAAAAAAAACCGGCCAAGGGTGAGTTGGACTCGCACACGAAGGGTTCCGTACCATAATTAATTTTTATTATTTGCAATAGAAATACACAATCTGTGAAATTTACAACTGTGTACCTATTACGGTTCTTGAGATACAGCCCGCTGACAGATAGGCGGACGGACAGCGGAGGCTAGTAATAGGTTTCCGTTGGTTACCCTTCGAGTACGGAACCCTAAAAATAACCAAAAATAGAATGTGGAGGCATTGATGCCATTAATTGGCCAGCTATCTTCACTAACTTTGACTTCCGGAAAGATACAGCCCAATAACGTTTTACTCAAAACTATCTACTTTCCTACAATATAACCTCTGTGAATATATTCCCTGTAATAAAATCTCGAATAAATAAGTAAATAGCAGGCGTAGTATCTCATTTAAATGTTCAGCAGGTGTACATTAAGCCGACTGGATACAGGTCTGTGGCTCCACCGAAATTGAATTTAAAAAATATTACCAACTCGCGAACTTGGCTGGACTCCAAAAGACAATACCCAGTACCCACGGTCGTCTTGTATATTCATTTTAAAGGAATAAATACTTACGGGGGACAAAGAGTAGTGACACAGCCTTGTTTGTTAAAGAGCCATGAAAATGATTATAGTACCTACACTAGCTACTGAAGACGGAAATAAAAAGCGAAAAGCTGCCTTTATTTTCTGTGTCTGAAACCAAACATTGAAGTTTTGTCATGAGAACTTGTATTTGTTAGGTTTTCATTAATTCTAACTTTTTCTGTCGTTTTCTCGAAGATGAAATAAAAATAAATGTGTGCAGTCAATGCTGTGCTGTTTCTTCTCCTCGTAGAAGTACTCAAATAATTTAATCTATCACCACTCAAGTATAAACTTCATCGTTATTATTTTAATATTAAACGTTGATTTTAGTGATTATTTATATGGAAAAAGGCCCGAAAGAAGTTTGCAAAACAAAAAGATAATTAAATATATATTTAAATATAATTTGACAATAAAATGGTGTTCAAAATAAACGTATTCCGACTTTATCCCAAAAGATCAAAGTCGAAAATCAAACGCTCCAGTCAAGTTCCGGTTTCCATGAAAATATTTAGATGATCGTCGCACAGGTCGCTGTTTTGTGCGCAAACAACAGCGTTACCACCTCCTGAAACTTTTTACATTAGCCGTACCTACGCCCCGACTCTGTTTGTTTCGTGCCTTCGAACCTGGGAACTACGGCGCACAAGTTTCGGGTCTCATTTTAAAACTCCCTACCCTCGCCACGGGTAAATTTTAATCATAAAGAGACAATACAGACCAAGGTATACGCTCAACTTTCCTCAGACTGATTTACGAGATATTTTTACCCCGTATTCTGATTTTATTTTGCGGTTATTTGCAACGAATGCCTTTAATAATAGTCCGCACAAATCTTCCCTGCGGCCCGATATTAGCACGAATGCCCATTTTTAGGTAATGGTTCACGGAAAGCGGGTTAAGCGAGGGCGAGCGGCTAACTAATGAGAAATGTTGGCTATTTAATAGCTTGTAATATGGAATAGGGTGTTGAAGTATGGCCGGTGTTACACAGTTTTATGACAGAAAAATGTTTTTAATATTAGCAGACAGCAACAGCTTATGATTCCTTCATTGTCGTAAAATCTACTTCGTGCAAAAAATACGTTCATACTTAATTCAATTTTCAGTAATTTATGACATTTCCATCTACAGCACTCTGAATGTCAGGTATAATAAAATGACGTCTTATTTCCTTTTACTCTGAGCAGTCGTAACGTAAGGCAAAAATGTGGCACTGGAAACTGTCCAACGAGCAACGAGCGGTATCTACACCGGAGCAATATATTTTACATTCAATTTGAGGAAAATGGACTTCGTATTTATGTTTTATTTACACTCGTAATTTTGTTACCGATCGTAACATTGAATTAACGCAATTTAGATTCTTGTGACGTCATTAACAAACATGAGCTTTTCTCTAAATTGATATTCAAAGTATAATTATTATGGTAGTCCTTTATACTTACGATGTTTCTCATGATTTCTTATTTCATGGAATAGCTGTGAAAGAAAACTTGCAGGAAGAACGAGCAAGATGAAAAAGCTTTTGCTCCAAATAATTTTAATATTCAATTATTCAAGATTTTCAATTTTCAAGGAAAAGATTATAAGATTTCTTAGCTGGTTTAAGCCGTAATGAGTTTCCGGTAACAGTTTAGTGGGATGAGGTTTGGAACCACTGCTTCATTTGAGCAAGGAATCTATTAACGGAATTACCATCAAGTGGGCCTCTGGCCCTTTAGCGCCGACGCCATCGCCGGAGAGCGTTGATTCAAGATTAAAAGAGATTGCACTAATGAAAACAACTTTAGAGCTTGAGCTTTTAAGTTTTTAAACACTGTGGAAGTTTAAACTATTACCTCGAACTTGCTAAAAGGGGAAATAAATCTTTAACTGCTGAGAAATGTAACACTTAGCAAAGAAATACACACAGCTATTCACCACATTGTCAGTGCGACACATAAAGAATTCTACATCCATAGAACCCTAAGTCTGACTGTTCTTAATAATGATTTAATCTGGCTGAGGTAATCTGCCTAGATAAAAAGCGACGAATAAAACATTGAGACCAGACGTAAGAAGCATAAATCAGTTCACGTTCAACAATTTGTCACCGGGAATAAGTTAATCTGTTTAATTATTTTCCAAAACAAGAGTTTTAAATGACGTTCATTTGAAAATTTATTGGCCAACTTGTGAACGTTTACGATAAGCCTCGGATTCGAGGTTATAAAATCAGATAATGTAAATAAATGTGAGAAATATGGGCTTTTGCCGGCTTCTGCGGGCATTATCCACCAATTATTTCCATAAGGCATTACGGGGAAACGTTTAATTTATTCCGTTTGGATTAAGTGACATCAAAAGATTAGGACCACGACAAATATGGTGATTAATAAATCAGGAAAGCGTGTTTATTATGAAGTTGTGAAATTACTGTTTGAAGTTGCTTTTCACTCATTTCTTTGTGAAAATGTACGACTGCGAATTTCTCTCTTGAAAGCGGAATCTTCCTCGTCTTCCACGAAATGCGATACTCGAATATTGTAATAGACAAGGAAGAGTTGCAGGTATGAACACTGAACATCTCGTAGGTACGGGAAATTATTAAACTTTAAAAAGGCAATGCCAAAACATTCATACTTAGAATCATAAATGAGAAAGTTTACTAAGAAATTGAAAAGAAATGGTAGCACAGAAAAGCACATTAAAAAACATAAACATCACAAACATTGGTAAAAACATTAAAAAAGTGGTTTTAAAGGTCCGATACTAGGGTAAGTCTTAACAGTACTCTTTGGAGCTGAGCTCATACTGACGGGCCATAGACTATGACTGTCTGTACCTATGTTATGTTTTTACGACTAATCCGATGAATATGAACTAAAGTAACCGTCATGAGAAGCTATAAATTTTTTAAACAAAGAACTTCTACTAAATTACGTAGCGACAGAAAATAATCCCAAATTAAATCTACTCAAAGTAACATACGTGTTATACGAAACTAACAAGCAATTTCACTTGTTCGGGTTATATTTGATCGATATAAAGCGCTGTCGTCTAATGTTTTGTGGTACTGGAACGAGTCTGACTCATGGAACAAACAATTGAATGTGTGTTTACAAAACTTATACCTTCTCGTGGCGGGGACTTTATGGAATATTTTTCAAGGATGGGAAATCATCTAATGACTGCTTCCGCTCTGAGCGGAGTGGAAGGGAATGACAGACTTCTAATGACTAAAACCCATCCGTGTTTCTCTTAGTGCCCTTTGCGGTCCAGAGCCATGGTGACTCTTTCTAAAAATTTTCGTAACAGACTATGGAATACAGGACGAACCAGCATGTAGATGCTAGTGGTGAAGTAAAACAGCAGAAGACCGGTATTCATACAATTTCCGCACAAAGCACCAATGAATATAGTAATTGTATATTTTGGAATAAACCGAACCACAATATTTGAATAAAATGAGGCGATGAAAACTGAAAAGCAACTATTATTTATTATTATAGAGTATTGCTATTGCGTATTTCTAGTCAAAAAACCTGAAAGTTTGTTATGTCATAATTTATTTATACCCTAAAAGGATTTAGGTTTCCATTACAATAATTATAATTTTCTTTGGATTTTCCGAACCAACGGTGATGCATTCTCGCAGGATATGATAATGTATAAACGATGGCTGCTATTACGACAAATACGTAAACTAATAAAATTAATAAGTTTAAAACTAAGGGTGATCCCCGATAGATGAATTGTTATAGCGCTGTTTTTGTTTTCGCTTCATAGTTAAAACGGTTTTATATACAAGATTATTAATTGTATATTGAAATAAATATTGTCGTATCTGAATAAGGCAAAGATCTGCTTAAATTATTATTTTTAAAGAGAACCAAAATTGAGAGCATAAAGGAGATGTTCTAAAATATATGGAGCCTGGGCCAAGTCCTTGTACACTATACTTAAAAATAGGGAATACATTTAAAACAGATCTCAATTATACAATTTATTTAAAATGGCTTTGATTGTTGGTGAAATTTCTTATTTTTAAATAAGAAATTTCACTTCAAATTGCAACACACAACGAAAACATGGCAGTAAGCTGCCATTTTGATTGATTTATGACGTTTGGCGTATTTATTTCTACGGAAGTTGAAGGTTGACAATAGTTAATTTACTCTTTTACAGTGACTGAAGTGACACTACTGTGACAGCTGACAGTTATCTGTAAAAAAAATTTAAGCTAGAGTAACTAAATCAGTGAGACGCCATGTTGAAAATCGATAAAAATTATGAATAAACATCAAATAGATACCACAAAAAGGAAACATTTAAATTAATTATCTGTGTTAATCTCGGATTCCACGGATATTTTTCTTTTTATTTTAGGTTGTTTACATAGGAGAGCCAATTCTACTAATTTTTAAATAACTTTCGCATTCGCATGTCAATCGCAAACTGTCAAAAAACCTTAATTTTCATACATTTTGATAGATTGCGACTGAGACGCGAATGCCATGCGAATGCGAAAAATAGTAGAATTGGCACTCTGGTCCATTTTGGAACATCTCCTTTTAGCATAAATACGTTGAAGACTCCAATTAGACAGACGTCAAAACAAAGTGATGTTATCGAGAAAGGAATATTTAATTAATACGTATTTGTTTATTGTTAGTACACGTAATGCGAACATCAATTAGTGACAATGTTTCTTTGAGTAATTACGACTTCCTTCGACAATTAAGGAGCCTTTTATGTTAATTTATTGAGTGATTTTATACACGGTGTATGTATATTTAAACGAATGAATCAACATAAACATAAAGGAATAAAACCACTTTTTTGTCAAGCTGTGACATAATACTGGCCATGAACATAATATTGTGAGAGCCAACAAAGAAGGTAAAAAGTACTCATCTGATAGTTTAACTTTAGTTTTAACTGTGAGATGACAAGAATGTTATTAACATTCTTGTCATCTCATGTTTTTATAAGGAAAACAAATATCATTATCTTATTTCAGTATTTTGTTACTTATGTCTAACGCTAATTAATGCATAGGTAATTTCTGCCAGGGAGAAACTTGGATATTTAAGATTCTACAATATAATTTAAAGTGTCAATATATCAGCGATAACGATTGTTACAAGTTCTAAATGTATTAAAAATAGTTATGGGCGATCTAATGAATGAAGCAAGCCTGTACCCAATAGGGGATATTAAAAAATAATTATGTAAAATTTTCAAGCTTTCTATTGCTAGCTGACAATACCACCGTCTCTATCTGAACTGCGTGTGGAACTGGCCTGATATGAAGTAATAGCTGACCCGCGCAACTTCCTTCCAGCCTATAGCATTTCTCGATAAATGGGCTATCCCTAAGATTTTTTTAATTCGAACTGTTTGTAAGATTAGCGCGATCGAACAATCAAACAAACTCTTCAGCTTTATAATAATAAAGCAGAAGAGTTCGTTTGATTGTTTGGTACAGATAAATTTGTGGTTGTCATTTCAATATATCAGTACTACCCTTCATCACAATATCAACCCTACACATAAAACAAACCACGCCAAGAAAACTCTAAAACGGTTTACGTCTTGAATTTTTTTCAAATTCAATTCCTTTGCGACCTGCTCTTCTACTTTGTTTAATGTTCTGCAGGTGTATTCTTCCCTGAGTAATAGCTTTAGTGTTCCTTGTTCTAGCAAAGTAATGTCCAGCATGAATGTTTAAGCGAGTTAAGTTAGCTCCATCTTATGAAGACGGGTGCGATGTAAATCCGGCCGCGTTATGTTGAGAAGACTGGATAAATGGTCGAGAGTTACTATGTTGTAGGTAAGTGTTAGTTTCGAATGATTTATGATTTGTAACATGGTCTGACAGTTAATGTCTGTTTTTTTTTTAATAAGTAAGTTGAGGATTGATGAAGAACTATATGATTAGAAATAATTTCTGCTACGATTTTCGTAACATTGAAAATACCCAGCTGGGCTTACTTACTAGAGCTGTTACCGGAAAATAGCAAACGCCGTAAGATTGTAAAATATCTTGTAAAATTGTGAACTATTTTTTTCTAAATAAGCCACGGATGTACTGGAAAATATTCAATTCGAATGCGATATATTATATTCAAAACGATTTTTGTAATATTTCGATAAATTGTAATCTAATCAAGATTTATTAAAATCTTACAAAGTCTGCCACTTTCTGGTACCAGAGCCAGTGTTTCCTGAATCCTGAAAGTTTTATAGCAGTCTTTAAGTCAAGAATGTGTAAATTACTTCTAGAGGTAGGCGTGCTTCATCTTCGACCATCGCTACCGTTTGTGCGGGGCGAGGCAGCGGAGAGGAGAAACGGAGAAATATTAATCAATCAAAATGTCAGTGACACACATGGCGAGGAGATTTTAAAATAATAAAATCTCCTCGCCATGTGTGTCACTGACATTTTATATTGATTTATTTTATTATATTGAAAAACTTACAGCTAATTACAAGGCATGCTTACTTATTCTAAAATAATGAGGGCCAATTACAAGTTTTCACTTATAGTACAAACAAAAAATTAAACTCTAATTTTGGTACTGACGCTATAGTATTACGTTTACACATCCAAAGATAACTTTAATTTGTCTCAGAAATTGGTTCTTTTAATTGGACTTTTTTTCATATTAAATAAATGAACATTTCATTTATTTTATATGAAGAAAAGTACAAATTCCATTGGATAAAATTTATCCGTTTGTCTGCTCCACTGCCTAGCTCCGCAGTTAGGGTGCCTGTCCATTACAGCGGAGCGGGGAAGCGGAGTAATTTTAACCAACGGAATTGAATAAAATCTCCGCTGTAATGAACAGGCACCCCAAGGGTGCCTTTCCATTTGTGCGGAGCGAGGCAGTGGACCGGAGAAACAGAGAAATATTAACCAATCATGTCACTCAAAATGTCAGTGAGTCACGTGGTGCGGAGATTCTATGCATTTTATTTTATAACATTTCATGTCAAAATTTCTCCATTTCTCCGCTCTACTGCCTCGCTCCACCGTAATGGACAGGCGCTCTTAACATCAGGTGAGATGATGGTCATACGCGAGCTTATCTTAATAGTAACAAAAGAAAACCAACTCGGTAACAATATTGATGTACAATAAAGAATATTTGATCTACCTGTAACAAAATGAAGGCTTCTAACAAGTATTAATTAAACAGGACCTAACTCACATGTTTGGCAAGCATCCTGAACAGGGCAGCTTTTATTTATTAACCTTTTCCTTTTTTTCATTAACACCCAAGTCCTAGATACAAGATTCTTTTTGCTAAAACACGATACCTAAATTCGTGGGTCAAATGAGGGATCAACAAGAATCGATCTTTTTCTATCGAAGGATAAATTGAATACGGCAGAAAAGTTAGTGACTTAAAGTGATCGTGGGCTTAGTACGCGACTTTTGATATTTTTATTTTATTGTATTGTAAAATAATTTGCTATTTATTTATTTAACAATTTATGTACACACACAAATAGATAAAAAGAAGGCAGAAAAATAAGTACAAAGGTGATGCTTATTTCTAAAGAAACCTCTTTTAGCATACCTGCGAAAGGAGAGCCAAATAAAAGAGATGTAGACTCCACGTGTAACAGTTAAAAATAAAACAATAAACTTTAAATAACATACTAGCTGACCCGCGCAACTTCGTCTGCGTCACATTTTCCATTAATTCTGCGCTCCTTTTTGACTTATCTTAATGATATATAGCCTATAGCTTTCCTCGATAAATGGGCTATCTAACACGGAAAGAATTTTTCATATCGGACCAGTAGTTCCTGAGATTAGTGTGGTCAACCAAACAAACAAACTCTTCTGCTTTATAATGTTATTATAACTCAGGGATTCTCAGATTTTGTTGTGCAAGGCGTTGCGAACGTTCGACACTCGACTCTCATGCGCGTACCTGACAGTTTCTCTGATTTTGTTCAGCAAGGCGTTGTGAACGTTCAGGTGAAGATTCTCCCATATGGCGTATTCTTGCTGCCCGTGCTTGAGAACTATGTTTAGTAAGTTGAGACCTGGCTCTCTTATAATAGGCATTTTCAAATGTTTAAGAATATGTTAATAGCGTGTAATATTCTAGCTCTGAAAAGAACTGTTGTGTATCCCTGAAAAGAACTGTTGGTTAGCCCTGAAAAGAACTGTTGGTTATACCCTGAAAAGAACTGTTGGTTAGCCCTGAAAAGAACTGTTGTTTGGCTCTGAGAAGAACTGTTGTTTAGCTCTGAGAAGAACTTTTGCGTAGGTGTAGTTTTAAGAACGAAATCTAAAAAAAATCGCACGAAAGTTATTAGACTTCGCGCACGACCGCTGCGTAGGGAGCCGACCTCGCGCTTGAGCCGCGCGGGTGCCTTACTCATAGATCTAAACTGGACCCGCACGCGCACCCCCGCCTTGGTGACGTCCACTTCGCAACGGGCCGTGCAGCAGAAATCGTAATATTTTAATTTCGCCATAAATTCAAAACCAAACGTCCGATTTTGATCATTGGAAGACCAAATATTATCTACATAAACTGTACTTAGTGATGAAAAGCTTTATTTTGATAAGGATTAATAGCATGAGTATAATAAACGCGTTTAAAAGTAGTCCCAAAAAAAATCAAGATTTTTAAATAAAAAAGTGGTTGTTGTGCCTCACTCGACATAGATAGGTATAGTGTATCGCGGACTTTTTTGTAGATATTTATAAGATCTACAATTAATTAGAACAATTTATGGTCCTATCTTTTATAGTTTAGGCATCGTACGCAAAATAAGTATGGTTAATTTTTATGGTTAATTTTTACACCTTGTGTCCGAAAAACCCAAATATCTTACAGAACTCTATATTTTTCCAAAATAAAATATAGCCTATGTTACTCGTGGATAATGTAGCTTTCGAATGGTGAAAGAATTTTTAAAATCGGTCCAGTAGTTTTTGAGCCTATTTATTACAATCAAACAAACAAACAAAGTTTTCCTCTTTATAATATTATATTATTATTATTATATAAATTATTTTATTATATTATATATTATATAGTGTAGACAATACATAAATTATGCTAAAATAAATATGACGCTAATACTAAATAATATTTTAAGATAAATAAAAAATACATACTTGCAACTATGACGGTACAGAAAGGTAATGTTCTTTCTTTTTATTTGAATAAATTCAAGATCTTTAAACATTACAGATAGATGAGAGCTGCTGAGAAATTTGTTTCACCACTTCTTCGATCCCAGCTGAAACACTAGGTAGTGGTATTTATGTAAATTGTAACGTTAAAAAATTCGGATTGTTAACCCAATTTGAATAAGTGTGAGTTTTGATTGTTTTTTTGAGTAGGACAGTTGTATTTAAATATAAATCTGATAGGTTCATGATAAGTAGAGGCTTGCAGTGTCACCTTGATCACTACGACCTGCAGAAAAGAGACGGGTATACCTAGATTGTTGCTTTGTCTTCTTTCATAGTGTGGGCGAGGTTGAGAGGGTAAAGTTCAGTCCATTCTGCGTGACTACGGGTTGACCTCTGTGAAACCCTCTGGCCTATCCGTGATGATATTCTCTTTCACCCTTCATTCAAATATCGGAATATCATCTGCTAATTGGCACAATTAAATCTCAGACTATAATTATTTGGAGAGAAATTAAATTCAATACTTTTCGCGATATTAATTTGTCTTTACAAAACTAACCTTTGGATTTTAATGAGGCTTAAGTTACTACTAAGAGAGCTCAAACAATATATTTAACTTAAAACAGTAAGATTTTGTAGACAACTTGTGTTAATTAATAACATACATAATAATAATTATTATGATGAGCTTAGTATCAGATTTTGAAACTAACTATTATAATGTTTCTGATTAAACAAAGAGGTTACAGCTTGTAAGTAATTAGTGTAAGTATTAACTAATAGGTATGAGTTTGCTTAAAATTCCTGTGAGTATTACGATTTACAATAATCCATTGAACTAATACGGGAATTGCGGATAGTTACCTACCTTCATTTTTGTAATTCTTGTATCTAATGCAAATATTTCATGATTTCATAATCCTGTCCAATTTTTTTATTTATTGTTTCAAAAAAAGTTGTATCGTACTAGGAATTTCCCCTGTATCGTAGGTGTGTTTAGAAACCTACAAAGTGACATACGCAAACATCCAGACCTAGAACAACTATCTGTAGGCCATAAATATTAGTTCCGTGCGGAAATCGTACCCACGAAACGTGGAGTAGCAGCCGATCGCTCAACCACTGTGCCAACTGTACCGTCAATAATAAAATAATATCAGCAAAATCTACTTAGCAACTAGAGTGCTATGACCTACACTATTCTTGGACTTATTATATATTGACCTACACGTCTATTCTTGGATCAGTCCAAGAATAGTGTAGGTCCTAGCACTGAGCCCTGTGGGACACCAAAAGAGACAGAGTGCTTATTTAGGAATCTACGGGCTATTATCGCTAACGGCTGACTTAAAACAATTTCAGCTGTAAGCTGTGTGCTGTCTTATACCAGCAGAATGTACGTTAAACACTCCTTAACCCTTTACGTAGTACAGGCGAATTAAACAGTTGAGCGTTTACGAAACATGTGGCCTTGATGACAGGCAACAAGCCAACTAAAACGTATATTAACTAACCTGACGGATGGCAGCCTGTTCAGTTATCCGACGCACACACGCCTCGCGAGCGGATTGCCTGCCGCCAGCCACAGCCCAGCTAAGCATAAACTTCAATTATCCCTCTATAATTGTTAACTAACTGAACCAAAGCCAACCCCCAAACTGATAACATAATTAAGTATTCTAATTAATATTAAAATTTTCATCAGAAATCTTTGTCCAAATCAAACATCGCCTCAACCTTTTGTTTGACCCATTTTTTTAAAAAAACCACACATACAGCCATACATCCCTGAAGGGAAAATATTTACTTTTTCGCCTCAGACCCCTACGTTTTATCATTTGCATTTTTCATGACCAACTCAATTTAGTATCTACCCACCGCTTCGGGTCCGTCGTATCTGCTTGAAAGTATCCTATGGGATTTCCTAAGTTAGTTCTTCGACGTGTAAACCGCTTGAAATATTCAAGAAAAATGGAATTTTGATATAGACCTCCCGATTTCATTAAGAATTTAAATCTCTATTACGGTGCTAAAATTTGGAAAGTTTTCGAGACTTCCTGTTTTATTTAGGTTTTGTTGGCCCAGTAAAATTTTATCGGTGTCGTCGGTTTCTTTTTCACAGCTTACACAGAAAGCATGAAAATAAAAATTGACGTGGAAGAGCAGCGTGGTAGTCGATAAAATACTTAGTACTTTAAGCATTGACACAAGCGAGGTAGACGTATTATAAAAAAGCTTTTATATATATAAAAGCACATTGACATAAAAACAGGCTCCTCGTAACCAAAAGCCCATCTAGCGAAATTGCCATCCGCTCGCTCATTACTGCCGGAGCCAACCGCTGGATCCGATATCCCGGCGCACGTGACTAAAGGAAATTGAAATCTCTATCGGTTAATCGAAATATTGAATGGAATTTCTAAAAACAGAATTTTAATTATTCACTCATTTTGACTTGATCTCTTCAAAGAATAGTGAGCGTCTGTTAATGTTTAGCCTTGTTGATAGTGTATGTGTTTCAATTTCTATTAGATTAACTTAAGCAGTGTAAGTCTTCGTATTGCCCTGTCAGGGTTGCGGAATTGTTCGAAAGAATCACCGTGGCTCTGGAACGCAAAGAACATTAGCAGGAACACGGTGATGAGTCAATAAGAGTCACATACTCCCTTCTGCTCCGTCCAGAGCGGGAGAAGTCATTTGATGATGTCCCATCCCTGTAAAAAGTCTTCGTATTGCAGTCATTACCAGATTTCTTATAGAGTACAATGGACAAGCTTCGCTTATCTCTATATCAACGAATACAATACAATGAAAACACGTTTTTAAAGGAACACGATTAAGTAATGGTTAGAAAACCTTCGCTTCTAACTGGTTTTGCTTTCATTTATATACGCTGTATACTTGTGTACGCATTGTATTCAGAACCACCTTTTAGAAGTCGGCTGAAAACAGTAAAGGTGGAGATTTTATGATTAGAAGATAAGGTGCGAGGGTCGCAGCGTGTTTCGAAGCTGCCCTGATGAACCCCTCTTATTATGAGCCTGCGCGACCTGCTACTTGAACACGTCTGCTTGCCACAATCTGGAGAGTCCTTTATTCCACCATTCGTTTAATTTCGCTTTTTTCTGCTAAACATGCGTCCGGGTCACGGCTACACTGATATTGATCCCCCAAAGAATAACGCACTAATTTTACCGATCAGATCATTAATTTCTGTACTTGGCAGCCAAATAAGGCTCCTATTAAATACACACGATAATAATTCTTGCGTAAAATTTGGCGGTCTATGTTTGAAGTACCTTGTTTGTACGAGGTTAAATTCTTTACCAACTTAATTATTTGCTTATTGGTTTTAATTATTTGTTTGATGTGCTTGGTTTGATTATTTAGCTTTCTGTTTTGTTCGTGAAAGTTGTTTTATTATAAAACGGAGCAGGAATTCAGCATTCGGTAATGTATGCTTTTCATGATGAGGGCCTATTTTACGTAGCCTGTGAAATTAGCTAGGAAGCATTCATGTGTATAATCTGAAACGATTATAAATTTTTAACGAGCTGGGGCTCAGACGAGCGACCTGCATGACGGCTAGGTGTAAATGGAGGCAAATTCGTCAATCTATATGCGAACAAGCTGCCTTTGAGAAGCGATGACGCCTTTGGCGCCTCCAAAAATTCTATCGCTTTTCTGGAACTATTATTGTGATAGTAGATAAGATAGTGTTTTCAATTATGATCCGTAGAGTTGTTGGCTTTTGACTTTGTTCCAAGAAAACAGCTGTTTCTAGCAAATTCTTGACTCCGTATAAATAAAATACCATTGTACCTAAATGTGTAGATGTACTTGAGTGGACTTTTTCATCAACTGTACAAAATGATTCATCTCTGCATGTATCACAAAAACATTTATTTTGTTGAATACGAGTATCTTTCCATCTTACAAACGTAATTTTAATATCATCCAAGCACGTCTATCGAAAACAATTTCCTCGTCGAATCACCAAATATTTATGTCAAAATGTGTACCGAAGCATTTATTCCCCATCTTTATTATTTAATTACTGGATTTTTTATGGTTATAATAAAGTCTTATTACGTGGCAAACGTCGGGGCTCATTAAAAATCTCTTTTCTCCTTGCTTGGCTTTAATTATCCGTTGTCTTTGTTCGCGGGCGTTGGGCCTGTGTTGGTACACTGCAGTGGCGAATAGTTCGCTCTAGTGTTGTTGGCTCGACGAAATAAACGTGAGGAAATCATTGTTTGTATAATTGATCTTGTGGTGGATAGGTGTGTCCAGGTGACCTACTTCATTTATTTCCTTACAGTTAAGAAATTAAGTTTAGTAATGATATGATTATTAGAGCTACTGAGGAGCTCGTGGCTAAATAATAACAGCCGCACGAGTCGATCTTTACGGTTAAGCAACGCTTGCCAAGGTTGGTTTGTGGATGGGTGACCATCTTAACATTCCAAGTTTCCCCCGTGCCTCGGAAAACACGTTAAGCCGTTGGTCCCGACTGCTATTTGTAGATATTTGGCAGTCGTTACGGATTGTCAAAAGCCAGTAAATCTGACTCCAGTCTTACCAAGAAATACCGTGTTACCCAGGTAATGGGTTGTGGAGGTCTGGTAGGCAGCCGCTCCATAAAAATACTGCTATTCAGCTAAATCTGGTTTGACTGGAAGCCGACCCCAATATAGTTGGGAAAAGTCTAGGCAAACAAGACTATTTAGGTACTGTGTTCATTACTTTTTTTAATTTTAACTTTTACACAATTGGTATTTTGTGTGTATTCAATAATAACTTTAGTTCAATTAATATTTGCACAAACCAATTGTTGGAAGTTTTCAAATAAATTTAATCCTTATTTTAGGAATTTTGTTGTATTTTATTCATAGCTATGTCGCTTCTTCTTTGTCGACTTCGTACGTGAATCCCGTTTTTTTCCCGTTCCCGTAAGAATTTCAGGAAATGCTACGGAGTGTAAGGAAGTTTCATGGCAAATTTTAGCTTTCTACGACCAGTAGTTCCGGCTGTGCGTTGTCTGTCAGTCATCAGCAGTCTAGTGCGTAAAATTGGTCGAAATCAGTAAACTTCCTGCAGTAATGAATGCAACTTATTTTAGTTCTCCTCATAGTAAGTTATCTAATATAGTTGGTTCTGTGTCCATATTGAACCTTGGTTCAGCTTTCAGTGGAATTAAGTCAAAGTTTTATTCATTAAGTAGTTTTCAACTTTAAATGGTCTTGTCTTAACTGAAAATTATTAAGAGGAAATATTTGTCTTTTTGTTTCTTTTTTACGATTTAACCCAAAAACTACTCGACTGATTTCATAAAAAAAAATACCGAGTAACATGGTCTATGTAATATTTAAAAAAAATCGGAGAGATCGCTACGAAGTTTGCAATACTAAACCCGCGCAAACGAAGTCGCGGGCGAAGTGCTAGTTTGATTATGATTTAAATTTAAAAAAAAACTTCTCCATAACGAATTGAATAAACAAGTTGCAGAAAAATATTTTCCATATTGTAGAAGGAAAAAGATATTTTCTACTGAAGAATTATTGTTATTCTAGTATCAATTACCATACTGAATGAATTGAAATAAACCTACAATCGTCGCGTTGCATTAAAACAGTTTTCATTAGTCAAATAAGAAAACTGCAACATTTCATCTTATTTTATTAAGTTTAAGGTTTTATTAAATATTATCATTGTTGTTGATTTTTATTTAACCAATGAAATAATGTTAATATGAATTACATTGTTAAAGCTTTTATCCAAAAGCTTTTACTAAATAGAGATCCAGATTGTATTTAAATACCAAATTCAAGGTAACATGGACAATACCTTATTTTTTGTAGGTACCTATTTCAAATATTTGAATAAGTACGTACTTGTTTCGAAAAATGGAGTTTCGAAAACTATTTTTTTCCAAACTGAGTTTCAATTTCATTGAGATAAGTGCTTATAGATCGGTAAAAAATAGAAAATTAACTGCACAGCCGAATAAATTTGGACAGGCACAACTTCTAATAGTCACATATGATTACTAAACATATTACTTAAATAATCATAATCCTGTATTTTCCAAATGCGTTGCATTTTTGATTATGTAGAGAAGAAAATCGGAACAAAAAAGTATTTAATCAAAATAAAGATCAAGTAAGTGCTATTTTCTAAGAGGACGACAGTCTAGTGGTCAAAGTTTCGAAGTCACTCTGTTGTTAGGAACTATAAGAAACCAACGCAAAGTGCGATTGACCGCAACACAACAAATCACTTAGCTTCGGTCTAATACTATTTGCAACCGACCACTTTTTACCGCCAACATTATTTTCCTTCCATTTTCTCCCTCTTAACATTTCATCAGATTATTATTGGAGCACTTCACGACGTTTATCTTTCCATTTCTTTTTTTCTATTTTTCCTTAATTAACTGCGACAATTATTGAATTTCAAGCAGAGAAGAAAAAAAAAGCGATGCCATTTTATTTTTGCCATTTTATGCGACGTTTAGTTATTGAAAATGATTGATCCTCGAGGGGATGCTGTGATACGATCTAGCCCCTTGACTCCAATATATCACGGAGTTTTTGCTTTGTAAAGAAAACAAACAAGTACTTTAAAATCATTCGAAAGATATCTTCGGGAAAGCTATTTTTCAAACATGATTTAAAGACAGTCAATATAAATCTTGTTTGCATTTTGTTTTCAATGTCATAAACATTTTCATTTAGCTCGATAATATTCATGAAAGGACATCTTAAAGTTGATAATACCCCCACAATAAGTGCATTGAGACCATTCATAAAATATTCCAAAACAGAACTACCAAACGGGGTTCTATTCCGGACGCAGACAGAATCACTCGTTAAATCCCACAAAAGGTTCCTCCTACATTTGAAATAGACAACAGAATTATGATAAAAATGTTCGTGCAACGTCGCTGAATTTGAGAGGGCATGAGATAATTTTCGGCTCCATTTACTTTATTACATTTTGGTGGGTAACGAGCACGTACGAGAGTATCAAATATGTAGGCACGGAGCTCTACATTGGAATATAATCGTCTGTTACTACACTTCATGCAGGAAGACGTATTCTTCCTGTGATGTTAATATGCCATTGTATGTATGAACAGAAACACACAGGCTCTTGTCAATGTTTGGATTTTATATCTGAGAGCTACGGAGACACTGTTTGTTTTTAATGGTTTCATGCGGCCTTGACATTGCAGTGCAGTATGTGTTTGTTGGGCTTACGAATGTATCCAAGATCACAAACGTATCAACGTGAAGAATAGAAGTTGGCGCGATCAACATATTTAGGTAGGTAGGTTATACTTTTATTTACTGACACACCTCTGATTTCTCCGGAAAGTCCCAGGCTACAAAATTGGACAAGATCCTGCCAAAGACATTTCACAACGAACATTATCAGTTACTATGATCACGCGTTCTCATCAAAGTTATTGGGCGACTATCCCCCGTTGTGCACTAGCTCTAAAATCCCTTCAAATCCCGACAGCTCAATAGAACGAATACCAATATTAATATCTTACATTCAAAGTCCAATTTCAGACAGGTGCATAATTCGACAGTGGACCGGCAGCCACTTCAAATCCGTTTGTAATTGATTGGACCGTCCGTTCGTCTGGCCGTTCTTTCACGTCCTCGCTTTTACCGTAGTACGGATTACCGTGATTGGTGAACCAGGACCACTAGATCAGTTGACAGCCAATGAAATAAAGCGATATCCAAATGAGAACAAAGCATTTTAAAAGAGGAAGATTCGTTTGAAAGAAAAAAAAAGAAAAATTGTTTTATTGACACTGGCTGTTCAGATTTCACAAAGGGGAAAAGAGAATTGTTTTTTAATTTTTATTTTCACAGATGAATGAAAACTTAGTGCAGGATAAAAAGTTTGTGTTTGAAGCAACTGCCGAAACAACGGATTGTTTGAAATTTCGGAATCGTCTGTTGCAGGTATGGCAACAAAATTCGTGTCTAATTCTTTTAGGTGTACTTACTCAAATTTTATTAGTCGTAACTTCTTTTGTCCGTTTTTCTTTTCACGTTTTCGTTTCAATTGACTTAAATTATTATTTTTCCGATCAGTTACAGCTTACAGCATCCTGTCCATAGAATTTGCAAGGGTGTGACAAAAAATACGGTGATTAATTTTAATTTTATCAAAGTAGGTGATGTCCTGTGAAGGGGCTATACACTTGTCTGTGTGCATCCCTGCGTTTGGGATGGGTGTAGGAAGTCCCATTTGGCCAGATTATTTCTATAGCCACCGAACTGTGTTCGCGATCGTTTCAAAACACTGTCAATAAGCGCAAGTGTTTTATGAAATGACTTTAATGAGTACTTAAACATGAACGTAAGGACGTTGCACAAAACGGTCGCGAAGCTGTTCATCGAGATTTGTCGCCATGAACCCGCAGTAAGTCGCCAACCCGCGGACTCGTGCTGCCCAATCTGGTAACCCTTCGCCGTGGCAATGTTGCGTGGCACTGTGGAATTTGTACCTTTCCGCGAACGTGCATCTCTTCGGTTTAAAATGTCCATCCAATAAAGCAACTACTTCCTCGTAGCTCAAGGTACCGACCTGGCGCGGTAAAGCTAGATCACGAATCAACTTGTAACTTGATTCTGAGCAGTTACTCAACAAAATAGCTCGACGTTTACAACCGGCTTTATCCTTATCAACCCCAATTTCGTTCGCTAGAAACCACTGTTCGAGTCTTTCTTTGTACAGCGGCCATTCTTGATGTTCGTGATTAAACACTGTTATAGTGCCCACCGATAATATCGACATTTTTTAAATATTTAACGCGTATTTGAACTTTGTCCTCGTCGCCAACTGTTACGAACGTGGGGGCGGAGGTAGGAAATCATACAACCGATAAGTACAAGCTCGTATATTGGACTGACGCAGCAGTCGTTTTCTAAAACTAAGTGCAGGCAACTACCCACTTATCTTTATAATAATTACTGTTACAAGTACCAACATAACAACTAGCTACCTAAAACATAGACATTACCCAAAATTTTGATCCACAATCAGTTCTGCACAGTCTCTAAAGGATTAGCAGGTATGTGATTACAGTAATAACCAGCGAGTTTTATTGCGCTATTAGTTAGGCAGCATTGTGCTTTAAAACTTATGGCCGTATGCGGTCTCTTGCGGAAGCTGGGCATTCGGTTGTTTTAGTTCGCAAATAAATTACAGCTAAACAGTGAAAGAAGGATTATAAAATGGGTTAGTTAGGAGGATATAGTTTTTTTGTTCATGAAAACGGGTCAATATCAAAATGACCTTGATTAAAAAGAGGTTTTTTGGGAAAATTAATCTTGGAAAGTATTGTTCTGATTAGTTTTTTTGAAACGTTGCCTCATGCTTAGAATTTCTCCTGTAGCGTTGGTACTTTTACAAACGTAGAGATACACATACACAAACAGCAGTTGAATTATTGTATGCTTCTTTATAATAATTATTTTCACTAATTGATTCATATCAAGCACCGGTCAAACGGAATTTGACGTAAAGAGCGTTTACTCCTCACGGTCACTGATAGTAAGCGATGATGTGGTTGAAGCCGGAGCACGCTTTCTCAGAAGTAGGTAACCGTCACTCTTGACTGAAAGACTCGTAGGTTTGTAGCTATCAGGAAACACAGACTCAGGCAGGGAATTCCATTCCTTAGCTGTACGCGCAATAAATGTGTTCCCAAAACTTTTTGTGCGATTGGGTGTCATGTTCACCATGTACCATGTAATTTTAAGCTTTCTGGAGAATGTGAAAAATTATTCGCTTTTTCTTTCTAAACTCTTTAAGTTATATTGACTATTATAGACTTGAGGGTTTGTATGAAATACTGTGCAGTTGAGTTGTATTTCCGTGGTACGACATACCTATTACTTAGATGTGAATTCTCAATTCGTGTTTTGGAATACTTACCATTTCTTATTTAATTATTAGAAATGGTGCACTTCGGTCTGAGACACCACAATCTAGCTTAAAAATTGGTCTACAAAATTAGCACCAAAACTTTTAATCCAGTAAGCTACACCATAACTTCTTCAAACATACATCAAATAGAGAGTAAATAACAAAAAGTAGTTACTGGAGTAGCATGTGGCGATACTAAAGAAGCTGCCATGTCAATATATTATGATGACATGGGTTTGGGTGGTGGGTAGTCCATTCATCATAATTTGCCACGATCGTTCAAGTTTGTTTTGCGGTAGGCGCCGAAATTGATACGATGGGGCAAATATGTCTGTAAATGGAAGACCACTTTTATGAGGGAGGGGGGAAATTTTGCCAAAAGATGTGAATGGAAAGTATGTAATAGTAGTTTGTCATTTAAAATCTTATTAATTCGTAGGTACATCGCCCAAATGTCTAAAGTGTATTAAACACCCACCGTACGATATCAAAATATAATAAATAACAAAAAAATCGAACTATTCCGTCAGAAAGATTAAAAAAATATATTGGACAGTTTTTTTCTTTTTTTACGTAAACACAAAATATATAAAGATGATATAGTGCGGTAATAACTCATTTGACGTCACATTTGAGTACACTTTTACCTAAACGTGACGTTACAAGTCCCCACTTTTGAACTTTGCCTTCGTCTATTTTAATTGATTTGTTAAAGCAAAAACTACATGTCCAATATTTTTAGATGACTGACTGACGTTCAAAATAGAATCATATTTATTTAGGTAATTAATGAGGTGTTTCTCAGTACAAACATAACCGAAAAAAAATGAGAGAATTCATAAAATGATTGGAAACACATTTAACAAAACGTGGGATTTCCTGAAACTTAAAATAATATAAAGTGAACTTGAATAAATCGAAAAGATATTAATATGTTTCAGTTGATTTGTCGGAATCAGTGTGTAAAATTAATTCTTTAATCATTTCATCAAATAAATTTCCATTTGGGTAAATTTAATTTTCCACTATACGATTTTAGTGGTTACTTGTAATATTAATACACGGATTGCGTAATGCTGTTTAATTTCAGCGTGACGTGTGATAATTTTTATATTTAATGTTAGTTTCTACTAATACTGTATGTCTACAGAGGGGCCCGAAAGGGCCGACGCCTGCCGGAGTCGCGGGATTATTCGCAAGAGACAAGAGACACCGTGGCTCCGGAACACAAAGGGCAATGAAGGAACATGGATGGGTTTTAGTCAGTAGAAGTCTAACACTCCCTCCCGCTACACCCAGAGCGGGAGAGTCATTGGATGACTTCCCCATCCCTAAAAAAAAAAAAAAAAAAATACTGTATGTCTAATAAGTTTGTATGTAGGTACTGGGGTGCATTGGGGTAATGAGAATATTTAAGTACTATTGTCCGGTGCATTTGTTGCGTACACCACTGTTGGGACAACCATGAGGGCTTATCTTTTCACTATGGAATGAGCTTTACTTGTTTGTTTGTTTGTGTTGTTACAGGTAGAGATGATGTTCCTGCAAGGGTAGTACAGAAAATATATTAAATAAATATTAATTATTAGTTTATCTCTGCCAGACATAGGCCTACCCAAAATGTTGCTACATTGACCACTCCTGTGCGCCTGGCATCGTGCAAATTCCCGAGGCCTCCACCAAGTCATAAGGGGACCTTGAGGCACATTGAGGGAGGCAGCACTAAAACATAAAACTGCGTCTTCCTGTAGGTAGGTATGTGGTTGTCACACCATTAAGCTTGGTGATGTTTGCACTCCACCATATTATAATCATTATGGTAGTCGCTTGATAAACCTTGCAATAAAGTATCTTTCCCTAATATCCTGTCGTAGATACCCGAACAATAAATTATTATGAACCGTTTCTCATTACTAGAGAACGTAGAGGATCACGATTTTATTTCTGTTCTTAATAGTGGGTCAATAACTTTTAATGCACATTTATCTGGCGCCTACCATAGGGGGCTTATATACCATAGGAGGGGGGGGGGTAGACATTTTAGTTTTGAAGACTCTGGTCTTTGAATTTCGTTACTCATTGTAACCATTATGCAACTGTCTGTGCTTGCCCGAATAAGGATCGAAAGAGTTTTCTATTTGATAGTTACCTCAGAATAGGGGTATTATCCTGTTGTTCAGACAAAACTTTATTCCGTTTCTGGAAAACGGAGGTTTTATTTCGAGGATACCACTAGTATCCAATAATTACGTAAGGCATTTTCGTCCAAAGTCGTCCTTAGTAGAATTCTAAATTTAAAGTTCAGCATTAGATCTAGTCGACACTATGTCGCCGAGATGCTACCAACAACTTAACTATCAAGGATCAACTATATTAGCTAGCTAAATACCGTGGGTGAAACTATTCCGTGCATCGACAACTTCGCCACCAGGCTCCCATAGTTACGAGGAGTTAGCCTTTACAAAGCGGACGTGAACTCTAGATCGAAGACGTCTTAACGTGAAATCTAGATTTTTAATCAAACAATACATCACTATCATATCAGCCGAAAGACGTCTACTCAAAGCATTTATTTCAAACTAGCTGTACCCCGCGGCTTCGCTCCCGTCAGCTGGCTACCCTACCTACCCATTTTTTCTGCTTTACAACCTTGCCTGTATTTTGGCCAACTAAAAAACAAGAATTACCGAAATCGGCCCAGCCGTTCTCGAGTTTTAGCGAGACTAACGAACAGCAATTCATTTTTATATATAAGAAGATAGATAGATAAACCATTTACGTCCACTGCTGGACCAAAGCCTCCCCAAGTCAAAATCAAATCAAAATCAAAAGCCATTTATTCAAATTAGGCTGAGTGCCAGCACTTTTTGAACGTCAACGTTTACAAGAAGACAGTCCCCCAAAAACGCCCGCCCGTCACCAATTCTTGGTGTTTTAGCTGGGAAGAAGAAGTGGCCAACAAACTCCCCACAACAACAGCCGGTCTATTCTGTCGACATCGCACCGTGTACACTTAGGTGTAGTGAACGACAAGTGAGTTGTCATTCTACCTTATTTCCATGGTTTGACAGCTCACTTGGTGATCACTTTACCTAGGCCTTCACTTCGACATATTTACAGAATCGCCCAGCTGGTCCTGTACGTCTCGCATCCATCAGCTACTCGCGACCCTCACCAGGTCATCGGTCCACCTAGTGCGAGGCCTTCCAACGATGTTTCTTCTAGTTCGCGGTCGTCACTCCAGAACTTTGCGGCTCCACCGACCATCTTTTCTGCGAGCGATCAGCAATATTGCCTTAATAGAATAAATTGTGATCTATCCAAATAGGTCTTGGTTTATTTTCCAGTTCAGTTAATATTCGAGGAATGCAATGAACCTGACTAGGTTTATACACGTCTAGACGGTGGGTAATATCAGATTGGCAAGATCACCTGGTTTGCAGATGATATCTTATTTCTAAGGATGAAAGAACCTACTATCGTCTGTGTAATTTCGAAGCTCATTGTTTTTTACCAAGACGTGATATTCTATTTTTTTATTGTTAGATAGCAGGCGCTCACTGGAAGCAAAGCACTGTCCTAATGGCAGGTAACATCACAGGTCCACTGCTGTACATACGCCTCCACGTGACGCCACAACAACCAGTCCTGCGGGTCTCGCATTCACCGGCTACCCGCAACCCTCACCAGCTAGTCTATTCTGTAAAAAACCATTTCGATATCGACTTCACCTGAGTGACTAAGCTTACAAAGTGAACTTTATTTCACACGTCTTAAGGTCTTATATTTATACGAATTTGAAACTCACCTCGGATTCCGCTGTCGAGACACGAAAATGTTGTTACAGAATAGCACTGCAGGTCAAAATTGTGGGAGGTAAATAGACGTTTAAAACAAAAAAATACAACCGACTTCCAAATAAATAATAACACTACAAAGTAAAAATAACTTGAATTTCGGAAGTCGGGTTTTTTGTTAGTTTCTTCGCATTTTGACACCGACTTCCGAAATTAAAGTTATTTTTTACTTTGTAGTGTTTTTTATTTTATTTGGAAGTCGGTTGTATTTTTTTTATTTTTCACTTTTTAGTGGTACCCCACACCTAACAACACCACTGCAAAATCGCAGAAAAGCAAAATACGCAATTTCGATTACTTGGATGACAAAAAACTATCATCGAAGCAAACGAATTTCAGCTATTTCGATATATCTGCAAGTATATCCTTTCAGTTAAATAATTTTTCAAATCGGTTCATAATTACTGACGGAGTTATGAGGTAACAAACATAAGAAGAAAAAAAACAGAATTGAGAACCTCCTCCTTTTTGGGAAGTCAGTTAAAAAAAGATAATAAATAAGTGATAAGAACAAAAACATTAAAAAACAATTTGTAAGGTCACGAACTAGCAAAATCTGTCCATTCTCTTTATAACAACGTCTTTGGTTCGGAGCCAGATGTTCCAGTCGTAATAACAATTCTAAGATACCTTATTCCAGTACAAAATAGGCTACAAATACCTGATACTATTAAATATATATACATGAAATAGTTAAACGGAGAAAGCTGGTAATGGCACAGGTCAGCCGCGAGGTGGTCCGAAACTCTGTCACATTTTGGCACTTCGCCAACAACATGCTAAGATTTGTATTGCATCTTATTCATAAGACTTGCTCTTGCCAGCGGCTTCGCCCGTGGAAATTATCACTAGGGAATATGCTTCCGGGATAAAAATTAGACTAGGTATATTAATATAAAAAGTAGACTAAAAGCTACGTATTCGTAATGTGTCAAATTTCATCCAGATGCATTCATTGAATAGGCTAGATTCCATCATCTACAAATTGCAAAACTAATTAGTCCGTCAGTTAGAGTATTGAAAAATAATGGACACGTATTTTTTGTTTTTGTAAATCAATGAATATTTTTTGACATAGATAAAACGCATTAAAACTCGGGAGTGGGGGCTCGTGACGTCAGGACTCCCTAAAAATTATGCGAAGGTGTGACGTATTGAGAATTTTAAAAGCGTCGTAACTTTGTCAATTTTGGTTCCCGTAACAAAAGAAAAAACAGGGGTCAAATATTTTTTGATAATCGAACTGACGGACTAATTAGATTTTTCCAGGACACAAGCCGATTAAAAAAAGACCCATCTATCAAGATTTTGGCAAATATAAATAACTAGCTTTTGCCCGCGACTTCCTTCGCATATCCCGTTTTTCCCGTTCCCGTAAGAAATTCGGGAAATTCTCTTGTCTCTTGGTGCTCCCTTGCACTCCCCAAGGAACCTACATACCAAATTTCAGCTTTCTACGACCAGTAGTTTCGGCAATGCGTTGTCTGTCAATCAGTAAATTGATAAAAAACTTTTTACAAAAAAAATACAACCGACTTCCAAAAATAAAACACTACAAAGTAAAAAATAACTTTAATTTCGGAAGTCGGTGTTTTTGTTAGTTTCTTCGTATTTTGACACCGACTTCCGAAATTAAAGTTATTTTTTACTTTGTAGTGTTTTTTTTTTGGATTTCGGTTGTATTTTTTTTGTAAAAAGTTTTTTATTTTTCACTTTTTAGTGGTACCCCACACCTAACAACACCACTGCAAAATCGCAGAAAATCAAAATACGCAATTTCGATTACTTGGATGACATAAAACTATCATCTAAGTAGACGAATTCCAGCTATTTCGATTTAAAATCCAAAGTTCGTAACCGATTTTCATAAAATTTAAATGGGATCAATCTGCAAGTATATCCTTTCAGATAAAAATCAAATCGGTTCATAATTGTCGGAGTTATGAGGTAACAAACATAAAAAAAACACAACCGTATTGATAACCTCCTCCTTTTTGGGAAGTCGGTTAAAAATAGTTAGATCTGTCTCTGTTCCAAATCCACAGTTTCATCAGTTCAGTCGTTCTGGTGTGATTGAGCAACAAACATCCATCCAAACTTATGCATTTTTAATAGTGGTAAGATTATAACACGCGCCCTAAAATGTATGAAACATACGAGACAAATTGTAGCGGTCTAATATCAAGGTATCATATTATGTAGGTAAGTACATCAGGATCCACTTACTGTCAGTGTGGAAATGGGCTGAACCCTGTTATAAATAGGAAAGGGACGAACAGCGCTCTGGTTTCTCCGTTCTTAGTTCAGTTCGTGTTACATGGAGAAAAAATTGTCAGTAACGCGATTCTCTGAGTGACAGAACAATACGTTTAATCTTCACGTTGTAGAAAATGTGACACGAGATAGAAAGCGCCCGGGTAATAAGAAAACTTCACGGTTTTCTTATACTTTTGCTACGTATATTAAAATACCTTTGTAGGACGCTTTTGATGCATTCGTTCAGTGGAATAAGGAGCGATTCCTTTATTCTATTTTATCTAAACAAATAAATAAACTGATGTTTCTGTGTGTAACATCAAAACAACAGCTTTGTTTTACTAAATACATGTGAAAGTATGCTACCTATCAAAAATCTATTTTTAATTTGTTGTGTCTATTTGTTGTTCCGGCTAATTTTCAAAACCGCTTGACAGATTTTGATGGGATTCTCAATTGCAAAAGGCTGATGTTTCACAGAGTAACTGAGGCTAGTTTTATTACAGAAAAATAATAAGAAAATCCCATTTTGAGAGAGTCGCGGGCAACAGCTAGAAGAAAATAAAACTGCTAGATTTGAAAACAACCTTTATAACGTAGTTAGCAACTGACGCATCCATAATATTCAGTCATTCAACTGCGAAAATAAATTGGCATTTCGTGGAAGCGATTCGAGTAGGTTAAACAATTCTAATGAAGAAACTTTCAGGGCTTCTGCTGTAAAGTACACGAACTAACCATAATATTCAGTTCATCTCTCCGATTGTCCAAATACACGGAACATTACCTACGTTTGTACTTTGTGGATATTTAGTTCCAGAGCTCAAAGCTGTTCGTGTATTATCGGCTTTTGAGGTTCGTCTACTACATGAGCCTCAATGGATCCATTGATTAGTTCGTTTCCTGATTTCTCGGTATTTGAAATGCTCGGATGCTGGGTAAACTTACGACTGACGTTTTGATGTGCATTGAGTATAATGAAGTAGTCCTCGTGATATTACAAGGTTGCAATTTTTTTATTTGCAAAATAAAATACTTATTAGCTCTAGTAAACAATCATTATATTATTTTTTAAATACCTTCATCATTTATTAAGTTATAAAGCTTCAAAGACTACAGTTAGAAAGAGAAGTCCGATACGTAATGTGACGTCAAATTACACGATGACTATACAGCTGCCATAGAAAACAGCGTTTTCGCGAGAGGGAAAGATATATTTGTTTAAAATAATTGTATCTCGTTCGTTTTTCGAGCAATTTAAATTCTAATTTCACAGTTATTATTATATTTTCGAATACTTTAAGATAAACTGTTCAGATCATAAATACTTTTTTCATGCATATTCCCTATTATGCCACATTGTCATTGTATCTGAAGAAAACAACTAATTTTATTAAAATCGAAATTATTTTTAAAATTATTACCTTGCCAACCGATTATAACTTGTTGACATTGATATGATGTCAACAAGTTGTCAAAATGTGGGGAAATTCAGTTTTAATCTGGAAGAATAACTGCTCCGTAAGTAATCGACTGCCTAAAAAAAGGAGTGTTATGTTTTTAATTATAGCACATTACTTAAAAAAAAGGGTTCTGCTGGATGAATCCTGAGGAAAACCACCCTGAAATAATTAATGAAAATTCAAAATACCCATCACAGTTACCACCCAACTTCCTGAACACTGTTAGTACCCAAATTAACAAGACTTTCAAGCACAGTTTACGTGTTACGTGCTAAAAATAAACATGGTGTAATACCGCAGTTGATAGTGTGTGCCGTCCAACCACGTATAACACAAACACCGACTTGACGCAACCATTTGTTAGGGCCTGTTCTTTGTGAGCGTCTCGCTTTGTGATTCTCGTGTACATAGCGTGAACATTTTGACAAGTGGAATTTGTTCTGCAAGAGAGGGTTGGAAATATACATCTCGGCAATGATAATTTTCCTGCTGTGAAACTGTGGTACTTTGATTAAGCTTCGGTTGTTAGTTTAGTTGCTGTTTTCGGTTATTATGACGCGTGTTCGTTAAATATCTTTGTATGGGTAGCAAAATATCAGTTATTTTTTTAGCTTTTGATGTGGGGAAGCAAGTTGAATTAAAACAGAAAGCGTTAAGTAAGTTTAAGTTATTTTCAGAGAAATAATTCTAACTCGACAGTAAGCATTATTTTGAAAATAATCTCTCTTTCCTAGGAGGACTCCCTAAGACATGAATTTATCACGAATCTTATGTGAAAGTGAGTTCTCTGAGTGAACTGTTTCCTCCCGAATAATACTGTGACAAAAAAAGTAGGTTCAACTCTTCCCCCTCCAAGACCAAACAACAAACAGCCCGTGAGTGTAACATGCACAATTTTTTGGACGTTTAATTTCCTCCTTTAAAGTTTTAATTCGAGACGTAAAGCGTGTTTAAAAGCGTTGTCTGGCAAGTTTCATCATCGCACAGATGCTTCGGTAGGAAGCTTACTTTGCACACAAAGCCTACACGTACAAAAGGCCCTGCCTCCGCTCCATTTTGTGTCTGACAAGCCGGGAAGTCGCGGAATGAGACGCGTCAACTCTGTTATGACGTCACCCGTTTAAATGTTTAAATTTAGAAGGATCGAAGAGTGACAGGCGCTCGGATTTTGTTACTCCTTGAGAGGAACCTTCTTGGAAGAACTTTATAAAGCTTTGAGTGATAAAAAAATCATTTGTATTTAAAATTGAAATGGAGATTCGAAAATCGAATCAACCTTTTCGTATTATACGAGTGGGATAAGGGATTTTCAAGACATGGGCTTAATTTTGAACCAATTTGAAGGTCAAAAAAGCTCTAAGTACATGAGCTACATGAGCTCTACATAACTTTCAATTTGTCGATTTACGGTAGAATCGGTTTACTGTCACAAAAATCAATAAACTCAAAACGTTATGCCACCATAACAGCTGAATTGATTGCTCGTGACGGATACTTAGTGGCAGCGCCGGTAACTGTAGCTAAGGGCAATAAATAGAATCCGATAGTACCGACCGGCGGTCATGTCACACGCACCTGTCCGGCGATTAAACTCTACCGTATCGTGCCGTCCACTATAATCTACGACGTTTAATTTCGAAGTCAATCTTCAGGGATGGCAGACCTGAGTACTATTTTAATTAAACCGTTTTGAAATATTTAGGTAGTTAGCTTGCCATGGGTGAAAAAAACATCTTGTTTAAATAAAATCAATCTGCTTAACCTTTTTCGAAGCATATCGGGGTTGGCTTTTTGACCAATTGGATGCAGCTGAGTTAGTTAAATTAAATATTTACTCCCAAATACACAAACAAAACAACTTGACTCCTACCTAATTAGTCAAGTTTCAGGAATCTTATACAAATGTTACCACATAACAAAATGTACTGACGTACGCAGTTCAGCCCTAACAGGGGAAGATGCGGTGTTGTCTACTCCACGTTATTATTTTGGCAATAATATCATAATTATTATGCTTTCAGACATTACGTCCCCCGCCCCGCGTACACCTCTCAGCTGGCAACGACGAGCTACAGAAATAGTATTAGAAATTCATAGTCTATTATTGAATGGATACTTTCGTATTTAGAACATTGCTTTTGTGTTTGTAAATGACTTTAGTTCGAGTTGCGTTGTTCTTTCATGATTGTTTTGTAGAACATTTTAGGGAAAATAAGCTGCGCTTAGTGATCGTGTATCAATATTGATTATGTGAGCCCTAAAACGATCTTTGACTGATCAAATCGTTTATATTTGATGCAAGTGGGTTGTGAAAGAAAGATTATCTATTTATGTAGGACTCGCACTAACAATTTAAAATACTGGCTCGATTTTAAATACTGGTATTTAGCTGCTCCGGTCAGACTGGCAGCCGACCTAAAAATAGTTGGAAAAAGCCAATATCGATTTTTGTGTTTGATGTTGTCCTGCACCAAGTTCACATAGAAAAGCAAACTTTAAATTTTTCGCGGATTTCATAATTTCAAATTGGTTCATACCGCGTGTATCTGACATCGACGCACAAACGATTTCCATGGGTCCAGGGTATGATTCTGGACACCCCAGTGTTGGAATTTTTCGTCGGTTGTTTTCTCATTTTTTCATTTTTTTCAAGAGTACCACAAATAGGTATCAGCTCAGCTGAGCTGATATCTATTTGTGGTTTTATTCAGATTGCTGTTTTTAGTGAAAGTAGTTAATTAATTATTTATTTATTAAAAATCTTATTGGGTTAGGTCAGAATAACGATTATGAGCAGTCTAAAGTAAAAAAACCCTTGAAAAAAATTAAAAAATGAGAAAAAGCCGACAAAAATTCTAAGTCTAGGGTGTCCAGAATCATGCCCTGGACCCATGGAAATCGTTTGTGCGTCGATGTCAGATACACGCGGTATATTTGACTAAAATACAACATGTGTGTTAATATGTAGGTACTTAATGAGTTAATATTAGGATTTACGGAGTTTTTATTTTAAGTGAATAAAGTTAGATAATTGATGACAAAGTGACATATGACAGTGACCTACATAATGTCTTAATAATTATAAAATACTGCCACCTACAACACAATCTCTTAGGTCAAATAACCACTGCATACTTCAGAAAATCACATAATCCCTGATTATTTAGTGAGATTTTCCGAATCGAGTGATATTGGTAGGGACCAATATGACTCGCTTCGGCGACAGGCGAATATCGAGCGAGTTCATAAATTCGAAGTGGAGTTATGTTTTGGTCGTTCAGCGTGACAGATAAGAGGTGCGTCGTAAACAATACGCTTCCGACTGTGACGCCGGCTGCGTGACGCTTAGCGAGTAAGCGTGCCACGCTAAAGTAGGTACCATCGTCACACGCTTATGCGATGTAGGTAACGTGGTTTTAAAGGGAATATGTTTCAGTTGTAGATACGTAAAATATTGTTTGCAAGATAGATTTCTTTGAATTTGTTGTTTTTTCAACGAAAGCTTTTTTGAGGTATAAATAAATGCGGTCTTTTAGTGTGACAGATAAGAGGTTTATCGTAAACAATACGCTTCCGACTGTGACGCCGGCTGCGTGACGCTTATCGAGAAAGCGTGCCACGCTAAAGTACCATCGTCATACGCTTATGGGGTATAGCCCGATGTGGTTTTAACATTGAATTTTTTAGCTGTCAATGCATCTAATAATCGTTATTATTTAGAAGACTGATTTGTGGGACTATAAAACTTTTCGAGAAATGTTTGAATGCTAAGTTTTGATCGTTCAATGTGTACTTGCAGTTATGATAGGTAAAGTATCATATTGGATAACATAGCTTATAAAGAGGTAACATTTGTTTGTAAGTTCGTATGTTTGTAAGTTTGTATGTAGGGGTAATCTCGGGAACTACTGATCCGATTTGAAAAATTCTTTCAGTATTTGATAGCCCGTGTATCGAGGAAGGATTTAAGCTATCATCACGCTAAGACTAAAAGGAGCCGAGCATTAATGGAAAATGTGACGCAGACGAAGTTGCGTGGGTCAGCTAGTGCTTTATAAAACTGAAAGTTGGGCTTATATATGAAGTATACAAAGCACGACAAAATCCGTGACATACAAAGTATCTTGTCAGTGTCACAGCGTGCGTGCTAAAGCCGTTGTAAGGAAGTTTTAGCGAAGTTTAGCATCCAAACTATCTGATAAGACGTGCGTCGTAACAATACGCCTCCGTCCCACGCCTGCTGTTGCCAGGTTACGGCGTTTTAAGATTATATGTGAATATTTTGTGCAGTTAATAATAGGTTACTTATAGGCAAGCGTATTACATTGTCGACAACATCATCGCTTATTTAATAAGTTCCAGATATCGACTAAATTAACTGAAAGCCAATTCCTATAATGATAACGTTCGCATTTGCATTGCAGCTGCAATGTGTCTACACCTATCAGATAGTTTAAGGTTCTTGATATTGGCTGTCGCGGGTAAATCTATCAGCAGATTTGCTGTGACATTACTCATGTCAAAATGGATCTTACATAAAAATTCTCTAGTACCTTAGCAAACCTTTTGACTAATTTTGTCTTTGGGTCCGGTCGTAAAAGTACTAAGTAAAACAGTATCGTTAACAGTTTAGGATCGAAGTATGTTGTCCCTTCTGCTTCGTTTCCTACTCTGTTTATCACTTTTCTCTGTAATACACTTTCAAGAAATTCTTCACACTTTTTCCTCTTACAGATCGGGTTAAAAGCCCGCCATCTGACTTTGATTGAGATAGAGATCAGTTCTATTTAAAAAAAAAATATCATTTTAAATTCAACAAGGCTTTTATAATTCAAGTTTTAGCCAGTCTTTGTTAAATGTATTAAGAAACTGCCAAATTTACTTCGTCATTCGGAGATCGGAAGTTGAAAAGCGTTCAGAAAGGTCTTATCCAAAGAGATTTCATTATAAAATTCTTTGGTTTAGAAGGAAAACCTCATTTTAAATTTCTTAAGTTTTAAATGCGGATATTTTAATACAAGAATGCCGGCTGCGTCACCGTGTATAATGCCTTTGTGAACTCTTTTTAAATATAAAAGTAGTAAAGACTTTAAGTCAAAATTGAATAGGACACTTCTAGGTAAGTGTGATCTATCATCGACCACAATCGCTGTCGTCTAGGATATTGTGATCAAAAGCGATTCCACTTAAATCAATTTTTAATATTCAAATTGATTTTTGCCGATTGAGCCACCAACGGAACCTATTTAACGGAGCCCTCGTTGTCCTTCCGTCCGTCCGTACATCCGCACATCCGTCCTTCCGTCCGTCCGCACATCCGCACATCCGTTCGTCCATTCGTCCGTCCGTCTGTCTGTCAGCGGGCTATATCTCAAGAACCGTAATAGGTAGATACTTAGTTGAAATGTTCACAGAGTCTGATTGCCGCTATAACAACAAACATATAAATTAAATTAAAGGGGGCTGACGTACAAGAAACGTGTTGTTTAAGTTTATGGTACGGAACCCTTAGTATGAGAGTCCGACACTTGGCCGGTTTTTTTCAAGTTGACTGAAGTGGAGGAAGTTTCCTTCAAAAGTACTTAGAATCGGTCAGTCTTTCCTAAAAGCGTGTTTCCCCATTCTAATTTAAAAGCTTTTCGGACATCATAATAATAGATACCCCAAATAGTTTATTATCCCATTTAACAGAAACGCTTACAAATATTCAAATATTTCGGTTTCTTGGAATCTATATGGGGCACTACAAGTGGTTATATCCACGTGTGTAGCTGTCTAATGGACGCTTTATTTTAATTACTCATCACTTTATTTAAAGTGCGATGTAGTTCACTCTGAGAATTGCCAAATAGAGTCGACAATATTCTAGTACGAACTGATAATTTAATATAAATGCGAGTGCAAATCTACATTTGTCTGTTTGATTGTTCGTTTTAAGTTTAAACCGTTGGACCAATTTTGATTAATATTGAAAGAAAGTCTCTATAAAATTCATTATCAAAATCGGTACAGTGGATTAACATAAGATAATTTTATCCTGGAAGACGTATTCCCAGGATAAAAACATCCTTTATCTTAAGAATTTATCCCATGTGATGGTGTATATATTTGACTTTCACGCGGGCAGATGGTCTATGGTGGCCGCGTACCGGAAGACGCAGCGTTTAAAGGCCTCCCACAAGGTGTACCGATAACCTGGTGAGAGTCGCGGGTAGCTGATGGATGCGAGGCGCACAGGACCGGTTGGTGTCGCGACAATAGGCTTGTGTCCTGAAAAAATCTAATTAGTCCGTCAGTTAGATTATCAAAAAATATTTGACCCGTGTTTTTTCTTTTGTTACGGGAACCAAAACTGACGAAGTTACGACGCTTTTAAAATTCTCAATACGTCACATCTTCGCATAATTTTTAGTGAGTCGTGACGTCACGAGCTCCCACTCCCGAGTTTTGATGCGTTTTATCTTTCTCAATATTCATTGATTTACAAAAACAAAAAAGTACGTGTCCATTATTTTTCAATACTCTAACTGACGGACTAAACATAGTTTTGCAATTTGTGGATGATGGAATCTAGCCTAGCCTGTAGTGGACGTCTTTCGTCTGATATGATGAAGCTGCTGGAATAAGCTAGTTATGAACATTGTTCAGCAGTAAATAAATTGTTGTTGTATTGAAAGCTCAACGCCCTCATAGTGTTTCACATTTCACTTTTCTTTAAATAGTCTTTCTTTGTAATCGGAACGTCAATTGGATCTTCTATAGTCGATTAAGACAGACGTAGAACGTGCCAAAGAGATGTTTATCATTCATTCAATTTTATTTCGTACAATTCTTACGTATACAAAGAAAGTACAAAAATGTATATCAATCCTTGGAAAAATAATCTTTTAATATGAAAAGATTACCTATGTACTTATTTATATCTACTAAATCTGTAGCTTTTACTTTTTTTAAGGATGGAAAATCATCAAATGGCTTCTCCCGCTCTAGGCGCACCAGAAGAGAATGTCAGACTCTTACTGATTAAAACTCATCCATGTTCTTCTTAATGCGCTTTGCGTTCAATTCAAAACGTATTTTTTTAAATTAACAATACCTCTTTTCTATCGCAGTTGACTGGGGAATGAGACTTACCTGAAACAAAAAAGAAAAAAAAAACATAAAGAAAACTGTCATGCAAACTTTAATCCCGAAAAATGTGGTAAAAATAAAACCTTAAATAACAAACAAACTTTAAATAACAACTAAGACGCTAAGTAGCGCAAGTGATTTTTGTCATTCCGCCATCTTGCCGCACTGAAGTGGCAGGCACTCTCCAAGGATGAAATATTTTCAGACGACGGATATTATAACCGTCAAACATCAAAACAAGACAGTACCCGTGCTCTCGACGTTACAGATTATTATAGATTAAAAGAAAAATTGTTTTGCGATTTTATTTTTTGATACGACTGTTTCAGACGACTTCAAAGGCCTAATTTATGTAACTTTAAAGGAATTCTGTTTTTCAATTACTATTTTGTCGTGCTGGAATTTTATGTTGAGTGGCAAAATTGTTGCCAACTGAAGCTTTAATAGTTGTTGCCGGATTATTTTAATGCATGTACGTTGATTTGGTTGGTCGCTTGCAATGGTGGGTATATTTGCTTGTACACATTTTATTTAGATATATGCAATGCAATAAGATGTCAAATGGCCATATTTATTAATCAGGTTAAAGTTTTCGGACTACCGGGAAACCACCCCTTAAGGAAATTATCTATATCTTCTATCTATACTTATAATAAATCTGTAGAGAGGTCAATTCTGTACATGAAATATATTTCCAAAATAACTATCAGGGGGTGATTAGGGATCGATACTGATGCCAAAAATGCAATCAGTACAATTTTTGTCTGTCTGTCTGTCGGTCTATCTGTCTGTCTGTCTGTCTGTCTGTCTGTATAACCGTTAAAGAAACAAAAACTACTCGATGGATTTTAATGAAACTTGGTACAATTATTATTCATACTCCTGAGCAGGTTATAGTATACTTTTTATCACGCTACAATCAATAGGAGCAGAGCAGTGAAGGGAAATGTTGGGAAAACGGGAGAAGTTACTCCATTTTTCAAGCTTCCGTCGCGTGTGCAACCTTAATGGTGAAAGCTACACAGAAATCATGTATGATGGAAATGTTTTCCTTAAAATTATATAAAAAATATCCAACGACAGCATATGTCTACCTTTTATGATTGACGAACAATAACACGTGTAACTCCCGATGGCTTAGCAGTTTGAAGCTTTCTGATTGTATTTGTCTACTCTTACGTTTATAAAACTCTCAGTCGTCCCTAATTAACATTAATAAAAGTTAGCATTATTAACTATTCCATAAAAAAAGAATCATAGAAATTGGTATAGAAACACCAAAGTTATACATGAAAAACGCTAATAATAAGCCATCGCGCGTGAATACTGAATCATGCTATAAGGATTATTTTTGTGGTCGCGAACGCACAGGCAGGCGGCTAGCTTGGCGCCTAGAGGCTAGCGAGTAGCTTCGGAAAACGGCTTACGACAGTTTGCAATATCCTTTATTAATTATAATGTCGAGGGGAAGATGGTTATAATTTCGCTTTACACCAAACGAGTAATATTATAAATGTGAAAGTTTGGTTGTTTGTTACTCAATCACGCCAGAACGGCTTAACGGATCTTAATGAAATTTAGAACAAAGATAGATTATAGTCTGGAATAGCACTTAAGCTACTTTTCATCCCGGGAATATGTTCCCTAGGGATCACGCGGGCGAAGCCGCTGGCAGAAGCTAGTTCTTAAATACAAATGTAAACTTGTCTTTTTATTTATTCTTGTCCAGCAGTGGGACAGTACAAGCTAAATAAAAAATATGGATGGGAAATCATCACATGACTCCTCCCGCTTTGGGTGAAGCAGAATCCCGAGTGTCAGACTCTAACCTGTTTTTTTTTTTAAGGATGGGTAATCATCAAATGACTCCTCCCGCTCTGGGTAAAGCAGGAGGGAGTGTCAGACTCCTACTGACTAAAACCCATCCGTGTTCCTCTTAATGCCCTTTGCGTTTCAGAGCCGCGGTGACTCTTTCGAACAAATTCCGCAACCCCAGATCGGTGTCAGACTCTAACCTGGAGGTAATTTACAAAACTAATTTCAGTGGCAGTATTGCTTAGCTACAAATGATAACGGTCCATCAAAACCCGGGTAGAGTAGTAAGTCACAGTAAACATTTTTCTGTATGTCAAGATTACGATGATACGATGGATGTAGGTGAACGCTGAGAGAGTTAACAACACAAATGTTCCCACCGTTCTCAACTTCGAGTATTTGTCAAGATAGATAGATATGAATCAGCAATCATCATCTGCATAGCCTTTTCCCAATTGTTTTGGGGTCGGCTTCCAGTCAAACCAGATTTAGCTGAATACCAGTATTTTACATAGAGCGGCTACTTACCAGACCTCCACAACTCGTTAACTGGGTAACAAGGTACTTCTTGGCAAGACTGGAGTCAGATTTACTGGCTTCTTACAATCCGTACTGACTGCCAAAGACCTACAAATGACAACCGGGACCAACGGCTTACCGTGCTTTCCGAGGCACGGAGGAAACTAGGTATGTTTACATGGTCTGTCATCCACAGACCAACCAAGGCAAGCGTTGCTTAACTTGGAAGATCGACCTGTGCGGCTGTTAATGTTTAGCCACGAGCAACAATGTAGACTTAAAATTATTATTGTTTGAATGAAAACCAAATGGTGAACTTAGCACAGACAACGACGCTCCATCAAAACCAAGGTGCAAGCGTAGTTTCGTAAGTCGATGTAAAAATTTGACTGTGTGTCAAATATAGCTATGAGTACGATGGTACAATGGAAATAGGTGAACGCTGTGAAAGTTCACAACACAAATGTTCAAAGTCGTCACCACCTTTGAGTGTCTTTCAAATCAGTAACAATATTGATATATAATTAATTATTTATTTATTGCATGAACCCCTTACCCAAATTGTTAACTTGGCTACAAACAACGACGGGCCATCAAAACCCAGGTGCATGCGTAGTTTCGTAAGTCGATGTAAACATTTGACTGTGTGTCAAGTATAGCAACGATGGATGTAGGTGAACGCTGAGAGGGTTCACAACACAACACAACACAAATGTTCAGAGTCGTCGCTCGCGGCAACACTCCACGGAACATCCTCAGCTTTAGAACCCAGTAACTGTAGATACTGGTGTGTGTAGGTATGTGTGACTATGTTTGGTAGCGCAGAAGGCCCGTTTCTGAGTGAAGGTTTGTTTTTGTTGTGTTTATTGTTTTGGTTTGGTTTGGGAGTTTAAAAAAGGTGTTTTTGTTTAAATTTCTGTTAGCTTGGTTTATACAATTTTCTTAACACACTATAAAAAAGCGTATAAAAACGCAATCATGATCATTAAATTTTTTATAATTATTTAAAAATTAATAAATGCCCACAGCAAACTCAATGCCTGCTTCTGTTTCCGAACGCTTACAACCCTAATCTTTGCAAAGTTATAGAGAACAGACTTTGTCTCTGTCATCACCTAAACTAGAGTCAAGAGCAAACCCATCTCAAATTATAAAAATAATGTTGTGGGGTTCTTTTAACGAATTGTATGTTATCTATACTACTACTATTTTTACAGAATAGGGATGAAACTACTGGACCGATTTTACAGTTTTTTTCACCAATAGAAAGCTAAATTGTCAGGAAGTAACATAGGCTATTATTTATTTTCGAAAAATAAAGACATCTTTAAGATATTTGCGGCACGGACGAAGTCGCGGGTGAAGGACTAATAATGAACAATGTGAGTCTTTTAAGGCCGTTCTCTGACCAAATAACCTTGAGCACTTTTTCCCTCAATAACAGCGCAAGATAGACAGTAGCGAATACGCTCAGAATGTTGAATAAAATCGTTATAAAATCTAATTTCGGCCGTTTGAAAAAAATATTTCTGTCGAAATGTTCATAATTAAATTGCTCCATTAGTGGAACTACTGAATCAAAATAATCGTTATTTTTCGAGAAGATGCATGTTTTCAATAATTATTTCTCATTTCTGTGTTTCGTTGTGAGGAGATTAATTAAACATTAAACTTAGTAATCTTCTATACTTATAATAAATCTGTAGAGAGGTCAATTCTGTACATGAAATATATTTCCAAAATAACTATCAGGGGGTGATTTGGCATCAGTATCGATTAGGGATCGATACTGATGCCAAAAATGCAATCAGTACAATTTTTGTCTGTCTGTCTGTCTGTCGGTCTGTCTGTCTGTCTGTATAACCGTTATAGAAACAAAAACTACTCGACGGATTTTAATGAAACTTGGTACAATTATTATTCATACTCCTGAGCAGGTTATAGTATACTTTTCATCACGCTACAATCAATAGGAGCAGAGCAGTGAAGGGAAATGTTGGGAAAACGGGAGAAGTTACTCCATTTTTTAAGCTTCCGTCGCATGTGCAACCTTAATGGAGAAAGCTACACAGAAATCATGTATGACGGAAATGTTCTCCTTAAAATTATATAAAAAATATCCAAAGACAGCATAATATGTCTATCTTTTATGATTGACGAACAATAACACGTGTAACTCCCGATAGCTTAGCAGTTCGAAGCTTTCTGACTGTATTTGTCTACTCTTACGTTTATAAAACTCTCAGTCGTCCCTAATTAACTTTAATAAAAGTTAACATTATTAACTATTCCATAAAAAAAGAATCATAGAAATCGGTATAGAAACACCAAAGTTATACATAAAAAACGCTAATAATAAGCCATCGCGCGTGAATACTGAATCATGCTATAAGGATTATTTTTATTATTATCACAGGCAGGGGCTAGCTTGGCGCCTAGAAGCTAGCGAGTAGCTTCGGAAAACGGCTTACGACAGTTTGCAATATGCAAACTGTCTTTAATAATTTTAATGTCGAGGGGAAGATGGTTATAATTTCGCTTTACACCAAACGAGTAATATTATAAATGTGAATGTTTGGTTGTTTGTTACTCAATCACGCCAGAACGGCTTAACGGATCTTAATGAAATTTAAAACAAAGATAGATTATAGTCTGGAATAGCACATAAGCTACTTTTCATCACGGGAATATGTTCCCTAGGGATCACGCGGGCGAAGCCGCTGGCAGAAGCTAGTAAAAAATAAAAATCTAACGTTTTGAAGCCAAGATTATGTAAAAATTTAATGTATTTTTTATAAGTTGATATTTCTTTTGGATAAAGAGTATAAAGCTCCAAAAAACTGCACCAAAAACGGCTAGCGCTGCGTTTTGCACGGGGACGCGCCTTAAATAGGGTAAGGTTTGGGGACCTGACTTTACCAAGTCACTCACTCTCATAAGATTTAATCTGAACCACTACTTTCTACTACTTCAAAACTATTCGATACTTTCTTGCTTTCTATAACAGTCTGAAACTGAACTACCAAAATATAAATATTTTTATTTCAGACCTGATTGTAATAATATATATTTTACCAAGGTACGATTACATTTCTATTTAACGATTTATTATCTTTATTCACTTTACTGCATGTACAAATTCACAGTTTCTAACTGCAGCAGACGCACGCGACGACGTTCTCAAAATGGAACGAGAGGAAAAAGAACGAGAAGTAGTTACAGAAATTCTCGAGCTATATAGCTCGAGAATTTCTGTAATCCTTATAGTCTCTTCCAGTGGCTAGAAATCTTAGCGTTATCTATACTTCTATACTTAATATTATAAAGCAGAAGAGTTTGTTTGTTTGGTTGAACGCGCTAATCTCAGGAACTACTGGTCCGATTTGAAAAATTCTTTCAGTGTTAGATAGCCTATTTATTAAGAAAGGTTATATATATATATCATCACGCTAAGACCAATAGGAGCGGAGCAGTAATAAAAAAAGGTACGCAGACGACGTTGCACGGGTCAGCTACATAGTTTACTTATAAATGGCATCACCTTGGACAATAATTCGTAAAAACTTTCTTTATCCATTTATAGAAAGTTATGCATGTCATCAAAGTCCAAAAGGTTAATTAAGTTCACATGACTAAGGGTTAATCTCTTCTTTAACCATTTAAAGGAGAGATTAACCCTTAGTCATATGAACTTAATTAAACATGCATAACTTTCTAAGAATGGATAAAGAAAGTTTTTACGAATTATTGTCCAAGGTGATGCCATTATTATTGAAAAAAAAATGTATGAAGCGATGGCGGTTCATACATTTTTTTTTTTCTTCATTTGCACACAAAAGAGCAAGACACACCCCAACTCTTTGTTCTTTAGATAGGTTAGGCGCCATGACGTCGTTGTAGTGAACATACGGTACGAGCGTAGAGACGTCCTATTCACGCAACGTTCTATAAAACACTGATGGTTTCAAACATGTTTTAAACCGTGTAGCCGGCCAAGCGCAAATCTATTTTTTCTGTTTCAAACCGCCGTTTGAAACCGTGTAGCACATGCTGAAGTGGTTAGGGCAATAGACAAAGGATTTTTTTTTTGGTAAGGAGTCCTTAAAAGATATATTTTTAACCGACTTCCCAAAAAGGAGGAGGTTCTCAATTCGGTTGTATTTTTTTTTTATGTTTGTTACCTCATAACTCCGACAACTATGAACCGATTTGAAAAATTCTTGTTTTATCTGAAAAGATATAAGTACTTGCAGATTGGTCCCATTTAAATTTCATCAAAATCGGTTACGAACTTTGGATTTTAATTCGATATAGCTAGAATTCGTCTACTTGGATGATGGTTTTATGTCATCCAAGTAATCGCAATTGCGTATTTTGCTTTTCTGCGATTTTGCAGTGGTGTTGTTAGGTGTGGGGTACCACAAAAAAGTGAAAAATAAAAAACTTTTTACAAAAAAATACAACCGACTTCCAAAAAAAACACACTACAAAGTAAAAAATAACTTTAATTTCGGATGTCGGTGTCAAAATACGAAGAAACTAAGAAAAACACCGAATTCCGAAATTAAAGTTATTTTTTACTTATTAGTGTTTTTATTTTTCATTATTTATTTTCTCAAAATTCAACTACCTACCTAAAAGTAACTACTTAATAAAGAAAATCTGTAAACATCTGGCTGAAACCCTACATGTATCACGTCACTTACATCATCGATTTTTAATCTAGTCCATTAAAGTTAGAGTGTCGGGCTGATTGCTCCATCGGAACGTTTAATGCGTTTACCAGTACATCAGCAGCTAAAAGCAATTTGTGCCTACATCTTCGACTTAACCTTTGTATAACTGCTAAGTAACCACAAGATTTCACTCACAGGTTTTGGAGATGGATGGTTTGGGTTGGAGTGGAGTGTGGTGATGTTGAGTGTTGATGGTATATGAATGTTTGGAAATAATTTCTATGCATCTTATTAAGCCGCTATGTTGCAATCCTAGGAAAAGGCTCTTTTTCCACACACCACATCTGTCGTTTGCCATGGACGACCAGTCTTTCCGGTAAGAGTCACTTTCATCTCTCCAACTTCGTCTAATAAGTCATCAAAACCTTCTATAACAGATATGGTTTATGAAAACGGTCAAAAATGTATATGATTGTCATGCGTAGGTAATGGAAATACCCGGAAGTCAGCTTAATCCTTACAATTTTTGCATTTATTCAATAATACTATAATGTAAATACCAACGGTTGTTTAGAAAATTAAATAATTGAAAATCTAGCTAACTTCTCACCTACAATCGTCTGAAAATGACCGCTGTGACATATTCACTTAAGACTAAAACTTGTAACTTCATAAAACGCGTTCCATAAAAGCTTAATCAGATAATAAGTTAAACTCAAGTTAGCATATTTCCATGTTCCCCCATATTATAATGAGAATGCAAAGTTTCTAGACTTACATGCATGGAGTGGAATGAGTTCCGTAATCGTTTTATTAAACCTATCTCGAAGTGAATTTCAATCTAGAAGTAATTTTCGGGAGAAAGTACGTAATATCGATTCCTGATTAAATTTCACTTACTTAACCGTCTTGTTGTTTTAGTAATTGCAAGCGCCACTGCTGAGATTGAGGTCTTGTGTTCGATTCGCGGATTAGGCTGTGTTTAAGAAAAAAAAAAAGTTTAAGAAAGATTGTGTCTGACAGCTAGGCGGTTGCGCCAAAAAGGTACGTTTCAGCAAGAAGGCTAATTCTATAAATTTTTAGCAACGTTCGCATTCGCCTGTCAGTCCTAATTTGTCAAAAAGCCTCAATATCCATACATTTTGGATAGCGACTGACATGCAAGTTGGCACTCGCTTCTGCTTCGCCAAGAGCAGAAAGAGTCATTTGATGATTTCCCATCCTTAATAAAAACACCTCTGCTCTATTCGGGGATACAGGCGTGATATTAAGTTATAAATAAAATGTAAATACAGGTTTTTACATAGTACACATTTACTGAACATTGCCGATTATACTCGTGGTTGAAAAACCGTATTTACTCGGTTTCTCGATATCCGATTGGCTTTTGAACGCTGCCCTGTTATTACATAAATGTGGTTTCTGGCTGCTTCTGCGAATGCTGTAGGCGAAACCGGCAATAATACTTTGTGCGAAATTTCCACCAGGCTCTCAAATAATGTTCTACAAAAGAAACACACTTTCCCCTCTGTAGTTACCCATCATCCGATTATTTAACGGGACGAAAGAAAAGCATATTTCCCCGAAAACCACGCAGCCAAAATTTCAGTCCGAGTATTTTTCAAAAGTCAGTGCTCACAAAGTAAGTTTTCCGAAACGCTGGAAACTTTATTTGCTTGCCTTGTGACAAGGCTTCACGGAAAAAAGCTCATATTTCCGATTAATGTGCCTTTCACAGAGCAGATTGATGCCGTATAGGATAGGCGCAGTACATGTTAGGCGGAAATCTGTGTCAAAAATACAAACAAAAATATCCGGCAGTTTATCGTGTTAGTATGACACTCAAAGAGATGCGAAACTATTGTATAGGAATGATATAACACAATGGAAAGAGAAAATATAATGTATATGGTAGACACCAGATAAATAAGTAATAACGGTCATTGACCCAGATATTTTTATTAACTTACTAACATTATTATAACAATAAAAAAGAAGATGAATAAACGAATTATAATAAAAAAGTGCACTCCAAGCTGTCCTGAATCTAGTTCTACCGTGATCCTTTACGTTCTCTGGTAATGAAAAACGGTTCATAATTTATTGTTCGAGTATCTGCGAAGGGATATTAGGGAAAGGTCGATGTTCTTTATTTTGTCAAACCTTACGCCATTTTGAAGATGTCAAAACCAGCCGGTCGATTCTGTCGACATCTCACCGTGTACACTTAGGTGTAGTGAACGACAAGTGAGCTGTCATTCCATCTTGTTTGTATGGTTTGACAGCTCACTTGTCGTTCTTACGCGTAAGTGTTCACTATGGTATCGACATGTTTACAGAATCGCACTGCAGGTGACTTACTGTGATTTCCAAAAGTATAGCTCCGTCTCTCTCATTAGAACCATGATATCTGGTTTTTGAGTGAAACAGAGCTATACAGTACGCAGAGCAGTATCACTTTCCAACAAATAATCCTACATAGAAAGGTCCCTGTCTGTAGTGCAGTAGCAGCCAGTAGTTAAAAAAATCAAGACTAAACAAAAAATTGGGTTTTGGAAAATTATGAAAATGGAAATGATGCGTCGGAATTGCACCACTTAAATCGGCCTAGCTCTTTCCGTCATTGGACTATAAAACTTACAGCGATGCGCCACCGGTACATGATGGACATCCCAGCCATACACAAAAAACATTTTGCGAATACTTTCATTGTGCGTACAGCTACAGAGTGGAATTCCCTGTCAGAGTCTTTGTTTCTTGAAAGGTCACAAACTGGAAGTCTTTAAGTCAACAATGAAGAGGTTACTTCTGAGCAAGCGTGCCGAGCGTCAAAATAAAAAAGGGTTTCGAATTTTGAAACCTTTCATTCAATTTCACCAACACGGTACATTTTGAACAACTTTTTTTGTATTCTTCTAGTCTGTACTCCAAAAGTGAACCTCATACTCAAAATGTAAATCAGTTCAGTCGATACGGAGAAAATTGGCTGTGACAGACGGACAGTCACACACCCGTGTGATCCTATAAGGGTTCCGTTTCTTACGGATGTCCAGATCCCTAAAAATATAGATCTATAAGCAATACACACAAGGCATTGGTTATTCTTTGAGAGCTGCATCCGTTGTGTGAGTGCACACCGACTGCTCTACTAGTAACAAATCTATTTCAACTTTTATCAGTTTCGAAGAATCCCGATATAATGTTCTCTTCATAGTTTACACAATACGTGTTCAAATTAAATGTTGTTTCCGAATTTGTAGAATATTGTTAATGTTTATTTTGAGCAGTAACATTTGTTTTGAGTGATGGGTTTAAAATTTGATTGAGGTCATACATATATTTGTTATTTTTAATCACCAGTACAAACAGTCAGACTGCAAAATTGATTTATCATTGTAGTTATTTTTATGACAGACTATCTGTCCCCCGCGGCTTCACTCCCGTCAACTGCGACTTATTTTTATTTTTTTCATAGGATCCTTCTCCTGACAGTCAGTTCAGCTGGATTACGGCTGGACCAAGGGAAATAAGGATTCATTACGGGAGTCAAAGTGATTAATTTGCTATTATACATAATGACTGGCCATTTTAAATAATTACTAAACGGTGTAGACAATAATAATATGGTAATTTAGTCACTTTTTCTGATATTAGGTATTCATAATAGATGGTCAAAGGTATCCAAAGTAATGAATACGGTCTCGTATAATGGCTTGCTAGCACAAGGAGCTTTAGGCACCCCGACACGGATAGATTAGTTTCGCATGGTATGACGGGAGCTAGTATGAGCGAGCGAACTTAGCTCCCGGGCTCCGTTGATCACGTCTTATTATATTATTTATTACTTTATCCAAGTTTTACAAGTTATTGTATAAAATGGCTAGATAATTTAATAAATTCTGTGTTATAATCACTTTGTCCAAATTAAGTTGATATTATACATAATGGCTGGATAAAATAAATAATATCCGGTTTCAATCACTTTGACTTTAATATACATATTAAATGCTCAAAATAAAATAAATATTCAATCATTTATCCAACAGGAAAAAAACAGGTGTATCCCAGAAAGATTTAGAGAAAGGCATGCAACATTTAATGAAAGGGCAGATATAAAAAGGGCAAAAAGTAAAACTTCAAAGATTCCCGAAGTGGGCACTTAAATACCTGAATGTACAGGAATGTATAACATTAAACATCTCCAAAGAAAACATTGATCTTTTTGATCCCAGCCTTCTTTCTTTGTGCGTCATCGGAAGGGCTGGCTGATAACATTTTTTCTTTATTTCACTTGTGTGCTTTACATTTTCATCCACGGATCTTTTATCACTATAATGTGAAACGCGAACATCAGAACTGCGAACAGGAAACTGATTTTTATTAATAATAAATTCCGGAATGAAAGATTTAGGCCGATTGGTTTCATCGGTCGTTGTAGCGGACGATATTTCAGTTTTTCAACATGTTGTAAAATATTTTCAATTCTGTTGTTAACTTGTGAAAGCTACATACAAAATTTCCTGCGTATCAATATTTATGCAAACATTTCTACGTCTGTTTGTTACCTTTTTAATATAATAAAATAAACATAAATTTAGTCATTGACTTGGAGAAGGACTTAAGATACTTTTAATGAATACCTACACCACGTGGGCGAAACCTGAGTGTAGCAGCAAAAAGCGAGTCCTATCCAATTCTTGCTCTCCCATGGTTGCAGATTATTTTTAAAGAGTCACCGCGGCCATGGAAAGCAAAGGGCATTAGGAGGAACACTGATGGTTTTAAGTCAGTAATAGTCTGCCACTTCTATCCGCTTTGCCCAGAGCGGGTCAGATCACTTGATGATTTCCCAACCTAAGAAATACCTATCCTTACGAATATTTTGCGAAAGTCTATTTGCTACCTTTTCACTTTCTAACGGGTGAAAGGATTTGAATGTTGGCACACAGGTAGACCTTTTACAATCTAAGAAGTAAGTCCGATTTGACAGCTAAGTAGAGAGGGACAGAAGATGGCTTTACCCCTAAGTGCGAAAGAGATTTATTTTATGTCTCTTTCATACTCAATAGTAAAGCAATGTTGTAGCCTGCTGTCAAATACGACTATATAGATTATTTCGAGAAGACCATGTCCTAGAATAAGTCTACGATCTTTTTATCTTTCGATGATCACGCGGCCGACGTCGGTGAAACAGCGAAAGTTAGGTAATACATGGTCAATAATTTAACACTTTTAAAAGCAATGAACATACATACAAGGACGTACACAAATTATTTATTTACTAAGCAGTAATTCGAAACAATCCTGAGAAATTGCATCACTTACGAATGTTATTGATTTTTAATTTGGGTTGTTAATCTCGATAGCGCGTTCCTATTATTAATGGTATAAGAGCAAAGGGCAGCTCGGCACTACATTAAACACCTCGAAAGGAACCGTCAAGGGATAATGGTCCTTATTTACAAAAAACCGACACGTATCTTAGGAAGGAAATTCCCTTCAAGGGGCATAAAATATGATTTCACCTGGCGTTACATTGAAAGATGAAAGAAATGGAGCTACGGATTTTATTTTATGTTGATTTCTTAAAGTGCAAAGTGTGAAAATTGAACGGAGAAGTAATTTCATGAAATTCACGCATCAAATAATGTTTTGCATCATTTAAATTGGAAACACCAGACCAAAAAATACGATGAATGATAGAACTGGCTCTGTAGGTAGCTGAATTTCTAAGTGCTAAAATATTTTCGTGAAAAAAAGATGGATGAATCCATTTCGAAAAAATCGATAACGCATTCATTTGTATTTTATAAATGAATGTCGTATGGTATTTTCATAATTTCCGTACCTACATCAATTTATTATAAACCCAACTAATATTATAAATGCAAAGTGAGTTTGCTTGTTTGTCTGCTACACTTTCATGCCTAAATTGACCAATCGTTTTTGACGAATCTTTGGGTATAGAGATAAATGGGTCCCTGGAGACGGAAAATGGGGTATTTTTTGGGAAAATCTTCATAAACTCTAGTGAAACCACGAGAAAAACCTAGTTTCATAATTTATTATGAAAGTAGGTTTTTCTCGCGGTAGTATTTTTTGAACCCAGGAAATAACGTTTCCTGACACCTTAACTCAGTTTATTACAAATAATTCAAACCCATAGGATTCCACATTTCGTAAGGCAATAACACCCTTACACGTAATATTAAGCTTAGCGAATGTCAAGGAAATCCGGAACTATTTAAATACAGAATTTATAAGCAAAACCCCTGCGATATGGCTCCAGGGGATTACGTACCATGTTTATAGCCCACCTACCCTTTGATTGAATTAAATATATGGAAAATATACATCAAAGGGATATGGAGTTCTAAGGTAGGAACTTATTTTAGTATTTATGAATTTAGAAATGAGGATTTTGTAGTTATTTGAGAGTAAATCGTGAATTTATGTTTGCCTAGGGATCTCTATGGTACAATCTTTTTATTTCTTGTCCACTTGATGGCTATAGACTCGCCTCTTACCTGCCATGGGTTGTGGAATTTGTTCGAAAGAGTCAACCGCGGCCCTGGAACGCAATGGGCATTCGGCGGAACATGGATGGGTTTTAGTCAGTAAGAGTTTGACACTCTCTTCGGCTCCACCTTGAGCGGAAGGAGTCATTTGATGATTTCCTATCCTAAAAAAAAGGTATATGGGATTTAAACACAACATACTAAATGTGTGGAAAGCCACCAAAGGGGGAGACATGTACCTATAGTCGGTAATATTCCTATGAGGAGTTCAGATGTCCTACTATGTTTTATTCAAACGTTCAATGCTCATTTCAAAATTTTATTCAAAAAAATTGAGGAAAAAAGCAATCAAATAATTCTTCAAATGCAAGACGATAAACATGCCATTTTACAAAAAAAAATCTATCGAGTAAAATTATCTGAGATGAAAAGTATCTACAGTATTTGCTCATCCATTCTGCTACTGTACGAAATTGTTGAGCAATCATATCATTTCCGTGATTGAGCAACCAATCAAATATTTGAATTTTCATTTCGAAAAGATATTTCATTATCATAATCAACATAATTTCCGACGTGAAAAGTCCACTCCTCAGTCGGCAGAGGCCTTAGTGAGGGTTGTGTACGTACTCGATCGCTTTAACGTAAACGCCAATTTGAACAGAAACTGAGCAAGCGCCGTTTGCCGACACAGACCGAAAACCACTTTATTTCCTACTAGCTGACCCACGCAACTTCGTCTGCGTCACATTTTCCATTAATGCTCGGCTCCTTTTAGTCTTATCGTGATGATATATACCTTAGCCTATATCCTTTCTCGATACATGGGCTATCTAATACTGAAAGAATTTTTCAAATCGGACCAGTAGTTCCTGAGATTACTACATACAAAATTACAAACAAAAACTTATAAACAAATGTAACCTCTTTATAATATTAATATTATATTATTTCCTAAAACCTTGACAAAAAATATTTAAGTAAAAATTTGGAATATGACCTCTGACCTTTGCTTCCAGCATCAAGCAAACTCCCGCGGCCCTTCATCAGGTCATCTATCCACCATAGAGGTGGTCTACCGACTATGCGTCTTTGGGTACGCAGTCATCACTACAGAACTAAGGTCGAAGTAAGATTTACTATGAGAAAATATTAATATATTGAATAGATAAAGGATATCAAAGTTGAATAGTAAGGAATATTTTATATCCAAAAATAATATGTAACACTGTTAAAGCAATAAAATTATAATCCTCCGTAGAGTCTCTGAATTATCACTGTGTAACAATTAACGCCTAACGTGATCAGATCCGCCCTTCTAAATATCCAGCGCTAAAATTACACTGAAATAACTGAGAAACCCATCTGTTTAACAGTAAATATTTACCTTTTACAATATAGCAGTATTTACAAAACTACCTCTGTTTATACTAAATACGAGTTTGATAGAACTTAGCCTAACTTGTTAATAAAATTTTATCTGAGAATTAGCTTGCAGACAGATAGCCTTCGAGGTTGAGATCATAAACATTTCAATTAATTAGAGTTCTCTTGTTACAAGGCCATTTCAGGGACCTTTTGATTGTCCCTTTTGACGAACTTAATGTTTACATTCATGAGTTCGCCGTTTCGCACCCCCATCAGTTGCTATCTCAATAATTGCAGAGTCATTTGTAATTATATTAATTAAATGTTTGTGTAATGTTCATAAATCTTTGATAATTAACGCTATAAGGTACTATTAGGACAATGGGCGAATCACTGTGATTATCTTGTTCACTTTGTTATTGGACTACTTCTCGAACAATAGGAGCAATTAAATAGATGTTTAGAGCCTGATAATTTTCTTTGTAATTTTCTTCGAATTCGTGTCTCGTGAAAATAGGGCTGTTATAACATCCGAAACATTTTTATTTTGAGATTTAAACCTTAGTGCCAATTCTACTAATATTCACATTCACATCGCATTCGCATCTGTCAAAAATGTATGAAAATTAAGGATTTTTTGACAGTTTGCGATTGACATGCGAATGCGAAAATAGTTTAAAAATTAGTAGAATTGGCCCTCTGATTATAAACATGTTTTTAGTATGGTAATACCTGTTTTTTGTTATCATCATTTAAATTATTGTATTCCTTTATTTAAACTTAATGCAATGCCGCCAGTCTTTTGGGCTCACTTCCAGTCGATAACGAATTTTTTGACGCCATATTTAAGTTAGGTATTTTATTTTCTATTTTAAGTGTAGGTATATAGATTGTCCTTTAAGTAAATATATATTTCATTGTCCTATACTTTTACAACATAAATATTGATAATATTTATACGTATATTCAAAATAAATGTCGGCAGTAACTCCAGGTGTACGACTTGGCGAAGTTAAAGCAATGTCATACTTCAAAGCTGCATAGACTTGTAAAAATAAGTAAATAGTTATCGTTACTGTACCTATGTATACACCATTCTCGGTCAATTCTGTAAAAAACACACACTGATAACTTAGGCGAAATAAGTTTGAAGTGAGCTATCATTCTAATAACATAATTGTCAATTCACTCACCTACGTTACATAGTGAGATTGTTACAGAATAGCACCTGTTCCTCACAAAAAACGTCTCTAAGCTGTTCACTTAACGATATCAGTGCGACTTAAGTCCACAATAAGTTCTCGCACTGAACACGTCACAAGTTAATGCAAATGAAGTCGTCAGTAACTGCAGGTGTGCGACTTGGCGAAGTTTAAGCAATCTCACGCCGCCAAACTAGATTTGTGAATTCTACGTAGTGTCGTTTGTGGCGCCTTTAGGAACTTTGTGTTGGTTTGAAAATGTTTGCTGGTTGCTCCCTATGCGTAGAAAACAGGAAAGTTTGATTGAAAAAATGGAGAAGAAAAATTTATCACAATATTTTTTTGTCTAAATCTTTTATCTTTGAACTTTAAAGGATTTATTTGGTTTTATCTAGGCTCGAGTCTAGATTATAAAACAAATATGTAAATACTTTTAAATTTTCAACAAAAATAAGAAATTAACAGATTTTATTAGTATTTGGAAATGCTAATTATCTTAAATGAGTAAAACCCAATACTTTAAATTTAAAATGAAACTTTGTAAATAATAAAATAAAAAAACGTATTTTGCCAGCTTTAACGAATGAACATCAAACCAATTGATACTGTTGTACCCAGAAAATTAATCTCGTAAACCGTGATATCAAAAATGATTTTACACACATATTTGTATGTAATTATTAGTTGGAAACATAGGCTCTTTGGCATGGTTCACTAATTTTATTTTTCATCTATTATTTATTATAAGTAGAAAACATAATAATTTTAATTGAAATATACGATGCCTAGATTTCCTATCTATTTAGATGTTAACCTCATTTATAATTAAATACCTACTTAAATATTCGATTCAGCCTACGTCCGCAATAATACCTCGACATAAAGTAGCATTACCTACTAGCAGATCCAATTCCTCCCAGATGGCTCTTATCAATTGACTGGAATAATAACCAGCTGATCCTAATATGTTTTACCTCTTACCCTCGTCCCCGTATCGGAACGAACCTACAAATATTTGATACATGTCTTCTTACGTCGTATTTTATTTATATTTTGAACGTCTGTACGTCAACGTAACCATAAATGCGCGGGAAAAGTTGAATTTTCTTCTGTCATTTTCGAGTTATTTTTGTCTATGCTCTGTGTTGCAGAGTTTATATTTTAAAACCTATTCCACTAGATTATGCAAAGTACGAATATAACTCAGGACAATTAAATCACAACCTAAACAACAGAAATAGGCATCGGATGCCCAAGTGGAGTCAAACCATTTACAATGTGATGAAAATAAAATAATTAATCCAAAAGCGATTCGTAAAGCAGCGAAATGAGCTGCTCTGCTAGAACACCAGAGTTCCATTACGTTTGTCTAGCGACACTTTCCGAAAGCGAGTCGATCGCTGGCGCTAAATTAGGATTGACGGCGACAGGTTTTGTAAAAGCATTGCACTGTTGAATTATTAAGGCAACTCCGGCTGCCTCTATATTCGTACCGCCGGCAGTCAACGTCTGGCTCTATACCGACGTATGTAGTGCTCCATAAACGGAACCCTGCTCATTTTCAATTCTGACACCCGGATAAAGTGGTCGCTGAATGAATATAAGCCGCAGTAGGCAATTTAGATATTAAAAAAAACCTTTCAATGAATGTTCGAGGTTTTAAGCGCGCCAACTTAGTACGCAGATTTTGAAATAATTATTTAACTAGTTAACTGAAGCTACTTACTTACTGTAACCAGGTAAATTAATATACAACAACGAACTATGGGATCAAAACTATGCCTTCGGAAATTGAGTTTGGAGCTTATTGAGAGGGGAAAAGTTTGAAAGCAATTTCGTGAAAATTTAATGCTCTTGCGAACTTATGAGAATGAGGAATTTCAGAAATGAAGCCAACACTGAGCATAGCTAATTTGTTGCGAATTTTTAATGAGGTCCACCAGGCCGGGTCGGGTGACGTCACGTTTAAGCTCCACTTGATCGGTTTGAAGCGCTAACTTAGGGGCCTTTTAACCTGTAGGTACATTGTAATTTTCTTTGATCATTCCCTAACGAGAGCCCCGGGGTGAATGACTAGGTACGCAGATCCATCTTGCTATAGCGACGGTGCTGAGGTGAAACGTCGGTTTATGACTCTCGCTCCAGAGAGCACGTTGAGCCGATTTCATACGAATTTTGGGGAGAGCCTGAAATTCTGAAAATCGGTGCAGGATATCGGTATCACTTAGTCAAGGTTTTGTGGGTGTGATGTTATATCTACCTAAATCTGGGTACATTCGCAGTGCAGTCTTTTGTATTTAGGGTAGATAGGTACTAACGTTCATTTCTTATTTTTTTAACCGACTTCAAAAAAAGGAGGAGGTTTTCAATTCGGTTGTGTTTTTTTCATGTTTGTTACCCCAAAGCTCCATAATTTATGAATCGATTTGAAAAATTCTTGTTTTATCTGAAAATGTATAATTCCTGCTAAGCTGGAATTCGTTTACTTCGATGACGGTTTTTTGCCATCCAAGTAGGTTAAAAGAAATTGCGTGTTTTGCTTTCCTGAGATTTTCCAGTGGTGTTGTTAGGAATAGGGTACCAAAAAGTACAAAATAGTGAAAAAAAAAACACTTTTTACAAAAACATACAAACCGACTTCCAAATTAAAAAAAACACTACAATTTTTTTGGAATTCGGTGTCAAAATACGAAGAAACTACCTATAACCCCGACTTCCTGAATTAAAGTAATTTTTTACTTTGTAGTGTTTTTTATTTGGAAGTCTGTTGTATTTTTTTGTATAAAGTTTTTTATCATTTCATTGATCGATGTTCGTTTGTTATTTGAAATTGTTCTTGCGTGACTGCGTATCGGTAAAAAGAAACGCAGGGGTGAATGGAAACATAACTTTGGTATTTTCACTTGAATGGCTCATGATTTTTAACCGACTTCCCAAAAAGGAGGAGGTTCTCAATTCGGATATTTATATTTTTTTATGTTTGTTCAGGCATAACTCCGTCGCTTGCCAACCGATTTTAAAAATGTTTTTTTGTTGGAAAGGGTATACTTCCCAAATGGTCCCATGATAAGGAAACCAGGATCTGGTGATGGCATCCCAGAGAAGTCGAGGGGAAGTTTCGAAAATCGTATGGACAACTAGTGCGTTTGAATTTTGCTATTCTGCGATTTTGCAGTGGTGTTGCTAGGTGTGGGGTACCACTAAAAAGTGAAAAATAAAAAACGTTTTACAAAAAAATATTTTTTAAGAAAAAACGAACATCGATCAATGAAATGATAAAAAAACTTTATACAAAAAAAAAAACAACCGACTTCCAAAAAAAAAAAAAACTACAAAATAAAAAATAACTTTAATTTCGGAACTCGGTGTTTTTGTTAATAATTGTTCGGTTTTTGACACCGACTTCCGAAATTAAAGTTATTTTTTACTTTGTAGTGTTTTTTTTTTTGGGAGTCGGTTGTATTTTTTTTTTGTATAAAGTTTTTTTATCATTTCATTGATCGATGTTCGTTTTTTATTTGAAATTGTTCTTGCGTGACTGCGTATCGGTAAAACGGGGTGAAAAGAAACGAAGGGTGAATGGAAATATAACTTTGGTATTTTCACTTGAATGCAACATGTTTTTTTTTTTAAATATCAATCTTTTAAAACTAATGGTGTAAAAATTCGAGTCCTTAATATACTGCAAGCAGAATTTAATAAAGTCCCCTTCAAAGTTTTGTTTCTTTTCACCCTTAAGTACATTTCTTTTCACCCCATTTTACGATAGGTACCTCTTTTTAATTGTAATTCAATGTTGATATTGTTATTTTTCAGCATTTAGTATTCCTAATCGAAAAAAGATAGGTAGACAACTCGATAGAAACACCGAAAAAACATTTTTTATTATGTTATTGAAACTTAAAAGCTTACAAATACTTAATTAATCATGTATTGTTAGTAGGTACCTATAGGTCTGTGGAAGGGTAAATTAATTCGGTTGTACGATTTTCAGGCTGAATGAGTATTCATATTATTGTTCGATTTACAAAACACATTCGGATATTAGCCAGGGAGGCTACTCTCTAAGCCCGAAGTCCGTAGTTTCGGGCTTAGTTGCGGACGTATTCTACTTCGTATTATCTAACCATTAAGAATTAATGACAACAAAATTCGAAAGTTACTGTCAAATCGTGTTGTCATTCATTCTTAATTCTTAGTTCGGGTTCGAGACTAATCGTAAGTCCGTAGGTGATACGGAGTAGAATACGCCCGCAACTAAGCCCGAAACTACGGACTTCGGGCTTAGAGAGTAGCCTCCCTGGCTAGATAGTGCTTATGTAAACATTAATAATATATTATTATATTGATATGATATTTAGTTGCCTGCTAGAACTCCTCTACAGGTAAAGGCATAATCATTTACACCAAACATAAATTACATTCGGGGCAATACAACTCAATAAATGAATTAAGACAATGTCTATTTGTTTGCAGTATTTGAATAACAGCTAGGTACCCAAGCTAGGGGTGTAACACTCGTGCACCCTCGAACGTTAGAACAAACTAATTACCCGTTTATACTATTTGCTCTAGCATCGTGATTGCTTTGTCGCCTCCGGGCATTCGGGAACATTGAGCAGCCCTAACAAGACCCGAACATGTTATTCTGTTAAGAACAGGCTATTGTTCGCGAAACTGTATTTATATACAGCCATTTATGATTTCGTAATTATAATTCTGATTATGATATCGTAACAAGTTTTGAGAAATTTTCCACGTTTTCCTTTTGGGCGTGACTCTCGTAGCTGTTGTTTCTTGTTACAAAAAGTAATAATATTATATTCATGTTAAATATGATATTTATAATATTGTAATGGCTGTTAATTAAAATTTAAAAAAAACTTTTTACAAAAAAATACAACCGACTTCCAAAAAAAAAACACTACAAAGTAAAAAATAACTTTAATTTCGGAAGTCGGTGTTTTTGTTACTTTCTTCGTATTTTGACACCGACTTCCGAAATTAAAGTTTGTATTTTTTTGTAAAAAGTTTTTTATTTTTCACTATTTAATGGTGCCCCACACCGAACAACACCACTGCAAAATCGCAGAAAAGCAAAATACGCAATTTCGATTATCAAAGAATCATCTAAATAGTCAAATTCCAGGTATTTCGATTTAAAATCCAAAGTTCGTAACCGATTTTGATATGATTTAAATGGGACCAATCTGCAAGTATATCCTTTCAGATAAAACAAGAATTTTTCAAATCGGTTCATGATTGTCGGAGTTATGAGGTAACAAACATAAAAGAAAAAAAAAAACTTACAACCGAATTGATAACCTCCTCCTTTTTGGGAAGTCGGTTAATAAAGTAAGTGAATTATTTACTTTACAATAATTATAGTGTTGAAGTCGACCGAAATGTTGATTTTCAATGAAAAACAAGCTTTTTCCAGAAGCTTTTCTCGCGTTAGATATATCGTCAAAAAGAAAAGAAAAATCCATCTATCTCTGTACCAAAATTCATCAAAATCGGTTCAGCGATTTAGGTATGAAAGCGTAAAAGACAAACTCACCACCGCATTTATTATATTACTAGCTGACTACGTTGTTCTGCCGTATAAAATAACAAAAAAAATAACTTCCGACCTATTCTCAGACCTACCAAATATACACAAAAAATTCATAAATATCGGTCAAGCCGTTTTGGAAGAGTTCGAAAACAAACACGTGATACGAAATTTTTACAAAATTAGAGGAAATTTACGATTAAAAATTAAAATTTTTACTACACAAACAAAAAGATGCTGCATATAAAAATAAAACAGCCACAGCGCATCCAAGATAACAGCACAACTTCTGCTTGCAAAGGTATTTTAGCTGCGTGGCTAGTTTCCACCTGGTAGGCCTTCCCTTTTACACTGACGTAGTTTTGATTAAGAGCAAGGGAGCAGGCATAAATTCTAGCGGCATGAATCAATAACCCACACACACACTAACGTACCTGCATACGTGTGTTTACGTCACACAACGATACTCAGACGATATTTTGACGGGCGGCTGGCGCGTTCTGTTTAGAAATTATACCACGGATGCCAGTCGCAGAATGACGATGTAAGCGAGTTGGTAGTTTGTTGCATGATATTAATAATTGTATTATAAAATTATAAAATACTTAATCATTTAACGTGGCTTTGATGACGTACTTTTAACTTTCTACAAGCGGATTCGCGTGGTATGTTGATAAAGTGTTTCCTAAATATCCTTCACTATGTTCTGGGGATAATGTTAAATATTAATATCGGTTCAGCGGTTTAGATGCAAAAACAGAAATATCATCTATACGATATCCATATGGAAACTTGATAAAATTTCTCGTTAAATTAAATAATATCGGTATTAAGCCAGTAATCTCTTCAAAAACATGCAATTTTTCCATGTACATTTCCTTAATATAATTGGAAAAATACGTTCATAAGGAAAATGTGGACGTAAAAGCGTTAATAGGGAGAGTAAGGTAGTTACATAAATCTCGGAGTGCGTTCTTATTACCTGGCTAAAATTCTGTATGAAAATGGAGGTCAAAGTCAAAGTTTTTGTTGCTGGAGAGCACAGTGAAAATTCTCTTTGAGGTGGAAAATATAGGTAATCTTGGGATGACCTTAAGCTTGCAATGTTAAGCTCTAAGTGCATTATGAAAGGCCCCGGCACACCGGGACGGAATGGCAGAGGATTTTGCCACCGGTTAGCGCACACTAGCCTACTAGATCCCACGACGGGATGCCACGGCACCTGCTGAATGCTATAACGGTTAGCAATCAAGACATCCCGCGACAACCTGCCGCGGCATCCCGCCGCGAGATCCCTCAGCGCGCGCTCTCCAGTGACGTATCAAGAAATCCCTTTCGATGCCACGGAATCAACTTTATAACATTGGTATTTATGTCGTATTCCTACTAGGTAAGTTTGAATGTCCATTGATAAAAATTTAAGTTCTTTGCCATTCCGTCCCGGTATGCGTAAGCCATTATTCTTATACTCCACTTTTACGTAAGGATAACCAACGGATCACTATTACTAAGACCCGCTGTCCGTCCGTCCATCTGTCTATCGGAAGGCTGTATAACTTCTTTTTCTCGCGATTTCAGTGTTTGTTCCATAGTAAACCCCTGGCACTGGATGCCTGGGGTGGAGCGAGGCAGCGGAGCTGAGAAAAGGAGAATTTTTAACCAATGGCATTGCAAAAAATCTCTAGCTAAATAATAACAGCCGCACAGGTCGATCTTTAAGGTTAAGCAACGCTTGCCGAGGTTGGTCTGTGGATGGGTGACCATCTTAACATACCGAGTTTCCTCCGTGCCTCGGAAAGCACGTTAAGCTATTGGTCCCGGCTGTCATTTGGAGATCTTCGGCAGTCGTTACGGATAACGGATAGTCAGAAATCAGAAAATCTGACACCAGTCTTGCCAAGGAGTACCATGTTACCCAGTTAATGGGTTGTGGAGGTCTGGTAGGCAGCCGCTCCACGTAAAATACTGGTATTCAGCTGAATCCGGTTTGACTGGAAGGCGACCCCAATATAGTTGGGAAAAGGCTAGGCAGAGGTATTGCATAGAATCTCCGCACCACGTGAGTCACTGACATTTTGACTGACATGACTGGTTAATATTTCACCATTTCTCCGCTCCACGACAGTGGACAGGCAGCCTAAAAGTTGTTTCTGAGGTTAGAGGTACTAAACCAATTCAGTTGTTTTACAACTGAATCGCTTTAGTACCTCTACTTTCAGAGAAAATTGGCTGTGACAAGCGGACAATCAAACAGGCACACAGACTAACGAGTGATACTACAAGATTTCGGTTTATTCAGAGGGACGATCGAATGATGAAAATTATTCAAGGTCACGTTAAAATATGGAACACCAATCTATACTAATATTAAGCAGAAGAGTTTGTTTGTTTGGTTGAACGCGCTAATCTCAGGAACTACTGGTCCGATTTGAAAAATTCTTTCGGTGTTAGATAGACCATTTATTGAGAAAGGCTATAGGCGATATATCATCACGCTAAGACCAATAGGAGCGGAGCAGTAATGAAAAATGTTACGCAGACGACTAGTCATTCTCAGCTAGTTTAAAATAATACTTCACTATTTTAAAAGCTTGATCTACTACGGCATCATTATTTTTGATAAAAGCTGCAAATTATTCTTACTGTCGAAAAACCCTAAAGATTAAAAAACATTCTTACATAAAACAGAAATAATGCTCCTTACAAATAGCAAAAGAAAAGCATCCCATTTTATTACAAAAATGTTTAAAATAGGGCGCTTTTATGAAAACCATTAGCATTGTTTAGCGTTGTTACCAAAACAAACTTCTAGCTGGTTTTAAAATGCACGACAATAGATTGCAGAGGTACGAAACCGCGGGTCGTGGACATTATACAACAATATACAATATGTATATCGGTGTATATTTTATTTCTATCACGTTCCCCAGTGTTTGAAATATTCAAGGGAATCGATTATCGGCTCACTTTGTGCACAAACACTTTTTTTATTCAATTTAACGAAGTGAGAGGAGATCGCGACAAGTTTAGAATTTTTAGTGGTTTCTCAAAGACTTTGCCGTTTAAGAGTGTTTAAAAGATTTCTAGTTTGATTTTCGTCCTTCATTCTTGTTTGGTCTATTAATAGTTTTTAAACATGGTGCTTGCCACAGGATAGGTGTTAGCTTACTTTGAACATAATACCGTAAGTAGACGAATACACTTTGGATGAGATTTTCCGGGATATTAATTGTCAAGTACGTCAAATATAAACCGGTTTTATTAAATAAAAAAAAACTTTTTACAAAAAAATAGAACCGACTTCCAAAAAAAAAAACACTACAAAGTAAAAAATAACTTTCATTTCGGAAGTCGGTGTTTTTGTAAGTTTCTTCGTATTTTGACACCGACACACCTAACAACACCACTGCAAAATCGCAGAAAAGCAAAATACGCAATTTCGATTACTTGGATGACATAAAAATATCATCCAAGTACACGAATTCCAGCTATTTCGATTTAAAATCCAAAGTTCGTAACCGATTTTCATAAAATTTAAATGGGACCAATCTGCAAGTATATCCTTTCAGATAAAACAAGAATTTTTCAAATCGGTTCATAATTGTCGGAGTTATGAGGTAACAAATATAAAAAAAAAAAAAAAAAAAACATACAACCGAATTGATAACCTCCTCCTTTTTGGGAAGTCGGTTAAAAATAAAAAATATTTGTCCAAAACACACAAAGTCCTAACATCACATCACATCACAACATCCTCATTTAATACTAGCTTCTGCCCGCGACTTCGTTCGCGTGAAGTTTTGATATCGCAACGCATCGCCTGCCTCTAGGCGCCAAGCAAGCCGCCTGCCTCTAGGCGCCAAGCAAGCCGCCTGCCTGTGCGTTCGCGACCTTATACAAAAATAATCCTTATAGCATGATTCAGTATTCACGCGCGATGGCTTGTTATTAGCGTATTGCATGTATAACTTTAGTGTTTCTGTACCGATTTCTATGATTCTTTTTTATGGAATGGTTAATAATGTTAACTTTTTTTATTAGGGATGACTGAGAGTGTTATAAATAAGAGTAGACAAATGTAATCAGAAAGCTTCGAACTGCTAAGCTATCGGGAGTTACACGTGTTATTGTGAGTCAATCTCAAAAGATAGACATATACTGTCGTGGGATATTTTTTATATAATTTTAAGGAGAACATTCCCGTCATACATGAGTTCTGTGTAACTTAAACCACGAAGGTTGCACACGCGACAGAAGCTTAAAAAATGGAGTAACTTCTCCCGTTTTCCCAACATTTCCCTTCACTGCTCTGCTCCTATTGATTGTAGCGTGATGAAAAGTATACCAGCTCAACCAGCTCAGGAGTATGAATAATAATTGTACCAAGTTTCGTTAAAATCCGTCGAGTAGTTTTTGTTTCTATAACGGTTATACAGACAGACAGACCGACAGACAGACAGAAAGACAGACAGACAAAAATTTTAGTGATTGCATTTTTGGCATCAGTATCGATCCCTAATCACCCCCTGATAGTTATTTTGGAAATATATTTCATGTACAGAATTGACCTCTCTACAGATTTATTATAAGTATATAGAAGATGATTGAATAATATATGTATATGCAATAATGTGGATTCCCTACATATCTGAGATTATATTTAAATTAAATCCAGCTTACATTAATATGAATCGAATCAATTCGCAATTAACAGTCGCAATTAAGTCTTAATTATTTTTGCAGTTAAAATAAAGACCGTTTGCCCGTAATTAACAGGATTGAATTTTATTACTAGTTCTGAAGAAAAACGAATAACGTTTCTGTAGCGTCTGAAGCTTTCTTTTGCGGTTATTATCCGATAACATGATGTTAAAGTTTCTTTTACTTTCTCATTTAATTTTATTGCTGTCATAGTCGCTTGTGGTTTTAGCAATTTTCCTGAGATTTTCTACACAATACGACAAGTAAAAAATATACCTAAATATGTCTGCCAAAATGAGAATCTCGAAAACGGAGCCATATTAAAGACGAAATTACTTATCAGCGAATTTTCTTCGGAAGCACAACTTTTAAGCATCACAAACAAAATCAAATATTCATTTATGTAGAACATACGGCTTCATTGCCATACTGATTTGAGACTTGTTTGCTCAAATCTTGTTAGCGGAAACATGACGCTTGCGCTCTGGACGAAAATGAGCTCGTTACATGTATAAAAGTATACGGAGGGATTCTCCAATATGTCGCTGTTGACATTAACAGGTATTGGCAAACACTGCGCACTCACACGAGTGGGCAAATGTCGTTTGCCACGACTTACATTAATGGAATTGATGGGCAATCATTGCGTTTGTTCGTTAATCGAAAGTGATCTTCCGAAAATGGACTAACAAAATGTTTCTTTTTATACCTCTGTGAAAATGAAAAATTACTTAGTTGAAAAATTGGTAAGAAGAGTACTGAAATTTGCCTCGTTCTATTTCCTAACTTTAATAATACCACGAGATATTTTATTTAGAAACTAGCTTCTGCCAGCGGCTTCGCCCGCGTGATCCCTAGGGAACATGTTTCCGGGATTAAAAGTAGCTTATGTGCTATTCCAGACTATAATCTATCTTTGTTCTAAATTTCATTAAGATCCGTTAAGCCGTTCTGGCGTGATTGAGTAAAAACAACCAAACTTTCACATTTAAATTTTTTTTTTTTTCATTTTTTCTATTGATTGTAGCGTGATGAAACGTATACCAGCTCAACCTGCTCAGGAGTATGAATAATAATTGTACCAAGTTTCATTTAAATCCGTCGAGTAGTTTTTGTTTCTATAACGGTTATACAGACAGACAGACAGACAGACAGACAGACCGACAGACAGACAGACAGACAAAAATTGTACTGATTGCATTTTTGGCATCAGTATCGATCCCTAATCACCCCCTGATAGTTATTTTGGAAATATATTTCATGTACAGAATTGACCTCTCTACAGATTCATTATAAGTATAGATAGATATAGATGTCAACAGAGACCCTACATCTAGTAAAAAAGTATCAAAACATATTGACTAGACCACTTAAATGATCTACAGAATTTGAAGCCGGAAAATCAAATTCGATATTCAAAAGTAAACGTCAAACTTTTTTATTCTTAATCGAGTTAAGGTCTGGTTCCAAAGGCCGAGCCTAATTCGCCCCGTTTTTAGTTACAGATACGATCAGACACTAAATCGAGTTTTATCGTTTTATCGTTGGAATCGGGATTTCAATCACCCAGTATCGAGTGTCGAGTCTGCCGTCAAGTCAATCAGAGTAAATTGAACATGTCACCAAGCCCTCTTATCAAATGGACGAACGTTTTACAGTGGACTTTTTTTTCAGTGCAGTTTTTGAACGTATGTTGTGGTTGATGAAATTTTATGTTTTGGATGGTCTTATTTATTTTTTTACGTTTTCAATTTGTATAAAAGAATGGTATTTAGATAAAGAAATCGATAATAATTTCCAAGAAATAATTGTATTTAGATAAAGAAATGGAAAATACGATGTAAATAATATATACTTTAGTTAGTCCAACTTAAAATGGTCTCCGTTGTATAAATGACGTTATTATGTAGGAAGGTTTCTCATTAATATTATTCGAAATTAATAAAAATACTAGCATGTCTACTTCATTTAAATGGTGGAGATGAGTAAAAAAACTAATAAGTATGAGTAAATTTCTAAAAATGTTATTTTAATAGTCATGAGTAAACTTGTGTTTTACGTTTGAGTGATTCCCGAGATCAATCGGGGTGAATAAGTTCATTCACAAGTTTCATTCAGAAATTCTAGTGAGTAAATACTATTTATAAAAGTGAAAGTTTGTGAGGTTGAATGGTTGTAAGTTTCTTTTCTTTCAACTACCAAACGGATTTTGATGGAACTTAGTAATATTGCTTATACATTAGAATAACTCATAAGCTAATAATAAATATTTATAAAATCTTCATTTACTGGTGAATGAGTGAGCGACTGACAGATAACGTACAGCCAAAACTACTGGTTTATAGGTTCCTTGGAGAGTATAAGGGAGCTCGTGGCTAAACAATAACAGCCGCACAGGTCGATCTTCAAAGTTAAGCAACGTTTGCCGAGGTTGGTCTGTGGATGGGTGACCATCTTAACATACCCAGTTTCCTCCGTGCCTCGGAAAGCATGTTAAGCTGTTGGTCCCGGCTGTCAATTGGAGATCTTTGGCAGTCGATACGGATAGTCAGAAGCCAGAAAATCTGACACCAGTCTTGCCAAGGAGTACGGTGTTACCCAGTTAATGGGTTGTGTAGGTCTGGTAGGCAGCCCCTCCACGTGAAATACTGATATTCAGCTAAATCCGGTTTGACTGGAAGCCGACCCCAATATAGTTGGGAAAAGGCTAGGCAGATGATGTGGGGAGTGTAATCCCAGCACTAAGTGAGAATTTTTCGAAACCCTTAAGCTGCTTTCAGACTTCGCTATAATATATAGCATAGAGTATATAGCTCATAGCACAACAATATCGCGCACCATACATTGTCAATAATATAATAGTACAGTACAGTGTGAACGTGGCTATAACAATGTATGGTGCGCGATATTGTAGTGCTATGAGCTATATACTATATGCTATTATATTAAAGCGTAATCTGAAAGCAGACGAAGTCGCGGACAAAAGCTAGTAGTTTATAAAGGTGAAGCCGCAGGCGCCAGCTAGTCAAAAATACAACATAAGTTTTGTGGACACTCAACCCTACTAATTTTGTACCACAAACAATTTTGACGACTCATACAAAACCTGACTATTAACTCTATGAAATATGAACGAAGTGTTTGTTTCTCGTCATATTACCGTACAACGCGAAACCATTAATCTGCGTCAAAACCTTCGGGGAAAAGGTAAAGTGACCATTTCTGAGGCGACCCTCCTCTTAGACATTAGCAAAATCGAAATTGACTTGATACATTGCCCGTGAGACTTGACGAGAACCAGTCACAAACTCACTGCTAATGGAATTAATGCAGATCTCACTACAGTTTGTTCCTTTTTAGGGATCCGTACCCAAAGGGTAACCAACGGAACCCTATTACTAAACCTTCGCTGTACGTCCGTTTGTCAGCGACTGAGCGGCCTGTATCTCAAAAACCGCAATAGGTAGACAGTTGAAATGCTTACAGTGTGTATTTCAATAGGCTTGTGTCCTGAAAAAATCGAATTAGTCCGTCAGTTAGATTATCAAAAAATATTTGACCCGTGTTTTTTCTTTTGTTACGGGAACCAAAATTGAAGAAGTAACGACGCTTTTAATATTCTCAATACGTCACACCTTCGCATAATGTTTAGTGTGTCGTGACGTCACGAGCCCCCACTCTCGAGTTTTGATGCGTTTTATCTTTGTCAATATTCATTGATTTACAAAAACAAAAAATACGTGTACATTATTTTTCAATACACTAACTGACGGACTAAATAGTTTTGCAATTTTTGGATGATGGAATCTAGCCTATTGCCGCTACAACAACAAATAATAAAACTTAAATTAACTAACTACTACTATAACTTCAATTTGTCCTGTTAACGTCCGTTAGGCCCTATCAGGACAAACTAGTATTGTCTTCTATTGTTCTTTTAATTTGCGGGCGCTGAAAGATTACGTTTTATACACGGTGCCATTTAAATCGCCTTACAAAGGCGGCCAACTTTATGTACCCGACATAAACTACTTCTAGGCGCGATTGTTTTTTTAATTTTAATAATTGATAAATAGTACAATAAAGATAAATAATGCATTAACATTATAAAACACCCTGTCGTCCTTCAAACACAAGGCTCGGACTGCGCACGCTCCTGGATGTTTCAAACTACTTCATGCCTCATGATAATAAATAACATTTTCATAATTCAAGTATTCATAAAAAAAATAATTTTTAATGAATGTGTAGTCATTGGGTAGATGAAGAGGCCTGTCGTTGTGAGATGACTAAATTGGTACCGTGTTTACAAGTAACGGTTTCTTTTTTCGGTTTATGGTACGGAACTCCTCGTGTGAGAATGTGACTCGCACTTGACCAGTTTTTAACAAAACCCTCGTCAAAAGATAAGATAACTTTCAGCTTTCACAAACTCATATCATTTCTCCCTCGTCATTGTAAAATTCAACCCCATCTCGAATAACAAGTCAAAAACGGTGAAGTTGGCAAGTTTCAGCGGAGTTCAAACTCAAACTTGCAGGGATGAAACTGAACTCAAAGTCCGACAGGTCCCTTGAAAGCAACTAAATATCAATGGTAGGACTCTATCAATTTTAATTACTTGCGGTAAATTTCTGTATTACTGGACCATTATCTAAATGAAAGTGAAAACGCTTCGCCCGGCCGCACTCCGTGAGCCTAAACATTAATTTGTTTCATATTCTTCTTCTTCAATGTTCCACTTTTTGTTCGAAAATTACAAAACAAATTACGTTCATTCAGGGCTACCTGACAGAGACATATTTTGTTTGTTAATCTGTACAGCGTGCTTTGACTAGGAAAGTAATTAGAATTTTAATTGCACATGTCTGGCACTGATGTTCAAATTGCGATTTGGAACCGAAACGAACGGGTCTTAGTAGGTCCCAACCCGATTGTTTTTACTAGTATTCAAATTAATTTCTACCCAGTACATAATTCACGTACGCCATTCACTTACTCAAAAGTTTTACTGTAAAACTGAAACACTGAAAGCTACAGTAAACACACGCTAAACGTTTTTGCGCGAACTCCGAATAAGTAAGTACATTACAGAATTACTGAAATGTATATTTGAGTTAGTGGTAAGTACCATAGTACCTACTAAGAAAAGTTTTACCTAAATTTAAATTAATACAGCAGAAACGTGCTGAGGAAACTTAATATAAATTAAATAAGACTACCTAATATCCTATCCTACTTCCTACTAATATGATAAATGCAAAAGTTTGTGAGGATGGATGGATGGGCGGATGGATTTGTGCCACGTCAGAACGCCTTAACGGATCTTTATGAAATTTGGCACAGACGTAGATTATAGTCTGGAATAAAACAAAGGCTATATATATCTTGGGAGTGTGTTCCCTAGGGATCACACGGGCAATGCCGCCAGCAGAAGCTAGTTCTGTATAAAATAAAACTAGCTGACCCGCGCAACTTCGTCTGCGTCACATTTTCCATTACTGCTCCGCTCCTATTTGTCTTAGCATGATGATATATAGCCTATAGCCTTCCTCGATAAATGGGCTATCAAACAACGAAATAATTTTTCAAATCGGACCAGTAGTTCCTGAGATTAGCGTGTTCAAACAAACAAACTCTTCTGCTTTATAATATTAGTATAGATATAGATGAGCAATTTCTTTCAGTAGGTAAATAATGGCGAAGCTTAATCTTCCAATTCAAAAGAAAAATCTCAATCACAAGTTTATTAATCTAAGATGTAAATATTACCAAGAGGTATCTATCCGTACAGTTTATATTTTCCTGAGCTTTGAACGGAATAAAACATTTTAAAAAGAGAATGGGGAATGCCCATTAGTGCAGAGCCGATTAGCACAACATTTCTCGGTATTAGTGTTTGTTTGAACGGGCGAGTTGCTAGCGCAAGTACTCGACTGCCACAGTATTTGTTGTGTAGTGACGTCGAGACGAGTGCGGTACGAAATAATACGAGGTACGGTAAATCCATCTTCACACATGTATGTTTTTATATGTTTGTAAATTGGCTCTAGACGTTTGCAGTCAATATTTGTTTTCGTGTAAGCTGCTGTGTTATTAGTCTTAGTATCATCATCTTATATATAGGTAGTAGATATTATTTTGTTATATAGGAAACTAGCTTCTGCCCGCGCCTTTGCCCGCGTGATTGTCGAAAATTTACTCAATATAACATACGACCGAGATGACAACGATTTAATGACCTGTTCCTGGATACCCAGAACCTTAAATACGCGTTTTCGAAGTTTCATTCAATTCGGTAAAGTCATTGTGAAGAGATATCAATCAGATAATATTAGCATGGACGAGTCATTGGTATTGCGTTTGTGTTCTTGTATCTCCTTAAGTAGGCATCTGCAACACCAAGAAACTTTAAGCTTAAAAGATTACGGGAGTTCGGATAGAGATACAAAGTTGAAGTCCCGTAAGATTCCTCAAACTGAAATAGCAATATTCCCTAGCTGGGCCTACCATTCCTACCATTTCTGAAGGCATTTTATTACCTGATCTTCATTGACACTTCAAATCTTAAAAATATATAGTATGGTGAGTGTTCACATGTCCAAAAACTGCCATTTACCTGCCTACATTGCCATCTCACCAACATGAGATGATGATTACCAGTCACAAATATCTGAGTTGTGTTAGAAAGTAGATGAAACACATTGTATGTGCCTATAAAATTTGAGGGTTTCCCATGTTTTCTATGGGATCCGATCATCAGATTCTGACTTCTTTCAAAAGTGACTGACAAAAGGATTTTTTTTAATCGGGCCACAATTTACGAAGAAATCGGTGAACATACATACTGAAATATATACTTACATACAGCCGAACATAGAACCTCCTCCTTTTTGAAGAATTCTTTTAAAAAGTCTGTAAATGAAATAAAGATTTGTACAAAGGATTTGCTCTTATTTGTGACATGTATTTTCATCGAATGCTAGTATTAAATGCAGCATCACTATAGTAGCCAGTAGCTCGACTGTGTTACAGCACTTAACAGCTACATGTGCTTAATCGTTTTGTTTTATTGTACCTTCTCGATGATTATTCTCTTTTTCGATTTGTACTTATGTGTACTTTATTGTATGATAGCCTAATGGTTTTAATATAACTAGTGGAACTGACACAACCGTCACTGGAATAAAAGCTTTTTTTAAGAAGAGTATTTGATTAGATGTTTTCTAACCCAGCGTTCTGATTGAGATAACTTTCAATTAATGACATCAGGTATGTATAAGGGTTCATCCATTTCTGGATAAAGATCTCTTCCACCATTTGCTTTTGGTCGCTTTCTTGGGAAGGCAACATGTGCACCAAGTGTCTAATAAATCTGGTTGCGGAATTTGTTTGAAAGAGTCAATGCGGTCCCGGAACGCAAAGGACATTAAGAGGAACACGGATGGGTTTGTAGTCAGGAAGAGTTTGGCACTCCCTTTCGTTCCGCCCAGAGCGCGAGGAGCAGTTTGATAAGATCCCATCCTTAAAAAGTGCGAGTAAGTCTCGCGTGCAAAGGGTTCCGGACCAATTTCATTTTTTAAACATATAATTTTAGCTCTACAGACTTTTTATAGGTGTTGCTTTAATCTTTAGGTATAAAACTACTATCTGCATTTTTTTTTCAACATTTTAGGCTCAGTTGTTTCGGAGATAAGGAGGGGGCAATGTCATTTTTGGCCGATTTTCTTAATCGGTTACTTCAAACTGTATATTTTAAAACTATAAAAAAAATGTAAGTAAAACCCTCGCAGTAAGCATTTAATTTGTCACACAAAATTCTGTTAGAAAAACTGTTTTTGAATTTTTTTTTAAGTTTGACCCCATAAAGTAATATATTAAAAAAAAAAAATTAGGTAACGCGTCCGTGTTACAGAAGTCCAAACGTTTACCGAATTTCAACAGAATTGGTTCGGTAGATCCGGAAAAAACGGGCTGTGACAGACGGATAGAGAGACACTCGGGTAATCCTATAAGGGTTCCGTTGTCACGGATGTTCGGTACCCAAAAAAACGTAGTTCTCTAATAAATAATCTAGGTATCCAATGTAGTTTTTACAGACTAAATCAAAGTTAATTTTTAGCAATTTTCTCATAAAATATAATATTTTTGGTATCAAGGATTGTATTGGAGGTTGGCATAAACTACAGAACGTTGGTGACCTTCTTTTGTTCCCAAAAACGAACTGTGTTTTTTATATCTATATTTATAAAATAAAGTCGTGTTAGTTACACTATTTATAACTCAAGAACGGCTGAATCGAATCAGCTAAAAATTGATGGGGAGGTAGCTTAGAACCAGGAGACTGACATAGGATAGTTTTTATCTCGGAAATCTCACGGGAACGGGAATATCCCACGGGAACGGGAATTATGCGGGTTAAACGGGAGCGAAGCCGCGGGGGACAGCTAGTTTTACATAAACTCATTCCCTTTTTATAGTAGATAGGTAAGGATTTAAATAAATAAACGCCATGATTTATAATATTAATTCTGTTTTTTTTTTACAATACATTACATTCAAATTCACAGACCGTATTCATTATTTGAATTACACGAGTAACAATTCCTGATCAAGATTCGAAGGCAACCCGGTGCGTGAGACCCCACGAGCATCGAGGAGCAAGTAGCTTAATGGTCCGGAACACATTGGAAATTTGCACTTACCCCATGCTCCACCTGATTCGACGGTATTTTTTTTTGCTTGTAGTCGTAAGCACAGATTTTGTTTGTGGTAGTTCTTTGTCTGTACTTTTGTTGTAAGATAATTATTGAAGACCCCGGGTTTGTTTATTTGGTCATTTAATCTGTAATATAACTGAGAAAGGTAAGATTGTTTAAATGAAATTGGACATACTCTACAAAATGGGGGACCGAGCTTCGGAAAGTCTTGATTATTGATGAATAAATGAAAATAAGCTTGCTCTCTATTACTTTATGGGAAAAGAGAGTATACTTTTATATGTAACTTGGTATAATCTGTTGTCAGACGGTACCTATGTCATGAATTTATGGTATTTTCAGTTTTCTAGATTTATATGAAGAGTTCCTTATCTTTTAGATCTCTTTAAAGTAGTTGACAACATTTGTAAAGAGTTGTTATTCCTAATTAATTTACCTAAAGGTAAAGTTTTCTGTTAGCAGTTTAATAAATAGCTACGTTTTAGCATAGCAAAAAAGCAAGTTTTTTTCTTACTCTTAATTAAATTAATAAACACTTATTTGATCCGTTTATTTTTCTTACAATTTTTAAGTAGACGAATAAAAAGATGAAGAAAAAGAGGTTTCAGGTTGCCTGGAAGAGATATCGAAATGCGATAAGGCCACCCATTGTATATACATATTATAATTTTTTTTTTTTTTTAGTTAGTAGTTTTCTAAAACATAACAAGAAAACGTTATGTTTTTATCGGTGTACAATTAAGTATTTAATAAATAAATAAGAAGAAGAAAAATATTTATTTGGGACTCGCACAATATACATAAAAGTTAAATAAGCAAAAATTATTAAGCAGGTTAAGGTTGAGTGGTTAGTTTGGAGAGAGTTGACCATACATAATTATTATCTTCCGTATAATTAGACTCACGGAAATGAGATCACACAGCAGTTATGATAAAATCAAACTCTGTAAAAATAAATTAAATTCCCTGTTTATGTAAACAAAATGAGGAAAGCACTGAGACAGAGCGTCTTTAAACAGACCTGAACCGTTGTTAGCCCACCAACTATCAGAACCAACAACAAAGTTAATTCAAGCATACTAAATGCAAATTACATCAAAGGTAAACAACGCACTCTATCCATCTGGCAGAGCTTACAGTAATCAGGGATAACCCTTACGTACCCCCAACATTCACAGACAATTTAGTGGCGCCTGGCCAAAAGGTCCCTTGACCTTCTAACCGGCGTGTTGGCCAGACGTGACTGGGTTCACAACCCACTGTTTACCCGCCAGTTCATAACACTTGGATGCAGACACTCGTTCATATTTAAACAGAATCTCTTTGCTGCATACGTTTGCGAATAATTAACCAAGATATACGTTCCTATTCGCGTTCAGAACAGTCGCAATTTAGGGTTATGCGAAAGTAAATATGCTCACAAAGAGACTGCCGTAAAATGTATTTCAATACTTGTGTTATATTTACAAATCTAAGTATGGATATGAAATACGTTGGAACCCCGAATAAGGACCACAGCTTTGTGTGCTTGTAAAACAATTTCGGTAATTGGATATAAGAGAATAAAAGCACGATTCGGGTTCATGAAAGAGGTTTCCCTAAAATAACTTCTTGTTCACAATAAGTATGTTAAAACGTTTCACGTTGTGAAAATAAGGCAAAATTATTTCATAAAAAAACAAGCTTCACCCGTCTCTTAAAATTTATTTTCAGTAAAAGAACGTTGTTCGATCAGCATTTCAGCTAGCTTATAAGCATAAAAGGGTGTCTGTAGGGCTGAGGGGATCGCTTAAGCATTCTTATCACTGCACGTTAATAAAATATTCAATGAGCAACCCTTAAATTATGAGAGCAGCGCCTTTGTCTGTAAATGACCCATACGGAGGTGTGAAATAAACATTATTTTCAATTTACTCTAAAGGAAACCGAAAACTTCCCGAAACTTTCAAGTACGGAGATACATGAAAATGAACCTAATTGCTTCTACCAATACTTGGAAATAAACTGACAAATAAAACCAACCTACGCTACGACTTGCCCGAAAAGTTGAACAAAACTCGTCTTGACTTGACGGAGCGGAATGCAAGTTTCATGAGGTCAGATTAGCCAGTCTCTCAGAAAAGCATCACGGCCCCGATATAATTTAGTTATAACTTTTGTAAGAGCAATGCTTTGTCGAAGTAATTTAATAAATTAGTAGCTACTCTGTATTAATATTTGATAGCTGCCGCGGGTATCAGAGATCGAATATTGTTAATAAAGGCGTATTGTATTGTAACGCTGTTTTATATTTGCATTTTCACACCAGTTTATTTATTATAGGTATTTTCAACAATGTCATTGTTTACAGTCTGACATTTGATCTAACCGTTAAACAAAGAGCGACCGCGCCAGCTCGGGAACATAGGGCACCATGACACAGGTAAGGTTCATGTTAGGTTACTTTAAACCCTGCAAGCAGAAACAGGAACCACCCAGCTGGGATCTATCAACTTGCACTAGTCACAATCATAATTTAAGTCGAATGTAGTCATATAAAAAAAAAAATTGAAATAAGCAAAAATTTTAATAAGCAAAAATCAACACTGATAAGCCAAACTGAATCAAATTTTTACGGGACCAAATGGCAAGTATGTCGCAGAACAAAAAAATACCCGCCGATTTGAGAACCTCCTCCTTTTTTGGAAGTCGGTTAAAGAACAACACACTATTAGCCGGGAAGTCCATTTAATTCGTAACTCTATGGCGTACATATGACGTCACATCTGAACAAACTAATGATAACCTAGTTTTTTGTGCTCTGTTTGGTCGTCATTTTATTTCAGTTCACAATTTCTCGGAATGAAATTGAGAAATTATAAACTATCAAATTTTGATACGTAATAAGTATTACGAATGTACCTACTGTTAACAATTTGTCGAGAGTTTACAAACTATCAAGTTATGTTAATAATCTTACGAAGTTTTGCCACTTTCCGGTGACAGCTACAAAATGCTGACTTTGACACTCCGATATTGTGTGAATGCGTGAACAAAAATTATTCATAGTTTAGTTTAGATGTTGACAAGGGCTCAAAGCGGCTGAGAGAGAATTTTAATGGCGTGAATATTATATTGGACAAAGCTAGGCAACAGCCCTGTGATGACACCTGAGGATTTACCTTTGCTATTTACATTTAAAAATAAAAGGACTAAAATGCCGCTTTTAAATATGTCTGAAACATTTTTTGTAGAAAATTTACTCCAGCAAATATATTATTTGCGCTCGAGTAAATTCACAACATATTTTTTCTAGCATTTATAACTCATTATCCTGTCGCAGATGAGTCCAAAAAAAAAAATTTTAGTATCCAATTCGAAGTTCGACAATAAAATAAACACTTGAAAAACCAATCGCGTTATCCATTGTCATCGTTATCCGACGGCAATAAAGCTGAAAATTTGTTCAGTTACAGCAGTCAGGTAGGTATCAAATAAGTAATTACTTTCGTCACGTCAAGCATAAACAATGAACTGGGAGGAAGGCAAAAGCGGCTCAATATCGAGCCCAGTGCGTGTTATCGGTCGTCTAGGGTTGCACCTTGTGTCACTAGGGTTGGCCGTACGTCGTTTGCTAACGAGCTTGGCTCAAACAATCAGAAGTCAAGCAGAAATTGATGGGGTGTTCCAAACGGCGTGCTCTGACGTACCAGCCTTAATTAAAAGACTTCACTCAGGCGTAATTCGCAATATCGGATCTGTCTCTGATGTTTTCTACTCTATGGATTTCGATAAGACGGATTATACAATTTCGTTGAGTGGAGTCCGCAGTGTAAATAATTATTTCGTCGTACAACGACTTTATTGGAGACATTACGGCGTCAAGCGCTACAATTAAGAATTGCGGATTATTTTGTTCTTGACAACACTCAACAGAATAAATCTACCTTTGTGAGGGTCTATTTTTCAGTAGGAATACAATTTTAACTTTAATTTTAATTTTGATAGGCACGCGTTTGACCACTGTCTCACCTGATGGTATGCGATGATGTGGTCTAAGATGGAGCACGCTTGCCTAGAAGTAACCTATTCACTCTTGACTCACAGGTTGTAGCTATCAGGTTTTACCTGATGAATAAATAATAACCTATGATCTGTACACAATAACAATACAAAGTTTATAATTAAATCTATACTAATATTATAAAGAGGTAAAATTTGTTTGTAAGTTTGTATGTTTGTAAGTTTGTATGTAGGGGGTAATCTCAGGAACTAATGGTCCGATTTGAAAAATTCTTTCAGTGTTAGATAGCCCATTTATCGAGGAAGGTTATAGGCTATATATCATCACGCTAAGACAAACAGGAGTGGAGCATTAATGGAAAATGTGACGCAAACGAAGTTGCGCGGGTCAGCTAGTAGTTTATATTAATAGCATCAAGCACGATGGTCTGACATTTACATGTAGAATAAATCATAAAAATGACCGTTTAACATTTTATATACAAAACCTGTCAAATAATCGGACCGATGAATTCTGAAAACTTCTCATAGTATTTCATGTCGTCAACCAAATCCATTGTTTTAAGCTTTCAATAGCTGAATATTTCAATAGCTACCAATCATAAATGTACCTATTCGACAATAATACACGCTCAATGACAAACGGCCCACGATTAAGATTAATTGTAGATAAACGTTTCAAACTATAGTGAAGACGTAGAGGTGATTATACATCGAATGTCTATTGACATCCAGGCGTGCTTACAGCTCTATCAAGAAACAATACCTCTCTCGGTAGGCGGCATGTCAGGGCTAATGCCTTCATACCTTACGTACCTACGTAACGTAGAATGTGGTTTGATATTGTTGCTGGATTATTGCAAACGCCGTAATTTTATATAATACCGTTCTTTCGAATAAGACACGGATACATTGTAAACTATAGCATTTGGATAGTATTTATTGTATTCAAAATAATGATCTGCTATCATTGTTATCAATCTAAGTAGAAATATTATAACGCCAACCAATATTATAAAGCTAAGTGTTTGTTTTTTTTTTTTTGGTAGAACTTGCTACATATATTTAATATTTCTTTTAACTGAATTAGAAAAATTGCCAGTAAATCTGACTCCAGTCTTGCCATGAAATACCGTGTTACCCAATCAATGGGTTGTGGTAGGCAGCCGCTCCGCGTAAAATACTGGTATTCAGCTGAATCCAGTTTAACTGGAAGCCGATCCCAATGAAGTTGATAAAAGGCTAGGCAAATGGTGATGTAATTTCTTAACTTATTTACTGTGGTGTGGTTATTTATTACCCAAAGATTCAATATTTTACAGAAAAAAGAAAAAAAAAAGAAAAGTTTGAGTTTTATAAACAGCAGCGTTCATTTTTATAAAACAGACCTACAACGCAATAAAAATCCAGCAGCATTTTTCACGTTATACCACTAAACATTCACTATTGCTACAAGCAGAACCAAACCGTTTAAGAAAACGTTATTCTGACTGCGTTAAAAGGTCGTAAAAGAAAAAAAAAGAAAATTGTAAAAAGCAGTAAGTTCTCCTCGGAGTTTCCTTTGCCCCGTTCCTTACTCGCTGGCAGTGCAGATGTATAAACATGGACGTTACGACTCATCGCTTCCTGGACTACCGACCTTAAATTTTAAGACTTATTATCTACCTCTTGAGCAGCCAATCGAATTGGCTAGGCAATTTTTTGAAAGAACTGTGAACTGTGTTGTGTCATTGTTATGTTTATAATATATTTGACTTTAATAAAGATTCAAGGTAATGTATAAAGGTAATGTAATAACTAGGTTCATTAATGTGTCGTGGAGCGGGATACACCAATCAAAAGCGAGCCTGTTCAGACCTGCGTTATAGCACAAGAATATAATAGAATACTATTATTCTGTTCATTTATTTGTATGTACATACCATCATACAGATTAAATTTTTAAATATATCATAAAAATATCATTTCAAAATATTAAAAAAAAACCGGCCAAGTGTGAGTCGGACTCGCGCACCGAGGGTTCTGTACAAACCTGTAGGTATATTTATTATAAGCAAAAGTGGCGGTTTATGATTTATCTAGTATATACATATATTAGATATATAAACTAGATCTCGTTCAAACTAATTTTCGGTGGAAGTTTACATGGAATGTGTATTATATTTTTTTTTAGTTTTATCATTCTCTTATTTTAGAAGTTACAAGGGCACATTATTCCACTTTGGAAGTGTCTCTCGCGCAAACTATTCAGTTTAGAAAAAATATATATTAAAAACATCAATATCATTTTTGAAGACCTGTAGTACCCCATAGATATTTTGATTATATAGATTGAGTTTCAGTTCTAAGTTGCTAAGTTGAGATACTTAATTTGTTTCTTTTATAGAATACTCTTTATTATGTACATGGTGTACATAATAAAGAGTATTCTATAACAATAAGTTATAGAAAACATAGATGAAAAAAAACAATACAAAGGGTGACACAATGGGCGGCCTTATCGCTACATGCGATCTTTTCAAGACAACCTTTACTAGTACCTACAATACAAATTAAAAAATATTGATCTGACACTAGTATTTTCGTAAGGCATTAATCAGAAATAAGGCCTAAGTAAACCATAAGGATCCAACACAAACATTCCAGATATTTCATCCTGAAACATAGACCGGTTTTCAATCCAAAAAATTCCAAACATAAAACCTAGTTCAGACACTGGCACATAATAAAAAGTATCGTAAAATCTGTCGCGAACTATTCCATTATGTGGCATTATGTGTTTCCACAGACAAATGGAGACAAATGGTGGAAGTGGCAAAAACTGGCAACACTGCACTATGACTTACTTACGATAATTGTCAGGAATTGTGGGCAAAGATGTCATTTATATTAATGTTTGTCTTTTGTTGGTAGTCATTCGTCTAAACTGTTTTCAAGTGTTAAAACATACTTATAGTTAAGTATCTGCTGTGGCTGTTTGTTTTTACTTACACGTTTGTTTTCGTTTGCACTTACCTATGGTCATAATAAATCTATAGGTACCAGCACTCATAGAGTGTCATATTAACAAAACATAAAGTAAATGAAGAGTATGTTATAATTCGGGAGGCATTTGCCCAGGTGGAACAGTAAACTCTAGCCAAAAATCTAATGTATAGCGGATGTATCCAAACGTCTCCCTGGTCGCATGGGTAGAGGTAAGGCGCCTGAACGATACTCACCCTAGTGCGTATCCGAACGCACTTTGGCTCATGCGTCTTGCGCCGACCTATGACAGCCGAGCCGTCACAATTCTAGCCACTGATTGGCTGTTTGTTTTGTTGGCAGATTCTTATTAGTTTTTAGTGTGTGGTCATACCGGACCAGAGTATGGCGGAATTGTAATTCTGGATCGAACGTGTATCAGTTATATTTTACAAAACAATTAAAGTTTATGCCAATAATAAAACCCTTTCACTCAAACTGACTCACCCCGACTACAAATGTTATTTATGTAACTCCAAACTATTTCAATCCTCTTACACAACATAACAACAGGCATCTAATTAGCACCATACCAGTACTACATAACGATAATTAAATGACCTAGCGCTATTAATTGGCCACAACTATAGTCCGCCTATCCAGCGTGTGCCACAATACAGGGACAATCAATATTGTTGATGAACTAATCCTTACGTCAATTTCCGTGAACAAGGCCTTAATACGGCATTGCTATAAGGCTTTGTTCACGAACTCGGCTGATGCAACTTGCGACACGATTTGCATTAAGCGTCTTGATGGTATGGCACTAAGTAATCTTCAGTGGCCATAGTGAATTGTCAGACTATGCTCACCCGCTATGGATTCGTGCTTTGCGCGCTTTGCTATAGGTATATTAATATCTACTAATTCATTCACACGCCACATCACTCAATACCTCAGTTGTACTCAGCTGGTCTATTCTGTCGACATCTCACCGTATACACTTAGGTGGAGTGAACGACAAGTGTGCTATCATTCCATCGTGTTTGTACGGTTTGACAGCACACTCTTGTCGTTCACTTCGCCGAAGTTTTTACTTCGATATGTTTACAGAATCACACTCCAGTAGCAAAAGATAAACCTATTCTATACAAATATCACGTTGAAAACTTTGGTGAAGTGAATTCTCAGCCCAACTAATGCTAGGGATAGACAACTCACGGCACCTAATTTGAATTTTTAGCGTGCGATTTTACTGACTGATTCCATTACGCTAGTAATAAGCGCCAAACCGCGACTAGTGAAGCAAGATCACTCCTTACTTCACAACCCGCGTCACGCGTCGTCGTAATGAAGTAGCATGCTCTAAACATATTCTTTTATTCTTATTTCTCCACAGACGCTGTCGCAAGACGCGTGTCGCCTGAGCGTGTAGGTTGCGGCCAAGGCGTTAAACGGTATTGCCACCTAATTGTGGCACTAGCTCGATCACATCTCGGCCCAGCAGGCGTATTGAATAGCTGTTAGCAGCTGATGTATAACTATATATTTGTTAGTTTATTTGCATTCAAATACAGTACTAAACTTTAGGAGGTGGTTAATTTACGAATTTAATTTAGACACTCAAATAATTTGCGTTAAAGTTAAAACTCAGACCTACTATTAAAATAAAACTGAATGCATTTTTTTATAAGCACTGTATAACAGTAACTTCTACGATGTAATGAAAACATTTTGAATGAAGGACTACTTCAATATTTGTGGAAAAAAACTTACTGTTATCCTCAGTTTAACCCTTCTTGTCAACTTGTACAAAATTATCGAAATACATAAATGAATGCAATCGATCGCAATATTCGTACAATTTGTCATTTCAACAGTATTCATGGCGTGTTTTACGTGGTCGAGCAGAATATTTTTTAAACACAATAAGGAAATGCTTTAGAGTTCTTCTCAGTTATAAAAAATATCCAGGCATCCTTCTCCCTTTTCCACACAATTCTGTCATTTGCTATGTCGGGCCAGTCCCTTTGGCAGGAGTCGAGCTCGTCCCGCTGACTTCGCCTTGGTCTGCCACGATGTATTTTGCTATTTAATGGGAGCCATTCGATAGTTCTTTCCGACTAATTCTCTAATTTCTCGTTCGAGATGCGGCAGACATATCCGGCCCAGTCTCACTAAAGCTTAGCGGCCGTCTGGGCAACGTCCCTGATTTTAGTTTGCAAAGTTTTTGATAAAAAACCCTTTCTTAATGATGGGAAATCATCAAATGACTCCTCTCACTCTGGTCGGAGAAGACGAGAGTGTCAGACTGTTACTGACTAAAACTTTTTTAAGGGTTGATACTTGGACGTCTTCGTCTACGCAGGAATAACAAAGGAAAAAAATGCTCATAAAATAAAAACTACTGAGCCAAACTGAATTAAATAATTGTGCGACCAAATGGCAAGTATGAAAGAATCAATAAATAGAATCATAAACCCCGGAGTAATAGGTGTACCTAAAAAAAAAGGATACCCGTGGAATTCTGAAAACCTCCTCCGTTTTTGGAAGTCGGTTAAAAATCCATCCGTGTTCCTCTTAATGCCCTTTGCGTTCCAGGGTCGCGGTAACTCTCGAACAAAGTCCGCAACCCTGACAGGTTTGGGTATAAACCTAATGATTGTAACTCGTGTGCGTGCGTTCTTTAATATCTGCCTACACCAATGAGAAAAAGCTTGAGTTTACATACGTCACTTGCTTCATATTAAACAGCTCGATGTCAATGCTAATTAAACACAGCCTTCCATCATTATTTCGCATTCATTTGTTACGTCATGCGTTGTTTTGTTTCGATTACACAACAGAAACATCTGAAATTAACTTGCGCACTTTAATCAGCAACTTGTTGATGTATTGTTTTTATTGTAATGGATATTGAAAAGGTTTTATGTTATTATAATAAATTTTATATTTTGAACACTTATCTAACTATACCACTAATCTTTTAAAATAAAATACAAACTACTTACCTACTAAAATATAGAGTAATGCAAAATTCGCCCGTATTGATCTCGAATGGAAGTGACACTGTCACGCTGTATGGCAATGCTGATCTTCTGTCCGAGGTAAAAGCCAGCCCTTGGACTAATTATAATCAAATTAATAATTATAATCTAATGTTGAATATTGTAACGCTATCAATAATTATTTTTTGAGTGTTTGTTTTTAAGTGTGTAAAAGTCATCTCCGCAAAAACCTTCAGATTCATAAAAAAAAACACACTGACAAAATGCTACTGTATCGTTAAGGCCGTACCCTGAGCAAATAACCTTGAGAATTTTTTCCCTCAATAACAGCGCAAGAGATACAATAGCGAATACGCTCAGAATGTTGAATAAAATCGTTATAAAATCTAATTTTGGCCGTTTGAAAAAAAATACTTCTACCAAAATGTTCATAATTAAATTGCCTATCCATTAGTGTAAATACAAAATCAAAATAATCGTTAATTTCCGAGAAGATGCATGTTTTTAGTATTTTTTTCTCATTTCTGTGGTTTCGTTGTGAGGAGATTTCTTAAACATTATACTTAGTAATAAAAAATAAAATCTACCATTTCGAAGCCAAGATTATGTAGAAATTTAATAATTTTTATTAGTTGATATTTCTTTTGGATAAAGAGTAGATAGCTCAAATAACTGCACAAAAAACGACTAGCGCTGCGTTTTGCTCGGGGACGCGTCTTAAGTGCCAAAGTTACATTTAATCCTTGAAAAATTTAAAGTTCCACTATCAATTGCTTTAGGCTAGCGGGTGTGAAAGCGCAGGACAGGTTGGCTGGTACCAGTAGGATAAAAAGCTCGTCCTCCGATGGGAACCAAGCCCGGGCCGGTTCCATGCGCGCCTCAAAGAGATGTCAGCATATAAGACTGGGCCCGATAGGCGCAGTGCCTACCAGGGTTGCTAAATTTGTTCTAAAGGGTCTTCGCGGCCCTTACACGTGAAAGGCATTAGAAGGAACATGAATGGGTTTTAGTCAGTAAGAGTCTGACACTCCTGTCTGCTGCGCCCAGAGCGGAAGGAGTAATTTGAAGATTTCCAATCCTTAAGAAAAAGGTGTAAAAACAGGTGTTGTTTGTTTTAGAACTTCAGTTAACAGAACATCATAATTCCTAAGTTCCATTTAAAAGACCCACAACAGTCCATTTTAATCTCTCCACTCCAGCAACAACCTACAGCAAAAAACTTTTTTCTTACCTCACACAAAATCCCGTTGTCCAATCTGTAACAAAAACAATACACGACATCAGTAAGAGCCAACGTGACAAAGAAGCTAATTACGGCCAAAGATATAGGAGAAGCGAAGATACAGGCAATACACTTATCATGTCATAAAACTCAGAAGGTAACAGTTTATTGACCCTTAAGGCCCGTTATCGTAACATTTGCATATGGCCACGCATCCACACGACCCTCCGTTTTTACGATCAAAGTACCTCTATGATCTAGGTAGGTTTGGAACGTAAATATTTTCCGTGTGTGGTGAGGTCTATTAAGTTTTTGACAGTGTTTTATTAGTAGTTGATGGTAGTAGGAAAAGTCCTTGTTAAAAGGTTTTTAGGCGAGGATTAATACGAATCATTCTCTATCGTTGACCTCTTGTCAAGACTAAAGTCAAGAGCAAACCCATCTCAATGAAAAAAAGCTAAACGCATAGCAGCATGCTCTTTGAAATTTCAAGGAGTATTTCCAATAGATTCAGGTAGGTATATTAAACTTTTCAACATTACTCACAAGATTGGAAACGCATTGGGGTTCTTGTCCATTTGTACGTATAACTTTGTTTATTTAGTTAAATATTATGTACACACAAATCCATCATCATCATCAGCCTATAACAGTCCACTGCTCCAAATGGCGTGCACTTGCAGTGACATAGGTCTCTCCAAGTGCACGCCATTTGGCTCGATCACCGGCAACTCTCATCCAGCTGCTACTAGCCACCCTGCGAAGATCGTCTAACACACAAATCCATACTAGTAATATAAATGTAAAAGTAACTCTGCTTGTTTGTTACCTCTTCACGTTTTAATGGCTGAAAGGATTTGGAACTTGGCACACGGGTAGACCATGTCCTGACGTAGGTTACTTTTTATGCCGTATGTTTGTTCTCTTAGGAAAATTTTCACCGATATCCTGGTATGGGTCGCGGGTAGGCGATGGATGCGAGACCCACAGGACCAGTTGTTGTGGCGAAACTTGGAGGAGGCCTATATCCAGCAATGGATGTATTTCGGGTCGTGAAAATAAAACGGGTAAATCTGAATGACAACGGAAATCTAAATTGAGATGGGTTTGCTCTTGACTTTCGTCTTGGTCAGAGATGACAAGACAAAGTCTACGATGGAGCGAGCTTACCCAGAAGGAGCCTGTTTACTCTAACTTTGAAGAGATTAGGGTTGTAGGCGTTCGGAAACACAGACGCGGGCAGAGAGTTCCACTTCTTTGCTGTGCGCATTATAAAAGACGTTTGGAAACGCTTAGTGCGCATACGTGGAATAGCAACAAGGTAGAGATGGTAAGTTGCAATGCGTCTGGATGTCCGATGGTAGAAGGGGGCCGGTGGAATGAGGTCGTGGAGTTCTTGGGCACACTCACCGAAGTACAATCTGTAGAAGACCGACATACAAAAGAAAATTATATATAGAACAAGAACTTTCTCCTTCTGTAAGATCACAAGCGGTCTCATTTCCCATAAAGAATAGAAGAGGAAAATGATAGACCCAATGCCCCACTTACAAGCGTTCTAATAATAAAACAACACAAAGGACATTGAAAAGTTCAGTAACTTAATAAAAGTGCGCCCAATTGTATTTGAGTTTTATTTTTAAAGAAAATCTAAACGCGTTTCGCAGAACAATAATCCTTGTTTGAATGCTAATTAATTTGAATTAATTTCACACTTTGAAAAAGGTATAATCGAATAGACAAAGCCGAATTACTTTTTGACGAATCTTTTAAAATTGTAAAGGAACCTTCTATTATGTTAAATCTCGTTGAAGAATTTATTATTTAACTTTTTTCGAGTAGCTTTTTAGACGTAGAAGTGCTGTGTAGCTAAATTACGTGATTTTTTTCAGTTGATTGCAATCAGAAGTTGAATTTATACTTCTTACGTTGCCTCGTCCCATTCAGTAAAGTTTGCTAACTCTGAGAAGTGAATTTGCGCAAACAGAATTTTGAGCAGCATGCTAATTTACGCGATATCGTATTCGCATTAACAATACAAGTAAATTACGAAGCAGAAAATATAACGGTTCCTTCAGAATTCAGTTGGCACGCTCATTGTAGGTATGCTTTTTTCGACAATGAATTTGGGAAGCCTCATATCTATATCTATCTATCTATCTATACTTATAATAAATCTGTAGAGAGGTCAATTCTGTACATGAAATATATTTCCAAAATAACTATCAGGGGGTGATTAGGGATCGATATTGATGCCAAAAATGCATCAGTACAATTTTTGTCTGTCTGTCTGTCTGTCTGTCTGTATAACCGTTATAGAAACAAAAACTACTCGATGGATTTTAATGAAACTTGGTACAATTATTATTCATACTCCTGAGCAGGTTATAGTATACTTTTCATCATGCTACAATCAATAGGAGCAGAGCAGTGAAGGGAAATGTTGGGAAAACGGGAGAAGTTACTCCATTTTTTAAGCTTCCGTCGCGTGTGCAACCTTAGTGGTGAAAGCTACACAGAAATCATGTATGACGGAAATGTTTTCCTTAAAATTATATAAAAAATATCCAACGACAGCATATGTCTATCTTTTATGATTGACGTACAATAACACGTGTAACTCCCGATAGCTTAGCAGTTCGAAACTTTCTGATTGTATTTGTCTACTCTTACGTTTATAAAACTCTCAGTCGTCCCTAATTAACATTAATAAAAGTTAACATTATTTACTATTCCATAAAAAAAGAATCATAGAAATCGGTATAGAAACACCAAAGTTATACATGAAATACGCTAATAATAAGCCATCGCGCGTGAATACTGAATCATGCTATAAGGATTAATTTTGTGGTCGCGAACGCTCAGGCAGGCGGCTAGCTTGGCGCCTAGAGGCTAGCGAGTAGCTTCGGAAAACGGCTTACGACAGTTTGCAATATCCTTTAATAATTATAATGTCGAGAGGAAGATGGTTATAATTTCGCTTTACACCAAACGAGTAATATTATAAATGTGAAAGTTTGGTTGTTTGTTACTCAATCACACCAGAACGGCTTAACGGATCTTAATGAAATTTAGAACAAAGATAGATTATAGTCTGGAATAGCACATAAGCTACTTTTCATTCCGGGAATATGTTCCCTAGGGATCACGCGGGTGAAGCCGCTGGCAGAAGCTATTTTTTTAATATAAGATGTAGGTCATGGTGATTACGTGGGAGCAACTTCATTATGTTGCAGATAATTGCTAGATGAAATGGACCCGATTTTTCTTGTGACGATCGAACATCGTTACGAGAAATAATTGTTAACATCTTTGTGTCTATCTGAATAATAGCAATTCAATATCGTTGCTGTATTAATTAAGGGATATAGATATTGCCGGAGTTGCGGGACTATTCGAAAGAGATACCGCGGCTCCGGAATACAAAGGGCCTAAAGGAACATGGATGGGTTTTAGTCAGTAGAAGTCTGACACTCCCTCCCGCTCCGCCCAGAGATTTGCGTTTTTCGCGTCATTTGATGATTTCCCATCCCTAAAAAAGAAAAGAAAAAAGGGATATAGATAGTGGATATCTGGGTACCGGTACCTATTTCCAAATCAGTTTTCTAAACACTACGATAGGAACAGTATCTACTAGTACCGGTACCATATTCATAGTACCGGTATCTAGACGTGAATGAAGCTTGAATAAATACACGAGAAGCAACGATAAATTAATGTCCATTTTCTTCCTATATGACAATTTCTCAGAACCGCGGTTACAAACTATTTTGATGTTTTTAAAAATATCGTAGATGAAAATTTTCTGCTCATGTATTGAGCGTTTATAATCTCGCGAGATTTTTTATTAACTGACGGAGTGTTTACAATAATATGGTAACATATTTGTGAATCTATAAGTTTACGTATGATACAAGTCACACGTGATTACCTTAAAATATGGATATCGGCGACATGTGGCGTGCGTAATGAGACCGAAAATATTTTATTCAATAAGCACTTTTGTATAATATTTACGTTATATTTTTGTCGTTATATTTCTGCTTGAAAAGAGTAAAAAAAAGTATTAAAACTTTGATATGGCGTAGGATTTGAATAAGGGCTTAAATAAATAAGTCGAACCCATATCAATCGAGTTAAAAATAGCTGGCTGTCAGAACTTCTATTATTTACATAATACACAACTCTGATTTATAATGGAATCATTCATGTGCATCTATGCCGTATGTTACTTTCCAAAACATATGAAATGGCATATGGTAGGCATTAGATACATGTCCAATAATGGTCATATACTTACTTTCTAAATAAAAAAAACAGAAATAAAGACTTAATTGACTTGTATCGTGATCGTTTTCGTTCTCAAGTTATGATAAATGGTTTATAATTTATTGTTCTAGTATCTTCGAATAGATGTTATGGAAAGGTCAATGTACTTTATTGCAAGTTTATCTGGCGCCTACCACAAAACAAAGTAGTGTAGTACTTCCTGTACAAAACATTGCTAGCCCCGTCACGACTTAAGCCCCAGAAAATGTACAGGAATATTAAAGTCTCCATGCAATACGTAGAGTATGTCATATTTTCAGTATTCCGCTCCCATACAAAGTTTTGCCTGTGGTTTAAATTATATTAGTATAGGTATACAAGCGGAAAAGCTCAGTTTTCAATTGAAAGTTAAATTTTGCAATCACTAAACGCAGTGCGGCAGTCAAACTTGAGCCCCTGGGGGTTCAACGATGCAATTTAGTCTTTCCTGGAGGTTATAAAGTACTTTGTTTGCATGTTGGTATAAGCTGGCTAAAGGAATGTATGTATATCGATAATGAATTAAAGTAAAAAAAAAACACTTTTTGTCGCTGTGTGGTTCAGGTAGATGAAAAAGATTATGCATGTCAACAGTTGGATCCTTGAAGATGGCATTCCATCTTCATGGCCTTCATTCTCTGTCAAAGCCGTCTCAGAAAGAGATGTGAGAAACTAACTTGGTCGCTTGCCATGAGCCCTGGAGCTGTCATAGTGCGCATCCAAGTCACCTCGGTTGGTTTAGATAGCGCAAGAAATAAATATGTTTATTTTCTTCTTGAAAATAGAACCCGCACTAGGATGCCTTGTGTCACAGGATAGTCTTGCTACAAGTATGGTTAAGGTAAATTGAGGTAAGAAAATAAATAAAACGGTTTCTGGAACTGGACTGTAGCCTACGTAGCCGCGGGGGCGGTTAACCGCGTGGTTCCAGTTTAATTTGCAACCGCTTGACATTTAATGGTACAATCACTAGCGGTTGCATATTAAACTGGAAAAGCGGCCAGCCGCTCAAACGAACCGCTAAGCGGTTCAACGCTAGTGCGTAGGAGGGCTAATTCTCCAAACTAAAGATTTAAACGTAATCAAATAGGTATAAGTACTTGGCATAACCACGGCTAAATAATAAAAAAGCCTACCCTTATCCCAGCCTAAATTACTTCCTTTTACAGCAAATAAATCGAAAGAAAAGTCAATATAACGCATGGACCTGACATTGTCAACCACAAGACGTTAAAGCTTATAAGAATACCTTTGTTCTCCAAGCCTCATAACCTCAGCATCAATGGAGCCGTATTATTATGTTCTACCTCAGGAAAACGAGGTAAACTGTTTACATCGATTTACATATTTTAAGGTAATTATACCGCAAACTTCACTGAAAGCTTTCAATACCTTTTAGTAAGGCCATAATTCAGTGTTTTGGGTGAAAGGTAACTCGACAAAATTGAATTATGTCACTTAACCGGTTTTGGCCCTTGAAATCTAAGGAATGTTTAAACTTTTGGTGAGGAAATAACTGTATTGTTTAGACGTGAGAAAATTTTAATGTATAAATAAAATCTGTACACGGTACCATTTTAGTTGACTTACAACGGCATCTCACTTCATCCATCCAATAACTACTACATGTTCATAAAATAAAATGATATTTTTGAGCATTTGAATTATTTATAAAATTAAATTATTAACGTATAGTTTGAAACATCCAAGAACGAGCGCAGTCCGAGCGTTGTGTTCCAAGGACGTCGCGGAATGGAACGGTGACATTGTTTTGTTACGTTAACATTATTAACACACCCTGTTAAAATGTTACCACCCTGTTAAAATTCATAATTCTAATGCATTATTTATTGATATTATAAGTACCTGTTATCCTAATGAATCATTAAAAAAATTGCACCTATAGGTAGTTTATATCGGGTACATTAAGTGGGCTGCCTTTGTAGGACGACTAAAATTGTAAATTGTACGTAAATAAACTAAACTAATATTATAAAGTTGTTATATGGTTTGAATGTATTTTTGTAGAAGAAAATCTTTAGATGTGCCTACTACCCCGTTTCTGCAACGTGTCATTTCCATCATGAATCTGTCGGGAAAAAGGGATAGCGCTATGCATCCTGTACTGGCACGACAGAGTAGGTTTGATCAGAAAAAATATTTCGCTGATCTATTACTACACTTTCTGTCATGGGATTTTATCCCATTAAAAGAAGGAATGTCGAAGCCACGGGAAGCACTGATAGTGTTTGATAAAACAAGAAAATTTTGAAAACACGTATGATACTTGTGATAATAATGTACAGGCTTAGTGTACAGGTTACATTCTTATCAAACGTATAATACGTATTTTCTATATCTATATCAACTTACACAAAAGCGAGTTAGTACGGTATTAGATTTTACAATTTAATGAACCATAGAGACTCCACGTTATTATCTCTCTTCCACAATTCATAACAGTTATTTACCTAATTTCTCAGACAGCTAGCTGTCATCAAATCTAAGTTGAGAATTCGTTATGAAATTCATTATAATGTAACATGTCACAACTTTAATAAACGTTCAAGTGACGAGAAGAAAAAATTACAATAATAAAAATGTTAAACAAATTTGTTTGAAATAAACGGGGCTAAAATTCATCAAGACTTTTGTAAATGATTTTTAAGGCAGGCACAACGACTGAATGCCTAATGAGCCTCCGCATTCGGTTCTTTGTTTGAGCATATTCATTACCTGCTCCCATCGCCTTTTGCTTACAAAAAAGTATTCATTGTTTTCCGGCTACCCTCCAGAGAGTAAACAAACAATATCTCTAACAATTTTGGGGTCAAGTGATTTCGTCCGGTGAATATTCAGGGAATAATTAGAAGAGAAAACAAGCTTAATTAGTACAAATCGCGTTGAAGAAATTACTCTGGAGGCATTTTTGTAAAATGTTTTGATGAAATTAAACAGGTGAGTTAATTGGGGAAACGTTTTTATGTGTTAAAAAGGACAGTGAATGATTTAATAAACAGCCTTTTGCAGGTTTGTTTACTGTTGCAAATATCAAAAATGTTGCAAGCATTTTAATGTAGCAAGTTGACGATTGCAACAAATAGTATGCACAATAATCTATCTATATAATATATAGATAGATTATCTATATATCTAATTATAGATAGATTATCTATAATCTATCTATATAATATATAGATAGATTATTGTGCATACAACTGGCTACCCTACCTACCCATTTTTGTTTGCTTTTGAACCTTCCCTGTATTCAGGCGAACTAAATAAAAAAAGAATTACCGAAATCGGTCCAGCCGTTCTCAAGTTTTAGCGAGACTAACGAACAGAACTGAATACAGGGAAGGTTCAAAAGCAAACAAAAATGGGTAGGTAGGGTAGCCAGTTGACGGGAGCGAAGCCGCGGGGGACAGCTAGTTAGCGATACTAATAATGTCTAGGCATTATGGACGGGTGATTAGAGATTACGAGAATAAAAGACTATTTTAAGTTTACTTCTCTATCTTTTGAGACACTGTGTCTATGTTTCTTACTACTCTTCTGTCGCAGATTGCTGGAAGACATTTCATTTGAAACAAGCAATACTTGTGCTCTACTCTCATCATTTTCTCTTATAAAATTATTCTTTGTATGTACATCTACACTAATATAATTGAGCTGAAGAGTTTGTTTGTTTGTTTGAACGTGCTAATCTCTGGAACATCAAGTCAGATTTGGAAAGTTCTTTTTGTTGAAAATGTTGAAATGATAGCCACATTCATGATGTAGGCTATACGGGAAGGAGAAAAACTTGGATATGCGCGTACGAAGTCCCGGGCGAACGCTAGTTAGAAAATAAAAACAAGATTATTACTTACACTTATCGCTTTTTGTTTAGATATTTTGATGGAAAAGTTACAGGTGAACAGACTGTAAAACGAGACAACAACTCTCGTCCACTAACACAGCCAATTTAAGATCCAGACATAAATACAATGAAATTCAAAGACATACAACGTTAGCTAGAATATTAGATGAAGTGATGTTTGAATGAAACTTCGTAACTGAGTGTAAACTAGCGGCTTCGAATCTAGTAGCTAGGAATCAAGTTGTTAAGTTACAGTAAGTTAGAGCTTGGCTTATTGCTGTACCCAACAGATTTAATAGTTCGCAATCGCTATGAATAATGCAGTTTTGATAAGTCGGTTGTTTTAATAGAATTTGGTCGATGAAGTGTGTGTATAAACACGGTGATTTGGTGTTGATTAATAATAAAAACAACAACAAAAATACGTCGTCGTGTGTAATACTTATTTACTATCTGTAATTTTTGTGAATAAACATTTTATTTATTATTTTTTTTATTTTTTTTATTTATGATTTATAACTTAAAATAGTCTTATACTTTAAGACTATTTTAAGTTTACTTCTCTTTCTCTTGAGACAGAAAGTCTTAGTTTCTCATACTACTCTTCTGTCGCAAATCTCTGAAAGTCAATTCTTTTGGATGTACTGGTAAGTAATACCTCTGTGTTCTTTTCTAATATTTTTCTCTTTTAAATGATTTATTTGTTTGTTTGTTTGAACGCTCTGTCTCTGAATTATGTACAAGTAGGATTTGAAAAAAAAGAACTCGTATTAATTGCAGTAATTTTAATTGTTTCAAGTTAAGAGACTGTTTAAAAAAAAGAAATGGTTTATCAGAAATAAATCATTATTTTCTGAAATTTTTTTTGAGAAAACCGGTCAAGTGCAGATCGACCTACATGTAACAAGTTCCGTATTTTAAACCAAAAAAAAACCAATTAAAAAAAAAGAAAAGAAAGTATTTTATTATTGAAGAGACTGCAAGCATACCTAAGCGTGTCCAGTGCTCGCAAGACCGCTGCAAGTCTTGCTGACTTGCAGCTGAGATAGTCCACAACTCAGAACTCTGGAACTTTACATTTTAATCCGAATAAAACCTTGAAGAACTCAACAAGCACTCCACAAATGATTACAAAACCCGCCAAATACTTGCACCATAGGTTCAAATATTCAACTCTATAATAATATGGCTACCAAAGAGAATTTTTCGATATATAAAGCACCTTGGCGGAGTTTGTGGACGAGGTAAGTGTTGTCGAGTAAATCCGCTCAAATATGGATAGGGAAATTCTAGCGGCAACCGCTTTCCGGCCGCGTGGCCTTTTGCATTGAAAACTGACGCATCACTGCGTTGTGCTGTGCAGCCGTTCATATTTTATGCCGTTGAGTGTTGTATGCGGAAAACACGATCAATAACGTACGGGAAATTAGTAAAATAACATTTATTTACACTAAAGCTTTTAGAAACATTATTTAATCAGTGATAGTCGAAGAGTCAAAAATGAATGAAAGAAAACTAGTTTATTTGGCACACGCAGATCATCACAATGTGGTTACAAATAAAATAAACTAACAATAAACAGATGCGCCAAATAGGATGGATAGAATTGGTATGCGTCATCAAAATGTCACGTGGTCAATCTCAAAAATTTTGGTATTTGGACAATTCCATTGCTAAGAGAATAGAACGGCACTTTTTCTAGAGCCTCTAAAGACCAAATTGTCCTTGGTCTGTTTTTATTATCACTACATATTATAAAAGAAAGTCCTCTACCACGTTTTTCTGTCTGTTTGTCAGTCTGTCTGATCGCAATAAACTCAAAAACTACTGCAACAATTTTCATGCTGTTTTCACCAATGGAGAGAGTGGTTCTCCGGAAAGATTTTAGTTTTTAATTTGTCAAGCGGGTGAAGCCGCGAGCATCAGCTAGTATTTTATAAAACCCCTCCGGTACTGTATGACTATGTGACTGACAGACAACGCTCAGTCAAAACTACTGGACGTATCAAGCTGAAAATTCCTACAGAAACGGGAAAAAACGAGATATACACGTACAAGGCGCGAGCAAAAGCTTATCATAATATAAAAAACGAATAACCCTTTTCCCGATCTAGAAAACGAATGAAGGACCTCATGTTTAGAAAGCCTCTTGCAATCGTTTGATCAACCAAGCAGAAGAAAAGGACCGAACCTAATACATTGTAACATTATCATATCAGATCCCTCACCGTCAATCATGTACGTAATCATATACAGCTACCCGAAGATGATATTAGGTTTAATTTGATTGGGATCGATCCCATAACCAATCATTAGGCACAATTCCGACCTATCCAACCCGATTACACATGGCCCGGCCTAGTTGACCCGATCCGAAATAATTCCAACCCGAAAAATTTCAATCCACCTGCCTTTTATCAACAATATTGGAGTCAGCTTCCAGTCTAGCCGGATGCAGTAAGTAGCAGTAGACTATCCTATCTGCGGGTCTAAAAAGGCCACTTTAGAAGAATCACATTATTAACCACACAACAATCTGACAAATTTAATCTTTATGTTCAAGATTAAATGGAAAAATTTGATTTTACAGGTAGGTACCATAAAGTGCTTTCTGATTCTGCTAAACTGGCCTTTTTAGAACCGCTAACCTCCATTTTCCACAGCCCAGTGATGAATCACGGTTTGTAAAGGGTTGTTACCCATCCAAGAAATAATGGTGGCGCCTAAACACCGCTATTTGTGCGGAAATATAAAATTGATCGTGGATTCTCCAGACGCAGGGTAGCTGGTTTAAAGAGCGGACTATATGGGGATGCCAGGTTTGAAAAAAAAAAGTATGTAAGAAGGTTTGATCTGCGTGATCTTGCAAAGGCAATGCAAATTAGGACGACGAAAGTATGATACTAGACAAAGAGAAAGTGGCAGGAACCATGCTGCACTAACCACAAAAAAAAAAAGAAAACTGACGAAATATTACTCCAGTACTAACAAATAAAAACTGACACGCTTTTGAATTTAACGTGCTATTCACATGTTTTACTAGGGAAATATGACACGAGCGTGACACAACAAGCGTTGTAGTAGTCATCGAAAAAGTATTGTAAAACTAAAAACAATGTCAACGAGTTGATGCTGCGAATATTTTGCGTCTAGAGTTACCAACTGCGTGTAACTCGGGCTGTTGACAAGCTTTTTTAATGCTGCCTTTGTTCTATGTGAGATATTTTGATGTAGTGCTAAATTGTGACCTAGTTTCAGCTATATAATGTTTGTTTACTCATTTCAGACGATCATCGATAGCAACTGTCAAAATCTCAAAAACATACTGTATGCGAGAGAGACGGAGCTACACAAGACGAATGACACAATCTCAGTTTCCCAACGGAATAATAATGGCATAGGCAAGTTATAGTAGGCAGATCACATCAATGAAAATCCGGCAAGATACGAGTAGATTGATAGCTAAGATAGATTGATAAATTTAATCTACATACATTCTACTGTACAAATATTTACAGCCTATACAGATAGGTACAAAAAGGCCCTTTAAAAAATACAGTATGGAACTGGCTGTTTCACATTTTAAATTCGATCCATATTCAAAACATTTTATTACTGGTGTAGTCAGCCAGCATTCTCTTGTAACTGAGGAAATGGCTACCCGTGACTTCATTCGTGGTCTACCTTTTGACTGGAACAACCCAGAGAACATTATGCAGAGCACAGTATTCTCTAATATCAAAAAATCGCCTTAACTCAGTGTCAGAAATGCTACACCAAAAAAAAAATTAATAAAATAATACTAATGAAGTCCATTTGAGTGGGCATGTGCACACACTAGAGACGGGTCATCTAATATTGATGGTATATGAGGCACGTGTCGGGTGACTGTTGACCATAAACCGTGCGTTGTGGTGCATGTGCACAGTCAATAAACTGCAGTTGTATATTTTTATATTTTTAGAAGGATAGCTTCAGATGGTAGTTAGAAAGCTCATCGTATACTGGCTTTAGAGGATTCTTGAATTTGGATCTGATTTTGACATATTTAATTAAAGTTCATAAAATGATTTGACTGTAAATTCCATAATATATAATTATTCCTAAGTATCCTAATTACGATATACGATTGATGGCATAAGTCATAAACTCATTGGACTGTTCTAATTAAATGTGTAAGGTTCTTTTATCAAAATCTAGTTTCAACGACACTAAACTGCATGGACATCAAATGATTGATCTGACCTCCAGAACCTTTTGAGTTTATTTCCATGTTTCTTATTCATATTGATTTAAAACTGGTGTATTATGTGTTTCTTTAACCCAATTTAATAAACATATTTTGTGTCCCGACAAGGTCAACTGCAACCAATTCTCTCTAGTTTACGTAACAACTGCATTGGAAGGCTAACCGTGCGAAACTTTAAAAATGGTATCTAATTTAATAAACACTCTGGTACTTAGGGTATCATTACTTTTATATATTTTTCCTTCACTAAGACATAAGAAAACTTTTCAATGAGATTTCTAAGCATAAAATAAATCAGTCTTTATATTACTCGAATTGACAAATGAAAAATAGCAGTTCATAGTTACGAACTGTGTAAGGCTCTATTAAGCGAGGATTACCAATAATGGCCAATTTGTGTGCTAATAAATTTTGTTTACGTACATCTTGAAACATTGGGTCGAGCCTAATTGGTTATTGGGGAGGTCAATCAACCTAAAATGTTAAGAAATTGTACGTAAGCACTATTACTTGTTAGTGAATTTTTGAAGATAACTTGGAAATCACAGACAGGTAATCAGTTAGCAATACAGTTACTAATTGGGTAAACAAGTTTGTAGGTGACCTATGAGATAAGTAGTATTGAATAAAAATAATGGAATCGAGAAACTAGAGTAAGTATTTTCAATGAAAAAAAGGTGGATAGATGTTATCTTAGCTTATGGCTTATCATACGTCTTGTGCGGCGCAACGCTTGCTCACCCGTCGCGCTACGAAAGTTGCTACGGCGTAGCAAAGCGGCGTAGCGCGGCTTTGGAATGATCTCTGACTTTTTTTGTGTCATGATTTAGAAAAATAAGCCCGCCATTGTTAGCACAGAATAATCAATATTGAATAAGAGCTGTGTTACAATTTTTATATACAACAGTAACTAGCTATCCCCGCGGCTTCGCCGAACCTTCTCCTGACAGTAACAAACACAAAAAAAAGAATGAGCGAAATCGGCCCAGCCGTTTACGCGGATGCGATGGCCAAGGGAAATAGGGATTCATTTTTTTATATATAGATTTAGAGATCCAATTCTCAGACTCGAAAAAACCTTGTTCTGTAACTATATGCACGGAATCACTTTATAGGTACTAATAAGTCTAAGTATTAATTAATATTGTGGCATTCTTATTAAACAAAAGATAAGTCATTAATCTAATAGTGACTAACTCCTAGCACCGAATAGTTTCATAAACTGCTATGCAGTAGTTTCAGTCTATAAGCCGGCTCAAACGCTCTTAGCACTCGACTCGTATGCAGGTGACATTTAAAAACACGATTGACATTGAAGTTGGTAATACACAAGCCGATTGAAATGTACGTACCAATGTGTTAAAAGAGTTTACAAGCTAAGTTTATAGCCTGCTTGACTAGTCGACTGAAGCTGTTGTACTTTGGTCGTAGAAAATGTACTTTTCACTTCGCATTCACATTGTGATTGAAATAACTCATTACTTAGATGCATCAAATCATTTTTGGTACCGATTTTTCAATATTCAAATAGCTTTTACTTGAGGTATAAAATGGCAGTTTGACATATCGTCGGTCCAGATGTGACACCTCGTAACTACCATTTAAGATATTTGATTTCTATGGAAAAGTTTCAAACAATTATTCTGGAGTTAACTCGTAAATGTCTTCTGGTTTACTATTCATTTGAGAGAATAAAATTAATTGTAATGACCTCTCGTAAAAAGCTCAATTTGGTGTAATAGGTGACTTCTAGGCAAGCGTGTTCCACCTTAGACCGCATCATCGCTTAACATCAGGTGAGATAACGGTCAAACGTATGCCAATCAATAGAAAAAAAAACCTCGTAGGATAAGTCTTGTTAGATCTTAAGAGGTTACCTGACTTATACAAAAATTTTATAAAGGAAATAATTTTATAAGTATTTTTTGCAATGGTGAAAAATGGCAACATTGTAGACGAAAAGGATCTATAATATTCGGTCAGAAAGTATCGCTTCGCAGCACAAGTTTAGTTGTTCTGTGCAAAAATAGAGGGGTGTATTGAATTCTCCTTTGTATCCGAACTGAACACGAAAACTTTTGACTCTGACGTTGACAAGTGACAGTACGGATACTAAAGTAAGTTCAAAGGTGTGTTTTTACAGAATTTCTTTGTTGATTGGAAAAAACAAAGCAACAAAGCATTTAAAAAAAAGGGATTTCTCGTCTCAAACTATATCAATCCCAGGATCTAATTACGAAAATCATCGCACTGAAAGAGCAACATTATTGCTTGCTATAGACTTGTTTATTCCGGAATAATGCTAACTGATATTATAAAGAGGACTGATCTGATTTCTTACACAGTTACTCTATCGCCTAATATCATCACCTGCCTGGCCTTTTCCCGACTATATTGGGGTCGGTTTCCAATCATAGGTACCGGACTCAGCTGAATTTCTGTATTTTATGTAGAGCGGCTGCCTACCAGACCTCCAACCCATTAACTGGGTAACACGGTATTCTTTAGCAAGACTGGTGTCAGATATTCTGACTTCTGACTATCCGTATCGACAGCCAAAGTTCTACAAATGAGAGCCGGGACGAGGAGACGGGTACAGAAAAGTCTCGCTATGCTAAGATGATCATCCACACACCAGCCTTGAACAGCGTTGCTTTACTAGAAGAGTACATTTACTACTTTCTAACCCGAAGAATTCACAGTTCCCGCGTGAACAAACCGGCGTTGCACAGTCTTCAGCTGATCGAAAACCACACTAAAACTGCGGATCAAAATTAAACCATACTTCAATTTAAAGTACCAATGTAAACTCACACGTACATAGATAATGTGTTTTAACTTGTTCGGCGACGTAATATAAATTTACGACTTATTACATTTGGGAATTGAACAGTGTCACACGAACGGCTCTTATCAGCCATGCCGCGTTCCGTTATTGATACTGTACGTCCGCGTCAATATGGGAAATGGTGTTTTTTGAAATATGTTTCAGCTACATACATGTTAGGATATTTTTTGTTTATTGGTCATTTTTTGGAGGTATTTTTTCCAGGGTTTTGGTATTTTGGACGGATGTATTACTTTTTAAATAAACTAGCGGTCCCCCGCGACTTCGCTCCCGTCAACTGGCAACTTAATTTTTTTTACCTACATAAAAACTTCCTGATAATAACAAACCCAAAAAAAAAGAATAAGTGAAATCGGTTCAGCTGTTCTCGAGATTAGCGCATAGCAACACATTCAGCGATTCATTTTTATATTATAGATAGATAACGCATCATCTCTGTTGGTCAATCGGTATTGCGACATAAAAACTATGAAATAGTGTTTGCATTCTAATACTTATTATTTTTTGCTTTGAATTCAAGAATTAAAAACATTTTTTTTTAACTAAAACCCAAGTGAACCTGCAGAGCATTTTTTGTGCTTAAGCCGGCGTTTAAACAACAGGGCCATGAGTGGTCATCTCGTTTTTTGTGGATTCACGCGAAAAATTGACTGTTTGCTGAAATCAGTTAGTCAAATCTTCGCGTGATCTGAAAACTGGCTTTCTCTTCGGCCAAAGAGTAACCATTGCATTGCTATTCAACGTAGCAGTTCTTGGCATGTTCCTGTTGACAGCGATGTGAACCCATTTTTCCATGACCAATGAGTTCTTCCCCTCCCCTTTTTATCCCACTTTAATAAAATTACACATATTTTTTAATTGCCATTAAATAATATTAAAAAATAAAAATTATTGTAAAGAAATAAATGATCGGTTGACTGCACCGATCATTTATTTCTTTACAATAATTTTAAATGCAGAAGGGTCACGTAAATAGCTTTTCTATTCAAAAGTGAAGTCGCCATTTTATTTGTTTTTACAAGTTTACAACTGAGAAATTTTCTAGATATGGCTTCCACCTACACTCTCAATAACATGTATAACATGTGGGACGGAATTTAATGCACAAGTAAATATATCGAAAATTCTCGTTTCCTTTTTATTATTACAAAATAACTAGTTTCTGCCACTGACTTTTCCCTCGTGATAGTCTAAATTTTATCCCAAAGGAACATACTCATGGAATGAAAATGATCGTACCTACTTATGTCGTATTTCGGGACATTGTCTAAAGGTTACAAACAGACAGGCAAAGTTATTTTATAATTTAAACTAGCTGATGCACACGGCTTCACCCGCTTGACAAATTATTTACTACAAAATTCCTTTAGAACCAGTCTATCCATTGATGAAAATAGCATGAAAGTCGGTGCAATAGTTTTTGAGTTTATCGTGAGCATAGGCAGACGCGGTGGAGGATTTTGTTTTATAATATCTAGTGATATACCTAGTATAAATTCTGTATTCTAAAACTTTAATCGGTTTAGGAGAAATATAGAATTATCGTAAACATTTTACCAGTGTACAAAACGAACACAAAAATAGACGAAATTCTAAGAGCACAAAAACTAAAAGCATTCAATAAAATTTTCAGAAGCCTAAATATTAATGTTCAATGCATATTACATCAACGTAAATTAAGGGGACGACGCAATGTAAGTAATTACATGCAAATAAATTCACGTTTGGCTACGAGATGCGTACCTCGTACCTCATACCTCGTGCCTACGTCAAAACTGAGATGTGGGTCGTCTTTACTTGTGTATTAGTAAGCTACAAAATGGATTAAGTCCCCTTTCGGGAGGGATTTAATTATTCAGAAATTAAAATATGCTTGTAATGTGTAGTTATTTTTATTTTGCCATTTTTTTAGGCGCATTCGTAGAATAGGAAAATTTAAAAAAGGTAAAGGCTAAATAAAGTTACATTTACGCTAGGGGCACACGCTTTTTGTTTTTCTGGAAGGCAATACAATACTAGAGTAGAGATTTTTAAATTACTGACAATGCATTCATTAAATCATGACCAAAACTTTGCATGAACAGTGGCTGCGGCACTGGCTCGTTCTTTGCTCAAAGAATTAGCCATTCAACGTGGCGATGTCGCCAGTCTTCTGGGCACGTTTCCGGATGACAACGTTCGAAGTCGTTTTTAGACCCGTAAGTGCATTTTGTTTTTGTATTTTATGTAAATAAAATAGAAGTAAACAAGTTACTTTACTTTAAACATTATTAAAATAAAGAGATGTATTAAAAAAAAAAACTATTTTCAACCTTTATGAAACCACCTAGCTACTTTATTTTATCCTGGTTGGCAATTCTATCGAGTTCTGAAAACTTATTTCTCGTTACTTATGCAGTTTTTAATATATATAGAGTAGAACAGAAAGTAAAGAAATTTAATAAAATTCTAGACATGGAAAATTATAGTGGGTAATTATATGAGCATTTATAATGAGCGAAAAGCTTTGTACATTATAAATTAACTAGATATTTTGCAATGTAACTTTACCTTTACCCTATTTATTTTAATTATAAGTATTAAAATCTTAAACCTCGTGTCTCGTTTCAGAAGAGTTTGAAGTGTTTGCACTCCTCCGAAACGGCTTGACTGTTTTTTTTTGTGTATTCTCAGTAGATAAGTTTGAGAATAGGTTTTTTTGCATTAGGCAAAACAACGTTTTTCGAGTCAGCTTGTAGTAATATAATATCCGGTAAGATAAGTTTTTTTTTGGGGAATTTTTAATTGCACCTCTATTTAAAATTCAAGCAAACTAAATCTCCAAACTAATTACCCACTGTTTAACAAAAATACTGATTTGCACACTAAATTACGAAGACACTAAATAATGACGGTCAACGTCAGGGGCACCCCAAGGTTCGGTTAGTCAGGTTCCTATAAACCCTGCACACAGAAATAGGAGCTCCGCACAGCGGGGCTCCGTCGACCTGCTGACGGAAACGCTAACATGTGTGTCATTCAGTAAAACAGTTTAGCTTTATAGATCAAACAGTATAATAGATTTGATTTATTTAATGAGCAAATTTAGTGTGCAATTTAGTATTTTTGGTGGTAACTTCGAATATTTGAATCGAAAAAATAATAACACTACCTATTTTTTTTCAAAAAGTGACCCAACAAGAATTTCCCTCCGTAGCTCGGAAAGCACGAGAAGACGTTGATCCTGCATCTGATCTCTCGTATCGTCTGACGACTCATTTTTGATCAAATCTTCCCAAAGACATTAATGTCAATTTGATAAAACTGTTTGAACCAGCCTATTTGATCAAATTGCTTGCATGGCCCGCTTAAAGGGATAATGATTACTGCTCTGTGTGTGAGCAAAGACTTGTGAACATTAAAATTTCCTGTGTAGGTACTTGGTCTATCTCAGTCGTTGTGATTGGCCAGCGAGATAAATATATTCGGTCGAGAGTTGTAAAATGTTCATTAATATATTATTTCATTTTTTGCAACGCTTCGGCGGTGTTTGCTGACGCGAAGGTAGGTTGGCTTCCTTGCCATAATCCGTAAGAGATTGGCATCGCTGAAGCGCAGGGTAAGGGACAGTTCCAACAGTTACCTGAAGGTATTAGTCCTCTATAGAGGCAATGGATATGCATCCATTATTAAATAGTTTAAAGTATTTTTCTCATCATGTATTACTAATATTAGATTATTTACTAATACTATAAAGCAGAAGAATTTATTTGTTTGTTTGTTTGGTTGAACGCGCTAATCTCAGGAACTACTGGTCCGATTTGAAAAAATCTTTCAGTTTTTTAGAGCCCATTTATCGAGGAAGGTTATAGGCTATGTATCATCACGCTAAGACAAATAGGAGCGGAGCAGTACTAATGGAAAATGTGACGTAGACGAAGTTGCGCGGGTAATAACGGGATTGCTACCATGTACCTTTTTATTTGCGATTTTCCGATATTTCGGCACTGTTAAACTCGCAAATAAAAAGGTACTCACATGGTAGCAATCCCGTTATTAACTATTCTAATGTTAGTGATCATGAAAGTTTAAATGAAGTTTTGAAGTTTTTATGTATTACTAACATTCTGAAGTAATATAAAATTGAATTGAATTGTATTTCATTAATTAAGCGTGTCCAGACAATCTATACTAATATTATAAAGCAGAAGAGTTTGTTTGTTTGTTTGTTTGGTTGAACGCGCTAATCTCAGGAACTACTGGTCCGATTTGAAAAAATCTTTCAGTTTTTTAGAGCCCATTTATCGAGGAAGGTTATAGGTTATGTATCATCACGCTAAGACAAATAGGAGCGGAGCAGTACTAATGGAAAATGTGACGTAGACGAAGTTGCGCGGGTAATAACGGGATTGCTACCATGTACCTTTTTATTTGCGAGTTTCCGATATTTCGGCACTGTTAAACTCGCAAATAAAAAGGTACTCACATGGTAGCAATCCCGTTATTAACTATTCTAATGTTAGTGATCATGAAAGTTTAAATGTAGTTTTGAAGTTTTTATGTATTACTAACATTCTGAAGTAATATAAAATTGAATTGAATTGTATTTCATTAATTAAGCGTGTCCAGACAATCTATACTAATATTATAAAGCAGAAGAGTTTGTTTGTTTGTTTGTTTGGTTGAACGCGCTAATCTCAGGAACTACTGGTCCGATTTGAAAAATTCTTTCAGGGTTAGATAGCCCATTTATCGAGGAAGGTTATAGGCTATATATCATCACGCTAAGACAAATAGGAGTGGAGCAGTAATGGAAAATGTGACGCAGACGAAGTTGCGCGGGTCAGCTAGTGCTCTAATAATTTAATTGTTTCAAACAGTTATTTACATTTTGCTAACTAATCTACAACTTCAGAATATAATGAGCTGAGCGTGAACTCAAAGTTTGTTCCCATTTATAAACACATAGTTAGGGTTGGAGGTACATAGGTTGTATGACGAGGCTGAATTATGTTAGTTACTGGACATGGGAACAAAGGATCATGTTTTGTACTTATTTAGTAAAGTTTGGAAAACATGATGTTAATAAATTGGCCGTTGTTATGTAAGTACCTACATCATTTGCGATTCCTAACTTGCTTAAAATTTATTATAAAATTGGCTATCCCCGCGGCTTTGCTCCCATCAACTGCAATGCATTTTTTTATAAGAACCTTCTCCTGACAATAACAAACACAACAAAAAAAGAATTTGCGAAATCGGCCCAGCCGTTCACGCGTGATGCGATGACCGAGGGAAATAGGGATTCATTTTTATATATATATATAGATTAAATACCTACATAAGAAGTGGTTGACATTACGAAAAGGTGCCTATGCAATGTTTTTTAATGTGAAAAAAGGGCTAGTCCTACCCAATGATATATAAAACTATAGATACGTTGGCCGCACTCTAAAATGACAACATGAAATGAAGCCAATTGGCCACATCGCTCTTAGTTACGCACCAACCTGTCGCGCGACACTACGTTTGTTTTGATGTCAATTTGACTATTACTTCTCCTGTGACGTAACTGTAGATGTATATTTATCTCCCTCTAGCAACAGGCATCCCGCCGTACGGTGACATATTTTCTTTCCCTTTCTTCATGCGCATTAGTAGCTATCTAGTATTTTCGCACAACACACACATTGATGGGTAGGACCAATGACGTATTATATATTATACATATAATACGTCATTGGTCCTACCCATCAATGTGTAGGTACACCTGAAAGAAACTCAGAAGCAAAAAATATTTGTTTTACGATCAGTATTTAAAACAATTTGTACCTAAGTGGCTGTCTCACGCTACATTTCTTACAAGAAACTGTTCACTAAAATACAACCGACTTCCAAATAAAAAAAAACACTACAAAGTAAAAAAAAAACTTTAATTTCGGAATTCGGTGTCTAAATACGAAGAAACTAACAAAAACACCGACTTCCGAAATTAAAGTTATTTTTTGGAAGTCAGTTGTTTTTTTTTTTTTTGGAAAAAGTTTTTTTATTTTTCAAAAATACGCAATTTCGATTACTTGGATGACAAAAAACCATCATCCAAGTAAACGAATTCCAGCTATTTCGATTCAAAATCTAAACTACCTAACCGATTTTGTTAAAAATTTAAATGGAACCAATCGCTAAGTACCTACCTATATCCTTTGAGATAAAACAAGAATTTTTCAAATCAGTTCTTATAATTATGACGGAGGTATGAGGTAACAAATATAAAAATTATGAACAATTAATGAACCAAATTTATGAAGAATTGAGAACCTCCTCCTTTTTGGGAAGTCGGTAAAAATATCAATTTGTCAATCAAGGATTAAAATATAGTAGTATTGGAATTATAATATAGGTAATCATCACGTAGGTACAAAACTTAACATTGCAAAAGACTAAATAGATAAAACAAACCGAGATAATAGTCGAAACCAAGACAATAGTTCATTATGAGACTATGCCTTCAACTCAGTAACAAACTGACCAAAAATAAAGTAACCACATACAACAAGCTTAACTACCCAAGCTTCAGCTAAAAGACGTTAAGTAAGACTCGCTTGAGAGCAGATATCAGTATGCATTCAAATGAGATATTCAAAACGTTGGGAATACGTCCAACTTGAAGCTAACCTCTCGTCCAGCAAACTGACCTGACCCTAACTTGATTATCTTGAGGGGTCGGGGATGTGACGCACTGGAAGCGTCATCACGAATAAAAATGGATCTGTATGAAGTTTTATTTTTAATTTGTTTACACTGTTAATAAAGTGGTTGAAGAATTAGATTATTGTTTCTTAGTATCAAAATAGATAATCACGTGATAGTTTTTTTTTACTAGCCTATTATAATTAGTGTTGTAATTTAAAACATGAAATTATACACTTTCTTGAGTATAAAAACTGTCTGAAACTTTGTAATAAACCAGCCAAAAATAAAGCAACTACGTACAACAAGTTCAACTTCCCAAATTTCACTAAAAGATGTTAAATAAGAATGCATTCAAATGAGATATTCAAAACGTCATGAATACGTCCAGCTAACCTCTCGCACCATGCAGCTAACCTCTCGTCCAGTAAACTGACTTGACCATAACTTGATTATCTGGAGAGGTCGACGATATGGCGCGCTGGATACGACATCACAAAGGAAAGTGGGTAAGCTATTCTTTGAAAACTCTCAAGTTTTTGTTTTTTTTTTCTGCTGTACAATTTTTTTTTTAAGTAATGGTTTGCATGAAATTTAAGGATATTAATGACTCTTTTAAAGTTCAAGGCTTATCATTTAACCTTTGGCCACTGTAATTTGACCATGCATGTGCCAAAAGAAAAAAATGGTGATAACATTTAAAAAAATATCGTGATTTATAAAATGTGCCACGTTGATGATGACAAAACAAAATCATACGAACTAAATGGCATAAATTACAACATAGAAAACTTCCTAAAATTAAAGACATAAATAGTAATTATTTGACCATCCCTTTGTATTTACTTTATTTTGATTGCTTTATTCATAAACTAGTTTCATAGTCCTCCATTGCCATATCCAGTGCAACAGTGAACTTTACATCCACGTACAAGCAAAGACATCGTATGTCGCAACACACTCATTCAATAATCTGATTCAATTCCGAGTGGGGGCTGAGTTTCATGCTTACCGACGTCTTATTTAATATTCCTCTCTTGTATTCGCTCGTCTGCGAACTACTATTTTATGTAAATAATATAAGGTATAGTTGTTTTGTTTCAATATGGCAATAGATGTCGTTGTGTTTTTCCGTTCTTAATCTTTTCTAAATCTCATCGTGCTACCTGTATAAAAAAAAAAAACTTTAATATTTTAATAATTAAAAACTAGCTTTAGCTCGCAACTTTGTACGCGCATATTCCGTTTTCCTTAGGAATTTGGGGAAGTCCTTTCTCAGTTCTCCCCTTCACTCTTTAGGAAACTTACTTAAGTACCAAATTTTCTCTTTTTACGACCAAAAGTAATGTGATCGGATGTGCGTTGTCTATCAGTTACTCACTCATTCGGTCAGTAAAGGGCTTTAGGTAGAATGAAATTTTAGCATCGATAACGATTGGCAGTCTAAAAAAACTTGTTACAAAAAAATACCACTGACATAAAAAAAAACACTACAAAGTAAAAAATAACTTTAATTTCGGAAGTCGGTGTCAAAATACGAAGAAACTAACAAAAAACACCGACTTCCGAAATTAAAGTAATTTTTAAAAAGTTTTTTAATTTTTTACTTTTTCGTGGTACCCCACACCTAACAACACCACTGTAAAATCGCAGAAAAGCAAAATACGCAATTTCGATTACTTGGATGACTTAAAACCATCATCCAAGTAGACAGATTCCAGCTATTTCGATTTAAAATCCAGTTCGTAACCGATTTTGATAAAAAATGGGACCAATCTGCAAGTATATTCTTTCAGATAAAATAAGAATTTTTCTAATCGGTTCATAACTGTCGGAGTTATGAGGTAACAAACATAAAAAAGAAAAAAAAGCAGACAACCGAATTGAGAACTTCCTCCTTTTTGGGAAGTCGGTTAAAAAATCTGTCATAAGACTTTTTTGGTATTTTAGCAACTTGTATTCTATCAGCGTAACTTTGTGTATCCCAAAGATCAACATAAATGTGAATCAGGCCGGCTCTACTTATGTAAAGGACATTGCTCATCGCCCATACATCGTTCGCCTAAGAACCAACAGAGACGTGAATTTACTATCTGTGTTTTAAATAATGCATATGTTCGACTAAAACTAAATTAAAATCACGGACACTTGCCAGAATTGTAAAATATCTAAAATGATTTCGGATTTTGAGGTTATAAAACATACCAAACAATAGAAACATACCAAATGGACTAAGATCCCAGAGCTGCCAGACTTTTTATCTCACCAAAAAATGTATAGAGTAGTGTTACTATGTTCTTCTAACATACGAAAGCGTGGTAAGTTAGGTCGACGGCCGATTCCCTGGTATCAGGTGCCAAATACATTAGGTAAATCAAAGTGTCAACTGTCATTTCATCGACTGTCAGTGTCAATAGTGTACGTGTCATACAGCGCTTTAATCGCTTTACTCTTTTTGTAAGTAACTAAAAATCTTACAGCGCTGAGAGTGCTTTGTTTCATTTTAAAATAATGGCGCCGGGTTATAAAACCTAAGTTAGTTACTTTTTAAAATGGTTTCGTAATTAAAAAGTGTCCGTTCTATTCTAATCAGTAAAATGTAATTTAAAAAAAAAAAACTAGGAATAATAGTAAAGGTTTCGCATGAGTTGATTCATAGGCCACTTTTTACCATGTCCTTTAGAATTTTATTCAATACTTTTACTTTTTAACTTTTACATCTTTAAACAGACGGGTCACTAAATTGAACTTAAAATGCACGAAGCTATTATAAAGTCGAATAATGGTAGGCAATTGATTGAAAACATCTCTAACGATGAATTCAAGTATCGAAGGGTCAGTGGCCTTTATTGTCACGCTTTTTTTTATTAAGAATGGGAAATCATCAAATGATTCCTCCCGCTCTAGGCGGAACAAATGGTAGTGTCAGACTCTTACTGACTAAAACCCATCTATGTTCCTCATAATTTGCGTTCCAGGGTCGCGGTGACTCTTTCGAACAAATTCCACAACCTTGGGCGGCCCTGACCCCAGCGGGCCCCGTCTTCTATGCTGAAATCTCTTTGAGGCGTGTCTGGAGCACAACGCGCCATCCGCAGGCCCGGTTGCCATGCTAACACAAAACACTCGTAGATACTTTCATACAGAGAAACATTTCACCTGAGATTATTTACATTTCCATCAATATTGGGTTACGTTACGAACGGTTACGAACAGATTCCAAAAGTCTATCAGAGATAAAATGTTCGACAGAGAACTTAATTTGTGCTGATTTTTTTCTAAGAATTCCTTCGTATATTCGACGGGATAGAATAAACCTAAACGCTTTGCTTTGATATAGGGGGAACATGTCAAGTCACCTCAATAACTAATTTGTCTGGAGGAGAATGCCTGACACAAAGGTGTTGGTTGTCAAAGGCCAAACAATTTTGCTTGAAATCACGTGCATCAAATCGATACAGGATAATAGTTTGCTAACGCCATGAGCTGTAGGGGTAACAAACATCTTCTGGTGACCAATCTGTATCAGTCACTACCTGCTCATGTTGTCCCACCTCAAGGCAATTTTGGCTATCTTACTGATGTGTTTAGTGATTTTAGATTGTGAGACTGCCTTTCTAACTAAGTATTATTTATGTACTGTATGTTTGCATGGTACTTCTCCGTGACACTACAACTCTGTCTTAGCTACCTCGCTAATGACTTATCGGCTGCGCAGCCAATAGAATCGATTCTTTTACATAGCGTCGCTCAGCGCAAGCGATTTTATTGTTTCTTAACAAACACATTCCTCGCTACACATCCTCGGTCATCTCTGGTGGAAACGCAGCCATAGAAAGGCAGCCTGATGAAGCTTCTTCACCAGAGATTGGCTGCTAGGCGCTGGAAGGATGCGTTCGTAACGATGCTATAAAACTGTATCTAGCTGACTGGTGCGAGGTGCACCTCATTGCTGTGATTCTTCAAAATGACATGCCATTTATCTCTAAGATGATATTCCCTTTTCTTTTTTTTTCTTTTTACTAACATTTAAGGTGGAGATAAATACAACAAATCAAAAACCATGAAAATCGTTCCAGCATATCACGCGTTAAGTGTTGTTACATACTCGACTTTGTTTTATATTATGTCACCGGAAAATGATCACGAGGAATGAAATCCGTAAGATTGTAATAAATCTTGATTAGATTATAATTTCTCGATATAAATTATGAAAAAAATACAACCTACTTCCAAAAAAAAAACACTACAAAGTAAAAAATAACTTTAATTTCGGAAGTCGGTGTTTTTGTTGGGTTCTTCGTATTTTGACACCGACTTCCTTTTTTTTTTGGAAGTCGGTTGTATTTTTTTGAAAAAAGTTTTTTATTTTTCACTTTTTAGTGGTACCCCACACCTAACAACACCGCTGCAAAATCGCAGAAACGCAAAACACGAAATTTTGATGACTTGGAAAACATAAAACCATCATCCAAGTAGACGAATTCCAGCTATTTCGATTTAAAATCCAAAGTTCATAACCGATTTTGAGTAAATTTAAATGGGACCATGCAGGACCTTTCAGATAAAACAAGAAATTTTCAAATCGGTTCATAATTATTATTGTCGGAGTTATGAGGTAACAAACATAAAAAAAAACCATCCAACCGAATAGAGAACCTCCTCCTTTTTGGAAAGTCGGTTAAAAATCGTTTTGTATGTGATAAATCCCATCCAAATTAAATAGTTTCCAATATATCCGAGTCTTATTTAGAAAGAAAAGTTAACAATTTCACGCGATATTTAACAATCTTGCGGTGTTTGCCATTTTTCGGTGACATATTTTTTACTTTTTTTTTTGCTACTTTTAAATAAATATATTCTCAGGCTTCTAATATAAACGAAACATCAATCTACAGTATCTACATTATGTACAAACGCGTATTAAAACAAATAAATCATTGGGCATCAAAAATATAACAAAATATTCCCTTTAGGTACATACATATTCCACAGGTATTTCATTGAACAGTAAATTGGAAACTGCGCCAAATATTTTCTTTGGAATAAAATATAATATAAAATACGATCTGTTAGTTAGCAGTGCAGCAAATGAGCACGTCGGCAGCGCCCGCTGTTTGCCGCTAATGGTCTGCGAGGACGTGACGAGGCACCGACGCTATAGCGAGTGAGAACCTTTTAAAAGTATAAAAATATTTATATTTTTGTAGGTTGTAGTTTAGAATCGTTTATTTATAGATTTGCCATATTATTTAGGAGACCTGTTTTGGTTGTAGATAATTAAGTAATAATTATTGTCTTAATTATGGGCAGTCATAAAATGACTCTTCCCACCCTGGGCGGAGCAGCAGAGAGTGTCAAACTCTTACTGACTAAAACCGATCCATGTTCCTCCCACCATCTCGTCCCAGGGCCGCCGTGACTCTTTCGAACAAATACCGCAACCCTGGACGATCCACCCTGGGTTTGTATTGAGGAGCCCTGACTTGTCCATTGTATAGAGTTTTATGCCCATTACTGTCCCAAAGAAGATTGGAGGGGGGTACCAAATAATTGCAATAAATTAAGGTAAATCTGAAAAGTACTCCCGCCATTCAATATACAAGTTATTTCAATACCTACTTCTCCATTACTTATTCTCATAAACCCCACATTAAAATAGCAGCTGTGAATACAACTAAGCTACGATGACAGCATCGGATATACTTAACACTACAATATAACAATACTATCGTAGTGCCGGTTAATAGAGGAATTTCTGACATTTACCCCAGCAGGGTTAACAGCCGTAAAATATGTCTTCACGTCGAAACCGAGGCGGTCTGTCGTACACAAATATAACGTCGAATATAAATTTGGTATAAGAATTAGAATTTTAACCGACTTCTTCAAACAGGAGGAGGTTTTATGTACGGTGTATGTATTTTTTTTAATGTAGGTTCACCGATATCTCCGTCAACTGTGGACCGATTTTAAAAATTCATTTTGTATTCGAAAGCCTATACTCCTGAGGTGGTCCCATTTTCACAAAGTCAGAATCATGATTACTATTTTTTTAGTTAATAAAAACCGGTCAAGTGCGAGTCGGAATCGTATACGAAGGGTTCCGTACATATTTATATTATTTTGTTATTATAGCAGCAATAGAAATACACAATCTGTGAAAATTTCAACTGACATCCTATTACGACTCTTAAAATGCAGACCACTGTCAGACAGACAGACGGAGGGATGGACGGACGGATGGACAGTAGAGGCTTAGTTATAGGGTTCCGTTGGTTACCCTTTGAGTACGGAACCCTTAAAACGATCAAATTAATCTTGATTGAACCAATTTAATTGATAAGGAAACCCACAAAATCCAATAAAAACAATAATCAAATAAAAACTTTGCAGTCTACAAAACTACAAAAAATAACCATCAACGTTTCTTACCCGATCATCTTCGTAAAAATCTACACTTTTTGACAATAAAACGAACTCATCAACAATATTCAAAAACACTTAACCGTACTAAGAAATTCATTTACATTCATAAGTATTGGCTGGAAAACATCTAAACTACGAACATCCATTGATATGTGTTAACAGTCACATAAATCAAAAATTATCTCGCATGCGAGTACATAAAATGAACGGCAGTGTATCTCTATTCTACATTTCTAGCGTACCTCCGCCGAATGTTACGTCATAATAAATTGCCTGTTTAACATTATGAGGCAGATATGCTGCCATGTTACCTACGAACTAACAGATTGTAAATGTTATTATAGCTATTTATTCGGCTTTTGCACCTGAAGAAAACAAACATATTTTTCAGAATTGCTGGAATAAATTGGACTGAGTGTTTTTATAAAATATGGGACAATATTTCGTTAAATATGTAGGTATGTGTTAGCTATGCTCGATTTAGCAACTATTGCTGTGCTTCCCAGATTTGTTGCTAAGCCGAGCCTACCTTCTATTAATAAACCGGCGAAGCGTGAGTCGGACTCACATACGAAGGGTTCCGTACCATATACCATGCCTTAATTTTTATTGTTTTTTATTATAGCGGCAACAGAAATATGTTCACAATCAGTCAAAATTTCAACTGTCTACCTATTACGGTTCTTGAGATACAGCCCGCTGACAGACAGACGGACGGACGGACGGATACCGGAGACTTAGTAGTAGAGTTCCTTTGGGAACTCTAAAAATTAACCTCATTCAATATTTATTTCAGTTTGTAACTTATAATTTACTTATTTGCAGTTAAAACAGAGATCTATTCTAACACAAAATCATGTAAATATTTGTTTTACGATTGATGTCCCATACATTTAGGGTTCCGTACCTAAAGCCCGTCTGTCCGTCTGTTTATCAGCGGGCTGTATCTCAAGCACCGTAATAGATAGACAGTTGAAATTTTCACTGATTCTATTTCCGCTATAACAATAAATAATAAAAAAATTGGTTTATGGTACGGAACCCTTCGTGTGCGAGTCCGTCTCGCACGTGGCTGGTTTTTCGGCACCGAGTGTTTCTGCATATTATATTAAATTAAAATTCTGCTGATGAGGACCAAGGTTTAAAAAATTAAAAGCCCTCCTCATTTCACGAGATGAACGTTAAGGGGATGACATGTTGATAATGAAAATTATATGAAAGGTAGGAAAATGTGCGAAAGGTCCAGTCGACCCCTTTGTTTCCTAACAGTATGCCATTCTTCATAATCGCATCAAATCCTTTCCGAGGTATTAATTTAATGAATTTTACTTGTCATAAAATTAGCCTGTTTTGAGTTAAGGGTTGGGACATTAACTTGGCTGAATGAGCGTGTAAGAGGGCCGTAATGGTTAATAAACATGATTATGTAGTGTTCCTGCAACCGACGGAAACTTTGTGACTTGCATGTTAATGGACAGCGTGGCGCGGTCGTGTTTAGGCGTTATTCTGGCGGAGAGGAATAATTGTCGTTTTTAATTTTGGTGTGTTGTTCCTGTTTGGAAGGGCTTTAAGGTTAGTTTTAAGCAGTTAATTATTTGACTACAAAATCCAAATTAAACATCAAACCATTATAATTTAAGAAAGCATAAAGGTTTTTTTTGTTTAGTTTCTACTTTGAAATGGTCCTTTATTATGTGAAAAAAATAACTGAAAAATTCCACTATAATCAAAAACATATCTCCAAATCTTCACACGCATCGCTCACATCGTACCTTCTACAAAAATTCCCGTCAAAAATGCTTACATTACTTAAAGAATAACCAACATTTATAAACGCCAGGGCAACCCAGAAAATTCCATTTGCACAAGGCAAAGTGCTCCGACGCGCTACGTCAAGATGCATCGTCGAAAATTATGCATCGCTAGTACATACCGAAATATTGCGAGTAACAAATAGCAGGGTCTGTGCCAGCCTTCCGCAGAGCAGCTCCAGAATTTCACGGATTATTTCGTATAACGTATTCATTCTTAACATAAATAATGTTTTACTCAAATTCCATAGCCGAGATGTGCTTAAGAAAATATTATAATGTTTAAGAAGGTTGTGTCAGTTTGAGGTTTTTTGTTATTCATCTTTTTATTTTGTTAATAATGGGAAATCATCATATGACTCCTCCCGCTCTGGGCGAAGCAGAATGCAGTGACAGAACCTTACTGTCGGACCCATCCGTGTTCCTCCTAATGCTGTTTTCTTTCCAGAGCCGCGGTGACTTTCGAAAACTTCCACAACCCTGGCAGGCACTGGCGGGCCCTGTTTACTATGCTGACATCTCTTTGAGGCGCGCGTGGAATGCAACGCGCTGTCGTACCGGGCCTGGTTCTGATCGGACGTTGAGCCACCAAACGCTCGTCGTCCGCAGGTCCGGGAATCACCCTGCGACTTCCGACGCCCGGGGCGTCTTCTTCTGTTGCGGCGGCTGGGGCGTGAGGTAATTCACTCTCTTTCATGCGCTCAGCCTCTTGCTTCGCTATTAAATTACTTACTACTTTGCTGAAGGAAGTGACCGCATCCTATGCCTTTTCACTCCGAGTCATAGTTTGAGCCAGGGCTGGTCGCAAGAGGTTACTTTTTATCTACGATTCTTATCTATAACCCGACAGCCTTTGAAGCAAAAGTGAACCGTCATCTTCTAAGCTTGTTCATTTCATCATAGATTTTCATCCATCTTTTGCCATAAGACGAGATCGAAATCAACATCCTTACTTCCCTAATATCTCTTCGTAGATACTAGAACAATAAATTAAGAACTGATTTTCATTATTAGAAAACGTAAAGGATCACGATAGAAGTCGATTCAGGACAGCTTTATGTCATTATTTCTGATTTTGATCTTAAGAAAGTCAATAAATGTATGTGGGTCAGTGTACTTTATTCCACGTTTATCTGGCGTAAAGTATAATAATAATATTATTATGAGTGCGAAAAGTTAAAAAGAAAGTTCGTTTGTTTACTTGTTATGGTTATACTATCACTCCTAAATAACCATATCGATTTGAGGAATGTTTGGTATAATGATAGATGCAGTCCTGAATAAGCTTGCAATTTAAAAAAAAGTAAGAAACAGCTCTCCAACTCTTTTGAGCATCGTTGAAACCTGTTTTTAAATTAGATGCCTGTTTAAATTTCCTCATCTGGAGTTCAGAACTAAAAGTGATATTATTTGCAGCGATAGAATGAATGGAGCCATACAATGCCGGATATTTTGGAACGCGTGGCATGTCCATAGTGCATTGATTAAATCCAATCACATAATGTAGGTATGTTCGGCGGCATTTCTACAATGATATTGCTCTTTTGAGATAAATATAATAAGTTTAATATTAAATAAGATTGGTCTTTCAAAAGTATGTTTTCATTTACGTATACGTATAGGAGAGAACTAATATATAATTTCCCGAAATTTCTATGGAACGGGATTTGCGTGCAAAGTGGCGGACAAAAGTTAGTTCTATCACAATATCATTTGGGGGCCGAGTCACCCGCGTCCGTAGGAGAAAACCCTTCAGCGAATCCCTACACGTGGTCCCCGGGTGGTGCTAAACAGGTGACACTAACCGCCTCCGTGGTCTTGTGGTTATACCACCTGATTCAGACCCAGAGGTCCCGCGTTCGATTCCCAGCGGGGGCAAATTTTTTGCTCGGTTTGGTTGGTGGTAGGACTTGTTCTAAGTCCGCCTAGCAAGCTACCACCATCATGTCTAAGTCTGTCGCCATAACAACAATGTTAACAGCATTGTTGTGTTCCGGCAGTTAGGTATGATAGCCAGTTTCTCTGTGTAAGAGGATTCCGGGTGAAACTCGGGTGAGATTTGGGCCAAGAGTTTCCCCGTTTTGCATTAAAAAAAAAATCATCTGCCGGGTCTTTCCCAACTATATTAGGGATGGCTTCCAGTCAAACCAGCTGAATACCAGGTTTTTACGTGACTGCCTACCAAAAATACTCCACAACCCATTTCTTATTTTATTTATTTATAAAGGTTCACCAACAGCTTCACAGCACACAGTTTAACAGGGTAAAATGGTACTTCAAACCAGACTGGAGTCAGATATACTGGAACTTGACTATCCGTAACGATTACCAAAGATCTACAAATGACAGCCGGAACCAACGGCTTAAAATGTTTTCCAGGAATCTCGGTATGTTAAGACCCATCCACAGACTAACTTTGACAAGCGTTGCTTAACCTTGAAGATCGACCCCTGCGGCTGTTATTATCTAGCCGCAAGCTCCATGAGCTACTTCTAGCATAAAGATTTCCAAAAATGCCCAAATAGAAGACACGCTGTAATTAAACAAATTAGTGGTATTAAGTTTGTGTAATGATTTTTGTGTGCCTCTATCTATATTTCTGTAAGTATCTTAGATTTTGCCTTGAAATATTTGTTTATCAAGAGCCTAAGGTAACTGTACGAATCTAAAGCACCCATTCAAATAATCAAAATACTTTTCATTTAAAAATTACGCGTCTTTATAATAACATAGGGGAGGGTAGATGATATGAATTTCAGGCCAAGGTTAAGTTTTCTCAGGAGAGAGCAGAAAAGAAAGCCCTCGAGTGAAGAGGGATCATTGTATTGTATGCAAGTGGACAAAGGCGATTCATTATAGAGTTTTATGGGGACGTATTATTCCTTCTGAAAATCTTGTGTAGGTAAGTACTGGAAAATTTGCTACGTTGTAAAAAATATCTTTTTTGTCTGCCCTTTCTTGTTTTTATGTCTTTGTTTGTTTGTTTTTAATTTATTAAACAAACGCGATTTTTTCAAGACTTTTTTAATCAGTAAAGATATCGGTAAAATTTAATCGGTAAAATGAGTTCGATCATCATTTTCTAAGGATAAATTTCATTAATGAATTTTTAAAATGCACTCTCGGTACATTTAAACTACGTTCAAAACTGTCATTTCCAAACATAGATAACTCATTTTCTAAGGATAAATTTCATCAATGAATGTTTAAAATGCACTCTCGGTACATTTAAACTACGTTCAAAACTATCAGAATTTATTGTTATACAATATTCTTCTTCTTTTCTTTCTTTCTTTTTCTATTTTTGAAAGCTCTTGAATTCGTTAAAGTTGAGCTTTTAGTTTACAGTTACCTCAAATTGAAAACATATACATATAAAATTCTTCCGTTACTGAGTGATTGACATAGAACGCACAGGCGAAACTACTGGCCGTAGAAAGCCGAAATTTGGTATGTAGGTTCCTTGGGGAGTTTAAGAAAGCAATAAGAGAGGATTTCCCGCAATTCTTATAGGAACAGGAACAAACGGTATACGCGCGTACGAAGTCGCGGGCAAACGCTAGTGTAGGCAAGCGTGCTCCATCTTAGACCGCATCATTGCTTACCATCAGGTGATATAGTGCTCAAACGTATGCCTATCAAAAGAAAAAGAAAGGTATGCGGTATAGACAACGATGCGTTCAATACAACAATGCTTTCAGGGTGTTGATGGGGTTGCCGCGCTACTGCAGTGCTTCCGGCATGTTCGCAGAAGCGGGCATAGATGGCTTTCACGCCATCATGCGCAAGCGATGTGCCTCCATCATGCGCAGGGTACGCGTCAGCCCCAACAGCATCCTGAGCACTGTAGCGGACAGGTGGGACAGTCCCATACTGGGGCATTGGGTACGCCAACATGCCACTATGGCCTTAAGTAAATAATTGATTTTGTTTTTTTCTGGTAGATTTAAGTAATAACACTAGTCTGTAAGTTGTGTGTTGTACTAACCAAATGGACTTGTGGTCTGAAATAAAAGAATTTTATTTTTTATTTATTTATTTATAGAGAGTAACGTCCCGCAAAACCCCCATAGAAAAGGGAGGATCCACCGCCCAGGCGGTTGTTGTGCCTGAGGGGCTACTGCCCGATAGTTCTTATTCGGGTGGATGTATATGTTCAAATCGCATGGTAAGCTCTGCTTGCGCAATTTAGGATTTTAGTTCGCCGCCAGTTGGATAGATGGCGTCACGGTTATTTTTGTTGCGATACAGATTTGTTTCGTTAATTTTTCTTGTGGCGGCATTGATGACGCTACAGGTACACCTTTATTAAGTCGTGAGAAGTCTCAAGCAATAAATATTTTATTTAAAGTTACAGTCTACACTTGCTAGTACAACTGACCATATAAAGTCCACTTGAACTTTATTTCCCCGCGTGAGACCTCATAAATGTCAGTATTATTTGAGAGCCAACGGCAAATTCAACGCATGAAAAGGTATTAAACTATAGTCGACTCGCCTAACGCCACCCGGCCATTCAAGCGCGCCTTTTCAAAAGCTCTGCACTCGGCTTTTCAATAAATGCTCAATGAATACCTATAACGTACCTGCTTCCCTTAAAATTAATAACGTTTTTGATTCTTGTAGATCGAGATTTCGAACGGAATGCTTGTTAGGATATGGATAAACAGGATTTGAAATGTATTGATATCCAAAGATGTAATTTAATTGGTATACCTCTTTCACTGTACAGATATTTTGGGGTGAAATAATTGGTTGCTTAATTAACTTTTCAGTATTTTAATGTTATGATGGGGTTTCTAATCGATGCAGCTGTATTTTCATGATTGTAAAGTGTAAGTGCTTAATATCTCTGGACCAAGGTTGATTGAGAATAAATAGATCAATTTATTATCTCTTAAGAGTTATTTAAGAGAAGATTCCGTATACCAGTAATTGTCCATCAGTGTATTAAAACAATCAAAGAGATTACAATTAAACAACAACAGTATTTTTTGTAATAACTGAAGAATAAGTCAACGTTGTAAATGGAATAAATCCTACTACCTAATACTAATAATATTTTAAACGAGGAAGTTTATAAGGATGGATGGATCTTTGTTACTTTTTCATGTCAGAACGCCTGAAAGGATCTTCATGTAATTTGGCACAGAGGTAGATTTTAGTCTGAAAACACATAGGCTACTTTTATCTCGGGAGTATATTCTCTAGGGACCACGCGGGCGAAGCCACTGGCAGAAGCTAGTTCAAAAAAAAAACCTATTAAAAAAAGTTGAAATAAAGCCCACCTGCCCAAAAATTCTCTTTTCACAACCCTTGAACCGACGCGCATAAATTAGCAACGACAAAAAAGGCCAATTAATTAGTTTCTCAAGAACAATATACGAGTATATAACAATAAAATAACAAAAGGGTATTCGTTCATGTTATTTCGAATTAGCGGGATAGAACAAAGGTTCGGTGGGCATAAGAATGGAATATTAATGAAATGGAGGAAAGCTCGCATGATGGGGAAACAATCAACTTGTTTGCGTCGGCATTTACAATATCAAATTCCGGCGCGGCTGTGAAGATTCAGCAAACTGTGAATGTTTTAAAATTTGATGCTTTTGTATATTCATTGTTTATGTAGATATTCTGTGGAAATGGACGTTGTATGAGTCCGTAGGGTTACGTACATTGATTGATGAATACAATTCAATTTATATTCAATGACAGCTTTTTATTGGCAATTTGGAGCTAAATATAGACACATAATATCATGCCTGTTTTCCCCTAAGGATTAGAAAGTGCTCTTTCTATACCATAAATACATTTCACTCACATTTTGCCAGTTATGTAGAGCCTATGCACAGGGCGTACTTAGAAAGCGCTGATGACGCACGTTTTACGAACGCGCGCCCACGGCTCTGTAGATGACCAAAAAGCAGTATTGTCTGCGTCTGAATTTTGTTTAAAGTGCGTTAGAGCGCGTCAGCTGCGCGTCGTCGGCGCGTCGTTGACGCGTTAAAAAAAACGCCGTGTGGAAGGTCCTTAAGTCCTATTCTACAGGGGTGAGTCTACTGCACAATCTCAGTCGCGGAGTTGATATTGTGAAATCCCAGGTGAAAAAAGTCTGAAAGTATTAATAGACTAACGGTATGTAACGTAGGGAGGGTAGAATTGTACCACGTCATACGCCTTATTTTTACCCCTTCGGAAACCATAGAAGTAACCTCTGACTATTTGTGTAATATCCCTCTTCAAATTGGAAGCCATTTATACACCGTAATGAATTAACTGATTTACTTACATCAAACCAAAATGTACTCCAACCATGAAATTTACTATGAACAAACATTTGTTTCCCCAAATGACGCTGCTTTCAATTTATTTACATCAATGCCGTAATATTTTGCCATTTGATACCTTCAAACAATCAACCATTCCATTAAAATAATTCTAGCTACATAAAACTAAAATGTATATGAATAAAATTGAACATGACATTGACAATGAACTAACAATAATTTAGTTCGAAAGGTACAATGAGCTAGCATTACGCTTAGCGTACTGCTCTCATTATTCCTCCCTAATACCTAGTTGTTTTTCCCAACCGACGCTAAGTGCAATTTATATTAATGCCGTCATATTTTCACGTTGGTTACCCGCATTTTCATATTAACTGTGGACGGAGCTCCCATGGTAATGTTGAGGTCCCACCTTCGTCATTTGTTTGCAAGCTGATTAAATTTACAGGGCTAACGCGGTTCGCTGTTAAATTAATTCCCTTAATACGAGTGCTGTGTAAGATTTAAAAAATCCAGAGGCGAGTGCTTGTTCGAAGTGATGACGTCACTCGACTTGTACGACCTCTGTGGGCAGGATTTGAAGTTTATAGACGTTTTTAGTGAAGAGTGGTCATTCAGGAGAGTCATAAAGTGTATTGGGTACAAGTGGCGCGGTTTTTTGACGCATATTCTTTAGTGATTTTGCGTTAACGGAGATACATTTAGATGTATCAAAACCCATGTAAAACATGCATTTAATTTTCCATGTGTTCTTTCACAAATCTCTGGTACAACCAAAATTATCATATTTTCTTTCAGCAAAATAGAAACAATTTTTCAACACTTTTAGACCGTGCTGACCCAAAAAGAGTCCTTTACCGACTTTACATAAGTAACGGGATGAATGCGTAAATAAATTCTTTACGGACCCGAGCTTACGGTTTTCCTTAGTTAAACAAATATACATGAAGGGAAAAAAATCGTGAACAAAACCCGGCTATAATCTTCGTCCTCGCGACGGGCTTGAAGGCTTGCCCGCATCACACTAGTAAACCGGATCCGCAAAGCGTATTTTCTTTGAAAACTGATCCCCTGAAATGCTTTACTCACACGGGTTGAGGGACTGACGTCAGACTTTATAAAAACAACCCCCGACTTAGGTGGAATTTACACCGGCAATACGACGGGACGCAGTCGGCGTTGTCCGTCGCAAAAAATAGCTTTAGAAATTCGTGTTTTGGGGCCTGGATGCAGTACGATTGTTGAGCCCCCATAAAGCATTGAGAACTACCAATTTCTGGTCGCAAAATGGTGATATCGATGCGTATTCCCCAATACTAGTTACGACTATTGGGCGATAATTGACCTCCGTTTAGTCTCAGACTGGCATATACATCCATTTAGCCTGTCTTTTGTTTATGAGAATCGATGCTGATGCGAAGTCGTACGACTTGCAAACATTTGTGAAACACTACGTTGAAAATATTAGTTTGTTTGTTGTGTGCTAAGCATTATTTACATGAAACATAAACTCGTCTGATAATGACGTGTCCGCGGCACAAAGCTCCAGATGTAAATGTTAGCGGACCAACCCATTAAATGAAGTGTTATCGAGTTCCTTTCAACTAAATTTAATTTTGAATTTACGATTTGGTTCATGAAATCCAATAACAGTGCTGACTAAATGATGAAATTCTGAAGGTTCTAATTTATTTTAAATCCAACCCGGGAAGGCTTTTTGACTGACAACGTTTGAGCTACGCTATTTTGAGGGTTTGACTATAGATTGTGTTTGGAGGTTGGTACTGTTTTGCTGTGTGCGGTCCCGGTCTCTAAAGGGGGAGTCTGGTAAAGAGGCTCCCTGCTTGAAGGGTTTTTGGTTCCCCTGGGGGTCGTTAGGGGTGAGAAAGGGATTATGCCGGTTGAATGGGCAGCGGCGCTCATCTATACTTTAATGATATACATGTAAATCACCGGTTTGCACGCCATGTGTGCCATGGTGATTAAAGATGCTCGTTTAATGAGTTCGTTTAGTCTCGTGTTAGTTGCGGTTAGCTGGTCCGTTTTAATTAGAAATGTTTATTGTATTTTAAACGGACTTTTAACGATGATTATAATCGTTATTGTCCAAAAAACATGTTTAAAGTCCTACCTATAGTGCGTTCACTTCATCTACATCCCTCTCCGAATAAAAAATGTTTCAAAATATAACATAATAATTACTTCACAATATAAAATGTCCAATTGGGGATTGATTTCAACAGCCTTGTTAGACCTACAAATGCAGAGTAGGCGTCGTATTGCCGCCGATCGTCTGTGGTCGCCGCCGCAGACCGCAAGCTGACAAACTATATGCGTTCGTATACTGACAGGTAATATTATTGTACGGACGGATTCGTGTTTAGTTTATATATTGACTTGCTGGGTTACAAGTTAGTATTGACGGGTTTGGGTTTGGGTTTGGGTGGTAAATAGTGAAATTGACGTTTGTTAGGCATTTGAAAAGGCTGTTTTAAACAGATGGAAAATTGAAGTGATAAGTTTTTTGGGATTATCTCTTAGAATTTATTGTTAAGCTAAAACTGCCTATTAAAATGCTATGATTTATAATAGATAGATAAAACACTCGCAAAAAAAAACGCGAAGGCAGTCTGAAGTAGTTATTTAGAAGTCGGTTGTATTTTTGAAAAAAGTTTTTTATTTTTCGCTTTTTAGTGGTATCCCACACCTAACAACACCACTGCAAAAACACAGAAAAGCAAATACGCAATTTCGATTACTTGGATGACAAAAAACCATCATCCAAGTAAACGAATTCCAGCTATTTCGATTTAAAATCCAAACTTCGTAACCGATTTCGATAAAATTTAAATGGGACCATTCTGCAAGTATATCCTTTCAGATAAAACAAGAAATTATCAAATCGGTTCATAATTGACGGAGTTATTGAGGTAACAAACATAAAAAAATACAACCGAATTGAGAACCTCCTCCTTTTTGGGAAGTCGGTGAAAAATAAAGTGTAGACTGATATAATCCAAAAGGTAAAATAAACAGAAAAACCTTATTTCAATTGCTTGAAAATTATTTTCAAATAAACTATATCCAACCTTTAATACAGGTTACTATGTAACCTAGCTAGGACGCCAGGAGTCATATTTGTACTATCTTATAAATTGGCTAACATATCTCTTGTAACTGCAGACTGTACCACACTTTTTTGAAATAAATAATAATAAAATATTTCTTTGATATCACGTAAAACAAACTAAGCACAGAAGTAACTTGCTCATTCTCACATTTATTAATTCATCCTTAAATGGCCACTGATAGCTTCAAGCAGTTTGGTTCAAAGTCTTTGATGTAATCATCTCCAACTTTTATTGTTGCGCAATAGAAAAGCTTTCAAAGATTCTGTTCTCTCTTTCTTTGTTATTATTCATTTGAGATTAAAAGGTTGTTTCTGAAATCTGTGCTTTTTGTGTCAACCTTAAGCAGGTACTTGTGACTACTCTGACAACCTACCAAAGTAATTGCGAGGGTACGGTATCCATACTAATCCTACTAAAATTATCAATGCGTTAGTTTGTGGGGATGGATGGATGTTAAACACCCATGGATGTTAAACATCCATCCATTCATCTATAGAGAAACAAACTTTGTTTCTTTTTCACGTCGGAACGCCTGATTTTTTATCAAATTTGGCACAGAGGCAGATTATAGTCTGAAATAACATATAGGATAAAAATTTGTCATAATTCACGTGGGCGACAGCTAGTGCAGTAATTGCGAAAGTAACTTCAAAAAAAAAAACAAAATTCAAAAGACATTTATTCAAATTAGGCTGAGGGCCAGCACTTTTTGAACGTCAAGTTTTACAAAAGACAGTCCCCTTAAACGCCCGCCCGTCACCACTTCCTAGTGTTTTAGCTGTGGAGAAGAAGTGGCCAACAAAGTCCCCAGCAACACAACTGTCTTTTACGTTTTAGGAACTACAATTTAACAATAATTAGTATTCAAAATTCAAAATTCCTTCTAAAATTTACATGACACAAAAAAAAAAAAATATTTATCACTTGTTCGACACTAAAACAAAAAACACACTTAAGCAAGTGTTGACGCACGTGGATTAAATAAGTATAAAAAAATGACCTAAATAGTCAGACAAATAATAAATAGTAAAAAGAAATTCAAAAAAAAAGAAAGAAAAAGCTCTTCCGCCAATTTGTCTGCCAGTCTGTTTGTTACCTTTTCACGTCTGAACAACTTGGATGAAACGTGGGCACACGGATAGACCATGTCGTAAAATAGGACAGAGGATAATTTTTGTCCTGAGAGTATGTTCCATGAAGATTAAATTCGCTTTAAAGCGGGCAAAGCCTGTAGTAGAAACAACTCTTCTCATAATTATTAAGTCAGCCCTAATTTTCGGTAAAGTTATCACCGAAAAGGTTTTGCGAAAACCTGAGTTTGGACGTTAGCAGATATCGCCTATTATATTGAACTAGCTGACCCGCGCAACTTCATCTGCGTCACATATTCCATTATTGCTCTGCTCCTATTTGTCTTAGCGTGATGATATATAGCCTATAAACTTCCTCGATAAATGGGCTATCTAACACTGATAGAATTTTTCCTGAGATTAGCGCGTTCAACCAAACAAACATACAAACTCTTCTGCTTTATAATATTAGTATAGATTACGGGCAAATTCCTTGGAGCTCCGATGGGTAAATTATAATAGAAAAGCCTGTGGCACAATGGCAAAATTCCCCGAATATGTGGAGTTATAAAGCGGGAGTGAATCATCTGATTACGTTGTGCCGATTCAATTTCGATTTCAGTCAGCTATTGTCTGTTTCAGTTATCGCAGAACCCGATAAATGCTAGTTTTGTTTACAATCAAATTCGGCTCGCTTTTCGAGTGAGTATGGGAAAGTATAAATTGGCTTCGACATAAATAACACCATCAAGCCTGAATTCTCCGAAAAGCATATGCATTTATTTATTTATTTATTTTATTTCAATTACTCTCTGCACTCACAGTAAAAACCAACACGTGCAGAGAGTCAACAAAATCAATTTAGATGCTCGCTTGCATATGTGCTTTACGTAGATACGTAAACCCAACCAGATTCACGTATCTAAGTCAGATAGATATTTGGTCAGTTATTTTTTAAATTCATATAATAGGAGCAAGTCTATTCGACTTTACTCCGGTAAAAAACCTAAAACCTTTCCGGGCTCGAAATAAAAAAAAATCTACAATGACCAAATAAACGGTTACGCATACTAATATTGTTATTCCATTCATATCTGTTGGGAATCAAATACTTATTTATGTAGGTAACCACTAAAAAGGAAAGTGTAACTGTCAATTTTATATTCGGGAAATAGTAAAATCAATAATTATTACAATGTTTTTGTAATGTGCTTAATATCAGACAACCTTGATTTACCAGGAACAGTTACCTATTTACATATAAAGTTATAAAATAAAATATGCGATGATGTGTTTTTATCTACAGCAGTGAATGTTAAAATACTGTAAAAATCATAATGTTGCATTAGTTATTAAACGTCTTTTATAATGCGCACATCAAAGGAGTGGACCTATCTACCTAGCTCTATTTTCCGAACGCTTACAACCCTAATGTCTTCAAAGTTAGAGTGAACAGGCTCCTTCTAGGTAAGCTCGCTCCATCGTAGACTTTCACTCTGTCGTAGAGCTCTAGTCTTGGCCAAGACTAGAGCCAAGAGCAAACCATAAAAAATATAAAAAAATGTTCATTAGTCATAAACTAAACTATCTCAATAACCAAACAGCTAAAAAAACCCAGCAAAGTGCGTGTTGTAGCCACGGACTAACGGCACCCTTAAAAAAATTTACACACCTATCCATTTCAAAAACAGCGCAAGGGTAAGACAAGGGATAACCAAATAATCTACGGATACAAAATAAAAGCAGATAGCGGCCATTTTAATCCCAAAATGCAATCCCAATCTGAATAATAAAATATTTACTAACTTGTCATTGTAACGACATATGTATGGATCCCTACTCACTGTACGGTCCCTTCGCTAAAAAATGAATGCGAAAAGGGCTTTTTTTTGCACTCGCCTTTAGGTGTATACGTGGCACGGATAAAGCTATGGAAGGTTGTGAGGGGAAATGTGATCATAATCCGTTACTTCCATATTTGTTTGGGCGGTCTCCTCTAATACACTCCCGAGATGAAAGTATCTACCCGACTTTTTCTATCGAGATTGATTTGTGTATACACTTTTGTATAGTGTGTGATTTGACAACTTTTCTTAGTAAGGTTTGATTTTAATGAGGTTTTCAATGTGAGGTTGAATATTGGCCTCGTTTTAATTACCTATCTAAAGGCAAGTTTGGGTGATTGGAAAGGGTCCTGATTGTCAAATTCAGATGGACTTGTGCTTGATGGGCAATGATATCTTTTTATGATAAAATCAGCTACTTACACTATCAGCAGAGTTTCGCGGACTTAATTTAAATGAATCAACAAATTTATTGCTTGGTAACTAAATTTTGATAGTAGTAGATATGTTGTTGGATTCCGAATGCTGCACATGCCAATAAACCCTTTATCAAAGCACTCACAGTTGAGTAGGGTCACCCCACTATTTGCAAGAAATCAAACTGCCAATAAGTGTCTCTCACTCTTTCTCTGATTCAAAAGGCATGATCACGTTTTTGCACAAAAAAACTCGATATCCTCACGAATAACGAATAGTTTAAGAGCGCAAAAATGAGCAGATGGTGCGTGCTAACGCGCTTTAAACATCTGATGCAGTTAGAAAACCTTTGGACAAGTACAAAAATGTAGTGGCATTTGTGTCGATACACACGCGTTAATACGACGATACAGACGCAGTTCTTTTGCGCTTTTGCATCGCTTTGAACGCGCATTTTAATCGATACAAATGCAACAATCTGCCTACAGCACCGTGAGCGCGCGTTCGTAAAACGTCTTCTAAATGTATTTAAAACCTCATTTCAGGCTAAACATCTTCAGTTATTTGTGGTCCAAGCTGGCTTAAATCTCATTAGCTATTGAGATTGGCTGACCAAAACAGGGGGGCTACTCTCTAAGCCCGAAGTCCGTAGTTTCGGGCTTAGTTGCGGGCGTATTGTAGTCCGTATCACCTTACCACTAAGAATTAATGACAACACGATTTGACAAATACAATAAAATCGTGTTGTCTTTCATTCTTAATTCGAGTTTGGGACTAATCGTAAGTCCATAGATGATACGGAGTAGAATACGCCCGCAACTAAGCCCGAAACTACGGACTTCGGGCTTAGAGATTAGCCCCCCAGCAACAACTAAAATTGATGTGTGTTTTTCCAGACTAAAACAGAGGTTTTGAAAAACATCTGCGCACTAAAAAGTAGATATCGATTTTGTTTACATTTGACATTCTGTTACGGCTGTTTGTTACCTGGGCAAACCGATGGATGACGCTAAAACTTTGCACAAAGGGAGTTTACGCTACGGGTAACAACACAGGCGTACTCCCCCGATTAGGTGGACAGGATAATAGAATGAGCTCCCCGACTTTTGGGTAACTTGAGCCCCGTGTTTACGGGTGAAACAGTTCCGAAAAACATTCTATCATAATATTAAACAAGCATTTTGGTGAGTGGAAAAAGAATGGGGAATTAATCTTACTTTGCTCGGCTATTAGTTGATAGAAAGGGAGAAGATTAATAGGCGGGTTTTCCTGGGAAAGTAGTCTTCATGTAGGCTTTTTGTTATACCAATCAATTATTGCTACCACTGTTCATTGTAACGACTATAGGTGGTCCTTAGAAGTAAAAGCTTATGGGATAGATATATAATATGTTGACGAATTTGATAATTTATCCTTAGGCTAAGAAATTGGATGAGAAGTACCTGAATATTTCAAAAATCTTACGAATACTAGTAAGTACAATATTACCTACATTCATTCATTCATTTGAATCTCCAATTTCCAATTTTGGCGACACGTCATTTTCCTACTCTACATCCAAGAAAAAGAGAAAGGAAATATAACGCATAATACTAGAAGCATACGTTCGATTCAAACCGTGTTATCTTTACAGCAATCAGTCTGAACATATTGCAACATTATTTTGCTTTAGGTCTTTAAGTATCGTGATGATCAAAAGATTCTTGGGGCTTGTGCCTCTAAAAATGACATTTCAAATATTTCCAGGAAAACCACAGTCTTCACAATTAAATCGTATGCTCATGTAATTTTAAAGTAATTTCGACAAAGACAAAAAAACACTATTGAAAATATTTTTCGAAAATTACGTGTCCTCTCACCTGCAACGAATTAGAAAAACGCTCGGAAAATCACATTTAGTGTACCCAGTGCCTTAATAAAAGTTTGAACTGAAGTTGGACTCCAAACAAGTTGTTTATGACAACATGTCGCGTTCTGTTGAGGCTCCTACCTTGTTCTACAAATTCTTGTTGTCTTTTGTTGCTGAAGTTTTAATTCTGTTAGCTTTGTAATGGAGTGTTGTGAAATAATATGTCGTATAACAGTTTAGAGTCAAGTCTTGAGGGGACAGAGTTCTTTTAATATTTCTCATTGTGCACTGTTTTCAAGCAGTACTAAATGCTTGAAAAATATTTCTTGTAAACTGATAAGAAAATAATCTGTCATGGATTCTCTCTCTGGTCATCATTTGAGATGGGTTAGCTGTTGACTCTAGTCTAGGTTAGAGATGACAGAGGCAAAGTCTGCGATGGAGCAAGCTTACCCAAAAGTAGCCTGTCACTCTGACTATGAAGAGATTAAGGTTGTAACGAAACACAAAAGCAGACAGATAGTTCCACTCCTTTGCTATACGTATTAAAATATGTTTGGAAAGGTTTAGTGCAAATTGGTGAAATAGCAACAAGATAATATAATAATATAATATCTTTGGACATTTCACACAACGCCATATAGTCCCAAGCTAAGCAACCTAATGCTTGTGTTATGGTAACGAAATGGCTGATAAACTACTTATATACATTTTTTTTTTTGTAAATACATACATATTATAGATAGAAAAACACCCAGACTCGGAACAAATACTTGTAGGTCGTACAAATATTTGTTCCGTGCGGGAATCGAACCCGCGACATGCTGCGCAGCAGTCAATCGCTCAACCACTGCGCCAACCGTGTCGTCATACGTCACGACCACATACCGTCACAAGGTAGGGACGGTAACTTGCAATGCGTCATCGTCATCTCTTATTCCTCCCCTAAACTCCTTAAGGAACCTACATGCCTAATTTCAGCTTTCAACGACAAGTACATAAAATCAAATCAAATCAAATCGTTTATTGCATTCCATAATATACACATAAATGTACACAGCGATAAGGTTGGTTTCGTTCCCTTGTATTCGTTTTGGAATAAAAATACGTGTGGACGGTTTGACAATTTGTTTCTCACTGAATATGATTTGGAGTAGTGTTGACTGTAATTAATAATAATAATAATATCCTTGGACATTTCACACAACGCCATATAGTCATTTGTGTTATGGAAACGAGATGGCTGATAAACTACTTATATACATTTTTTTTTTTTTTGTAAATACATACATATTATAGATAGAAAAACACCCAGACTCGGAACAAATACATGTAGGTCGTACAAATATTTGTTCCGTGCGGGAATCAAAACCGCGACATGCTACGCAGCAGTCAATCGCTCAACCACTGCGCCAACCGTGTCGTCAATATATATATATTATATATATTAATATGTACACATAGGTACATATTAATAGACGGCTAATAGTGTTAATACAAATATTTGGCTGTTGTGCTTGGACATGCCGCCCACCAAAGGATCTATCCTTTCAATAAAAATCAAAACAATAAAATACTACACAATTTTAGTTCAACAAAAAAAGAAATCAGCAACAACTAAATTAACTTTCATCATTACTACTCTAGTAACATAAAGCAAGGATATAACGTATTATGAAAGGTAAGTATTATTATGTATATAGATTAAGCTGTGCGTTGTCTGTCAGTCACTCACAGTCTGCCAGTCAGTCGCCAGAAACGGAAGAATTTCATATATAAGGATTCCTTTAAGCTAAAATATTATTTTCTTAACTAAGGCTAAATTAAATTAATACCTCGCCTCATTTTGGTTACAAGTTACAGATCAAACAATACACTCTCAGCCTAGCTATTGGATATTCAGTTTCAAACAACTGTACTGAAACAGCCTTGTTCATATTAATTGTGTTTAAAGTAATGAACTATTTATTGCGACTACGACCCTTCTTGAAACAATCCGTTTTGTAATACAATCTCAATATGCCCGAAACTACGAACTTTTCCTAACTTTGTGACGATGTTTTGGGCAAATAGAGCTTTGTTGAATTTTGCGTAGAGCTTCTAGCCAAAGACCGGGATTAGGAAAGTTTTGGTTCCTAAATGTTATGTTTAGTACAGTTTTAACCAACAATAAACCTAACTAATAATCGCTTATTGCTGACATTGGCAAAGGGCAAAGTTGCTGTCCGGGCGCTCTGGGCAGGGCCAACTTCGCTCATTTCGTGCCCATCTTAATTCTTTTTCTGTAATTTGATATAAAACGTAAATATGTTTGCGATTTGAAACGAGTATAACGATCGTTTTTCGCTCACATTGGCAAAGGGCAAAGTTGATAATGTCTCGTAGGCATTACAAACTTTGCCAACTTTGCTCAAATCACAATTCCATTTTTAAATTCGATGTAAAACGTATTTAAATCGCATTATTAGTCATTGTAAACAATGAAACGGCAATGCGAGCATTGAACTGTGAAACCAAGCCACCTAAAAATATTTTCCATTCAATTACTTATGCAAACAGAATCGTGAATTTTATGCAAAATCATAATATACGCAGCCACCGGAAAATTGGGGATTTAATATTATTATATACCGGTCAAATAACAGTGAAATTGTGTGTAAAACGCATTTGTATTTTTGGCTAATACAATCTGCGTTATATTTATAGAATAACTATTTGAACTGATTTTACCATGTCGTAAAAAGGGGAAATTAATTATTAAATTAATTATTATTGACACGGAAATTCTAATACAATATATTTTGTTTCTGGCTCACAGCAATGCACAGAATTGCACTGTTAGACTTAGGCTTCATGATCCAGTGCTTCTAAATGCTTATTAATTCAAACAATCGTCTTCTTTATACACTGTCGAAGTGATCAGGAGTCAATTTTCCGAGCAATTTAACCCGTACTACACCACAACGTAAAATTTGAAAATACGTTGTAACGTATTCAAAATTTATGATCTGTTTTCAACGATAAGAGTTACTCTAAGTGACATAAATTTAGCTCGCACTGAATATATCTGGTAAGAACAAATTAGTCACCGTATACCGGGTATTAATAGTTTGAACCGTATTCTAGTAGCAGCGAGTAGTGGACGAATAGTTATTGCTACTCAAATGTCGGTAATGTCTTATTGCAAGCGAATGGTTCAATTGGCTGCTAGTAATTTAACAAAGATACTTTTATATTTGTAACCGACTTCCAAAAAAGGAGGAGGTTTTCAATTCGGTGGGTATTTTTTTTATGTATGTGCACCGATTACTACGAGTTTTCGGATCAGATTTGTGTGATTCTTTTTTACTTCGATACTTGTTATTTGGTCCCGTGAAAAAAATATTCAGTTAGGCTCAGTATTTTTATTTTATGAATAGTTGGGCTTATTTCAATTTTTGCGTAGACGAAGACGTCTCCCAAGTACGCATCCCCGTGCAAAACGCAGCGCTAGCCATTTTTTGTGCAGTTTTTTAAAGCTATATACTCGTTATCCAAAAGAAATATTAACTTGTAAAAAATACATTAAATTTCTACATAGTCTTGGCTTCAAAATGGTAGATTTTTATTTTTTATTACTAAGGATAATGTTTAATTAATCTCCTCACAACGAAACTAACAGAAATGAGAAAAAAATACTGAAAACATGCATCTTCTCGAAAAATAGCGATTATTTTGATTTTGTACTTACACTAATGGATAGGCAATTTCATGAGCATTTTGGTAGAATTATTTTTTTCAAACGACCAAAATTAGATTTTATAACGATTTTATTCAACATCCTGAGCGTATTCGCTATAGTATCTCTTGCGCTCTTATTGAGGGAAAAAATGCTCAAGGTTATTTGGTCAGGGTACTGCCTTAACCCTTGAGTAGTATTTAGTCAACGCGTGATGAGCAAATTACCGCACGATGTTACGCGGGCTCCACAAACACTTCGCTGCGCGATCGCAACTTTCAGTATATAATGTACTCTGTGATCGCAACGGAACTGACCGCTAAGAGAGTTGCATCAGGGGCGAGGGGATGAATAGTTAGGAAGCTACCTAGGCGCTTGAGACGTTAGGGCGTCAGTGTCACGAAAAGTTTTTGCTTTAAATTTTTGTGTGAGTAAATTGCTCATAGCGCGCCTTCTCAAGGGTTAAAAGTGAAAAATAAAAACTTTATTATAAAAAAAAATACTAACGACTTCCATAAAAAAAAAATGTTGTTTCTTTTGGAAGTCGGTCATATTTTTTTGCAAAAAAATTCTTTGTTAACACTGACCGATATGTTTTTTGCTGGACAAGGTTAGAATTAGTTATTATTATTTTTTTGCGTTCAAGCCTTAGTAAAAACATTAGTGCGGCCCCAAACTTTTACAAGTACAATATACAGATAGTATATTGACAGGCTCGTTTCCGACTATCTCAATTCCTCTGACCGTAAGCGTTGATGTAGTTGTCAAGGCAGAGCTATTCAATCTTGGCTTACGTTGTAGCTACCAGGAAATAATAAGTGTTTTGATAAAACCTATTTATCAATATTACCATTCTAGGAACTAAATATATTTTTAAGGGAACTACAAATCTAAACTAACTACAAACCTAGATATATCATCAAAAAATTAATCATCAATGCTGTCAGTTGGTAATTTGCCCTAGAAACTGGCGGCGTTGACTATACTACATCAAGCTCCAATGAAAAGTAGTGAATTTAGATTTCTTTAATTTAGTGAGTCCTATAAAAAAGACACAAGTAACTCCACTGACATTTGCAGGTGCTAATAGAATTAGAAGTTCTAAAAATCGCTGACATTTCAGCAGACTGACCTATTACCGTGTCTGAATATATCTGATAGGTCATAGGTGACTAACCAAAAATAAATCACCGACTCGAAGACTGAACTACAAAAGAACAAGATTTATTAAAAACTAGCTGACCCGTGCAACGTCGTCTGCGTCACATTTTCCATTACTGCTCCGCTCCTTTTTGTCTTAGCGTGATGATATATAGCCTATAACCTTCCTCGATAAATGGGCTATCTAACACTGAAAGAATTTTTCAAATCGGACCAGTAGTTCCTGAGATTAGCGCGTTCAACCAAACAAACAAACAAACAAACAAACTCTTCTGCTTTATAATATTAGTATAGATTACGTGACTTTTTTTATTAGCTATTTCCTCTTGACTCTAGTCTTGGTCAGAGACAGACTTACGAAAAAAAAAAAAACTTAAAAACAAGATTTACAGTCTTTTCCGAACGTCGTAATTTTCCGGGCATTTTTCCATCCCTAAGTACTTTTATAGTTGCTACGCAGTGAGGCCGGTGGACGGTCGTCATCGTGGAAGATGGCCTTGGAATCGCTGGCAATGACGACATTTGTGATGGCTTGGTTGGAGAAGGCAAACACTGAGAGAAGTGGAAATGGAGGAGATCTTTGCCGGCCAGGGTACCAATAAACTATTGGTACCCTGGTACCAATAATAAATTGTTGGTCTGTTATAAATATTTAAATAAAACCGTTGACTAGTATTAACCAGATTTTTGTTGATTTTAATTTAATAAGATTTAATTTTTGTTTAAACAACCTCTAGCTTTTGCTCGCAACTTCGTACGCGCATATCCCAGAATTTTAGAAAATCCTCTCCTAGTGCTCCCCTACGGAGTGTAGGAAAGCTACATGCCCAGCTTTCTACGACCAGTAGTTTCGGCTGTGCGTTGTTTGTGAGTCAGTCAGTCACTCGAGTGAATGACTGACTGAAATTCAGTTTTTATTAAGTAATAAAGACTGAATTTTATTTTATATTGATTGATATTGATGAGGAGCTCGTGGCTAATAACAGCCGCACGGGTTGATCTTTGTGGTTAAGCAATGCTTACCAAGGTTGGTCTGTGGATGGGTGACTATCTTAACATACCGAGTTTCCTCCGTGTCTCGGAAAACACGTTAAGCCTTTGGTTCCAGCTGTCATTAGTAGATTTTTGGCAGTCGTTACGGATTGTCAGAAGCGAGTAAATCTGACTCCAGTCTTACCAAGGAGTACCGTGCTACCCAGTTTATGGGTTGTGGAGGTCTGGTTGGCAGCCGCTCCACGTAAAACACTGGTATTCAGCTGAATCCGGATTGACTGGAAGCCGACCCCAATGTAGTTGGGAAAAGGCTAGGCTATGATGATTGATTGATATTGATGATTAGTATTAAGAAAAGCATTTAAATAAATAGATAGTTCATCCGAAATACATGCTCTAAGGATAGCGAGACTCGATTAATAATTTTCCTTATTCAGAAATAAGTCATAAAGAGAATTATAAATGTGAAGTCTAATCTCTAATTTGCTTAGCGTTTGAGAGCTTAGAGATTATAAAGTAAAATTTTCTTTGATGTATTCTCTAAGGTGTTCTTCAAACACGTTTCAGAAAACCTCTTACTTATCTAACTAATAATACAAATTGAGAAGTTGGTATGATTATGACTCAATTTATCCGGAACGGTAGAAGATAGCTACAACCTGCGAGTCTTTAAGTCAAGAGTGAATAGGTTACAAGGCAAGCGTGCTCCATCTTAGACCACATCATAGCTTACCATCAGGTGAGATGGTGGTCAAATGTATGCCTATCAATAGTTTAAAAAAAGATTCTAGAAAAAGAGATTAAGTTTCTTGAGATGTTAATGTTGTAAATAAGAGGTAAGGTGTTTGAGTGTATGTTTGACTGTGAGATTTCCTACAAATATAACCATACTATAAATGAAAAAAATGAATCCCTTTTTCCCGGTGCAAGCATCACGCATGAACGGCTGGACCGATTTCGCTAATTCGTTTTTGTTGTGTTTGTGATTATGAGTAGAATGTTCTTATGAAAGATAAAATAAAAAAGCTAACAGGAGGGAAGCCGCGGAGTACAGCTAGTAATAAATAAATAGATCCTACAGCGAAGGATTCGCTTATATATCTAACTAAATACTTTCATTGCAAATCAAAGCAGTTCGTACTTAATCAGGTATAGGTATTAGGTATTTACGAGGGCAAACAAATAAAACTTAAGAACTCTTGCTTACATTCAGACTGCTCTATCATCCAAATGATTATTCATTTAATGGCTAGGTACTCAAAAAAAATAAAATGAGTTGTTTTCAAGGTTTGTTTTCCGTGTTGGGTATAGTTGTCAGGAGAATTGTAAAAAAAACGTAATTATAATCCATGTTCATTTTCAAAAATTCCGCCGTGACTTGAAAAGCACGTGAAGCCGTTGGAGCCTACTGGCATTTGTAGATCTGTAGCAGTCGTTACGAATTGCCAGAAGACAGAAAATCTGACAGATTTTTTTTTTTGCGACAAGACCGTACATTACGAACGAAGTTCTGAATTTCTGAATAGTATAGTTTTCTAAGAAAGCAACTTACATTATCTATACTGATATTATAAAGCAGAAGAGTTTGTTTGTTTGTTTGGTTGAACGCGCCAATCTCAGGAATTTCTGGTCCGATTTGAAAAATTCTTTCAGTGTTAGATAGCCCATTTATCGAGGAAGGCTATAGGCTATATATCATCACGCTAAGATAAATAGGAGCGGAGCAGTAATGAAAAATGTTACGCATACGACGTTGCACGGGTCAGCTAGTACTCAATAATCCCCTTCAAAGTTTTGTTTCGATGTACCCCTGCATTCCTATTCACCCCGTTTGTTTCCACATTTTCTGAAGAACAACAATTGCCAGTTTGAGAGCATTTGTTTAGAAAATATATCGAATAGCCATATTCCTCAGTTCAAATATCTTAAGTATTGTCAAAAATCATTCTTAACAGTGATACCAAAAATACCGTACTATTTAGAACTGATGCTTGCAACTTCGTCTGAGTCACATTTCTTCTGCAATGCTGCGCTCTTATGTGATTTAGCCTATACATTATAGCCTTCCTCGATAAATGGGCAATCCGACACTAAAATAAATATTTTTTCAATCCGAACCAGTAGTTCCTGAGATTAGCGCGTGCAACAAAACAAACAAACTCTTCAGCATTATAATATTAGTTTAGATGTAACTAGATCTACAACAACAATAAAACAGAATTTCTTACATTTCATAAAAAAATGGCTAAAATAAACGATTCAAAACACTTCTTCAAGGTAAATTGAAAAATAAAACCCTGTATTGAAAGTTTCATCTGCAGTTTGTGAGACACGTCTCAGTCAATATTTAACCCGATACCGCTTCAAAGTTCTGTTACACCAATTCAATAAGTTTTCCTAGTAGGTTCAATAAAATAGCAATGTCTTGGGTTTGACTGCATTCAAGTTCTTTGTGTGAAAACTTTTGATTAGTTTCGATACCCACATAGAGTTTGTTTATGGCTTCGGCGGACTGTTTAACGGACTTAGGCGTGCTTTACTGCTGGACAGTGTGTGCTGGTATTTTGTATGAAGCCTTTTTTGTGAAGGAAAGTGTATCGTCGTTATCTGCCTTTTTGTCTTGTATTAATTACTTTGCATTCTACTCTTTGTATAAATTCTAGTTCCTAAAACGTAACAGACAGATGTGTTGCTGGGGAGTTTGTTGGCCACTTCTTTTCCACAGCTAAAACACTAGGAAGTGGTGACGGGCGGGCGTTTTGGGGACTGTCTTTTGTAGAACTTGATGTTCAAAAAGTGCTGGCTCCCAGCCTAATTTGAATAAATGACTTTTGAATTTTGAATTTTGGAATTTTGAATTTTTGCCTAGCCTTTCCCAACTATATTGGGGTTGGCTTACTAGATATACTTGGAGACTATAGCGGCTGCCTACCAGGCCCCTACAACCTATTAACTGGATTACACGGTACTTCTTGGCAAGACTGCAGTCAACTTTTGCAACTACTTAATGGCATATCACATACTACGTGACTTAACGTAGCTAAATAACAAGCTTTCTAGATACTAGCATTTGTAAAACGATCCGTACCTAATTTGTAGGAAACCGACATGGTGATCAACCAAACAAATTGCTCCAATAGTTCCCCAAGCTCACTTAATCCGAAATAACTTCCGTGAATTTAGCATATTCCCGTTCAAAATTAATAGTTGTCCATTTATTCCAACTAACAATTGTAATAAGTCGACAATAAGAGATTGTTAGAAACTAATTCCGAAGTTATCTTGAGGTCACGCCTTCGAGATGGTACTGGTTCTTAGTTAGGTAGTGACGGATCGTGATCTCTGCTTCCGCAAATGAGGGATTTCCACAAGTAATCCTCCGCATTCGCGTCCGCTAGATATTTAGCGGAGTCGCATTGGAGGTCTACTAAGCGAGATTCATCAGCTCCTATTGAACAACTCATACTGAAGGCAATCTAATATCTTGTGAACCACTACACAATGGCTTTGAAAATAAAAGAGGCGAGTAAATGTATTTTCTCAAACATGCTTGGAAATGTTCTTTGAGATAAATCAAAATTGCCGTACTGGCCGAGCAGCGGCTGGCAAAAGTTGTATGAAAATCTATATCTATCGTGTTTTGCTGCCAAATAAATTGCATACTAAACTCATATCTATCGTACGTGTAATGAAAAAAAAATTGGAACGATCTAATATTGCGAAACATGGCAACCAAGGAGGTACATAACTTATCGAAATATTTAAATTTCGAACTGGCTTGCAAATAGAAAGCTGTTTATTGAAATAAAAAGTGAACACTTTTACGCGGGAATTATTGTTGTTGTTGGTTGTTCGACATTGATTTTGAAAAGTAATTGTATTTTAATTTCCGTGCATTTTTTGAGAAAAGTACTATACAAGCCTTTACCAAAACTAGGCATTGATGGACTTACGTATGTGTCAGCCCACATTTTCACGTCGTCCATCAATGCCTGTTTTGCTGGCCGCTGCAGACCTAATGTACTATTTCATCCATGAAATAAAAATATGAATCCTAACTAAATTAAAAATACGCTTTTTTACGCTTTCATGCCTAAATCACTGAACTAGCTTTGATTAATTATGACATAGAAAGATTTGATCCTCATAGAGAAAACGGTTAAATTTTTTTTTTGTGAAACTAAATCTATAGCAAAAACTAGTTAAGTACTATAAATTTTCTTATGTCCCATCCGTGGAGATCAAGCTACGTTCTTCCGCCTCCGCCACATCTCTAGTTCTAAGGCAGGGGGTAGACTGTTCAACGGACTTTAATTTCGCACCTTCTGTGCGCCCAGTGAGTCGTGCATCCCTAACTAGCGCCAACTTATTAGCATTTCTATAGCCTCTCGTGTCTACACGCCCTATTGAGCTGTATTGGCTGGATGTCAGCGCTGTTTTTGATGGCAATTGATTGTTTAGAGGCGGTGACGTCACTTTATATAGACGTGTAAGTAGGCTCTAGGATCTGTTGAACTGTTTATTTAAATGACGTTATTGAGTGGATTGTAATTTTTGACGTTTCCTCGTAAATCAAACCCCATTCTATTATGTAGAAATTCATGAAAACCGTATGCGTAATGGGTTTCTATCTGCTAAAATGACAAAATGACATTTGAAACTTCACTCCCATACTGCTGGGGGAAAGATTTTTAATTTCTTTTTTTTTATTTGTGATAGGTATATTTGCTCTTGACTCTAGACTAGGTCAGAAATGACAGAGACAAGCGAGGAGCGAGCTTACAGAAGAAGCCTGTTCACTCTAAGTTTCAAGAAATTAGAACTGTAAGCGTTCGGAAACACAGACATAGGCAGAGAGTTGCACTCCTTTGCTGTGCGCATTATGAAAGACGCAGAAAAGATTGAGGGAGATGAATTTTCTTTCTTAGTGCTGACATTAGTCGTGTTATCAATAAAAGGAATTCCTGTCTCTTCATACATCTAGAAACCACTATTATTGGTGCCTGTCAATTTGCACGGAACGAGGCAGTGGAGCGGAGAAATGAAGAAATATTAACCAATCGTGTCAGTGACTCACATTGTGCGGATTTAATGAAATTCCATTGCAGTGCGTTTGCTATGTTTGTCAGTGATTTAATAAATCTAAGTAAAAAAAAGAGTCATGTAAATAGATCCTACTAAATGTATGTAAGGCCAACTAAACCCATTATCGTACTTTCATAGCGGTAGCAAAACAAGAACAAATCTGCAATGTATGAAAAAGAATCACGACTCGCGGAGGTAAGCGGTGGGTGCCAACCACGACAAACGCGCTAGAAAGGTGAAACAAATTTTAATTAAACTCGAGGTAGTGTCTATCCTGGATTAGCACATAGATTTCCCACTTTTCATTCTCTAAAACGTGCTCTCGGTTTCAATTTTTGAAAGCTTTGTTTAAAAATCTCTCATGTCAATTTTCTTTTTCTGTTATTGCGGGATAAAAATGTCTTTATGAATGCAATTTAAAACGGATTGTTCTTATTACAATTTCAACAAGTCAGAAAATTCGGGCAATAGCCATCTACCATTTTCCATAAACACACACATCTTTCCAGTTTTGACGAAACTAACCCATTTAAGCTTATAAGGTACAAGTAGAAATAAAAAAAAATATTACTTTATTTATGAAGAGTTTCTCAATAGACCAATTGCATCATAATACCATTTAATATTAAAGTCTGGTAGTAGGTACACGTTTCTGGCTTGCTTTATAAGACAAAGCAAGTAAATCTGTGTATAAACCAATAGCATTAAAATACCATTCAATACTAATGTCTGGCAGTATACTAGTCTCTTAATTAGCCATGTTTGTGGCTTGTTTATACCCGAGCGTGGCACAAGCGCAAAAATACTACTTAGCTTTAGGTAGGTATAACACAGTCAGTCAATCTGTCTATAAACCAATGGCATCAAAATACTATTCAATACTAATGTCTGGCAGTATACTAGTCTCTTAATTAGCCATGTTTGTGGCTTGTTTATACCCGAGCGTGGCACAAGCGCAAAAATACTACTTAGCTTTAGGTAGGTATAACACAGAGTCAGTCAATCTGTCTATAAACCAATGGCATCAAAATACTATTCTATACTAAAGTCTGGCAGTACACTAGTCTCTTAATTAGCCACGTTTCTTGTTTGCTTTATACCCGAGCGTGGCACAAGCGCAAAAATATTACTTAGCTTTAGGTAGGCATAACACAAATTCAGTCACTCTGTCTATAAACCAATGGCATCAAAATACCATTCAATACTAATGTCTGGCAGTATACTAGTCTCTTAATTAGCCATGTTTGTGGCTTGTTTATACCCGAGCGTGGCACAAGCGCAAAAATACTACTTAGCTTTAGGTAGGTATAACACAGTCAGTCAATCTGTCTATAAACCAATGGCATCAAAATACTATTCAATACTAAAGTCTGGCAGTATACTAGTCTCTTAATTAGCCATGTTTGTGGCTTGTTTATACCCGAGCGTGGCACAAGCGCAAAAATACTACTTAGCTTTAGGTAGGTATAACACAGAGTCAGTCAATCTGTCTATAAACCAATGGCATCAAAATACTATTCAATACTAAAGTCTGGCAGTACACTAGTCTCTTAATTAGCCACGTTTCTTGTTTGCTTTATACCCGAGCGTGGCACAAGCGCAAAAATATTACTTAGCTTTAGGTAGGCATAACACAAATTCAGTCACTCTGTCTATAAACCAATGGCATCAAAATACCATTCAATACTAATGTCTGGCAGTATACTAGTCTCTTAATTAGCCATGTTTGTGGCTTGTTTATACCCGAGCGTGGCACAAGCGCAAAAATACTACTTAGCTTTAGGTAGGTATAACACAGTCAGTCAATCTGTCTATAAACCAATGGCATCAAAATACTATTCAATACTAAAGTCTGGCAGTATACTAGTCTCTTAATTAGCCATGTTTGTGGCTTGTTTATACCCGAGCGTGGCACAAGCGCAAAAATACTACTTAGCTTTAGGTAGGTATAACACAGAGTCAGTCAATCTGTCTATAAACCAATGGCATCAAAATACTATTCTATACTAAAGTCTGGCAGTATACTAGTCTCTTAATTAGCCACCTTTGTGGCTTGTTGGTACCCAAGCGTGGCACAAACACGACACGGCGACACACGTCCTACCAGCCCCACCGATGTACTAATAACATTTGCAAAATTAAACATGCGGTTACTCGGGACGCCGCATATGCACAATTACAACGGGCAAGCCAGCTTTTAGCACCTAGCCACCCAATAACAATTACATAAACAAACCGTAAAGCCGACTACAAAATGTTATTAAATAAGTACGTGTGAAACGTGGATGCTGAAAGTTTTACGTCCTTTGATTATGTCTACCTTTTGTGGGTTAAGTCTGTTTTCTTTTTTGAATTGAGATTTTTGGGTATTTGAGATTTGCTTCAATGAGATTCGAAAAACAACTGTATGTTGTACAAGTTGGACTCATAATTGAGTAATCTTGTCAAGTTATATAACTAAGAGGGTAGGGAGGAGGGGGGAACGAGCTGTGAGACAAATGAATTTTAAACATATTTGAATCCTAATAAGTTAAGATCGTGTTTATTCTTTTGGAATGTTGTAAATTACTAGATATTAAAGTCATCTCACTTTACGACATTAAAAAATCATGCTTAATGACTTAACGTGGTCAAAAGCAAAATTAATTTAAATTTTTCAACGAGAATTATGAGTATTATAGGACAACTAGCTTTTGCTTTTTGTGTTTTTTTTTGTACACGCATATCGTGTGTAAAAAAAGTTGACAAATCGGAAATGTGACCAGACGAGAAGCAGTCGTTTTGCGCTATTTGAACTTCAATTTTGTCGGTCTTAGAATTGCAAAGTAAATACAGAGTGGTGGTATAAATGTTACAACTCAAAGGTACATCTTACAAAAAATCTAAGAAAATTGTGGCAAAGTTTCCAACTAAATACAAAAATAAAATGAGTAGTATGCTCTCCCGCTTGAAAAACTTTCCCTTCTTAGATTTCAAATAAATATCGAGTGTATCACACTGAAACTAACTGAAGCACTAGAAAAATAATTGGCTTGAACGGTTCATATTGTCTGCGAAGCGCCTACAAAGGCAACTGACACAATCTTTTGTAGTCAAAGCTTGAAAATATTGTTCGATTAGTGTACATCGTTGTTTTATACGAACGGTTAGCTAGAACCTGGTAGCTTGGGTCCTGTTCCCGGTACAGGCTGTAAGGCATCCAAGGTTTCCAAGAACCTTTTAATAACGGAACCTAGTTAATTCAGTTTTCCAGGTAAACGTCTGAATAAATACGCCAGAGTTTATTGGATACTTGTATAAATTATGTATATTAAAATTGGATTTGAAATTAAACATTAAATTTATTAGTAACTGAGAGCCTGATATAACTGGTTAGGCCAGCTTGCACAAACCGTTACCTTTTTAACTCGGATTTAGTTAATAGGAGGCAAAATAACAAATATTTCATACAGAATAGCGCGTCAGTAATTAATTTTTGTATTTTTTATGGTTTAAATAAACGTTGCCCCACACTAGGATTTTTTCTTGTATCGTGGGTGCGTTTACAAACATACAAAGTCACATACACAAACAGCCAGATCTGGAACAACTATCTATAGGCCATACTTGTTCCGTGCGGGAATCGAACCCACGACACGCGACGCAGCAGTCGATCGCTCAACCACTGCGCCAATCGTGCCGAAAAATTAAAAAGATAACCCTGGTTTGTACCAACAATATTTTACTCGCTTTTACCCGCGACTATGTACGCTATATATCCTGTTTTTTTCTTGTTCCCATAGTTATTTTGAGAAATAATTTATTAGTACTCCCCCACACACCCCAAGAAACCTTCAACATGCCCAAATTCAACTTTCTACGATCAGTATAGCACGAGCAGTTGTTTCGGCTGTAAGTTGTCTGTCAGTCACTAAATCACTCAGTAACGGAAGATTTTTTTAATATAGGAATAGTTGTATAAACAACTAGCTGACCCACGCAACTTCGTCTGCGTCACATTTTCCATTAATGCTCGGTTCCTTTAGTCTTAGCGTGATAATATTATGTAGCCTTCCTCGATACATGGGCTATCTAACACTGAAATAATTTTTCAAATCGGACCAGTAGGTAGTTCCTGAGATTGCCCCCTACATACAAACTTACAAACAAATGTTACCTCTTTATAATATAAGTATAGATATAATCTCCCACCAAAAGGTATACTTTACACCAATTGACAAAAAAGAAAACTTAAATAAAAAATAAAAAACACAAAAGTCATGAAGTTGGCAAAAACGTTATGTTTCGTGCTTTTGCATCGCAAGCTGCGACGTGGAATACTTTCTATTGTTTTCCGATGGCGTCGACAGGAGATGGATGCCAGCCATTGTCTACATATACGGATTGAGTGTTATAGAATTATGCCTGCATGCCAATCGTCTGGCAACATTGTACGACATCCTGATTTAGATTGAAAGTTATTTATGGAGCTGTTTAGAACTGTGTGTAAACGCCCAGGAATAGGTTTCCGGATGACGTTACTAAGTCAGTATAGTAGGTTTTAGATATTGGTTGGTAATTCTAACCAGATACAATTTTATTGAAAAAGATCGTGTGCCAATTCTACTAATTTTCACATTCGCATCGCATTCGCATGTCAATCGCAAACTGTCAAAAATTTATGAAAATTAAGCCTTTTTGACAGTTTGAGATTGATATGCGAATGCGAAAGTTGTTTAAAAATGGCTTATGTTTATCTTACCACCAGATATAGTAACATTTAGCAGTCAAAAATAGTAAATGATCACCAAAATTAAACCCGCATTTTAATGTAAACTTATAACCAAAGTTATAACATCTTGCTATCCTATTTTAAGCAAACCAACTCCAAAAAAAAATATTCTAACCCAAAAATAGTTAAAATGATACGTAAAAAAATAACATCTCGTTATCCGATTAAAATTATACCCGAGCGTGGCACAAGCGCAAAAATACTACTTAGCTTTAGGTAGGTATAACACAGAGTCAGTCAATCTGTCTATAAACCAATGGCATCAAAATACTATTCAATACTAAAGTCTGGCAGTACACTAGTCTCTTAATTAGCCACGTTTCTTGTTTGCTTTATACCCGAGCGTGGCACAAGCGCAAAAATATTACTTAGCTTTAGGTAGGCATAACACAAATTCAGTCACTCTGTCTATAAACCAATGGCATCAAAATACCATTCAATACTAATGTCTGGCAGTATACTAGTCTCTTAATTAGCCATGTTTGTGGCTTGTTTATACCCGAGCGTGGCACAAGCGCAAAAATACTACTTAGCTTTAGGTAGGTATAACACAGTCAGTCAATCTGTCTATAAACCAATGGCATCAAAATACTATTCAATACTAAAGTCTGGCAGTATACTAGTCTCTTAATTAGCCATGTTTGTGGCTTGTTTATACCCGAGCGTGGCACAAGCGCAAAAATACTACTTAGCTTTAGGTAGGTATAACACAGAGTCAGTCAATCTGTCTATAAACCAATGGCATCAAAATACTATTCTATACTAAAGTCTGGCAGTATACTAGTCTCTTAATTAGCCACCTTTGTGGCTTGTTGGTACCCAAGCGTGGCACAAACACGACACGGCGACACACGTCCTACCAGCCCCACCGATGTACTAATAACATTTGCAAAATTAAACATGCGGTTACTCGGGACGCCGCATATGCACAATTACAACGGGCAAGCCAGCTTTTAGCACCTAGCCACCCAATAACAATTACATAAACAAACCGTAAAGCCGACTACAAAATGTTATTAAATAAGTACGTGTGAAACGTGGATGCTGAAAGTTTTACGTCCTTTGATTATGTCTACCTTTTGTGGGTTAAGTCTGTTTTCTTTTTTGAATTGAGATTTTTGGGTATTTGAGATTTGCTTCAATGAGATTCGAAAAACAACTGTATGTTGTACAAGTTGGACTCATAATTGAGTAATCTTGTCAAGTTATATAACTAAGAGGGTAGGGAGGAGGGGGGAACGAGCTGTGAGACAAATGAATTTTAAACATATTTGAATCCTAATAAGTTAAGATCGTGTTTATTCTTTTGGAATGTTGTAAATTACTAGATATTAAAGTCATCTCACTTTACGACATTAAAAAATCATGCTTAATGACTTAACGTGGTCAAAAGCAAAATTAATTTAAATTTTTCAACGAGAATTATGAGTATTATAGGACAACTAGCTTTTGCTTTTTGTGTTTTTTTTTGTACACGCATATCGTGTGTAAAAAAAGTTGACAAATCGGAAATGTGACCAGACGAGAAGCAGTCGTTTTGCGCTATTTGAACTTCAATTTTGTCGGTCTTAGAATTGCAAAGTAAATACAGAGTGGTGGTATAAATGTTACAACTCAAAGGTACATCTTACAAAAAATCTAAGAAAATTGTGGCAAAGTTTCCAACTAAATACAAAAATAAAATGAGTAGTATGCTCTCCCGCTTGAAAAACTTTCCCTTCTTAGATTTCAAATAAATATCGAGTGTATCACACTGAAACTAACTGAAGCACTAGAAAAATAATTGGCTTGAACGGTTCATATTGTCTGCGAAGCGCCTACAAAGGCAACTGACACAATCTTTTGTAGTCAAAGCTTGAAAATATTGTTCGATTAGTGTACATCGTTGTTTTATACGAACGGTTAGCTAGAACCTGGTAGCTTGGGTCCTGTTCCCGGTACAGGCTGTAAGGCATCCAAGGTTTCCAAGAACCTTTTAATAACGGAACCTAGTTAATTCAGTTTTCCAGGTAAACGTCTGAATAAATACGCCAGAGTTTATTGGATACTTGTATAAATTATGTATATTAAAATTGGATTTGAAATTAAACATTAAATTTATTAGTAACTGAGAGCCTGATATAACTGGTTAGGCCAGCTTGCACAAACCGTTACCTTTTTAACTCGGATTTAGTTAATAGGAGGCAAAATAACAAATATTTCATACAGAATAGCGCGTCAGTAATTAATTTTTGTATTTTTTATGGTTTAAATAAACGTTGCCCCACACTAGGATTTTTTCTTGTATCGTGGGTGCGTTTACAAACATACAAAGTCACATACACAAACAGCCAGATCTGGAACAACTATCTATAGGCCATACTTGTTCCGTGCGGGAATCGAACCCACGACACGCGACGCAGCAGTCGATCGCTCAACCACTGCGCCAATCGTGCCGAAAAATTAAAAAGATAACCCTGGTTTGTACCAACAATATTTTACTCGCTTTTACCCGCGACTATGTACGCTATATATCCTGTTTTTTTCTTGTTCCCATAGTTATTTTGAGAAATAATTTATTAGTACTCCCCCACACACCCCAAGAAACCTTCAACATGCCCAAATTCAACTTTCTACGATCAGTATAGCACGAGCAGTTGTTTCGGCTGTAAGTTGTCTGTCAGTCACTAAATCACTCAGTAACGGAAGATTTTTTTAATATAGGAATAGTTGTATAAACAACTAGCTGACCCACGCAACTTCGTCTGCGTCACATTTTCCATTAATGCTCGGTTCCTTTAGTCTTAGCGTGATAATATTATGTAGCCTTCCTCGATACATGGGCTATCTAACACTGAAATAATTTTTCAAATCGGACCAGTAGGTAGTTCCTGAGATTGCCCCCTACATACAAACTTACAAACAAATGTTACCTCTTTATAATATAAGTATAGATATAATCTCCCACCAAAAGGTATACTTTACACCAATTGACAAAAAAGAAAACTTAAATAAAAAATAAAAAACACAAAAGTCATGAAGTTGGCAAAAACGTTATGTTTCGTGCTTTTGCATCGCAAGCTGCGACGTGGAATACTTTCTATTGTTTTCCGATGGCGTCGACAGGAGATGGATGCCAGCCATTGTCTACATATACGGATTGAGTGTTATAGAATTATGCCTGCATGCCAATCGTCTGGCAACATTGTACGACATCCTGATTTAGATTGAAAGTTATTTATGGAGCTGTTTAGAACTGTGTGTAAACGCCCAGGAATAGGTTTCCGGATGACGTTACTAAGTCAGTATAGTAGGTTTTAGATATTGGTTGGTAATTCTAACCAGATACAATTTTATTGAAAAAGATCGTGTGCCAATTCTACTAATTTTCACATTCGCATCGCATTCGCATGTCAATCGCAAACTGTCAAAAATTTATGAAAATTAAGCCTTTTTGACAGTTTGAGATTGATATGCGAATGCGAAAGTTGTTTAAAAATGGCTTATGTTTATCTTACCACCAGATATAGTAACATTTAGCAGTCAAAAATAGTAAATGATCACCAAAATTAAACCCGCATTTTAATGTAAACTTATAACCAAAGTTATAACATCTTGCTATCCTATTTTAAGCAAACCAACTCCAAAAAAAAATATTCTAACCCAAAAATAGTTAAAATGATACGTAAAAAAATAACATCTCGTTATCCGATTAAACCAAATGATTCAGCAACAATAGAAGGGATCTGGCGCTCGGCGGCCGCTACCGCGGCACGCTCGCTTCGCTCGCTCGCCTTCGCGCGCTAGTGGTCATGGTTCTAACCTAACCGCCACATGTTTCACCAGCCATAGAGGGGATCTGACGCAGACACGTTACTATAGAATTTGAATATTATACTAACTGAATATTAATTTGCTCGCTAATATTTGGTGATCATTTACTCAATTTGGTGGTCGAATACAATTTAAAGTGGAGTCGTGACTAAAATAGCTGGTACTATTGTATTTTTAGACTTTATTTTTAGTAGATATTTTTGGTTACAAAACTAAGGGTATCAAAGCATTTTATGGTGGTCATTATATTTATTTTCTTTAAAAATTAGTAGAATTGGCCATCGGGTCAAGGAAGAAAAGATACTTAATCTAGTGTCGAGATTTTTTTTTTTATGTAGGTATATTTTGTAATGCTAAGAGCATGATAATAATAACGAAAATAGCTGGGCTACTGATTTGTAGCCCGGCTATTATCGCTATTCCCATGTTTGTTTTTTTTTTATTGAAAGTAATAAGCATCGAAAATAAATAATCAATATCAGGTAGGTTAATTTACCGTTTAACATAAAGAATTACTCAATATTATAAAACCAAGAAAAGGATTAGATCACTCAAAATTGAGCAGTAGATTTATTTAGGTCGACGTCATTTTTTCCTAGCAGTGTTTTGAATCAATCGCGTTTTTTTCGATCCGAGGAAAGCTTTGCTTGCCACACAGGATTTGTACGGATTTGTGGCTGCCAATCTGTGCCGCAACCGCTAGAGGCGACCGAACATTTCGACCGGATAAAAAATCTCTTATTCCTTGTTAACAGATTCCTGAAGGAAGTTTGTAACAAGAGAACACAAATAAAATACCCATTTTATTTATAGTAACAATGAATGCAACACGTGAATGTTCCCAGAACTTATTTTGTTACCCAATTTGAGGTACAATCATTTACAGAGAATCTTAGATTTACACTCGACCGCTCGGAATATAAACAGGGCGACGGAAACGAAAATTTAATTTTGGCTCGTTTTCCTCCCGACTTTTATTTCGTAATCTAAACAAGAAAAATAATGCTTACTAACAAAGTACGGTGGGATTTTTTCGAGCAACTTTGGTGGGAGGGAGATAAAACAACAAGGGCACAGGTGCCAGCACTCAGCAAATTATGCAGAGCCATATGGGCGCTAATCCATCAAGCGATCGAGATCGTGTGCCGGCTTTCATTAATCATCCTTTATTGATTAATGTGTCGCCACACAAAGTAAGTAATTTACTCGGCATCAACAAATTGATGAAGAGTGCTTTGATTTTTTGGCAGTTTCAAGCTTTGGGTTACTAGCAATTTTTTTTTATAATGGTGTAGTTTTGGACGGCTCCTAAGTCGGATTGCGGCTTGGGACTTTTTGAAGGGTCTTCCCTTCAAAACGATACACAAAATAATCCAACTCTGGGACATCCCTGCTTATAGCAAAACACAATTCAACTTTCGCAATTTTCCTCTTATTTTCGGTTTTACGCTCGTTATTATAAAATCTGGGTTACACGTATCATGAAACATTTTTGAAAGCAATGTGTGTGCCTCATTAAATAGTTACGGCAGACATATTGTTTAATCCCGATGCCATCCCGAATGGTCTGTTATTAACCCGGAACATCAAGCTGGCGGCTCGCATAATTAATATTGCAAATGTTGTTAGCAGTTAGGCTACGGATTGTGTGAGCGAGCGTACCTATAGTACTCGTACTTGCTGTAGAACTGGGTACCTACATGAACGAATATGTAGTGACTAGATGGACGAACGGTTGAGAATGTTTGGTGTAAGCGCCAGCGCTCTTATGAGTTTTTTTTTTTTGACGCATTATGCAATTTCTAATTCGATTTTTAAAATAATTATGTAATGTAGTATGTGTGAAATGAAAAAGTTTAACCCGACAGTCTCCGTAAATTAAAACAACAACAGTACGATTTGGCCTCGATTGGATTGTTTTACTCCATAGAATATTCTTTTTTGACTGTTAAAAAATGGGTTACTCAGAAATATCTCCTTTCAGAAAGGCTAGGGCAACGGGTCAACTTTCTATAGAGGTGCTGAAGAAAACGTTCTTACAAGACTAGTTGGAAGCGTTTTTGAGCTAAATTGCTGGAGCTTTTTCTTCACATTACTTGAGACAGAGCAGACTAACAGATTTATTGATAGAGTGTCCCTTGGTCATGAGGCTTTTGGCACTAAAACGGTGGTTCCAGTTACATTTTTACGAACAAGAACGAATTTAATTATCTTGCAATGTTTGTTAAATACTTCCTCTAATCGATAGAGTTGACATTTAACGTGTTGGTTCAGTTTCGAAGACAGTTCATTTTTATAACCATGTCCTGAGGACCAATTCCATAAATTTTTTAGCAACGTTCGCATTCGCATGTCCGTCGACATTTGTGTAAAAAATTTATGTTAAGTGAGGCTTTTTTGACAGTAATTAGCGACTGAGATACGAATGTGAAAGATAAAAAAAAAAAAATTGTACAATATTGGCATTCTGATCTACTTACAGTTGGCTACACAGAAACGTAATGCGTATAATGTATTTAATCTTAATGTTCAATTTAATGCTGATAATTAAGTCAAAAAGTCCCCAACATCATCGCATTTTATAATTTTTATAACGTAAGATAGAGGTACCCTGCGAGCTTTCAAAAATGTTTCACGGATTTTCATTGCCAAACTAACAATTATAATTGTATACAGAACCCGTCAAGGATTCATATTCACTACACATCTAATTTAATGTTTAATGTATTCTGTTTACATGTGTCATATGATAATTCACAATAAATATATTCATTACATTTCCACTGGTTACTATAGTACAGAATAGTAATTTTTTTTGGTGTCTGCTCATTTTGTGTGATGTAATAAACATAGGATCTAAATTCAGAAGCTGACCTTGAAAGATAACAGTATGACGTAACATCAAGCTTGCAGTTTGGGAAAGGTTAGGCAGTGACGTATTTGTAGGTATTGCCACATTTCGCCAGTTATTTGCAAAATATTTATGATAGGGGACAACCAATTGCCTTTATCATCATCGTCATACCTATCAGCCTAAAAACGTCCACTGATCCATCAGTGGACGTTTTTCCACACAGGCTCCCCAAAGTACCACCACAACATACGGTCCTGTGCGTTTTAATTATAAGCTGTAGGAGGGAGACAGAGTTATACAAGACGCATAACACTATCCCTTTTTCTGAGCTTAATCATGATCGCATTGACACGTCATAGTAGGGCCCCAGGTCATCGGCCCGCCTTGTGGGATGCCTTCCAACGCGCTGTGGCTTCCGGTACTATTGCCTTCAACTGAGCATAAATCCAGACTGCTACCAATACCAGACTTAAATAATGCCCGACCATGAACTAAAAATTGAACCCAGTATTCTTTGTTTGCATAAAAACAAGGCCAAAAATAAACTTGAAATATAGAATCAACTTAATTTGTTTTTCTATAGTTAACATCATCATCTGCCAAGCTTTTTCCCAACTATATTGGGGTCGGCTTCCAGTCAAACCGGATTCAGCTGAATACCAGTGTTTTATGTGGAGCGGCTGCCTACCAGACCTCCTCAACCCATTAATTGGGTAACACTGTACTTCTTGGTAAGACTGGAGTCAGATTTAATGGCTTCTGACAATCCGTAAAGACTGCCAAATATCTACAAATGACCAACGGCTTAACGTGCTTTCCTATAATTAACATGGTATCTGCAAATAAAACTGCTATTAATTCCTACATTTTTAAACACGACTTTCACCGTAGCAAGCTTTATAAATTTTAGCTATCATTATTTTGGAACCAATACCATTATCAATAAATAGTACTTGAACCAAAAGATGAACAGTAACGAGATCATTTCGCTATCCTCATTAATTTGTAGCTATCAAGTTCCGATGGAAAATCGAATAAAATGCTATTTCAATTAATTACTGTTTTCACATTTAATTGAGTGATACGCTTTAACAAGAACTAGGTGGCTAGGAATGAGTGGAGCGTGCGCTTTCTACGGGGGCAGGTCATTAGTGGTACAAGCTCATTGATTCGCTGGATGTACGCACTTCATCTGATTAGAAGATAAATTTGTAAAAAGTTCATAAACTATATAAAGATTGATCGTGTGTGACTGGTGCTGTACGAAAACAAATTAATCTACTACTAGGTAGGCAAAATAAAAGGGAAATAAAGTAGATATTTATTTCTCAGTGGATGGTCACAGATTTTACATTAAACATTGTTTCTCACACACGGCCATTGCTAGTGTAGAAATATTAAATGATAAGAGAAATATTAAATACGCAAATAAAAAACTAGGTAGGTACATTGGAAAATGATCATATAAACTTCATGAAATTTTGTAAAAAGTTCAGGAATTCATAATTTTAATGGCAAACTGACTGATAAATATTCATTAAAATATTAATAGTTACATAAAAAAAATATTGTGTTTAAAATATATAATCCTGATGTCAAAAAAAGATCACAATGTCAAATTATTTTTAAAAGAAAAAAAAAATTAAGTATGTCAAAATAAAAATTACAAAGGTTGTCAGTATGAGATTGCCTCAAGCGATAAGACCACCCATTGTACACTTGATTTATAAATATTTGTTCTGTTTTATATATTTTCTATAAACTCATGGATATTATACGTACTGTTCATAAAAAAGGCAATAGTAATTAGTGGAACTGAACTTTTGCGTATCTAAATGGTTTTATTTGCTATATAAAAATGTCTACTGTTTCTACATTTAATACTTAATAATGATTTGCAAGAATACTTTTTTCTGTTGTTGACTGTAGGTACGCTCCCAACCTAATGAAGCACGATTTTTTTCTACAAATCTAACACAAACAACTTTACTGTCAATTACAAAAACTCAAAAGACTCTTCAAGTCAAATAACCCAACAGTACAACCATCAATAAAAACAGAACCTAAGCCGCAGCAAAATACCTTTGCCACTGCAAAAAACCCGCCTTCACTATTCCAGTAGCGGTATATCTTAGGCTTTATACTGACAGGTTGACGACCTATAAAAAGGCTTCATATGTACTGCGAAGCCAGGAACTCTCCCTCGCCTAGAGAGTGTCGTTCGTCAGCACAGGTAACTGGATAGTCGTGTATTCCTACATTTCCTAGTTGCCTGGTACATATACGGGCTTATGATGCGAATACGGGTTATTTTATGGGTAAAATTATGAGTTATGGGTTTGTGTTACTAAAAAATGTGTTATGTTTTTAACTTACGCGGATGTTGAAGATTTTCTGTTGTTTTTGATTGGTGATAAATTAGATGATTACCTGTAAAAAAACACAATTTAATTAATGAAGACAAATTAATGCTAAAACAATTCTCAGTTTTCAATGCCTGCCGATAGCATGTTACTATTTATTAAATCAAAACTCGAAATTAAAATGAACAATCTTTAATAAGTAGGTACCTAGAATTTGTCACATCTCAGCTGTCCCTTATTTTAAAATACAAATCACTAGACCGTGATTTTAAATCATTCTCCCAATAACGAATAAGGGTCTCTTGTGAGATTTCTAGGAGACCCAACAGTGCGTGAACATCGAGACTTCCCCCTCCTCTCCCTTTCAGGCCTCGACCAGGGTGACAAGCAGACGCGGTGGCGACAGCGGGCAAAAATATCAAACGCAAGAAATCGCTTCATGGATCCATAGTGAAGTGAGTGACTGTAGCGGGTGCCTAGCGTGAGATAACGCCGGTGAGGCCGGCTGGCATCGCGAGCGAGCGATCACCTATTTTTTTTGCAGTTTTAGCAGGAAAAAATACGTCTCTACTACTCACTATAACAAATCGCATTGCGCCGTGGCAACCAAAGCTTCTTGTCTAAGCGAAATTCTATCAGCGACAGTAATCGTCGAAATGCCAAAAGGTTTGATAGATAAACATTTTTGTTTTTGTTTTATTTAGGATTGATCACGTAACATTTCGGTAGCGCATCTCAATACCATACATTGGCTTTTAGACAATCGTTATAACGCTATTTTGTCTACAGCCTCTAACAGCGCCCGCCTCTGCTCCCGCTTCCGCCTTAGCCACTTGACAATCACTCTGAACCAGGCTTTAGTCGCACGTAGGTACTCCCCTTAGCAAATCGTAGCTCCATGTATGTTCAATAAAAAGGTTGTTTACGTCGTCGGTTGGTAAACAAACATCCATAACGTTATAGGCTGTAATGTTACAAGACTACAAGTAGTGGGCTCAGGGGAGTAGGGTCTGAATTGGGCGTAGTGCGCTAAATTTAAAAATAGTTGTTCTAAAACTCTTAGTGTTAAACAACATAACATAATTATTTTATTGCCTGTTGCTTAGAAAAGGTTAAACTACTTATAAAAGTTTTAATTATTATTAATGGCTGTCTGTGGCAACAGGACAGGATTAAAAACAGTTAAAATTAATGTCAATAAAAAACCTCCAGGTGCATAGGTACTATGCGCTCCATTGTTATTCATACTCGCTCAAAACACGCAATCTTTATGAAGTCGGAAGAGACGCCAGCTCCATTGAACAGATTTTATTAGTCGAAGAGCACCACACAGGGCTCGTAATCCAATAACTGTCTACGATGGTGTGGAGAGGATCCATATTTCAAATAATCAAAGTGTAGGTGAGGAGCAGAAGGTCCACGGTTATTGTGGCTCTATTAGAGTCAACATTTATAAGGGCCAAAAATAAGCAGTGTTACCAATTTGTATTATGTATTTATGATGTAAAATCTTTGTAAATATAAATGAAATCACTTAAATATATGTACGTAAACATAACTTCAGAAGTACTGCACTAAATTGGGTAATGTTTTTAGGTTTCCGAACCGAAATTTTTGTGAATATGCAGATAATAGTTCTTTACCTACAGGAAACCTATAAGAAGTCTAGTATTAAAATATAATTTTACAAAAAATAAATTGGGTCGGAACCCTTTGCACGTGAGTCCAACTCGCACTTGGCCAATATTTTTGTTTTGTTCTTTATTGTCAGAACAAGGTTTGTATGGAAGAAAAACGAAGAGCCGAGCAAAGAGAGAAATCCAGAAACGGCGGGTGAAACCATACAGATTGTAAAGCATAATTTATAAATACATACAAGCTACAACAACAGGTTTTTTTAATGAAATATTATATAATGTTTATTGCTTGTTGCATCCTTACAATAGTGTTGAAAACTCCGTTTGACGTCAAAACGTTATAGTTATTATTATTTGGTAAAGATCGGACAACTAGTCCATTCTAGAGTAAGGCAAACGGTATTTATAATTCTTAATAAATAAATAAAAAATACACTAAAAGAACAGAAGGATTACTGCCTATTTATGAGATGTTTTGGCAAATCCTAATATTTAAATTCTTCCGTGGGTGCGTGAATGACTGACAGACAACGCACAGCCGAAAATACTGATCGTAGCTGAAATTGGGCATGTAGGTTCCTTGAGTAGTAAGAGAGTAATAAGAGAGAATTTCCTGAAATTCCTACGGTAATAGGAAACAGTGGTATATATATACCTATATACAGGGTGTAAGGGACAGCCTTCCACAAATTAACAGGGTGCAATCAGCTCCTTATTTTGAATCATATTCCAGTGGAAATTTCCTCAGGAATTTTTTTAATTTTTTTTTTCGATTTTTATTTTTTTTTGCTTTATTTCAATGTAAAGTTACATTATCTGTATGCAGAACTCCATTAATGTAAATAACACAGATAAAATGAAAAAATAAAAAAAAATATATAAAAAATCTCATGAACGACGCATGAAATCAGCTGTTAAAACGTAGCGCGGGCGCAGCTATCCTTTCGAAAGCTCGCTGCGCTGCCGTTCGCTGCGTGCGTTTTGCAGAGGAAGCGATACATTGCGAGTGAGGTAATTAAACAAATCAGTTTTATTGGATTCCCATAAAGTTCCTGAAATAATTTCATGTACCGGTCAACTTAGTACGATATACTGAAATCACCCTATCAGTTTGAGGAGGGCTGTCCCTTATACCCGTTATATACGAAGTCGTGGGCAAAAACTGGTAAAACATGTAGACGGCAGTGTCAAAAAGACCTTCGATAACTATTTTGCTAAGGAACGTCGTAATTGTATAAATGAGGCTTTGGAGTTATTACGTCGGGACTTATTAGTGTCTCCTATCAGAACGACCTATATAATTGAATCAAAGTTAATATAATTTAACAATTATATTCCATCATCTTTACTATTGCTGATATTAGATTTTGACATTAAATTAAAGTTTGTGGGCAAACATTTGTATTTATAGTTGGGCTTTAAATGTAAGTCTGTAAGTACGCGTTTAATAGGCTTGTGTCCTGAAAAAATCTAATTAGTCCGTCAGTTAGATATAAAAAAAATATTTGACCCGTATTTTTTTTTACGGGAACCAAAATTGACGAAGTTACGACGCTTTTAAAATACTCAATACGTCACGCCCTGGCATAATTTTTAGCGGGTCGTGACGTCACGAGCCCACACTCCCGAGTTTTGATGCGTTTTATCTTTGTCAACATTCATTGATTTACAAAAACAAAAAATACGTGTCCATTATTTTTCAATACTCTAACTGACGGACTAAATAGTTTTGCAATTTGTGGATTATGGAAACTAGCCTATTAGATTATTTCCGATGTCAACCACTCGTTTGGCCACCACTGGGGTACATCAAAACAACTTTTAAAAATTATTCTCCTGGTGCATAACTTTTGATCCAATTCCCACTGGCTATCAATATAAATTATTTCATCTAGAAACCAGTAAAGGATAGCTTAATATACTCGGATTTGGTTTTTTAGTGATAATGCTAAGCGTGAGACTAATATATTATTAAATATTATAATAAATATTTCTAAATTATATGGTAGGGAATGAATAAAATTATATTATTTGCTTTAAAATACTGTTGTGAAACATTGAATAACAATTCAATGTTTCAATAAAATATAAAAAAAACTGGTCAAGTGCGAGTCGTACTCGCACACTGAGGGTTCCGTAAGCAGAAGTTGCGATTTACGATTTATGACGTATTAAAAAAAAAAACTGCTTACTAGATCTCGTTCAAACCAATTTTCGCTGGTAGATTACGTGGTAATGTACATCATATATTTTTTTTAGTTTTATCATTCTCTTATTTTAGAAGTTAAAGGGGGGGGGGGGACACACATTTTACCACTTTGGAAGTGTCTGTCGCGCAAACTATTCAGTTTCGAAAAAATGATCTTAGAAACCTCAATATCATTTTTGAAGAGCTATTCATAGATACCCCACACGTATGGGTAAGATGAAATTTTTTTTTTAGTTTCAGTTTTATGTATGGGGACCCCCAAAATTTATTGTTTTTTTTCCTATTTTTGTGTGTAAAATCTTTATGCGGTTTACGAAATACATCTACTTATCAAATTTCAACAGTATAGCTCTTAAGGTTTCGGAGAAAAGTGGCTGTGACATACGGACGGACAGACAGACAGACAGACAGACATGACGAATCTGTAAGGGTTCCGTTTTTGCCATTTGGCTACGGAACCCTAAAAATCATCCTTCTACTTATTAAAGCTTTGATAGGTCACACCTGTGGTGGTGAATGGAAATAGTTTAGAAACTTGTGGCGCTGTCCACCAGTGGTAGCCAAACAAGTGGTGGAAATCGGGAATAATCGCGTTTAGTATATCGCAAATAACAATCGCAAAGCTTTATAGTTATATTAAATTTTCGCCCATATCTAGAAAGATTTGGGCAGAAATTTTATATTTTCCTGAATCCTACTTTGTTAATGTATTTCAAATCAAACTCAAAGTTTTTTTTTTTTGCCGCATTTGTATAGAAAAATAAATAACGCTATTTGGGAGTTTGGGAGATTCGTTGTTTTAACGAATTGCGAATTGTAAACAAAGGAATCGCAGTGAGTCATTTGATGATGTCCCATGCTCCATCTAAAAAAGTTAAGTTCCTACAGTTGTTTTTTTCCGCAAATATTTCTCTTATCTTCAGTTTTGTAAATAACTTAAAATTTTCAGTGTTTTCCATAATATAAAATTAAAAACTCACAAGTTCTGCTATAAGCAGTAATTAACAAAAGCTACCCTCGCCCTCCTCTTAAAAATCATGAATCGACGTCTGTCCTCTTTACATATCAAAATAAATCAAAGAGGGGTCGCTGAAGCATGACTCTTTGTATAACAAGACGACACAAAATCTATCTCTCGAGCAAAAAAAAAACATTTACTTGACTTAGCACTCATATTTTCTTTATAAACAAAACATACAACGTCGGATGTCTGTTTCTTTTGTCACTACGTTTGTAGAAACTGTATTTACGTTATCTTTTATCTTTCATCTTTATTTCGCTGCTTCACTAGACTTTTGCCGAGGATTGTTGAGTTATTTAAATGGTTAAAGGACTTTAAGGAGTGATAACAAAGGAGATTCGTCTCAAAGGTGAAATCTTTACATACAATTTTTTTGGCTTCCATTAAAACATAACCTTAGAATTTGGTCTGACAAGTATTTATACCTACAGAAAATATATTTCAAATTCTTAGGTACCAAAATATTCTGTCATAAATTTATTTTTTATTCTTAAATCTAAATCATTCTCCAAAGAATTCTCTCGTTTCCAAAGTACACGCGTCAAAAACTTATAAAATGCAATCAAAATAGCTTAAAAAAAATTTATGCCTGCTAAGACACCTAAATTCACAAAAGTTTTGCTCGTAAAAATGAATCAGACACCCGAGAACTTATCTCCTTCACAAACGTGGGTAACCACGCGAAGCTCCGAAAGTGACAGCTAACTACAGATAATTACATGTTCCAAGCGCAAAATACTTCGCTAACTGCCGTTGTACCCTTTATTTCAACGCAACGCTCGATCTGTGAGCGCCGTCATTGAAGTAGTCGATTTATACCCGGTTCCAAACACTCGAATCGGAACCGGCCGGTCACTTGTCATTGGAATCGAATCGTTTGATTAACTAGAACATCCCTGTTTTAAAAGTTTTTAGTTGTGATATTGGCAATCGTGTCGTCGCTTTTTTTTTTATAGCCATTGTTGTGGTTCATAGTAGTTTAAATCATAGGTAAAGTAGGTAACATTTGCTTTTTGTAATCTTAAAACACTCTTCTTAATATCTGTCTATGATGTCATGACTAACATACTAGGTAGTGCCAAGTCAACTACATGGGACAAGCGTGTCACACTGTATTTTTTTTACAGGGCTAACTGAATGAAGCTGAAGACGAAGACGCAGATTCAAAAGAAAATCGTTTTCCCGGTGATTGGTTTTCTTATTACCAGCAATTTCAAGGTAACCGAATAACGAAAAATTCAAGAAAACCGAATTTTGTAAGTAAGATACAATAATTTCGAAATTTGCAGCTGCATCTTGTCGACAGCAACGAGAAATCAACGATGCACCCTAATATCTAACCCAATTCTAGAAGACACGAGCATAAAACTACCTCACCAGTTTGAATAACAATGAAATCCACTCGAAGTCGAGACGTAAACGTACTGAAGCGGAGGCAAACGTCACTCACACACACACACACACTCCCATGCTATAGACAGTGTTGCCAAGCAGTCATAGAGAAAACTGCATACGAGTTCAAAAAATACAAATATTAGAAATGAAAAGACGAAAAATTAACAGTTTTTTACATTTTGTATTAGTAATAATAAAAAATACATGAGGCAAAAAAGTATTATGATAGGTATTTGATTGAACTTTCAAGTCGAAATAAATATTTTATGTGTAATGTAACATATTTTATCATATGCATGTACATAAAACAGGTGGCTTGACTGAAAAACTGAAGATTTGGAGAAACTAAATTTACAAATAAACAGTTGGCTACCCCGAATAAACCCCACAGAGACACACACACACACCCGCATTCTAAGGTGCTCTCAGATATTGAGACGAACATTCGACTCGTATTGACAAGAAGTGCACCTCGAACCGATAATAATGTGATCCGAGGAATCGCATCGAATGGCGCAAACTTTTATATGACTTTAAAATGGCAGGGAAGGAGCATCTTAGAAGATAGTTATTTTATTGGAAGAAAGGTACGTAAGAGTTAAAACATATTGTTTTAACTCTTACGTACGTTACATTAAAGTATAAAAGATTTATGGCACAGTTTAGCACTGCGCCCGCGACTTCGTGCTCGTGTTAGTGGTTTAGTTGATACTCCAAGAACTTCATCCTCAACTTCTCCGCCCTCTACCCTTTTAGCATATATATCAAAAAGAATAATGTGTTAATTACTTATTAATATACTAAACGTAGGGCAGTTCGCTCAAACCGCCACATTTTTCATACTTAGAGCATTTTTATACCCGTCGTAACTTTTAAACGACAGGTCCGAATTGATTAATTAAAATAAAGATATAGTGTAATATACATGTTACATAACCATACTTAGTTATCAAACAACTTAAATAGACTAGGATTAATATCATGATACCAAAATCGCCACTAATTCCATTCCATCAGGGATTTGATTGAATAATTTAAACAAAAAGCGGTCATTGTGATTTAACCAAAATAGTTATTTATATAGCCTCGCGGACTTTTATGTAGATATTGATGTCCTCTATAAAACTGTTTATGCAGCGTTCGCGATGTAAAGATTTTTTTTGGTACTTTTTAACCGACTTCCCAAAAAGGAGGAGGTTCTCAATTCGGTTGTGTTTTTTTTATGTTTGTAACCTCATAACTCCGACAATTATGAACCGATTTGAAAAAATCTTGTTTTATCTGAAAGGATATACTTGCAGATTGGTCCCATTTACATTTTGAAATCGAAATAGCTGGAATTCGACTACTTGGATGATGGTTTTATGTCATCCAAGTAATCGAAATTGTGTATTTTGCTTTTCTGCGATTTTGCAGTGATGGTGTTAGGTGTGAGGTACCACTAAAAAGTGAAAAATAAAAAAAAATACAAATAAATACAACCGACTTCCAAAAAAAAAACACTACAAAGTAAAAAATAACTTTAATTTCGGAAGTCGGTGTCAAAATACAAAGAAACTAACAAAAACACCGACTTCCGAAAATAAAGTTATTTTTTACTTAGTAGTGTTTTATTTTTTGGAAGTCGGTTGTATTTTTTTGTAAAAAGTTTTTATTTCACACCTTGAGATAGTTACATTATCGAAGTTTTCATACGGACCCCAAGCTTTTTTGAAAATATGATATAGCCTATGTTCATCAGGGATAATGTAGGATTGTAATGGTTAAAGATTTTTTCAAATCGGTCCAGTAGTTTCGGAGCCTATTCAAATCAAACAAACAAACAAATCTTTCCTCTTTAAAATATTATAGTGTGTGTAGAAGTGTAGATAAAAAACCGTGCGTACCGAACTCGCACATGAAAGGTTCCGTACCATAAGTTTATATTAATTAATAGTAATAATTTATTTTGATCTTTGATTATTTCAATGATTTGTTTGTGAATAATAATGTAATAGAAATACCTACACTCTCCAACTGTCTAGCTACGAGTAAGCTACACGGTTCTTGAGATACAGCCCGCTGACGGATGGAGACATGGACAGCGGTAGCTAAGTAATACGAGTAGGGTTCCATTGTTTCATATCATTGCGTTCATTAAACTTATTGTACAAAATATTGAATAAATTAATTAATGGTAAAAAAAGTATTAAATACAAGCTTTATTAGTTTTCGTGTTCTCCTCAGCAAGCCTTTTCATTTAATACTCATGCTGTGGTAGTGCAGAAAAAAATAACTAGTCTGCCATCTTGGATGATCCGCCATATTGGAATAAGAATGACGTCACATAGCTAAGCATTGTCATCCAAAATAAACGTGTATACCGTGGATTTAAAATTCAGTTGCAAGATTCCACCCGGACAAACATACATAAATTGCAAGTTAAATAAAATCTTGTAATAAAATAAATCCGAGATAAGAAACGAAATAACCAAGTAGCAGTAGCTATATTAACTCCATGCCAAAGAATAATTAAACCAGGAATAAAGACAAACAGATTAACAAAACAGTCTCTATTGTTGTTCTATTCGAACAATTTATAGGGGAGTTCTTTTTGTCCGCAAAATATTGTTTCAAGATATTTATTTCAGTACCTAAAGAAAATACCTAGTAAATCTGTTTAGTTGTTTAGGCTCCAGTAAATAATAATGAAACCGAGCTTATCTTTGTATTTTATTTTAACCTAGCTGACACGCGCAACTACGTCTGCGCCACATTTTCCATTAATGCTCCGCTCCTGTTTGTCTTAGCGTGATGATAGCCTATAGCCTTCCTCGATAAATGGGCTATCTAACACTGAAAGAATTTTTCAAATCAGACCAGTAGTTCCTGAGATTACCCCCTACAAACAAACTTACAAACATACAAACTTACAAACAAATTTTACCTCTTTATAATATTACTAGCTGCAGTGCTATTCTGTAACAACATTTTCGTGTCTCGACAGCGGAATCCAAGGTGAGTTTCAAATTCGTATAAATATGATGTGTGAAATAAAGTTCACTTTGTAAGCTTAGTCACTCAGGTGAAGTCGATATCGAAATGGTTATTTACAGAATAGACTAGCTGACCCGTGCCCACTTCGTTGGGCGGTAAACATTTTAAATTGTGATGAAATTATGAGGGTGGTTCGGTTACTGAGTGCTATGATTTATTTCCTGACTGCCAAAAGGAGGGTTTCGTTTTTATTGATATGTAGCTAGGCTAGCGAGCCTCTGCGAGCGCTCAGCGCACGTTCAGCGCTAGATTCCCGAGCACGGACCTGCGATGTTCTGCAGCTTTGGTTAGCAAGCCGCTGTGAACGCTCGGAGCTATATAGATTCTCCAGCGCATGCTTGCGAAATATTTTCTCTATTCCTCGAGAGGCGCTGATGATTTTCAATAGCAGACTCTTCCATACGGCGTACTCGAGCTGCTCTTGTCTGGGATGTCTGACGGGAAAGTTGTGATTTCCTTTTAGGCATGAAAAACAATCGCTGAAACTGTCTGATATCCCAAAAACAGAAATACAACAGCTTCAAACTCGAAGAATGAGAACGAAGTAGTATTTGTGTTTTAAGAAACCGAGCAACCAAAACATTTTTAAAGACCAACAACTTCCAACCAACTGCGTACAACTCACCTACCTAACGACGAAAGTTAAATAATAACTGGAGAGGGTCATTAATCCAAACCAGAAAAATGACGTAATTGCACAACGCCATCTATGGGTAAATGGATGGAATATTATCCGTGCCTCGGAAAGCACGTTAAGCTGTTGGTCCCGGCTGTCATTTGGAGATCTTTGGCAGTCGTTACGGATAGTCAGAAGCCAGAAAATCTGACACCAGTCTTGCCAAGGAGTACCGTGTAACCCAGTTATTGGGCTGTGAAGGTCTGGTAGGCAGCCGCTCCACGTAAAATACTGGTATTCAGCTGAATCCGGTTTGACTGGAAGCCAACCCCAATATTGGGAAAAGGCTAAGCAGATGATCTATGGGTAAATGGATAAAACGTCCGTACAAAGTATGTTCTAATGCGGTAAGCGATGATGTGGTAGACGTTGGAGTACGCTATAGCCTGTTCTTAGAAACCCCCAGAATTTAGCTATCAGGAAACACATAAGTTTATTATTCAGAAATTAGTTCGACCACTTCAACCAAGTGACGATCGAGGGTCTGGTTTCGAAGCTTCACCGAATCGGCAAGTCCTGTGCTGCTCACGTCAGGTGACCCTTAAACCATTCTTCTAGACTCCTATAATCTTATTCTTCTACCAGGATATTATACAAGGCCGTGGGAATGCGCTACTTGGGTAATAGACGCACAGGGTCGGTCGAAGTAGCGACACTTAAGAGCGGCGCGGGTGTTTGTCCTACGGTGGATGTCCGGCCAAAATGATGATGCCCTAGCCGCCGCAACAGAAGAAAACGCCCTGGGTGACGGGAGCCACCGGGCGATTCCCAGCGAACCTAGGCGCGGACCTGCGGACAGCAAGCGTCTGGTGGATCGCTGTACGATCAGAACCAGGCCCGGGTCGACGGCACGTTGTGTTCTTCGTACGCCTCAAAGAGATGTCAGCACAGTAGACGGGGCCCGCTAGGGCCAGTGCCTGCCAGGGTTGCGTAACTTGTTCGAAGGAGTCACCGCGGCCCTGGAACGCAAAGGGCACTAAGAGGAACACGGATAGGTTTTAGTCAGTAAGAGTCAGACACTACCTTCTGCTTGGGCCAAAGCGGAAGAAGTCATTTGATGATTTCCCATCCATAAAAAAGGTGTGGAGTGGGTGTTTGTCCTACAGTGGACGTCCTCGGCCGATATGACGAATGAGGTGTTCTATTCACATCGTCTACGAACTATTAGACCCAGTAACAATATAAGGTTGTCTATTTCTGTCTATGCTCACTATGTTGCCAACATATTTACGCAGAAACTAATACCAACTTAACAATATAAACATTGTTAATACAGTTGCTAACAACTTGTACTATGTTTAATTGGAAATCGCAGGTTCATAAACAAAGTTCCTTCATTCGAACTGTTGGTGTGAAGTTTGGGTGTTAGATAGTTATAGTTTAGATGCATGTTGCAGAAGTGAATATAGTATTTTTAGGGTTCTGAACATGCGTAAGAAACGGAACCCTTATAGCATCACTCGGGTGTCTGTCTATCTGTGTATATGTATGTCCGTCTGTCACAGCCATATTTCTCCGGATCTACTGGGATGTTTCTGTTGAAATTTGGTACACTTATGGACTTTGGTGACCCAAACACGAAAACGTAAATTATAAAATTTTGAGTATGGGGTCACTTTAGGGGGTCAAACTAGAAGATAAAAAATTTAACTATAATGTGTGACATATCAAAGGAGGTTTCTCTGAGGGTTTTAATTTTTTTTTCATTATTTAAAAATATTTTTTTTTTTTAATTATTAAAAAAACTTTATCTACGAAACTGATGAGCTTATTTTTTTTTTTTTAATAATGGTGATAATAGATTTTACCTTTTAATTAATATATACAATTATAATATATACATAAACAGTACAGGAAAACCTATATGAAGTCTATAGTGTATAAAATAACATGTTAAAAATATAAATTCGCGAGTCCGACTAGTACTTGGCCAGTTTTTAATGTAAGGACAAACTATTGCGGGCTAGATGAGAAAAAAAATCTGCTGTTCAGTATTTTGCCCAGTTATGCAATGAGTTATGCGCTCATAAAATTTCTATGGGGAAGTCGATTTATTTTTTGTGATTTAGCCTTAGCCTTCGCTTGTGAAGGTCACAGGGATCCGCTGAAAGCGAGACGCAAAGTGCCGGTCGCTCCACATTGGATCATACGGCATTGCCACATTGAATGGCAGTGCTAATTCTTTTGGAAAAATCCTCTGTTCACGCAACTCGATCAGTTGGCGAGAAATATTCTTGCAAAGGAGATTGCGAATTGGCCCAAGCGTTTCAATCCCAAACGTTTCAAAACTGTAAAAAGCTAAAACACTAGGAAGTGGTGACGGGCGGGCGTTTTGGGGGACTGTCTTTTGTAGAACTTGACGTTCGAAAAGTGCTGGCTCCCAGCCTTATTTGAATAAATGACTTTTGAATTTTGTAATTACCAATAACGTTACAGTATTATTTTGTGCCTTTTGAGAGTCTCAGCAGCCGCAGCGCAAAATATCCTTGTATTAATTATTTAATTACTGGTGATCGACTAAATGTCCGAGTTACTGACAGACAACGCACAGCCAAAACCACTGGTCGTAGAAAGCTAAAATTCGGCGGCATGTAGGTTCCAGGAGTGTAGGGGACCACTAAGACAAGATTTCCCGAAATTACTACGGGTAGTGTTGCCAGGCATCCAGATAAAGCCGGACACAGTCAGGCTTTTTGATTGCGTGTCCGGCCAGATTAGACGGTGTCCGGCCTTTCCGGCTTTTGTTAGGCCTCTTGGTGATGGTGTCCGCTCCGCCCGCAACACTTTGTATCGCTAACACAAGCGAGCAGACTAGCACTTTTCCATTGAAATTAATATTGTACCTAATGAATACTGAATGATAAATAATAAACAAAAATGATTCACTCAATTCTATTGTTGTTTGATTCGGATAAAAGATTTTATGATGAATGAAAAAAAAACATGTCTTGTGGTAAACTAAGACTAAAAAAATTACAAGTGTCCGGTCTTTTTAACCCAAATGTCCGGCTAAACTGGTTGGTCTGTCCGGCTTTTCGGTTTTAAGACCTGGCAACCCTAACTACGGGTATGGGAAAAAACGGGATATGCGTGTAAGAAATCGCGGCCAAAAGCTAGTCTATACTAATGTTATAAAGAGGTAAAGTTTGTGAGTTTGTGATGTTGTAGGGAGTAATCGCTGGAGCTACTGAACCGATTTTGAAAATTCTTTTACCAATAGAATGCCACGTTATTTGTGAGTGTCATAGGCTGTTTACGACCGAACTTTAGCGCCCAAAGAAGTCGGCATGGGTCAGCTAGTTATTCTTCAAGTTGTAATACAAGTTTTTATAAATACCTATCACAAAGAACAAAACTAATAGACTAGATTTAATCATCCACAAATTGCTAAACTATTTAGTCCGTCAGTTAGAGTATTGAAAAATAATGGATACGTATTTTTTTGTTTTTGTAAATCAATGAATGGTATTGACAAAGATAAAACGCATCAAAACTCGCTAAAACTTATGCGAAGGTGTGACGTATTGAGAATTTTAAAAGCGTCGTAAATTCGACAATTTTGGTTCCCGTAACAAAAGAAAAAACACGGGTCAAATATTTTTTGATAATCTAACTGCTGACGGACTAATTAGATTTTTTCAGGACACAAGCCCATTCAATGTTCATGCGAAACATACCGCCTAACGAAGTGGGCACGGGTCGGTTAATCTATTACAAAAATGACTCGCTGAAATGTATTTATGCGCATAACTTCGTAACAATCGATCAAAATTGTAAATAATATTTTTTTGTGTTTGTAAGAAAAAGATTTAACCTACTTTCCTGTTCAGGAAATAAAGACATGAGGTTACGTATAGTCATAACATGCTTTATTTTCACAATAAAGTATACGTGAAAATACGGGAAGAAATAAACATCATATCACCATCAGCGAAGTGGAAGTTTATCATAAAATCTTCTGAGTTTTTTCCGTGTTAATATCAATAGGTACGGCAGGTGAGCTCATTTTGTATGAATTCGTCGTAAATTTTACGCTCCCTTTGATCTTTCACCTCAAATCGTAAAGGACATGTAAGTAACGTTTTTCCCGCTTCGCCTGTATTCAAATATCAATTTTTGTATCAAAGAAACTGAAATGTTTTAACGTAATAACGTCTGCGAAAATCTCTCAAATTATTTCAATAAACAGAATATTTTATTTTTAGCGTTTGATTTGAGTAAGATAAATAATGAATTATCATAAAGTTTCTTTATTAATAACTATCAAACTTGGGATAAGTAAATGTTTGCTCAAATGTTTGCTCAATTTACTGACTGTCTCTGTAAATATATGGGTTTTTTAGTAATTTTTTGTAGCTCTTTTTGAATAAAATTAAAACGCCAGTAAGTTATATTGCAGACTACCTCAATCAAGTTAAAATAAGACCATCACAGATACCACAAAAAGCGGGTGCAAAATAATTCTTCTTATAAAAGTTCCAAGCATTTGCTAAGTTGCCTGCCAGGGCATTTGAAGGAACACGGGTATGTTTTAGTCAGTTAGAGTCTAGCACTCCCTTCCACGCTACCCAGAGCGGAAGGATCCAATTAATGATTTGCCATCCTCAAAAAAAAAAATATAGCATTTGTGATCGCCTACCGACCGCGAATTTGGTCGCGTACACAGTCAACTTCGAACGCGATCTACGGACCAAACGATTGATTTTGATCGTGGATTGCATTTGAGATTGACTGTCGGTCGCAGTCGATAATAATGTCGAGTCTAGCCCAGGAGTCCGTTATCCACTTATCGAATTATTCAAATTCGACAAAGCTCTTAAAGTCTCAATGGCTCGATTGCTGTATAATAGAATGGGTGCAATAAAGTTACTAAACATATCAGTGTATAGCATAATACCTTTTCAGAATATTGATATTTAATCGAAATAAAAGCTTCCTCGTCAGAGACCAATTTGAACAAATTGGTAAACGCATTTATTCTGTGGATTTAATGCCTTTGTTTTTATTGTTCTTTTTTTTTGAGTCTGTTATTGATTTTAGATTAAAGAAGCTCGTGGTTAAATAATAAAAGCTGCACGAGTCAATCTTCAAGGTTAAGCAATGCTGGAGGAGGTCAGTCGGTGGATGGGTTATCATTTTAACGTTCCCAGATTCCTCTGTGCTTTAAAAAACATGTAAAGCTTGTGGTCTCGGCTGTAATTAGCAGGTCAATCTGACTCAAGTCTAGCCAAAGAGTAGGTACCTAAAAAGGTACCCAATAGGTACAGGTACCTAGGCAACCCAGGGGTTCCCTACTACCAACTTTTTTGTGAAGTTCTTATAGACAATCGCTCCATGTAAAATACTGAACACATTTCCGCAAAATAAGGCCAATTTTCCATAGCTACATCCGCATCCTAGTAGCATCAACTCAGTCCAAAAAATATTTCAGTCAACTTCATTTCCCTTGTTCTACATAATCTGAATTTTTCGCGAGTTCCCGCCAATATGTCCCTCGCTTGCTCCGGTATTTTCGTCAGTTGTCAATCTGGTACGCGTGACTGCCTTCACGTTTTTCCGATGGGCCTCGGGATCAAATTCGTTCGCTACTCAAGCGATGTAGCTCGAACACAACCTTTTGGAAAGCATGATCGTTTCATAACATAAGATACTTTTTACTTGAAAATTTTTCGCTGTTTGTTTGATCATAATCATAGAGTATATAACCACATCATAATGTTTTATATATTTCCATCATAATAGGTACTTAGGGCGTATTATATCAATGCAACTGAACACGATCAACATATGAACCACGCTTATGAGCTGTCAGTTTCACTATTTCTGTATTAATATTTACACTGTTGGCGACACGACACGGTTGGCGCAGTGGTTGAGCGATTGACTGCTGCGCAGCATGTCGCGGGTTCGATTCCCGCACGGAAAAAATATTTGTACGACCTACAAGTATTTATTCCGAGTCTGGGGGTTTTTCTATCTATAATATGTATGTATTTACAAAAAAAAAAATGTATATAAGAAGTTTATCAGCCATCTGGTTACCATAACACAAGCATTAGGTTGCTTAGCTAGGGACTAGATGGCGTTGTGTGAAATGTCCAAGGATATTATATTATTTACACTGTTAATTCTTGAACGCAGTTGATCGCAATTATTCGAACTTCATTTAAAGACAGAACCAAGATAAATTGTGATGAAAATATTCTCATCACTAAAAGTTGTTGCTTTTAAGTTTTTATTATTTTATTATTATTTCGTTTATTCACTTTAAAATACTTGTTAATTAAATTTTTAAATATATCTTAAAAAAAATCATTACAAAATACATTTAAAAATATAAAAAACAGTAGCCCACCGGTATCGGGAACAGGGTCCAAGCTACCGGCGGTCAGGGCTCCAGAGAGAGGAACCTCCTAACAATGCGAGCCGTGTCAAGAAGTACCACTTTCTGAATCAAGCCCTTGACCCAGCTGCCCAACGAGAGCCTCCTGAGGTGTTGGTCGAGGCTCTTGGCTATTAAGCCGTTGGCTGTCACCACTATCGGTACAATGATTGCAGAGTCCACTTCCCACATGTCGACAACCTCGCGAGCCAAGTCAATATACTTGATTTGTTTATCTTTCTCGGCTTTCACGAGGTTCTCGTCATGCGGGACGGTAATGTCTACAATCATTGCACGCCTCACTATTCGGTCCACCACCACTATATCAGGCTTATTGGCTACAATAGTCCTGTCAGTGATGATGGACCGATCCCAGTACAATGTGATATTGCCATTATCGAGAACTGGGTCGGGCGCATATCTGTAGTACGGCACCTCCGACTGCACAAGAGAGTATTTCAGAGCAAGTTGCTGATGGATAATCCTGGCTACAAGGTTGTGCCTATGCAAGTATTCTCCGTTAGCTAGACGAGAACAACCAGAGATAATGTGGCGAATTGATTCTCCCGGACGGTGACATGCCCGACATATGTCGACCGTGCCGTCCTTCACAATAAATCTCCGGTAGTTATTCGTCATGATAACTTCGTCCATAATTGCACAGACAAAACCTTCGGTTTCTCCGAAAAGATCACCGAAACGCAGCCAGGCTACGGACGCTAGTTGATCTACGTCGTTCCCATGAAGGGCCCGGAAAAAGCGTCCGTGAAGCTCCTTACTCTGCCATACCGCCCTGCGATCGTTAGTGTCAAGCACCGCAGGTTTGCGCCAGTTCTCATTTGCCAAGGAGAGCGGAGTGAGTCCCTTGTCCACCGCTACTACATCTCGATGCATACCCACGTCGACAGCTAGGAAATATTCCCTGAGACTGCATATCTCGCGATTGTGGAGAGTCTTAGCATTTAAAAAGCCTCGACCTCCACACTTTCGCGGGATATACAGTCTCATTACTGACGACCGTGGGTGATGCATTCGATATGAAGTAAGCAGAGTGCGGACCCGCCTATCCAGGGCGTCAAGTTCAGTTTGAGTCCATTTGAGCACGCCGAAAGAGTACATCAATACCGGCATGACCCAACCGTTGAAGGCGCGCACCTTGTTTCCGCCTGATAGAAGGCTATTGAATACCTTCTTCAGGCGACCAAAGAAGCGCTCTTTCAACGATTGCTTCATGTCAGTAACGTTGATGCCTAACGCTTCCGACATACCCAAATACTTGTAAGTTTCAGTTGAAGAGAGGGATCTCAGGTTTATGGAATCCAAGAGTTGAGTTCCCGCGGATTCCATAATCTCTCCTCGCTTTACATGCATGACTGCACATTTGTCCACACCAAACTCCATCCTGATGGCGTTACTGAAAGTTTCAGTTACCTTCAGTAGCTCCATCAGTTGCAGATTATTGTGGGCAAAGAGTTTCAGATCATCCATGTAAAGGAGGTGAGATATAACCTGACCACCTCTCTTCAACCGATAGCCCAGCCCTGAATTCTCCAACAGTGTGCTAAGAGGATTCAAGGCTAGGCAGAACCAAAGCGGACTCAAACTATCGCCCTGAAATATACCCCGCTCAATCCTTACCGGTTTGCTATTCCCCTGGATATTTCGACATCCTGGATAGCGAAGGACTGTCCTCCATTGCCCCATACATGACATCAGGAAGGTACGTAGCGTTGCATCAATTTTGTACAATTCTAGCACCCTCATGAGCCATGTATGAGGCACCGAGTCATAGGCCTTCTTATAGTCTATCCAGCATGTTGACAGATCCTTTCGGAAACGACGAACCTGTTGGCTAATGACCATATCAATGAGGAGTAGCTCCTTAGTACCGCGGGACCCATTCTTACATCCATTTTGAGAGGCAGACATGATGTTGTTGTTGTTAACATGGCTGTTAATCTTTGCCCTCAAAATGGATGTAAGAACTTTATAGACCGTCGGTAAACACGTGATCGGTCTATAATTTTTAGGTTCCGCAGTACTACCTGATTTATGGAGCAGGTGAGTTATTCCTGTAGTTAAGAACTGGGGTAGCGACCCAGACTCTAAGGCAGATTGGAATTGAGACGCCAAGCAAGCGTGCGATCTTGTCAACCATTTAATCCAGAAATTGTGCAGCCCGTCCGGCCCTGGAGATTTCCAGTTAGGCAACGGGCGGACTGCACAAGATACATCTTGGGGGCTGATGGTAATTGCCCCCATTTCTGGTATTGGATTGCACGCGCGCTCGACCTCCCGAGTCCAATCGCCCTCGGTATGACTGACAGGGACCGACCAGATGCTGCGCCAGAATGAACACATGGCGTCATCATCCGGCAGGCGCATATCAGTCACACCTTGATCCGGTCGCTCCCAATCCCTATATACCCACCTTTCATTACTTCGGAATGTGCGATTCTGGGTATATCGCTCCACTCGCCGCCTATACCTACGAATACGATTTGCCCATGCATACACCTTCTGCTTCAGGAAGTCGATGCGCTCTGTGACACGGGATATATAATCTCGAGGACTGACGTCAGTCCCCGAAAATGCCCGTCTCACAAAGCGCATCACTCTAGGGCGAGTGTTTCCCTCCCTAAAGCAGATAAGTTTGCCAATTAGCGCTCTGGCCTCACCGATACGACGCTCGATCCTGCACTGCCAAGCTGGTACGGCTGGTTTTGGTCGTGTAACTCTGTCATTGGTTATTTTAACATGAGCTACACGACAAGCCGCTACAGCCGCGCAGTACATTATCGAGTGTGCATCAGTGAGGTCTTCGCAGTCATCAAAATAATTTGACAACTGCGAATCCAGAGTAGCTACCAGCGCCCGGTTCTTGTTATGCATGGGCAAACGAGGTAAGCGTGGTCTAAGCTCAGGCGGCATGTAGCGATATTCCCGAATAGCACACTCTAAAGCACTCCTCAATTCGTCATTGCACTGGGTACTTACGTTTGTAACCCTGTCACTACTCTCCTCGTCAGCGTGACTGGTAATTTGGGTGGACTGTGGTGGTGCCACAGTCTACGACGGAGGAGCAATGACATGGTCACACATTTCAGTTCGGAGGCGATCAAGCACACTATCATCCAACATACGGTTACGTTGGATGACGCGCACCTGATCCGACAGTCGTTGGGCCGAAACGTTGACAGCTGGTTCAAGTACCTGAAACAGAGAGAGCATCCGACCACGGTACGCAGTCAGGTTAGTTCCCCCCTCTGTAGCCCCATAGTATGAGCGCATGACGTTTTCGTTGATGGCTTGTGTCCATCGCATGCGCTGCACACTTCCGCCGGGAGCTGGGACCCTGTCAGAGGCCGGTGGGCCTCGAGGTCCTAAGCCGTCCGGCGGCCGGCGTCCTCTTCGCCGACGAGCAGGTGTTGGCGTCGTGGGCGGCGAGAAGTACTCGTCGCTCGAGCTCGACGCGACTGCCACGGCCGGTGTCACAGCACTCACGGTGGGGCTGGGTTCCGACGGCGGCGAGGCGGAGCTGAGCGGCGAGGCCGGAGGTGGTGGGCGTGCTCGTCGAGCTGCGGCTCTTGTCAGCATATCTTCCTTCCGATTGCGAACGATTAGGTGATCATCATTTCTATTGCATTTTATGTATCCATGTCGTATGAATTTTATTGATGTTTGTTCTTGTAGGTTTTTGTTTTATTCTGCTTATTTTCATATTTTATTTTAGTTTGAAAATCGGAGAGAAAAATTTTCCTGTCACTTCGGTTGACAGTCGAGCCACAGATTACAGATTATTATTATTATTATTATTATTTAATTTGAACAACTTAAAGAGGACTCAAAGAAGCAACAAATACATAGAAAAGGAGTGAAACTACCGTCTGTGTTTCCAAACGCAATCAACCCTTGTATCTTCAAATAAAGAGTGAAGAGGCTTCTTCTGGGTAAGCTCCTCTATCGTAGACTTTATCTCTGTCACCTCTGAACTAGCCTAGAGTCAAGAACAAACTCTTCTCAAATAAAAAAGCAGCGTAAACGTTGTTTGCAGATTTTTGAGTCTGCACCTGAGTTGCAAATACTATTGGTATGAAACGTGCCTTCACCTCTTTGAGCTTAGGTACTGCTAAAAACAGCAGCATATTTTTATTTTAAATTCAATGTCAAAACGTGAGATTGTGCTTTTTGTGATGCGTCGAGGGAGTAGTCGAAACACACTTTGAACTTTCAAAGTTCTAAACTCAGTTAGTTACCTACATTTCGTGAATGACGTCAGTCTAACAACCCACATTTTAGGTGTAGAAGCTTGTTAGAAGTTTAGTACTAATTAGTTAGCCAAATAGAGACCCGGGAAACGATGTATGAATTTTGCCCGCGACTTTGTAGGTTCGTATAATCCCGTTTTTTCCGTAAGAATTTGAAGAAATCCTCTCTTTGTGATCCCCTACACTTCTCAAGGGACACACATGCCAAAGGAGGATGGCAAGGTTGCATGTACCATTGTACATGCAGTCGTGTCATGAGTCGTGGAGTTTAGTATGTGGAGTTGCATGAAACTTATAACTAGTTGTAGAACTATATAAAACTAGCAAAAAAGCAAATGGGCAGTAAGTCGTAGAGGCTGGGAGGTGTTATATTTAGTAATCGGGCAATGTATTCAATTCACACAACGCATTTTAACGGGTAACTAAGTCCAAACCACTTGCACATCGCAATCCAAAGGTAAAAGCTGTTGTCTTAGTCGGTATGTAGAATAGTCAGTCCAAAGGTAAAGCTAAGTTGTTGAGAATCACAAAATCGCATAGAAAATAATAGATATCCCACGTTAGCCGCTGAAAACAAACACTAATTGTTTTGACACTGACAGCCAACTCCAATTGACAGCGTCACGTTCCATTCTACGTTATCACAAATAATCGTAATAATTATAATATTGTACATTTTTGTATAAAAAATGTAAATGCATTTTTAATATTAACTTTTGTATGATTTTCTCATATTTTACAAGTTTTGTTTAAAAAAAAAAATTGAAAAGCATAAACAAGTGTAAGAACGTAAATCATGTAGGTAATGAAAGAGTAGGTTGGAATGTTATATGAAACACGGTGCGTTTAGTAACTGCATGATGACTTATTTTTATGAAAATAAAAATCTTTTCTAACTTTTAATTCCCATCACCCAGTGACTCAATATTTTTTATATAATCCTTTAACAAACTCTTAATTATAGTAAATATGAACTTGCAAGTGAATGACACTTAGTTAATTTATAAATAATGTGGGTCCAAATTCGCCATCCTCCTTTCTGATTTCCAAGACCAGTAGTTTTGGTTGTGCGTTGTTTGTCAGTCACTCCCTCACTCAGAGTCACTCAGTAACGGAAGAATTTTATACATATTGACTGATGATATTGCTAGGAAAGAGCGCGTGTATACTAAAATTGTGAGAGTTGTTCAATATACGCAGCTCTGATGTAAACCATTACCAATCACCATCGAGATTCGCCACCGTGCTCGGAATTCGGTCGAGAGGATTATTATTTAATTTAAACATCAAAAACTTTGACCAACTTTAGCAGGGCTGCTATTGCGCTGAAGAATCAGCCGCTCACGGCATCCTGAATTGCAAAGCCGTGGTTGCTCAACGGGCACCAATCCTCCAAAGTCTGTGAAGTCGTTCTACGATATCTGTGAAGCTCGCAGGCAGCTTTTGTGCTGCTGGGTGAAGCTGGGCGGGCTATGTAAGCCAGGATCCCTTGTACAGCGAACTGTTTGGGAGTCAAAGTGAAACAAAGCCCCTATTCTAAGCATCCACTAACCGTCCTCAAACCTCAAACCTATCTGATCAAATTCAGAGACCATTCAGAGACACTTTTGAAGTACAACATTAACAATTTAAAAAAAGTGACTCAAGTTTTCCATTATTCTTCCCTACCCAAAAATATAATATTAGGTGTGGTGTCGTATGGAGCTGCAATCAGGCAGAGCTGATTAAGCATAGATGCCAACTAAATAGCCTGTCAAACGCAGACGCTAACTAAACCACACTATCATTTGAGTCGTAAAAGCCCCGATCGCGGCTAAAACATTCCATATGCTCCAACTAAAAGCCATAATAGTTGGTTTAACAGTTAATAAAAAGTCCCCCGTGGCTTGCATTGTGCGTTCATATAAACCAGATAACTGACTGATAAAATATGCATTAGTAGTTTATTGTAGCTATCTCGGGACCTATGGGAGCTTGCGCAAGAATTGTGTTCAATAAAAGTTGAGCTGTGGTAAGTGATGTTATGAATTTACTGTGTTTGTAAGTGTATGACCATCTCATGCTATGGTCGTCCAATCTCATCTATACATACATATAAATATTATATAATTGAAATAACCGTTTTTACTACATGTATATGAATATATATATATACGGTACATACACCAAAATAATATTTTTTACAATTTTTTCTGTCTGTCTGTTTGTTCCGGCTAATCTCTGAAATGGCTGGACCGATTTTGACGGGACTTTTATTGGCAGGTAGCTGATGTAATAAGGAGTAACTTAGGCTTCGTTTATTTTAGAAAAAAAAAACAAAAAATTAAAGAATCGACTGTTAGGCGGAACGAAGTTCGCCGGGTCAGCTAGTTAGAAATATAATTACAAAAACTTCGTCAGTATTGATGTTGGTTGATAGTGCAGATACTGATCTTCAAATGGGAACTTTTTCACTGTTGAAACAGTGAGGAGGTCTTGGGCAGAATGATGAAGGAGAAGGACGATCAGAAGGAGAACACTTCTGTAAAGTTTGAATTTTCATCACAATTTATCTTGGTTCTGTCTTTAAATGAAGTTCGAATAATTGCGATCAACTGCGTTCAAGAATTAACAGTGTAAATAATATAATATCCTTGGACATTTCACACAACGCCATCTAGTCCCAAGCTAAGCAACCTAATGCTTGTGTTATGGTAACCAGATGGCTGATAAACTTCTTATATACATTTTTTTTTTGTAAATACATACATATTATAGATAGAAAAACACCCAGACTCGGAATAAAATACTTGTAGGTCGTACAAATATTTTTTCCGTGCGGGAATCGAACCCGCGACATGCTGCGCAGCAGTCAATCGCTCAACCACTGCGCCAACCGTGTCGTGTCGCCAACAGTGTAAATATTAATACAGAAATAGTGAAACTGACAGCTCATAAGCGTGGTTCATATGTTGATCGTGTTCAGTTGCATTGATATAATACGCCCTAAGTACCTATTATGATGGAAATATATAAAACATTATGATGTGGTTATATACTCTATGATTATGATCAAACAAACAGCGAAAAATTTTCAAGTAAAAAAGTATCTTATGTTATGAAACGATCATGCTTTCCAAAAGGTTGTGTTCGAGCTACATCGCTTGAGTAGTGAACGAATTTGATCCCGAAGCCCATCGGAAAAACGTGAAGGCAGTCACGCGTACCAGATTGACAACTGACGAAAATACCGGAGCAAGCGAGGGACATATTGGCGGGAACTCGCGAAAAAATTCAGATTATGTAGAACAAGGGAAATGAAGTTGACTGAAATATTTTTTGGACTGAGTTGATGCTACTAGGATGCGGATGTAGCTATGGAAAATTGGCCTTATTTACGGAAATGTGATAAGTTAAAAGCTTCTTCTGTAAGCCATTTTTATCCACAATGTTTCTCTGTAGAAAATAAGCGTTTCCAAGCGTCTTTCATAATGCGCACAGCAAAGGAGCCCTCTGTCTGCGTCTGTATTTCCGAACGATTACAACCCTAATCTTTTTAAAGTTAGAGTGAACAGGCTACTTCTGGTCTTGTGGGTTGTCTTTGTCATATCTGACCTACACTAGAGTCAAGAGCAAACCCATCTCAAATAAAATAAAATTATTGTGTAAGTATGTCTCTTTACAGAAGTAAAACATGTTGTTAACATTATCGACAAAAACGTAACCTGTGCGAAGCTCTCTTCACACTCAATCAAACCCTAACATATTGGCAACTGTTTATAAAATCACACCCGAACCCATTATATAAATGTGTATGTTAATAAAGGTTTCGCCTGAACAACAAACCTTAGAAAGCAAAAGAAAATATAGTAACATTATTTACGTCGCCAGAGCAAAATTAAATCGCATCAAAGAAGTGCGCACTTTCCTGCAGCGTTGGTTGTAAAAAGAAATAATAAAAATCTGTTCAGTCTGTAAAGCAAATTTGTTTTGATGTCCTCTGAATCCGTTTCGAATATTTAACGAAACACTGAGAGCGCGCGACGAACGACAAAATATATTATTATGTCTAGCTATTGTGACGATTGCAATAAACCTTGTGACAATGTTTTTGAAAACAATGGTAAAAGCAGAAAGGTAGATAGTATAGCTAGGTAATGTGGACTTATTCTTTAGAAAGTCGTTCCTATTTACACGTCTTGGTTTACAATTTGTAGTAGAAATTGTTAAGTACAATAAAGACACTCAAAACGTTCCGGGAAAACTTTCATTTTAGGTGCAGCGAAAGAGACCAAGTGGGATGTTTTGTGAGTAAAAAAATATGATTTTATTTAGTCCGTTAGTTAGATTATTTAAAAATATTAGGACACGTATTTTTTGCTTTATCAAAATACTAAAAGTTTACGAAGATAAAACGCATTAAAGGAGCCCCGCTTGTGACACCTGCACTTCTCGGTAAGAAGTGTACTGAAATGTGACGTCAAATGAGTTTGAACGCACTGTATCGTCTTAATTCTTTGTTTTTTTTTCACGCAGAAAAAAAAAGTGCCAGATTTTTTTTGGAAATCTAACTATATAATACGGATTAGTTTTTTAGTCATCTACCCCCATTCCCTACCAAAGTTTTAGTTTTATTATAGTCTTCGAGAGCGTTTAATTTGAGTATCTTCACCAAATGCAGTTTCACTGATCCGTTTCATTCCAAATGTGTAGGCGGTGCTCCTGTCAAAAACATGGCCTTCTTGTTGGTGTGCCCCTAATGCCCTTACACCTGCACCGTCTATTGAGGACTTAATAACCGTCCAAAAAAGGAGTAGAATAGGTTCTGGTATTAGTAGAATAGGTCGAGTGCCCCAACTGCCTATGCCCTGTAATATAATTATAATCAAAATTATAATTAAGGCGAGGTTGCAGTACCTACTTCGTGTTTTGACGAACAACAGCGACTGTCCGGCGAGCAAAATAATGCCTAAATTTTGAATCTTTTTTCTTCTTGGCGAAAACTGATAAAGAAATAATACAATATGGTTTCAACATTTTCTTCAAAATAAAAATCTCTTTCTATTGATATAACTTTTACCTACATATATTCGTGATAAAATCTTTTAGCAGTACCTACACGTTTAAAATTGTAATTTAGTGTCATGTTTCATAAAAAAAGTATCGAGCCAATCATTCTAAATCGCGTTTCTATCTTTACGATTTACTTGAGGGTATGTTCAATTTTTATGTAATTATTTTTATTTATTAAAAAAACTCATAATTTATTAGATTTTCAGACGTTCAAAAATCTTAAAAAGTACTGCAAACCCGCCTTAAACGGAGTGGAAAATCTTACGGAGTCTGCCAGTCTTCGGTGACATTTATACAGCTTAGCCTTACAAATATTATTTTACATGTCAATATGTTTTAGTCATATTATTCTAGATGAGGCCGGTGTTTCCTAGCTGATAAATGGGCCATTTAAAAAAATAATTTTTCGATTCGAAACAGTAGTTCCTGAGATAAGCGCGTTCAACCAACCAAACAAACCAACTCTTCAGCTTTATAAAATTAGGGTGGGTTGTTTTGTAACGCACGCGGAAACCTTAAAATTGGTACTAACTATCGTTAAATCAAAAAATTTAGTTGTGTCACAATATGTTAGCGTAAACCCACGCAATTTTTTTTTTTTGAAAAAACGCTTCTTTATTAACGAACGTTAAACATCTTCCGTAATAGTTAATTTTTGTCGTACGTTAACCAACCGTTTGAAACAACCCGCCCTTAGTATATATAAGTCATCGTATTAGGTGGAGTACACAACACACCCTTCAGATCAATAGACCGACAGATAGCCACCGCAAACAGGCCAATAACTAAAACCAGTGATACCGAATGGAGCGATCTCAATAAAACGTGACAAGACCGATCAGAAATCCAATTTGAATTTGACAATTGATGCATAAACCTTTTATTGGTCAAGGGGAAACTTTAAAGTCAGACTTGAGACGAAAACGATTGAGTGTTTTAGTTGACGAATATGTTTTTGTCTATGTGAAAGACGTATTGATTTTAACGGTTATAAGCTGTTTGCCACTGGTCAACGAGCGTCATGGGTGGTGTTTACAGTAAACATATTTTTCGGGTTTAGCGGAATATTTATGCCTTTTTCAAATTATGTTGGGGTCGGGTTTCATTTCGACTAGATTCCGCTTATGTCAGGTATCACTAGACTAAACCAGCGGCCAAGTGGGAGTCGGACTCGCGCACGAAGGGTTCCGTACCATTATCTATAAAAACGGCAAAAAATCAAATTTGTTGGAGCCCCCTTAAGAGGGTTTACGCGTGTCGGCATTTCATACAAATTTTCAAGTTCTTATTCTTCGATGTTTATGAACCGATTTTAATGAAACTTGTTATCAATACACTTGAGAGCCAGGCCTAAATAGTTAGTAGAGAAAATTTTCGAAAAAGAGTTTAGAGGAAGAGTGAGGACAATTTTATGTTTTCTATAGAAAGTGAAAAATCACTCTATCTTTCCCCCTGTACTCTTTTTAGAAACTGTTCTCTGCTAACTATTTAGACCAGGCTTTGAAGGGTATCCATACCAAGTTTCATTAAAATCGGTTCATAAACATCGAAGAATAAGGACTTGAAAATTTGTGTGAAATGCCGAAACGCGTAAACCCTTTTAAATATTCTTTTATTCTGTTTTTTTTTTATTTGTTGTGACAGCGGCAACAGAAATACATCATCTGTGAAAATTTCAACTGTCTAGCTATCGCGGTTCTTGAGATACAGCCTGGTGACAGACAGACAGACAGACAGCGAAGTTTTAGTAATTGGGTCCGATTTTTACCCTTTGGGTACGGAACTGGTAGCTATTGGGAAAGTGAGTATACGGTCTTGTTAGACAGACCTTTTTAGGGTTCCGTATCAAAATGGTAAAAAGGAACCCTTATGGTGTGAGTCTTATGTGTGTGTCCGTCTGCCATTGCTGGATATTTCAAGAACTACTAATGCTATCAACATGAAATTAGGAAAAGTTTTAGATGACGTTTTTTCAACTATTTTACGATTAAGAAATAAATAAAAGTGTATACCTATACTGTTTTTGCAATAGCGACTGAAAGGGGTTTTTAAAAATTGAAAATGGGACTACTAGGGCAGTGCAGTATCATATGAAAGAGCACTATTTGCGCATAAAACCTTATTTCTTTTTTAGACCGCATGTTTCTCGACCTTTGACTGTCAATGTTAAAAAATTGACCTTCCCCCCCTTATCTCCAAAGTTGGCATTGTGAAAAATCTGAAACTATTTCATGTGATAGAAGTTTATGTAAAGATTACACGAAAACGATTAGGTACGGGAAAATAAAACGATGTCTCTAAATAGCACACTTCAGAATCTCATCATCATCTGCCTAGCCTTTTCCCAACTACGTTGGTATCGGCTTCCAATAAAACCAGATTCAGCGGAATACCAATGCTTTACGTGGAGCGGCTGCCTACCAGACCGTCACAACCCATTAATTAGATAACACGGTATTTCTTGGCAATACTGGAGTCAGATTTACTGTCTTCTGACAATCCGTAACGTCTGCCAAAGTTATACAAAAGACAGCCGGGACCAACGGCTTAACGTGCTTTCCGAGGTACGGAGGAAACTCGTTATGTTAAGATGGGATCGAACCCATCCACAGACCAACCTTGACACACTTCAGAACACATCAATGAAAAATACATAAGTTCCACTAGCGGTCAAGAGATGGCGCTGATCTAAAACTGTAATACACCGCAGTGTTAAAATTCTCTGACAAATATGGCCTCGCCGATGAAAATGTAAAAACATTTCACGTTTTATATGATGGTAAGGAAGGTGCGCGAGTTCGACTTGCCCTGAAACACAGGTTTAAATAAACCTAGTTCGGGCAGGTCGCTACATATATTTTAAGTTCCTAGTTAAATATCTTGTACCTGTAGCTAATTTTAGCCATAACCTAGTTTTAAGATAGCCATTAATTACCTTTTGTAAGATTTTTACTATATATTATCTTTCTGTGACTATTTATACACATGTATTGCTAAAATATGAATAAATTGATTTGAAATTGATTGAATTGAATTGAAATTTACCGGTTTTTTAGAGAAAAGCTAAAACAGAAATTGAGATAAAAAAAAATACTCACACTATTTAACCATTTTTAAATAATCAGAGGTTTATTTCGAGATTCTAATGAGCCCACTGAATGCTAGTAATGCCAACTACTACCTATATCGACTAACCATCATAGTTCCCAAACTAGACGTTTTGCATGATGGCTTTTAGAATAATACGCTTATATGAAAGGGTAGGTTCTTAAGTACGTATGTACTTAGAAATGAAGATGTTTATTCTCGTACACTCGTCTCTGAAAGACAAAAACCCGCACAACAAGCCGAATTCGACGAAAACAAAGGAATATAAAATTCGTTGTCTATTTGAAACAATTTGAAAAGTCACCTCTTTTCGTTTAAAACAACGGCCCAGTTTCCGAATAAATTTTAATGCCTTTTCTCACCGATGCACCCGAAAATAGTTGCCAGAAATACGACGAATCAATAACGGCTGCTGAACCAGGTCCACTAAGTTATTTAAAATGCAGTTGACACTTCACTCGGGCGAAAATGCAATATTCGCTTTGCCCATGCGGAAACACAGTTATTTTCAATCGCCTTTTTGTCGAAATATTCGGTACATTGATTTCGATGGCTTTTAAACAATTTTGAATGTCTATTTAATTATAATATTTGGTTGCATTTTAATTTTTATCGTCTCTCATAAAATCTTTTTGTGGTTTTATTTTTGGAGCACTGTGGAGGCTGGTTAAAATTATTGACAGCCAGCTTCTGCCTGCGGTTTCAGCCATTTGAAAACCATTTCAAGGAAACATACTCTCGAGACAACAGTATCCTATGTACTATTTCAGGACATAGTCTAACTTAAAATTACGGAAAACGATCCGCTGTTAAGGCGTGAAGAGTGACTTTCGCATTTATAATGTTACTAGCTGACCCGCACAACTTCGTCTGCGTCACATTTTCCATTACTGCTCCGCTCCTCTTTTTCTTAGCGTGATGATATATAGCCTATAACCTTCCTCGATAAATGGGCTATCTAACACTGAAATAATTTTTCAAATCGGAGCAGTAGTTCCTGAGATTAGCGCTTCAACCAAACAAACAAACAAACTCTTCTGCTTTATAATATTAGTATAGACTAGCTGACCCGCGCAACTTCGTCTGCGTCAAATTTTCCATGAATGCTCCGCTCCTCTTTGTATATGCCTATAACCTTCCTCGATAAATGGGCTATCAAACACTGAAAAAATTTTTCAAATGGGACCAGCAGTTCCTGAGATTAGCGCGTTCTACCAAAGAAACAAACAAACTCTTCTGCTTTATAATATTATAAAGATTTAATTTACTTTTTTTATTATATGGTATGAACGGATTACGATGAAACAAAAAACTTAATTAATATTACTACAAATTACGCACTATAAAAGTAACGTGACCCTAATTTTACTTCTGGAAAACTTTAAATTCAAATATCTTTTGGTAGACTGAACCGATTGCAATGAAAAAAAAAACAAAATGTTACTTCAGGTTTTGCTCAATCCTTGTTTATAAAAGTTTATCTACATTGCTTTCGCACATTTGACGTGATGCCCGAACAAATAAACAGACAAACAGAGAAACAGACAAAAAATCGAAAAATGCTGGAAATGGGTTCTATTGATTGTTCTTTACCACCCTAGCTATTTTTTTTGGATTTTTTTTCATGTAAAAAAACCACTTTTCTACAGTTTTATTGTATGTATATAGATTAGCTTTTGCCCGCGACTTCGTACACACGTATTCTTATTCGATTTCGGAAAACCTTAATCTTAGTGCTCACTACTCTCTCCAAGAAACCTACATGCCGAATTTCATGTGCTGTGTGTTTTCTGTCAGTCATTCAGTCACGCACTCAGTCACCAAGTACCCACTTCTTTGTGAGGTATTCTTCGGGTTAATATGCCTATGACACTCACAAATAACTAGGCTTTTTATTGGTAAAAGAATTTAATAAATCGGTTCAGAAAGTCCAGAGATTACCTGCTCCACAAACTCACAAAATTTACCTCTTTATAATATTAGAATAGATAGACGACGCCGGCAATTTGTTTGATTTCGCTGTTTATGGCGTCGTCGGTTTAAAAACGCATTTGAATGGTAGGCTACGACACTTATTTTATGAGCATTATTAATAAAACAGCTAATTTTGCGGTTCAAAAATATGTTAACTTGCTAAGGTGAAAATAAAACGTTAAAATAACGATGAACCCAAAATATAATGGTTATTAGTTAATTCAAAACCAATATTGAATTACTTTCTAACCTATTATAACTTAGCTATCAATGACAAGCAAATACCACGGAAAGGATTAAAAAATACGAAGTTTTGATAATTCTCGTAGTGAAATTCATAAATAGTATGATGGTACCTAAATCTGATCAAGTTTTCAAGAATGTATCTTTTTATTTTGAATAAAATTTCAATTTTTTTTTCTATGTTCCAAATGGTTTTTTAAAGTAAAGCGGTTTTTTGTAAAAAAATAAAAATTATGACTGTAGCTGTCCCCCGCGGCTTCGTTCCCGTTTAACCGGCATAGTTCCCGTTCCCGTGGGATTTTCCCGTTCCCATGGGATTTCCGGGATAAAAATCCTATGTCCGTATCCAGGTTCTAAGCTACCTCCTCACCAATTTTCAGCCAAATCGGTTCAGCCGTTCTTGAGTTATAAATATTGTTACTAACACGACTTTCTTTTATATATAGGTATAGATATGTATAGGTCTACTTGTGAACACTATCCAACTCCCACAAGGTGATTAACGGTAATAACCTCATAACCTCCTACGTCTACTTTCTTATGTATGAAAAAACATCAAATTACTTCTTCTGCTCTGGGCGGAACGGAGTCAGAAGAGTCTAACACTCCCTGTGTTAGACTCTTCTGACTAAAACCCATAAATTCTGCAACCCTGGCAATCACTGGCCCTAGCGGGCAGAATATATTCTGGATTCCGTTGTCTGTTCACATTGCGTCACAATTAGATAAACTTCCTAAAATATATATACCTACCTCTAAGCCGAAAAAGATTTGAGTCATGTTTATTTTGTTGCTGAAAGCTGTTTCAATCTCATTTGTGGAACAAGAACTTGTTACATGTTTTTGCCAGATAATTTAGAGAACTTTGAACTTAGAAGCCTTCATGTCATAACATTGTGAAAATGTTTGACATTTGATATTAACTTGAGCGCGTTCCACTTTTTCAGAGATTTCAGGACTTTAACATTATTTTTGTGTATATTTTCGTATCGCCCAGTTGCCCCCGTGGTCGAGTGGTTTCGGCGTTTACCTTGTGAACCGGTCGTGGGTTCGATTCCCACAAGAAGCATACTTTGTAAAGTTGCTTCCAGTTTGGCTAGAACATCACAATTCCCACAGGAAGCATACTTTGTAAAGTTGCTTCTAGTTTGGCTAGAACATCACAGGCTTGAATCACCTGATTGTCTGATAAAAAGATGTTTCCGTGCCTCGGAAGGCACGCATAAGCCGGTGGTCCCGTCCGCCTAATGGTGGTCGTCAATTAAAACACGTCATAGGCCCTTGAGGCGGTTTGGAAACTCTGACACTAGGATGTGTGGGGTCGTTAGACCTTAATGCCCACACGATAAGCAAAACACCCAGTTACTGGGTTATGAAGGGAGATCAGTTGGCGCTCCATGGAAAATACTAGTATTCCGCTACATCCAGTTGGACTAGAAGCCGATTCCGACATAGTTAATAAAAGGCTTGCATGATTGGCAATGCAGATTGGTTGACTTCTATAGAGCTCTATTTATTATATTCGTCGTTAAACAACGTATAAGAATCGAGTATTACTTCAACACTTTTGTTTTTGTATTTAATGTAACTTTAACTTGAGCAAAAATATCTAAGTTACTGATGTACATGAAAACAGATTATTAATAACTTTTACAAAAGTAGGTTCTTTCGATCTTTCAAAAAAAGAACACTATCTTTTGTCAACAATTTAAAAAATGTCTGCTCACTTCAGTGCTCCATTCCTAAATCAAATCTCTACCTCAAAGTAATGGCATGTTTTCCTGCATGAGGTGTCGTGTCAACACTCGGGAGCGGAAGCAAACGGTTGTTGCTCTGAGCCTTACAAATGATGGCTTTCCTTCACACGGGTCATAGGTGGCCTGTACAAATCCCGTGCAAATGCTGTGACGTCTTTTGTATCTTCCTTTTTGGTTGAAACTGTTTAGTGTTTGTATTTTGGCAATAGACAATATGAAAAAGTTAAAGTATTTGGTATTGGCTCTTTTCTAGTTAAGGAATCTTGTGTAACATGATTTTGGAAAGAGTTTGTTTAATATTTAGTTTATTTGTTCTTATTTGCAGAATGAGCTTAGATCTATAATGTAAATATCTGTACTGTAAACTGTAATTCAACAATTCAACTGTATTTCAATATGATCGGACGGTGATCTCCGAAACTAGGTAAAACTTGTACCCTGAATTTTATTTTAAACTTTTGTGGTGAATAACGTGCACAAGGTTTTTCTATTATTTCTCCTTTGAATTGGTAAAATGATCTCTTTATATCGTCCTGTCCGTCTGATTGTCTAGCGCGTCTGTTTGACTTAATGGAAGACAAAACGGCTTATCTGTACAGGCAAGAAAAGTTTTTCTTGCATTTTCAATAGAAAAATAGTCTAATAGCTTTGCCTCGTACAAAGGTGACCTATTTCTCACTGCATATTTTGTTGCACGTGAAATGTTCGGGCACTAGTTCCAGGTGGATAGCTTTTGTGCATAGACAAATGAAGATCGCGATGTAGGCCTTAACTGTTTTAATGCCGCGACCTTTGTTAGCCTTTATTTCAACGTGTCCCGTGAAATCCACGCCTGTGTGTGTGAATGGCCTTGAAGGTGTAACTCGAGGTGTAGGTAAGTCTGCCATTTGCTGATTGCTGCGTTGCGTTTTGTAGCGGTGGCAGGTGACACATTTGTTCAGTTGCTTCTTGATTGGTTTCATGCCGCCAAGTATCCAGTATTTGTTACGAAGGTGTCCCAAAGTACGCCTGGCACCGCCGTGGAGAGTATTCTTGTGGGCTTGGTCAATCAGGAGTACTGATAGCTTGTGGTTGTTTGGTAATATTATTGGATGTTTTTGGGAGTTGTTTAAGTTAGCATGTTCAAGTCTTCCTCCCACTCGAAGAATGCTTTGTGCGTCTAGCATTGGGCTCAAACTCAACAGTTTGCTTGTAGCCCGTACCTTGTTATGTTTGTGTAGGTATGCTATTTCATCGCCAAAGGTATTGTTCTGTGTAGTTTTCACAAGCAGGTTTTGAGTCTGCACTATGTCTTCTGTAGTTAAGTGTGACTTGCGGTTGGCTCTTGTTGCGTCACGCGAATTGTTTATGAAGCGTCTGATCCAGCTGATGACTCGGGTTGCAAAAGTCATTGAGCTGTATTTTTGCAGTAGTTGCTCGATGAGTGGCGCGTGCATTGTTTGTATTGCGCAAGTTTGACCTCGTTTCCTTTTCTCTTCGTTCGTTGTAAAATACCTTGTTTGGGTATGTTCTTGTTTTGAAGCCAGGAAGGGCCTTTCCACCACAGTTTGTGACCTATCAAGTCTGATGGTGAGATTCCTCTGCTTGCGCAGTCCGCAGGATTTTCTTCGGACTTGACGTGGTTCCAGGAGTTGGGTGGAGTTATTTGTGTGATTTGTGTGACTCTGTTGGCCACGAAACTCTTCCAGCGCCCCACGTCTTCGTGTAGCCAGCCAAGCACCACCATGGAGTCGGTCCAGCAGTGTATGGTGAATGTCTGCGAGGTGATGGAGTTTTTAACTTTTTCGATCAGTCGAGATAGTAGTACTGCACCACATAACTCCAGTCGTGGCAGAGACATAGGCGTTTTCTGTGGGGCTAATTTTGTTTTAGCCGCTACTAGCCTTGTCGACTGTTGACCTTTCTTATCAGTGGTCTTGCAATATATGACACATGCGTAAGCCCGTTCTGATGAATCACAGTAGCCATGAAGTTCAAAGGGTTATTGGGTGTCGCCAATCCAGCGTGGTATGGTTCTGTCGTGTATGTGTGCGAGCTGATTGCGGAATTGTTCCCATTCTTGCTGTATCTTTGGTGGGAGTTCATCATCCCAGTTCGTTGTTGTTGACCAAGCATGTTGAAAAATTAGCTTGGCTTTCACTGTTACCGGTGATAGCCAGCCAAGTGGGTCGTATAGTTTCGATATATCCGACAGCAGTGTGTGTATCCGTTTTGTGTTGACATCACGTTTATTGCAGAGTGATATTTGATAATTAGTTTAACATCTGTCGGAATTTGCTTCCTTCTCTACTAAGGAAATATGCTGTTCAGCGAAAACAAATAGCGTCTGTTCTAAGGATCGATCCTCGGTTTTAACTTACTTTTTCAAAGTTCTGAACTCTAGGTAGAAGCTCTTGTTTCAAGAGTGCTCAGCATTTGGTTGACCATGTCAGAACAAATCCTAATCCCAACGAATTATTATAAATGTGAAAGTGAGTTTTTGTTTGCTTCCTGCCTCCGTGGTCGACTAGTTCAGGCGTTTGCCTTGTGACTCGGTGAATCGAACCCACTACGGTTCGATTCATAGCATACTTTGTAGATAAGTTGTTTTCCAGTTTGGCTGGGACATTGCAGGCTTGAATCACCTGATTGTCTGATATAAAAGATGATTCCATGCTTCGGAAGGCACGTTCAAGCCGGTGGTAAACAAACCATGTCAAATAAATCATGCCAGAGGCCCTTAAGGCGGTTTAGAAACTCTGAGCCTAGTGTGTATGGGGTCGTTAGAGCTTAGAAAGACCCTTATTGCCCAACAGATTTTAAGAAATTTTGGTACAGAAGCCAAATGGGACTCTGGAGAGACGGTAAGAGGCTTTTTTTGTGAAAATTTAATATACAAAAACAAACGCTATGCACTCCCTGTATTGTAAGTAAGCTTATAAATATTTTTTCTTCATTGTTTCAGCCGCCTCATGTAGACGCGACCCATACAGATTGCACAGCGAGGAGTACCGCGGGGTTGGCCACCCCTGCTTTCATACATGCGTCTTTTTTTTTTTTACTTGATATAATATCCTTGGACATTTCACACAACGCCATATAGTCCCAAGCTAAGCAACTTAATGCTTGTGTTATGGTAACGAGATGGCTGATAAACTACTTATATACATTTTTTTTTTTTTTTAAATACATACATATTATAGATAGAATAGAAAACACCCAGACTCGGAACAAATACATGTAGGCCGTACAAATATTTGTTCCGTGCGGGAATCGAACCCGCGACAGGCTGCGCAGCAGTCAATCGCTCAACCACTGCGCCAACCGTGTCGTCGAAATGGGTTTGCTCTTGACTCTAGTCTTGGACAGACATGACAGAGACAAAATCTACGATGGAGCGAGCCTACCCAGAAGTAGCCTGTTCACTCTAACTTTGAAAAGATTAGGATTGTAAGCATTCGGAAACACAGACGCAGGCAAAGAGTTCCATTCCTTTGCTGTGCGCGTCTTTGGAATTGTAGAAACTTTATGTCTGAGAATTGCTGTCAACATTGATAAACAATAAATTTCTCTGACTATACATGATAATCACTACACTTTTGCTAATTGACTACATTATAAATGTTATATAGACTTGTGGGGGCCAAGCCAAGTTCATAAAATACTAATAGCAATAATAACGATATATTAAATTTGACTGAGCAATTAACTGTAACTATAGTCTAAATCAAATACCAAACAATATTTCAATCTGAATTAAATTAATAATTACTGACCAGTGTTACGCAATTAATGAATCTATTAGTTATTATATATTGGACTAGCTGACCCGTGAAACGTCGTCTCCGTAACATTTTTCATTACTGTTCCGCTCCTATTGGTCTTAGCGTGATGATATAGCCTTTAGTTTTCCGCGATAAATGGGCTATCTAACACTGAAAGAATTTTTCAAATCGGACCAGTAGTTCTTGAGATTAGCGCGTTCAACCAAACAAACAAACAAACAAACTCTTCTTCTTTATAATATTAATATAATATTAGTATAGATTATAACAGAATTTAAGACATCTAACTGTCCTGAATCGACTGTATCTTGATCCTTAATGTTCTCTAGTAATCTAAAACGTTTCACATTTTATTATTCGGGTATCCAAAAAGAGATATTGGGTGAAGGTCCATTGACCTTCACCCAATATCATAAAAAAAGTACATTTACATTATTGTTAGTTTATCTGGCGCCTACCATACCTTTGAAAACCACATCACTAAATATTATAAAACAAAGTTCTCCGCCGCGTCTGTTTGTCTGTCTGTTCGCAATAAACTCAAAAACTACTGCACCGATTTTCATACTGTTTTCACCAATGGATAGAGTGGTTCTCGAGGAAGGTTTTAGTAGATAATTGGTCAAGCGGTCGAAGCCGCGGGCATCTAATTTTTTTTTAATAGAAATGGTAATTAGGGCTTAATTATTGTTTAACCATAGGAATCTTTGACTTCTAAACCTGAAATTATTTTATTTATGTGAAAATCAATCTCGAAAATCACTCGAAATCTTCGTTTAGTGAATTATAAAAGGCACTCAAAGAAATCACTATCGAGCGCCAAAAGGCTTCTTTGAAAACAAAACGTTTGACAACTATCTTCATAAGATAGTGGTCAAACGCTTAGAACGATTAGAACGCTTACAACCCTAATCTTTATAAAAGTTGGAGTACTAACTTTGTAAGCTCGCTCCATCGTAGACTTTGCCTCTGTCATCTCTGACCAAGAATAGAGTCAAGAGCAAACCAATTTGTTTAAAAAAAATTAAACTCGCTCAGCGCAAGCGATTAAGCTCTTATTGGTTCTTAAGGCGAGGTCGCAGTACTACGTGTTTTGGCGAACAACAGCGACTGTCCGGCGAGCGAAATAATGCCTAAATTTTGCTTGTTTTTTCTTCTTGGCGAAAACTGATAAAGAAATTACACAATATGGTTTCAACATTTACTTCAAAATAAAAAGCTCTATCTATTGATATAACTTTTATATATATTCGTGATGAAATCTCTTAGCAGTACACGTTTAAAATTGTAAATTAGTGTCATGTTTGATAAAAAAAAGTATCGAGCCAATCATTCTAAATCGCGTTTCTATCTTTACGATTTACTTGAGGGTATGTTCAATTTTTATGTAATGATTTTTATTTATTAAAAAACTCATAATTAATTAGATTTTCAGACGTTCAAAAATCTTAAAAAGTACTGCAACCCCGCCTTAACAAACACATCCCCGCTACACATTCTAGCACATCTCTGGTGGAAAAGAACCCTTAATCTAGTTCTATAGAAAATATAACAATACTACTATTTTCTAAGAACTTTCTACGTCTATAATGAATGTAAACGACCACTCATACAAATGTATCACTTTTTCAGCCCGTGGAAGGATACTTACCTACCTAATTTATTACCTCAGTTACCGTTATGCGTGTTTGTCACGCGCGTCGTTTTATGACCCAAGTATCTTCTATGCCTTGGTTTAGTATCAAGTAAAAGGTCTGGATACTTGAGTGGATTTTAACAGGAATATTATAAAATAATGTTTTAAATTCAAAATAGGAATGGATATCTTTTTCGTGTCGCTGGCATGACAGGTTTTTTTTTTTTAAATTTTTGGCCCAAAATATGCCATAAATTTTACAAATTCAAATCAAATAATAGATTGTATCTTCTCCTTTGACTCAAGTCGCACTTGACTTCATTACTATTGAAAACTCAATAAACCAATCAACGCATTCAGTTTGCTTTTAAGAATTGACATCAAATTATGAGACAATAAAGAACAACCCTAGAAAAAAACTCACAGCAAAGGTGACTGTTGTTACCATATCCCTGTGTTTTCACCAAAATCTATGAAGAATTCAAGTAGGCTCAGTTTTCACAACTTGCTAAACTTACAGGATTACTTGTTTACACACAACAAACAATGCAATATCCGCACCCCTAATATTTATATTAAACAAGCAACAAGACGAGCCCGCAACAGTCAAAGACATTCCGCCTCACGACATTCGCTATTCGGATAATGACATACGTTTGAACAACTGGAGTACACAAATACATAATATTTAATCCAATTACGATACCAGGCGATGTTATACGCTTGTAATTAAATTAGTTAGGTACATAAACACGCGCAGGGAATCTACATTCCAGCACTAGTAGCTTATGCTTTCTCTGATGGTAAATTAAATTATCTGTGTTAGTATTACACAGCAGTATTGACAGTCATTGTATAAAATATTGCAGTTCGACAATATCTTACTGCTTGAATTCGACTGTTTGTCAATTATAATCCAAGTGCCATTGTCAATGTAAGTAATATGCTTATTTCGTGTATTCTATTCACTATTGACTTCTATTTAAAACATTTTTTTTTCATATTTACTTACATTAGCAGATAATTGACATTGGCTCTGCTTGTCATAAATAAGAAATAGACAAGAATCTTTGGCCAGACAGCCGTCCTACTTCTATTTTGAATCTTTTAAAATTCGAAAGAGTGTACAAATCTCTGTAATTTAAAAAAAAATACTCGAAAGAGGTTCTGATGCTAGAGTATCTGTACAGTACCTAGCTAATCATTCTTATGAAATAAATAACATTACATCACGCCTGTATTTACTAAATGGTTTGATAGTTATGTATTTATATTCCATATTCCTTCAATTATATGAGTATTTAATTCCATAAAAAATATTAAAAAAAACTAATTCAAATGAAATGATAGGTATACGTAGCTGATTGACATCAACTGATGATTATTATTGACCTTGACTGTTACTTCAATTGCAATAAACCAAACATTTAGAATGTCACAAATAATTTTATTGAAATAAAACTTCAATGACATCTAGAATACAATATTTATCTTCACCTCAAGTACAACCGCAAAGTGGCAACAAGAACCGTTAACCTAGTATTTTTTATACTCTGTTGATATAGTCGTGATCTGCGGTTCGGGCTAAGGTTGCAGCAAGGTATTCGTTATACCTAGTATACCTAGTACGTAGATATCAGGTACCTAATACCACACTACAGCCTCATATCTGTTTCATTGGTACGGTCATTGGTATGTATGTATGCACAAACATCCTGTGTCAATATAGCTAATTGTGCATATTGTGTCTGCACATATTGTGGCGTTTAACATTAGATAAACTGAAATCTAGAAGTAGGATTATCGTCACGACATTGTTGCCATCGCAGGTTGTACCTAGATGATCCGATAGGAACATGGGAGTTGGTACACGAAAAGACCCCGCCTATGCATAGCAGTGATCGAAGTGGGGTTGTTTATTGGGCAAGCCCGCCACACATTCCCAACTACTGCTATTTCGGAAAGCCAGAATCAATAGTGGCGACCACCAGAAAAACGACGAGCAAATGAAGCCTGACGAGTCCCTGAGAAACGATTCAACTGTCTTGGCTCCCGCAACGAAATTAATCAGAGAAGTACAGCAAAAGAGTAGGAAAAGCTTTTTATAAATACAACCGACTTCCAAATAAAAAAAACACTACAAAGTAAAAATTATTTTAATTTCGGAAGTCAGTGTTTTTGTTAGTTTCTTCGTATTTTGACACCGACGTTTTTTTTATTTGGAAGTTGGTTGTATTTTTTGTAAAAAAAAAATATTTATCACTTTTTAGTGGTAGCTTAGGTACCCCACACCTAACACACCACTGCAAAATCACAGGAAAGCAAAATACGCAACTCCGATCACTTGGACGACTAAAAACCATCATCCATGTAAACAAATTCCAGCTATTTCGATTTCAAATCCAAACTTCCTTACCGATTTTGATAAAATTTTAATGGGACAAATCGACAAGTATATCCTATCATATGAAACAAGAATTTTTCAAATCGGTTCCTAAATGACGGAGTTATGACGTAACAAACATAATAAAATAATAAAAATACAACCGAATTGAGAACCTCCTCCTTTTTGGAAGGTCGGTTAAAAATAAATATAATTTCCACATCCCTCCTTATCAAGCAGGATACAGAATAGAGCTAGGCCAATAGGCACCAAGGGACATATACAACTGGGGTTATGGATAATGATCAGTCTGTAAACTTAGAAAATATTGGGGTCCTATGGATACTAAGTAATTATTTCCATACCGTCTTGGGTAGGTACTGTTCGCAACCGGATAAGTGAAGGTAACTCGCCAAAAATGGAATTGACATGCACTACGTAGCTAGGACCAGAGGGCCAATCCTACTAATTTTTAAGAAACTTTTTAACCGACTTCCCAAAGAGGAAGAGGTTCTCAATACGGTTGTATTTTTTTTGCATTCACATGTCAATCGCAATCTGTCAAAAAAGCCTTAATTTTAATACATTTTTAACAGTTTGCGATTGAGATGCGAATGTGAAAATTAATGGAATTGGCATATTATGTCAATTCGAAACATTTGAACTTTTGACAGTCATTTTCAGATGTTAGTTGGTCATATTGTCATGGCAAAATATAAGACCTAATTTTTACCTGCTGGTTAATGACAGCCTGAATCAACAGCTAAGCAAAAATGACCTTTCAGCAGACAACTTAGAAAATAGAAATAGAATTTCGGTACTAAAAGTGAAGAAAAGAATAAACATTAAATCAAAAAAGTTTTATCCACCGACCATATTCCATCGTCCCGTATAGGTAGTAGCCACCCAGGCTCAACTTCGGTTTAGCAACTGTGGGTCAAGCTCCAACTTGATTATTTTTTTGGGTAGAGTACTCTTCTTGTAGAACACTATCACAAAGTTTTATAGCGCGCAACCACACAGTTTTAGAGAAAAAAAATCCTAAAAATTCAATTTTCTCTAACCTATTTACGAAAAAATGACATAATTTGCCACAGATAACTTAAAAAAATCGGTCCAAGGTCGTTTCGTTTTACGGTCAGACTAAGTAACCACACATTTAAATGTTTTTTTTATTGAATATTATAGTTTTCAAATAAAAAGCAAATAATAAAATTAATTAAATAAAAAAAAAAATATTACGCGATTGTGGGTAACGATACGTAATTTCAAAATATTTGATGTATGCGACGTTTATGTTTGACAGTTGTCATTCATCGTTTGTACTCACAGTCGAGAGCGTCTATTGTACATCTGTTTGTTTCAACGATTGAGTGACACCATGGCGTCTCCGAAGTCCCCGGCTTCTGATACGTCATCTCGCGATCCCGAAGTGCTAAGTGTTGTGCAAGTGTTGGACTCAAGTGAGCCACTTGTGCGTGCTACACCAAGGATTGCGTCTTCGAGTGTTGTGCAAGAGCGAGCGGAGCAAGCTCTGGACTTGGGGCACCCCGACTAAGATAGGTTAGGTTAGAAGGAGATGGCGGGGTCGAGTGAGCGAGCGAAGCGAGCGAATAGACCCCGCCATCCCCTTCAAGGTTATTTTTTTATAAACCACTTAGAAGTAGGAGCCCCGCGCTGCGGGGCTCCGTCGACATTTTCTTTCAAATTAACATTTTTGAGAGGTTCGAGTATGACCTTGAGTATATTCTTGAGTCTTGACGTTGGAGTTTGATAGAGGGCAATATTCTACGATTTTAGGCATATTTTGACCTTGACCTTTACGAGTTTGACCTTGACCTTGAAGATGCCCCTGACCTTAATTTAGATTAAAAGCTTATAAAGAGTCGCCACGTAATCTTCCCCACCCTTAATACTCCCACTATCCCACCAATCCCGAAAGAAAGTTTTGGCGATTTTTTTTCAGCCCCTATGGTTTTGCGCGTTTTGGTACTTTCAAATTTACTATAGAAAAGGTGCATTCTACCCAAAAAAAAATACCTACTTTAAAAAACGGCAGTTAGCTAATCCGAAGTCCTTCCGCAACCCACTATCTCCATACTACTACGCCCCTGCAATGCGAGCATAATTACCGAATGCCAGCACGTAGGAATCCGGAGCTAATAAATAGTTAAGTGTATTATCAGCATGACGTTATGTGACATAATATTAAGTCCTGTTCACACGGATTACTTCTGGGCCTCGAACCTGTTCAGGAAGACTGCGCTAAGACCTGTCAGGTTGTTGACTCTCGCGTACCTACGATAGTAGCGAGTGCAGTTACGTACGGACGACAAAAACGATCGGGGTGCATTTTTTTTTAATTCTTTGTAACTTTATTTTATTTTTTGGTTTTGTTAAATATCACAGTTGCTTCAAAGTCATGTACTACCGATACATAATAAAAAACTGTTTTGAAAAAAAAAAGTAAATTTCTATTTCTTTCTTTTGCAAAATAGACATTATATAAATCTTATTAAAATATTATAGTAAAAAGCCACGCAGATCTTGTGGTCTATTAAACACGACCGCAGCTTCTGCGTAGCATAAAATGCTCGTAAAACATGGGGTGGTATTGATGATAACAACGAAACTTGCTCAGAGTATTTTATAAGTACTATAACCAAGGAAGTGGGTACTTATCTAGGTACTATCGATGTAAAAATGCGTTCAGGACTTTATGATGTGAAAGCAATAAAATCGATTTTACAACTCGCTTTGAACTCAGATCGAATGGAAATTTTTATTTAATGGCGTGCTTTTCTGTTCTAATGTATTCCATTAGATAAATGGGTTTGTTTAAACGTGTGAAACATATGTATCAACTATTAACGTAAATATGATAATTAAAAACGTGTAATTAGATAAACATCTAAGTACCCTTTTAAGCTATCACGAGTTTATGAAATGGTTCCGATTTAGGAAAACATTTTTTATCCCATTTTTCAAATAGGGTAGATATTGTATTACGCCTCCAATTATTTTGCGCTTAGGTTGGGGTTCAGACTCCATAATATCGTATCGCTTTATGTTATTAAGTATGCATTTTTCGTGAAGCCTTTCCGGGATTTAAAAAATAAATCTATTATTTTTTCCATCCTTGTTTCCATATTTTTAAAAATGCTTCAAATAATTTTTATTTTTTTGGAGATGCGAGAAAAAATACATATTTTTATAATCCTATCTAACATATAAACGCAAAACATTAAGTTGGACGTCATCAGTTTTATTTGATGATAAGCTGAAAAAAGAATTTTTGAAAAGCTTCTTAAGAAAAGCTTTTACTGCGAAATATCTTTTCTTTTTGTAAAACCAGTTTTCAAAAACAAGATATTTCAAAAAAAACTTTGTTTTTTGCTGACGCTTCTAGTGCTTAGCGACACATTGCTTAATAAAAACTAATCTGAGCATCCATTGCGGCTTTCGTTTCGCGGTAGTGAGTTTCACTGGCGCACTGTACCTACTTGCTACTCGCCACACTGGTATCTTAAGCCCTGACATTGCAGCAAGTTTATTAAAGTGACCTTTAAAGTATATCTATAGATTTCTGTATTTCTTTTCTATATGAAAACTATTTATATATATATAAATTTTTGTTCTCCGACTTCAGATTATGTTTTACTCTGACTTGTTTTCCTTTTTGCCTTTTCGCCTTTTTTTAGGAGGAACACGGATGGGTTTTAATCAGTAAGAGTCTGACACTCCCTTCTGCTCCGTCTAGTGCGGAAAGAGGTAATTGATGGTTTCCCATGTTAAAAAAATAAATAAATAACGGGATCAAACCCAGACTCCGGACTCTTACTAAATCTCAATCATTTCGCCAATCTAGGAATCAAACCTAACAAGGCTGCCATGTGCTAAGCAGTAGCTATTGCGCTCAGTATACTAAACTGGGTGTAATTCAATGGCGTATTATATATAGACAAGTCATAAACCAACAACGCGGCGCTTAAAAACGGCGAAAATACTAGATAGCTGCTAATACGCATGAAGAAAGGGAAAGAAAATATGTCACCGTACGGCGGGATGCCTGTTGCTAGAGGAAGATAAATATACATCTTCAGTTACGTCACAGGATAAGTAATAGTCAAATTGACATTAAAACAAACGTAGTGTCGCGCGACAGGTTGGTGCGAAACTAAGCGCGATGTGGCCAATTGGCTTCATTTCATGTTGTCATTTTAGAGTGCGGACAACGTATCTATAGTTTTATATATCATTGGTGTAATTTCCTTTATTTGTTACTGACATACTAAATACCTACTAACATGAACGTACAAAATTTTCATCTGTTGTTTTTATCAACTTATCTTGTATTCCAAAGACATAGATTCCAATCGTAGATTATTCAACTAATCTTCTAGATCAAACCACCGTCAACAAATATTGGAGTAGCCCTTTCCATTCGCTGAGCACTGCGTGGGAATAAAGCAACGGGCAAACTTTGTGTTTTTCTTCTGCTCACAGATCAGAGGAATACAAGCAAAAGCGTACGTCAATAACAAAGGGATGTAGATAATTCCTTTACTAGAAGTTTCGCTATTATTCTTTGAACAATTCATTTTATGTCGTCATCATGTACCTACATAGCCTGAGGCAAGACATCGCCCGTAGTTACAGCGGCAGTTTTATTTATTATACCAGCTTTTGTCTGCGGTTTCTGTCGTTTCCTGAAGAAACTACCTATGTCATTTACTCAGCTAAGCTAAGATTTAAGACACTAGAGGGATTGGTATACCATCAGTTTTTTAACGGACTTCTTCAGAAAGGAGAAGGTTTTATGTTCGGGTGTATGTATATTTTGTATGTATGTTCACAGATATCTCCGCCAATTGTGGACCGATTTGAAACAATATTTTTGTATTTGAAAGCCCATACTTCTAAGTGGTCTCACGTCACCAAGCCAGAATCTGATGATGGGATCCCATGAAAATCGATCGATCCCATGGAACTCTTCAATAAATGATAGCAATTGGATCGGGATTGCTGAAATCGCATGTTTATTTATGGTTTGCACCAGTTCATAACATAACATCACGCCGGTACGCTGTGAATGGGTACGCAGGTATAATTAAAAGTGAAAATAAGAACCTTTTTTTACAAAAAAATACAACCGATTTTTGTAAAAAATTGTGCATAAATGATGTGTTTGATTGCTATCAAATGTTTTATAATTTACGACTATTTTATGTTTGTACAAAATTTTAGTAATAAAGCACGGCGCGGCATACGCTGGCAGAGTGTGCCGCTTGGAAGGAGCCGCGCCGTGCCCTCATCTCTGTGGTCGACGGTGAGGAGTCCTGGAATGCGGTGGTCTCCTTCTGTGAAACAGTTATCGCGCAGAAGGAGATGCGGAAAGGGAGAGGGAGATCTTGACCGCTCTCCCAGCCCACCGGGCGTCGGGCATACGCTGCCCTCTTCCGGCCCCTCTGACTGGGTCCAGGGGCGACAGACTTGGGGATGTCGGCGAGGTGGCGGCGCGTGGTGTTCCCGTGGCCCCTCTTTGACGTCGCGGGAGGAGTGAAACACCTCACTCCTCCCGCTGACCTGAGGTGGCCTGCAGAGGCGGGGACCAGCCGGGGATTACATGATTTTAAGAAGAGATTAATGAAGTCGCATTAGTTCCCGTGATCGCCGGCGTAGGTGAGAGATGGAACACCGGGGTGGTTTTAGTCAGTAAGAGTCTGACAGACCCCTCCATGAGGACATTCATGAGGATTTCCTCCCGTAAGAAAAAAAAAGGATTGAAAAGGAAAGGATGTATGTAAATCGGGCTGGTTTCCGTAACTCCACGACTAACCGGGTATTTTGCGAGTAGGTGGGACAAATTTGTCATTCGAGGGCAGGATTGAGTGAGATCAAAGGTTTGTCCTCCCTTAAGTAAATGGTCATGGGTGGACTTTTTCTATTCTTGATTTTTCTTACAGACTTTTTCCCTTTTATGGTTTATTTTCGACCAAAAATTCCGTCTCTTTTCATGCATTCTTTACCTTTACTTCCTGAAATACATTTGCTTTTACAAATATATTTTATTTGAAACATTTAACGTCTTCAGATGACTCACTGGTTTGCTCATTGTCAAGGGAAACAAAATTAAAGTGACATCGTTTCTGAGAGCCTTTGAGAGCCATTATTTCAGACAGGGTATTATCTTACTTAAAAGTTAAGGTAGCTACAGTAATTATGTTGTATAAAATATGTCACTATAAATTATTATTTACGGTGGAACATTGTACGAAAGTTAGTAACGTTATATTAGCATTTCATTCCGTATGATAACAGTAGATGTTTTGTATGCATGAGTTGATGGCTTTTCTTTTAGGGGACGTTAAGCTTTATCTATCCGTGGTACTCGAAATTACTGAAGCAATTAAATTGTGATATTGGAAAGCTACTTGATAGCTATGTCCAGTTCGAGATTTATAATGATACGAACAATGATTTATTTATTATATACTTAATTGTACACCGATAAAAATATAAAAAAACGACAAACTAAAAAACATACACTATGTAGAATGGGCGGGCTTATCACATTCCGCGATCTCTTCCAAGCAACCTAGACCTTTTTTATTTATAAGTTAAGTTAATATAGTCTATTTTAAGTGTCTATACTATACCTACTATTATATACACTGCCTCTATATCGCTCATCCAACTCATTTCGCAGATCTGCTGGACGAAAGTTTTTTTGAAATAAGCAGCACCATTGAACTCTAAATATCTGTATTTTTTCTATTCTATTTTTGTTTTGTGTGTACACAAACAAAATACTACCAGAAATACGGCAACAATGCATTAAAAGGCCAATAAACACATCACTAACATTAACATATTCCTAAAAGTACCCGATAACATAAACCCGTTACATCACTACGTCTACCTCAAACCAATTCCACGTCCGAAGAAGACCTATGTCATGAGCTTGTAATTTTTCTCTCCCTCCCCAATAAATTGTATCGAAGACTCCAAGAATGTACCGTAAAAATTGCGGTCGCAAACAGCTATTGAATAACCCACCGTCTCATGTAATGGAATATAAAATATGAATAGAGTAGCACTTTCTAGCCATGTAGGTCGCCTACTATAACTCTCGGGTCCCCACTGTGGCATACGTCTCCATTTTTGCACCCCAAGTGTATATAATTCAGCCTTTAAAGAGCCAAAAAGGGGAAAGTTCGCGATGTATTTATTTTATTTGTTGAAATAAATAACTTTGTTGACGTTTGCGGTGGTTTATTGTTGTTTTTACCAACCGTACGGAATCAACGAAACACCTATTACTAAGCCTCCACTGTCCGTCTGTTGGACCGTCTGTTTGTCAACGGGCTAAATCTCATGAACCGTAATAGATAGACAGTTGAAAATTTCAGAGAGTGTGTATTTCTGTTGCCGCTATAACATCAAATTAAGTTGTAGTAGTAAAGTTGTAGTATCAAAGTAGTTGAAGTTTTATAAAATTGTCGAAGTATATTTTTATATCAGACAACCACGTTTGTTAGAATGTAAAAATATACATCGGAAAGTGGAATTTTCCCGGATTTTCCGGAAGCCGATAAAGTGTCAAAGAGAGTTTTTGAAGATAATTTCCGGTGTTTTGTATGTGACGAGGTTTAGTTCTGAAGTTATTGTTTTTTTTTTTTTATTTACTCAGTTTTTTTATTTTATTTAAGAAATTTTGCTATTTTTAAAAGCACATCTTTATTCCGTTAAAAACAATAGACTTTTCAAAGACAAACTCTCTTTTCGAGAAACATTTTTATATCACAACAAAAACAAGAGATTTTAAAACTCGCAGAAAGTAATTGAATCAAAGAGTCATCAATTTTCATTAAAGTCCATTAAAATAATGACGTGTTGGCAAAATGAAACAAACTCAATGAGATAACTTTTATCTCAATGAATTAATCTTAATACCCTTGACAATATTGTGTGATCCAGGTGTTTTTCACTTTAATTTTGTTACTGTAAAAGTTTCTTGTCTAAGATTTTAGGACAATAGAACTGTTAGTGTGTTACTTATCTTTGATATGGTTAAATATTTGTTTTTATTATAATTTTATTTGTTGGTGCTAATTTTACTTGTAGGTTTATAGGATTTTGTTTAAAAACTTGACGATAGTAAGTATTGAAATTATTATCAGAGCGTCAATTCCAAGTTGTTTAAGGCGTGTCCCCGAGCAAAACGCAGCGCTAGCCGTTTTTTGTGCAGTTTTTTGGAGCTATCTACTCTTTATCCAAAAGAAATATCAACTAATAAAAAATACATAAAATTTCTACATAATCTTGGCTTCAAAATGGTAGATTTTATTTTTTATTATTAAGTATAATGTTTAAGTAATCTCCTCACAACGAAACCACGGAAATGAGAAAAAATTACTGAAAACATGCATCTTCTCGAAAACTAATGATTATTTTGATTTTGTACTTAAACTAATGGATAGGCAATTTAATTATGAACATTTTGGTAGAAGTTTTTTTTTTAAACGACCAAAAAACGACCAAATTTAGATTTTATAACGATTTTATTCAACATTCTGAGCGTATTCTCTATTGTATCTCTTGCGCTGTTATTGAGGGAAAAAATGCTCAAGGTTATTTGCTCAGGGTACGGCCTTAAACATTAGCAGAATTGGCCCTCAGTTTTGTGACACACTTTTTTCAAGGCTGCATAAAAAAATGTCTGTTAATGTATCACTAACTAACGATAGAATAGACAAGTGATATTCTGTCAGTGGCAGCGTGGCGAATCCGATTGTCAAAACGACCAAAATGGATGGACTTGACAAATGCTATCGAAATGTCACGTGATGAATCTCATATATTTAGATTTCGACATTCGAATTCGCTGCTAGAATGGTATTTCGTATAGAGCCTCTGCACGTTTTTGCAAGAGTACAAATTATACACATAAACCGTATTCGTTTATCGCTCTTTCTTTCAGTAAAAACCGTATCGAAATTTGTGTCGTGGTTTAGAAAAAGTAAGCGGAGAAAAAGACGAGAGGTAGACAGCAACTTTGTTACATTTTATTATTACATTACTATATTGTAATGATCTTCTCATCAGAAGTAAATTTTTATCTGAGGACTAAAATTGCTTTTAGTCCTCAGATAAAAAATTAATTTATGTCAAACCACCATATTTATTCTTCTGAGGGTCAATTCTACTATTTTGTCTCGTCATTTTTTTTTGCATCACCTCAGTTTCCTTACATTTAGACAGATGGCAATTACTGACATGCGAATGCGAACGTTGCTTATTTTTTTTAGAATTGTCACATTGAGGGCCAATTCTACAAATTTTTGTGTAATGGACATTTTTCTTAAAAATTAGTAGCATTGGCACTCTGGTTAAAGTTATTTATTTTACTATTGAAAAATCCACCCTTAGAGATAGAAATATAAAACACTAGCTGACCCGTGCAACGTCGTCTGCGTTACATTTTTCCTTACTGCTCCACCCCTATTGGTCTTAGCGTGAGTATATATAGAATTTTCAAATCGGACCAGTAGTTCCTGAGATTAGCGCGTTCAACCAAACAAACAAACAAACTCTTCTGCTTTATAATGTTAAGTATAGATTGTTACTAAGGGCTAATTTTTAAATAGATATCTTTAATAAAAGTTTTCTGATTATTTTAAATCATTCCTTAAACAAACTATTAGCAAGGATTTAACTTACCTACGAAAAAAAATCGAATCATCCATGCATGGAATTTTAAACCACGAATTTGCAAGGGTGACACATATAACGTGTTCACTGACCCGCCTTAATACCAATATGGAGGAGATCAGTTTACGTTCCTACATGTATGAGCCACGAACCACCCGAGCCATCTGAGCCATTTGAGCCATGAGCCATCCAACCACACGGGACTAGTAGGTGTCTGACATACAGGAAACCTTTTCCGCAATCCAATATCTTACCCACAAAAGTACGGATTGAATGACAAATCAAATCTATACCTACAAATTTCGTGTCACGGTGTTTGCTATCGAACTTCTCCAAAATGGCTTGACCGATTTTTGTAAAAAAAAGGTGTTTATTTGGCAGGTCTGAGAATAGGTTGTAGGGTACTTATTTTTAGTTTTTTTTATATAATTATAATTGCTTAAGAACTAAATAAGCCTACTTTGACTTTTCCCAACTATGTTGGAGTTGAGTTCTAGTATAACCGTATGGAGCTGTAGTCGTATTTTACATGGAGCGATTTCCTATCTAAATTCTGGAAAAGCGACCGCGATCTGGAAGACGCCGTGTTGGAAACTGGGTAATAGGACAAAACAAACTGGGTAATAGAACAAAACAAACTGGGTAATACATCAAAACAAACTGGGTAAGTAATAGAACAAAACATAAAAACAAGAGAAACTTAAAAACCTTTTACTTGGTACAATAGTAGACGTTAAACAAAGAAAAAGAAAATTAAAACGAGCCAAAGTCAACAAAAGTCTTTCTTATTAAAATCAACGTCGATTAATTCCAAATGGAATCGTTATAAAGCGTTGTTCAAACGTTATTTATTACCTTTTAATTAATAGTTGCTAAGACTAGTTTGTACCCAAATTAGAGGAAAGTTTCCAACTTCCGCAATAATCTTATCCCTTTCGCGCGCTTTTACACGATTTATAGCGTTTTGTACAATAAATTGGAAACTAAAGTTCTATGTGGAACTAGGTAAATGTGTTTCCTCTATTCGAAATTAACGTTGTAGAGAAAAAGATGTCAGGAAAGTTATGCCAGACATTTTTCAATAAACATAGGTAATTACATCGCCGTTTCGGGGAAACAGTTTCTCGAATATGAAAACTTGAGCCACAAATTGTTTCGAAATATATTATTAAAATACGTCGTGAAAAAAATAATTCAGTCGAGGACAAAGACTGAAATAGTTAACATTATAGACAAACATAAATCACGCTAGTAATTAGTAGATCTTAAAATACCAACACAAAATTAAAGATCCACTTTAAAACAAAGAATTCCAGACAGGTGCAGATTTATATAAAATTTTAATTACACAGATTGCCCACCGCGAGATAATTAGAAGATGACAAAATAATTAAAGTTACCACCCTCCGTTTGTTTAGCAATCACGCTGTGTCAAGATTAAAGCTATCCAAGAAAGATCTCCTCAAGGACACTTAAAAAAACCAGAAGAATTTTAAAAAGCAGACGCAGCAGGTACTTACCAAGTGCTTGACAGATGCAAATGAGACCGGGCGGCACGGGGCCGGCCGCTTTGCTATACGGACGCTTTTCCTTTACCACAATCCAAACAATCCTTTATTTGCACCGACCTACAGAATTCTACAATGCCGACTAAACACGTGTAAAGTCTTAAATATAACGGTCCTTTAATTCACTATGAAAAGTCCAAAACAAAAACTTAATAATTAAATGAAACTTTACTGACCGTAGTCCGGAGAGCTGGTGATGGGACCGTGGAGGGTAATTCACGATATAAGGGATATGTTTTTGATAAATGTCGCGTTGGACGCGGCACGCTCGATTTAGTACCGGTAGATATCGGAGAGATCGTACGTCGCGGCTAGGAGAGGATCGGACACACGATCGGGGAGACCGAAACGATGTGAGTGACGCCGGGCCGGTGCGCTGCCTCCCGTCGCCGCCGCCGGGCGCGTCGCGAGCAAGAGGGATGCAGCGAGCGAGCCCCCCAACTCGCGAATATCGCCACTCGGATCACCTCGCCAGAGTCTCAAGTGCTCTCCGCCGCTGGCAACGCTCTCTCGTAGAGGGAGGGCTCCCAGCGCCTCAAAACCAAAACGCCAAAACCGACAACTACTAACACACTCCCGTTTGAAACTTAAAGCTGTTGTTTTAAAATAGAATTTGATAACTAGGTCACGAGATGAACACCTGACGTTCGGCGTCATATCGAAAAACGTATGCCCCCGTTGGCTAGGTGTAGCAAATACCATAACGAATACTTTGGCTGAACACGCGCCATATTATGCAACGTTACGTCTTGTATCCTCCGGCCGAGCTTTTACAGCGGAGATGCTGTGCAGGATACGGGGGAAGTTGTGCTTTGTTTATGAAATGCTGTTTTTTTTATTGACAGGCTCGTGTCAGGCACTTTATTAGAATCAGCCAGCACATCAAGTTACCCGAAACTGTCTAATTTTACCAATACACTCTTGACTCAAAGCAAAAAATCGTTTCTACCGGTATCTAGGTTTCCAGCAATCAGGAAAATCAGATTCCGGCAGAAACGATTTTTCTAACATATTCGATAGTTCTGTATCTCTTACCAATTGAAACTATCTTCCATGAAAAACGCCTCGGTACCTGAAGACCAAAACTTTTCTGTTAAGATGATTAAATTATGGTAAAACACGTTCCCGGAACTGGTGTGCGTTCAATAAGAGCGCACAACAGCTATCCATCAATCAATTAGGAAAGGTTAACTCCTGTTATTTATTGAACATAAACTTCTTATGTTATGGTTTTGTTTCCTACAGAGTTTCCCGGGAAATGGGAAGTTTTTCATCAAAAGATATTTGTGCTATTTTTAGTTCGTCAGCCGTGTAAGGAAAGTGTGAGGATTTGGAAGTGATCTCTGCAATTTTTTTAAGTTGGAAAAGTAGAGAATGATTTATGTAATACTGGATTATTCATTTCTCATGAGGTAATGATCCTTTAAACAATAAATTTGGCTTTAGCCTTTTCGTAACCATTTCGTTATGGTTGACTTTTTGTTTAATTAATTAAACGCAGTTAATTAAACCAGTTTTTTCACTAGTCTTACCAAGGAGTACCGTGTTACCCAGTTAATGGGTTGTGTAGGTCTGGTAGGCAGCCACTATACGTAAAATTCTGTTATGCCGCTGAATCCGGTTTGACTGGATGCCGACCATAATATAGTTGGGAATAGGCTAGGCAGATGATTTTGATCACCAGTACTTTTTATAGAGCGGTGTCCGATTTTCTGGCTGTAATGACGGTCAAAAATCCATCTTCTTTAAGCTGATTACGTGAATACCCCTTAGTTGTTGTCAAACTATAAAACTATAATTATAATCAGTTCAAATATTCACGGCAAAAAATTGTACTTAGTTAATATGAAACATAATATTTATGCACTTGTGCTGTAATGCACAAGTTTACAAAGGCAGGTAATACAAGCTTCAACGCTACTTCAGGCGGAAATCATTTTATTTCCGAGCGCACGGATATAATTTTATGCGAGATCTCTATGAAATTAGGTTTTTGACTGAAAAATATTTCAGTTTATTAGATATTGTTAATTATATTTACTAAACTGTCACTGATTTGTTGCCATTATGTTTATGAGTACCTATCTGTGTTACGTATAGCAATGGACGTTCGTTCAATTTCATTATGGTAGGCGCCAGATGAACTTGCAATAAAGTATGTTGACCTTTGATTTCCCTTGGTAGATACCCGAACAATAAATTATGAACCGTTTTTCATTTCTAGAGGACGCAAAGGATCACGGTAGAAGTCGATTCAGGACAGCTTTATGTCTGTATTTCTATTTTTAGATATTAAGAAAGTCAATAAATGCATGTGGTTCAATGACCGTTATTGCACATTTATCTGGCGCCTACCATACTCAAACCTAGCAGGTATTTTAGAACAAAAGTGATTTAAACATCTTTTTATTTATTTAGTAGAGTTTTTGTACAAGTAAAAACACTGTACAAAGGCGAACTTCGGCATTTTCTACCAGTCGACTTCAGAGCGGTGCTTAAATAGAACATGGCAAGTACAACTTAAATTTCAAGGAAAGATGATCAAGAAATACCACTATCTGACTGATATTATAAATGCGGAAGTTTGTGATGTTTGTTACTCTTTCACGTCAGAACGTCTGAAAGGATATTTATGAAATTCGGCACAGAGTTCTATAAGATTTTAGTCTGGAACAACACATAGGATATTTATTTTTCGTAATTCGCGCGGGAGGAGCCACATGTGACAGATAGTTTTACATTTTAAGATACAGCAAAGACTAATAGGTACAGTCTGTCTCTCTTTAACGATACTTACAAAATCAGAGTCCCATTATCTAGAATATCTTCCTAAAATTCACTAATCGGTGAAATTTGATAAAGCTAAAAATAAAAATCTTATTGTATGGTTAGATTTTTCTACAAATAAGGCCGAAAGTGACAGAGAAAGCTCCCAGCTAGTCATAAACATAAATAATTACACAAAATATACAATAAAACCAAATATTGAAGTTTATTTTTTATTTTTGATGGGTTTACTCTTGATTCTAGTCTTGGTCAGAGCTGACAGAGACAAATTAAGGAGCCTGTTCACTCTAACTTTAAAGAGATTAGGATTGTAAGGCTGTACACATTATAAAAGACGTTTAGAAACGCTTGGTGCGAATTGGTGGAATAGCAACAAGTTAGGGATGGTAAGTTGCAGTGTGTCTGGATGTCCGATGGTAGAAGGGGGCCGGTGGGATGATGGTCGTGGAGTTTTTGGGCACACTCACCGAAGTATAATCTGTAGAAGACCAACAATCAGGGAACCTTGCGGCGATGAGCCAAGCTGTGTACCTTTGCATCCACCAGTTTTTTGTCGCCGATGAGTCTCTTAGCTCAGCGTTCCACCGTGTCAATCGCGGCAAGCTGCAATACTCCATGCAGGATCGGACTTGTGCTTTTTATAGAGTTAAAATCTGTCCAGGCTTGAAGTATCGCTTCACCCTATTCAGGATGCCCAGTGTGTTTGACTGCAGTTTGAGCTTTGTACTCAATGGTGACGCCAAAATTCAGACTGGATATCAACTCCATGCCTACGAGCTCGAGCCGATCCGTCACAGTAACAGATACCCGGAAAGGAAAGGAAAGGAGTTTGGTCAAAACGACACCTTTCTGGTGAAGTTTTGGTGGCGCTAAAAATGACCAGATTGTCATCACCTTTTTTATTTAGGGATGGGAAATCATCCAATGACTCCTCCCGCTCTGGGTGTAGCGGGAGGGAGTGTCAGACTTCTACTGACTAAAACCCATCCATGTTCCTTCATTGCCCTTTGTGTTCCGGAGCCACGGTGTCTCTTGCGAATAATCCCGCGACTCCGGCAGGCATCGGCCCTTTCGGGCCCCTCTGTGTGCTGACTCTCTTTGAGGCGCGCGTGGAACACTAACGCGCCGTCGACACGGCAGATTGTCATCACCTCACTGGGAGACAAGGCTTGTGGTCGAATTTGTCCGCTCTACCATAGCCTCTCTCAAGGAACAAACTACACCCCCGCTGGTTGTTGCCCTGGACACTTGTCCAGTGTGTGTGTTGATCAGAGAGATACTTATCTCTCTGAAACCGTACTGTCATCTGCGTAGCCAACCAGACCAGGCTGAAGTTGGTCATTGATGTGCAGCAAGAAAAGAGTTGCAGAGAGAACAGACCCCTGAGGAACTCCGGCATCAAAAGCCATGAGGTCAGAGGAGCAGCTATCAACGACTACTCGGATCGCCCGTTCACTAAGGAAGTATGATATCCAGCTACACAAACCAGCTGGGATGCCATAAGCAGGAAACTTGCTGAGTAGACTTGAGTACCAGACCCTGTCAAAGACCCTATGATATATCGAGTGACACGGCAAGTGCTTCGCCGTGTCTTTCGATGGCCTCGCCCCAGCAGTGTGACATACACAAGAGTTACTTCAATCATCATCATCTACCTAGACTTAGGCTTTCAGTCAAACAGGATTCAGCTGAATACCAATATTTTACGTGGAGCGGCTGCCTACCAGACCTCCACAACTCAATAACTGGGTAAAACGTTACTTCTTGGCAAGACTGGAGTCAGATTTTCTGGCTTCTGACAATCCGTAACGACTGCCAAAGATCTACAATTGACAGCCGGGACCAGCAGCTTAACGTGCTTTCCGAGACACGGAAGAGTCGTGGTATATTATGTTAAGATGGTCATGGTTACCCATCCACGGACCGACCTCAGCAAGCATTGCTTAACCTTGAAGATCGCTTGCGTCTGTTATTATTTAGACACGAGCCCCTCATTAGAAGTTATTTCAATAATCAAAATAAATAAGTTATCTATAGGTACAGGTAGGTAACAAAACAAGATTACACACACCATAATCTGATAAATTCCTTTCCGAATTGTTACCACAAAGGAAAGCATTAACAAACGAAGTACGAGTAATTAAAGAATAACTCGAACATTCTGGATGCCAAACTATACTATTTATGAAGCATTTAAATTGAAAATGGAAGCTCTAGCTGGTCATACTAAATCAAGACAGAAACTAGGCAGGTGTCCAAACGTGAATACGGAAACTCGGTTAAAATCAATGTTTCGTTAAAAAGATACAAATTGGAAGAAAACGTACTTGAAGCTTACGTTCAAGTAGCTATCTTATCATTGAAAATAATGTATTTTGAGATATATCGGAAAAGAAATAAATAAAATGATTAGAACCTGAAAAGCTTTCACTCGTCAGATTTTAATTTCAACTAGCTAATATCCGCGGCTTCGCCCGCTTGGCAAATTATATACTAAAACCTTCCCATAGAACCACTCTATCCATTAATGAAAACAGCATGAAAATCGGTGCAGCAGTTTTTGAGTTTATCGCGAACAGACAGATAGACGTGGCGGAGGACTTTGTTCTAAAATATGTAGTGATATATCTGCAAATTACTAAAAACCCATTAACATCATCATCCGCCAACATTTTCAAATCGAAATATTCAAATACCTGCTAAAATCAGTCACACAACAATTACTCATCATCTGCCTAGCCTTTTCCCAACTATATTGGGGTCGGCTTCCAGTCAAACTGGATTTAGCTGAATACCAGTATTTTACGTAGAGCGGCTGCCTACCAGACCTCCACAACCCGTTTACTGGGTAACACGGTACTTCTTGGCAAGACTGGAGTCAGATTTACTGGCTTCTGCGTAACGACTGCCAAAGATCTACAAATGACAACCGGGACCAACGGCTTAACGTGCTCTCCGGGGTACGGAGGAAACTGGATATGTTAAGATGGTCACCCATCCACAGACCAACAAGCAAGCGTTGCTTAACCTAGAAGGTCCACCTGTGTGGCAGTAAATGTTTAGTTAATTAGTAGACTAATAATTTGTAAATGTTAAGTTAATTAGTAGATTACTAATTTTCACATTTGCATCGCATTCGCATCTCAATTTCAAACTGTCAAAAATTTATGAAAATTAAGGCTTTTTAGACAGTTTGTGATTGTCATGCGAGTGCGAAAGTTGTTTAAAAATTAATAGAAATGGCCCTCTGCTCAGATACAGTACAACTAAAAAGGAATAAAAACCAGCCAAGAGCGTGTCGGACCGAATACAGTGAACTCCAATGGAGAATTTCAATCATAATTTGTTTCTTCGTATTATGACGTCTAAATTCTCCATTTCCAAATTACATTAAAGTGTAGATAGTGTAAAACATTCCGACTGGCGAAGGCACGGACTAGATGAAACATTTTATGATTCTGTTTTTGCAACAACGGCTACAGAACTAAAAAGAACCTATCTACGTTTTTAAATGAAAATTCATCACATTTCTATTTCAAAATCTCTTGTATTCAGCTTGAACTTCCGCGTGAAATCATAAAAGTAATTGCTCTGAGGAAAAATCGCTAACAAGTAAAGGTATTCGCATTTGAAAACATCCGATAGTCTTTATTATGTTATTTTTGTTACATTTCCTGCCATCTGTATGATGTTAGCCAGTTATTCCCAAAGTGAAGTACACCTGCACTGGGGTCGAGACAGGCGTTAAAACTGACTTGCATGGACACTATCTATTCTGAGGAGAATCAGAATTAGAAATGCACGATAGGTATGTGGTAGTCCACGAGAGTACACCATCAACATATCAGCTGAAAGACGTCCACTGCTGGACATAAGCCCGCCCTTTTTTTTAGGGATGGGAAACCATCAAATGACTTCCCGCTTTGGGCGGAGCGGGAGGGAGTGTCAGACTTTTACTAACTACAACCCATCCATGTTCCTTCATTGCTCTTTGTGTTCCGGAGCCGCGGTATCTCTTTCGAATAGTCCCTCAGCTCCGGCAGGCATCGGCCGTTTCGGGCCCCTCTATATGCTGACTCTCTTGGAGGTGCGCGTGGAACACGAACGCGCCGTCGATACGGCCTGTCGTCTTGAGACGGACGGCGAAGTACCCATAGCTCACCGTCCACAGGCTCGCGCCGGCTAAAGTGTCGCCACAGCAACCGGTCCTGTGCGTCTAGCATCCATCGGCTACCCGCGACCTTTACCAGTTCACAAGAGCACAATAATACAGCAAATTGTTTTTTTTTATTACTAATTACGCGATACTTTTCCTTCTCTATGGAATCCAACCAAAGGTCGTCTGTAAAAATCATTTTGTTTTTTTCAGAGATCACAGAGACTCTTGGTCAGAGATGACAGAGACAAAGTCTACGATGGACCGAGCTTACCCAGAAGGAGCCTGTTCACTCTAACCTTTAAAGAGATTAGGGTTGTACCTAAACGTTCAGAAATACAGACGCAGGCAGAGAGTTCCACTCTTAGCTGTGTGCATTATAAAAGACGTTTGGAAACGCTTAGTGCGAATTGGTGGAATAGCAACATGGTAGGGATGGTAAGCGATTAGACCGCCCATTGTTACACCCTTCTATCTTTTAGCTCTTGAAGTAATTTTTGTATGATGTGCAATAATTATAGAGTATTTTTATTCTGTATCTCGATTTGAGGCTGCAATACGTAGCTTATAAAACTATACGAAGTCTACATAAAAAATAGCAACTAGACAAAATTACATTATATAAGCGGTAGTGTTTGGGATTGACAGGATCCCAACCATTTTGGTATGGAATCTTTGAATATTGAACATTTTGTGTATCTCTAGAGCCCCAAGAATACACTTAAAATTCTCCGTGAGGTCTACGAGATGAAAAACTTTGAGCACCTACGTATGATATAAACGTTTAAAAGAGAAATGTTTAAGCGAGCGATGGCCGGAACTCACCGACAGAGCGGGCCGAGTAAACATGCGAGCTTCACCGAAACATTTTCAAGCTTTTTGCCAATTTTATTTCAATGGACGTCGATATTTGCTTTGCTCGACATTATAAGCATAGTTATTGATAAAAAGCCTTTCGTTTTACAACGAAACGAAAGTCTGTTCAGACCCAGATTCCCGAGTTTCGTAAAAACACAGGAATCATGCATTTTTACGGTATAAAAAACAGCCTATTGGTCGGTTTGTAAATGGAGAGTTTGTTTTGTAAAATTATATGTCTTTAAACTTGTCAAATTCTGGCATTTGAATAAGTTTTGGTACTTAAATTTCCGTAAACCGTCCTTTCATCTCAGTAATAAATTGTAGCATTTGATCAGTGAACAAAATTTCTTAATCACATCACTAAGTTTACCATTTTACAAACATACCCAAAAGTCTATAAACAAACTACGTTTTTATATAAAAAAAAAAAAACAATATTATCGCTTAAAGTTTAGATAATAAAAATGCTTCTAAGGCCTTTTCACACGTATGTTTGCAGCGTAACGCTTGTCGATACGCAATAGCAAGAGGGAAAAGTTGGGGCTTTCCACACGATCACGATAACGCAGCGATTGACGTGTGGCTGAAAAGGTTTTCATGATTTTGCTAGGGTAACATTTAGCAGACTGAAAATATTGGTTCCAACTCTATTTATTTATGCATAAATATATAATCGATTTATGAATAATAAGCCAGCTTTATTCAACGGCTTCGGTCGCGTTAATTTATAATTTCGCTAAGTTAAAGTTTCCTATAACCGTATCTGGGATTCCATCTATATCTGTACCGAATTGATCATAATCAATTCAGCAATTTAGGCGTGTAAGCGTTACAGACAAACAGAGAGACAATCGCACTTTAACATAATTTAGAACAGTAACACAAAATCATATTTTCTAGCAACTTACTAGGTCTCAATCTATAAGTTTCCCGTTTCAATAAATAATAAAAAAGCATCCTAACCAGTATTTTTATAAAACCCTCCAAACCGCCCAAGATCTGACATGAAAAAAGTATCGAAACAAATTATATCAAAATAATCTTCACGGTTACAAGTCCCTGTGGGGTACCCAGAAGTATATTATCGAATACCCGCAGTTTGCCGATGTATTGACTCCCGGCGGATAGGGGTCCGGCCTATTCATTGGGAACGCTCCAATCCTCTATAACGGGGATTTTCTTTTGTAATAGAAAAACCCAATTACGGGTTTATGGTATAAAGTTGAAAAGTCGTGTTTGCTACCGAAGGTCATTGAATTGACTGTTTACAAAGTTTTGTAACTTACAATATTTAGGCATTAATTAACCAATAATATAAGAGGTAAACTGTTTGTTTTGTATACAGTTTGAGTCATTATGATGTACACGTACGAAAATGAGGGAAACTATACCTAATTTTGCCGACGGAAAACGTACATATAAAAAAAAATATCTTTTTTATCGATTTTTCAAAAAGATTGTTCACAACTGTGACAGTGCAAACAAAACTGTGTAACTTTTCAACTAAAATATCTATTGCAATGAAAAAAGCTTTATAATGATCGGAAATCAAATGAAAAAGATCAATTGAAAAAAAAAACATGTTTTTTTAGCAAGAATCTGTTTCCTTTTCATCAATTTTTGCAGTTATCGTAAAATTGCTCAAAAAGACGCCCTGATTACAGTGACCGGTACGGATCTTGAGCGCTGACCTTCACCTGCGCAAAAGTGAGTTATTGGGTCTCTTTGGTGGTATGAAGTGAGGCGCGGAGGCGCGGAGATACACACTGTATTTCTTGTTTGACGATTAATGATCGATGGGGCCGAAAAGTTCTGGAGTGGCGGAAGACGCAACGTTAGCGCGGCCTTCCACAAGGTAGACCCATGACCTGGTGAATTAAGAAAATCATAAGTTAAAAATGCCTTGGTTCCTAGGTGCATGTGTTCCGAAATATAACCCACTACACTGGCCAGTGCTCATGACGTCATGAATCCGGCGCCTTATTGAATTGGTGTTCCACAAAATTGTACTAGTGGGACAAGTGTGACCAATGACGTATTATATATAGACACGTCATAAACCAACATCGCGGCGCTTAAAAACGGCGAAACTACTAGATAGCTACTAATACGCATGAAGAAGGAGAAGAAAATATGTCACCGTACGGCGGGATGCCTGTTGCTAGAGGCAGATAAATATACATCTTCAGTTACGTCACAGGATAAGTAATAGTCAAATTGACATCAAAACAAAAGTACTGTTGCGCGACAGGTTGGTGCGTAACTAAGCGCGATGTGGCCAATTGGCTTCATTTCATGTTGTCATTTTAGAGTGCGGACAACGTATCTAGGTATAGTTTTATATATCATTGAGTGTGACGTATATTATTGTAGTATACCAAACGGACGTGTGTGATTTTCTTGTCTCATTCAAACAACCTCATCGTCATTATCATATCAGCCGAAAGAATATAGGCAATCCCGCAAGCGTCGCCATAACGACCGGTCTTGTGCGTCTCGCATCCATCGGCTACCCGCGACCTTCACCAGGTCATCGGTCCAGCTTGTGGGAGGCCTTCCAACGTTGCATCTTCCGATACGCGGTCGCCACTCCAGAACTTACCCGGAACTAAAAACCTAAACTGTTATATTGTCTTTACTAAGAATGTGTCTAAAAGCACTTTTATTATTGTCTCTATTAAAGTGAGTAAACTTCGTTCTTGTGTTTATTTGGTAACACTTGTGCTACATTACACTATTCACTATCACTAAACACAAACTCGAACGGTTTTGTTCCTTTAATGGCTGATTTTTCCAACGCCAGATAACTTTTATTCGTGGAATAAATTTAACGTTTGACAGTTTCTGTATGGAAGAACTGTCAAAAATTCAAAATTATTCCTCCGATAAAGGTATCTGGCGTTGGAAAAATCAGCCCTTAGCCCTCACTATGTCTGTGTGGTCGAGAAGCTTGATCACCTCGACGTCTACATGATGAAGTGTCAGTTTTTAGCTTCTGCAGATTTTTAACCGACTTCCCACCAAGCAGGAGGTTATCAATTCGGTTGTATGTTTTTTTTTTATGTTTGTTACCTCATAACTCCAACAATTATGAACCGATTTGAAACATTCTTGTTTTATCTGAAAGGATATACTTGCAGATTGGTCTCATTTAAATTTTATCAAAATCGGTTTCGAACTTTGGATTTTAAATCGAAATAGCTGGAATTCGTCTATTTGGATGATGGTTTTATGTCATCCAAGTAATCGAAATTGCATATTTTGCTTTTCTGCGATTTTGCAGTGGTGTTGTTTATAGGTGTGGGGTAACACTAAAAATTTAAAAATAAAAACTTACAAAAAAATACAACCGACTTCCAAAATGAAAGTTATTTTTTACTTTGTTGTGTTTTTTTTTGGAAGTCGGTTGTATTTTTTTGTAAAAAGTTTTTATTATCAAATTTTTCAACGACAGGCCTGTTTCAAATAACTTGAACGTCTATGGCCCGCATTACACCGCTCTCATTGCAGCCGCGGCCTTACAACAATACAGCGCTTGATGTTTCCGCGCGTGACTTTGCATGACACAACCCAATATGTCTCCCAGCAATATGCCACAAATCGATCCCGACACGGTTTGTCACCCCTTTGATGGATGGATTGCCGTTTCATTTACCCAATTCCATGTTTATACGTAGTTTTTCCTGTTAAGTTCATAAACTAAGTGTGGATGGAATGGATTTTTGTTTCAATCTCGAGTATTTCTTTGGGGAATTGTGGTTGTTTTGGTAATAGATTGTTTACTTATTGATTATGTTGTTAGAATAAGTTTAATTTAGTTACTATATTCGATTCGCCACTTTTTTTTTTTTTAGGGATGGGAAATCATCCAATGACTCCTCCCGCTCTGGGTGTAGCGGGAGGGAGTGTCAGACTTCTACTGACTAAAACCCATCCATGTTCCTTCAATGCCCTTTGTGTTCCGGAGCCACGGTGTCTCTTGCGAATAATCCCGCGACTCCGGCAGGCGTCGGCCCTTTCGGGCCCCTCTGTGTGCTGACTCTCTTTGAGGCGCGCGTGGAACACAAACGCGCCGTCGACACGGCCTGTCGTCACTAGACGGACGGACGGCGAGCCACCCATAGCTCACCGTCGTTCGATTCGCCACTGTCACCTTAATTTGGATTTCTTAAACTTTGTATAGATATGTTTCCGGAAAATGGCAAACGCCGTAAGATTGTAAAATATCGCGTAAAATCGTAAACTATTTTTTTCTAAATGAGACACGGATGTATTGGAAACTAATCATGGTTAACTACAATCTACAGAGTCTGACACTTCCCGTTGACAAATATACTGCGAACGGATAGTCTTATTTAAACTTGAAAGCTACACTCACATTCACTGTTATCTCCATGTCAGTTTCAATAAAAATCGCTGCAAAGCTAATCTTCTAATACTGAGAAAAAAAAATACTTGAATCGAGGAACTTTTTATACCTTTTTTGTAGTCGAGGACAAAAAAGGAGTAAAAAGTTAAAAGTTCCAGATAATTTACTTTTCAAGCAGTCTGAAGCAATTGGGTTCAGTCACAGGTTTGATGCCATAAGTGCATGTCTTTAAGGGCTTTTTTGGAATGATTCACTAACAAATAAATTCCTTTCATCCCCCACTTGCGTCTTGGAGCCTTTTACGTATAAGAGATATAACTAGGTGGCAATCATCAATATTTATATGTCAGATCTAGGTATTGCAGGATCGTGTCAGACATACTTAGTGACGTATAACGTGTTAGATTACAATTGTGGGCGACTGAGCGACGGGCATTTGGTACTGAATCAATTATAACCAAGAGTGTACTAACTAATATACTGAAAATAAAAAGAAACACGAGCAGTTCCTAGGCCAGTATGTGTCACGGTCCATGGGGGCTACTCTCTAAGCCCGAAGTCCGTAGTTTCGGGTTTAGTTGCGGGCGTATTCTACTCCGTATCACCTACGGACTTACGATTAGTCCCGAACCCGAAACTAAAAATGAATGACAACACGATTTGACAGTAACTATCGAATTGTGTTGTCATTAATTCTTAATGGTTAGATAATACGGAGTAGAATACGCCCGCAACTAAGCCCGAAACTACGGACTTAGAGAGTAGCCCCCCTGGTCCAAACGAACACTGTCGTTCCAAGTTCCATATTCGACACCATTCCTAGACTCTTCCCAACGCCTGTAAACAAAGGCATTTGTGTTTACGTTTTAATTGCAGACTCATGAAAGATTCGACATGTAAAATTGTATCGTTACTGAGTGACTGAGTGACTGAGTTACTGACAGACAACGAACAGCCGAAACTTTTAGTCGTCGCAAGCTGAAATTTGTCATATAGTTACGTTCCATCGAGAGTGCAGAGGAGTACTTAGAGAAATTGTTACGGGAACGGGAAAAAAAACGGGATATACCGGGTGTTTTTGACAGCCCTCCACAAAAACACAGGATTGATTCAGCTCCTTATTCTGAATCATATCCCACTGGAAATTTCCTCAAGAAAAAAAAAAATTGTCGTTTTTTCTGCTGATATTCCTTTATTTCAATGTAAAATTACATTCTCTGTATGCAACACTCCATTTATGTTAACAAAACAGCTGATTTAAAAAAACAGCAATGGATGTCTACGTGCGTTTTGCCACGGTAACGATACATTGCGTGTGAGGTAATAAAACCAATCTGGTTTTTTGGATTCCCTTAATGTTCCTGAAAGAGTTTTATGTACCGGTCATCTTAATATGATGTACTGAAGCCACCCTATCAGTTTGCGGAGGGCTGTCAAAAACACCCGATATACGCGTACGAAGTCATTTATTTGCACCCTACTTTAATACTAAGACAGATTCATATGTATCACAACTGTCAAAGATTCAAAGATTCAAAGCATTTATTTCAAATGAACAACTTACAGGCACTCTCACTTTTGAAATGTGAAGGTCGGTTAGTCAAAAACATGAGGCTATTTGCTCGTTCCAAAGCGTAGATCTCTATGGAGAAGAACGTGCAAGAAACTCCATGGACACTTTTTTTTTTTATCCACAAAGTAATGTGTGATTGACAAAACATTGCAATGTCAACCCATTAAATTGATGCCTGCTATTCGATATTCGCTGCTAATATAGCTTTAGTCTTGTTAACGACGATTTGATAAAGAGCCATGATTTGGCATTGGATTTGAATACTCACATTGAGCACTTAATTTTCCAATATTTCATCGAACATAGTCCATGTAACAGTATTTGCAGTTACTCATATGAATAACTAGCTGACCCGTGTAACGTAGTCTGCGTAACATTTTTCATGACTGTTCCGCTCCTATTGGTCTTAGCGTGATGATATATAGCCTATAGCCTTACTCGATAAATGGGCTAACACTGAAAGAATTTTTCAAATCGGACCAGTAGTTCCTGAGATTAGCGCGTTCAACCAAACAAACAAACAAACTCTTCTGCTTTATAATATTACTAGATGACCGGCGCAACTTCGTCTGCGTCACATTTTCCGCTCCTAAATAATATTGCAACAAAAAATTGAGATGTAAGCTACCCTATCTCTCAAGTTGGATCGAACTGCTCATGGTGTGCGAATTTTATTATAATCGGTTAAGTGGTTTAGGAGTCCATTGAGGACAAACATTGTGACACGAGATTTATATATATTAAGAAGATAGTATAGATAACGCGACTTCGTACGCGCTAATCCCGTTTCCCGCAAATCCTCTCTTAGTGCTCCCTACAGTCATCAAGGGATTTACATGCTATATTTCAGTTTTCTACGGCCAGTAGTTTCGGCTGTCGTTGTCTGTCTGTCACTCAGTAACGGAAGAATTTTTATATATTAGGATTGACTATAATAATTTAATATTTTTTGCAGTACTTTTTAATGCATTGTGCGTACGCAATCAATAAACTGTGTTTTACAAGTTTTTTTTTTGAAATAATTTCGATTTTTTATAAATAATGTCTAGAAGCAATAAACATTTATTTTTAGACAGTTAAAAGTTATTTACGTAATTTAAGAGATATTTATTACAAAACCTCAACACTGAGCAAGTTTCATTAAAAAAGTGCCAGGAATAAACTTTTTCCTTAAGGTGGATGCTCCAGGGTAGCCCGCGAAATTCAAATATTTTTATGTTTTCTGCAATTTGCAGGTCATTGTGAAGCTGTATGTTGAACAGAATACAATTGACAACAGAATCAAGAATTGTTGCAGGAGAGAGAGGAGAGTGAGGTGGAAGTAAAGAAAATGGTCCATAAAAACACCTGCCTTAAACGGGAGCTTGTAGACCTTAGCCAACAATATCAAGATGTTGTTGAAGAACGTGACCAGCTGCGGGTAGTAACGGATGGTTTCAACAATTGTAGTAATTTGTATGAGGAGGCTTTACGTAAAGTTAGGGACCTAGAGGATGAACTTATTAATGCCAACAGTTTTATTTCCAAATTGCAAAATGAGAAACAAAGTACTCAGGTTAAGGAAACAAACCGCTTATTTAATGAATTAATTAGTACTAACAGTAATTGTAACCCTCATTCCTTAGTCACAATTGACCTAACTGAAGATTCATTATTGAAACAGAACTGTAGTTATAAAGTAAGTCATAATAAGTTAAAAAAGTATGCAAAATTAAATAAATTTATCAAAAAATGTTATCGGTACAAAATGCAGTTCAAAAACTTTTCCAAAACTATTCCACTCAGGAAAGAACGTGTTGACTTGATTAGTAAATTAAATAATTATCAAATTAAACTTGAAGACAGCATAAAAATATATGAAATTGATACACAGCACTTGCAATCTGAAATACAGGTACTCGAAGCTTCACTGAGTTCACTTAACTGTAAATATGTTCAATCTCAGAACCAAATAAAAGAACATATTCTTGCTGCTAACGAGTTAGTCATGTGTCAGTGTACTTGCCAGACAATATCAAACCTTGATGCTGCCCAGCCTGAGGAAACGGAGGTCCCGTCCCAGGCGCAGAATTTGTCTGAAGACTGTGTCATTGGACAAGATTTAATCGCTTTTGATCAGGATTTATCTCAAATTGCTCAGCCTGAGATTGATTGTTCTGTAAATAGTGGCTATCATTCGGTTATGTTCTCAGACAGTATAGGAAGAGGTTTAGGTAAATTATTTAGTAACCACCTGAGTTATTCTACACAAAATTATTGTATGCCAGGTTCATCATACAAGCAAATTATGGCGTCGGTAATATATAATAATTATAATTCAAATACCAACATTACAGTATTTATAGGGAATAGTTCAAAAGTTAAAAAGTCAGATATCACAGAAAATATAACTGAGATGCTAAAGTTAAATTGTAATAAAATAATATTGTGTGCTTTTCCATATTTTGATAAATTGTCAATTAGACAAAATAATTATATTCATGTGTTAAATAAACACATGCAGTTTTTAGTTAGTCATTATAGTGACAAGTTTATGTTTTTTGACACAAACTTTTTTGTGAAAAATTTAAAATCGACTAGGAATACTGTGTATTTACCAATTAGTTGTAGACACACAATAGCAAGGCTATTAGCTTATTGTATTAACTCAGACATAAGTAGTATGTCGAAGTCTTGTGTATTTAAAGCCACAATGTTTAGTAATTGTACTAAGAATCAGGTGGAGAGCTGTAGCCCTATTGCTACACATACTCCGGATAATGATTTAAACTAGTTTTTAAGACAACAGAGGATACCATTGACAGAATAGTTACTGTTATGCCTACAAAAAACAAGTTATCTTCTTGCACTCTGTTTAATAGATGTCAGAAAGAGGGTCAGCAGCATTCCTTGAAAATATTTCATCAAAATATTCAAGGTGTCTCTTCCAAAATATTAGAAATTGAATTATTTTTAGAAAAAACAATGAATGACATTGTATGTTTTAGTGAGCATTGGTTGAAGGATTACCAGATGCTAATTAGTTATGAAAATTATAGTGTGGGGAGTTGTTTTAACCGAAAATCTATGTTGCGCGGTGGTTCTCTCATCTTAGTTAAAAAATGTTTAAAATTTAAGCAACGTAAAGACATTGTTAGCTTGTCAGTGGAACATTGCATCGAACTGTCCTGTGTTGAGCTTGATAAGCATGTTATAGTGTGCGTGTACAGACCCCCAATCCCTCAAAACTTTACGTTATTTGAAAACACAATGGAAGATGTCCTTGCGAAACTTGTAGCAGGCAACAAATCCGTAATTATTTGCGGAGATTTTAATATTAATATTTTAGAAAATAATTTAAATAGCAGTAGATTTTTAAGTCTTTTTAAATCATTCATCCTGTCTAATGTTTTTACAGAACCAACTAGAGTGACACCAACTTCTTCAACCTGTATTGATAATGTATTCTGCGATTGCGATTATTTAGATAAATCCATAGTTAATTACCTTCAGTCTGATCACAGTGGTCAACTGGTAACATTTACATATAAAGCACCCTTGCAAAAAGTTCAAATACAATTTAGGCCAATTACAACTGGTAAACTAGCTAAATTCAATGAGGCCTTACAAAACAAGTTAAATGTTCTTGGCCATAATATTGAGGATGCGAATAAGTTTTATGGTAACTTCTTTTCGGTGGTACTAAAGGAATTTAATGCAACTTTTGAAAAGAAATCAAAAGATACTTTCCCTAAGTTTGTATTTAGTGATTGGGCGACTAGAGGCATTAGGATAAGTAGGGAAAGACTATATGAGCTATATGGCCTTAAGCCTTTCATAAACACTGAAACCTTTAATAAGTATGTAAACAAATATTCTAAGGTTTTCAGAAATGCTTGCAAAGTAGCTAAAGCCCTGTACATTAGCAATAAGATTAAATCGGCAGATAATAAAATAAAGACAGTTTGGAAAGTTATCAATACTGAAAGTAACAGAAATAAGGTACGAAATACTGATTTTTTGCTGGAGACTGAGCATGGTACCATAAGTTCTAATTTAGAAGTAGCTCAAGAATTTGTAAATTTTTTCACCGATATACCATCAAAAACGACTGGAGCTTTAAATTCTTCACCCGAGGTCTCATTTAATTTATTAAAAGCAAACGTTCCAGGTTGTACGGTTGAATTCCAATTCAAACATATCAACCCTACGATAGTTATGAAAGCTTTCCGGCAAATCAAAATTAAATTAACTGAAGACATATGGGGAATGTCCATCAAAGTGTGTACGGCCATTATTGAGACCATAGCACCTTACTTGGCTTTAATATTTAATTTATGTGTGGACCAAGGTGTCTTTCCGGATATAATGAAATATAGTAAGGTGATACCACTTTTTAAATCTGGTGATAATAAAGACACCAATAATTATAGACCTGTATCCGTATTGCCGATTTTCAGCAAAGTTTTTGAGAAAGTAATGCTCAATCAAATGCTCAATCATTTTAATACCAATAAAATCTTACACCAACAACAGTATGGTTTTACCAAAGGTCGTTGTACGACTGACGCTGGAGTCACGTTGTTAAAACATATTTATGCAGCGTGGGAAGAGGCGCAAGATGCCATAGGAATCTTTTGTGACCTCTCCAAGGCATTCGATTGTGTTAATCACGAAACTTTGCTCTTAAAACTAGAACATTACGGACTAGGTAAACTTGCACTCAGTCTAGTGAAATCATATCTAAATGACAGACAACAGCAAGTTCAAGTAAATGGTGTCAATTCTCGGGGCTTAAAAATCAAAATGGGTGTACCACAAGGTTCAATATTGGGTCCTTTTCTCTTTTTAGTGTATATTAATGATTTACCCCATCTTCTAAAAAATCAACCTCAAATGGTGTTATTTGCTGACGATACGTCTTTAATTTTTAAGATAGATAGGCGTGCCACAAGTCTTGACGTCGTAAATAACGCCCTTCAGCAGGTCCAAAATTGGTTTACTGCTAATAATTTAGTTTTAAATGGGAAAAAAACGAAGTGTATCAGATTTGCTTTACCGAATGTTAAAAGTAAAAATTGCGACATAGTATTGAACAAAGAGAAACTTGAATTCGTCGAAGACACAGTTTTCCTGGGGGTCACGCTTGACTCAAGGCTACAATGGGGTCCTCATTTAACATCTCTTGCGGGACGGCTGAGTTCAGCAGCATATGCTGTCAGAAAAATCCGTCAATTTACTGATATAGATACCGCGAGGCTGGTCTATTTTAGTTACTTTCATAGTATCATGTCTTACGGTATCTTATTATGGGGACGTGCTGCAGACATCGAGTCTATATTTATTCTGCAGAAAAGAGCTATCAGAGCCATATACAATCTCCGTCGGCGAGATTCCCTAAGGGAACTGTTTAAGGATATTAATATCATGACAGTACCTTGTCAATACATATATGAAAACATAATGTATGTTCGGAAAAATCTTCATCTTTTTAGCAAAATTAGTGATCCGCTTGCACGGTCCGGGCACATGTCACGTGATGACGTTGACCGCGTCGGGTCAAATATCAAAGCGCGGGCAGCTGCCCGCCAGATGTTTATGTTTACGTAAACATTTTTTAGTCGCCTCCTATTAGAGGTACCACTCAAGTGTTTCGTTATTTGTAAAGCTGATTAACAGCTGTTTATACTTACGTTAAGTGTATGATAACGGTTAGTTTCTATATTTTTTAATTAATTTGTAAACATTGAATATTGGTGAAAAAAACACATTATGTGAACTTTGAACAGGAATAATTTAAAAAGTAAATCGATAACATATATATTTTATGACTTGTATGGGTAGCTGGGTTATATCTAAAAACGATAAATAACAAACAACATACTCCACCGTACAAAAACATATATAAAAAAAAAAAAACTACCACCAAACATTAGCCATTTCCCGCCATTTTGCATTATTTACCTTCCGACCCACGGAACAAAAATTCTAATCATAACGTAAATTTCGTTTGTTTTGTTTATGTTTTGGCTGAAATCTATTGCCCAGTAAACATAAAATGCGATAATAATTACTTTTTAGTCAGAACAAGTAGCTAGACTTAATAATTAATCAATTACGATAGCGTTCTGACAACATGGACGCCTTGTGTAACAAGGGATAGGAAAATCATAAAAAAACATGCTAATACTTACCAACATGTTTATTTTCACTTGCACACACATTAATCACATCACAATGCACCCATAAAACATTACTTAACACTAATTCACTCACAAACAACATAATAAACAAGTTTATTCGACAGCTACGTCATTGCGCAACTCGCGTCATAGCACAGACTGACTAAAAATTTAATTTCTTTTTAAAAATGGACTCGCCCGTGGCGTGTTTCGTATTTTTAGCATGTATAAAATGTAAAAAAATCGAGTGGAAAAGAGCAAAAGGATTGAAATACCGTGTGTTAGACAGAAATGGACATAATTTGACAACAGATGTAGTTTTTGCTGGAAAGGTCGGAATGCGACCGTTGCGCGGTCTACGTCAAATCGTTAAATGGTAGCAAAGTAGACCCCGTGCCCGGTCAAGCGGTGATAGGCATAATTTTAATACTAGAAATCGGAACAAATTAGATCAACCCCGATTCAGATTAGCTAAAGTACACACTTCTTTTATGGGATATTGTGTTAAATTTTATAATAAAATACCACTCGCTATTCTCGAACTAAATGAGAGTAAATTTAAAACATGCATAAAACGCACACTATGTAGACAAGCATATTATAAATTGGAAGATTATATCCATGATAAAAATGCTTGGTTAAATGCTGGTCTTGCTCCACAGCCATAGCCGCATGGATCCACTATATAGTTTTTTAGTTTTTTTTTATATATATAAAATTTGGAAGTAATGCTTACCCTTTTTTTGTTCTCCTATAGTATAATGTACTTATTTATTCTTTCTTTGCAATATTGAATTGCTAAGAAGTAAGTTACGCATTCATGCAGTTTCATTTTGTTTTTATTTTTCGTTTTTTAGGTACTTGGCCATTGAAAACCATAGTTTTGTAGTAAAGTAGATTCATTTTTTCAAATGTTTGTAAATGTGAGTACTATGGAACCATTTGCATATGTAATTAATTTAAGATTTTGTTTATTAAACTTGTTTGACATGAACGAGCGTGGCAGTTGAGAGCTTGTCATGCTCACACAAACGTCTCGCTGATGGTGGCGCGTGTGTTGGATCATTTGGTTCCCTTCAAAATGGTTGAGCTAGATGGTGCTGATACACGCGTCATGTTCGTGAACGGGCGCCGTCAGTTGAGACTGGTCATCTCTTACCTGCCACTGGTTTATTTTATAATCTGTACTTTTTGAATTGTTTTATATACTTTCTTGTTCTTTGCATTGTCCTCACATATAGAAGCGATCAAAGATAATGTTACCATGATTTTTGTATTAAGTACATCAATTGATTTAAAAGAGTGTCCGTGGAGTTTCTTGCACGTTCTTCTCCATAGAGATCTACGCTTTGGAACGTGCAAATAGCTTCATCTTTTTTTGGACCGACCGACCTTGACAATTCAAAAGTGCCTGTAAATGGTCTAATTGAAATAAATGATTGAGTTTGAGTTTGAGTTTGAGTTTTTACCCTGGCGTTTCCACCTTAAGCTAGTCTACAGAACCTCACGCCCTACTAAAACCTAAAACAGATAATTAACTACTAAGAACAGTTTTCTCGAGTATTAAAGACATAATAATAAGTTTATTTATTTCAACCACATTTTTATAACAAATACCTACAACAAATGAAACGATGAAAATTGCAGAACTATAATGTCACTATCTCCCGAAGACAATCAAATGACTAACTTATTTACCTACGTGCTGTGTACCCATTCTATTTATCATTATGATAACCCCTTGTTTTGTTTTTTTTTAAATCATTGTTCCTCTCAAAGAGATCACCTGCCATCTAATCTCCTCACCACCCTTGGTTGACTGGTAGAGAATGCCTAAGGCATTAAATCAGCCTATGAACCTTGTTGTGCGAAAACATTAAATAAATTAATTCAACATCACCATATAATATTATACATAAGTCATCCCCTAACAATCACACGCCATGCCCGCTACAAACAGAACATACCGCAAATTGCCAGTAATGTTAACCTACCTATAGTACCTGTAGTCTATAACTAGCCATCTACATTCTGCACTGAAACTCAATAACCAAACGACCATGACTAAACTGTATCTAAGTATGTAATAATAATATACCATCGTCTAGGGGTCACGGAGTAGGTAGTTAACAGAAGGATTCCATGTAATTTGGAAGTGAAAAAAAAAACAACAGCAATGAGCGGCTTGCCAGACGGTGTAAATGATAACTTATAACGTTGGTTAGGCTCTTGGGGCGGTCTGAAACACTGGACGTCTAGTTCGTAAGGTGTTTATTATACTCGTATCAAAATAATCACCGTACATGAAACCAGGCAAATGCTGAGCTGAACAATTATTACAATCACAACTAAATACATAAGCGCAAGCGCGGGAAAAATCGTGGCACCGCGCAGCGCGTCTCGTAGAGCACTAAATAACTGCGCGGGAATCAGCGCGTACAACTGCCGCGCATTCTATCGGCGGAAGAGGAAGTAACTACCGTGGTTGACAACCACACACTACTATAATATACTAATGGCCTGACGCTTTCAATTGGTTTCTTTTTAATCAGTTTAAACTAGATGAAGCCGGTGTTTCCTGAATAATTTTTCGAAAGATTTACCTCGGCCCTGGAACGCAAGGGGCATTCGGATGAACTCAGGTGGGTTTCAGTCTGACACTCCCTTCTGCTTCGCCCAGAGTGGGATAAGACATTTGATGATTTCCATAATGACTCAACCAGCTACAAAAATGCAAGTGTATTTTGTCAGTAGTTATAAATTTAAAAGTAAACGATTCCACCCATCACTAAATTTTAGCCCCATCGTCTTGTTGTAGTCAACAAAAAACATTTACGTTACCTCAACAACTGTTAGTAGCTGTATCTCTCCATTTACAAACTACTCCGTGCTGTCCACATAATGCGGATGTTTCCCGCGCTCAACTTAAACTAACTTCCGGTTCCGGTGTAATCGCATTTCCTTTGTTTCTAGCGGCGCTGGTGAAAATTTGCAAGCTAAATGTTGGTACAGAAAGTTAATTTTGTCGATAATATGGTCACATTGATACTATTACAAGTTAATAAAAACTCAATTTCTGCTCATAGTAAAGATACTCGGTTGGAAATTGAAAGTATTATTAAATCGATGGATGAACTATATGAAAATGGTAATTGTACTGAGAAAAAAAAAACAATTTATTATGTGATACATGTCTCAAAAGAAAAGCCATGATCAAGGTTATAAGTTCACCCATACTCACCCACTGCAGAGTTGGCAGAGTGCTAAGCAAAGGCCTTCCACAACTTCACAACATATTATAAAAAAACTTTTCACAAAAAAATACAACCGACTTCCAAGGTCCAGGGTGTTTTTGTTAGTTTCTTCGTATTTTGACACCGACTTCCGAAATTAAAGTATTTTTTTTACATTGTAGTGTTTTTATTTTATTTGAAAGTCGGTTGTATTATTCCATAATTTTTTTTTTTTTAGTGGTAGGTAGGTACCTACCCCACACAGGTGAAACCATGGGGCACAGCTAGATTAAATTTTAAATCTACATAGTAATAGCAATTAAATACTCGTTTTATTTTGAATGAAATTAGAATGTCTATTCAGTAGTTTATATGTAAAACTTGTCATTAAACTGGTGGAATACTCGTTCGTCATGTCAGCGCAACGACTGTTAATTACAGCTATTGATTAGTTTGTGACGCTCTCGCATCTAATTAACCGTTGATACGCTTATCAGATATATTTTCTATTGATAGAGTAATGGCAATGTTAGTTACGTTTGTGCAATAAACGCAATACCTAAAAATAGGACATTCAGCTCTCTATTACCTACAGCGGAGGGAGGCAGCGGAGCGGGGAAACGGAGAAATTTTAACCAATGGAATTGCATAAAATCTCCGCACCATGTGAGTCACTGACATTTTGACTGACATGATTGGTTAGTATTTCAGTTAGTATTTCCTCGTTTTGGCAAAAAAAGCCGGCCCTGTACTACACCTAAAATACGTACTGGTTTTTGCCTTATCTATACTAATATTATAAAGAGGTAACATTTGTTTGCATGATTGCAAGTTTGTAAGTTTGTATGTAGGGGGTAATCTCAGGAACTACTGGTCCGATTTGAAAAATTCTTTCAGTATTAAATAGCCCATTTATCCGGGACGCTAAGACTAAAAGGAGCCGAGCATTAATGGGAAATGTGACGCAGACGAAGTTGCGTGGGTCAGCTAGTTACATATTATTATTATGAAGAAAGATAATAGACTAGTTTAATTCTAAGACATGATAAAAATTTCTATAGAAATCAGTAATAATATTCTGCGAACGATCTTCTATCAAAATAAAATTGGATTTTTATTCTACGAAAAAATGAAACAATTGTACAAAGTAAAATAAGTCGGTGATTTATTTTGCTGAAAGGGAAATAGATTCAAGCGCCCTATTACAATAGACGTGGTACTCTCCCGAATCTGTTATTAGATTTAGAAGTCAAAGCATACATTGAATATCTACGAGTCGGCGTTTGAGATGCTCTATTAGATCGCATTAAACTGGAAGTAACTCCACACAATTTTGGCCTTTGAATATGGATGGGGTGTAGAGCGCTTGTTATATTTACATTTTATTGAGATACCTGTTAATATTGTTCTATAATGTAATAAATTGTAGAGAAGCATAGAGTAGAATGAGTATTCTTTATTGTTGACCTATACAAATTGTTTTACAACAAATCTTTATTTTCAGCGTACTAACTGACAGCGATATTTTACAAAACAATCTTTGGATGTACTGTAAAGGTACTGCAAGGTCTTTAGCCACAGTTTGACTTTCGTTTTTTAATACTTTTTGGCAGAAACTAAAAAATAATTACCCCAAATTTATAGTTTCCTTTGACAATGCTACAGACACCTTTCTAAATTACTGTATCGGGACAACTTACAGGAATCTGCTGTTGGCTGTCAACAAGGTGACCCCCTCGGGCCAGTGATCTTTAGTTTAGTCATTCACCCAATTGTTCGCAAGCTAAATTCTAAATTTAAAGTTTAGTATCTGACGATGGAACCTTGGGAGGCGAAGTAGATTCAGTTAAGATGACCTAGTTTTTCTTAAAAAATTAACTCCATTCCATTGGCCTTGATCTCAACCTTTCAAAATGTGAACTATTCTTAGCGGACAGACAACTGACGCTTTCAAAATTTAATACAATAGCACCTGGAATCCAAATTATTGATAAGAGCTCTCTTCGTCTCCTGGGATCTCCAATCTTTAATACTTCGTTTCCCAATTTTATTGCAGAAAATATCCCAAAATTCGATGACGGTTCGGAAAGATTGCTCCAAATCAACATGCATTCGGCTATCACCATCATTCGTTTCTACTGTTTCTCCCCTAAGTTTACATATCTTCTTTGTGCTTCCCATTTATAGAAGCACATTAATTAATCTTTTAAACCAAATGGACCAAATTATCCAACGAACTTTGTCAATAATTTTGAATGTGGCCTTGGACGACCGAGCTTGGGCTCAAGCTTCTCTTCCTATCCGCATGATCTTCCTATCGCAAAATTTCTAGTATAATAAGTTTACCGGCTTTCATATCATCGGTCCAAGGTACTGGGGAATTAATCAGGAGTATCCTGGCTTCCACACTGGTAGATTTTAATGTGCCGTGTAGTAGTCTCTTTGGTATTTTACCAGCTGACAGCGTTAAGGACGATTTTTTTGATGATATACTTTTGTCTTTTGTTAGTTTAGTATATTTGTTAATTTATTGTAAGTTTTTCATGACCCTTGAATACATGTTAAGTAGGAATATGTTTCACCTTATATTTTTTGAAACCCCGTTGTTAATCTGATTTGGAAAATACCAAAATCGCACTATAATTTATTGCTGTTGATATTTTTAGAAAACAAGCACAATCAATCGTGGTCATAAGTAACCAACAACCGCTCGCCGATCGTTCTTAGCATAAGGCCGCCCATTGTGTCACCCTA